>CM067325.1:109785000-111035000 GCA_034376525.1 Nicotiana benthamiana
CTCAATGCCGTTTAGGCTCTCCAGTTAAGTCGGTTGTCCGCCGCCTTTCTTTCCCATGCCCGAGATGGCCTTATGGTCAACTTCTATTCTGCTTGTTGGAAGGTTCATCCGGATCTCTTCCCGGGTCAACCCACTCAATATCCGAGAGAGGGTAGGCTTTTGGCGGCCGCAGAGACGGCGGATAAGGCAGTGGATGATACGTACTTGGAAATAAGCAGATCATAGATAAGTTTTTTCATGCCTCGACTCTCCCTCGGTTCGTTCGGAAATCATGGTAGTCTTTTCATGGAGATTATTGGGAACGGAAATGTGCCTGGGGTTAAGAACAACGACAAAATAGCCTTCTGTCTGTTGCCATGGAATGTATAGGTAGGGATTGTTTTATGCTTGGAAAGCCCGTTCCTCGCTCTCTATTCCCTTTTTTGGGGGTCCACATGAACCGCTTTTTAGTATTCGTGTTCGCCTTCTTTATTCCTTCCCTTCCACGCGGAAGGATCATGGGGTTCTCTCAACATACATATCCGGGGATGCAACTGTTTAGTAGGCAAGGATCGGAACGGGCGGATCCCAGGTCGAATTCCTGATCTATTCGTTTCAGCCTTAGAGGATTGAGCTTTTTTAGAGCACCGCACTGCGATTGAATGGCGGATTTCAATGATGAAGAGAAAAGTCTAGTTCTCTTTTCATTTGAAAGGGGAATGGATGTCTTATTGAGAGTGATTACGGAAGAACCTTTTCATAGAGGAGAGCGATAGGCCGGTTTGAAGAGCAAGCTTGAAAATAAATGGAGAGGTCATTCAATCATAGCAGAAAAAGCGCTCACTCACTCGTATCTGAAAAGGCAGGCGGGGGGCTCTCTATCCTTAAGATAAGATTTTTTTCATTCTTAAAAGCCTTCTTTCATAGATAATCAGTAGTCTTCCTCTCGCTAGCTATTCTGAGTAAGAGGGGGAGGACTTGATGTGACTACTATTAGACCTCCAACCCCGAGAGACTCTACAATCATTATGAGCGGATAACCCTTTCCCTTCCCTTCTATAGAGAGGTTGCCCCTTTCTCCCTGGGTAGTTCACTCACTCCCAGTGCCTACCATTTCTATATACTTTTGAAAATAGAGAGGTAGTCGCAGCAGGAGAAGCACCCCTAAACCCCTGAGATCACTCGACCCCGACCGGTCAATCTCCTGTCATTGGTATCTCGTGCGCGAAGGGTTGCTCATGCTTCCCAAACGTCACGCATTTTTTAGGTCATTAGTCAACAGCTCCCTGGACAGCGAAATAGGGGTGACTTCACATTGTTTCCTGACACGCCTATCTTTGTTTTAGGGAAATCCTCTCCCCGTTCAGGCGGATGCCGCACCTTGCGCTTGTAAATGAGTGTGATATATACCTCTTTGCTCAGCACGTGACTGTGTACCCCGAAAATGGAAGCTGCGTGTCTTCGCCCGCTCCCGGTTCATGGTGGAATCCATTGAATGCGTTGGTAAAACACGGGATTACGGCCGAAAAGCGGAGGTTTCTGCTAGGCAAAGGAGCTCACAAAATATCCTAACTCTCTATGGGCAAGAAGCAAGGGCGCAGCTGCTGCGCGAAAGCCGGTCTTACCTTCTATTATATTAGTAAAGGGCCTTTAGGCTTGACTAATAAGATATATAGGGCTTTTCCCTTTACTAGTAAGAGGCAAAGATCATCAGCTTTTAGTCATCTATCTCGCTACCTACTCCTTTTGCAAAAAGGCTTTGGGGATAAGATCAGACTCGAGAAATAGTCTACTTCAAGGCTGCAGGGAGGACTACGCTCTGCAGGTGGGCATCACTATTTATCATGTCAAGACGGAATTCCGATTTGTTTTTGAAGGTGATAAAAAAGATTCGACGAAAACCGGGCATACATTCGAGAGAGAGAAGGGTTAGTTCATGTCTGGGTCAAGGGGACGGGTGACCTGAACCCTCTTCCTCCGGTAAGAGCTATCTAACCTCTGTTGTCTTGCTATAACCTAGTCTTACTCGCTCTTACCTCCCTGCCTATTTTCGTTTCTTTCTTTTTTGAGAATACCTGCCCTGCTACCTCTGCTCTCGTTCGGGCCCCGGGAATCCCTTGCTTTTGGCTAAGTTCTTTATTTACCTTTTTTCACTCCCCCCCTCAAAACTACAAATTAACAAACACTACTGGAACGGCACGACAGCAATACCATAACAGATATACTTACCGACAAGAGAGAGCGAGACTGACCTACCCAAGAGAGAGAACGCAAGAGTGACTCCCCCCTATCACTTAAAGGCCGGAAGAAAAAAATTTCCCATGGCCTTATTTACCAAGCTCGGGACTAGAGGAGCATTTTTGGAATTTGAGGTATCGCTTGTAATGTAATAAGGATGAAGTCTCATTCATATAGTAATGTCCCTAGCTTGCGCCCTATTTGAGACTAAGGCAGGTTTGGAACCCTGTCCTATCACCTTTATCAAATCCCTAGCTCTCTTCCTTAGTGCAACTGCCCTATTCCTACCATGGGAATATCTATCTTTCTTTTTTCTTTCATATCTATAGTTTAGGATAGAAAAGCAGACGGTCTCGTATATGAAGAAAGAGATTGTTGACGTTAGTAGACTAATCTATTCATTGGTAGGGCATTTCTTCCTGTGACCGCCTTTCCTACCAAAAAGCTAACCCAATAAAATCCGGGTTTTTTCTAGACTAGACCTTCGGGATTTTTTTAGGGTTCATACATGCATTGATCCAGTCGAAGAACCTGCTCCAGAGCGACTACTCCACCTAGCCTATCTTCCTGCCCGCCCCCGGTTCTCTATGCTCGGTTCCACAATCAATCCTAGATCCATCTATTTGAGGGAGGTCCAATTCCGCGCTCTTCTAATTGCTTAGAAGGGTTCAAGAACCCCTTTACATCCTGGGCTCATCAAAGCCCTATTCTGTGTATATTCAGGAACAGGGCTATCTAATGGTCGACTGCGAAACCCATCAGGGTTCAAAAATAGTATACTATTACGATGCCCTCGATCGACGATCGTTCAACGGACTACTTTTGCGATGTCTGTCACATGAAGAAGCTCAGCAAGCCTTGCAAGAAGTACATGCTTTACTAATAGGGGCACTGTAATAGGTGTTTGATGGGTTGGTTTTGCTCTCTACCTTCTCACGGTGGGATGGAAACAAGAGAGGTCAACTGGAGTGGAAGCCAAAGGACGGGGCCGAGAATCTGTGATCGATCCGGAGAACTTCCTTTCAGTTTAAGTCATCCATTCTGCTCCTATCTAAAGTGATGCTAGGCTGCTTCACAGAGGTGCGCTTCGCTCGACCACATGATGAACATGTTTTAAGCTAACTGCATGTCGAGCGCTTAAGCGGAGCTTGTGGTCACTCGTTCCTCGCTTGTTCGAAAGAGCTTCAGATTGGATTCAACACTACATACGATATTCCATTCCGACTCCCCTTATGCCTTTTGCTGCTCCACAATGCTCTCTCCAAAACAAAACTCAAGTGAGTGAAAGAAGCCCGCATTCCCTCTCTTCTTTCCCCTATCACTAGGGGCCTTGCCTTTTTAAATGATAGGCTACATTTGATTCTGACAACGGGTAAAGCTACTGCCCAGCCCTACCTTTATGCAGGAATTGACCAAATAAGGAAGATTGTGACCCCCAATGAAAAAGGAATGGCATTTTCGGGGAATAGCCCGCTTAAATAAACTAGATTGAAGAAAGGGAGGATATCCGAAAGGCTCAGAGAATGGGGATAAACTACTCAGGATATCCTGATAACTAACCCACCTCGAGCTGATTATGAGAAACCCATTTACGCCTTTGAATGAGAGTTTTGGGATATGGGGCCAAACCCTCTTCTCTCTTTCGCCCATCTACCTCGGCTGCCCTTGTCTTCTTCAGTTGGAACATAACCCAGCCTATAAGTTGCCTTGTGATTCACAATGTTTGGTGACCCCTTGCTCTTTCTTCCCCAAGCCAAGTCCAGGGAAATGTCCCATCTCTATATGAGCCACGTAATGATTTGCATAGGATAAAAAGAAAGGGGCACCCTTTCTATAGCATTAACAAACTGAACCCGGTTAGATTAAATCCTGCATTGTCATCCTTCACCTCGAAGAAAGCTGTCTCCCTATCAGCATCTCCATGGATAGTAAGAATTCCCCCATCTCTTGGCATCTTGATCTTTTGTTGTAACGAAGAAGGAAGAGCACCCAAAGGCATGGTTACATGGCCTACCCAGTAACAGATTCAAAGAAGCAGGGATATCTAGCACATGGAATTCAATATTCGCAACGCAACCACTGGCCCTCACTCAACCCTCGACCGCTTCGTAGCCTCTTTCTAGGCTGCGTTTGACTTCTTCAAAGACGAAAGACAACCGGAGTCTTTGCTCCCTGGATAAGTCTCATTCAATGTCGCAACCGATGCTTAAAAGATCTTCTTCTATCTTCTCAGTCTTCGATCGATCATTCTCTGCTTCATAGAGGAGGGGTTCCCAGCTAACAAGGAAGCGGGATTCAAAATAGAGGTAAATTCTAAACTACAATCCCAGGAAAATTAGGTGTACAGCCTAAAATCAATTTAGATTCGAACCATTTAGTTTCGCTGTGTTGTAACAGAGACACGAATGATATACTTAATTATTATTATTATCTAATTATATATAATTATTATATAAATAAAATGTAGTAGACTCATAGTGGGCTAATTCATGAATTGAATCAAATGGGGGCTTTTATTTTAACTAATTTGAACTTAATTAAACTAAAGAGTCACGCTCTTTAAACGCCCTATAAGAAAAGAAGAAGAAAGAGGCTTAAGTCATTGCTTCCAATCCGATAAAGGTCTTTTTTCTTTTCCACGAAAGTCCGTCCCAACAATGGTTGCAGAGGATATAAATATGAATATGAAAAAAAAAGGTAACCGCCTGGAGAGTAGTTTTTTAGTTTTTAAGTGGAATGTTCATTATCATAATAAGTAGTCGATTAGGAGAACATCTATCTCACTACAGAGTATACTCTTCCTCATCTTTCATTATTCATATTTTATGTCCTGGGACATAGATATTCTAGATACCCCCTTCTATTATGAATCGCCAAAGTCTTCCTACTTCTCCATTGTTACAATCAGATCCGAAAAATGAGAAATTAATCAAAATGGACCTGAATTGAATCATGACTATATAAGCTATTCTGATATTAAGAGATTTAATATCGATTAAATTCGTGAAAGCGGACCTTTGATTTCCTTGGACCACGTAAGAATTCGTCGTCCGATTGAATCTGCTTTTTCCTGGATGCTCTATAGGAATCCATCGCTATTCCTTTCCTCCACCGATAAAGGTTCATCCCGAGTCACAAGAGCAATCTCTTTTTTTTTGAATTCTTTTTTCTTTTCGTTATGGTAATGCAATGCAAGAGGTCGGAAATCGGGTTGTTTCTGATGATGAAAAGAGCTTTTATCTTATGTGAAATTTATGAAAACCCGAAATGTCGGTAATGTTAGAAGACGACCTACGGCATCTGATGGTCAGATGCCTATGGTCGGTATATCTTTGAAAGCTCAGACGGAGAGAATAAACGGACTCCTCGAGGGCTACTTAAGCCACTTTAGTGCAAACCAGAAGGACATACGCTGTTGGATGTTGCTCAGTCCTGCTATAACTTAACAACCAAAAAGCTCTGCGTCGAACTTCAGCCCCTTCGAGTTGGCCACGGGGTAACAGCCTCTGACGCCCCACACCATTGCGACAGGAGGGGGCTTGCCCATCAGCCTACTTTGCCAAGAGGTGGCAGGAGCGCAACGACCTTAGCCCAAACCTACTTAAACAAACTAACGGCTTGGCCCGGTCTGAAAGTAGACCTTGTAGAAAAGCGGATAGGAAAGGTAGCCTATAGACTCAAGCGACCAGCTCGGTGAAAACGAACCCCGTATTCCATGTGAGTCAGTTGACTTCGATTAGACCAGACCGCCCCAGAGAGGAACGTGCCCACGAGGGCACCACCAGATGTTGTAGATAAACCTACTAAAGAAGAAGTTGAGTATATCATAGCTGACCGCACCATGGGCTAGCCCATACACCCACTGCACGAGTGGAATACTACTTAGTCAAGTAGAAAGGAACAAGGTCTTACGGCACGATCACTATATCTTCGATTTTTCTTTATCTCTCCTCTATGGAAAGGGGGGATGATACGTGGCGTGGTATACCTGATCGTTTAGTCAACAAGACGTACGTAAGTCGACATAGCTCCATGTATATGTTCTTTGGAGCTAGAACCAATCAATAGAATGAAATGAAATAATGGTAAGCCTAGGGCGACGAACATGGCTCAAGAGTGTCTATACAAAGCCCCTCTCTTCTTCACTCAAAGAGGCAATGCACCCTTTGTTTGAATGGTACTTGATTCATAAAGAATTATTCTTTTGAAGTTATACGAACTTTCTAAAAAAAAATGCCACGCTCCTCGTGTCACGAGATATATCGCTCTCGGACTTCTTACGGTAAGGCCAATGCACTAGCCAGCCAGTGTGGTGGCGAACACGCTGTGCTCTAAGCTAAGCTGTTTACCTTGTAGACGGAGGAGATATAGAAAGTGTGCCGTGCTTGATTCATAAGATTCTATAATCAATAGCACCAGTATATTATTTTACTTAGCCTGCCTCTCCCATGACTTTCCGGACCAACCAACCCGGATCTGCCTTCGCAAATCTCTCTGCATTTTGGGAGCAGAGCATGCAGCAAAATCAAGCAATGAATCTTAGAAGAATTCCACTTTGAAGCACGACTCTTTCTATTTCTGTGCTGGCATTTGAGTTGTCTCCCTTCCTCTTTCAATCGAAACACTCGATGCAGATAGCTCCGGTGGCCCCCGCTTCTGCCTCTATCAGGCGGTGACAGCCCCCCCTCTACACCCACAGCATAGAGGAGCTGCTCCAACATCCGCACTACAACCAAGAAAAATGCTCTCTAGAGCGATATATGATGCTAAACCGAGACCGAGATATAGAGAGGGCTGTCCTTTTGTTGTCTCGAAGAGACAAAAGCACTCATATGAATGGTGCTAATTCCCATGTTCTTTCTAGTCTCGTTTGGTTTCAAGAGCCTCCCTCTCCCCGTCCCTTACTCGTCTTTTGAAAGCCGTCGTCCTGGATTTTCTTTCCGTATGCCGGGGAAAGTACCTCACCCTCACCTTTATACATTTATTATTATATAGAATTTCCCCGGATCTCTATAAAACAGAATGAAAAGCCCGGGTGGAAGCACAAACAAAAGGAGAGAGAAAAAGTAGAAAAGAAAGGGGGGAAGAAGTCTAGTGCTAGTTCATACTAAGACTTCTTTATCTAACTTTCATTTTTGAGTGGTTTCTTTGTTCTCTTATTTGGATTGAAAGAAAGAAAAAACTTCCCTTTCTTTCTCTTCTTTATTTTTGTTTTATCCCTTCGACGAATTTCGGCTATGACCAATGCCCCACTAGCTAAATAGGCGTAAGAAAAAGCTACCTGAAAAAAAAAGCAAGGTGAACCTTGAATTGAACTCGACGAATTGCGTTTTGCCAGAGAGGTTTTTTTAGAAAGATTCTCCATTGGTAATTCAAAAATAGAAAGAATATAAATAAAGCAAACGTTTTCAGTTGAATAAAGAAAGCGCGGATTTGGGGCTTCAACTACAAAGACTAGCTATACCTGCAAGACTTGATATATTGTCAATTACTAAGATGTGCATCTATCATTTATTTGACTTACTCCTTATCCTGTGATCACTGAATGAACTCCTACCAAGCATGGATTAAAAACCTTTGCTATACGCAAATGTGGAAGTTTATCTTTAGCCCTTCTTCTATCGAACCTGCCTTCCCGGAAAGCACTCGCATGTCTGATCCATTTATTCCTCGTTCCTTAATAAAAGCGTAAGAATTACCTCTCAAGCGACTCATTCTATCCCATAAGGTACCCGTAAGAAAGGCCCCCTTTTATCAAAGTATCAAAGCATAAGAAAGTAGATTATCTGCTATAAACCCAACCCTCTAGCTCTCCAAAGCCTTAGGTTTCCTTGTCCTATTTTGAACCAGTATAGAAAACCCCCCAGTAACCCAAATTCGGGACTTTCTTTTGTTTTGCTCATGGTTGGTAGTTTTTTTAATAACAAATGTGAATTTTATTACCAGTCCATCACCATATTCAAATACAATAGCTTTCTACTATCATTCCCTATCACTACATGTACATCACTGATCACTATTTAATTTCTGTATACAATTCCCTATTCTACTAAGTCTATTTCCACTCCTTATAATGCCTATTCTTGCTCTAACTACATTCTGTATCTGTTTAATTACATGACTGCATTTTACTTGTGTCTCTCTAAACTTCTTCCAATTTCTTGCCTGCCAAATGTTGTAAACTCCAGCTGCATAAATTGTTGCTGCTATATACTTATTTGTCTTTGGCCATTTCCTGTTTTGTATCCACTGTATTGTGTGATGGATACTTCTTTTTTGGAATTTAAAACCACTCTAGTCTTTTAGAGCTTTCCATACCTGTGCAGCCCATTCGCATTTGGTAAATAGATGTTCTACGCTCTCCATACCATTCTCCCCACACATACTACATCCACAGTCCCCAATTTGGATCCCCATATTCATCATTCTTTCCTGTGTTAGCAGCCTGTTTCGCATCACTAACCACAAGATGAATTTGTGTTTTGGTAAGAAAATATTATTCCATATCAGTTCAGCATGCTCCAGTTTCTGTGTCCCTCCTATTAACTGAGTATACACCTTCATTATAGAGTATTTCCCAGTTTTTATCAAAGTGTATTTCCTATTGTTATACCAATTAGTCATTCCCATTTTCAACTTTTTCAGTCTTCTCCAGTACCAGCTGTTATTTACCTGGGGTTCATGACTCCAAAAATCCCCATCTTTCATATATATTCCATTTATCCATTTCACCCATAGTGTATCTTTCTTCTTCATTATTTTCCATATCAATTTTCCTACAGATGCCTTATTCCAGTTCCTGCAATTTTTTATATTCAACCCCCTTTGTGCCTTTGGCTTACATATTTTTTATCCCAAGCAACTAATGTTATTTTTCTCTTTTGTTTGAACTTCCCAATAGAAAATACCTGCACTTCTTATCCACTTCATTTATTACTCTCTACGGAAAAATAAAAATTGCCCCCCAAAAGTTGTGCACTGAGAACAAAACAGAGTTTATAATTTGTAGTTTACTTGCATATGGAACATGTCTAATAGCAGCATTTCGAATTCTTTCTGTGATCTTCATAATCAGTTGATGCCATTCCATTTTGCTCCATTTCATGGGTGATAAAGGAAGTCCCAGATATCTTATAGGAAAGCTCCCCTTTGTGAATCAAGTTTGCTCTACCAAACCAGCTTCAACCTCTTCATCTACCCCGGCAATGAATATACTTGACTTATCCATATTTGAGATCATCCCAGTTGCATTGGAGAAAATCTTCAAAGCCCCCATCACCCTTCCCACTGATTCCTTGTTAGCTTTGCAAAAGATCATTTGATCATCAATAAATGTCAAATGTGTAAGTTGCAGCTTCTTGCACATTGGATGGAAACTAAAATCTGGTAGCTTACTCATTTTCTGCAATATTCTTCATAGATATTCCATCACCATCACAAATAGTAATGGTAACATTGGATCACCTTGCCATAGTCCTCTTTGTCCTTCAAACTATCCATGTCCTGCACCATTTACTCCCTGTGAGAATGTAGTTGTGGATACATGTCATTACCAGATCTATAAACCTTCTTGGGAAACCATACCCTTCTAGCATTTCTGCCAAAAAGTACCATCTAACCATGTCATATGCTTTTCTCAAATCTATCTTCATTAAGCATCTAGGAGTTGTCATCTTCCTGTTGTAATGCCTCATTAATTCATGACATATGAGGACATTATGAATCAATGATCTTCCCTGTACAAATGCAGCTTGTGTTTCATTTACAATCTGTGGTACTACCCCCCTTCAGTCTTTTACATATCATTTTTGAAATGCCTTTGTATATGACATTACAACATGATATAGGCCTAAATTGAGCAGCAGTAGTATGATCTATAACTTTAGGAATCAGTGTTAATATTGTAGCATTTATCTGCTTCAACATTTTCTCATTCTTCATAAAGGTAAGTATTGCTTCTGTAACATCCTCCCCTATGATATCCCATGTTTCTCTAAAAAAACCACTTCCATACCCATCCGGCCCTGGACTTTTATTTACATTGATGCCCCATATAGCCTCTTTGACATCTTTTCTAGTAAATGGTTCCAACAAGTCAACTTGTTGCTTTGCATCTAATCTATACCCATTTCTTTAGAAACCATTGTTCTGAATTTCCCATCCTCTCACCTTTTTTTCCTAACAGTTCCTTATAATATTTAACAAAGACCTCAGCAATCCTCTCAGGTTCATGTTGCACCTGACTATTATGATCTTCTATTTGTGTGATAATTTGTGATAGCTTCCTTTGCTTCATAATTGAGAAGAAATACTTAGTATCATCATCACATGCTTTCAGCCAATTTGCTTTGCTTCTCTGTTGCATCAGCAGTTCTGCCTTATAATTTGACTCTCTGAAATTCTCTCCCATTATCTTCTCTTCCTCTTGTAATGTTACATTCGTAGGGTCCTGCTGTAGCGCTTCCTAGCATTTCTTCAACTTGTTCCTATCTTCTGCTGCCTCCTCTATAATGTTGCTAAATTTATTTCTATGCAAAGCTTTCAGCTCCCTCTTCAACAACTTCATTTTCTTTACTACTTGAAACATTCTATGTCCCTCGATATTCATACTCCAAACCTTCCCCACCAAGCTTCTAAAATTTAGATGTGTACTACACATATTACAATATCTAAATTTCATCCCTACATGATTCTTATTCTCCACTTCTGTGATCTGGATTGGAGTATGATCACTTACTCCTTCTGTCAGAATTTTTGCTCTACAGTCTACCATCTGTTCTATCCACTCCTCATTTACAAAGGCCCAGTCTATCTTTGAGAAAATTCTCCCACCATCATGTTTATCATTCCAAGTATATCTACAACCATTACTTGGTAGCTTTGTTAACCCCACCTTATCTATACATTCTTGAAATTCCTTCACCTAATTTATTGTCACCTTATTTCCCCCTATTATGTCCTCCATATGTAAGACAGAATTGAAATCCCCCAAAACTATCCATGGCTTCTTCCCACTCCCCCTAGTAAGATACCCCCACAACTCCCTTCTTTCCTCTCTTGAATTATGTGCATATATAAATGTGGTGATGAATTCCATTTGTATAGGTACATAAAACACTTCACAGGTTACAACTTGTGCACTTTCATATACTACCCTAATCTTGTAATATTCAGGCCTCCAAACTATAAGAATCCTCCAATTATAGTGAGCATTATGATTAGAAAAATGCTCCCAACCCCCAAACATTTTACTAACTATTCCCTCAACCTTATTTACCTTTATTCTAGTCTCCAGCATTCCTACAAACCCCACCTTCAGCTCGTTACAGAGGGCCTTAACTTCCCTCTGCTTTATAGGGCCATTTAGGCTCCTCACATTCCAGCTTAGGATATTAACCATGCCTCTTATTGAGAGATGATTGGCTACCCACAGTCTCTTGACCTCCGCTTCCTTTTTCTACTCCTTCTAATGCTTTGAAAGTATTTGCTACTGTTACCACATCTTTGATAACAATAGGAACACTAGCATGTTTTTGTGGTAGATTCCACCCCCACCCTGTTTCTGTCTATTTCCCACCTCTTTGCCCTTTTCATTCTGCTTCCTCCCTTCTGGTTGCTTTTGAACCTCTTTTTGCTCAAGGTTCATAGTTTGGACTTCCCTTTTTCTTGGACTCCCCTCATCTTTGTTTTCATTTTCATACCCCTCCTTGACTTGTTTCACTTCTTTCTCCTCGTTCCTCTTACAATTATCCCTAGTACGACCATATTTCTTACATTCTTCACATATAGTAGGTTTTCAATCATAGTCACCCTCTGCTCTACTATTATACCTTTTTCATTTTTGAAATATACTACTTCCAGAAACTGCTCACCAATTTTAACCTCTACTAGCAGCCTTGCAAAATTTAGCCCCACTTTCTTTTCAGTATTCTTATCCACCATGGTTTCCCTATTAGACTTCCTATCTTGCTTAACCTCTTAACACTCCAGTATTTGAATTCCAATCAGGCAATCTAACCCATATTGGAACAATACACAATTCCTCTTTTGAGAAGTCCATATCCACATTCCAAGCTTTCACAATTAGAGGTTTATTATCAAAATGGAAAATCCCCTCCTATATTACTTAAGCCTTCCCCGCTTCAGTATCAAATCAAACCATTAATATTCCATTCTTCAATATAGCTATCTTATCAATACCATGCTTGCCCCAAACCCGCTGTAGGAAACTATTCAGGACACTAAATGGTGGATATGCCCCTGGTACATAACACACAACTGCATTCTTCCATTATTCAATCTCAGATTCTATGTCATCTGCATCAATCTCCCCAATCAGCTTATCTCCTTCTGTTTCTGGATTCACATACTCCAGTTTAAACCCAGCATTACTGATTTTTCCTATATCGAAATTATCCCAGACTGATTCAACAACAACAACAACAACTACTCAATATACTCCCACCAGGTGGCGTCTGGGGAGGGTAATATGTAGACAAGCCTTACCCCTACCCGAAAGGGCAGAGAGGCTGTTTCCAATCGACCCCCGGCTCATAGGATAAAAGGAAAAACAGCAGTAAAACAAAAACAAAGACAAATACAAAAACAATAGAGCATTAGTAACTCCAGCAGAAATAACGTAAATAGCGTAAATAATTATCTAAACATACGAAACATAAATACAATCGCATGCAATAATATCATACAGTAACTACCATAACTAACAGCCATAGGGGGGACATAAGCTAAAACACAAATTATCTATGGGTAACCCTGCTGACCCACACCCAACCCCGGATGAGGCGTACGAAAAACTTTAGGAGCCCCTATCCTAACACCCTGATTCTAGACCTCCAGACTTTTCTATCAAGGGTCATGTCCTCGAAAACCTGCATTCTAGTCATGTCCTACCTAATCACCTCTCCCCAATACTTCTTAGGCCTCCCTCTTCCTCGCCGACCGCCAACAATCTCCAGCCGCTCGCAGCTCCTCACCGGGGCATCGGGACTTCTCCTCCGCACATGCCCGAACCACCTCAGCCTCGCTTCTCGCATCTTCTCATCCACCGGGGCCACCCCCGCCTTCTCTCGAATAACTTCATTCTTAATCTTATCTAGCCTGGTGTGACCGCACATCCACCTAAGCATCCTCATCTCCGCAACCTTCATTTTCTGAACATGCGAGTTTTTCACGGGCCAGCACTCCGCCCCATACAACATCGCAGGTCTAACCACGGCTCTATAGAATTTCCCCTTGAGTTTGTGTGGAACTTTCTTGTCACACAGGACTCCTGATGCAAGCCTCCACTTTGACCACCCCGCTCCTATACGATGAGTGACGTCCCCGTCAATCTCGCCGTCCCCCTGAATCACAGACCCAAGATATCGGACACTGTCCCTCTTGGTGATGACCTAAGAACCAATCATCACGTCCCTGCCTACTTCGCTCGGCTCGGCGCTAAACTTGCACTCCAGGTACTCTGTCTTAGATCTACTTATTTTGAAACCTTTAGACTTGAGAGTCTGTCTCCATACCTCTAACCTTTCAATAACACCGACCCTCGTCTCATCTATCAATACTATGTCATCAGCAAATAGCATACACCAAGGCACATCCCCTTGAATATGTCTGGTTAGAGAATCTATCACTAAGGCAAACAAGAGGGAGCTCAGCGCCGATCCTTGATGGAGCCCCATAACCACAGGAAAATGGTCTGATTCGCCACCCACCGTCCCAACCCTAGTCTTAGCTCCATTGTACATGTCCTTGATTACTCTGATGTAGGCTTCCGGCACGCTCTTCGCCTCTAAGCACCTCCACAGCACCTCCCTTGTGACCTTGTCATACGCCTTCTCCAAGTCGATAAGCACCATGTGTAGGTCCTTCTTCTTATCCCTGAATTGCTCCGCCAGCCGCATGACAAGATGGATAGCCTCTGTAGTGGAGCGGCCCGGCATGAAACCAAACTGGTTCCCAGATATAGATGTCACCTCCCTCACCCGCGCCTCAATCACCCTCTCCCAAACCTTCATCGTGTGACTTATTAATTTGATACCCCTATAGTTGTTACAGCACTGGATGTCCCCTTTGTTCTTGTACAAGGGCACCACTGTACTCCACCTCCACTCATCCGGCATCCTTTTGGTCCTGAAGATCGCATTGAACAGCCTGGAGAGCCACTCCCCTCCTGACTTACCCATGCACTTCCAAAACTCCACCGGGATCTCGTCTGGCCCGGTCGCTCGACCCCTACTCATCCTACGCAAAGCCCCCATGACCTCCTCCACCCTAATGCACCTGCAGTAACCAAGGTCTCTATGTTGCTCTGAATGTCCCAGCTCCCCTAGCTCTATGTTACGATCCCCCTCCTCTCTAAGTAAGTCCCGGAATTACGCCTGCCACCTCTGTTTGATTTGAGATTCCCCCATCAGAACTCTACCATCCTCGCCCTTGATACATCTAACTTGGTCTAGATCACATGCCTTCCTTTCCCTTGCTTTAGCTAACCGGAATAACTTCTTATCCCCGCCTCTCTCCCCTAGTTCCTCGTACATGCGACCGAACGCCGCGTTTTTAGCTTCCGTGACTGCCATCTTTGCTTCTTTCCTCGCCACCTTGTAGATCACCCTGTTCGCTCTCCGTTCTTCCTCGCTTGTGCTCCCCGCCAACTTAGCGAACGCCGCCTTCTTCACCTCCACTTTCCTTTGACTACATCGTTCCACCACCAATCACCCTGATGTCTGCCTGAATATCCCTTGGCTACCCCGAGCACGTCCCGTGCTACCCCCCTAACCAAGTTCGCCATCACTGTCCACATAGCGTCCGCTTCCCCAGAACTTCTCCAAGCTCCGCCCTCAACTAACCTCCTTTCCAACTCCTGTGCTTTCTCCTTAGTCAAAGCACCCCATCTAATCCGCGGTTGTCCCCGAGCTCCCCTCCTCTTCCTCTTCACCCAGAGACCGACATCCATCACTAGGAGTCTATGAAGAGTTGAAAGAGACTCTCCCGGAATAACCTTGCAGTCCTTGCACATACCCCTATCGCTCCTTCTGATGAGGATGTAATCAATCTGAGTCCTCGCTGTCGAACTCTTGAAGGTGACCAAATGCTCCTCCCTCTTCTGAAATGCCGAGTTCGCAATCAGAAGCTCGGAAGCCCTGGCGAAATCAAGCAGCGAAGTACCTCCACCGTTCCTAACCCCAAAGCCGAAGCCACAGTGCACCTCATCATAGCCACCAGCATCAGCCCCAATATGACCATTAAAGTCCCCTCCAATAACTAACTTCTCTGATTGGGGAATACTACTCACCAGATCATCCAAGTCCTCCCAAAAGTGCCTCTTAGCCTCCTCGTCTAAGCCCGCTTACGGCGCGTAAGCGCTGATGACGTTGAGGACGCAACCCCCAATAACCAGCTTAATAGACATTAACCTATCATTCACTCGCCTAACCTCTACCACAGACTCCCTTAGGTCCCTATCTACCAAGATGCCCACTCCATTCTTACCTCTCACGACCCCATAATACCACAGCTTAAACCCATCTACATTCCTCGCCTTCGACCCTTTCCACCTAGTCTCCTGGACACACGCTATGTTAACCCTCTTCCTCTGAAGAACCTTCGCCAACTCTATGGACTTACCCGTTAGAGTGCCTATGTTCTATGACCCAATCCTTAATCTATGGGCGTCCGCTACCCTCTTCCCACCCTTATCTCCCGCCCTACCCGCAGGACCACCCCTTCTCCCCTACTTACTCCCACCCCCACCCCCACCCCCACCCCCACCCCCCGAGGACATGACCTTACTCTATCATCCCCCGCCGCGCCCACTACCCCTCCAACCGACTTTGGGGAACTGTGGCGCACACACGCACTATAACGAAATACGCAAACAGGTACAAACTAGATAGCAACAGAATAGACCTCACTCGAAATGCTAGCTAAAATATGTAAAAAGGTGCACAAAGTAAACAAGAGAGCGGGAGGTACCAACTCTCAGTGGAAAAACCTGAAAGTATGCTTTGATGCGCCCAAGTTTTCCTGAAGCTTCGTGTAGTTCTATTGCGTCCTGCCGCGAGTCTGGACGGGAGTCACCGGGAGTACTGTGGCTTGCCGGAAATCCTTGCCGGTAAAATAGTCACCTGTCCAAGAAAACAGAACACACCCACACACACCCACAAATAAGCAGAGGAGAGAATAGAAAGAAAAGAGCAGGAGTTGCTGGAAAAATTTTCGGCGAAAAGCAAGAATCAAAGCACAAAATCAGAGATCTTGATTTTCGCTAAGTTCTTCACTGGAAACCTAGTTCAATAATTTGTATATCCAAAAAACTACGTTATTCTTCAGCAAACAATAGGACTTCGAAAAATAGAGTTTACGTTGATTGAATTCACAGATTTAAGGCAAAACACAATTGACTGGATCAATGGATATAAATCAGCAAGAAATATGATAAACTAAAACCTGAAGAAACGAATCAGTTTGTATTGTAAATCAAATGCTATCGATTTCCACAACAGTCCAATTCAATCAAATTTTCTCGAGAAGTTATTTATTTTCAGATTTTTCCGGTGACCGGAAACTGTGATGGAATATTGGGAACCGGCAGAGTACAAATAAAGAGATGAAATTAATTTGTTTTGGTTTCTATTCTTGTTTCTGTATGCAAAATCTTGTTCGTCTTTGATATGAAGAAAAAGAGATGAGAAGCCAGAGAGAGAAACAATTTGGGACTTATCCCAGACTGATGCTGGCAACTATTTTTGGTTCGCCACTTGTATATCTGCTTCATCCGCCCATGACATATTTCTGCCAGTTCTAGATTTCGGTACATATTTCTGCCAGTTCTAGATTTCGGTACATATTTCTCCCATTCTAGTTATTGTCCTTGATTTTTCCCCCCGAATTTGAGATGTTGACATTGAACGATGGATTAGGTATCCTTCCCGCCATTTTCTGCGTCAAATCTGCTACAGGGATTGAAGTGTTAGATCTCCTCCCCATGGATGGCGTACGTTATTAAAGTGTGCCGCGAGAACTTTGACTCATGCTTTTTTTTAGAAACTACAAAAATTTATAATTTCCAACATTCAGATACAAAATCTACTTTAATCAGCAAAACTTAGGAATCAAAAATATTTAGAAGACAGTCAATCTAAGTACAAATTTCAGCTATTTCTTCATTTTTCTCCTAAGCCACAAACTCTGAATATCTAATCCGCAATTAAAACGCTCCATTTACGAGTATAGAAAGCGAGTAGTCAAAAAAAAATCAGTAGAACAAATAGCTCATAAATTTGCAGTTTATGCACCATAGCCCGCTGTAGAACAAATTGCACATAAATTTTTGTTCTTTATTTTTGTGGACTATTATGTAGAAGCAATGCTTATCAATGACAATGTGCAATTCTCTTGCTTTATGTTAATTTTGATCTTTATAGTTATTTTTGTCAAGTTAATTTTTGATTGACAAAAGCATGCTTTCACTTGCAGTTTCCCAAGTGGCCATGAGTAATAATTAATATTCTGAGATTCACATTATTTATGTAACTTTTCGATGATTCCAAAAGGAGAAAGATATTGTGCTTAAACTCTATTACCTGAACAGTGATGTTTATGAAATAATTAAATATGGCCGTTAATGACAAGTTAAAATTTTAAGTGTTGATATTTCAGCTAAGTTCTACAGGTTCTCTGATCAGTAAAAGTACAGAGTTTGTCATCACTCAAAAATGGAGAATTTTTTGGCCCAAGTTCAGTTGAAGTTTTGAAGATTGACAAATGAACTCAGTGATGGAATTGGTCCATCTTAGGAGACACAATTATTATGTCGCATACGTATAAGATGCATGTGGAGAAAGGGAATAAGAAACAATATCTTCTGAATATCTTCAGAATTGATCGAAAAGATTGCATATGGGATAAGGAGAAGGTGTCTCTTTATGAGAAGAGAAAACATTCAGATAAGGGCTAGAGTTTGTATTGGTCTAGGATTCAAAGTCAATGGAGGATCAGAAATTGAGTCACAATCCAACTCTAATTACTAATCTAATAAATAACTGAGTTATTCTCTTTTACGGGCATTGCATATACGCAGAAGTAAAACATAATTGATAGTAAAAGAGCAAGTCCATTTTGCAAGCAATATATGTAAGATATAAGTGTGCACGCCTGAAGCTACTTGAACGAGATAGAAGAACCAGTTCAATTGTGTTTATTTTTCTAGTTCAATTGTGGTAGGTGTTTCTATTTGTACCTTTCAGCTTTCATAGAAGCAATTGTATTTGGTACTTTGAGTATTCAAGTTACAGTTAACTTGATAGTGTCACAATAGTTGAGGCTATGTGTCGCACTGGGATTAGAGTTAATCCTTAGGTTTACAAAGAGTTTTTGTAAATGCTGTTTTGGCTTGGTGATTTTAGTATAAGTTTGGAAAAATCCTACTGAGTAGTAGGTCATGATTTTTTCACCTTTTGAGCCAGGTGTTTTCCACGTAAACATATATGTGTTCTTTACTTTAAGTATTTATTATTCCGCAAACTGCAGTAGTTAGAACACTTAGAAGAACCAGGTTCTTCTAAAGAGAAAATTAGGTACCACACAAATCACCCCCATCTTGTGAGGTATTGACGTTTATAACATCAAGGGCGAGGACCTGAGTTGTACACCACAAGGTGGCTTGATATGAGGCCGAGAGCCTATTAATTATGCCATGAAATGGATTGATATTGTACTTGGGCCATAAGGGGCCCCTTCGAGAGTTTGTATATCCCCTAGTGAGCGTGGGTACCCAGTGTGATATGTGATGTAGACCGAGGGACTAGTGTTGTTCCATGTTGTTGCCCGAGGGGCTGATTCTGTTGATATTGTGCCCTAGGGCATGATTTTATGTGTTTATGTTTTCTCTCTGCTTTTCATTTACTTGTTTAGCTGTTAAAAAAGTGTTTTAAAGAAGATTATACCAAACTAAGGTATTTTTTATAAGATTTCACTATTTTATTGCATTGTATTGGTTTTACACTGCCTCTTTATAGAATGTTGTTGTGTTTTTACGTGATTTTTTATCGCTCAGTCTTCATTTATTGTTATCACCCACTAAGTTGGAGTACTCACTTTACTCCATGCACCCTTTGTGTAGATTAAAGAGCTTCGAGTCCCGCCGGTGAGTTGATTGCTCCCAGCAGGCCATTCGGAATCCACTAGGTAGCCGCTCGCCGTTCGCAGCCCAGTGTTTCTCCCTTTTATCTTACTTTCTACTTCTAGTTCTGTAATAGACTGTACTCATAGACTTATGTCAGATGCTCATGACCTGTGACTACCCGATGTCGGGCTATGTTGGTCTTTGCAAATTATACTAGTTATCTTTTATTTTGGGATTATTAGCATGTTAACGCCATAAATTTTGTCACTATAATTGCTTAAAAATGAATTGGGTGTTGTATCAGCTGGCCTTGTTTCACGATAGACGTCATCATGATCGGGTACGAATTTAGGTTCATGACAAGTTGGCATCAGAGCCTAGGTGACATAGGTCTCACGAGTCATGAGCAGGTTTTGTATAGTCTCGTGGATCAATATGAAGACGTTTGTATTTATCCTCGAGAGGCTGCAAAACCTTTAGGAAAAACTTCATATTCTTGAAATTCCTATCGTGCGAATCCGTTAATCCGAGTACTAAACTTATGTTATTATATTCTCTCATAGATGGTGAGAATACGAGCGACTGTTCAGGATGGAAGACCACTAATACCACCAGCTGTGGCCACTAAAGGCCGAGGACGCGGTTGAGGTCGCAACATGGGCTGGGATGTAGCCCGCACAGTAGCTAGGACAACATTTGCAGATCGACCAGCCGCCCAATTCAGGATTAGGTCCCGATTGTGGAAGCTCCAATAGCACCAGCTCTGGCACCCGTTGTTACCATTATGATTCCAGGTCTTCAGGATGCCTTGGACTAGATTCTATCAATATGCACTGGCCTAGCTCAGGCGGTCTCAATTACTACAGCTGCAGCAACTTCTCAGGATGGGGGAGGCACTCAGACTCCCGCCACTCGCACACCTAAGCAGGTTGTGCAGGGACTTCAGACACCAGGGCACATCCAGCCCATCCGCTTGTATCTGCTCAGAACTATGTAGCTCGTGCCATGCCAGAGGACGAGCAACATAGGTTGGAGAGGTTTGGTAGACTTCAGCCTCCGACTTTCAATGGTGCAGAGGGCGAGGATGCCCATGGTTTCTTGGACAAGTGTTAGAGGATTCTTCGTACAATGGGTATTCTGGAGACCAGCAGGGTCGCTTTCACTACTTTTTAGTTTTTTGGAGCTAACTTAACTTGGTGGGAGGTTTATGAAAGACGTAGGCCTGTTGGTGTAGCACCCCTTACCTGGCATCAGTTCCTCGTTATTTTTTTAGACAAGTATGTGCCACAATCTCGTAGAGAGGAGCTACGCAGGTAGTTCGAGTGAGTGCTTCAAGTAGATATGACTATGATACAGTATAATATGAGGTTCTCGAAGTTCGCTCGTCATGCTATTTTTTTGTTACTACAAAGAGAGAGAGTGAGTGTGAGAGAGAGAGAGAGAGAGTATTAGGAGGTTCCTTGATGGCCTTACTTATCAGCTTCGTATTCTCATGACCAGAGAGGGTGCTTGGTGCTAATTTTGAGGAGGTTATTGACATTGCCCGTGAGATTGAGTCAGCTCATTGTTAGGAGCGAGATAAGAGGGAGGCCAATAGACCTCGAGGATTTGGTATGGTGGTGCTCCTTCGAGAGGTCAGTTTTAGCACGATAGAGGCCATCCATTCAGGCATGCTCAACCAGCTCGCCCAGGTTACCGTAGGGCATCATTGGGTCATGGTTCCTATAGTTCTCATCACGGCCAGTCGTCACTTAGAGCCCTTCCAGCTCAGAGTTCATCCCTGCTCCATCAGTTCAGGGCTCTTCTACGTCAGGTACATCTGCTAGTCATTCCAGTGCTATGGGTTTCCTTCAGTCCCTGTCTCCAACACTTGGGAGTTGCTATGAGTGTGGAGAGATGGGTCGTATGTGGAGGAAGTGTCCTTGTCGTCTTGGGGGTTCATCTCAGCAGAGGAGTCAGCTATCGGCTTCAGTGCTAGTTACTTTACAAGTACCCACCCAGCTAGTTAGGGGTGGAGGTCAATCAGCAAGGGGTCTCCCTAGAGGGGGAGGTCGATCAGTTGGCAGTTAGGCCCATTTTTATACACTTCCAGCTAGATCCGATGCTATTGCTTCAGATGTTATGATCGCATGTATCATCGCAGTCTGTCGCAGAGATGCCTCTTTGTTATTTGATCCCAGTTCTACTTATTCTTATGTGTCATCATACTTTGCTCATTATTTGGATATGCATCGTGAATCTCTTATTTCATCTATTTGTGTATCTACTCCGGTGGGTGATACTGTTGCTGTAGACCATATGTACCAATCATCTATGGTGACTATTGGGAGTTTGGATACCCGAGGGGATCTATTTTTGTTATGTATTGTAAACTTTGATGTTATATTGGGCATGGGTTGGTTATCTCTGTGTTGTGCTATTTTGGACAGTCATGCTAAGATGGTGACATTGGTTATGCCAGGTGTGCCACGAATTGAGATTGATTATGTCCCCAGTGGGGTAATTTCATTCTTGAAGGCCCATCGTATGGTTGGAAAGGATTGTCTTTCATATTTAGCCTTTGTGAGGGATGTCAGTGTAGAGAATACTAGTATTGATTATGTTCCTATTGTGAGGAAGTTTCCCGATGTGTTTCTTGCAAACCTGCCGGGCATGCCACTGGACAGGGATATTGATTTTGGTATTGTTCTGGTGCCGGGTACTCAGCCCATTTCTATTTTGCCGTATCGTATGACACCATCGAAGTTGAAGGAGATAAATGAGCAGCTTGAGGAACTCTTTGATAAGGGGTTCATTCGGTCTAATGTGTCGCCTTGGGGTGCACCTGTTCTATTTGTGAAATAGAAGGACGGTACTATGAGAATGTGCATTGATTATGGGTAGTTGAACAAATTAATAATTAAGAACGAGTATCCTCTGCCTCACATTGATGATTTATTTGACCAGCTTTAGGGAGCGAGAGTGTTCTCCAAGATTGATCTCCGTTCAGGTTATCACCAATTGAAGATCAAGGACTCGAATATTCTTAAGACGACTTTCAGGACCCGATATGGTCATTATGAGTTTTTGGTGATGTCTTTTGGGCTGACCAAAGCCCTAGTAGCGTTCATGCATTTAATGAACATCGTGTTTCAGCCTTATCTGGACTCGTTTGTCATAGTCTTCATTGATGATATTCTGGTATACTCGCATAGTCGGGAGGAGCACGCGGAGCATTTGAGAGTTGTGCTGCAGAGATTGAGGGAGTAGAAGATTTATGCAAATTTTTCAAGTGTGAGTTTTGTCTCAGTTCAGTGGCTTTCTTGGGGAACGTGGTGTCAAGCGAGGGTATTCAGATTGATCTGAATAAGATAGAGGCGGTTTAGAGTTGGCCCAGACCATCCTCAGCTATAGGGATTCGTAACCTCCTTGGTTTGACAGGTTACTACCATCGATTTGTTTAGGGATTCTTTTCTATCGCATCGCCCTTGACCAAGTTGACTCAAAAGGGTTCTCTATTCAGGTGGTCGGATGAGTGTGAGGAGAGCTTTCAGAAGCTCAAGACAGCCTTGACCACATCTCCAATGTTAGTTTTGCCACCAGCTTCAAGTTCATATACTGTGTATTGTGATACTTCAAGAGTTGGTATTAGGTGTGTGTTGATGAGGAGGGTAAATTTATTGCTTATGATGCTCGTCAGTTGAAGCCCCATGAGAAGAACTACCTTGTTCATGATTTGGAGTTGGCTGACATTGTTCACGTTGAAGATTTGGAGGCATTATTTGTATGGTGTGTCTTGTGAGGTATTTATTGATCATCGTAGCCTCCAGCACTTGTTCAAGCAGAAAGATCTCAATTTGAGGTCGCAGAGATGGTTGGAGTTGCTAAAGGATTATGATATTACTATTGTGTACCATTCGAGAAAGGCCAATGTGGTAGATGATGCTTTGAGTAGGAAAGCAGCGAGTATGGGGAGTTTGGCATATATTCTAGTTGGGGAGAGACCTCTTGCAGTTGATGTTCTGGCATTGGCCAATCGGTTCGTGATGTTGGATATTTTGGAGCCCAGTCGGGTATTGGCTCGTGTGATTTCTCGGTCTTCCTTATATGATCGCAATAGAGAGCGCTCGTGATGCTCCTCATTTGTTTGTCCTTAAGGACGGATTTCAGCACGATGATGCTAGAGATGTTACTATTGGTGATAATGGGGTGTTGAGGATGCAGGTCCAGATATGTGTGCCCAATGTAGATGGGCTTCGGGAGTTGATTTTGGAGGAGGCCCATAGCTCGCGGTATTCCATTCACGTGGGTGCCACAAAGATGCATCAGGATCTGAGACAACATTATCGATGAAGGAGAATGAAGGAGGAAATTATGGGATTTGTTCAATTATCAGCATGTGAAATATGAGCATCAGAGACCGGGTGGCTTACATCAGCAAATAGATATTCCAGAGTGGAAGTGGGAAAGGATCACCATGGACTTTGTGGTTGGTATCCCATAGACTTTGAAGAAGTTTGATGTTATTTTGGTGATTTTGGATTGGCTGACCAAGTCCGTGCACTTCATTCTTGTGTGTACTACCATTTTTCAGAGCGGTTGGCAAAGATCTATATCCGGGAGATTGTTCGTTTGCATGGTGTCCTAGTTTCCATCATTTTATATATGGGCACTCAGTTTACTTTGCAATTTTTTTGATCTGTGCAGCGAGAGTTGGGTACTCAAGTTGAGTTGAGCATATCTTTTCACCCTCAAACGAACGGGTAGTCCGAGCGCACTATTTAGATATTGGAGGACATGTTGCATGATTGTGTCAATGATTTCGGAGGGTTATGGGATCAGTTTCTTCCGCTCGTGGAGTTTTCTTATAACAAAATCTACCAGTCGAGTATTCAGATGGCTCCATATAAGGCTTTGTATGAGAGGCGGTGTAGATCTCCAGTTGTTTAGTTTGAGCCAGGTAAGGCTAGGTTATTGGGTATAGACTTGGTGCATGATGCTTTAGACAAGGTGAAGGTGATTCAGGAGAGGCTTCGTACAACGCAGTCAAGACAAAAGAGTTATGCTGACAGGAAGGTTTGGCATGTGTCCTACATTGTTGGTGAGAAGGTTCTATTGAAGGTTTCACTCATGAAGGGTGTTATGAGGTTTGGGAAGAAGGGTAAACTAAGTCCTCGGTTCATTGGGCCTTTTGAGGTGCTTCGAAGGATTGGGGAGATGGCTTATGAGCTTGCTTTGCCACCCAGCTTGTAAAGTGAGCATCCGTTATTTCATGTTTCTATGCTCCGGAAGTATATTGGGGATTCGTCTCATGTTCTAGATTTTAGCACGATGCAGTTAGATGGTGATTTGACTTATGATGTTGAGCCAATGGCTATTTTGGAGCGCCAGGTTCAAAACTTGAGATCAAAGAATATAGCTTTAGTGAAAGTGCTGTGGAGAGGTCGGACCATGGATGAGGCTACCTAGGAGACCGAGCGGGATATGCGGAGCATATATCCTCACCTATTTTAGGCTTCAAGTATGTTTCTTGACTCGTTAAGGACAAACATTTATTTAAGAGGGGAAGATGTAATGACCCGGCAGGTCGTTTCACGAGTTACCGCTCCATTTCTCCCATTTCTGCTTCTTATTGCCTTACTCAGCTGTATTATATGCAATCGGGTTGGTTGTCTTGGGTTCGAAGAGGTTTTGGTAAGGTTTAAGACACTTAGTCTCTTTTTAGTAAGATTACGTTGAAAAAGACAACCGAATGTTGACTTATATGTTAAATGGCTTGAATGTGAGCTCCTATGGTTTGACTAGCTTCGGGAGGTGATTTGGGACTTAGGAGTGTGATCGGAATGTGTTTTGGAGGTCCGGAGTGGATTTAGGCTTGAATTGGCAAAATTGAAATTTTGGCGTTTCCGATTGGTAGGTGAGATTTTGATATAGGGATCGTAATAGAATTGCGGGAGTTATAGTCGGTCCGTTGTGCCATTCGGGATGTGTGTGCAAAATTTCAAATCATTTGGACGTGATTTGATAGACTTTTTCATCGAAAGCAGAATTCAGAAGTTTTTAGAATTTTTAGGCTTGAATCCGATGCAAATTTGGCATTTTGATTTTGTTATGAGTGTTATGATGGTTGGAACAAGTTTAAATGATGTTATGGGATATGCTGGCATGTTTGGTTGAGGTCCCGAGGACCTTGGGTGAGTTTTGGGTGGTTAAACAGATCATTTCAAGTTGTAGAAAATTGCAAAAAACTGATGTGTGTTGCAGACCTATTGGCCTTCACGTTCGGGAGTGGACCCTTGCATTCGCGAAGGGTTAGCATGTGAGTCTGAAGGTTTGGCCTTCACATTCACGAGGGAGGTCCTGTGATCGTGAAAGGCTGGTGTGATTGAGCTACGCGTTCGCGAAGAAGGAAAAATTGGTCAACGTCAGGTTGTGCTTCGCAAATACGAGGCTTTGACCGCGTTCGCGAAGAAGGATTCAAATGTTTGGGCAGAATGTTTAAAAGGCCTATTCCGCGAGCTTTAGCCCAAATTCCTCCATTTTGGGTAATTTTGAAGCTTTTTGAAGGGGATTGAATAGAGAATCAAGGGGGAACACTTGGAGGTATGATTTATGGGCTCAATACTCAATCCTAATGTGATTTCTACCTAATTAATCATGGAAATTGTAGAATTTAAGCGTAAATATTGAAGAACTAGGGCTTGTAATTGGTAACCTAGAATTTTCCATTTGAGGTCCGTTTGTGGTTGGATTTTGGTACTTTTGATATGAATGAACTCGGGGAGTGATAAGGAGTCTGTTGATGTAATTTTTATCGGGAATTGTGTTGTAATTTGGTTTCTTTCGAGTGGGCTTCGTTCCCTTAGCATATTTTGATGGTTTTGCATTGATTTTGGTTAGAGTTGGAGCATCCGGAAGCCGAATTGAGAGGCAAAGGCATCGCGGGCTAGAGTTTGGACCGGATAGAGGTGAGTAATGATTGTTAATGTTGTCCTGAGGGTATGAAACCCCGAATTTCACATCATTGTGCTATATTTGAGTAAGCTTATGTTGAAAAGGTCAACCGAATATTGACTTATGCGCTAAAGGGATCGGATGTGAGTTACAATTGTTCAATTAGCTTCGGAAGGTGATTTGGGACTTAGGAGTGTGATCAGAATGTGTTTTGGAGGCACGGAGTAGATTTAGGCTTGAATTGGAGAAATTGGAATTTTGGCGTTTTTCGGTTTGTAGGTAAGATTTTGATAGTGGGATCGGAATAGACTTCCGAAAGTTGCAGTAGGTTCTTTGTATTATTTGGGATGTGTGTGAAAAATTTCAGGTCATTCGGACGTGGTTTGATAGGCTTTTTTATCAAAAGCAGAATTTGGAAGTTTTTGGAATTCTTAGGCTTGAAGTCACTGCAAATTTGGTGTTTTGATGTTATTTTGAGCATTCCGAAGGTTGAAACATGTTTGAATGATGTTATGGGATATGTCTGCATGTTTGGTTGAGGTCTCGAAGGCCTCGAGTAAGTTTTGGGTGGTTAAACGAATTATTTCAAGTTGTAGAAAATTGCAGAAAACTGCTATGTGTGTTGCAGACCTTTTGTCCTTCACGTTCGTGAAGGGTTAGCATGTGAGGCTGAATGTTTGGCCTTCACGTTCGCAAGGGAGGTCCAGCGATCGTGAAGGTCTAGGGTCATTGAGCTACGCATTCGCTAGAGGGTAGCCGCATTCGCGAAGAAGGAAAATGTGGCCAATGTCAAGTTGTGCTTCACGAAAGAGAGGCTTTGACCGCGTTCGTGAAAAAGGATTAAAATGTTTGGGCAGAATGTTTAAAATGCCTATTCCACAAGTTTTAGCCTAAGTTCCTCCATTTTTTGGCAATTTTGAAGCTTTTTTGAAAGGGATAGAAGAGGGAATCAAGGGGGAACACTTAGAGGTATGATTTATGGAATTAATATTCAATCTTAATGTGATTTTTACCTAATTAATCATGAAAATTGTGTAATTTTAGCCTAAATATTGAAGAACTAGGTCTTGTAATTGGAAACCTAGAATTTGGGATTTGAGGGGTCGTTGGTGGTTGTATTTTGGTACTTTTGATATGAATGAACTCGGGAAGTGATAATGAGTCTATTGATGTAATTATTATCGGATTCCGAGACGTGGGACCGATGGTCGGGTTTGGCTAATTTCGGGAATTGTGTTGTAATTTGATTTCTTTCAAGTGGGCTTTGTTTACTTAGCATATTTTGATGGCTTTGTATTATTTTGGTTAGATTTGGAGCACTGGAGGCCGATTCGAGAGGCAAAGGCATCGCGGGCTAGAGTTTGGACTGGTTATAGGTGAATAATGATTATAAATGTTGTTATGAGGGTATGAACCCCTGATTTCACATTATTGTGCTATATTGACGTGACACACACGCAAGATGATGAGTGCGGGACCGTGCACCGTTGGGGATTGTGATTTAGTCCATCCCGAATGACTGTTTTATTGCGTATTTGATTGAAAGCTATTTTCTATCATCATGTTTGTGGCTGAATTCCATATTTGGGCCTCATGCCAACTTTTTGGGCCCTTAGTGGATTTTTACTACTATTTTCTTACTATTTTGATTTTATATCAGTCATGCTATATTCTACTATTTTCATAACTCAGCCATGTTTACTCTGTTTTAACACTTTAAATGATATTTTGGGCTGAACATCATGTTTTATTGTGCCCGAGTGGATTTTAGAGATTTCTGACTGAGTAGGGTCAAGGGTCTGTGCTGTGAGGATAATTGTGGAATCGGGTTGCATGCTGCAATAGTGTTGTATATATTTTGATTATGAGGCTGAAGGCCTGAGTTGTACGCCACAAGGTGGCTTGATATGAGGTCGAGAGCCTATTGATTATGCCACGAGATGTCTTGATATTGCGCTTCGACCGTAAGGGGCCCCACCCGCAGTCTATACTCCCCAATGAGCGCGGGTACGTAGTGTGATATTTGATGCAGCCCCAGGGGCTGGTGTTGTTCCATGTTATTGCCCGAGAGGCTGATTCTGTTAATATTGTGCCCGAGGAGATGATTTTATGTGTTTAACTTTTATCGCTGCTTTTCATTTACTTGTTTAACCGTTAAAAATGTGTTCTAAAGAAGCTTATACCAAACTAAGGTGTTTTTATAAGGTTTCACTATTTTATTACATTGTATTGGTTTTACACTGCCTCTTTATAGCATGTTGTTATGTTTTTACGTAATTTCTTATCGCTCAGTCTTTATTTATTTTTATTACTTACTGAGTTGGAGTATTCACTTTACTTCATGCACCCTGTGTGCAGATGCAGGAGCTTCGTGTCCCGCCAGTGAGGGTTCGCAGCCCAGTGAAAATTCTCCCTCTTATCTTACTTTATGCTTCTAGTTCTGTAATAGACTGTATAAACTCTTTCATACTCATAGACTTATGACCGGTGACTCCTCAATGTCGGGCTGTGTTGGTTTTCGCAAATTGTACTAGTTCACTTTTATTTTGAGATTATTAGCATGTTAATGCCTTAAATTTTGTCATTTTAATTGTTTAAAAAAGAATTGGGTATTGTGTCGGCTGGACTTGTTTCACGATAGGCGCCATCACGATCAGGTACATATTTAGGGTCATGATAATTTCTAATATAACTCAACAAATTAATTCTTCCTTGCCTTATTATCAACCAATTAATTAGAATAATTTTTCAGTTATATATAACTTTTGTATTTAGTGTGTTTCAATATTTTTTTATTGTTGTATTCATTAGATTCAATATTTGTATTTATTGTATTTGTTATTTTGTATTCAATGTATTCAAATGAATTTGTATTCATTATGAATATGCTATATTCAGTATATTTTATTGGTTGTATTTACTGTATTTCTATTTGTATGTAGTGTATTTTATTGTATTTCACTGCATTTTAAAGTTAAATATATCCAGTGTTTATGTTCTGTTCTATTTTAATATTTGTAATAAGTATATTTCAATGTTTATACCTTGTATGCATACATGTACACTTGTGTATTCAGCTCTATTAAAAAAAAATAAGCCTTTGAAATACAGGTAAAAAATGTATTTATATAAAAACACAATATATTTGAGGGAATTTGTACATAATACAATGTATTTATATCATCATATGTGACTAAATAGCAAAGAAGTGAAGAAAATTTGCTAGAGTTGGTATTTTCCGACCAAGCAAAATATTGTATACATTGTATTAAAACTAACAATGAAAACGAACAAAAACTCTGGCCCTGAAATCTTCTCCGGCGTAGGAAAATATTGTAATATCCGAGTAGAGGAATCCATTATGATATTTGTCATAGAAGAAAGCATCAGTCTCTTTCTTTATAATATTGCAGTACAAATCCATTACAAATCTTCAACGTAAAAACTAAGCAGTACAAATCCTTTGGAATATCCAGCGTAAAAACTAAGCAGGTATACTACTCGAACTGAGAGAGAAGGAATAAAAAATTTATTGGGATTTTAAGAGAGAATCATGTGTTAATTGAAAGAAACAGAGAGATGGAAGGGAGAGAGGAACAAGAAAAAATCCGAGAGAGAATCTTCTGTTAGTTGAAAGAAAAAGATAGGAAAAACATAAATAGCATATTAATATGCCTCAATGGTAGTATATACCATAAATACCTATTTTGCTATAAAAATAGAAAAGGCAGCTATAGAGAATAATATTTTAAAATAATATTGGTGTATAATAAATATGGTGTATACCTTTGCTGTAAGAGGTAAAATTGAGAAAATGACCCTTTATAGCCCCTCAAAATTTTAATAGCCCATATTTTTTTCATTGACGCGAAATGTCCATCCATCCCAAACATATTACATCTAATAGCCTGAAATGTCTATTTTGTATATTTTTGTATCGTGACAGTCTATTTAATATTTTATGTATTGTGATAGTCTATTTTGTATAGTGACACTCTATTATATATAAATTGTATAATGACAGTCTATTTAGTATTTTTTTGTATAGTGACACTATGTTTTATATAGTGATAGTCTATTTAGTATATTTTTGTATAATGAATTCTATTTTTTATATATTTTGTATAGTGATAGTTGTATATATCTTGTATAATGATAGTCTATTTAGTATATTTTTTGTATAATGACCACCTATTTTGTATATATTTGATCTATTGTATTTATTTTGTATAGTGACAAACTGACAGTCTATTGCATATAAATTGTACATTGTCAGTTTATTTTGTATATCTTTTATATGTGATTGTCTATTTTGTATCCCATGCACTTTTATCTATCCAATGTGTATAGGTTGTTGTATTTATTTTGTATAGTGACAAATTGACAGTCTATTGCATATAAATTGTACATTGTCAGTTTATTTTGTATATTTTTTGTATGTGATTATCTATTTTGTATCCCATGCACTTTTATCTATCCAATGTGTATAGATTGTTGTACGATATATAAAAATATATATGTTATTCTACTATATATATAAATTGTACATACATTATTATAATATTGGACCTTAGTTCAAGCACTCGATATGAAAATTATATACATAGTACTAATAAAAGGGTGGATTTCATACCTAAAGGTACTGCTACCACTAAAAACTCTTCCACTTAGAAAATTAGTACTACCAATACATAATCCCTAAACACTCATTACGATCCTCGTCTGAAAGATCCTTCGTGCACTGAGCCAATCAATATAATTTCTCATTTTCTCCAAGAGACAATTATTGTATCATCTGCTTCTTAATTTGTTAAAAGACACTACGTTTTCCTAGCTCTTCACTTGCATTTGCTACGTAGCTGTAATAATTCGACTCGTCGTTCTGAGCAGGTGCACTTCGCTCGATAGTTTTTGGGCATGAGTAGCTCCGTATGATATATTATGACTTATGTGAATCGTCGATTTTGGTTTTTGGATTATTCGAAATTTATTTAGAAGAATGATTCTCAGCTAGAGACTTCAAATTAGAAAGGCTTGACCAAATTTGATTTTTTAGTAATTGATCTCGGATTGAATTTTTCATAGTTTCTCTAGCTCCGTTAGGTAATTTTGGACTTAGGAGAGCATCCAGATCGTGATTCGGTGGTCCGTAGTAGAATTTGGCTTGGAATGGTGAAAGTTGAAATTTTGAAAAGTTTGATCGGGAGTGAAATTTTTTATATTGGGATCGGGTTCTGATTCTGAAAGTTAAAACAGTTCTGTAATGTCAATGGTACATAATTTGATATCTATCAGATCTGATTTGATAGGTTTCGACATCGGTTCTGGAAGTATGAAGTTTCAAGTTCATCGAATTTGAATTGAGGTGTGATTCATCGTTTCAATGTTGCTATGTGTGTTTTGAGGCAAGTAAATTCATATTATGTTTTGAAACTTGTTGTATTATTGGACGGGTCCCAAGGGGCTCAGGCGTATTTTGAATTATTTTCTGATCATTTTCCTTCATGTTTTCATTGCGATCCAAGTGTCGCATATGCGAGATTGCATTGACGAATGGAAGTCATTCGAAGTCCGCAAATACAGAGGTAATTGGGCAGAAGCACGATCGCAGGTGCGGTCATGGCTGATCGAAGCTAATCTTGTACTATTACCAAGTAGCGAGAGTTGTCGAAGCAACTGTAATGACCCGACTGGTTGTTTTATTATTTAGAACCCCGTTCCCTTAAATAAAACTTTTCACATTTTCCTTAGCTAAATTATGTCTTGCGAGGGAGATTAGTCCGGATGTTAGGAGAGTTTTGTGTGAAAATAAAATTAATTATTTCCTTAAGGTTTTCTTAAAAGGTCAAATTTGATTTCAGTTAACTTTCTTGGGAAACTGACCTGGATTCGTGATTTGACGAGCGCGTAAGGTCCGTGGGAAAATATAGGACCTGGGCGTATGCTCGAAATCAAATTTTGAGGTCCCTAGCCCGAGTACGGAATTTTTCTGTAAAATTATTAAATCGAAGTTTTAAAGAATTAAAGAATCTAAATATTCCTTCAAAACCCAGGTATAGGGTTCGGAATCCAGTTTCCGAAACTTTGCACAAGTCCGAAATATCATATAAGACCTACCCGTAAAATTTGGTGTCAATCCGAGTAGTCTAAGGGCGTTTTGACCTGTTGAAGGAAAATTAAGAACTTGAAGTTCATTAAATTGGATCAATTGGCTTTGGGGTCTGATTCCTTGATTTAGTGTTGTTTGGGGTGTTTCGAGGGTTCGACTAAGTCCGCCTCGTGATTTCAGACTTGTTGGTATGTTCGGGCGGGGCTCGGAGCCCCGAGCGTCAAATGGCCGAGGTTTGAGCAAACTCGGATTTTGAAAGGAAGCAAAGTTCTTGTTTCTGTCAAAATCTCTTATGTGGCTCTTTGACCGCAGAAGCGGTGACCGCATAAGCGGTCACCTGGTCCCAGAAGCGGAAGGGCCAGGAAGGGTGAATACCGTAGAAGCGGTCCCGCATGTGCAAAAGCAAGTCCGCAGAATCGGCCTGATCCACAGTGCTCCCAAACTGCAAAAGCGGTTGTTTTTCCTTAGAAGCGGACACCGCCTATGAGGTAATTTGTCCGCATATGCGAAAATCGCTGACGCTGGATCAGTAAAGGTTCATTAAATACAAACCCAAGCTCATTTATCTCCCATTTCTTCCACCATTGGGCGATTTTGGAGGTTCCGAAGAGAGAGTTTCTTCATAACATCACAAGGTAAGTAATCCCCACTCGATCTTAGCTTAAATACATGAACATTAGATATATTTAATACTAATAATCAAATAAAATTAAGGTTAGAGCTAGACCTAGGGTTTTGATAAAATTATGATTTAACCACCTAATTAGCTATGTAATGAACGAAAAACCACATGTTAGTAATCCTTAGGTTATAGAGAGTAATTTCCTTCAAAAAATATCGGAATCCGGGCATGTGGGCATGGGGTCAGAATTTAGAAAACTTGCGGGAAAGGTTGGAAAATCTTTTAATTAGTTGGAATTCAACTTTGTAAGCCCTTATTGACTAGTTCCTACATTGTTTAACTAGTTTGTGTCCTTTCGGCTTCGCTTTGAGATCTCGAGCTTGTTCTTGGCATTTGAATGTGCGGTTTGGAGCGAGGTGAGTCTCCTTTCTAAGCTTGTGGGGGGGGGGGATTACCCCATAGGTGAGTTAAACCGGATTATGTGCTCCTATTTGTTGGGGGCTACGTACGCACGAGGTGACGAGAGTTTGTACGTAACTACTATTGTGCTATTGTCCGGGTAGTCTACGACCCAAAAGCATGTTATACTTGGATTAATTGTAAATCCATTGATGGCTTGAATTGCTTAAATCATAATAAATTTATAAATGAATTTCAAAAATAAAGACATAAGTTTTGTTTTCTCAAATTATTAAAAAGAATTGACCTTTCTTGGATATTTGCTCCATGTTGACTGTTTGACTGATTGTCTTTCTGCGTATGTTTAATTTTGAACGAGCCATACGCCTCGGTAGATTAATAAATGCATCTATAGGTGCACCGTCGACTCTCGGCAAGTGCACATTTATTCCATTTGGATCGGGCCGTATCCGTGGTATGATTTGCGCATGCTTGTATTGCTGCCTGGAGTTATTTGAGTCGTTTTATGCCACACTACTGCTCAAGATTTATACTATTAATAATAACAAGAAGTCTAAGGAAATTTTCCATATAAGAATTATGTGTTTACTTGTTCCCTCTATCTTGATCAGAAACATGTTTATAAAACAAATTCTACTGTTTGAATATATTTATTAAGGATAAATAGTCATTAGACTGCTAGTGAGTGTCAAACTTGACCATCTCGTCTCTACTCCTTCAGGATTAGGCGGGACACTTATTGGGTACACGTTATTTTTGTAATCATACTACAATTGTTGTGCATTTTGTTGCACAGGTATATGTGATTTCAATGGTCTATTGGACGTAGCAGCATGGATGATACTGGGACTAGGTGAGTTGCATCACTCGAGACGGTCGCAGCTAGGGGAGTCCCTTTCTAGCACTATATTTACTTTTCGTCCAATGTATTCTGGACGGATGTTGTATTTTTATTCCTCTTATCAATAGATGCTCATGCACTTGTGACTATGGGTTATGAGATAGTTTGATATACGGTATTAATTCTTTAACTCTTAAATGTGATTTGAAACTATATATTTTTCAAAAATTTCTAAATATGGAAGAAAAACCATGTATTTCCAAAAGTGTTAAAACGAGATTTGATTAAGTAATATTGTTGGCTTGCCTGATAGCTGTGTCCAGCGCCATCACGACCCTTAGTGTATTTTGGGTCGTGATAACATGGTATCAGAGCACCAGGTTCCCATCGGTCTCACGAGTCATGAGCAAGTCTAGTAGAGTCTCGCGGATCGATACGGAGACGTCCGTACTTATCCTCGGGAGGCTACATGGCTGTTAGGAGTACTCCCTTCCTGATTTCTTTATGGTGCGGTTCGATTCCTATGAGGCTTATGCCTTTGATTCCTTTCTACTCAATCTTACGCGACGCGAGCGCTTGCTAGAAGTCAAGAATTTGAAGAATTGAATGGCACTACCAATGTGGTGCAGGATGATTTTTCCTGGTATAGTTGATCAGACGATTATAGTCTCTTTATGGAAGCGTATACTATTATTCAGCTCAGTAACAGGACTTCCAATAGCCTTGAGGCTAGGCACAGGTTTCCATGATGCTTATGAGCTATTATTCCGCAATGTTGTTGTGATGGTAGGATGTTTGCCCCGTGTTAGAGCGGTGGATGAATTGAAGGGAAATCTACTCAGCATTTAATCAAGGGATCCAATATTTTATTCCCGGCAAGGGAAAGACAGTCGGACTAAGGATGGTCAGATTTAGGCTGGTGGAAGTAATGAGACCTAGTATTTGCAAGCGTGGTGGAGCTTTTCTTCTATGATGGGGTGTCTTGGCCCTAGCGGAACGTACCAAGCTCGTCGATGTAATAAACTGCTAGGATTTGCCTTTATGGCAGGATAATTTGAAATAGTATTGGAGATACAGCTGTCAGATATCGCATGGTGCGGCGGTTTAAGATCGAATCAGAATTTTTTATGTTGAGGGGTCGATAAAGATGACCTTTGGAAAGGTTCTAAAGTTAGCAGTGATGGTGGATTCAAGTGCCACGAAGATAGATTCCGTTTAAAGCAGCAATTGAGCAACAAGGTATGAGGAAGGATGTGTGGAAAGTGTCATGCTGTAATTAAAACCTCTTGAGGGCCAAGTATGAGGAGCAAGGCCGAGTGGTCGATTAAGAGATAAGTTCCGCCGAAGTGGGAGAGTGGCAGGGGTTGCATATGGTCTTGGTAGTGGGATGAATACGCACCTTAAGGAGAGTTGGAATGTTCGAAGAATTTCATAGAGTAGTGATTGGGTCCTACGAAGCAAACTTGAAGCATGGGCCATTATGCGGCAGAAGATTTGATATAGCGGAAAGGAGCTGCTTGACGTGAAGGAGGATGCAACATAAATCTGAATTGGGAGGATATTGCCGCATATTTAATTGATGACCATGAGAGTTAAATGGACCGGTGCAGTCTGGGAGTGAGTTTGGACTCATGATAGGTTATTAGAGTCATGGTGACTATACCCCGTGCAGCAGCATTAAAGGATGCCGAAAGTTGCTTCTACAAGTGGGTTATTCTCTGTGAGTGGGTTAGCGGCCACGTGGTTGGGGAAGCTTCTTCAAGGAGTATTTATAGGTTGCTTAATAAATAGATCGATCGCGCGAATGTGGTTGACGACTCAGAATTTGTACCACAAGATTCCAAGAAATTTTGATAATTAATGGTGCGAGGTTATGCCCATAAGAGGTAAAGTTGGGCGAACTCAAGAATTATGAAATGATGGCTTCAAGCTAAGTGGGAGAATCCCACCGCTTATGATTGGGCCGTATGATTAGCTACACGTGTGATTTCTAGTTATTAGCATATTGGCGGGTTAATGCAGCTACGGAAAAGGACCATGAGTGGTAATTTGAGAAAATGAATTGTTGAATGCATGCTATGGTTAGCCTTATTGGCTCGTGTTCAGACTAGAGGGAATATTCATGATTTATGCCTCGTATAGGTGTAGGCTTCGAGGGAAGTAATTCCTTTGGATGCTTCATCGAGAAGGTATTCATATATTATAAAATTTGGTGGAGCTGGTTATATTCGAGACCAAGTCAGAGCGGGTGGCTCTCAATAACGGTCCTATTGAATTCAATAGGTAAAGGGTGGTGCCTAATGATTTTGAGTCTATAGGTACGGTTAAGAGTCAAGCTTTTATAGCAGCTTCTTAGAAGATGCCAGAATGTTCTATGATATTTTGACTAGCAGTGTAGCAATTGGGAGTCACGAAATCGTTCATGGGATTTGGGGAAACATAGATATTGTTGTGCATAATGTGTATCGGCACTTTTTAGCAGCTATCGAGATTTGAATCTCGGGTGGATCTTTAGTTTCTAGTATGTTAGATCTTTGGATGTGATATTGGAATTCAGACTGGTTGTCTCAGTGTTGGGTGATTCAGAACCATTGCGCCAGGGGCTATGCCAAAAATGCCCCGGGTTGGGTGGCGAGGTGCATTGGATTATGTTCTTACCGGGTGGTTTATATTTCAAAGGCCCAGCGGACGGCTGGGAAGGATTGCTTTTCTTAATTAGGACCTTCATGATGGATGTCAGTGCAGAGGTTTCTACCATTGGTTCCGTACCTGTTATGTTCTATCATGGTTGCGTGGTGTGCGTTATTTGTTTCACAATGGGTGTAAAGATTTTCTTTGGCTCCAGACATCAATTGAGCATGGTTGTGTGGGTTTTGGTCACTCGGGACGAGGGCAGATGGAGCATGTTACGTGTTGGATGGAAAAGTATTATTCCTGAGGCAATCAAGGGTAAATTGGAAGGAAGTATATTGATTAACCATGGCTAACTTGGCATATTAGTAGTGGTGATCAGTTCATCCAGTGTGATCAAGTCATGCATGTGATTTGTGGCTGTGCGTGTGAGGCTTGATGACCGCAGTAATTGATGTTATTCAGAAGCCTTCTTTTGTTATGGCCTGTTATGGGTAGGCGGACACCGGAAGGGTGATGGTGGTTTGAACCACTATTTTGAGTTTTGCATATTCGGCTGTTATGTGAATTCGCTTGTACGTTGCTATAGTTCCTCTGAAGTGAGCGGAAATGAAGAGTTTTATATGATGAAGTGTTAGCCTATCGGTGGTTCCAGAGTGTGATGGAAATCGTGTCCATCGGATATCGGCACGTTGGGTGCAGTGAGTGGTATAGAATTTGAAGTAAGGACCAAGGTTGCAGTTTGGTCAATGACTGTGATGTCACGAGCTCGGATGAGTAGTTAAGGAGTTTCAGTGTTTTGAGTAAGACTAGTATCGTCGTCAGTATCACATGAGGTTGGTGTTTGGTGAGAAAGGCGTTGCATCATGGTTAGGATTCTTGATCGCTTTTCAATGTTAGTGCATCCGGTGGTTTGAATGTGCAGTCCCAATAATTATTTCGGGAGATGGTGGGGGCTTGTCCCACCGTAAGATGGTATAAGTGTGATGTCGAGTTGTGTTTCCTATATGCTATTTTTTGTGTTTTGTTTCTTTTAGGGAAAGTTCGTAGCAGTGCGGGGTTAGGTAATTCCTTCCAGAGTTCGATTTTCAATTTGTGTTCTGTTCTGATTGGTGGCCTAGTGGCACATTGTGGCGTCATATGAGACTCCTCATTGCATTCGGAGTGGCTTATTGCCCGAGCAGTTCATACTGGGTGAGACGATATTTGTCGGATTTAGGACCCGTGCAATTTTATTATATGAAGTGTATTAAGGAGCTAATACCATTGGAGGGTTCAGGAAAAGGCAATGACTCTTGTCAAGAGTATAGACCCAATGATTTTTTGATTCAGCAGTTGGTTATGAATTTCGGCATATCTTTTTCCGTCGTGTCGGTGTTGTAGAAGTTAGAACGAGACCTATTCAGGTAATGAGGTGCAATGGGAGCATCTGATTCATTAAATTTTGGATAAATTGATCAGAAAATGTTATTGTGATCCTATGAGTATAGTGATGTAAAGTGTGAATTCAGAAAAGTTATGCAGTCGTGTTGGGCGCGTGCGGTGAATGATTTGGTAGGTGATATTATGATGAAAACAGGCCTCACATAGAATTTCGGATGTTGGCCTTTAAGGCTTAGTTGCTTGAATAAAAAGAAATATCTTCAGAATATATCAAGCTAATGTCCTCAACTAAGTTGTGGTGGCACGGAGAGATGCATGAGGTGCTAAACATTGATTTCAGGCTACTTCAGCATAGTTCTCAGCACGTTCGAAAATGAACGTACGTTTAAGTGGGAGAGAATGTAACGACCGGACTGGTCATTTTACTATTTAGAACCCGTTCCCTTAACTAAAACTTCCCACATTTTCTTTAGCTAAATTATGTCTTGCGGGGCGATTAGACCGGGAGTTAGGAGAGTTTTGAGTGAAATAAAATCAATTATTTCCTTAAGGTTTTCGTAAAAGGCCAAATTTGACTTCAGTCAACTTTCTTGGGAAGCGGATCCAGATTTGAGATTTGACGGTCTCGGAAGGTCTTTGGGGAAATATTGAATCTGAGCATATGCTCGAATCGAATTCCGAGGTCCCTATCCCGAGTACGGAATTTTTTGTAAAATTATTAAATCGAAGTTTTAAAAAATTAAAGAATCTAAATATTCATTAAACACCCAGGTATCGGGTTCGAAATGTGGTTCCGAAACTTGGCACAAGTCCTAAATATCATATAAGACCTACCCGTAAAATTTGGTGTCAATTCGAGTAGTCTAAGGGCGTTATGACCCGTTGAAGGGAAATTAAGAACTTGAAGTTCATTAAATTGGATCAATTGGTTTTGGGATCTGATTCCTTGATTTAGTATTGTTTGGGGTGTTTCGAGGGTTCTACTAGGTCCGCCTTGAGATTTCAGACTTGTCAGTATATTCGGGCGGGGTTCGGGAGCCCCGAGCGTCAAATGAAGGTTTGAGCGAAGTCGAATTTTGAAAGGAAGCAAAGTTGTTGTTTCTTTCAAAATGCGGTGACCGCATATGCGGACACCTGGTTGCAGAAGCAGAAGGGCCAGGAAGGGTGAATACCGCATAAGCGGCAATCTAATGGTAGGGCTTTAAAGAGTAGGCGGTTCGTATCTTTCTATGACCCCCAGAATAAGAAATTAGAGGATAGGCAGAGCAAGAGCTCTTGAAGTCTACCCGGCCGCCCTTCTTCATTCAACCATTTAGGCCCGGCTAGGAACACGTGGATCCAGGGAACCTATGCAAAAGCAAGACCGCAGAAGCGGTTCGGTCCACAGTGCTCCAAACCACAAAAGCGGTTGTTTTCGCAGAAGCGGACGCCGCCTGTAATGTAATTTGTTGCATATGCGAAAATCGCTGGGGCAGTAAGGGTTCATTAAATACGAACCCAAGCTCATTTATCTCCCATTTTTTCAACCCTTGGGAAATTTTGGAGGTTTTGAAGAGAGAGTTTCTTCATAACATCACAGGGTAAGTAATTCCCACTCGTTCTTAGTTGAAATACATAAATATTAGATAGATTTAACATTAATAATCAAATAAAATCAAGCGTTAGAGCTAGACCTAGAGTTTTGATAAAATTATTATTTAACCACCTAATTAGTTATGTAATGAACTAAAACCCACATATTAGTAATCCTTAAGTTATAGACAGTAATTTCCTTCGAAAAATATCGCAATCCGGGCACGTGGGCCCGGGGTCGGAATTTATAAACTTGTGGGAAAGGTTAGGAAATCATTTAGTTATTTGGAATTCAACTTTGTAAGCCCTTATTGACTAGTTCCTACATTGTTTAACTAGTTTGTGCGCTTTTGGCTTTGCTTTGAGGTCTCGAGTTTGTTCTTGGCATTTGGAAGTGCGGTTTGGAGCGAGGTGAGTCTCCTTTCTAATCTTGTAAGGGGGAAATTACCCCATAGGTGAGTTAAACGGGATTATGTGCTCCTATTTGTGGGGGGCTACGTACACACGAGGTGATGAGAGTCCGTGCGTAACTACTATTGTGCTATTGTCCATGTAGTCTAGGACCCAAAAGCATGTTATACTTCGATTAATTGTAAACCCATTGATGTCTGAATTGCTTCAATTATATTAAATTTATAAATAGATTTTAAAAAGAAAGACCTAAGTTTTGATTTCTCAAATTGTTAAAGAGAATTGACCTTTCTTGGATATTTGCTCCATGTTGACTGTTTGACTGATTGTCTGTCTGCGTATGTTTATTTTGGAACGGGCCATATGCCTTGGCAGATTAATAGATGCATCTATAGGCGCGCCATCGACCCTCGCAAGTGCACATTTATTCCTGTTGGATCGGGCCGTCGCCACAGTATGATTTGCGCATGCTTGTATAGCTGCCTGGACTCATTTGAGTCGTTTTATGCCACACTATGGCTCAAGATTTATATTGTTAATAATAAGAAGAAGTCTAAGGAAATTTTCCATAAAAGAATTATGTGTTTACTTATTCCCTCTATCTGGATTAGAAACATGTTTATAAAACAAATCCTATTGTTTGAATATATTTATTAAGGATAAATAGTTATTGGACTGCTAGTGAGTGTTAGAGTTGACCATCTTGTCTCTACTCCTGCGGGATTAGGCGGGACACTCATTGGGTACACGTTTTTGTACTCATACTACACTTGTTGTGCATTTTGTTGCACATGTATATGTGATTTCAGTGGTCTATTGGACGTAGCAGCACGAATGATTCTGGGACTAGGTGAGCTGCATCACTTGAGATGGCCGCAACTAGGGTAGTCCCTTTCCGGCACTGTATTTACTTTTCGTCCATAGTATTCTTGACGGATGTTGTATTTTTATTCCTCTTATCAGTAGATGCACATGCACTTGTGACTCCGGGTTATGGAAGGGTTTGATATACGGTATTAATTATTTAACTCTTAAACATTATTTGAAACTACATATTTTTAAGTAAATTCTAAATATGGAAGAAAAACCATGTATTTCCAAAAGTGTTAAAACGAGATTTGATTAAGTAATCTGGTTAGCTTGCCTGACAGCAGTGTCCGGCGCCATCATGACCCTTAGTGGATTTTGGGTCGTGACAGAAGCTTTTACCCCAGATGGTCGGGATCGAATCCACAAGGAGCTAGAAATGAGAATTGGATTCCTATCTAAACTATAGATGCGTAATTGATCTTAATTACTCTTCCAATTATCTTTGGTCTTTTGATTACTTCTAATATTATGCAAAATTAAGCTAAGAGTAAGATACTTGAAAGGTTGTCTAAATGGTTAAAAAGGCACTAAGGAAGTGACTTTCTCCTAGGTGAATACTTTACGGGTTCTCGAATCTAAGGCAAGAGTGTCATGTTGGGGATTACGATATAACCAATGCACGAAGCTTCTCACTCTATACCTCTCAGTAGTTTGAGTTATTTTGCCCTTATTGAATTTCTTAAGACCAATTGGGCATGATAATTTGTGCAAGCAATTTAGGTTCAAGTCGGATATTACTATTCTAGGTTTAACCTTTTAATTGGGGCTATCAATCTCTTGAATATGCCCCAATTCCTTGTTGGACTAAATTTCCTTGACTCAAGCTCTCTTTCTCAGGAAGAGCACAAGTCAAAAAGACACAAATTAGTGTTTGCAACCACTAACTCAACATGGAAAACACAAATTAGTCCAAATGTCAAACATCCATAGACATTCAAGCCTTAAAACTCAAGAACCATCAAATACCCACACTAGGGTTGAGCCACAACCCTTGCTAATGGGTCTAGCTACTCATAATAATAGATAAAAACTAATAAAGAGATGAAGAAAAACCCATAGTATTTAAATACAAACTAAAATAAAGAAACTTCAGTGTTAAAGTAGTTACATATTACTCAAAATAGTCAAAAACTACTGTTCACGAGCGCAACTCAAAGTTAGATTACAACCGAAAGTATTTATACTAGGCCAAATTTTCTAGACAAAAATACCCCTGCGGGGGTAGTGCGGTCCGCACAAAATTAAGACCGGCCGCAGTGAGGCTTCTTGACTTTAGATATCTGCTCTCTGAACTTGGCCACATCAGGACACATAAAATGCATCGCGACCACGATGGCTTCTATTGTGGTCTGCACAAAAAGGACCGCAGAGCGCATTGGCATTAATTCTCCAAAGTCCCAACTCTCTCAACTCCTTCTTTGTGGATGGCACAATTTCGACTGCGGCCGCAGTGAGGCCATTGCAGTCCACATAAAATGCTTTGCGGCCATAATGCTTGAGTTTTCAAATTATGCACTCTCTTAATCTCCTCACTGCGGACCGTACCAAATGGAATACGGCCGCAGTGGACCTGTTGCACTGTACCTAGACTTGTTCTTGGTACTTATGCATGCTTCACTCCTTTTTGAGCTAGTTTTGATTAAATGTCGCCTTTTTGGCCAAACCCTGCAAACAAGTACAACATGTAAGTATTTGAGACTCAAGTAAGGAGTGTAAAATAAATCATAATCCCTAGTGATCAACTCCCCCAAACTTAAGCTTTTGCTTGTCCTCAAGAAAATAAAATAAGACCTACCTCCTTAAGAATAAATCCAAGAAAATTCAGTTGACCTAAAATGACCTCATCTAGTATTAATTGTGACAAACAATTGCCTCAATTAAAATGATTCATTAACAACATTCACTCCTTCAAGCACCATGGTTTTAGTGTGACACAAGAGCATCAAGAATTGACTCAACCCTTCAAGGAAACTCGTTCTACTACTTTGGTCATTGTGGAACCTGAACTCACACATCCTCAACTCTTCCTAAGCAAACCTCTGTTTTGGATTGTAGCACTTAGAACGAGGATAGTGGAAACGCACTCATCTCTCTCAAAGAAAGGTCACAAGTCCGGCTCTAAGTACCATAAGCATGCCCCTTATGTGAGTCACCACTAATATAAACTTCATTCAACTCAACATCATATAGGGCTTTCGTGGCGATATAGTGAAGGCTGTTGGATCAGGGTAGGAAATATTTGGACTAAGTAGATTCCATCTTCCCTTTAGCACTTTATTTGTTTTATTTTGGCACACATTCTCTTGACTTTTTAAGTCATTTGCTTCTTTCTTAGGGGTTAGAGAGAGACATTGTTACTCTTTCTTGTTCTTTTCAACCTTTTCCTCCTTTCTAAACATTCAACACCTTTCATCGTTTTTCTTTTATTGAACCCCTTTATTTTTTCTATATTGATCATTCTTTTTCACTTTTTGATTTTCTTTCTTTTTCATTGCCTTTCCTTTTCTTCATTTTGTACCTACACTTTGATGCATTCCTCATATCTCCCCCCAAACTTATGCTTTTGCCTTGCGCTAAGGAAAGATTCGGTTCCAAGAGAGTGTATTTTTAGAATGGGTAAAGGCTTGTATCGCAGTTTCTGAAACAAAAAAAGGTCTATGGCGCAAAAGGGTTGACTAGGGATATTATCATTCGGATCAAGGAGAGCCTATAATCACATCTCAAGTCAAATTACACTTAGGATTTTGCCTAGATAAACATTTAGGGCAAGTTATAGAATAATGGCTCGGCACTTGGACTTGCAATTCAAATTCTCACCACACATGCTATGGGATTTCTAAAGATGCAGAGTCGGCGGCCCACAACAACCTTAGCTAATATTTGAGCAACATAATGGTCCCAAAAAATCACTTGATGATTATCGGCCAACACAAGAGTCTCAAGGCCACTACTTTCACGATCCTATGCACAACAATTTATTTTTGACCATAGGATCAAAGGAAAATGTGTTAGGCCCAATTGAAGCTTTTCCCGAGGCACCATTACTAACTTGTTACTACTTACACAAAAAGCAAAAAAGAAAACAGACTCAAAACCGTAAAAAGGTTGTCATTCCATCCATCATCAGGAAGAGCCACCCGGTACACACAAATTCTACCTTTGGAAAGAACCATGGCATTAAGAAAACCAAAGGCTTATTGCATACAAAACTCAAAACAAGAAGCTACGAAAATAAAATAAGAAGCTATGAAAGGAAAAATGCAGAAAGCACAATGAATCACATATACAGAAGGGAGAATGAATATATACACTAGAACGCAACTTTATATACATACCAAAAGTAAAAAGTACGAAAAGTGCAATAAAATAATAGAATTATGCACATACCAAAAGTAAAAAAAATATAAAGAAAAAGGTAATGTTATATATACAGTCATCCAAATAGGGCAAATACCTCAAATGAAAGCTGGCATTGTCCTCAATGCTAATTAACCAAAATAAGCACAAGAAAAGATATATAGGAAATAGAAACTCCCTATTGGCCCTCCGTCTGCATAAGATCCTGAGTCTGGGTCCCGGGTTCCTCGGTTTGCTTGGGAACCTGTGACTGGCTCCTTGTAATCTGTGTCTCCACTAGGATCTGAGCCTTTATTGAGTCCTGGGCCTGTATTGGAATCTGGGGCTAGCTAGAGAAACCTCTCTGTGGGTCCTCCACCTCTATAACAACATTATCAGTACGGGGAATCACCCTCTTTCTCTTGGCTGGACTTTCTGTCTCCTGCTCCGGCGTAGGGTGGGCTGCTGGAGCCGGGTCATGCAATAGAAGGTCCAAAGACAAGTGATCTGCCTTCAACCTCTCCGCCTCCAATCTCAACTCTTTCACCGACTCCTTGGATGCTCGAGTCTTCCTCAGTTTCTTTGCTTTTTTGGCCAAATCCTTCATTGCTTTTCCGTGTGAATGCACAACGTCCAATATTAATTGTTGGTTCTCTAGGAGCTTCTTCTGGTTCTCTAGAATCTCCTTAAGAATATTCTATACTGACTGTGGGACCTGTGGCTGAGGAGGTGTAGACTGGGTTATCACCGAACTAGAAAGTACAAATAGCTTGAAAGTGGTTGTCTCCATCTAGGTGTTTATACTGGCAAGGGTCTGGCTTAGGCGGTGGGCAATCAATGGATATGCTGTGGATGAGGGGATATCTGGAACTTTAGAAGTGGAGGGTCCTGGGGCCATGTTGATGTGGCTGAAGAAGGCTGAGCAGAAGCCACTACTACTTTTGGCTCTTCAGACTGGCCAGTTAAAGTAGTGGCTTTGCCTTTAGGGTCCTTGGGGTTATCAGGACCTTTAGTGCTATACCAGGAGAACGGTGCCCTTGCTTTCACTTTCACTTTCATATCAAATCTTCTCTTCTCCGCATCTAGATCCTCAAAATACATGGTCAGGAAATTTGGAAAGGGGTAGGATCTATCGCCTTCATTCACCACCCGTGTAATCACCCTGGACATCACATTTTCGATGTTTATCGGGTACCCTCCCATGATCGATGCCACCAATATAGCCGGGGATATAGGAAGTGAGCTGTCATGTGTGGTGGGGTCTAGCCTGCTATAAACAAATGTTTCCTACCCTTTTGCTTCAAAGTTAAGGGTCTCCTTTGAATTTTGACCCCCGTTGGCAACCATGATGGGGTGATACCTTGGATTTCCAAGTACTAAGCTAGCCACGGACAAGCATCCTCCCCCAAAGCTACCTTGTCTAAGTACAATGTCTCGTTCTCCTCCGGGAAGACCATGTAGTCATTTATCGTTTTTCCATCAAACTTTACCTTCAGATTTTGCACCTTAGTCACTGTAGTACCCTTTTTTATGTGGGCAATATTGGTGTAGAACTCCTTGAATAAGTGCTCATTGGCATCCTCCACGTGGCCTATGAAGTAGCCCCAGCCCGCTCTCTCTGAATTGCCTCAACACATTGGGGTTGCGAGGAAAAAGATCCCGTGTGATGAATTTCTGATCAGATATGAATTTGTGCTCGGACCACCGTTATCTGAACTTGTGGTAATCCACTTCACTCACAAACCTGTCTTCCCATGCCTTTGGGTTCTTGGTTCTCTCTACCCCTCCTATGGGGCTCACCCCCTCCTTCTTATTCTCTTACTTCTTCTATGGGATCTTCACCAGATAGTGAAGCTATAGGTGAGGTAGAATAGGCATTGTCACTGCCTGTAGCTGAGCCCTCAGACTAATTGCTCATTGGCATCCTCCACGTGGCCTATAAAGTAGTCCCAACTGTTGATGCCCCCTTTTTCTAAAGAAATAGGGTTTATAACATTTGGGAGGAAGACTCATTCTCTTTTGGGAATTGGGTTTTGGAATTGGAGAGTCGCCACCTTAAGATTAAGTGCATTAGGACACTAATAAGGGTTTGAGTTTGAAGAACCAGAGTTTGGTAAGGGCTAGAAATTATCTCGAGGGGAAGGTGTTAGGAATCTCTCAAGATCCACTAGTGTGGTTCCCGACCGTGTTATAATTGTGACTTCACATAATCAAGTAAGCAATTAAGGGATCAAATGGAAGGGGTTTGCATATAATGTTGCAAATAAATTGAAACTTTAAGGGAAGGTAAAGAGGGCAGAAATTTATGAAAGATTTAAACAATTCTAAGGAAAGCAGATAAAAGGAAGTAAAAGGGAGGGGGGTCCTAGGTTTATGATTAATATGGATCACATCAATGCAATACCCGGTAATCACTCCTCAAAAGAGGGGCTACACGTGGTGTTAGCGCATCGGTCATCATATCCATATTTACCCTTACCACCTCGTTAAGGTATTAAACGTGGAATTTTATTGCTACTTATTGCATGCTATTACCCATCACAATCCTATGAATCCCAAAGGCATTGAGACTGCTAATCCTTAAGGGAAGGGAATTGGGGCCTTTTTCAGACTTTCAAAAGGATATAAAATCTAGGCAACAAACAATAACAAATAGCAGTTAAGGCTCATACATGCCTCCTCAGTTAGAAGAGAAAATATAGCATGGCTTCAAATACTAGTTTGGTCTAAATTAAATTAAAGCGTAGGATAGGCTAATTCATTACATATTTCTCAGATGAGGAATTCGAATTAGCTTTTTATGGATGTAGTTATCAAAGACTGACACAGTTAATTAATTGCCTAATATTTGCCTATGTGAGACCTATAGGCAGGGCATCTAGTTGAGCATATTGATTTTAAGGGAAAAGTTTGCTGGTTTTATAAGCGAAAGATCAGACTTATGACTAATTTTAGATTCAAAACTGATTCAGTTGATTTGCTCTTATAGGCATGATCTTTAAGTGTCATTGGTTTTAAGCAGTTGCATAAATGCAAGAGCCCTATGGTCATGATATCTAGAATGCCATTGATTGTATTAAGCCTAAGATGATTTGCCTAATGGCATGTATATGCAGAAGTGTAAAAAAACCTATAGGCATGTTTTCTATATGCAGAATCTATAGGCATAATCCCTAGGATGTAGAAATGCAGAACTTATAAGCATGAGTTCTAACATGCAGAAATGCGAAAGTGCATAAAGACTTATAGGCATGAGTTCTAAAATGCAGAATATGAAAATAACCTATAGGCAAATTTTCTAAATGCAAAAATGCAGAAGTACAAAATTTATAAATAACCTAAAGGCAAGTTTTCTACCCTTTGCATGAATTCATCCCCAATCCTTTTCACTTTCCATCCCCAATAGTTATTACAAATTATTATAGACCCAAATGAATTAGAAAAGAAAAGTAAAATTACATCAGAAAGCTCTAGCTACATCCAAACAACTTAATTCAGACTCAAAGTCCAACAATATGAGATAAACTAACTTTCAGGATCATATTTCCAAAAGACTTCCTCATATTTGGGGTGTGTCAAAGTTCCCAAGAGTCTCAAAAGGCTCAAGGTAGTGCTTACACCCCAAAACATTGCAGAATTAAGAGCATAGTACAGTGTGGAAATACCAGCCCTCAGATGTCCAAGTTCAGAGGCAACTCAAGGTCCCAAGGCAACGCTCATAAGAGAGGGGCAAAACCTAAGAGTCTAAAAATAAGTTTAAGTGCACAGGGGGAGGGAATCAGGGAGAGACATGGTAGGATGGTGGTCATGCCCAACAATTGGAATGCTGGCACACCTTTGACCAGCCTGTTAGCGAAATATTGAGAGTCAGGATCCATTGTGTATCAGGTTAAGTCTTGAGCAGTAATTAGGATACTGCCATGCCAGGACTTTACTCAAGTACATAGAAGGGAGTAGGGATAGAGATTCATAACTGAAACAGAAGCAAGGAAGGAAAATAATTAACACAAATCACTTAATATAAGTAGTAAAATAAACAAAAAAGCTGAAACTGTAAAGTAAGCACATAGGGTGAGGCAGAAATAAAAGACATACCAGTTTCAAAGGAAAAACAAGTGAGAAAACAGTAGCCTTGAATGATCCAAGTTGCAAACAGCAGTTCCAAAAAGATCTCAAAGCAAAATTAAGAACAGTATTGCAAGAAAGTAGGTAATAGAAGTGAGTTTGTTCGTGTACAATTTAGTGTCTATAAAGAGGGAAGACTAGGTTTTTATATAGTTTAGAAAATAAGAAGTACATAAGCAAAGAGTGCACAAATATGGAAATAACAATCAATTAGTGTCATTTAAGACAACTGGAATCCTTTAATTAAGGAGTCTAGTTCAAACGGTTAGTCAAGGCAGAATAAGGAAAAGAAATCAGTTCAATAAGGTTGATTAGGGCAAAGAAACCACATAGTGCATAAACACAGCCAAATAAATAGTGGGTACTTAAGGAAAGTGGAAATAATAGTGTGTTTATAAAGTAGAAATAGGTCATAAGTTCGAAAATCAATCAAGAGGATCCCAGATCGAATTGGAATCATGGGGAATTAAGGTAATAAGAAAAGAATCACGTAAGTCTAGAAATATTTCAAAAAATTGGTACAGAATTACATAAACATGTATTTAAAGAAAATATTACAAGCATGGGATTTTTAAATAAAATACCAAATGAACGGCCAGTAGGGTAAAGGAGGTTCAATCGAAAAAATCGGTGACAAATCATTAGCCTTATTAAAGGGATTTCAGAATCAATCACTTGGTTGGTGAAAACCTTTTGAGAGAGGAGTTTTTCTCATAAATAAACCATACAAAAGAAAGAATCTAACATTGAAAGTTTCAGAGTCACAAGCTAACAAGATTTCGAGTTAAAATTACAGTCTCACAGTGAGTCTGCAAGACTAGGTTCCCAAAGTGGAACCCTAGTGCTATTCGTCAAAGAAAATCCCCAAATCTTAGGGGTTTAAATAGAATCAGAGGTGAGAAGACAAGGTCTCAGAAATCCTTTTCAAAGACTCATGAGAGGTAAACATACGTGATAGTAAAAACATTGATTCAAAGTCATGCTTTTGAAAACTTGGGATTCAAACAAGTTTCAAAAGAAAGAGATAGATACAAGTTTTAAACAAAGTAGGTAAAAACATGCTTAGCAAGAACATAAACAAAACTTAGTAAGGTGAAAATAAAATCAAAGAGCTCAAACTTAGACACATATAGCAAAGAATGAGGATTAACAGTACGAACTAGCATCTGAGCATGAAAGTGGCAGAAAAGAACAGAAATGTCTTGGATAATCAGAAAAGAAACAAGAGAAAAACTCAAGCATAGTAAGAAGAGAACATACGAGCCTAACATGGATATCACACATGAAGCGAGAACAAAAGAGTCAGAAAACATTTGAAGAAACTTTTCTAGAAACCCTAAAAATCGAATTTGAACAATTTTGAAAAGGAAATTTGGGAAAACCTTACAAAGTCGAGTAAAGACTAGAGATGTCACAGATCTGAAAGAAATAAGCAAGTATAGAACCTTAGATGGCTTAAAAAGAGCAAAGAAGACCCTAGAACGAGAAGGTCTTATAGAAAGTCGGATCCCGAGTCGAAGAGACTCATATTGCTCGAACACACTGGATGACCGGAGAGGCCATAGATCTACAGATCTGATATAGATCTAAAGAGAGCCTTTGAAGTCGGGCCTCCAAAGTTCAAGTGGCTTACCTTTAATGGTGAGAGAGAGTGAGCACATACCATTCATGACCAAGAATGTCATGGATTCCGGTGGAAACATGGCAGAAGCCGGTGGGAGAAGATTAGGGTTTAAGAGAGGGCTAGAGGGAGTTTGAGAGATAAGGAGTTTAGAGGCGGCACATCTGATAGAATGAATTAGGCTTAGGGGGTATGGAAATTAAAAAGGAGAGGACGAAACACGGCCGTGGATCAAAATGATCAACGGCCATGATTAAAGGGGAATCCTGGCGGGTCTGAAAATGGGTCGTGGCTTGGGTTAAGATAGGAATTGGGTCGTTTTAATTTGTGTGAAATTGGGGGTTAAATTGAGGTTAAAATTAAAATAGAAATGGTTGTGTGTTAAATAGCCAATTTTCTGCCCTTTTATTTTATAAAAATAGTTAAAATGCTTCTAAAACAAATTAAAGCACTGAACTAATTAATAATATATAAATATTATCTAAAAATAATAAAAATGATTTTATAGTTGTAAAATGCTACCACTCGTAAAATAGGCTATAATTGTAATTATACGCAATTTAATTTAAAAAATACTAAATCAATTTATAAAAATATACAAAAATCACCTTAATTACACCTTGGTGTAAATATGAGAATGGATATAAATTATTCGACAAAGTGATAGTTTTCGGAATAATTATTGGATTTTGCACTCCTAAAAATAGATAATAAATTAATATTAAAAATCCTTAAAATTAGAAAAAATACCAAAACTTTTGGGTATGCTTTTATATGCATACAAATGTTATTTTGAAAGTATTTTGAGTATAAAAATTCATAGGAAAAAATTGGGTATCAACAGCTGCCCCTCTTTACCCGAGAATGATAAAGAGTTGTTGGGTAAAGATATGATCGCCTTTGACCGAATGAAACGATTTGTAAAATTTTGACCGAACTCTGGTTCCAGAGCTGCCTACATATCCCTGGTCTTACAGGAATCATGCCATTTGTAGTTCAGGATACATTGACAAAATATGCCGATGGAGATTTTCAAAAAAGACGGACGCGATATTCCGGTTGAGAAGGGTGGTCAGAGTCTGATAGGCTACGGGAACTGGAACGGGATTGCTCCTACTGAGACGGTCATTGCTAGCCTGTATACATGTAATTGAGTAATACCAACATATATTATGCATAAAGTTAAACATGATGCAAGTTCCCATTGGACCATGAATGTTGTCTTTGGACGGTTAGGATGATGTCCTCGGACCATGACGTCATGGTCCATGAAGCGTATAATAAAGGATTCTTCGGCTATGAAATGATGTTTTTCGACTATGAGAATGATGCCTCCGAAGTATGATGCCTTTGAATAATGATATGTAAAAGATAAGATGGGGTCTCATGCCATGGCATGGAGTTCTCGGGCTATGAAAATGGTGCCTCTGAACAATGACGCCTTTGGACAATTTGGCAATCTTTCAGCCCATGAAATGCATAAGGTGGAGATCTTTCAACTGATGCAAGACGTAAATGAAAAGTGGAGGTATTTTAGTCGTGCAAGAGAGATAAAGTGGCGATATTTCAGCGATGTAGGATGGAGACAGAGCTTAGTCTCGGAAGGCGAAAAGGTGGCCTTATGTAATGTAGAGAAATGCAGATGGAGATAGAGCTTAACCTCGGAAGGTAGAAAACTAACCTTATCCAATGTAGAAAATGCAATTGGAGGTAGAGCTTAACCTCGGAAGGCAGAAAGATAGCCTTATCCAATACAGAGAAATGCAAATAGAGGTAGAGTATAACCTCAGACGGCAGAAAGTTAGCCTTATGTAATGCGAAAAATGCAGATGGAGGTAGAGCTTAACCTCGGAAGGCAGAAAGGTAGCCTTATGAAATGCAGAGAAATGTTGATGGAGGTAAAGCTTAACCTCAGAAGGAAAAAAGGTAGCCTTATGCGATGCAAAAAATGTAGATGGAGGTAGAGCTTAACCTCAGAAGGGAGAAAGGTAGTGTTATGCAATGCTGAGAAATACAGATGGAGGTAGAGCTCAACCTTGGAAGGGAAAAAGGTAGCCTTATGCAATGCAGAGAAAATGCAGATGGAGGTAGAGCTTAACCTTGGAAGGCACAAAGGTAGCCTTATACAATGCAGAGAAAATGCAGATGGAGACAACGTTTAGTCTCGGAAGGCAGAAAGATAGCCTTATGCAATACAGAAAATAAAAGGCGATGAGTAATGAAATCTCTTAGATGATCGTTGATAGCTGATAGTTGATTGTTATATTGTGGCTGATGGGGATGTTGCGTATAGATTGAAATTGTAAATAGGTGATGATTTCGAGAGTCGTATTCCTGAAAAAGTATGAGTGTGTAAATGTATCTGGTAACTTTACGACTTGAGTGCATGCATCCAAAAAAATCATGAGTTTTGTAAAGGGGGAGGTTAGTTCATCTTCTCGTGGACTTTTCTTGTCCTGCTCGATGTTGTTTTCATTGGGGTAGCATCGCTAAACAAAGAAATTTTGATAATAGTCATGCATGATTTACTAAAAATGCAATATAAATACATAAATGAAAATAATTTTCTTTAGATGAACCGACGAATGCGACGTGGTTCAAGACATTGCAACCTCTCTCGCTCCAGAATTTTGAGGGTCCTCCTCAAAATTCTCCCCTAGTTTACTAGGTTGGTACTTCTGATGGCTGCGTGCCATGAATGGCTGAAAATCAACTTCGGAATTTTGAGGGTCGTCCTTAAAATTCTGCCCCAGTTTCCAATGGGGGGGGTGTGAAAATTTCATTGAATTGTGACCGAACCCATAGAGCTGCCTACGTATACCCTCTTAAATGGGAATTAGGTCAGGCATAGTTCAAATTACATCATAAGGAAATCATAAACGGCTACACATAGTATCGCTTCACTACATATGAATTGATCGGCTTTGGCCAGACTTCTCCCTCCATTTCTGCATTTATGAGGGCTACCCCTATTAGAACCTGATGAACCATGTACGGACCTTGCCAGTTGGGAGAGAATTTTTCCTAGGCTTCATCTTGATGTGAGAATATTTTCTTCAACACCAGCTGCCCCGGTGTAAACTGCCTCGGCTTGACTCTTTTATTGAAAGCTCTAGACATCCTGTTCTGATAAAGTTGACCATGGCAAACTACATTCATTCTTTTCCCGTCTATAAGAGCTAACTATTTGTAACGACTTTTTACCCATTCTATATCGCCAAGTTCTGCTTCCTGTATGATCCCCAAGGAGGGAATTTCTATTTCGGCAGGAATGATTGCTTCTGTACCATAAACCAGCATATGGGGAGTTGCCCCAGTTGATGTAAGAATTGTGGTATGGTATCCCAACAAAGCAAATGATAGCTTTTCGTGCCACTATTTATGCTTTTCTATCATTTCCCTCGGTATCTTCTTGATATTATTGTTGGCCGCTTCTACAGCCCCATTCATCTGAGGCATGTAGGATGTAGAGTTCTTGTGTTTGATCTTGAAAGTTTCACATATTTCTTTCATCAGGTCACTGTTGAGATTAGAACCATTATCAGTAATGGTCAATTGTGGTATGCCAAACCGACAAACGATTCGATCGCGGACAAAGTCTATCACGACTTTCTTAGTCACTGCCTTGTATGATGCTGCTGCAACCCATTTGGTGAAGTAATCAATTTCCAATAGAATGAACATGTGCTCGTTCGATGCGGCAGGCTCGATAGGTCCGATGACATCCATTCCCCAAGCTGCGAACGGCCATGGCGAGCTTGTTGCAGTAAGCTCATTTGGAGGCACTTTTATCATGTCTGCATGTATATGACAGCGATGACACTTCCGGACATACTGGATGCAGTCCTTTTCCATAGTCATCCAAAAATAACGCGTCCGGAGTATTTTCTTTACTAAGACAAAGCAATTCATATGTGGACCGCAGGTCCCTGCATGAACTTCTTCTAATAACTTGGATCTTCCTGTGCTTCGACACACCTTAGTAATCCCATATCGGGAGTCCTCCTATATAGGATTCCTCCCCTATGAAAGAAATTGTTAGATAATCTCCAAAGTGTGCGCTTCTAGGTAGAGTTTGCAAGTTTTGGATATTCTCCTGTCATCAAATACTCTTGATATCGTGAAACCAAGGTTTCCCATCCACTTTTTCCTCGACATGAGCACAGTAAAGTGGATGATCATGAATCTTCATCAGAATGGGATCTATGAAGTTCTTATTTGGATGTCAAATCATTGATAATATTGTAGCCAATGCATCAACAATTCTGTACTTTAGAGACATGCAGAAACTCTATCTTTGTGAATCTGTTTCCAACTCCTGTACATGATGCAGATAAGGGAGTATCTTCGAATTCTTGGTTGCCCATTCTTCTCAGACCTGATGTATGAGCAGTCTTGAATCTCCAATCACTAGCAACTCCTTAATGTTCATGTCAATGGACAACTTGAGTCCCAAGATGTATGTTTCGTATTCGGCCATGTTGTTAGTGCATGGGAATCCAAGCTTTACAGACAGCGGATAACGGTGGCCGGTTTCTGAAACTAGGACTGCTCTTATGCCAACTCCTTTGAAATTTGTTGATCCGTCAAAAAACATTCTCCAACCATCATAGGACTCTACAATATCGTCTCCTATGAAAGATACTTCTTCTTCAGGAAAATACGTCTTTAGAGGCTTGTATTCTCCATCCATGGGATTTTCAGCAAGATGGTCTATCAGTGCTTGTCTATTGATTACCTTCTGAGTTACGTAAATAATGTTGAATTCACTCAGCAGGATTTTCCACTTGGCTAGCTTACCAGTGGGCATGGGCCTCTGAAAGATGTAATTTAGCGAATCCATTCTTGATATTAGATAAGTAGCATAGGCACAGAAATAATGCCTCAATTTCTGAGCTACCCAAGTTAGAGCATAACAGGTGCGATCTAATAAAGATAATACCGGGACTCGTACGGGGTGAACTTCTTGATGAGATAGTAGATGACCTGCTCCTTTCTTGCTGTTTCATCATGTTGTCCTTGAACACAACCGAATGCTCCATCCAATACTATAAGGTAAAGCAATAGAGGTCTACCTGGTTGGGGCGGGACCAAAACTGGCGGCTTTGACATGTATTCTTTGATTCTGTCGAAGGCTTTTTGACAATCACCAATCTATTTGGTATCGGCATATTTCTTCAACATCTTAAAGGTTGGCTCACGGATGATAGTGGATTGAGCTATGAACCGGCTGATGTAGTTGAGTCTCCCCAGGAAACTCATCACGTCCTTCTTGTTCTTCGAGTTGGCAATTATTCAATGGCCTTAACCTTTAACAGATCCAATTCTATTCCTCGACGACTTACGATTAACCCAAGTAGCTTTCTCGCAGGAACCCCGAATATACACTTGGCGGGATTCAGCTTCAGGTTGTACATTCTCAATCTGTCAAAGAATTTCCTCAGATCTTCCATGTGGTTAGTATCTTTCTTGGATTTGATGATGATGTTGTTTACATATACCTTGATCTCTTTGTGTATCATGTCATGGAAATTAGTAGTCATGGCCCTCATGTAGGTGGCCCCAGCGTTCTTCAGCCCAAACGACATCATCTTGTAACAATATATCCCCACGGTGTAATAAAAGCCATTTTCTCCGCGTCTTCCTCATCCATCCATATCTGATGATACCCAACGAAACAATCGATGAATGACTATAGTTCATGCTTGGTGCATTTGTCAATTAGAATGTGCATGTTTGGTAAGGGGAAGTCGTCTTTCGGACTGGCCCGGTTGAAATCCCAGTAGTCGACACAGACTCTGACCTTCCTTTCTTTCTTCGCTATTGGCACAATATTGTCTAACCACGTTGGATACTCCACCACACTGAGAACCTTGGCTTTGACATACTTGATGACTTCTTATTTGATTTTCAAACTCATGTCAGGTTTGCATTTTCTAAGTTTCTGCTTTATCAGCAGACATGTCGGATTGGTTGGCAGTTTGTGAGCTACAATAGATGTACTGATATCGGTCATATCATCATACAACCAGGCGAATATGTCCTCATATTCCTTTAGAAATTCCGTGTACTCATTCTTTTCTGATGGTGACAGATAAACAATGATACACGTTTCTTTGACATTCTCTGTATCTCCCAAGTTGACAATCTCAGTTTTGTCCAAGTTAGACTTAGGTATATTATCAAAGTCCTCAACCTCTTTAGCGACCTCTTGTAGTATATCATCTTCTTATGAGTCTATATCCGTTTGTTACATTATCTCGTTGCAAGTCACAATCGTCGGTTCATCAAGATAAGTAATAGTAATGCTATGCAAATAAAGTAAACGATAAAAGGTAACAAGAGAAAGATTTATAAGAAACTGAAATGCTTTGATTAATTTCATAATTGTTTTGAACATTGTAGCTATTATTTTTTAAGAAAAATACGGAAAGAAAAGTCAGCTAGCCAAAAAGTAAAAGATAATGCATAGTGCTTTGTTCAGCCTTGCTACCCCGAAGCTTTCCGGGCTCTGGTGGTTCTGATGGACCAATTGTTGAGGTGTGCTCCTCGGATCACAGCTTGTATAGAAGGTCCTTCATCTCCTTCCTCCTTGAAAATGACACTATAGTCCATGTTATCAGCTTCAAAAAGAAATTCCTCATTGCCGCCAACGCTTCCTCTTCTTCTGACCCATATATAACATCGACTAGTTGAAAAGCCAATTCAAAGTGAGGTATCAGCTGTTCTAGTGGATAGTAAGGGCCACGCCATGGTGGCGACCATTTTTTGAACTCTTTTCAGGTATACTTGTATCGCAAACCGAAAGTGGTTCCATGTTTCTTTATCTGGATAGGTTTGGCAATTCCCTGGAGGTTTTTGCCTAGTCCCTTGCTGGGTTCGTATCCATACGAATTCAGTATACTTTCAACTTTGTTATCCCGCCATTTATCCTTGTCCATGGCGTTGACTCGCTCAATGTGGTAGTAGGTTTCTCTGCCTATTTTCCTTCTTCCTCCAATCAGCAGGATGTTCTGGCGACTGTATATGGGATTGCTACCATCGCCATGAATAATAAACTCTTGGTGATTCCACTCGAACTTCACTGGCTGGCGTAGGGTCGATGCTACATCCCCAGCGGCATGGATCCAGGGCCGTCCTAATAAGAAGTTGTAAGATATTGGGACGTCTATCACTTGGAAGTCAACATTGAACCAAGTTGGTCCCATTTGCAGACATAAACTGATTTCCCCAATAGTGGACCTTTGGGAACTATCAAAAGATTTGACATTGATGGCTCCATCCTTGATCTCATGTAGGCTCTCTTCCAATATTCTGAGAATTACCAATGGACAAATATTGAGGCTGGACCCCCCGTTGATCAGAACTCTGGTAATAAAATAATCCTCGCATTGCACAAACATGGAAATACAATAAATTAGCGTCAATTAAAACAACTGGAATCCTTCAATTAAGGAGTCTAGTTCAAAAGGTTAGTCAAGGAAGAATAAGGAAAATAAATCAGATAAATAAGGATGATTAGGGCAAAGAAACCACATAGTGCATAAACACGGCCAAATACGTAGTGGGTACTTAAGGAAAGTGGAAATAATAGTGTGTTTATAAAGTAGAAATAGGGCATCAGTTCGAAAATCCATCAAGAGGATCCTGGATCAAATTGGAATCATAAGGAATTAAGGTTATAAAGGAAAGAATCACATAAGTATAGAAATAATTCAAAGACTTTGTACATAATTACAGAAGAACATGTATTTAAGGAAAACATCACAAGCTTGGGATTTTTGCATAAAAGACCAAGTGAATAGCTAGTAGGGTAAATGAGGTTCGATCGAAAGAAATCAGTGACAAATCATTAGCCTTTTTTAAGGGATTTCAGAATCAATCTCTTGGTTGGTGAAAACCTTTTGAAAGAGGAGTTTTTCTCATATATTAACCATACAAAAGAAAGAGTCTAACATTGAAAGTTTCAGAGTCACAAGCAAACAAGATTTTGAGTTCAATTACGGGCTCACAGTGAGTCTGCAAGACTAGTGTTCCAAAGTGGAAACCTAATGCCATTCGTCAAAGAAAATCCCAAAATCTTAGGGTTTCAAATAGAATCAGAGGTGAGAAGACAAGGTCTCGGAAATCCTTTTAAAAGACTCGTGAGAGATAAACATACGTGATAGTAAAAATATTGATTCAAAGTCATGCTTGAGAAAACTTGGGATTCAAACAAGTTTCAGAAGAAAGAGATGGATACAAGTTTTAAACAAAGTAGGTAAAAACATGCTTAGCAAGAACATAAACAAAACTTAGTAAGGTGAAAATAAAATCAAAGAGCTCAAACTTAGACACATATAGCAAAGAATGAGGATTAACAGTACGAACTAACATGTGAGCATGAGAGTGGCAGAAAAGAACAGAAAGGTCTTGCATAATCAGAAAAGAAACAAGAGAGCAAACTCGAGAATAGTAAGAAGAGAACATACGAGCCTACATGGATACACACAAGAAGAGAGAACAAAAGAGTAAGAAAACATTTGAAGAAACTTTTCCAGAAACCCTAAAAATCGAATTTGAACAATTTTGAAAAGGAAATTTGGGGAAAAACCTTAAAGCGTCGAGTAAAGACCAGGCATATCACTGATCTGAAAGAAATAAGAAAGTATAGAACCTTAGACGGCTTAAAATAGAAGAGAAGAACCTAGAATGAGAAGGTCTTGAGGAAAGTCAGATCCTGAGTCAAAGAAACTCATATTGGTCGAACAGGCCGGAAAATGGCCGAAGAGACCATAGATCTATAGATCTGAGAAAGATCTAAAGAGTGCCTTTTAAGTTGGGCCTCCAATCTTCGAGTAGCTTAGGTTTAATGATGAGAGAGAGTAAGCACAGACCATCCATGACCAGGAATGCCATGGATTCTGGTGGAAATATTACAGAAGCCGGTGGGAGAAGATTAGGGTTTCGGAGATGGCTAGAGAGAGTTTGAGAGATGAGGAGTTTAAAGGCGGCACATCTGATGTAATAAATTAGGTTTGGGGGGGGGGTTATTTGAATTAAAAAGGAAGGGATGAATCACGACCGTTGATCAAAATGATCAACGGCCAAGATTAACGGAGAAGCCTGCGAGTCTGAAAATGGGACGTGGGTTGGGTTAAGATTGGAATTAGGTCATTTTAATTTGGGTGGAATTGGGGGGTTAAATAGAGGTTAAAATTGAAATAGAAATGGCTATGTGTTAAATAGCCAATTTTATCCCTTTTTATTTTATAAAAATAGTTAAAATGGTTCTAAAAATAAATTAAAAGCACTGAACTAATTAATAATATATAAATATTAATCTAAAAATACTAAAAATGATTTTATAGTTATAGAATGCTGCCAACTGTAAAATAGGCTATAATTGCAATTATATGCAACTAGTTTTAAAATACTAAATAAATTTATTAAAATATGCAAAAATCACCTTTATTTCACCTTGGTGTAAATATGTGAATATAAATAAATTATTCACGAAATTGATAGTTTAAGGAATAATTATTGGATTTTGAACTACTAAAATAAAAAATAAATTAATTTTAAAAATCCTTAAAAATTAGGGAAAATACTAAAACTCTTGGGCATGCTTACATATGCATACACATGCTATTTTGAAAATAATTTGAGTATAAAAATACATAGAAAAAAATTGGGTATCAGCACCAGCCTGCTCTCGATTTGAACAACCTCAATACATTGGGCTTGTGAGGCAAAAGGTCCCGTGTGATGAATTTCTGCTCAGGTATCAACTTCCTATCGGGCCACCAATCTCTAAACTTGTGGTAGGCCACTTCAGTCACAAACCTGTCTTGCCATGCCTTCGGGTTTCTTGTTCTCTCCACCCCTCCTACTTAGGGCTCACCCCCTCCTTCTTCTTCTCTTTCTTCTTCTACGGGATCCTTACCCGATAGTGAAGTTGTAGGTAACATAGAATAGGCATTGTCACTACCCGCAGCTGAGCCCTCAGACGACTCAGAAGATATGTGCACTGATGCTTGGTCACTAGGAGATCCCGGAGGTGTATCCCTCAATTTGTTCCTCTTCTCCAGTCAGGCATATGCTGGCACAGGGTCTAAGTTGGACGCCTCTCGGGAGGGCACATACTAACTCTCTGATTGGTCAATAGCTCTATGAGCATCCCATATGATCTTTCTGGTGTTTTTGATGGCTTTACAAGATTGCAGGGTCAATTTAATCATGCCCTTTCCTCTACCCCGGGAGGACTCTCCTTTTCCCTGTTTTTTTCTACTGCCGCCTCATGATTGAACCATTGTCTGCAAGGAACATTCAGTTAAGCCTTGTTAGTATCAGCAGAATCAGTGAAATTCATAATTGCAGGAAACAGAAGAAATCAGTTGTACACAATAGACTGCGGTCAGCATAAAATGCACCGCGACCATAAAGGGACCACCGCAGACCGTACAAAATAGTACCACTGTCCAAATTGAGGTAGGGGTCAGACTACCTACTCTTTAATAAAAGGCACCGCAAATCGCACAAAATGTATCGAGGTCTGTATTGAGGCACTACGGACTGTAGAAAATCCATCGCGCTCTCAATTCTCAATTATCAGCTTTTAGAAGTCAAACCATCGCGGTCCGCACAAAATGGTTGTGCCGACTACGGAGAAGCATCGCGGACCGCATAAAATACCATTGCGGTATGCAGTAAGCACCCAACAGCAATACCAACCTATGGTTTCAATTTTTTCACATTTTTTGGTCTAATTTTCACCTATTATTGATCACCTAGATGTTGAGTCAGTATTTTTATCTAATTAATCCTACTCTAAACAACTAATGAAACCCTAGGCTAAAAATTAAAGAAAAAGGGGCAAAGAAACATAGAACTAACAGTTTGAAAAGAAAATAAAATACATTTAAAGGCTAGGTAAAGTTTAAAAATACTAGGAATGAGATGCAATGTAGATGAATGAGACTCATCAATTGAATTCGTGCAGTTAGATGTGATGAACAATACCTTTTTTAGCTTTTGAGAGCAAAGGGTCGAAAAGTTTGAAATGTGGGCCTCAGGTCCTATATATAGAAAAGAAACTGGGGCCCATTACACCTACCCACCGCGGACTGTACAAAATGGCACCGCGGTCCGCGGTACTCAGAAATATGAAGCACTGGGAGGGTGTCCACTCCATACCACAAGAAAAGCAATGTGGCCGCAGTGGTCCACCGCGAACCGCACAAAATGCATTGCGGCTGCGGTGGCAAACTTTAGAGACTCCTCATTTTTGACCAATTAACTCTGCAGTCCGCATTGAATTGTTGCCCCCGCACTAAGGCCTTTGCTCCCGCACAAAATGCAATGCAGCTGTAGTATTTTTTCCAACTTGGTCCTGCACTACATCAAAACAATCCTACAACATCTCACAGCTAGTTAGTCCAAAAGCAAATCCTACACTACAAAGAAAATCAAAGAAAAACAAAAAGAAAGGCACATGGGTTGCCTCCCAAGAAGTGCGTGATTTAATATCGCAGCATGACGTGGTTACCATAAAATCACTTTAGATGGAGCAGTGCCACCATGTGGATGTCATCAATTTTACCCAAGTAGTGCTTGACCATGTGCCCATTAACTTTGAAACCCCCCCCCCCCCTCCCCCCATTTTTGTTATTCAAGTCAAGTGCACCAAACAGAGTCACAAACACCACTTTAAAAGGTCCATTCCATACTTAAGCTTTCCCGAAAACAGACGTAACCTAAAATTGAACAAGAGAACCAAATCACCAAATTTGAACTCCTTACCACGAGCATATTTATCATGAAGGTACTTCATTTTTTCCTTTTACAAGGATGAACTAGAGCAGGAATGGAATCAGAATTCATCAAGTTCATTAAGATGTACCACATGAAGATTCGGTGCCACATCCCATTCAAGATTCAGCTTTCTCAAGGCCCACATAGCCTTGTGCTCAAACTCAACTGGTAGATGGCAAGCTTTCCCAAACACCAACCGATACGGAGACATACCAATAGAAGTCTTGTAAGCAAACCTATAAGCACATAGAGCATCATCCAATTTCTTTGACCAATCGGTCCTATTTGCATTGACCGTCTTTGACAATATACTCTTGATTTCCCTGTTCGAGACTTCAACTTGGCCACTCACCTGAGCATGATAAGGAGTAGAAACTTTGTGATTGACAGTATACTTTGCAAGCAAAGTGTCAATAGCTCTATTACAAAAATGAGACCCCCATCACTTATTATTGCACGAGGAGTGCCAAACCATGTAAAAATATTCTTCTTGAGAAATGCAACAACACTCTGGGCCTCATTGTTAGGTAGAGCCACGGCTTCAACCCACTTGAAAACATAGTCAACCGCCACAAAAATGTATGTGTTCCCACACGAGCTAATAAACAGGCCCATAAAATTGAGAGACATCTCATCTTTCTTCGAAATTCCACCCGCTCTTTGATATTCGTCACACCTCTTCACAAGTTCACTTGCATCTTTGTACAGTGTTGGCCAAAAAACCCGCAATTAAGAACTTTTAAAGCCGTCCTCGCCCCGCCATGATGTCCACCATAGGGAGAGGAATGACAAGCCTCTAAGATACTCAATTGCTCCTTCTCCGAGACACACCTTCAGATCATACCATCGGCGCAAATCTTGAACAAGTACAGTTCATCCCAATAGAAATCCAAACTATCCCGTTTAAGCTTCGTCCTTTAGTTAGAAGAGAGCTCACACGGGACTATGCCACTCACAAGGAAATTAGCAATGTCTGCAAACCATGGCATACCATTCGCTGACACAGAAAGGAGTTATTCACCGGGAAATGAATCATTGATCTCTAGGCCATTATGAGGCCTCCCCTCCTCCTCCAAGCGGGACAAGTGGTCCACCACTTGGTTTTCACTACCCTTCCGGTCCACAATCTCTAAATCAAACTCTTGAAGTAACAAGACCCATCCCATCATTCTAGATTTGGAATCCTTCTTCGTCATCAAGTACCGGAGTACGGCATGATCGATATGAACTATGACCTTGGCACCCATAAGATACGGCCTCCATTGTGAACACAATAGCCAAAAGCTCTTTCTCGGTCACCATGTAGTTCACTTGAGCATCGTTCATTATCTTGCTCGCATAGTACACTAGATGAAATTTTTTGTTCACTCTTTGACCAAAAACCGCCCCAACTGCAATGTCGCTCGTATCACACATGAGCTGAAAAGGCAAGCTCTAATTGGGTGTGGTAATAATAGGAGTAGGGGTCAACCTGTGCTTGAGAAGTTCAAAGTCTTGCATACATCTCTCACAAACATGAACTTGGTATCTTTTTCAATAACTTATATAAGGGATTCAATACCTTCAAAAAGTCTTTGATAAATCTCTGGTAGAACCTCGCATGCCCAAGAAAACTTCTAACTCCTTTGATAGAGGTAGGGGAAGGAGCCCTGAAATCACATCAATTTTTGCTTTGTCCACCTCTATACCATGCTTTGAAATTTATGCCCAAGAACTATGCCCTCCTCAATCATGAAGTGGCATTTTCCAAATTAAGAACAAGATTGTATTCTCACAACAGGCCAACACTCTATCATGTTTTTTCAAACATTCATCAAACGAGTCCCCCACAACACTTAAGTAGTCCATGAACACCTCAAAAATATCTTCCACCATATCGATAAAATAGCCATCATACACTGCTGAAATGTAGCCGGTGCATTAAACAACCCAAAAGGCATCCTAGAGAAGGCAAATGTGCCATATGGACAAGTGAATGTGGTCTTCTCCTGATCTTCCGGAGCAATAAAAATTTGATTGTACCCAAAATACCCATCCAAGAAATAGTAGAAGATACGCCCAGTAAGTCGATCTAACATCTGATCAAGAAAAGACAATGGAAAGTGATCCTTGCGGGCCACTTATTCAATTTGCGGTAATCCATGCATACCCTCCACCCGGTGACAGTCCTGGTAGGAAGCAACTCATTTTGCAAATTTGCAACCACGATCATACCACCCTTCTTCGACACACATTGCACAGACGAAGTCCAAGAGCAATCAGAAATATGGTACACAACCCCTACATCCAACCACTTGATCACCTTCTTTTTACAACCTCTAGCATTGCCTCGTTCAACCTCCTTTGATGTTCCAAGGAGGGTTTTGCATCATCTTCTGGAATATCTTGTGCATACAGAATGTGGGGCTTATCCCCCGAATATCAGCTAAGTCCATCCAATTGCCTTCTTCTGCTTTTGTTGCATCGCCAATGTGGCATCAATATACATGTTAGTAAGACAAGAGGAAAGAATAATTGGAAAAATTGAACTAGGGCCTAAGAACTCATACCTGAGGTGTGGAGGCAACGGTTTCAACTCCAACATTGGAGGTTCCTTAATCAGAGGTTTTTTTGGTATATTCTTCCTATTCTCAAGATCTTAAGAGAGTTTCCTGGGCTCGTAAGAGTAAGAGCCGGTTCCATGTAAAGCATTCACACACTCCACTAGGCCTTCATCGTCATTTACATCAAGATTCAATAATACCACCTCTATAGGGTCCTCTACATTGATAATTAGACTGGTATTATCAACTATCACTACCGTGACAAGGTCCACGAAGAAGCACACCTTAGAAATGTTGGGTTGCTTCATTGACTTGCACATATGAATGACCACTTTCTCATCACCCACCTGGAAGGTGAGTTCCCCTCCTTCCACATCAACTAAGGCCTTCCCAGTAGCAAATAAAGGTCTTCCCAATATGATTGGAACCTCATAATCTACCCCATAATCCAAGATCACAAAATCAACTAGCAAGATAAAATTTTCCACCCGGACAAGGACAAAGTCATAATACCCAGTGATCTCTTCATCGTTCTATCTACCATTTTCAATCTCATGAAAGCCGGCCTTGGTTTCCCAATGCCAAAGTTTTGAAAACTGAGTAGGGCATCAAGTTGACACTTGCCCCTAAATCATATAGAGCTTTAGCAAAGTCCGCACTCTCAATGGTGCAAGGAATGGTGTAAGCACCAGGATCTTATAGCTTCGGGGCCATTGAGTGCGCTATTGAACTAACTTGGTGGGTCATCTTGCTAGTTTCAAATCCATGGATCTTTTCTTTTTCACCAAGTCGTTCATGAATTTCACATAACCTGGCATTTTCTCTAGAGCCTCCACCAAAGGAACATTAATGGATAAGATCTTCATCATGTCAATAAACTTTTTGAACTGATTCTCATTTTTTGCTTCCCGAGCCCTTGAGGATAAGGTGGAGGTGGCCTTGGCAAAAGAGCATTTGCTTTAGGCACAACCGTTTTCAGCATGTCTATTACGTGCTCCCTATATGGGTTCATGTTCCTCTGAGTTTCCACCTCAGCATCTTGGATATCAGTCCTCCCTTCCTTATTCACATTCTCATCAATCACATTTTCAACCACCAAAGAAATTTCATCTTCTTGCAGCTCGACTTCATCACTCAAATTTTTTTTTGCTTGGAGGCATTCATATCACCACCTCATCCACTTCTTGTAGTTACCATCATAAAATGATTGTTCCCACCCTTCGGGTTAACTACCGTATCACTTAGTAGTCCCTCTTAGGGTGAGTATTCAAGGACTGTGAGATTTGGCCTAATTGAACCTCCAAGTTTCTGATTGAAGTATTATGGGAAGCTAACTGAGCATTAGAGTCCGCATTCTTTTTCATCATCTGTTCAAACATCATTTCAATTCTCCCCATTTTATTGTTGGAAGAACTCGTACCTTGGGATGGAAATGGGAGTGGATTGTTCGGTTGTTGATACATTGGGGGCCTTTGAAAGCATTGCCCCCGATTTCCTCAATTGCCATTATTCCAACCACCCTGATTGTTGTTACCACCCCAGTTGTTATTGTTGCCATTCTAATTACCCTGATTGTTCTGATTGCCCCAATTGGAATTTTGGTTGTTGTTCCCCTAATTACTATTCCCTTGTTGTTGTTGATTGCCCCAATCGCCTTGGGTCTCTATTTTTATTGGTTGGAAGAATTTCCCCTTCGACCTTGATAGTTGTTCACGTATTGCACCTCTTTATTTTGCCCATCATAACCATCATCTTGGAATCCACCATAATCATTGTCATATTGTTCTGAACTCCCTTGGTTCTTTTGACCTCTTTGTCTTCTTTTGTTCACTAGTGTATTGACACCCTCTATAGCATTTACTTGGTGTAAATTTTGAATCTATTGTAACTGTGTCTTTAATAGTTGGTTCATTATTGTTGTCAGCTCTGCTATAGCCTGCCCATAATCATGTAGCTCTTAGTGCAAGTAATTGATCGTGGGGTCACCCTGTGGCACATTGGCTCTACTTTGTCAAGCGGAGGACGTGTTAGCCATCTCGTCAAGAATGTCACAAGCCTCATCATAAGACAGCTTCATGAAATTACCCCCAGTAGGTTGGTTCACTCTGCACTGATTTGTAGTATTAATGCCCCAGTATAAAGTTTGTTGGATCATTGCCTTAGCCATATCATTGTTAGGAAATTCCTTTACCATGGTTCTGTATCTCTCCCAAATCTCATATAATGGTTGATGTGCTTTTGCTTGAAAGCTAAGATCTCATCTCTCAATGCTGCCATGTGCCCCAGCGAGTAAAACTTTGCAATGAATCCATCTGCCACCTCATCCCAAGTAGTGATGGAATGGTTGGAAGTCATTCAAGTCAATCCAATGCATTCCCTCTAAGTGAGAAAGGTAATAGTCTGAACCGAAGTGCATCCTCCAACACATTAGTTTGCTTGCTCCCCCAACAGCTATCCATGAAACCCTTGAGATGTTTGTAAGTATTCTAATTGGCAGCGCCCATGAAATACCCTCGCTACTCCAAGAATATCAGCATCACATTAGTAATTTGAAAATTGCCCGCCCGGATCCGGGGTAGGACAATTGCACTAGCATATCCTTGGTTTAGAAGCACTCGAAGAGCCACTCTTGGAGGTGGAGGGGGAGGTCTGGAATATTACCATTGGCTGGCGGCCTTTCCTTTGTCTTTGAGGTATAATAGGAACCTCATCATCACTATTGTCAAATACCTCCTCCCCCGGCGGAAGATCTCCAAGAGGTGCATTGTTTGCTACCATTTTGTACCTGAAGTTGTGACACACACAAATTAGTAACATATAAGGAAAGAAGAACAATACACAAAACTATTTAGATAGATAGCCAAAACCGTTAGCTCCCCGAAAATGGCACCAAAAAGTGATCGGAGCCAACTCTGCACCACTACAAAGTAGCGAGAGTGGTAAAAGTTGCTTTTACTCGAGATGGATGTGATCAAATCCACATGGAGCTAGAAATGGGAATTGGATTCCTATCTAAACTAGAGATGTGTAATTTCTCTTAATTACTCTTCCAATCATCTTTGGTCTAAATGGTTAAAAGGCACTAGAGAAGTGACTTTCTCCTTGGTGAATACTTGGCGGGTTCTCGAATTAAGGCAAGGTTGTCATGTTGGGGATTACGATATAACCAATGCACGAAACTTCTCACTTTATACCTCTCGGTAGTTTGAGTGATTTTGTCCTAATTGACTTTCTCAAGACTAATTAGGGTATAATAATTTGAGCAAACAATTTAGGTTCAAGTCGGGTATTACTATCTCTAGGTTTAACCATTTAATCGGGGCTAACAATCTCTTGAATATGCCCTAATTCCTTGTTGGGCTAATTTTCCTAGACTCAAGCTCTCTTTTTCAAGAAGAGCCAAAGTAAAAAAGGCACAAATTAGTGTTTGTAGTCACTAATTCAATATGGAAACACTAATTAGTCCAAATATCAAACATCCATAAATATTCAAGCCTTAAAACTTAAGACCCATCAAATACCCACACTAGGGTTGAGCCAAATTCCTAGCTAATTGGTCTAGCTACTCATAATAATAGAAGAAAACTGATAGAGAGATGAAGAAAAACCCATAATATCTAATTACAAACTAAAATAGAGAAACTTCAGTGTTAAAGTAGCTACAAATTACTCAAAATGGTCAAAAACTATTGTTCACGAACGCAGCTCAAAGTTAGATTACAACTGATGACCTAAAAATGGAAAAAGAAAGTATTTATACTGGGATGGATTTTCAGGACAAAAATACCCCTGTGGGGTAGTGCGGTCCGCACAAAATCGAGTGCGGCCGCGGTGAGGCTTGGCGTTAGATCTCTGCTCTCAGAACTTGGACACCACGAACTCCTTCTTTGTGGACGGCACAATTTCGATTACGGTCGCGGTGAGGCCATTACGGTACCGCATAAAATGCTTTGCGGCCACAATGCTTTAGTTTCAAAAATATGCACTCTCTGAATCTCCTCACTGTGGACCGCACCAAATGGAATGCAGCCGCAGTGGACCTGTTGCAGTGTGCCTGGACTTGTTCCTGGTACTTGTGCATGTTTCACTCCTTTTAAGTTGGTTTTGACTAATTCTTACCTTTTTGACCAAACCTTGCAAACAATTACAAAGCTTTTTGGACTATTTTGTACATTTTTAATCAAAAATTAAGTAAGAAGGAGTGTAAAATGAACCATAATGCCTAGTTATCAATGGCCATCGTGGAAGCGGCCGCCTCACAAATGCGAGTCCTTTTCCGCAAAAGCGAGAGTCGCAGATGCGACCTATTGTCCGCAAATGCGAAAATTGCTGGGCATAAGTTATAAATCGAGGTTTTGATTCTTTCTTCATATTTGAAGATATGAGACTCGGATTGAGGCAATTTTTGGAGAAAATTTCATCACAAGGATGGGGTAAGTGTTCTCTACTTAGTTTTGATTATGTTTCATGAATCCATCTTCATTATTAGAAATTGGTTGATGAATTGAAAGAGAAATTAGGGGTTTTGGCCTAAAATGTCATAATATGAATTTTTTAGTTTTGATCAATGATTTTGAGTCAAAATTCAGTGAAACTAGTATGTTCAACTTGTATTGAATAGATTGCCGGATTTTGTGAGTTTTGTCGGATTTCGAGAGTGCGGGCCTAGGTGTATTTTTTTGCCGGATTTGGAATTTCACTTAGGATTCGATCTTTATCATTTGTACTTATTTCCTTGGACTTTATCTGATGTATTTGAGTTACTTTTGGATAGTATTGAGCCGTTCGAAGGTCGCTACGAGCATGATGACATTCTTGGAGCATCGCTTGGCTTGCTCGGCATTGGAATTGGCTTGTTAGAAATAAGTAACTCTTCTAAACTTAGTGTTGAGAGTATAAAACCCCAAATTATGTGCTATGTGATTGGTGTTGAGGTGACGCATATGTTAGGTGACAGGCGTATGGGCATGCACATTGTGAATTGTGACTCTGTTGTTTCTAAGGCACTGAATAGTGGCCATATTTTGTTGATATTTGTGTTTTTACCATGTGATAAAGTAAATAAGTTGTACATCATACTAGATATTATGTTTAGGCTTTATGCTGATATTGTTGGGACCCATAGTGGTCGTTTCTTACCGTCATCTGATTTTATTGATATTTCATATTCGGTCACATTCATGCATTCATATCGTATCTCGGTCTTAATTGTTACTTATTGATACATTATATCATTATTTCGAGTAAGATTTCGTGACATTGTGAGCTCGTGGGTGAGACTGGAGAGATTGATGATTGAGTGAGGCTGAGAGTCTGATTACGAGGAATAATTATGGGATTGGGCTGCACGTCACAACAGTTATTCTGATTTATGATAGCGCTTGGACTGAAAGAGTCCCTCCGGAGTCTGGACAGACCCCCAGTGAGCGCGATTGATTATAAACATGGATCTTGTCCCAAGCATTTATATACTTGGAGACTGATCTTCTCCATGGGATCGGATTGGCCTTCCTGGGTACCGAGTGGGTGATGGTAAGTGATGTATATATTTTGGGATGGATCTTCCTAGACCAAATGGGCCATATACAGTACCGAGTGGATGCGCATGATGAGTGAAAAGTGTGAGAAAGTGAGATTGAGTACTTTGAGAGTGTGGGAACATGATTCATCTCTGAGATAGATGGTATTGGCATGCACACATGCCATGCATGCATATGGATACATTTTTCCTCATGTTGTACGGTATCACATCATTCATAAAGTTTTACACACATTGATATGTGATCATAGAGAGGTATTTCACACTTGCTATCATGCTATTTGAAAATAAAACATCTTATTTATTGTGAAAATTATTTTTAGGAAAAAATTATAATTTTCAAACTAGCTCATATTTTACGATAATTTTGGCAAAGTATTTGAGTTTTTGTTAATATTCTTGAAAAGCGAAATTATTTTTGAAAAACCATAAAAATATTGAGCATTTATCTCTGAGTAATTTCCTTATTTATATGTTCTACGTTGTTATGAACTTATATTTGTTATTAGTGTTGAACCCGGCCTATATTGCATGCAGATTCCGGATGCCGATGTTGTTGTGTTTGATGGTTGCTGCATTTGAAAGCGTACCTGCATTCCTGCTGTAACTGACTCTTGTTCCCGGTAGCCTTATATTATAAAACTTTGTTTATGTACTTTTCAAACAGAAGGTGTATTTCATTCATATCAGCTTTGTAAACTCTATTCTTAGAAGCTTATGATTTGTACTACTAGTCTTTAGGGAATATATAAGATTTAGATAATTCCTTTGTTTAATTATTTTATTAAGCTAATTGGAAATGAATAATATTTAATTGACTTACCTAGCAGGTTGATTAGGTGCCATCACGACTAGTGAATTTTGAATCGTGACAATAACATGCATATATTTTAGGATATATTTTAGCATGCATTATGTCTGTGTTCTGAATAACACATTTTAGGATCCATATTCAAGTTATACATTGTAACGTGCATTGTAGTTGCTTGAAAAAATAATTTTGCTTTATTGATCAAAGTATGAGAATATTAGATTTTGGTATAAGATTGTAAAATTAAACTATATCTAATATTTAAGATTTTTATTTAGACTTTGAAATCAACCAAAAATTTGTTTTTAAAGACATTTAGATATGATTTAACTACTCAAAATTATTTATTATAAGGATTTATAACCCATTCACGTTTGACAACGAATTTGTAATGGAATTGAACTCTTCTTCACAAGTTTTCACAAGTTTAAATTCTTATGGAGACCAACAAACATAGTTATTTTGCCTAGGATACTTTTTTTACCTCAATTAATGGCTCTACAAAGAAGAGCCGTTAATTTTGCCTTGTTTCGCATACGGTAAGTTAGGGCTAGCCAATATAATTTGTTGAGAAAATTATCCTCTATAGTTTCTTAAAATTTTAATAATGTATATTTTGGCCCACTTATAAAAAATAACCCTTTGGCCTAAATAAATTGTATATAATAGTCGAAAGGAATGAGCAATACAACACAAGCGCCTTTAGCTCAATGGATAAAGCATCTATTTCCAAGCTGAAGGTTGCAGGTTTAACCCTCCCTGGCGCGATAGAGCATCCCTTTTTTGCCGTTTTAAATTATATTTTGTACTTTTGGATCTGATAAGTATTAGCTAAAAATTGAAAATATGTAATGCAAGTCATATAACAAATATCTATTTTAAATCTTTTTTATATAATAACAGTCTATTTTTGTATATTTTTTGCATAGTGACATTTTTGTATATTTTTTGTATAGCGATAGTCTATTTGTAAATATTTTGTATAGTGAGAGCTAATTGTATATAAATTATATAGTGGCAGTATATGTATTATATTTTCATATACTGATAGTCTATTTTGTATAATGACAGTCTATTTAGTATATTTTTTGTATAACGCCATTCTATTTTTGTATATATTTTATATAGTGACAATTTATTTGTACATAAACTGTATAGTGACAGTCTGTTTTCTATTTTTTTTGTATAGGGACAGTCTATTTTGTACATATTTTGTATAGTGACAATCTATTATATATAAATTATATAGTTATAGTTTATGTTGTATATTTTTTGTATAATGAGTCTATTTTGTATATATTTTATATAATCATAGTCTATTTTTTTAACAAAATCGAGGATTATAATAATACATACTAAACTAAACAGACTATCACTATACTCCTTGCTAATTTTGAATTTGCTATAAGCTACTAGTATTAAATATTTTTGAGTTGCATGATTATAAAATTTTGCTAATACTTGTTCTAGAGATGGCACAGAAAGCTTTTATTAAAGGAAAGGCTATATGCAAAATTAAAAATAAAAATAACGTTGAATCAAGAAACTCCTTAGAACATGTATAGATCGAAAATAATGACTTAAAGGCATATGTTCTCCATATATTAAATTAAATACTTTGTGTTTTCTAATTTCATAATAACTTCACGAGCAAGTTTTAATTTTTCGCTGATCCCAATTGCCAATCCAATAACAACTATAAAATTATCAAATATGTATTAGAAAAGGTACTAATAAAATCAAAAGCAAAAAAAAGGCAAAAAAAATTCAAACTTTAATATAAATATATGTGTCATTGTAGCATGTATATATAAACATTAGAAAAATCGATAAAAATACTATTAAAGGGATAAAACGTCACAATCCTACCATGTGCACTTGATTAATGTAATATCTATGTAGAATTTTCGATAACCTTTTTTGTGGTCACAACCCATAAACTAACGAACTGTTGTCACATTACCCTAATTATTGAACAAATTAGTCGCACTACTACAAACAAACTTAAAGACAAAATAGTTTGAAGTGATGCAAGAGATACTCCAAGTAGTAGCAGTGGACATCGGTGCTTGTCATTATTTTTAGACTATAATTTATATAGGTCAATTTATAGACTACCAGATAAAATATTTTTGGACCGACGGACTATAAATGAAGTTTGTTCTAATTTGTTTGGGGTTATGAATTATCACACTAATATTTATGGCTACCAAATGTTATTTGTTTTCTCCGACCGACTAAAAAGTGAATTTAGCTCGTTAAAATTTCCTAAATTATATCTAAATCAAAGGATTTTGGGCCGAATATGGATAAAGAATTGGGCCTTATTAAATCAGAAAAATTCAAAAACAGCCATATTTAAAAGTGGTCATTCAAAAATAGCCATAGTTTCAAAAGTAATCGAAATTTAATCACTTTTCATGTAAAGATAAATATGAACGAAAATACTGTTCAAAATCTATAAAATACTCCGGCATAATATACTGAAACTCCAGAATATTATAATGGAGTTACAACATAAGTATATTGGAACTCCAGCATAATATACTGGAGTTTCAGTATAATACACTGGTTCGGTATAATATGATGGAGGTTCATACACAAGTGCTCCAATTTCCAGCATATTACGCTGGAACTTTTTGGATGTTGGAGTTCAAAAATAATATGGTGGAAGTTCATACACAGGTGCATGGATCTCTAGTATATTATGTCGGACCGGTTTCTATTACAGCAAAATAGTAGCTATTTTTAACGACTTTATAAATGCTGGCTATTTTTGAATAACCAGTCTGAAAACTGGCTAGCCCGTGCTATTTTTACTATTAAACCTCACTAGCCCAAAACCACAACGACCCATCTTTAATTTATGCGCGATCTTCTCATTCAGATAAAATATCATGGTATAGCCAGTTTTTATACTAATCAATGAAAAACAGCCACCGTTTACCAAGTCAATGAAAAATAGCCACTATTTTGCTGCATAGGGATCGGTCCAGCATAATATACTGGAGTTCTGGTGCATTTGTGTACGAATTCCAGCATATTATACTGGACCGGTATACTTTGCTAACTCCTGTAAAATTTACGGGAGACTGGAGCACCAGTGCTCCAAACTCCAATATATTATACTAGACAATTATACTCTTTGCTAACTCTAGTAAAATTTGCGGGAGACTGGAGTACGAGTGCTCCAAACTCCAGTATATTATACTTGCTGGAACTCCAGTAAAATTTGCGGGAGTTCCAGCATAATTATGCTTGAACTCCCGTAAAATTTGCGGGAACTCCAGCATAATTATGCTTGAACTCACGTAAAATTTTCGGAAATTTCAGCATAATTATGCTTGAACAATTTGCGGGAGTTCTGGTATAATTATGCTTGAACTCCCGTAAAATTTACGAGAGCTCCAGCATAGTTATCATGGAACTCTCGTAAAATTTATGGGGTTCAAATATATTTATATTGAAACTCTCGTAAAATTTATGGGTGTATTTTTTCGGATTTTGAATAATATTTTTGCTCAGATTTAACGTGGATAAATTTTAATGGCTTTTGAAACTTTCTTTTAAATTTCTCCCTGTGGTTCAGCTAAACTTCCCCATTTTCAAATGAGCTGCGAACTCGTTTCACTTTCTCTTTTTCCGGCGAAATCGATGTAAGTTCCCTTCTTCCTTTCTTTCTCTTCCTTCAGCTAGATTTTTTCTTTCAACTCAGTCAGCTAGATTTCCTCTAGAGATAAAAGCCCTAGTCCATTTTTTGAATGATTTGATTTTGCTTGTTAATGAAGAAGTGCATTGGCAAAATTATGGAATTTAACTTAATTGTTAATTTCATGACTGCTAATTTCATCAATTATCCGATCTCATTTCTCGATATCGACTACATTTCTTTGTTCTTTCAATGAAGAATCGTCGAGATAATTTTGGAGAGAATTTACTCAGTTCTCTTTAACTCACAAGTATGAGAAGTGATTTTTTTTTTTTTTTTGTAAATCTAAAACTCTGAGCGTACAGCAATTTCTATTTTCTTCAGCCTTGGGATTCTGCTGTTTCCATTTTGTTTAGTTTTAACTAAGAGTAGTTCTGTTCTGCTTCTAGGCGGTCAGAATTGCAACTTCTGTAACCATTTTAGCCATATTTTTGCTCTACATTGATCCGTAGGTTGTTCCGATGAAAGTGTTAATTCTTTTATGAAACAGTGATTCATAATTTGATGTTTTCTATTTTTATTTTTACAGGTAAATTCAGAGCTAAACTCTGAATGTTTCTACAATATCTGATATAATTGTGTTTGTTTGTTTGTTTGTTTCATTGGCATATTAACTAGTTTGCATAACTTATCAAATATATATCATTTTGCTAGTTGGATGTGTGGCAGTGTTTTCAAAAAATTTAAATAGCTACCAAGTGGCAGAGGAGACATAACACTTGTCTCAAGCAATTGTCATTATTGAGCTTATAAATAGGCCTTTAATTTCTCCAGATGAAACACCAACAAAATCTAATCATTAGCTTAAATCACTATTTGCTCTCTTTCTTTTATTCCAATGTTCTTCTTATGTCTCTATTCTTTTTCTATCTTCAACGGATTCTTTATTTGTTTCTTTTAACAACTTGGTATATTAATTTTGTTGATTCCTGTATCTTCTAAATAAATCTAGATGTGCTTGTTTAATCCTGGGGAAACATTTCACATTGCTGAAATTGTTTCTTAGGACAGTGCCCAACACGATTCAAGCCAATTCGTGTAGCTGCTTACAAATAATATTATTGCAGTATTATTATCGTTTTTTTTATGTCATTTCCCTATAGGATGTCATTGATATAATTTGGAGGAAAGGATCTCCCATGACTATTTACAATTTGAATAGAAGAAAATGATCCTCGTCTCTTTTGGGTGGGCGGGAATAGCTCTTCTAGCATCAGCATGGATTGAGCGGAGATCGGGAGTAGTCGTCATCTTTTTCTATAGTAGTCATCCAGCAAGAAAGGGAAAGACCACTTAGCCCAGTGGAATAGGAAAGAGAGGGTCGAGCACAACTTTCGTGTCACCAGAAATCTTTTTTCGTTTATTGCGAGACCGAATGAAAATGGCTTCTCTTTGATCATTCATGTGTTTCAGTGCTTGCCCTTTCTTTTAAGAATAAAGATCTTCATCGATCTCCACTGTAAAAAATCATTCTATCCATGATATGTGCGCTTTGGTTGTACTAGCATGATTTTCAGGTATAGGTTTTGATGAATGACAAACAATGAAGTCAACTTGTTAAACAATGTTATTGTGTGACAAACAATGAAGATGCATTAGCAAACAATCAAGATTGAATGCCGAGAAGCATATTGATGAATGGATTGCATGGAAAAGCCAAGACGAGCTCAAAAGTTCAAGACCGAAGACCCAAGGCATAGGTCGTTAGGTAGAACCAATGTAAGAGCAACGTTTAAGTTATCTCGTCTTTTGGCTCAACATAGGTCATCATAAATATGCATAAAATCATTTTATCAAATCATAATTATCATAAACATATTTCAAATACTTCAAACAAAATATTTTTAACGTTTTCATTTTTGGCTTTTGAAGTAAGTTGTCAATTATGGACATCATAATAGAATAATCGATTATGCAAAGTGATAATCGATTATTCTGGGAAATTTCATTTATTGGAAATTTCCGCAGAGTAGGATAATCGATTATCAGAATTGCATAATCGATTATCTTGTGTCCGTTGCCAGTTTTTGAACACTGTAACAACATAATCGATTATGCATATCACAATAATCGATTATCCTGCATAAAATCAGCTTCCGATTTTGTAACGGTAAGCTGATAATCGATTATCCAAATCTGATAATCGATTATCTTGGCATAAAATCAGCATAATTGATTGCCAATTAAGCAACGGACATACAACTTATAACACCTATAAATAGAGGTCTTTTGAGCTGAATTGTAACACACAACACCTCTCATTATTCATATACATATTGATATTATTTGTGCATCATTATAGAGCTTTTGTTGAGCCATTTGAGAGACAACTTTGAGTTGTTCATAGAGCTAATATTATATCTCTTTATCTACTCTTTTGAGAGAGTTCTTATTGTAAAAGAGAAAGGTGTTTGAGAAGACTATATCTTCTCATTGATTGTCGGGTTTGCTAAGTACCCTCAATCTTAGTGTGTGAAGTCTTGTGGTGCGGTATCCACGAGCAAGGTGAAGTCTTGAGGTGCGGTATCCTCGAGCAAGTTGAAGTCTTGTAGAGTGTACATCTACGAGCAAGTGTAACGGTTTGTTAGGCACCCGTAAGCTTAACGGAGTTAGTGGAATCTCGAGAGAGTCTCTCGGGGACTGGACTAACCACAAGTTGTGGTGAACCAGGATAAATTTGGTGTGTTCTTTCCTTACTATTCTAATTTCCGCATTTACTTTATCCAATTTTAATTCCGCAATATTTATCAATATTCTCGTGCCGCACTATTCACCCCCCCTCTAGTGACGGGCATAAATCCTAACAATTGGTATCAGAGCCTAACTCTCTGAAAGCCTTAACCGGTTGAGAGAATGATATATTTTTTTGTTGAGAATATTGAACGCAGGAATGATGAGCGAAGGACACTCTACCTACAGGCCTCCACTATTTGACGGAACAAATTACACATATTGGAAAGAGCGGATGAGAATGTTCATCCAATCAAATAACTTTCGCTTGTGGCAAATCATCAAGAACGGTGAACAAATGCCAACAAAGAAAGTTGGGGAAACCACGGTTCCAAAAGAGGAAGATGAATATGATGCCGAGGACGTCAAGAAAGTTGAAAATAATGCAAAGGCCGTCAACTTATTATATTATGCGGTAAATCCGGATGACTATCGGAAGATTTCTTGCTGCACAACCGCCAAGGAGATGTGGGATAAACTCGAGATCACTTATGAAGGTACGTCTCAAGTCCGAGAATCTAAAGTTGATTTTCTAACACATGAATATGAAATCTTTAAAATGAGGGAGAAAGAACCCATCGGTATTATGTTCGAACGATTCTCAAAAATCGTCAACGATCTTCATGCTCTCGGGAAAGTGTACACGAACAAAGATCTTGTTCGAAAAATCCTACGGAGTCTCATTCCCGAATGGCGTTCCAAAGCCAATGCCATCCAAGAGTCAATAGGAATCACGGATGTCACAATTGATAGACTAAGAGGTAACCTCGAAACTTATGAAAGCACAATTCTTAATCCCTATCTTAGAAGTAAAAGTTCGAATATTGCCTTCAAAGCCTCATCTTCTAAAAGAGTAGAGGTAAGTGATTCGGAAAGCGATGATGATATTATTTCCAATGATATAATTGAAAAGTTTTATAAGTGTATGAAGAAGGAAATAAAGAAGGAAGAACCAAGTCCTTCATGCCAAAATTGTGGAAAAATTGGCCACACCAAATCACATTGTCCAAAATCCAAGGACAAGAAGAAGAACAAACACCAAAGGCGTGTGACATGGGATTCGGACAGCTCGGGCGATGAAACTGCCGCACTATGCCTCATGGCCAACGAGGAAGAAGAGGTAAGTAATTCTAACTCTTACTCTTATGAAGAATTACAAGAAGCTTTTCAAGAATTATATGATGAATTGCAAAAGTCTTCAAAAATCTCCAAAGAGGCCAAGGCTAAAATTAAAGTTTTAGAAGAGAAAAATAATTTTTTGGAAAATGACAATATTGATCTTAGAAATAAAATTAAGGAGATGAATGAAACTTCTTCAATTGATCAAAGTTCCAATTGTTCTTCTTGTAGTTCTTTGAAAATAGAGAACATAGAACTTAGGAAAACACTAGAAAAACGTAGTGTTGATGATCCTAAAACAATTGAAGAAATTAAGAAGAATATTAGAAAGGATGATAGAAATAAAGTTAGACCACCTAGAAATAATTCTAGGAACTTCACTAATGAGTCTAAAATGAATCATTTTAGACCACCTAGAAATAACTCTAGGAATCGCAATACTTCTAGGAATAACGACTTTAGATCACCTAGAACGTTTTTGGCTCAACCAAGACATATGCACAACCCGAATGTTATATGTCATTATTGCAACCGGGTAGGACACGTAGCACCCGTATGTTTTGCAAAACATAGAGATTTATCTTTTGGCTATGATTATTATTTGCCTAACCCCCAAGGACCCAAAAGCAGTTGGGTACCGAAAACCTATTTTTAGGTACGTTTGCAGGTGTGCTTGAAGACTACAATATCGTAGTAGATGCACCAAGCACGAAACCTTATTGCATCGAGGGGGAATTTCGGTTAGTTATCATATTTTTGATAAAAACATAATAGTTGATATGTGTTAACAATTAATATATCTTTGTTAACAATTGATATTAATTATTTTTGTTGATTCATGTTTTGATAACTCTTATCTTGAATAACAACTGGTATCAATTATTTTTGTTAAAAATAATAATTGATTCATGTTTTGATGAATATTATTTTTGGTTTGAATAACAGTTGATATATTCTTGAAAAATAAATGATTCATGTTTTTAATACAACTATTGGTTTGTTAAAAATTAACTGTTGATATGTTCTTCAGCAATATGATTTGCGAAAAATAACCGTTATTATGGTTGTTATGTTTTTACTAACATTTGGTATTATTTCATGTTGGTATGATTTTTTAAATATCGTCAATGTATATTCCTCATTGTATTTCCTATTTTATTCTTAACACTAACAATTGATATACCCAAAAGGGGGAAGTGTCGAAAGGGGAAAGTAGCCTTTGTATACTCTTCTTTTTGCTAATGCCAAAAGGGGGAAGAGTTTAGGCGATATGCATCAAATAAGGGGGAATGTATCTACGTTATAGTATGCCTTATTTGAGGGGGAATTATCATTAAGGGGAATTGTTTGCATGAATTGTATGTTGAGATATAGCATGAATTTAGGGGGGATCCGATATGCATATCTCCTGTTGTTTGTTATTATCAAAAAGGGGGAAACTGTAGAAAATCATTCTATCCATGATATGTGCGCTTTGGTTGTACTAGCATGATTTTCAGGTATAGATTTTGATGAATGACAAACAATGAAGTCAACTTGTTAAACAATGTTATTGTGTGACAAACAATGAAGATGCATTAGCAAACAATCAAGATTGAATGCCGAGAAGCATATTGATGAATTGATTGCATGGAAAAGCCAAGACGAGCTCAAAAGTTCAAGACCGAAGACCCAAGGCATAGGTCGTTAGGTAGAACCAATGTAAGAGCAACGTTTAAGTTATCTCGTCTTTTGGCTAAACATAGGTCATAATAAATATGCATAAAATCATTTTATCAAATCATATTTATCATAAACATATTTCAAATACTTCAAACAAAATGTTTTTAACGTTTTCATTTTTGGCTTTTGAAGTAAGTTGTCAATTATGGACAGCATAATAGAATAATCGATTATGCAAAGTGATAATCGATTATTCTGGGAAATTCCATTTATTGGAAATTTCCGCAGAGTAGGATAATCGATTATCAGAATTGCATAATCGATTATCTTGTGTCCGTTGCCAGTTTTTGAACACTGTAACAACATAATCGATTATGCATATCACAATAATCGATTATCCTGCATAAAATAAGCTTCCGATTTTGTAACGGTAAGCTGATAATCGATTATCTTGGCATAAAATCAGCATAATTGATTGCCAATTAAGCAACGGACATACAACTTATAACACCTATAAATAGAGGTCTTTTGAGCTGAATTGTAACACACAACACCTCTCATTATTCATATACATATTGATATTATTTGTGCATCATTATAGAGCTTTTGTTGAGCCATTTGAGAGACAACTTTGAGTTGTTCATAGAGCTAATATTGTATCTCTTTATCTACTCTTTTGAGAGAGTTCTTGTTGTAAAAGAGAAAGGTGTTTGAGAAGACTATATCTTCTCATTGATTGTCGGGTTTGCTAAGTACCCTCAATCTTAGTGTGTGAAGTCTTGTGGTGCGGTATCCACGAGCAAGTGAAGTCTTGAGCTGCGGTATCCTCGAGCAAGTTGAAGTCTTGTAGAGTGTACATCTACGAGCAAGTGTAACGGTTTGTTAGGCACCTGTAAGCTTAACGGAGTTAGTGGAATCTCGAGAGAGTCTCTCGGGGACTGGACTAACCACAAGTTGTGGTGAACCAGGATAAATTTTGTGTGTTCTTTCCTTACTATTCTAATTTCCGCATTTACTTTACTCCTGCAATTTTAATTCCGCAATATTTATCAATATTCTCGTGCCGCACTATTCACCCCCCCTCTAGCGACGGGCATAAATCCTAGCATCCACTACGGCCGTCACTCCTCCAAGATTGGGATACCTTTTTTACGTATTACGAGAAGGTCGTTGAAGTAGGATCGCTAGGGGGATAGTCCAACAGTACTCCTTGCCTCTGTTGACACAATTAACCAACGGGGACTGACATACAGCTTGCTTAGTATAGTCTTTTATCTTCCATTCAGGGGTCATGAATGATTAACAGAAACGAAGGGTGAGTGCAACGAACTAGAATTTTGGACCAGTCTTGTAGCAAATAAAGGAAAAAGGTCGCAGTAGGGATCAGCAAAGTCGAGAGGCGGGGATGTAGGCGACAATTGCTCATAGGTTGCTCGATCAGGCCAAATAACCGATTTTCCATATGCCTGAGATTGCCATAAGACCTTCTCCCTACGGAGCAATCAATGAATTCCGGCGAAATAGAAGATCTACGGGACCAAAATTTCCTGTTAAAAAGAGGATCTCTCTTCTTCTTCATTCTCAAGAGGAATGCATCAACAAAGCTTCCCTGCCATATAGATCGTCGTGGCATGAACTAATTTCTTCGCCTCGATTCCGCCCCTAAAGCTTGCTCCTACTCTTCCTCTAACAAAGATCTATTGTGTTATATTATACTGATCTCTAGTGACGATGGCCATATAACTAATTCAACATTTGTAATGTGCCACATAACTGACCTCCCACTCTATTTTGTGGATTTCTTTAAAAAAAAAAATCCCTTTTGGGAGAGGATTTAGTAACTAAATATTCAATTTGCTTAGTCAAGTATCAGCATAGACAAGAGGGGTTGCTCTGATGGTAAGCAACCCCACTTCTAACCGAGAGGTTGTGAGTTCGAGTCTCACCAAGAGTAAGGTGGGAAGTTCTTGGAGGGAAGGATGCCGGGAGTCTATTTGGAAACAGCCTCTCTACCCAAGGGTAGGGGTAAGGTCTGCGTACATACTACCCTCTCCAGACCCCACTAAATGGGATTATACTGGGTTGTTGTTGTTGTTGTATATATATATATATTATGATATAAATGCACAAGCAAGTGAGATATATCACAAATTAGGTTTGACATAGTTATCTTATTTGTTCTCTAGTTTATTGACAACTTTTTATACGCGTCATATTTGTGCAGTTTCTGCAATTACAGATCAAGAATGGAAATGGAAGTTGCTGATATTTTTCCTGACAGATGGTAATGTGCTACTAGGTGGCAGATAGTGAAACAACAGAGAATAATATCGAAGTAGCAAAGGATGCAGAAGAAGAAAATGTTTTGATTCCCTGCTTTGATTCCTCTCCCTACGGCTTCTGAACAGATGGAGGCGGAGATTGCCAATATTCTTGACAAGATGAACCATTTCACTCAGCAGGTATGTGTACCAACTGTTATACCTCATATAGCTTGAAGTGGTAATATGTCAAAATATAGGACAAAGTGGTTGAAAGCCCTGCCTAATTCAGTGTATGATGGAATTTTTGATGTTGCTAAAATTGAGTCGAGCATTTGCGTTTGCAAACTTGCCAGTGAAAATATTGATTTACTATAGTTCCACATGTCTGTGTAGTTGATATCCTTTTTGTTATCAATTTCAGAAGGTATCTGAACTGCTGGAGTCAGGGAAGTCCATGCTTAAGGAGCTGAGTAATGAATTTGAAGAACGGTTGATTCAGTAAGTGAAAGTTAAGCAAGTACTTAGACATGAATTGCCTTGTTTTCTGAACCATATTGTTTGCAGAATACAGAGGGAACAGATGGAAAAGTGGCAAGAAGAGATTAAGGAACTGTGTTCACTTGACACAGCAAATGAGGAGGCTGATGCTCTGTTACTAAATGCTAAATATCTACTTCAGAATGTCCATGGTGAATCCTGAGCTTATGCCGTAGTTGAATGTAACTTTTCAAGAGGTAAATTGTCCATAGTTTGCTGGGTAATTGACATTTTCTGCATTCATAGTGCACCTAAGTTCTCAGGAAATAGTAACAAAAAGTCAAAAACGTTTTCCATGTTCTGCAGGAGCATAAGAGTACTTTAAAGGAACATCTTTCATGAAAAGCTGCTTACTTAGATTACCATGTGATAAAGATACAACCTAAAGAACTTGGTGCTGGTTCATTATGATGCTGGGTATAATAAATGCATAGCATCGCATATAGCTTTTAAGTTTCTACTTAAAAAAATTACACGTAATATTGTAGTTTGTGTGGGGAATCCCTTGATGCAATTTATAGTTGAAATGCTTTTTTCCAAGATAAGATTCTTCTAACTTTGTCACCAATCTGATGTCTTATGCCATATATGCAGCCACGCTAAGTTATTTCTAGAATTCTTCCTCTCTTCACGTATTTCTAGAATTGCTGGACCAATATCACATCTTCCAATTGTTCCATCATGACTTGTATGTTAAAGAACTGGTTTCGGGAAATGAATACAAAAACATTATATCGATTAATCATATGTTTCTGTGTTTAACTGGTCCAAGTAGAGGGCCGTTAGTGAATTAGGGAAATTATGAATATATGATACTATAAGGAAAGAGTGAAGGCTATATTTGTTGGCAACTTCTAATGAAGGACAAAGTTAAGTGTGATAGTTTAGGAGCAAATTTGGACCTTTTCCCGTTTCGTTTCTTGTCCAAAGAAGAAGAAAGAAAGCAGAAAGAAAGAAAAGAAAAAGCTTCAGGCAACAAGTAAGATCGTGGCTGTCACCTGTAGTATTTGTGTACCAAGAATGGTAACTCGGTAACCATACATCAGTACAAGATACTTTTTATTTACAATTCTGTGCTGTTTTCAGCTGTTACCATGATTCCATCTTCTTACTTAAAGATGCATAACAAGTGACTTTTCCAGGTAAAAGCACAAGGAAAGAAAAGGAAAGTTAACAATCAGTAGGAAATAAACACAGTTTTTCTCTGCTTTCAGCCAGAGTCTAAAATTGTCAGCTTGAACTTCCACTATTTCGAACCACACCGTTCAATCTCCACAAAACTTTTAGAAGAAGGGGATGGACGAACCAAACTGATAGTCCAAATTAAAGAGGAACAAAGCAGTGAAAAGAAACTTCCATAAAAGATAAAACTACAAAATCATGACCATCAAAATACTTACAAAATCATATTTGTGGAAAACTAAATCTAACCAATAGACCCTATTGCATGACCTGTACTACTGAGCTAATGAAGGGTCTACCTTTATTCTAGCTGTCGCTGACGGAGATGGGTTGGCCGGAGTTCAGTCCAAGTCGTGATCTCGAGTGTTGCCTGGTCATGACAACCTCTCTTGCTAGAACCATTTTTATCTCTGGCTGTCTCAGGGACCAGTCCTGCTTAATCTTGAACTCTTCCTGCTTAATCTTCTTCACTTGATTGTGGACAAGATGATCACCCTTGTAGTTTTGTTCCAAGAATCTGTCTTCTTTCTTTATCATGTTACTCTTCTTCTTCTTCATCTCCTCCATATGAACTGACCAAATAAACAGAGTCTACTATATGATAAAGGACTTTGATGTGTTGTGTATTAGGAAGCATCAGTTTTGGAGAAGCAGAAAAAATAGTTCTCTCTAAAAGCATTTTTTTGAAAAGTACTTTTGAGAAAAATGCACTTAGAAGCAGTTTTGAAAAAGTTGACCAAATACTAATTGCAGCTCAGTCTGAGAAGTGCTTTCAATTAATTTGCTAAAGACAAACTGATTCTTAACCAAAATACTTTTAAGAAAAAATACTTCTCAAAGTAAGTTAATTTTTGTAGCTTGACCAAACATGCTATTAGTTACTTACTATAAAAAGCACATGTGAGTTCCAATTGTTTGTTTAATAATTTTATACTATAATTTATTTAATTATCAACGCGTCAAAATGTAACCATATCGCTTCCTTACAATTACATTGTTCTAGTACCTTTCTTTAAGCTTCTCTCATGGCTAATGGTCATTTTGATATCGTTTATTTCATATTAAACACTGCATTAGTTGGGTACTAGGGTTTTACCATTTTTAAAAATTACACGTATTTGCTTTTCACGTGTGTAATTTCGATGTGTTTACAGTTTCCTTAACGCGTGAACACTTAGACTGACTCGAGTCTTAGGTTTGGTTGACTTTGGTCAAAATCAAATGTTCTATGATAGTATAATTTGACCATCTAGTTTGGTATATTATTCAGATTTCAGGGTTAACTTTTAGCAACAGTTCAAATATGAAACTCGATCCTTGAGAAGTCTCTCTGCCGGTTAAACTTCTATTTTCCTACAAAATTGATATAGTAGTGGTTTTGACCAATTAACTTCGTTAGGTGGAACTGATCGAATCCCCTTAGTTTGATCGTGTATTTTTTTATACGGAAAATGGTTCAAAATATCCCTAAATTATTGCAAAAGGTTTAAAAATATTTTTCATTCACTTATTGGGCTAAAAATACACTTTTATCTACTTTTTGGTTTACTTATGCCCTTTGACCGTTAGGTCAATGCTGAATAAATAACTTTAAAAAAATATTTTACAAAATATTTTCGTTTTTTAAACTAATTCACCAGTAGTTCACTAATTTAGTAAAAAATCTTTTTTTTCTATTTTTTACAAAATACAATTCAGTTTCAACAAAAAATATTTTTTCAATTCTTTTAAAATATTTTTTTGTAAAAACTGAAAATAAATTTTTAAAAACAAAAGAAAAATACTTTTAATAAATACTTTCGTTTTTTAAAAACTGAAAAAATATTTTCAACAAAATATTTTTTTTTGAAAAAAATATATATATTTTCAGTCTTTTTAAAAAAGCGAAAATATTTTTCTTTAAAAAAATCAAAAAAATCAAAAAAGAAAATATTTTTTTGAATTTTTTTAAAAACGAAAAAATTTATTTTTAAATAATTCTTTTTCAATTTTTACAAAAAAATTCTTTAAAAAACCTGAAAAAAAATATTTTTTTTGTATAAACATAATTATTTTTTGTAATAATTTTAGTGAATGAAGGGTACTTTTAAACCTTTTCAAATAGTTTAGGGTATTTTCCTTGTGGCCAATACATGTGTCTACATGGAGTAGAAGTTTATGCCGTTAAGTTTGGTAAGGGAGAGCCCGTGTCAAAGCGGGCAAACTTTTTTGGTTGTTTGACTATTTTTATCTGTTGATTGCGTGTGACAACAGACGTGAGCTCATCTTTAGTTTCACATTTTATTCTATTTTCGAGTTTAATGCTACTTAAAAATTAATACTAACGAGTCGAATCACCACTATATACGCATGGTTTTGCAAAATTGGTTTTAGTTTATTGTCTTAAATCTTAAATCAATACGACATTTATGTGGTTTGGATTTGGTTCTACTTATTTTAAGATTTTATTTTCTATCCTAAATTAATTATATTTTTGAATCTTTCAAGCGGTGTTGACATAATATATATATCCAAATAATGATTCAGGATTGAGTTTCGATTCAATAGCTTTGCGTAATCCTGACACGTAAAAACAGACCTGAGTCATAACATTTAAAAACAAAAAAAAAAAACGACGAAAAGTAGATGGGAATCAAGACCCGATACAGTAATGCATAGAAAAGATAATGGAAAGGGATTTCCTATAGTAATTGAAGGATAAAAATGCAAGATCAACAGTAAATCAAGATATATATATATATATATACATATATATATATATATATATATATATATATATATATATATATATATATATATATATATATATATATATATATATATATATATATATATTATTTGACATGTCAGAAATGACTACGTTTCTACGTTCGATTGGCTTCAACAAGAGAAGTGGCTTACCCAACAATGCTCAAGCAAATTCTTTCCGTTAGAAAAATAGGGGAGAAATTTAAAAATAGCCACAATTTTAAAAGTAATTAAAATTTAGCAACTTTTCATGTAAAGATAAATTTAAACGAAAACACAGTTCAAAATCTGCAAAAATACTCCAGTATAATATATCGATCAAGCATAATATACTGGAGATTGGAGCACCGGTGCTCCAATAATCTCCAGTATATTATACTAGAACTTTTCGCATGTTGGAGTTACAGCATAATATGCTAGAAGTTCATACTTAGGTGCACCGATTTTCAGTATATTATGCTAGAATTTTCCATGTTGCAGCAAAAAATTGGTTATTTTTTAATGATTTTACAAACTATAGCTATTTTAAATGATCAAACCAAAAACTAACTAACCCGTGCTATTTTTACGAATACTAGAAATAAAAAAGAGTTGGTCGAGTCCGAAGTATTTGCGTTTAAAAGTGTGTCACGCAACTTTGATTAACCCATATTCAACAGTAGAAAAGTTCCACGTTCAAATTTCCAAATTCCTTATTTTGATAAACAGCACAATACAAGCGTCCCTATGGCTAATTGAGGTGTTTTCAATTGAGAATTTCATAAGAAAAGTAGTTTGGTGGTCAAAAACCAAGTTTGGTTATTGTGCTTTAGTCCAATGGAATCATATAACAAGCATATTGATAATGTTAAATTATAGACATTTCATAAAACTCATATCAGTGTCTAAATTTCGAGGCCGCCATTGATTTTAACGAATTCAAGTTGAGCATAGGTCAAACGGAATAGGTTTTGTTCATATCATATACCATTAGTGTTAAGAGATTTATAATATATATATATATATATATATATGTTATAAAATATTCTATTTAAGGTGAATGTCCATATTTAGAGAGATCCAAGGGTTTACTACTTGGTGGCTAAGTCACCACCTCCCTATAAATAAAGGGGTTCTCTCCCATTGTAAATCATCCCAAAGTATCAATAAGAATACTCCTCTCTCTACTTTTCTCTATATTGTTCTTGTTCTTGTATTATTGTTCTTGTTCTTATATTATTTCATAACACGTTATCAGCACGAGTCTCTAACCAATTGAATTTGATTTCTTCCTTCTTCCAGAATTTCTATACGGAAAAATAGAAGAGGAAAGACAACGAAAGAAAAAAAAAGAAAAAAAAAAGGAAACGGAAAAGAAGAATAGAAGGAAAAGAGAGGAGGAAAAAGAAAGAAAAGAAGAACAGAAGGAAAGAAGCCAGAAGACAAGCCGCTGTATTTTCTGTTCAAGTTCAGGCAGATTTTCATTGTTGGGGTCCATCTGGCGCCGATTCAGCCGTTGTAATTTCACTGGAGAATTTCTATACGGAAAAATAGAAGAGATGGTATCATCATAAAGTAATGCAACGGGATGGAAACTCAAGAGGTATATTTGATATCACAACATTCATTGGTATACCTTAAAAGTAAGTAATTTACTTTTCCCTTTCAAATTCTTGAAATTCTACGATTTGATTTCATATACAAACATAGACAACAAAGTTTGATTATAACTCTAATGGAGTTTGTAAGGAATTATAACCACGTGAAGTGGTAAAAGTTCTATGTCTTGCCATGATTAAATTCATGTATGATTGTGGGCAATGAATTGAAAATCCGTCCCATTGAATTTGCTTCATTCTCATTCCCTTTAGGGAATGTGATAGCAATATGTGATAAGTCTGAAAGAAGACAAAATTATTACCGTGAAGGTATCAATGGATGTGGACGTGGCAATAGACGGAATTATAATCGTCATCATTGTGATAATGAGAATAATAAAGATTCTCAAAATAATCTTTCACTTTATGAAAGTAATATTTGACATGAGATTGTATATAGCACATACAAATGATTATGATCCATTCCCTGAAGTGAATGTGATAATTGTAATAAAGCCCGTAAGTATGGACACGCTCTTGATGTAATTTTGTTTTATGTCTGACATTATGAAAAGAAAGTTCGTTGCCCTTGAAATTTCGGGCAAGAACTATATGACATGGGTGTTGGATGCTGAAATCCATTTGGATGCAATGGGTCTTGGAGACGCCATTAAAGACAGAAATAATGCATCCACCCAAGACTATGCTAAGGCCTTGATTTTCTTGCGCCATCACCTTGATGAAGGTTTGAAACTGTGCTAAGGCCTTGATTTTCTTGCGCCATCACCTTAATGAAGGTTTGAAACTGTGCTAAGGCCTTGATTTTCTTGCGCCATCACCTTGATGAAGGTTTGAAAATTGAATATATCACAGTCAAAGATCCACCTATCTTGTGGAATGGCTTAAAGGAGAGATATGACAACCTGAAGTTGGTCACTCTGCCACAAGCACGATGCGATGAGAATCCAAAAGCAAATAGTTCATAAACTATATATTATCGTTGCGGTGGAAAAGGGCACTGGGCAAAAACTTGCCGTGTACCAAGACATTTGGTTGAGCTTTATCAAGCATCTCTAAAAGGTAAATGCCCTGAAACCAATTCTGTCTCTGACGACAATTTTGACATCACCCACTTGGATGTGGCAGACTTCTTTGAGCACCCTGAGGGGAAAATAGACCATTTAATTGGTGATGGATCTGTGATGAAGGAAGATGGAATTGTTTGATTTTGTTTTACTTATTTGTATTAGTTAGTGAATAAACTAATAGTCATTAGTATCAGCTCGTATTAGTTAGCTTATGATATAATGTTAGTATTAGTTCTTTAGAATGTTTCAATATGCTTAAATTTCAAAGATATTTTTATTTTCTAGTAGAGTTAATCGACTAACCTAACAGTTAGTCGATTATCTAATATTTCGCACTAAAACTGGATTTTTCCGCAAGCTAAGTTAGTCAACTATCTGATTTAGATAATCGACTAACCTGATGACTGTTTACTAAGTTAGTCAACTATCAACTTAGTTAGTCGACTAACTAATATTTCGCATTAAAACTGGACTTTTCCGCAAGGCAAGATAGTCGACTATCTGATTTAGTTAGTCAACTAACCTAATGACTGCTTCCCAAGTTAGTCGACTATTAACTAAGTTAATCGACTAACCTCAGCAGATTTTGAAAATATTGTTTAATTATGAAGCAACGGATTAAATTTGTTTATTCTCATGTTCGTATATCTCTTTTTGATTAATTGATTCATGTACCACACATACGATATTCAAAGAGAAGAAATATTACTCTCATTTAAGTATGTGTAAGGTAGATGTTACTACAATTTCTGGTAGTAGTAAATTGATTAAAGGCTCCGGAAGAGCAACTATAACTTTGCCTAAAGGAACAACATTTTAGAGAATGAAATGTTCTCCTCCAAGTCTAAAAGGAACTTGTTGAGTTTTAAAGATATCATTCAAAATGGATATCATATTGAGACAATAGATGAGAATAATCTTGAATTCCTCATTTACTCATGAAAACGAGGCTGCCCACTTCGGTTTGGGGTCACGCCATTTTGAATGCAGCAATGCTAGTTCGTCTCAGAACGACGAATTATCACAAATATTCGTTGCAATGAGTTTTGGGTCATGAACCTAATATATCCCACTTAAGAAATTTTGGATGTGCTGTATATGTGCCTGTAGCACCGCCATATTGCACCAAAATGGGTCTGCAAAGAAGGTTAGGAATATGTGTTGAGTTTGAATCGCCCTCCATTATTCGCTACCTCGAAACATTGACAGGGGATTTGTTCACTGCACGATTTGCAGACTGTCAATTCGATGAGACACTTTTCCTAATATTAGGGGGAGAAGTTGGTGAAACCAAACGGGAAATTTTGTGGAAAAATGCATCATTATCTCATCTTGATCCACATACCTCTATTTGTGAAAAAGAGGTGCAAAATATTATCCATTTGCAAAGAATAGCAAATCGAATGCCAGACGCATTTACAGATTTGAAAAAGATAACAAAATCACATATCCACGCAGTGAATGTGACAACATCTGATTCACGAATACATATTCATTATTGGAAGAATATGAACATGAAATTGGTATTGAATATACCACACTCACCCCTAGAAGGAGGTTTGAGATGATATATGAAAATAATGTCATTGTTATGGCATGAATAGTCATTGGTCACGTACCTATTGTACGCCAAAATAATTTGTCAATGTGATTATCAAAGGACAATAATAATGCAAGAAACATATCTTGCATATACTTTTGACATGACCATAATGGTATAACTTTCTCTTTAAAAGAGATATTCACCACATGGATGTTGATGAATTTGTGATAGTACAAAATTAATTGAGAGCTCTAGAAGAGCCAATTATTACTATGTTGGAGAAACACAATTGATTACCAATAAGGTATTGTGTTGTAGTAAGTCTCAAAGAAACTTATTCAGTTTCCAAAGTATATGCGAAAGCGATTGATTATATTGAGACTATAAATAAAGGAAAGATTTGATATCTTCTATTACTACAACTTGTAGCGGGATAATCTGTATGTGAAAAAACTACCCGCTTTATTCTTCAGTTTGTACTACACAAGAATACCACAATAAAGTGGACGTTTATTGATATAAAAACCCATATCATAATAAACTTGAAGTTTATTGATAATTGCACATGTCATGGTGTAAATTTGAAGTTTATCAATATTGATAATTTATTCAGTTGGCATTCGGGTTAGCCATATCATTTTAAGTATGATGTGCAGTAATAGAGAATTCACATGGGTAAATATTAAAGAACTAGAAAGTTCTTTACGAATTCTCTTGTATTACTTGTTCTCATTAATTAATTGACCAACTAAAGAGTTCGGGTTGAATCCCATAAATTCTGGAAATATCAAAGGTGAATATGGGCCCATTCACCTGCCATGTATACCACATATGATGCATCTATGATATGGTTACATGTGCGATTGTTATTAACCCGCAGCCTGGCCGGTGCTTGCGAGGTAAATTGCTCAGTAATATAACTTCGAGCATAATTTCCAGATTTTCTATTCAAGATAGTTCATCTTGATAAGTTGGTTTATATCATAGTTGGTTTAGCAAGATAATTATTGAGTGCCTCCACTTAATAGCTAAACTGTTTCTTATGAGAACAAAGATATATATATCAGTTTGATATACGTTGTATACGAGAGTATATTATATTCTCCCCTCACAAGTGGTTCAGGTTCAGGAACCAAATAATTTCATCTTATTATTATTGATGTGCGGTGTATATTTTCATTAACACCATAATGCACAAAGATGGACTCTCAAAGTTGAGGAAACAAGTTAGCTTTTCTAACATGAGGGGGAGACATGATAAACACTTGAGAAAAGGTTACATGGGATGAATTATCATTTGTATATATAGATCCTCGAATATCATAATATGAACCTGAAGTTCATAAAAGGATAATTCAATTGCAACATATTGCAAAGAATGCTATACACATTTGCTGACCCAAAGAAAGTAACTATATTCTCACTGCAAATGTTCATATTAAGTCCCAGAAGGACAAAGTCTTTGATACGCTTAAAGCGTATAGACAAATCTGTTTCAAAATAACTTCTTAATAAAGAAGATGAGCAAATGATTAAAGTGATCATAATGGGCAGGCAAGTGATCTAGAAGATCACATGACATAACACTTCATAAAATCTCATGAGAGATTCAGGTACCTGAATATATGAATAAAGAAATCTCCATGTTATGTCTTTATGAAAATTTACTGGAACCGATATAAAATGTTCGTCGACGACATCTATGATAGCGCTAAATATCGATGAGGATCTTATGTTTGTCGAATACAAACAAAAATATTGGCTAAATGGAAGAGATACAATTCAAGCAGAATTGATTCCATATGAAAGACATGTAGTTTTGGACATGTAGTTCAAATACTTGAAAGTATAAAGTCAATGGTATGTGTAATCAGTTTTCGATGTCTTATTTATTTAACATGACATGAAAACTTGATATGCATCTAAAGTCTATTATATGGCTTATATGACTTAACTTATATGTCAATCCATGAAAGATTGAAGTTGCTTGAAGCCTATACAATTCTTCGTCCTGAAGTACCACATCCTAAGTGCAACTTGTGTACATATGTATCTTGCTATAACTATAAGCATGATGGCATCGAGAATACCTCTATGGAGATATTGAAGAGTCATTCCACGACACTATATGAAGATGTTCATATCTATCAAGAATGATAATTTCAAGGTGCGGAATATTTATTCAAATCAATATGGCTGATTTATTTATCAAATCTCTACAAAAGATCGTTTTGAAGATGGTGCACAAGATTGGAATGCAAATGCTCAAGGATGTGAATTGATGCTCTTTTCAGGGGGAGTTAATGCGCGTTGCACTCTTTTTCCCTTACAAGGTTTTGTCCCACTGGGTTTTCCTTGCAAGGTTTTTAACGAGGCAACCAATAGGCGCATATTCAAACATGTGTACTCTTTTTCCTTTTCTATAATTTTTCCCATTGGGTTTTGTTTTAGTTAAGGTTTAACGAGGCACATTATTGAATAGACATTCAAGGGGGAGTGTTATAAAATATTCTATTTAAGGTGAATGTCCATATTTAGAGAGATCCTAGGGTTTACTACTTGGTGGCTAAGTGACCACCTCCCTATAAATAAAGGGGTTCTCTCCCATTGTAAATCATCCCAAAGTATCAATAAGAATACTCCTCTCTCTACTTTTCTCTATATTGTTCTTGTTCTTGTATTATTGTTCTTGTTCTTATATTATTTCATAACAATATATATATATATATATATATATATATATATATATATATATATATATATATATATATATATATATATATATCGAACCAATAACTTACACATATTAAAATTTTCAACTTATAAACTATAAATCCTAACTATCCCACCGTCCTCCCCTCATTCGAATATCTTTTAATTTTACTTCTCTCGAGTAAAGATTGGCATTAGCTTCCTGTCTTAATATAATGAGAATGTGACGGTGCCAGACCTTGAGGAGTTTTGTGGATCTTAATACCCAGAATTAAATCAACAACCCCCAAGTCCTTCATATCAAACTTGCTAGTTAGCATACGCTTAATAATATTTATGTTAGCAATGTCATTACTCATTATCAAAATATCATTGATTTGGAACATTTTAATGTATACACATTTATCACATTCATTTATCTTCAAATCATTTGACAATATTGTTTGGTCAAATTTCGCATGCCGTTGATTGGGTGCTTATTTTAATCCATAAAGGGACTTAACAAGTCTACAGATCTTCTTTCCTTCACCTGGAACCACAAACTCTTCAGGTTGTTCCATGTAGATTTATTCCTCCAAATCTCCATTCAAGAAGGCTGTCTGAACGTCCATTTGATTAATTTCAAAACCATACACTGTAACTAATGCTACTAACATCTGTATGGACGTAATTCTTGTAAGTATAGAGTATGTATCAAAGTAGTCAAGACCTTCTCGTTGTCTATACCCTTTGACTATAAGTCTTGCCTTAAATTTATCAGTAGTGCCATCAACTTTTATTTTCCGCTTAAAGATCTATTTAGAACCAAAAGATTTATTTTTAAGAGGAAGATCAACCAATTCCCATGTATGGTTGTTCTGTATAGATTCTATTTCACAATTGAATGCCTCTTTCCAAAATAATGATTTCAAAGAAGACATAGCTTCTTTAAGTGTTTGAGGCTAATTCTCCAATAAGAAAGTCACAAAATCTGGTCCAAATGAAGTAAACGTTCTTTGACATTTACTACGTCTTGGATCCTCCCGATAAAATGTACTTTCTTTTGTTTCTTCCCGAAGTCATTTAGATCCTTCACTAATCGACTCACATTCCTTTTTATACGGATATATATTTTCAAAGAACTCCAAATTATCTGATTCTACAACCGTATTATTATGAATGTCGGAATTTTCTAATTTATGAACTAGAATCGATACGCTTTACTATTGAATTTCCTATGAAAACTCAACCAACGATTTTCGGTCCCATTTTTACCCTTTTGGGTTTAGGAACTTGCACATTTGTCAAACCCTCCCACACTTTAAAATAGTTCAAGTTGGGCTTCTTTCCTTTCTATTTTTCATAAGAAATAGATTGTGTTTTGCTATGAGGATACTCGATTAATAGTATTCGGTTAGCCGTAAGAACAACTTCCCCGAACAAGTTATGTGGCAAACCAAAACTTATCAATAATGCGTTCATCATATCCTTTAATGAACAATTCTTTCTTCCTGCAATCCCATTGGATTTGGGCGTGTAATGGGCCATTGTTTGATGAATAATTCCATATTCTAAACATATTTGTTCAAAAGGATATTCATATTCATCACCCCTATCACTTCTTATCATTTTGATTTTCTTGTTAAGTTGCGTCTTAACTTTATTCTGGTGTTGCTTGAATGCTTCTATTGCTTCATCTTTACTATTAAGTAAGTAAACATATAAATATCGAGTACTATAGTCAATATAAGTTATATAATACTTCTTTCCACCACCAGATGATATTGACTTCATATCGCAAATATCTGTTGTGAGCACGTGATTTTTGCCCTATATGAATTACTCTAGAAATTAAAACAAAATGATTTCTTTTATTATTTTACAATTTTGTGGATTTTTGTGACATTTTATGTTAATTGTTTGTGCATTTTAATTAATGAGAAATATAAAAAAATATACTTGGCATTTGCATTTAGGATTTAATTTCACATTTTAGGATTAATTAGTAGTGAAGTTACTTCAATAAATAAAGAAAATAACAAAAAAATGATTCTTTTATATTTATACTTTTAATTGTCTTAGGTTGTGTTTAATTATGAATTATGGTATTTAGAAATTGTGTAATATAATTTTAGAAGTCAGTTTGGGTTTTATTTGTTGATTTGGCATTTAATCAAAAGTAAATAAAATAAATAAAAAAATGAAAAGGGAAGAAAAGGAAAAGAAAACAAGTGAAAAAAGGAATTAAAAGAAAAGACTTGTTTACTTAGTCTTGGGCCATTTCGTAGCCCAATCCCACTTAAACCCATACTCAATCAGCCCAAATCTGCACCCCTTACCCGATCCAGTCGCCCATGCCATTGAGATCAACGAAACGACGTAGTATAGAAAGCACACTATGTCGTTTTGAGTTATAAATGCCAAATTAAATCTAGCCCATCCATCAACTCTAATCCAATGGCCGTGGTTTCATCTCGATTATTAAATAAAAATGTCCAAATTCTTCAGTAACCCTACAGACTATTCGTCTTCCCTAGAGACCAAATTCCTTCCTTTTTTCGTGTATCCGAGGCTTTGAAGACCTCACTTCTAGTTGCCTCAATTTGCGTACATAGTCCGGGCGCATAGCCAGAAAAATATTTTATGTTGAAATATATGAAATTAATATTTTTAAATTTAATTTTGGTCAATATTTTGGGTATACAGACCCAGTCCCGTAATGTGAATCGAAATCTGAGGTCTCAAGCCCGAGTAAAGAATTTTTGAAAGAAATTATTTTTTTGAAAATGATATAAAAATTTGAAATGAAAATGAGTTAGAAAATATAGTTATCAGGCTCGTATTTTGGTTCTGGCTCCCGGTACAGGTCTTAAATATGCATTAAGCACTTCCTGTGAAGTTTGGTCGAAATCGGACGTCGTTTGACGTGTTCCAGACCTTAATATATATGGTTGAAAGTTTATGAACTTTAAATGAAAACGACGATTTTGAGGCTTGATTCTTTGATTATGATGTTATTTTGGCGATTTGACCGCACAAGTAAGTATATAAGGTGTTTTCGAGATTATATATATGTTTAGTTTGGAGCTTCGATGGCTCAGGTGTGTTCTGAGTGGGGCCCGGGAGGTCTTAGACTTAAAAATAGCAGGTTCAGGTGTGGCAGGCCCAGCATGGCCGCGGTTATTTCCGCGCAGTCCGCGCTGGCAGCCACGCGGCTGCGGTACTTTTCTGTGCGGTCCGTGCGGTGGAGTTCAGAGGGTCGAAAATAGTTTCAGGTTGACCAGCGTGGCCACGCACCGAATCAGTGCGGTCCGTGCTGGGTGGGTTCAGAGAGCCCACTTCTTCCCTCCCTCGGCGCGGCTGTGGTACCATTCTGCGCGGTCCGCGCAAGCCCCCAATAAAGTATATAAACTCGGGATTTTCAGTCATTTTCCACTTTTCAAAAACTCAAAGCCTAAGAGGCGATTTTCCAAATAACTTTTCTTCTCCAAAACGATTGGTAAGTGAATTCTAACTTAGTTTCTTTACTCCTTAACATATTTTAATATGATTTCAACTTGAATCAAAGATTTTCATAAATGGGAATTGGGGTCTTTGGGTAGAACTTAGATTTTCTTAAATTTGGGGAGTTGGACCTCAATTGAGATCCGATTTCAAAACTAATCATATATCTGAGGTCATGGAGGTATGGGTAATCGGGTTTTGGTTTGAACCTCGGGTTTTGACCACGTGGGTCCGGGGGCATTTTGGGAATTTTTGAGTAAAACTTTGGGAAATTCATTTTCATGCATCCAAAATTGGTTCAAATAGCATTTGTTAACACCTTCAAGTAACTTGTGGCTAGATTCGAGCGGTTTGGTGGTGAATCCAAGGGGTGAAGCTATACTAGTGGATTGAGTTGACTTTGGAGCCTTCGATGTAAGTGTTTGTTCTAACTTCGGTTAGAGGGAATAGAATTAGGATATTATTTGCTACTTGCTAAATAAAGAGTACGGTGTATAGGCATGGTGACAGTTATCTATAAGTTTCATATAATGTGAACGATTGAGGAAGAATTTCGATTGGTATATTATTGGAGTGTCAATTCGAACTAGAATTTGATAGTTGAGAAAGAAGTGGTTATTAGAGAAAGTGTTGTGACTTTTCCCTTGCAGAGACACGTAGTCTATTATTGTTGTTGCTCCCTTGCCAAGAATTTTAGGTTGTTAGTTGCACCCTTGTCGGGTTAGATCGTTATGTTATCGAATCCCCCTCCCCTAATGGGGCCTCCTTAAGAAAGATTATATGTAATACTATGAAGTGGGATTGTGTGGCACGCCGTCCACTTATGCACTATGATATGGGATCGTGTGACACACTATCCACTTGTGAGTTATGAAATGGGATCGTGTAGCGTGCCGTCCACTTAAGAATACAGACTTTGGGATCGTGTGGCACGTCGTCCACTTATGAATACATACTATGGGATCGTGTGGCATGCCGAAATTATGAAATGAGATCGTGTGGCACGCCGTCCACTTATGAACTAAGAAATGGGATCTTGTGGCGTGCCGACCACTTATATATGAGTTACGGTATTGAGATTGTTTCGTTTTTATGTCCGTTGACCTGTTTTCACTGTTTCTTCCCCGAGAACGCCCCTTCCCCTTTTTAGTTGATGTACTCTGTTGTTATTTCTGTTGCCTTTGTATATACATATATTTGCATAGGTGTTTTTAGGTAGGTCCTGTCTAGCCTCGTTACTACTTCTTCGTGGTTAGGCCAGGCACTTACTAGCACATGGGGTCAGTTGTACTGATGCTATACTTTTGTGCTTTTGGCACATATTAAGGTACCGGAGCAGCTTTTGGACCACAACAGTAGCGTATTGATTGGGAGCTGACTTCAGTCTAAGAACTTACGAGGTAGCTCAAATAGTGTTCGCGGGCCGGAGTCCCTTTCAATGTTTTAGTTTGTTTTCATTGTACCGAGATATACATTTTTTTACTTCTATTCAGACTTGTTTGCATCACTCTTTAATAGTCCGTGAGTTAGTGACACCAGATTTTTGGTAGAGATTTATCTTAAACTTCTGCATTTGAATTTCATTTATAAACTTAAAGTCTTTCGCTTTTTTTAGTTGTTCTCGTATAGTTATATTGTGGAGAAAGCATAGGAGAATGTACAATGTTTGGCTGGCCTAACTTCGTTAGTAGGTGCCATCACGACCCCCGATGGTGGGGAAATATGGGTCGTGACATCCGCCGCATGCCGCCAGCCGAAAATCTCCTCCGGCGGCGGCGAAGCTCCTGTAAGCCCCAAATTTACACCGTTGAATCCTCTCCCTCTCCTCTTTCCAACGCCTTACATATAATCTTTTGAATGTTAGCCCATCCCCTCAAATATTAAAATATGTGGACGCCGCCTCCGCTGCCTACAGCGGTGCCACCACCAAATGACCCCAATTTTACACCAGTGTTTCTCCTCACCCCCGTTGTTATGAATCCACCATCAGTAGCCTCCAATCTTCTCCCCAGGGTTTCAAATTTTAAATCAAAGTTTAGCCTCAAACCCTAGTTCCATGAATCGGGGATTGTTTGATGGCCTGACCATTATAGTGTTTAGTCATGTGTTTTCTCCTAAAAAACACACGATTAAACACTAGTTTGGTCAAGAAGTTTCAATCGGATTTGCCCAAGCCCGCTGTCAATCCCGGTAATTTCCATCTCTTCATTTTTCTTTTATTTCTTATTACTTTTTTCTTGTTTATTTTTAGTATTTGTTTTTTCTTTTCATTTGCTTAAGATTTATTTTGATACAATTGATTCATGATCTAGTATCATTAGCAGGATTCTATTTATTTTCAATTTTTGTGATTGATTATTAGTGTTGTTTAATTGGTAATTGGTAGTTCGATAGTAGCAGGAAACTAGGAATAGTTTTCAGTTTTATTTAACATTAATTGGACTTGATAATTCAGTTTAGAGTCTTTAAGAATGGTTTGTTTATAGCTGAATAGTCTTGGCCTTTGTTTTGTTGTCCATAGTTAGTAAAATGGGTTGGGGTCAACTAGTATAGGGTGGGTAATTTCATATTGAATTCAGGGTTAGTTTGAGTACTTAGGGTTGTATAGGAAAGTTGTAGTTAAATCTAGAACCCTCTAGAGTATTCTAAATAGGGCCTTAGTTATAATTTCAAAATTTTAGGGGGTTTCTAAATAAAGTCTTCTAATAATTGAGGGTTTTTTAAGCAAAAATGAAAATTTAAAAAGGATTGTAGTGAAAAATAGAAAAAGCTGAAGGCTTCCCTCACTTGCGCCTATAAAAAAGCATGCCATTGTCTTAATGAAGAAGTTTTCAGATTTGAAAAATTCCCGCCAAAGCTTCCGTAAGCTCAGAAATCTGAAATTTGAGATTCAAAACCCAAAAAAATCCAAAAAATTGTAGTTCAAGCAAATCTGAAGAGTTCTTCCTATTTTAGATCTTAGTTCTTTCAAATATACGAAACAAAAGCAACAAAGATACTTTTCACATTGATTTTCCTTAGGTCATTTTCGAATTCCAGCATTTAATTCAACTCTCTAGCTTATTTATGATCCAAAAATACTTGAATTTTACCTGTTTCTGTTCGATATTTGAGATTTAAAAGCATCTGGAGTTACCTATGCATTGGATTTGATTTGTTCGAGTAGGCTGTGGGTTATCTGCCGAGTGTGTTAATTTACTTGGTTCATTTGTGGTTACTTTTGGTGCTGTTTGAGTTGATCTTTAGTCCTGTTTGATTTAAAGCATTTTTGGCTGTTGATTCTATTTCTAGGCTGCTTTTGATCATCTGCTCGTTGTTGCTGACCTCTCATTCTTCTTATTATATTTCAACTTCCAGGTACATTTCTTAAGCCTTGCACAATGTAGAAATCAATTTGAGGCATGAAATGAAGTTTGTTGCTCAATTTTTTGTTGTAGATCTGTCTGTTAAAACTTTGAGTAGATTTTATTAATTTGGCTAGTTGCTCAATGTAAATAATTTCTGACTGTATTGGACTGTTGAGCTCTAATTTGTATTAATTCATCTAAAGTCAGTAACCTTAGTGTAGTATAGTTTAATTTTTAATGGTAGGTCAGTTTAAAATAAAAATGACATGAACTAGAATCTGAGTTTGAAAATCAATATGTATGCTTATATCATGCTCGATATGTGACATGTTTTTTAGTTTAAATTGATAGTCATCACTAGTTTGTTTTAAATAATATAAGGCTTAGCTGATCGTATCACTATCGAATCAACTTGAACAAGTTTAACTTGACCCGATTTGAGGGGCGGTCCATTTTTGGCTATACATACATTTTCGCAAATAAACTGTCCAAGACTAATTAATTTAGATGTATCTTCACAATAATTGTGATGGAGAAAATACCAATTCAAATTGAATGGATTTAAAATAATGTTACAACACGGATCGAGATTAAAAGTTTTCCCATTTTCATCCATTAAATAATATTTAAATTTAATCACTTGAAAAGTCTGAACCTACTCTTGTTTAAATCATGTTTAACTGTTGACCAATAACTGATATCCTATTCTGTTAAAATAGATCATCAAATTCTCTATATTCGTTTCATTGTTAGAGTTGGCTGAGTTTTGGCTCATGTTAGTTGGACTACAAGGTTTGGGCTCAACGCAGGCCCATCAGAAAATAGCCAAGCCCATTTCTCTTCTAATCCAATCAACTTGAGGCATGGTCTCAACGACAATATCAGAAGCCTAAAGCTGAGCAAGTTCTAAATAAAAACACAACAACAGTTACCTGCTTCTTGAGCTGATTTCAAGGCCCAAAAAATTGCTGAGGGCATGAATTTACATGAGTTCATGGACCCAAATATAGTAGTTCTTAAACAATACTAATTAATTAGGCCCTTTGAGAGACAAACCCAATAGAAAATTATAGTTTGCTTTAGGCTATCCTTAAAATAAGCGAGGTGCGACGCGCCAAGTAAAATCAAAAGTTTCGTGGCCCTCTTTAATTACTTCTTTAAAAAATATCTTAGACTCCGGGATGTGCCATTTAGCTAAATTCATGGCTACTCGCAAAGTTAATTATGCGCTAGTTGCTTTAGGTCTGGCATTTAATAATGTTACCTTCTTAAACTCGGGTGCACATTTATGTGACCCAAATCCAAATCTCAACGAAGTTGAAAAATGTCAAAAACCATGGGTGCATTTATGTGGCGTGGTTCGAGATGTGTTTTCACGAGTTGTAATTCTCTTTAAAAAATAATAATAAAAGCAATTTAAAGTTGAAAAGCACATAAGTTAAAATATGTTTTAAAACCAAATATTTATCCAAATATGACCGTTGAGAGACTGTGCTAGAACTATGAAACCCAGGAACGCCTAACACCTTCTTCCGAGTTAATAGAATTCCTTACTCTGATTTTTGGTGTGCAGACTGTTAAACAAAGTCAATAATTTCTTCGATTCTGGATTCAACAGGTAACTTGGGACACTATTAATCTCCCAAGTGGAAACTCTAAATTAATAAATAAATTCTGTTTTGATTGTCCTTTAATGGAAAAAACCCCTTTACGCCCTTGTGGGATATAGGTAAAAAGGAGGTGTGACAGCTCTGGCGACTCTTCTAGAGAAACAAACCCAGAACTTCGGTTCAGGGTTTAAGAATTCAAGCTTAGAATAATTATTATGTTTGGCTTTATCTGATTTTCCTAGATGTTTCATGCTAAATGAACTAAATGCTTTACCTTTTTGATATTATCTGAACTGTATATAAACTGTGGCGAAACCCTTCTCTTCTCACCTCCGGGGATGTGCTTACTGGTTGAGACTCCCTATTCTAGTAGTGTCATACCTTGAAATAAAAAAGAGGCCGGTCAAGTTACTAAGCCGGATGGCCTTTTTGGTTCCCAGTGCGTAGCTGATAACTGTGATTTATACATGTTTTATACCCATTCTTACCTGAGCTTTGTGCATTAATTGCCATATGTTAGTCCCAAAATGCTTGCAAATTGCACTTGATTGCAGGTTTGAGCGACAAGAAGATATATATCAAAGATCGTCTAAAAAAGGAGTGAAATCTACCAACTGTAAAAAGACAAATGAAATGGGGATCAAAATGACCTACCGGATCCACAGTGCTTTGTAACGCGGCCGCGCAGGAAAGTTCAGAGGCTGAGTTATTAAGGTTACCCTGCGCAGTCCGCACAAATTTGCCTTGGAGCCACGCATGAGAGTTCAGAGACCTTGCAAGTTTGAAGTCAAGCCACGCAGTCCGTAATCAATTCCACATGTCCACACTAAAGGAAGTTCAGAGACCCAAAAAAACAAGGCAAAAGCCCATGCGGGCGCACATCAAATCAGTGCGGTCCGCTTGGGTAAAGGTTCAGAGAATTGAGTTTTGGGAAAATTCTACTATGCGGCAGCGTCCCATTTTTACGTGGTCCACGTGTCTCAGCCTATACGGCCGCGTGACATATCTTTGCGGTCCACATCCCTCAGTTCCAGAAGCAAGACTTGAAGACTTATTGCCCTCCGCGGACGCGTGACATTTGTATGCGGTCCGCGCTAGACCCTCAGGTGTATTTTTGTCTGGTTTTTCTTGTGTAGTATAAATAGAACATTTTTACTTTTTTAGGTTAAGTTTTGTTTTCTCAGAAAGCTACTGAGTTCGAGACATCATATTGTTAGCCTATTTTGGGCAATTTCTTCTAGTTTTAAAGTGGATTCAAGAAGATTATCATTGTAATTAATTATTATGTCAATTTCATCTATTATTTCTTTAATTTCTGTGACTACTATGTCTAGCTAAACCCATTATCTAGGGTTGTGGCTCAACCCTAGTGTGGATAATTAATCGGTGTGATGTTTAATGCATGAATGATATTGGGTATTTGTTATTTGGATTAATATTATGTTTTCTCTAAGATTTGGTGGTTGCAAACACTAAGTCTAGCTTAGTCGGTCTTGACCTTTCTTGAGAAATAGAGTCTATGATCTCAAGATTAATTCCAACAAGGAATTGGGATGGACCCATGAGAGTAGTAGTCCCAATTAACGGGTTAAACCTCGAGAGAGTAATTACCCAACTTGAACCATAAGTTGCTTGGGCAAATTAGCCTACACAATTGGTCTCGAGAGAGTCAATTGGGAAAAATCACTCTCTCTACCGAGAGGTGTGAGAGTGGGTGCAAAAGTGCAACGGTTATAGCATAAGTCCCGTATTCATCATTCTTGCATTAGGAATCTCTACCCGTTAGTTGAACACCTAGGTAAATGCCACAACCCTAGTTCCTTTCTCTATATTTCATATAACTTAGAATCATAATTTTAGCATAACTTAGTTTTACAATTATAGTTGATAAATTGTAGCTATTAATCAAAAGAAAACCAAAAATGTTAGAAGATCAATTAAGATCCAAAACGCACTTCTAGGATTAGCAAATACTCAACTCTAAATCGAAGCTCTCTGTGGAAAATTGACCCCGATACCACTTTTGGGTAAAAGTATTCGCGCCCACTCTTTCTTAGGATTGAGTCTTCACCGATCACTTTTTGGTGCCGTTGTCGGGGAGCTTTACGGTGTTTGACTATTTGTTGGCTAGTTTTGCGTTTTGCTTCTTTTTCCTTCTTTTTACTTACTTTGTTTGTGTTAATTCACTCAGGTACCAATGGCTTTAAAAGCACAAGATGCTATTAATGTGGGAGTGGAGGAGGTGGAAGACGTAGAACAAGAGGAAATTTTACCCCAAGCACAAAGGCGGGGTAGAAATGCTAATGCAAATGTTAATGCTAATGACAACATACCATATCCTCCTCTCCACCAAGAGTTCTACCCAATCAAGGGTACGCAAGTTAAATAGTTCCTTCCCGAATCCAAGTGAGGAACTTCCAAATCACCAATTTCATGCTTACCTTGCTCGAACAACGAGGTAACTTCACAAGTGCCTCGGACCAGAATGCATACAAGAATTTTAAAGGATTTGTGGATACTTGTTGGGGGAGCAAGCAGACAAATGTTTTCGGAAGATGCACTGAGGTTAAGGCTTTTCCCCTTCTCACTTCGGGGAAAAGCATTTGATTGGTTGGAGAGACTCCCAAATCATTCCATAACTACATGGGATGAGTTGACGGATAAATTTATCGCCAAAGTCTTTTCTCCTAGTCATATGGCGGCTCTTCGAGATGAGATTCTAGCTTTTAAGCAAGAGTCTATGGAGCCTTTACATGAGATATGTGAGAGATTTTAGAAGACAATAAAAGAATGCCCCAACAACGATATGAATGATGTTATGATCCAATAGACGTTCTATCGGGGTATAAACACAAAAAACCAGTGCATTGTCAATCAGTTGGCCGATGGTAATTTTATGAAGCTTCCATACAACGAAGCTTGTGATGTTCTTGATGAAATGGACGATACTTCTTCGGCATGGCAAAGATGGGCTAATGTTCCTCAAGGTGATCCTAGTGTTATACACTTGCATAAGGAGTTTCATGATCACGGCCAAGCCATTGTCGAACATACAACAACAATGAACCAATTGGCTAATGCACAACTTCAACAAGTTCAAAATCCGCACCAAGTCAATTCCATGGAGGGAGTGAATATGATGAAAATAAGTCAAAGAGGGCAACATCAACCTCAAGAAAATTTTGACACGTATGATGATGGTGGTGGATGTTCGAATGAACTTTTTGATGGCCAAAGTGAGGAAGTTGAATATGTCAACAACTACCAAGGGAAAAGAGGTAATCAATGGAATCAAAGATGGAGACCCCAAGGCAATTGGGGCAATCAACAAGGTGGAAATTGGAATTACAACAACAATCAAGGAGGCAATTGGGGAAACAATAACTCGGGGAATCAAGGTAATTGGAATGGAAACAACAATTGGAACAACAACAATGGTGGTCAAGGTGGGTAGAACAATAATGGTGGTCAAGGTAATAGGGGGCAAGGCTATCAAAGGCCCCTAATGTATCAACAACCCAACAACCCTCCTTTGTTTCAATCTCAAGGGTCAAGTTCGTCGGGAAATGACATGGGTCGAATAGAGAACATGTTTGAGCAAATGATGAAGAAGAATCATGACTCTGATCCTAAATTGGCCTCTCATAACACTTCAATCCATAACTTGGAAGTACAAATTGGGCAAATTTCACAATCTCTCAACACTCTCCCAAAGGGGGCGCTACCAAGTGATACGGTAGTAAACCTCAAGGGTGGGCATAATAATCATGTGATAACGGTGACCACGAGAAGTGGAAGAGGCGGTGATGTGCAAGCCTCAAGAGGAAATCGAGTTGTGAATGATGAAGAAGAGTTGAAAAATGATGAGATCCCGTTGGTAGTTGAGGATATTGTTGAACCAAATGCAAGTGATGATGTGAGAATTGAAATTGATGAGGGTGAGGAGGAGACTCAAGAGGCCGTGAACCCGTCTAGGGAACACGTCATTGATATGCCCGAACCGGTGGTGCAAAAAGCCAAGGCACCCTTGCCTAGACCTCCTCCGCCGTATCATCAAAGGTTGGCCAAGCAAAAAGGTGACAACCAGTTTAAAAATTTCATTGAGATGATGAAGAGTTTGACTGGAGCTTTTCGCAAATTTTCATCTGGAGCTTTATTTTTCACTGTACATCCGCATCACCTGCTCATTTAGTTGGTTTCTTATTAATCCCTAGTAACAACTCTTGTTTATTTCATTCATTGCCTAATTCTTGTTTCTTTTAATTACTCTCTACTAGTATAACTTTTTACTTTCATCGTTTTTCTTCTTAGTTAACTATTAATTTTGATTTTTATGGTTTTGGTTGAATCATGGGGCATAAATGCATGTTAATTAATTGAGTAGAGACACTTAGGACTGAAGTTGTGAACAAAAATGGGACTTAATGGAAAAATATCCAGGCTTTGTTATATTTGTCGCACAACATTTTTGTGCGGTCCATGTGGCCCCTTGTGTGCAATGATGAACCTTCTCAGTGTGGTCCGTGTGTCATTTGTGCGCGATCCGCGTAAGCCTAGTGCAGCCGCGGTACAAATCTGCGCGGACCACGTGAGAAGAGTTCAGAGAGGTCAACATTTTGGCATCTCACCTGCACAGACCGTGTGTCATTTCCGTGCGGTCCGCACTGAACCAACGTAGCCGCGATCCAAATCAGTCCGGACCGTGTCGGTTTAGTCAGAGAGATATGTGTTGGAACAATTGAACTGTGCGGACCGCGTGCATTTCTGTGCGGTCGCGTCCCTCTGTCTTTGTCTCAGTGTCTGCAACTATTGTATTAAATTGAATTGTTTACTTCATTTCATGTGCCTTAACTGGCAATGTTAGACATGTATTCCTTGCAGACAATTGTGCGAAAATGTGGCGGAAAAGAAAAACAACGTGGGGGAAAAGACAAACAACTCGGAAGAGGTGGTTCCTCACGAGAGGGCAGCTAAACGAATTGTAAATCTCACTCCTCAAACCAGGGAGTTAATAAAGAAAACCCGAAAGATAATCCAGGAAGCTGATAGAGCTGTATATCACTCCACAGGAAGTGAGCATGCATCTTCGAGGAGTGTCACTTCAGAGTCTGCCCCCACGCACATGTCCACATCTTTTCAGCTACGGGATTTCCCATCTCTTGGTCGTGCTGATGTAGCCACTTCCAAAAAGCCGGTAAATGTCATCTCGGACTCGTCTGATGAGACTGGAGCAGAAAAAGAAAGTGAGAACCAATACTCCACTTCTCCCATAGCTTCACTATAAGGGGAAAGTGGAGGATATGCCGAAGGAGGTGAACCACAGGTTGGAGGTATAGAGAGGACCAAGAGACCAAAGGCATAGGAAGATAGGTTTTTCAGTGAGGTCGCTTTCCACAAATTCAGGGAATGGTGGCCCAATAGAAAGTTGCTTCCGGAGAGGCAGTTTATAGATGCCGATCTTGTCCCACTCAACTCTCATGTGCAAGCACAATTCCGCACTAGAGAGGGTTGGGGATTCTTCAAAGAGCGAGTTGAAATTGCAAATGAGAACATAGTGAAGGAGTTTTATTGCAATGTCTACCACATAATTTGGGACTCCAAAGCAACAAAAGTGAGGGACAAGATCGTGGTATTTTATGGGAAGTTGCTGAATGACATCTTGGGGTTCGAAGAAGAGGATGTGTCTCAGTATCTTGAGAAGCTGGCAATGAAAGAGGAGGTTCGTCCGTGGTTGGCCAAGAATTTAGAAGCTCCAGGTGCAGTCCATGTGTAGTTGAAGGCACAGGAAAAGATCCCGAGGAACACCCTAAACTTTGAAGCCAAGGGGTGGTTAACCTTTGTGTGCAGTCGACTTGACCTGTCCACACATGATCACTCCGTTCCCCTTCCTTGGGCTGTCATGGTGGCATCTATCATGGCGGCTTTCCCTCTGAATGTGGTAACATAATGTCGAGAGTGATTTCTCAAGTCGAGAATGAAACAAAAACAGACTACCCCTTCCCGAACATACTCTCCCTATACTTCAGAGAGTTGAAAGTAAAAAAATAAAAGAAATGATGTTACGGTACCTCCAATGGCCCCCTACTCGTGGTATGATCAGTTGGGTCCGGACAACCCAAAGAGAGGCAAAAAGACTCAAGTTTCTACCTCCTCCGCACCTGGCCAGTCTGAAGAGCCAGTTGCTACTGAGAAGCCCCCTGAGCCTACTATTGATGAGACACTGCCCCCAGGTCCTTCCTCCACAAGTGGTCTATTTATCGCAGCTGATTCGGTGATTCCTTCATCGAAGACTCACCGGTTCACTGCCAACTAGCTCATACCCTTCCTTGCCAGTTCGAACAACTGGATGTCAGCTGCGACATCCAAGTTGTCTACATTGACCACTGCTGTACAGGCACAGTGAGCTCCAGTTACTGCTAAGCTCCCTTCCTCCATTGAGGATGTATTGAAGAAGATCCTGGATAACCAGGAGAAGATGATGACGACTCAGGATGCATTGGCTAAGGCGGTTGGGGCACATAGCAAAGCATTGGAGAAATTGGCCCGGGAGCACAAGAAGTTGAGGAAGCAGAAAGCTTCCAAGGAGTTAGTTGCACAATTGAGAGTGGATGTGGAAAAGCTACTAGTGGATCAGATGCCACTCGAAATTCTATTTGGAGATCCATCTGGAGAGCCAGCAACAGTGCAGCCAGGCAGAGGAGGATAGGCGAAGGAAGAATAGAAATCTCCCTAGCACAGAGGGAGTAGTGATCGAGGTGTCTCCAGTTCAGGTGGGCCCTTCCAGTACTGCAGATGTTAAGCCCTCTTCAGTTCCACCAGCTGATGAGCCAGATCAGGAGCAGACACCTGTCCCAGCAGCAGCAGCTGGGGACCAGTTTGAGGTCCCTGCCAGCATAGAGGGCTCGGTAGCTGCTGAATAACACAGGGTGACTGATGAGGCTTGAGGGTTCGCTCTATATCCTTTTCTGATTTTGATGTTTTATTTGGTAGTTAGAATTAGGGAAAATGCTAGCTTTTATTCGTTAGGTTGTGGCCCTACTATTTTGATTGACTATTGGATTATTGTATATATTATCTTTACATTTAGCTTGTTGATATTAGTAATTGGGGGATGGTTTGTATATAACTTTTCATTCCAGATGCTTTTCCGATTCTATGTATATATTCATTTCCCCCTAGTTGTTTATTCTAATCCCTTTTTGTACATATTCATTTGATTTTCATTTTTGTTTTCTATTTCATTAAAAAAAAAATTTTCGTTTTAGTTGCAAAGTTAGGCTCGTAGCCTTTTTGGTTTTGTTTTGGCGTTTGCAATAAGCCCTTGCTTTTCTTAATGCCACGATTCTTTCCAAGAGTAGAGTGTTGTGCGAACCGGGTGGCTCTTCCCAATGATAGATGGCGTGACAACCTTCTTAAGGGTTTGAGTCCGTCTTTGATTATTTTTTTTGTCTTTTTGATTTTCAAGTTTTTTGTGGTTATGGGTACCTCAGGAAAAGCTTCACTTGGGCCTAGCAAATTTTCCTTTGATCCTATGGTCAAGGACATTAAGTTGTGTTTAGGATGGTGAAAGTTATGGCCTTGTGTTGACCAAACAATCATCATGTGATCATTTTGGGCAGTTATGCGCTAGAATCATATCTAAGGTCGTTGTGGGCCCTCGACTCCATCTTTGGAAATCCTTGAGTGTATGTGGTGAGAATTCGATTTATTGAGCCCAAGTACCGAGCCGATGGTCTAGAACTTGCCCCGAATGTTTGTTGAGGCATAATCATAGGTGGAACTTGATTTGAGAAGTGATTATAGGATCTCCTTAATCCAAAAATTCCAGTTTGAACAATTTCACGACCTACCAATTAAGTGATCCCTAGTTCACCCCTTTTAGAGCCTTGAATCTTTTTCTTTGATGAACCAAATCACAAGCCTATACCCGTTCTCAATTAGACTTTCTCTTGACACCCAAATCTTCTCTTCAGTAGTCGCAAATGTCTAAGTTTGGGGGGAGAGATAAGAAAGGAATCAGTGTGGTAAAAAGGCACAAAAGCAAAATAAAAGGAAGGAAATGAAAAAGAGAAAAAGACAAAAAGAAAGACACAAAGAGAATAAGGATCAAAAATAGAATCAAAGGACAACAAAAAGTGAAAAAGTATGAAAAAGTAGACAAAAGAAGAAAGGTTTTGAATTGCAATATAAAGAGTGAAAATGTGTCCCTCTAACCCATTGAAAGAAGTGAATTACTCAATTGAGTCAAGAAAGTGTGCCAAAATGAACCAAAAGAAGTGCTCAAGGGAAGATTGAACCCATTTGAACAAAATCATATCCTACCTTCACCGAAAAGTCTTGACAATGACTCCTCAAATGCCATATATGTTCTTGAGTCGAGGGAAGCCTACATTAGTGGATACTTACATGAAGGGAAAGCATATGGTACTTAGAGCCGGACTTAGGGTCTTTTCTTTGTGAGAGCTGAGAGAGACCATTCAACTCGATTTGTGTGCAAATACTCTAAAAGGTGAGGTTCACTTAGGGAGATTGGAGGATGTGTGAGTTTGGGTTTCACAATGACCAAAGTACTTGAGAAAAGTTCCTTGATGAGATATGTCAACTCTTGATGCTCTTGTGTCACACTTGATCCACAAGTTTTCAAAGTTTTAAAATGTGTTAATGATGCATTCGCATTGAGGGCAATTTCTAGTCCCAATTGATGCTTGTTGAGGGTACTTTAGGATGAACATGAATTACTTGGGTGTTTTCTATTGAGGGATAGGTCTCATTTCATTTCTTGAGGACAAGCAAAGGTTTAAGTTTGCGGGAGTTGATAACAGTGATTTGTACATGTTTTATACCCATTTTTACTTGAGATTTGTGCATTAGTTGCCATATATTAGTCCCAAAATACTTTCAAATTTCACTTGATTGCAGGTTTGAGCGACAAGATGATAAATATCAAATGTAGGATAAAAAAGGAGTGAAATCTGCCAAGTGTCAAAAGACAACTGAAATGGGGATCAAAATGACCTGTGCGGTCCGCACTGCTTTGCAACGTGGCTGCAGAGGAAAGTTCAGAAGCTGAGTCATATTAAGGTTACCCTACGCGGTCCGCACTAATTTGCCTCGCGGCCATGCAGGAGAGTTCATAGAACTTGCAAGTTTGAAGTCAAGCCAACGCGGTCCGCAATCAATTCCACGAGGTCCACACTGATGGAAGTTCAGAGACCCAAAATATCAAGGCAAAATCCCACGCGGTCGCACATCGAGTCAGTGCGGTCCGCATGGGTAAAAGTTCAGAGTGTAGAGTTTTGGGCAAAATATACGACACAACCACATCCCATTTCTACGCGGTCCACGTGTCTCAGCATATACGGCCGCGTGAAATATTTGTGCGGTCCACAACCCTAAGTTCCAGAAGAAAGATTTGAAGACTTATTGCCCTCTGCGGACGCGTGACATTTGTACGCGGTCCGCGCCAGACCCTCAGATGTATTTTTGTCCGATTTTTCTTGTGTAGTATAAATAGAACATTTTACTTTTTTGGTTAAGTTTTGTTTTCTCAGAAAGCTTCTAAGTTCGAGACATCATATTGTTAGCTTATTTTCGGCAATTTCTTCTAGTTTTAAAGTGGATTCAAGTAGATTATCATTGTAGTTAATTATTATGTCAATTTCATATATTATTTCTTTAATTTCTGTTACTACTATGTCTAGCTAAACCCATTAGCTAGGTTTGTGGCTCAACCCTAGTATGGATAATTAATGGGTTTGATTGTTTAGTGCATGAATGATTTTGGGTATTTGTTATTTGGATTAATCTTATATTTTTAATAAGATTTGGTGGTTGCAAATACTAAGTCTAGCTTAGTGGGTCTTGACTTTTCTTGAGAAAGAGAGTCTATAATCCCAAGATTAATTCCAACAAGGAATTGGGATGGACCCATGAGAATGGTAGTCCCAATTACTGGGTTAAATCTTGAGAGAGTAATTACCCAACTTGAACCATAAGTTGCTTGGGAAAATTAGCCCACTTAATTGGCCCCGAGAGAGTCAATTGGGAAAAATCACTCTCTCTACCGAGAGGTGTGGGAGTGGGTGCAAAAGTGCAACTTTATAGCACAAGTACGGTATTCATTATTCTTGCATTAGGAATGTCTACCTGTTAGTTGACCACCTAGGTAAATGCCACAACACTATGCCTTTCTCTATATTGCATACAACTTAGAATCATAATTTTAGCATAACTTAGTTTTACAATTGCAGTTGATAAATTGTAGCTATTAATCAAAAGAAAACCATAAATGTTAGAAGATCAATTAGGAGCCAAAATTCACTTCTAGGCTTAGCACCAAATCGAAGCACTCTATGGAAAATTGACCCCAATACCAATATTGGGTAAAGTATTCGCGCCCACTCTTTCTTAGGATTGAGTTTGCACCGATCATTAGCCCCCTCCTCAACTTGAGTTGTCCACTCGGGTACATTGTCTAGAACACATACCCAAGTTTTGAACCTAGAATAACTTGACTTCATGCCGGATCCCTAGTAGGAACGCTTATTTTCATCACGTGCATTTGACTTAGTGGACTCAACACAGGGGTTGTGTCCGTCTAGGAAAGGTAACCTGAAATGAAAAGGCCATCTTGATGCATCTTACGTGTTGCGTGTACATTTATTTTTCTCGGACTCGAATGCTGACCGACTTTGAATATTTGGAAATTGTTGAAAAAAGAGAAACAGAAGTGGAGAGAGTTAATTACCCATTTTAGAAAAACCAATGTCCAAGTAGTGTCGAAACTCTGTAAGTTTTTGAGAAAAAATAAAAAAGGTGTTTTATTTTAGTTTGTTTTTTTTCCAATGAAAAATAAAAACAAAAGAGTTTTATTATAAAAATAGTTTGTTTCGCCAATGAAAAAAAAACAAAAAGTGTTTTTATAGCTTGTTTTATTTTCCACTGAAAAAGAAAGTATAAAAAGAGTTCTGTTTTTCGAAATAGTGCATTTGCCAACAAAAAGTGTTTGTGAAGTATCATGAAATAATACTCCCCCGCCCTCAAAAATTCATGTGAAATTGATAAGGTTCCACATTTGCAAAAACAATAATTTGGTTAAAATTGGCATATAGGGGGAGAAATCTGTCTGTTTGTTCTTAAGTTTGTATTTCTTTTGATTAAAGTATGTGGGTGGTTTGATTTTCGAGTCTATATTTCGTTAGAATCAGTCAGCTTTGTTTAACTTTATCAGTTTTTAGCTATTATAATCGAAGTTTGTTTTGTTATGAAGAAATGTAAAGTCCCAACATATATTTTATTGTTTTTTACCTTTTATCTGCATGAACTACGCCTGATCTGATTCATGCGGGGTCATGATACGTAGGTAATCTCCATAGGATTTTACCATAACCAAATGGAAAAGAAAAAGAAGAAAAAACAAGAAAGACCATGAAAATAAAGAGGTGAAAACAAGAGAGGAAAGAAAAACAAAAGAGAGAAGAGAAGAACAAAAGAAACTGAAAGAAACATCGGTAAAACAAGGGAGAGAGAGAGAGAGTAAGAACAAAGAGTAAACAAAGGCAAGAGTGAGGAAAGGAAAAAGAAAATAAGAAAGGAAACAAAAACCAAACAAAGTTGCAATCAGAATAAGGAAAGCCAGGATGACGCATGCAGTCGAGAGAATGCATAATAGAATCTGTTAACTGCTTAGGTGCATTCATTCCCCAAATGTGCAGTTATCAAATCTGTTACTGCCCTAACCATTAACCTAGTTGTTGATCTTAAGTCCAGACAGGTGGTTAGTTGATTGGCATTTTGGAAACCGATTCCTACAACATCCGGTCAAAGGACAAACTGAAAATGATAGGCCCAAAATCGTATACTAGTACTGTGGACCCGGCAAAAGAGTTAGTGGTGATGGATGTTAATGCAATGAAAGAAGAAATATATAAGTTGAGGCAGCAAATGGCCAAAATGCATTAGGCCTGGCCTAAGGGTCTGCCGGCACCGGTTTATCCTGCCAATCCAGCCTTTATCCCACCTTTGGCTCAGTATCAGGAGACCTACTTAACTCAGTGGTTAGAGTACTGCTTTGGATTGATTGGGATGACAGTTTCTCCTTCCAAGTTTCCCATCTCATGGAAAACCCTTTTTGCTTCGCTTAGCCTTATAACGGTGCCGAGTGGAAGGGTCGTCGCTCAATAGGTTAAAACCAAAAAATATTTGTTGTTTTCTCGAAGCAATGGGGGAGATGATCCCATTTTCTATGAGCGAATGTTTTCACCTGGAGAGATTATTAGATTGTTGCGAGTAGAACTTAAAACTTCGCGATAGGTATCCTACATCTGAACCGACCCATTCGAGAACAATTGGCTGCTGACAAAATTATCAATCCCCTAATTCCAATTAGGAATTAATTAGGCTGTCCACGGAGGGTGAGTCAGGGCCTAAGATCGAACCTTCAACTTCAAATTCCTATTTGAACAACTTTAAGGTGTATGAAGTTTCACATTTGATTTTTTTAGCAGAACGATAGCGACGTTCGGGGTAGAAGTTTTGTGTAAATGTATCTCCATGCTATTCCTTCTCCGAGCTCTAGTTATGGAAGATGGAACCGAGGCTTAGAGGGTGGTTCCCCTTTCTCGCGTAAAAGCGATCAGAATTCGAACACGCCACGTTTTACTAGGAAGGATCGAACCAATGGTTACTGGTTGTCCACCATGTCTCTAGTTTGATTCGTACTGAATATAGAGGGTTCACTAATAAATAGATAATTAAAATAATCTTGATAGGTAAATAAGATAATCTAAGTGTAGAATTGGAAGCCAGAAATATGTCGCTAATTTGAGTTAGTGATTACTTTCCGTTTCCATTCTTGAACAGTTAAAATAACTTGAAATGAATTCAGTAGATTTTGGTCTTTCATTTAATCTCTACATTATTTGTCTTAAGAGGACAAGGCTATCCACAACCTAGTTTCCAGAGTTTGGGCGAGAGACCTGATGGACGGCCCAATCCCATCCCGGTTTCCCCTCTCGTTTGGATCTGGGACCACGGCCTACGTTTGGGCCAGTTTCCTTGTTTGTGAATTTAGAATCAAACTCATATTCCTTAGAGCTTATCCTTAAGTTTAAAGGCACGCTTAGTATTAAAATTATTTTTTAGGTGGTATTAGGCCAATGACAAATAATTAGGACCTTTTATTTTATTTTTAGAGACGAATGAAAATAGAAAATCTAGTTTACTTTAGGATTGCCTTTTAAATAATAAAACGACACGAGCCTCGCGAATAAAACACATAAACAACTAGGCCATAGTTAAATGTATGTATTTAAATACTTAGATTTCAGGAATGACCGTTTAGCAAATTTCACGGCTTTTCCCCAAAATAAGAACGTGTTAGTATCTTTCGGCGTGCATTTTAGTAAGATTGCCTCCCTAAACGCGGGTACACATTTAAGTGACCCAAATCCAAATCTCAACGATGTTAAAATATGTCAAGAACCACGGGTGCATTTATGTGACGTGGTTCAAGATTTGTTTTAATGACATTGTAATTTTCTTTAAAAATGAATAAAAGCGGTTAAAATAAAAATTTTCATATAGGTTCATAATTGTTAAAATCAGATAATTTAAGCCAAATATAACAGTTGAGCGACCGTGCTAGAACCACCAAACTTGGGAATGCCTAACACCTCCTCCCGGGTTAACATAATTCCTTACTCAAATTTCTGGTTCGCGGACTGTTAAACAGAGTCATTATTTTCCTCGATTCAGGATTATATCTAGTGAATTGGGACACCATAAATCTCCCAAGTGGGTACTCTGAATCTTAATAATAAATTATGTTCGATTGTCCTTTAATTGGAAAAACTACCTCTACGCCCTCGAGGGTGCAGGTAAAAAGGAGGTGTGCAGCTCGGGCGACTCTGCTGGGGATAATTAACCCAGAACCACTAGTTCAGGGTTAGAAATTAGAGCTTAGAATAATTGTTATATTGGTTTTTTTATCTAATTTTTTACATTTTTTGGATTTAATGTTCAAAATGATGCTTTTACCGCTTTAATATTATTTGAATTGTATATATAAACTTCCATGAAACCCCTCTATTCTCTCTCCTGAGGAGTGCACGCTGGTCGTGACTTCTTTCAATTAGTGTCATATCCCAAAATAGAACGAGGATTTGGAGGAGTTACAAAATCGGATGATCTTTTGGTTACCAGTACGCAGTTCCCATTCTCGGCTCGAGTTGTCCGCTCGAGTAAGCCAGGTCTAGAACAAACACCTAGGATAAATCTAATATAACAAAACCTCATGCCGGATCCCTAGTAGGAACATTTGTTTGCATCATATGCATTTTTGACTTGCGGGGCTCAACATTGGGGTTGGGTCCATCTAGGACAAGCAACCTGAAATGAAATGACCATCCTGGTGCATCCTATTTATTTTATGCATTTATTTGCTTCAAATTTGCATGCTGACTGACTTCTGAAAATATTGAATATCCGAAAAAGTGGGAAAAAGAGAAAAAGAAAAATAGTAGTGTAGATAATAATTACCTATTTTTAGAAAAAACAGTGCCTAAATAGCGTCGAAACTCTGCCAAAATTTTATGAAAATAAAAAAATGAAAAAAAAAACAAAAGTGAAAAATGTTGATGATAATAAGGACTGACTGAGTCCATTCTAAATTGTTTTGAATTGTGAAGAAAGTTGAGGTGGTAGGTTTGTGGCAAGCCTACAACACAGGATCCAAGGAAAAATAATAACTGACATCGAAGCTATTACAAGTGCTCAAGAGAATAAGGGTCCGAGGGTTCAACTAGAGTCTACAGTGTTTGAGGAAAATAGAATACCGAAACAGAAAGTAACTGAAATATGTCAAGAATGGGCCAATGGTCAAGGAGAGCCCTGTCATGAGTCACAATTAATTGATCGTCCGACAAACATTTAGAATCCCGCCAGAAGGATGGTACAGGAAGAAATAACCCAAAGAGTAAAAAGATTAGAACAATGGTTGAAAAGCATGCAAGCAGTGGTAGGTCAAAATAGTGTTGCTTTCAGAGATCTATGTATGTTCCCCGATGTCCACTTGCCGCCTGGTTTCAAGATTCCCAAATTTGAAAAGTATAACGGACATGGAGACCCTATAACCCACCTAAAAAGGTATTGCAATCAACTAAGAGGTGTGGGAAGAAATGAAGAATTACTGATAGCTTATTTTGGGGAAAGTCTCACGGGAGTAGCATCTGAATGATTTTTGGATCAAGAGACATCGCGCTAGTAAGTCTTGAATGACATGGCACATGCATTTGTCAAACAATTTCAATACAACATCGACATTGCCTCACACCGCATTTGCCTTTCAAACGGGAAGAAGAAACCAAGTGAAAGTTTTAGAGAATATGCCATTAAATGGAGACAACAAGCAGCTCGAGCTAAACTACCCAAGTATGATCACGAGTTAGTCACTATCTTCCTCCAAGTTCAAGAGCAAGATTACTTTCAAAACATGATGTCCGCAATTGGTAAATCCTTCTTAGAATCAATCAAAATGGGAGAATTGATAGAGAACGATCTTAAGATAAGTTGAATTATAAGTCAAGCAGCTCTCAAAGCTCCAGCTCTGGCTGTCCAAATTGAATCTGGTGATGAGAATGAGAGGGATGAAGAAATCATGATGATATCAGGGTCGAGAAGCGGTCCTAGGAGAACACCTCGAAGGCATGTGCAGCCTCATCAGGTTTTTCAGAAGCCCCCTAAGAATTACTATCCACCTTAGAACCCACCATGCTTTGTTGATCCACCCAGTATGTTGTCCAGCCATCAAATCACCCAAGAAAGCGAGCAAGAGAATCACGAAATCTCCACCAGTCTTCGCAAAATTTTCAAGTACCATATAACTCACATCCAAACCATGGATTTAGAAGGGAACAAAAGTTGAAAGATAGTTTTACACCAATATGAGAATCTTAGGCAAGCTTATTTGAGAAGTTAAAACAACATGACATGATTGCACCCATTTCCCAAATCAGGTGGACCGATGTGCAAGAAGCTTTGAACCATCTAAAACATGTGAATACCACTCCAATGCTCAAGGGCACAATGTGGAAAGTTGTCGGGATTTGAAAAGAGAAATAGAAAGGATGATCCAGGAAATAGAAAGGGGCACATGATGATGCACATTTTGTGGGGATGATGCCCGGTGATATGGGGTATGAGAATCCTCTTGACAACTTTCCAACTAAAATTGGAGAAAGCTATGGTAAATCTGATGATCAAATTTGTGGCTAAATGTCAGGAAAAGTCATTCCCTCCTCACTTGGAAAGGAATCGTTAGCTTGTTTTAATGTTTTTCTGTTATTTTGGTTATTTCGGGGTGGCGATCCAGGTTTTTTTATTGAGTCAAACCTTTCTATCTTTCTATTCTATTTGAATGAGTCACATCTTTCTGTTTTATTGCTATTTTCATTATCCAGATTATTTTAGGTTTGTAACTCGAATCTTGGGTTGCTTGTATGGTTGTCAAACCTTTCCATCCTTAGTGAATAAACTACAGTTTGTCTTTTGTGTCATTCTATTTCTAGTTCTTTTTCTTCGCTGGTTTTAATGACATGATATGCACACATAATTCTAGGCCTATTATTAAAGGTTAATCATGAAGCAATTGGGAAGATGATAGGGAAACTTAAGGGAATTAAGAAAATATTGAGATCATTTGAAGCCCGAACCATGTGGGACTGGAAACATAAAAAAACCGTAAAAGCAAGTTGGCCAAATTGACAAGGGTCGTTCGTGATATGAGAGTGAGAGTGTTGCCCAATGGTGCTTTGTATTTAACAAATGAAAAACCAAATGTGTGAATATAGCTATCAAGTCTAGCACCATCAGAAGAGGCTACAAATATCTATTTAATCATGTTGTTTGAGCTCGGCATATTTTGAAGATTGGAATGACGAAGAAATTTTGTTCTGCTATCTAAGCACTTTATCCTTCTTTACCCCTTTCGAGCCTTATTTGCTTTCTTTCATACCCCTCTTTCGTAATCAGTAGCAAAGATTCGAAACATAAGCATGAAAGATAAAGAAAAAGAAAAAGAATACAACAAAAACAACAAAAGAGAAAGAAGAAATGAGAAAAGAAAAATAAAAGAAAAAGAATACAACAAAAACAGCAAAAGAGAAAGAAGAAATGAGAAAAGAAAAATAAAAGAAAAAGAAAAATAATAAATAAGTGAAAAGAAAGACTATAACAACAAGGAAATCAGGGTGAACTACGTTTGACCTGATTTCTTTTAGGGATACGTAAGCAGTTTCACGGCTCGGTCATAGGAAAATAAAATATCAAAAGATCCCCAAGCAAGAAACTAGGGCAGAAGTTGTGGTTGTTATAAGAAATATGATTCTGAAAGTTGTAATTCTGAACCCATGTTGAATTATTTTGAGCCTTTAATATCATTTATTTCTAGCCCCATCTAGAATCCCACGCTACCATCCAAAGAAAGACCTTTTGACCAGTCTTCAAAAGATGCCATGTCAGGCAAATGGAAGTCGAGAATAATAATAGTCCGATCCCCGACAGAAAAGTAACAAAAATGAGAGAGTCTTACTGGTGAAAACCTTCACAGGCACCATAAGGCAACGGAAGTTCAGAGAAAGACCAAAATGAGAGAGGCTTGATAGTAAAAACCCTTCGGGCACTACAAGTCGAATAAATATTGAGAATCATATGGGAAATCGCGAGACAGAGATTGTGAAAGATGAGCAACGACGGAGAATCAAAGACCAGTTTCATGTTTTAAGGGTACCACAAGAGTTGAACATCAGAATGGCTTGACAGAATAGGCCACATGTGCATGTCATGGCCATTAGAGTTAGTATCCACGTCTGATAGGTTTCTACTTTGTAGTTTTTCTTGTTAGGAATCATCTTTTTCCTTTGTATTTTACTCTGTTCCTTTTTCTTGTTCACTTCTTCTTCCTGAGTCAGTTTGTTCATAACAAGTGAGAAATGACTTCAAAATTTTCCATCAGCTTGCTAGTTGCACAAGACGAGATCTCTCTAGTATACCAAAAAGGCATAAGTCGGAATTAACAACTAGGGCACTGAGCTGGTAATAATCAACATGCATCGGGGAAACACAAAGGTTGGGTAAATAATGGTCCAGGAGCAATACAACAAGATAGAAGGTATCAGATTCAGACGAAGAGAAGTATTTATTTGGGTCAAGGTTTATAAATGAAGTGCTTAGTCAAGAAACTAGAAAGCTCTTCGAATGGAAATCTGTCGACATATCAAGTAAAGGAGCAACAGACCTAAAGGCCAAGGCCAGTGGACAAGTCAAGAAAGAACAACATATACAAAGAGTGGGGGAAATGGACATGATTCGGGATTCATGTGAGACACAAAGGTTGGGAAGATGTCGGTTCACGAGCAATGCAACAAACAGAAGATGTGGGGTCCGACCGGAGAAAATGTATTTCAGTGATCTGGATGACAGAGAAAATGGTTAATCAATAAATGTCTTAGTCTGATGAATCTTTCTCCTAAGATAGAAAACCTAGTCTGACGAATTTTCTCCTAGGATAAAAGTCTTAGTCTGATAAATTTTCTTCTATGATAATTTGAAAAAGAAGGGAAGGCAGAATTTAGAAAAAAGAAAGGAAGGTAGAATTTGGAAAAAAGAAAGGAAGTCTTATTTGGAAAATTTTAAGAAAGTAAGGATTCGAAAAATTGGACATAGTCTGATGAATCATGTCCTAGGATCGAAATCTTAGTCTGATGAATCTTTCTCCAAAGATAAAGATAAAAATCTTAGTTTGATGAATTTTTCACCTAAAATAAAAATAAAAATCTTAGTCTGATGAGTCTTTCTCCTAAGATAAAGATAAAAATCTTAGTTTAATAAAATTTTCACCTAAGATAAAGATAAAAATCTTAGTATGATATATCTTTATCCTAAGATAAAGATAAAAATCTTAGTGTGATGAATCTTTCACCGAAGATAAAGATAAAAATCTTAGTCTGATGAATTTTTCTCCTAAGATAAGGATAAAATTCTTAGTCTGATGAATTGTTCATCTAAAATAAAGATAAAACTCTTAGTATGATGAATCGTTCTCCTAAGATAAAAATAAAAATCTTAGTCTGATGATTTTTTCTCCTAAAATAAGGATCAAAATCTTAGTCTAATGAATCTTTCTCCTAAGATAACAAAAGGGGAAGGCGAGAATTGGAAAGTTTTAGATAAGAAAGCTAAAAGTGGGAAGCAACAATCGGAAAGTTTGTAGATAAGGAAGCAGTAAAAGGGCAGAAGTTTCCAACCAAGCTCAAGCCAGTCGGATGAAGCAGAGAATGGAAAGGACAGAAGAAAGAAAAACCATCCCCGGCAGGAGTATCACAACCAATCATCACATTTTAAACTGACAAAGTTTTCATTGATTTAAAACATGGGCAGGAGATGTTATTGATGGTGGAAAGGTATGATACAAGGAAGATTATCAAACTGGGGCAAAAAATTTTCTTTCGTTTTGAAAATTTTCTTGAAGTCAGGTACCCATTTGAGGAACAGGGAAGACATCTCAAGATTTAAGAGAGAAGAAGATAAAGCAAGTTTTAAAGAAGGCCGTTTCGGAGAAAGGAAACACCAGTTTTAGGCGAAGTAGTTTTCAGAGGAAGGAAACACAAGTTTTAAGGAAAGCAGTTTTTGAAGGAGGATAATTCAAGTTTCAAAGGGAAATGTGTCAAGACCCAAATTCCATACCTGGTCATGATGACGACTCTCGTGAAGAAAAGTCCAGTCAAATAACCCAAATCGTTCTTTTGACAATTATCAAACATGAATGAACAGTCTTATTATGATTTAAAAACAATAAGTAGCGGAAATACAACCCAAACCGACATGTCACCAGTCACGAGCATCTAAAGAATCCTAACACTATTACAATGCCAGTAATATACAATTTGAAATTTAATAACAACAGAAGAAATACGGTGCCAGGAATGTTGATAGTCACCTGGAACATCAAGAATAACAAGATCTCCAATTGGCTCAAAACCTGCTACCGGGTGAACAACTACCTGCATCTGCACACGGGGTGCAGGGAGTAAAGTGAGTACTCCAACTCAATAAATAATAAGAGTAAAGAATAGTTGAGCAGAAATAAACCACGTAGAGCAAATCAACATGCTACATAGTACAGTGCAACTCTTTGACAAAACAGGGAAGACGTGAAAATCCTTTAGAAAATATCTTGACTCAGTTCAAAACCTCTTTTAAGAATATCTTTTCCAACAGTTAAGCAAATAAATATGGAACAGGAAATGCAAGTCAGCCCCCGGGCACAAACAAGTATGCATAATTGAGCTCGTAAACTCGCCCTTCAGGCAATATTCTTGTACCAGGTCAGCCATTGTTAGCTGACCCATTTAAATCATATAGTATCACCATTACCACTGTCTCAGACTTATCCTCTTTAAAAGTGACCAAACAATATCAGAAGAGCAAATAAAGATCTCAAGAAATAACACAAACAACGAATGATGCACAAATGTATGAATACAATGCAAATAATAGTACACTCCGGTACCCACTGCGGCATGCAGTACGATCCATTTAACGTCGAAGGTGCTCACTGGCATATGTACAGACTCCGGAGGGGATCCTACAGCCCAAGTGCAATATCAGCCATGTTTTGGCATCAAAAAGGCTCTCGACCTCAATATCAATATAACACTGCTGCCGCGTGCAGCCTGAACCATCCATATATTCATAAATCACTATAACGCTGTTGTGGTGCCCAACCCGATCCATGCTCAATCCAGAAATACGTATATGCCACTTTGGAAATATTAACATGATAATCCTCAGCTCAAAACGTCAATAAAATATTGTTTAAGTTTTCAAGTCTTAGAAAAATGGATGAGTTTGCAAAACAGTATTAAAACCTTGGACCGAGATCAAATAATATGCAAGTAATGCAAAAATAGTGATATTAATCCCCGAAGGGTTCATTTAGTTTGCACGAAACCCCAAACATGGATATCAGTCCAAATTATGATGATAACAAGTAGTTTTAGTCAAACACGCAGTAAAACTCAACAACCGGGACGAACCAAGTCACAGTCCCCAATGGTGCTCTACCCCACGCTCATATCCGGTGCCCAAGTCACCTCAATACAGCATTATGATGTGCAAATCCGGGGTTTAAAACCCTCAGGATATCATTTACAAGTATTACTCACCTCAAACTGGTGAAATCTCTAGCCCGCGACGCCTTAACCCCTCAAATCGGCCTCCACACGTGTCATATCTAACCAAAATCAAAGCGAATACATTACAATATGCTAAGGTAACAATACCCAATTGAAAGCTATCGAGAAATAGCAAAAAAACTCGAAACTAAAAAAAACCCGAGCCTCGGGCCTGCTTTTCAAAAAGTTACGAAACTCACATTACCGGATTTCCCATATTGCCACGAGTCCATACATACAAAGGACTCTCAAATCGTAGCTCAAATAACCTATCAAATCCCAATTTGGAATATCAAAAACTCAAGCCCTAGTTTTACCCTCTTTTGATGAATTTCAACCCATTTTCATGTTAAATCTAACATACTTTTATATATTTAGGCCAAAGAACTTACCTCCAATCAATCCTCCTTGAATCTCTCTTCAATTAGTACCAAAAAGCTCGTATGGTGATCAACAATAGAGGAAATAATGAATGGGGTTGCGGAGAAATAATATAAAAATCCCTCTAGACGGCCAGGTTTTACCTAACGCGGTCAACACCCCTACGTTCGCGATGACTGTGAGCACGTGATTTTTGCCCTATATATGAGGTACTCCCATAAAATTTAAAATAAAATAATTTTTAGCTTTATTGCAAATTTTGTGAATTTCGTATTACTTTTCTTGTGTTATTTGCATTTGTACGTTATGTTTATTTGTTAAATTAATTAAAAAATACAAAAATATGCCGCACTTGCATGTTGGATTAAATTCTACAATTAGGAGTAGTTAAGTTTGTTTTATAAAATGAAAATCACAAAAATATCCATCTTTTTGTATTTTTAGCCTTTAATGTCCAAATTGTGTCATTATGCTTTAATTGTTATTTAATTTTATGTGATAATTGTCATTAGAAGTCAATTAGTATTTTAAGATAATTTTAGTTTTTATGAATTAATCTTAGCACTATAATTATATTAATTAGAAAATAAATGAAAAGAAGAAAAAAAATTGAAAGAAAAATCGGATTGGGCCTCTTATCCTAAATTGAATTCACTTGGCCCAATTGCCTTACAAGTCCAACCCAAAAACCACCGGGTCAACCCGACCCGGTCTGCCCCATAACCCAAACATCCCCCCTCATTTTTTGTTTTCATTTTCATTACACTAGCCTAAACAAACCCTAAACCTAAAAACACCTGCCCCCCCTTTGTCATCTTCTCCAAACAGCCCCAAGCACCTTCAACCTCCATAGCTGCCCCCCATCACCTCTACTCCTTCCTTACGTAACCAACAAACACACACAGCACCCCGTCGCCCAAGCCATGAACCACGTCCAAACGCCACCCCGTATGCCTTCCTCATCCAGACCCCCACGCTTCCAGCTCGAGCTTCACCCTCCTCCGCAAACCGGCATCGAACAGCCAGCCCTGACGACCAGTCGTCACTAATGTCCACCAGCTTTGCCATCTCCATCCATCGTCGACCACTGCTCGTCGTCCCTCTCCTCCTTCGCCAGCAACAACCTTTATCGTCAACCACCCAAACGACCACACGACCCTCTCCTTGGTCGACCATTTTTGCTTCATCTTCTTTAATGACACAGCTGCCTTCATCGCCGGAAACCCCACAAGAAACTCAAAAGTCACACCCAAACGTTGTCCAGTAGTTCATCGTCGTCCCACTTCCAGAACGCCAGTCCAGTCCGCTTCTTCATCTTTCGTTTCCTAGAGTTTTGGGGACAAATTCCGGACATAAGTTTAACCGAGTTGAGGTTAGTTTGAGTTCGTCGTTGTTCGTCGAGATCTAGTACATTGAGGTAGAAGAAAGGTCCGTTCCTTTTCTCGTTGCAATAATTTATTTGAAATCATTTTTTTGCTTTGTACATTTGCTCGACACAAATAATCATGATTCAGACATTTCTTGTGCCATTGTTTAAAATTTTATTCTATGCTTATCCATTCATTTAGGATCAACTTGTCCGTCAGTTGAGATGTTGATAAATATTGAGATTTTGCTAAGTTTTATGTTGTCTGTATTTTGTTTGATATTCTCGAATTGGAAATCGTTATATGTTTGATTTTTTTGTTCGTTGGTTATCATTTTCTTGTTTATTTCTTCAATTTGTTTTTATTTAAAAAAATTTAGTTTTAATATAGATGTTAGTTTAATAAATATTTCATCTTGGTTGCAATATTGTTAGATTTAATTTGAGTTTAATTTATTATTGAGTTTAGTGAATTGAATCCATTTTTTATTTCTGTTTAAGTCTAAATTTGGATCTGAGTTAGAAATTTAAATTTGTTTGTTTGGTCTGTTTAAGTTTAATTTTAATTTGAGCTTAGTGATTTGAATATACTTACTTGTTATTGTTGTTGAATCTGAAAATATATTTGTTGTTAAAAATGTTATTCAGTCAAAATAATTTTTGTTCTTTGTTGTTCATCACTTAGTTTGAATTGTTGTTGAATTTGATTAGGAATTTGGTTATAGTTGTAGTAAGTTGGTGTTTTCTGATAATTTTGGTGCATATTGTAGGGATGTGGGTATATGGTAATTTTAGTAGTTTGAGGGGGATATTTTTGGAATTGAAAAATTACGAATTGTTTAAAAATATAGTGCGGAACGTAATTATGTAAAGTAAAAAGATGGAACAAGACATATGGGGAGTGTAATGATTAAAGTAAAAAGAGAGTGGATTATGGGATCCACGTTTGACTGCTTTTGTTGATTGGGAATTAGAAATAGTAGGTAATAATAAAAAGAGTAATAATAATAATTAAAAGAGAGGAAATGGTCTGGCATTTTAGGATATATGATAGCAGTCATTTAACACTTAGAAAGGGGGAGAAAATTTAAAGAGAAAAAATATTTTCAAAACTAGAGGGAAGATAAACAACTACTATTGTTCATTAAAGCTTCAAACTTTTCTTTCCTGAGTGATAAAAATCAGAAGTTATTTTGTTTTTTCTTTTGGCAACTCGATACTTCTTTGTTGGTCTGTCTCCTGGGTTTTTTGTCATTCCCGCTAATACTAGGCTATATGTTACTGTTACTGGTTGTTTGTTGTTGCTGCGTTGTTTCTACTGTTGCTGATCATATTTTTCCTTTTCCTTGTATTCAAATATCAGGTACACTACTCTGAATCAATTTGTAACATGCATTGAAGCTGATATGAAATGGCCAGAAGATTTATGCTTCCAATAATAGAATATTTGTATTCTTTTTATATTCATTATGTGTTTCATGTTATATGATTGGTATAAGAATGTATAATGCGAAGTGTTAAATTGCGAAACTATTGACTGGGTGTTGGTATGAACGCCATAAGTATTAGTTTAGGCTTTTGTTAATTTTTATATTTGAATAATGTAGTTTGAAATTGCATTCAAATCAAATTGGTAAATAGTCAATAAGAGAAATCGATTTATTTGGGGATGAAAGTTAGTAGAATCTAGATTTGAATTTGCAAATATTGGAATAGAAGCAATTTGAGTTTTTTTTAATAAAGATCCGCAAATATTAGGCAAATATAATAGGCCAATAATTTTGTAGAATCAGTAGGCTTGATGCTTTTAATGTGTGATTCAACTTAACAAGACTAAGAACATTAATCCATTAGGTGCAAGTTTGAGCAATATGACTTAACATTTAAGTTTAATAATTTTTTTAGCTTTAGCAATTATGGTTAAAGCTAGTTGCAAATAGTTGTGAATAATTAATCTCAATAGTTTTTATATAACAATGTGAGTTTTTAATCTAGCTATAATAGATTTCTTTTGAATATTAGTTGCCGAATTTTGTATTTTATTTATAATTTCATTTTTTTATTTATTTATAATTTTGAATTTCTTTTCTTTTTTTAGGAAAAAATTCTTTTCCATTAATATTTTCCTTAATCTAGTAATTAGTGTACGTTTTTTTATGTATGTAATTAATTAGGATTTTTTTCTTTTAATTTAGAGACGAACTTAATAGAAAAAATGTAGTCACTTTAGGATTGCCCTTTTAAAATAAATGAGGCGAGCCTGTCCAAATAAATAAATTGTGGGGCCCTCAGTAAATGTTTAAAAATATTTAGAAAAATTGGGAAGGGTCGTTTAGCTAATTTCACGGCCCTCCCAAAAGATTACAACTCGCTAGACTCTCTTTAGGACGCGCCTTAATTAATCTTACCTTCCTAAACTCGGGTGTGCATTTATGCGATCCAAATCCAAATCTCGTCAGAGTCGAAATGTGTCGACAACCACGAGTACACTGGCTGTGACGTGGTCCGAGATATGTTTTCACAATGTTGCAATTCTCTATAAATAATAACAATAATAATTAAATAAAAGTGGTAAAAAGTAAAATTGGCACATAGGTTCTTCATATAATAAAATCGGATAAATAAGATAAATATGACAGTTGAGCGACCATGCTAGAACCACGGAACTCGGAAATGCCAAACACCTTCTCCAGGGTTAACAGAATTCCTTATCCGGATTTCTGTTGCGCGGACTGTTAAACAGAGTCATTCTTTTCCTCGATTCGGGATTAAACCGATGACTTGAGAAACCATAAATCTCAAAGTGGCGACTCTGATTCTTTAATAAATAATCCCGTTTCGATTGTCCTTTAATTGAAAAACTCCTCTACTCCCTCGCGGGGCGTGAGAAAGAGGTGTGACAGCTCATGCGACTCTGCTGGGTAGAATTTGACCCAGAACCACTAGTTCAGGGTTAGAAATTCGAGCATATGATGAATTGTTATATTTTGGCTTTATTTTCTGATATTTCCATTTGATACATGGTTAATGTGAAAAATGATGTTTTGTTACCGCTTTGATATTATCTGAACTGTATATAAACTTTGCCGATACCCTTCTCTTTTCACCTCCGGGGATGTGCTTACTGGTTGAGACTCCATATTCTGCTAGTGTCATACCCTGAAATAAAAAGAGGCTCGGATAAGTTACAAAGCCGGACGATCCCGCGGGTCATCGGTACCTTGCTCCCTCCTCGACCCGAGTTGTCCGCTCGGGTACACTGTCTAGAACACCGACCCAGGTTTTCAACATAGAAAAACTTGACTTCATGCCGGATCCCTAGTTGAAACGTTTATTTGCATCATGTGCATTTGAATTAGAGGACTCAACATACGGATTGAGTCCGTCTAGGACAAGCAACCTGAAGTGAAAAGACCATCATGCTACATCTTGTGTGATTTATGCATTTATTTGTTCAGACTTGCATGCAGACCGACTTACGAAAATTGGAAATACTAGAAAATCGGGAAAAAAAATAAAAAAAAATAGTTGTTAAGAGTATTAATTTCACGTTTTTAGAAAACCAATTTCCAAATAGTGGCAGAACTCTACCAAATTTGAGAAAATGAAGGGGGAAAAAGAATTGTTTTTTTAGTTTAGTTTGATTTATTTGAAAAACAAAAGAAATGAGTCTTTGTTTTTAGTTTGGGAAAAATAGGTTGTTTTTTGTTTGTTGAAAATGAAAAGAAAAAAAGAGAATCATTATTTTATCTTGTTTTCAAAAAATAGAAAATGAAAATAATTTGTTTTGCCATGAAAAATGAAAAATAATTTGGTTGATTGACCCACACAGCCATAGAATCTTCGTCCCCGAGGCGTTGAAAGGTCGTGTTTGCAATATCGGGTCTTATATTTTGAAAAACAAAAAAGAGAGTCATAAATAAGTCGGGTGATGCTGTTTTGTCAAAAATAGCCGAATATTCCCGAAAGGGACGCCGGAAGACTGACTTTGTATAAACAACCACCTTTGGTTCATTTTTAGATTTTGACCGATCGACCCACACAGCCTTAAAATCTTCGGCCCTGAGGCGATGAAAGGCCGTGTTTGCAAAACCAGGTCTCTTATTTTAGTTTGAAAAAAATAGAGTCAGTATGCAAGTGAATGCCGTTTGGATTTTGATCAAAATAAGTCAAGCCAGCTTCGACAAAGTATTAAACCGTTCTTGCAAAGATAGCCTTAGATTACTTTTCAGTTGTCGAAAGGTTGTTTTCATAAATAACGGACAAGTTTGTATAGTGTCATAAAATAAATTCTCCCCGGCCTCAAAATTCATGAGAAATTGGGGAGGTGTCACGTCTGCAAAAATAGTCATTTGGTTAAATTTGTCAAACAGGGAAAGGAATCTGGTTGTTTGTTTTTGAGTTTGTAATTCTTTATATTAGAATATGTGATATGTTTAATTTTCAAGTGTGTAAGCCGTATTTTCGTCAAAGTCTATTAGTATGGTCAGTTTTTAAAAATTTGTAATCAAGTTTGCTTTATTTTGAAAATTTAAAATTCTAAAAAAAATGTTTTATCGTTATTGACCTTTCATTTGCGTGAACTATGCACGGTTCGATTCATGTGGGGTCACGATATGTAGGCAATCTCCATAAGATTCGACTACAACCGAAAAAGCAAAAAAAAAGAAAGAAAAAAAATTGAAAAAAGAAGAAAAATGAAAAACAAAAAAGCAAAAAAAAATAAAAATATTTTGTTAATAATGTGGATCGACTTAGTTCCTTCTAACCTATTTTGTTTTGAATCAAAAAGAAAATTAAGGTGATTGATTTGTGGTTGTGAAATGGCAACTCCTCCGGCTGCTGACACTAAGGCCCACATGCTGCTAAGCTTTCTGTGATATCAAGGGTTGATCTTGAGAACGGGTCAACAGAAGGAACCTGTTAAGAATGACGTGATAAAGACTTGTGAAATTCCTATTATTGTTGATGCAGAACTCAGTAGCTAAGATATCGTGCTTGGTAGTTGAAAAGACGCTCCATTTTTGGGTCAGTCGAAGAGGAGCTTTGATGATTTATTTTGTTGTCATCTCTGTTATCCGGGTTATTTATGGGTTGTAATCCAGATATTGTCTTGTGATCAAACCCTATTATCCTTTCATACTTGTTTAGTCGTAGTTGGTTTGTTTAGTGTTGTCCAGGTTCATTTCAGTTTCATTCCAACGGTTATACTCTAGTTGTTTTGCTTGTTTTGTTATTCGAACAGTTTTACCGTTTGTCCAATGCCAAATTCCGTTCCTTTATTACTTCCAGTATACTTCTTTGTTTAGTTTTTCTTTATCCTTTTATTTTGCTTTTGTTCAATGATGATTCTAATGACATGACATGCGCACACAACTTAGGCCTAATATTAAATGCTAATCAAAGCCATTGAGAGATTATCGAGACATTTAAAGGAAATAAGGACGGTTTGAGATTATTTGGAGCCCTAGTCATATGAAACTGAGGCAAGTAAAAAGAAAACCGCTAAAGGCAATTTGGCCAAATTGACGGGGGGGGGGGGGGGGGGATCGTTCGTGGTAATGAAATGAGGGTGTTGCCCAGCGATGCTTTAAAATGATACATGAAAAGGCAAAAGTGCGGATATGGTTAGCAAGTCTGGCACAATAGAAATATGTTGCGAATGTTCAATTGCATTGTTTGCACTTGGAACGTATTAGAGATTGGAATGACTGAGACATTTTGTTCTACTATCCAAACACTTTATCCTTCGCTAACCCTTTGAGTCTTATTTATTTTCTTTCATACCCCACCTTCGTAATCAATAGAAAAGGGTAGAAACACAAACGTAGAAGAAAAAGAAAAGTATAAATGAAGGGAAAGAAAGAAAGAAACAAAAACAGCAAAAGTGAAAAAAAATGATGATAACAAAAACAAAATAAGGTTAGAAGAAAACAAAGGAATTGTGAACTACGTTCGACCTGGTTCCTCAAAGAATATACATAGGCGCCTCACGGCTCGGTCATAGTGTAACAAAAAAAAAATCCCCAAGCAAGAAATTGGGGCAGAAGTTGTTTTTTTTACAGAAATTTGGTTCCGAAGGTTGTAACTTCGAATCCAATGTTAATTTACTTTGAGCCTTTTAATACCATTTCTTTCTAGCCTATCCAAATCCTATATTATGGTCCAAAGAAAGACCTTCCGATCAGTCTTCAAAAAAGGCCAACTCAGGAAAATGGGAGAGTCTTATCAGACCATAACACTCTGATCCCCGACAAAAAGACTATGATCCCCAACAGAAAAGACTCTAGTTCCCTACAGAGAAGATCATGAAAGAGTTTTGTCGGTAACACCATAATCTCCAAGCTGAAAGGTAATACAAATAAGAGAAATCTTATCGGTGAAAACTTTCACGGGCACCATAAGGCGATGAAAGTTGAGGAAAAAAAACCAAAATGAGAGAGGCTTGACAGTGAAAACCTTCGGGCACTACAAGTCGAATAAGGGTTAGGATCAGATGGGGAATCACCAACCGAAGATCTTGAAAGACGATTGACGACACAGGATAGGCCACATGCGCATTACATGACCATTAGAGTCGGTATCCACGTCTGATAGGTTTTATTTTATCATTTCTTTTGCTAGAAAGTTGTCCCTGTCCTTTGTTTTTATTCTGTTCCTTTTTATCTTTCTCCTTTCATAGAAAAATTCCCAATAGAGTCTGTTTGGTCAGAACAAGTGAGAAATGATTTCAAAATATATCATCAGCTTCCAATTAGGCAAGGCGAGATCTAACTCGTGCATCCAAGGGGTATGAGTCAGGAAGGAACAAGCGCAAGGCCTATGCCGAGAGATCCCAAGCAAGATGAGATTGAAAAAAGGATCGACCAGTGTCAAGAAGGATATCTAGAGCATGAATCAAAGTTTATTGACCTAAAGGCCAAGGCAAAAGAACACTACACAGAGCGATTGGTATGATTTGGGGAAATTTATGTAAGACTCAAGGGTCGGGGAAATGCGAGTTCCTGAGCTATGCCACGAAAGTAGAGGGATATCCCCGGAGAAAGTGGTATATCAGCAAAACATTGCAAAATCTTCAAGGAAATCAGCTGTCGCGGAAACGATACCGGGTCATATGGGAAATAATAGTGAGATGTTTGTGCATAAGGAATCATCAAGAAGGTCGGGCCAGCCCAGCTTCAAGATGGGCGGACAGTGCAGAGCATGGGAAAGAAAAGAAGAAAATCATCCTAGCTGGAGTATCATAACCAACCACCCCGTTTTAAACTAACCAAGTTTTTCTTTGGTGTGAAATAGGGACGTGAAATGTCATTGATGGTATAGAAGCATGATGCAAGGAGGTTTAGAAAACCAGGGCAGAAAATTTTCTTTTCATTTTGAAAATTTTCTTGAAATCAGGTATCCACTTTAGGGAAGAATGGAAATAAGATAAGTCTAAAGGGAAGGGGTCTTCGAACCAAAATTATCCCCAGTGCAACACCAGCTTTAAAGGATTGAAAATTCCCCATCAGTGCAACACCGTTATCCCCAGCTAGTGACGTTTTTTGTCCCCAATAGTGTTAAGAGAAAATAAAAATTTTGAAGGAAGTAGTTTTGAAAAAAAACACGAGGGGAAGAAAAGAGATCCCCAGCAGATATATCATCCCCATAAAATAATATCATCCCCAGCAAATTTTGATTGCATAACAAAATGCAAGGCAGGGAAATGAGAGAAGGTAAAACCATCCCCAGCAGTAGTGGCACGACCACTCACCAAATTTTAAACATACAAAGTTTTATTTGATTTGAAGTAGGGAAAAGAAATATCATTGATGGCGGAAAGACACGCCACTAGTAAAAGCACCAAAACTAAAATTTTCTCGGAGGAACGAGGAATCCTTTTTAAGTTGTTGTAGTCGGGAGCCCACCCGTAGAACGGAGGCGTTACTACGTAAGTTGTTAAAGTCGGGAGCCCTCCCGTAGAATGGAGGCGTTACTACTTAAGTTGTTGAAGTCAAGAGCCCGCCTGTAGAAAGGAGGCACTATTTTTATGTTGTTGAAGTCGGGAGCCCGCCCGTAGAACGGAGGCCTTATTTGCCCACCCGTAGAACGGAGGCTTATCTTTAAGTTTTTGAAGTCAGGATCCCACCCATAGAACGGAGGTGTTATCTTTGAGTTGTTGAAGTCGGGAGCGCGCCCATAAAACGGAGGCGTTATCTTTAAGTTGTTGAAGTCGGGAGCCTGCCCGTAGAACGGATGCGTTATCTTTAAGTTGTTGAAGTCGGGAGCCCGCCCGTAGAATGAAAGCGTTATTTTTAAGTTGTCGAAGTTGGGAGCCCGCCCGTAGAACGGAGGCGTTCTTTTTAAGATGTTGAAGACGGGAGCCCGCCCGTAGAACAGAGGCGTTATTTTTAAGTTGTTGAAATCAGGAGCCCGCCCGTAGGACGGAGGTATTTATTTTAAGTTAAAGGATTCAAGAGCCCGCCTGTAGAACAGAGGTATTTATTTCAAGTTAAAAGTGTCAGGAGATCGCCTGTAGAACTGAGGTATTTATTTTAAGTTAGAGGAATCAGGAGCCCGCCTATATACTGGAGGTATTTATTTTAAGTTAGAGGAGTCAGGAGCCCGCCTGTAGAACGGAGGTATTTATTTTACGTTAGAGAAATCAGGAGCCCGCCTGTAGAATGGAGGTATTTATTTCATGTTAGAAGAGTCAGGAGCCCGCCTGTAGAACGGAGGTATTTATTTTAAGTTAGACGAGTCAGGAGCCCACATGTAGACGGAGGTATTTATTTTAAGTTGTTGAAATCAAGAGCCCGCCTGTAGAACGGAGGTATTTATTTTAAGTTAAAGGAGTCAGGAGCCCGCCTGTAGAACAAAGGTATTTATTTGTTTAAGTTAAAGGATTCAGGAGCCTCCCTCTAGAACGTAGGTATTTATTTTAAGTAAAGGAGTCAGGAGGCCGCCTGTAGAACGAAGGTATTTATTTTAAGTTAAAGTAGTCAGGAGCCCGCCTGTAGAACAGAGGTATTTATTTTAAATTAAAGGAGTGAGGAGCCTGCTTGTAGGAAAGAGGTATTTATTTAAAGTTGAATGAGTCATGAGCCCTGCTTGTAGAACGGAGGTATTTATTTTAAGTTAAAAGAGTCAGGAGCTCGCCTGTAGAACGGAGGTATTTATTTTAAGTTAAAGGAGTCAGGAGCCCGCCTGTAGAACGGAGGTATTTATTTTAAATTAAAAGAGTCAGGAGCCCGCATGTAGAACAGAGGTATTTATTTTAAGTTGAAGGAGTTAGGAGCCCTGCATGTAGAACGGAGGTATTTATATTAAGTTGAAGGAGTCAGGAGCCCTGCCTGTAGAACGGAGGTATTTATTTTAAGTTAAAGGAGTCAGGAGCGCGCCTGTAGAACGGAGGTATTTATTTTAAGTTAGAGGAGTCATGAGCCCGCCTGTAAAATGGAGGTATGTATTTCAAGTTAGAAGAGTCAGGAGCCCGCCTGTAGAACGGAGGTGTTTATTTTAAGTTAGAGGAGTCAGGAGCCCGCATGTAGAACGGAGGTTGTTATTATTTTATGTTGAAGATGTCAGGAGCCCGCCTGTAGAATAGAGGTTGTTATTATCTTAAGTTGATGGAGTCAGGAGCCCGCCTGGAGAATGGAGGTTGATTTATCCTTATGTTGCTGATGAAGTCAGGAGCCCGCCTGCAGAATAGAAGAATATAATTCAAGATCAAAACAGAAGACAGTAATGTGAAGGGTTACAACAGAAATCCCTAGCATAACAAGCTTAAATGAAGGAAGCAATATTCCTAGCAGATAAAACAAAATGATGGAGCTTGTGTTTAGAAAAAGCAAAAGGGCTAGTGTCATCGTAGCAGTTTGCAGAGCGGAGGAAACGCAAGCCCACAAGAAAGCAAGTCAAAAGGGACAAGTGAAAGATAGATACGATCTTATGATCCATAGTCTAGCCTAACTTCTTATTTTCTTTTAGCATGGTGTAATAAGGAGATCAATATGCAGCAGTAACAGCAGGCAGCAGCAGTAACAATAGAATTGCAGTCCCATGGTAGTCCAGCTACCAAAACTTCCCGAACTATATTGACTTGATTCCCTTTTAGCCAGGGATATGTAGGAAACCTTCGAGGCAAAGGTTCGGTCGAAACATTCAAAAAATGGTTCACACGGAGTACTCGAACGGGCAAAAATCGCTCGTATCCGCTCACCTTATCTTTCCATGAAAACTCTTCGTGTTTTCGGACAAAGAGGGGCAGCTGTGAGCACGTGATTTTTTCACTATATATGTGTTACTCCCATAAAATTCAAAATAAAATAAATTTTAGCTTTATTGCAAATTTTGTGAATTTCGTGTTACTTTTCTTGTGTTATTTGCATTTGTATGTTCATGTTTATTTGTTAAATTAATAAATAAATACAAATATATGTCTCCCTTGCATGTATGATTTAATTCTATAATTAGGAGTAGTTAAGTTTTGTTTTATAAAATGAAAATCACAAAAATGTCCATCTTTTTGCATTTTTAGCCTTTAATGTCCAAATTGTGTGATTGTGCTTTAATTGTTATTTAATTTTATGTGATAATTGTTATTAGAATTCAATTAGTATTTAAAGATAATTTATATTTATTATTTAATCTTAGAATATTAATTTTATTAATTAGAAAATAAATGAAAAGAAGTAAAAATTGTGAAAGAAAAATCGGATTGGGCCTCTTATCCTAAATTGAATTCACTTGGCCCAAATGCCATACAAGTCCAACCCAAAACCCACCGGGTCAACCCAACCCGATCTGCCCCTTAACCCAAAACCCCCCCCCCCCCCCCCCCCCCCCCTCATTTTTTTGTTTCATTTTCATTACACTAGCCTAAACAAACCCTAAACCTAAAAACACCCCCCCCCCCCCCGTTTGACATCTTCTCCAAACAGCCCCAAGCACCTTCAACCTCCATAGTTGCCCCCCATCACCTCTGCTCCTCCTTCACGTAACCAGCAAACACACTCGCACACACAACACCCCGTCGCCCCAGCCATGAACCACGTCCAAACACCACCACATATGCCTTCCTCTTCCATCCCCCCACGCTGCCAGCTCGAGCTTCACTCTCCTCCGCGAATCGGCGTCGAACAGGCAGCCGCGACGACCAGCTCGTCACCAACGTCCACCAGCTTCACCCATCTCCTTCCATCGTCAACCACTACTCCTCGTCCCTCTCCTCCTTCACGAGCAACAACCCTTATTGTCAACCACCCAAACGACCATATGACCCTCTCCTTGGTCGACCACTTCATTTCATCTTCTTCATTTCCATAGATGCCTTCATCGCCGGAAACCCAACGAGAAACTCAACAGTCACTCCCAAACGTTTTCTAGTAGCTCATCGTCGTCCCACTTCCAAAACGTCAGTCCAGTCCGCTTCTTCATCTTCCATTTCCTAGAGTTTTTGGGACAAATTCCGGACAGAAGTTTAACAGAGTTGAGGTTAGTTTGAGTTCGTCGTTGTTCGTCGAGCCTATCCGTTCCTTTTCTCGTTGCAATAATTTGTTTGAAATCATATTTTTGCTCTGTACATTTGCTCGACACAGATAATCATGATTCAGTCATTTCTTGTGTTATTGTTTAACATTTTAGCCTCTGCTTATCCGTTCATTTAGGATCAATTTGTCCGTCAGTTGAGGTGTTGATAAATATTGATTTTGCTAAGTTTCATGTTGTCCATATATTTTTGATATTCTCGGATTTGAAATTGTTATATGTTTGATTCTTTTTTTTGTTCGTTGGTTATCATTTTCTTGTTTATTTCTTCAGTTTGTTTTTATTTAAAGGAATTTAGTTTTAATATAGAAGTATGTTAGTTTAATAAGTCTTTCATCTTGGTTGCAATATTGTTATATTTAATTTGAAGTTTAATTGATTATTGAGTTTAGTGAATTGAATCCGTTTTTTATTTCTGTTTAAGTCTAAATTTGGATCTGACTTAGAAATTTGAATTTGTTTGTTTGGTCTGTTTAAGTTTAATTTGAATTTGAGCTTAGTAATTTGAATATCTTGTTATTGTTGTTGAATCTGAAAATATATTTGTTGTTAAAAATGTTATTCAGTCAAAATAATTTTTGTTCTTTAATGTTCATTATTTAGTTTGAATTGTTGTTGAATTTGATTAGGAATTTGGTTATAGTTGTAAAAAGTTGGTGTTTTTCTGATAATTTTGGTGCAGATTGTAGGGATGTGGGTATAATGGTAATTTTAGTAGTTTGAGGGGGATATTTTTTGGAATTGAAAAATAAAGAGTTGATTAAAAATATAGTGGGGAACATAATTATGTAAAGTAAAAAGAGGGGACAAGATATGTGGGGAGAATAATGATTAAAGTAAAAAGAGAGTGGATTGTGGGGTCCACGTTTGACTGTAATTGGGAATTAGAAATAGTATGTAATAATAAAAAGGGTAATAATAATTAAAAGAGAGGAATGGGTATGGCATTTTAGGATATATAATAGCAGTCATTTAACACTTAGAAAAGGGGAAGAAAATTTAGAGAGAAAAAATATTTTCAGAACTAGAGGGAAGATAAACAACTGCTATTGTTCATTAAAGCTTCTTCTTTTTCTTGAATTATAAAAATCAGAAGTTATTTTCTTTTTTTTGGCAACTGGATATTCTTTGTTGGTCTGTCTCCTGGGTTTTCTGTCATTCCCGCTAATACTGGACAATTGTGTTACTGCTAATGGTTGTTTGTTGTTGTTGCGTTGTTTCTACTGCTGCTGATGATATTTTTCATTTTCCTTGTATTCAAATACCAGGTATACTACTCTGAATCATTTTTTGACATGCATTAAAACTGAAATGAAATGGCCAGAAGATTTATGCTTCCAATTATAGGATATTCGTATTTTTTTATATTCATTACGTGTTTCATGTTATATGAATGGTAGAATAATGTATAATGCGAAGAGTTAAATTGCGGAACTATTGAGTGGGTGTCGGTATGAAAGCCATAAGTATTAATTTCGGCTTTTGTTAATTTTTATATTTGAATAATGTAGTTTGAAATCGCATTCAAAATCAAATTGGTAAATAGTCAATAAGAGAAATCGATTTAATTTGGGGATGAAGGTTAGTAAAATTTAGATTTGAATTTGCAAATATTGGAATAGAAGCAATTTGAGTTTTTTTAATAAAGATCCGCAAATATTAGGCAAATATAATAGGCCAATAATTTTGTAGAATCGGTAGGCTAGATGCTCTTAATGTGTGATTCAATTTAGCAAGACTTAGAACATTAATTCATTAGGTGCAAGTTTCAGCGATATGAGTTAACACTTAAGTTTAATAATTTTTTTAGCTTTAGTAATTATGGTTAAAGCTAGTTGCAAATAGTTGTGAATAATTAATCTTAATAGCTTTATATAACAATGTGAGTTTTTAATCTAGCTATAATTGATTTCTTTTGAATATTAGTTGTCAAATTTTGTATTTTATTTGTAATTTTGATTTTATTTATTTATTTATAATTTCGAATTTCTTTTCCTTTTTTTAGAAAAAAATCTTTTCAATTAATATTTGCCTTAAATACTAGATTAGTGTGTTACGTTTTTTTAAGCATACAATTAATTATGATTTTTCTCTTTTAATTTAGAGACGAATTTAATAAAAAAAATGTAGCCACTTTAGGATCGTCCTTTTAAAATAAATGAGGCGAGTCTCTTCAAATAAATAAATTGCAGGACCCTCAGTAAATGTTTAAAAATATTTAGAAAAATTGGGAAGGGTCCATTAGCGAACTTCACGACCCTCCCAAAAGATTACAACTCGCTAGACTCTCTTTAGGACGCGCCTTAATTAATCTTACCTTCCTAAACTCGGGTGTGCATTTATGCGACCCAAATCCAAATCTCGACAGAGTCGAAATGTGTCGACGACCACGGGTACACTGGATGTGATGTGGTCCGAGATATGTTTTCACAATGTTGTAATTATCTGTAAATAATAACAATAATAATTAAATAAAAGCGGTAAAGGCACATAGGTTCTTCATGTAATAAAATCGGATAAATAAGCTAAATATGACAGTTGAGTGACCGTTCTAGAAACATGGAACTCAGGAATGCCTAACACCTTCTCCGGGGTTAACATAATTCCCTATCCAAATTTCTGGTGCGCGGACTGTTAAACAGAGTCATTCTTTTCCTCGATTCGGGATTAAACCAGTGATTTGGGACACCATACATCTCCCAAGTGGCGAATCTGATTCTTTGATAAATAATCTCGTTTCGATTGTCCTTTAATTGGAAAAACTCCTATACTCCCTCCCCCCCCCCCCCGGGGCGTAAAAAGGAGGTGTGACAGCTCTGGCGACTCTGCTTGGTAGAATTTGACCCAGATCACTGGTTCAGGGTTAGAAATTCGAGCTTATGATGAATTATTATATTTTGGCTTTATTATCTGATATTTCCATTTGATACATGGTTAATCTCCTATATGCGAACGCGATGCACCGCGCCACCAACTTACGCGAACGCGACACTCTTACCATGAATGCCATGAACAAACTAGGCAGGGATCTAGGCCCTTCTACGCGAATGCGAGGCCACTCACGTGAATGTCGTCCCCCCATTTTTCCAAAACTAAAGAAATCAGATTAACGACATTATGGACAAAATAACTCTTTTCCCCTTTTGAAGAAACGGGTTACAGAGTTTGAAAAGTCGCCACCTAATGATTATAGTGCATTAGGACACTTTAGAGAAAAGAAAAAGATTTTTTTTTGAAGAAAACCAGAGTTCAGGTAAGGGCTTGAGATTATCTCAAGGGGAATGTGTTAGGCACCCCTCAAGATCCACTAGTGTGGTTATCGGCCATGCTTAATTGTGAATTTAAGAAGAGTATGAGTAAACGATTAAAGTTTGCACAAAGGAAAATGTAGCAAGTTGAAAGAAGAAAGACACAAGTTGTTTAAAAGAGGGATTTTGACAGAAAACATTAGTCTAAAATAAGACATTAATAAAGAAGAAGAAAGGGTGTCCTAGGGTTAACCATAATATGGATCACTTTGGTGCAATATCCAGCAATAATTCTCACACGAGATATTGACGCACCAGTCATCATATCCATATTCTACCCCTCCCACCCTGTTAAGGTATTTAAACGTGATTAGTTCTCGATTACATATTGCATGCTAATACACATCCCAGCCTATCAGTCCATGGGTATTTGGACTTCTATTCCTAAGAGGGAAGAAAAGGGATGGAGGCATATATGGAGTCTAAAAGGATAAAATACTAGGGCGTCAATCAAAAACAGATACCAAATACATGGGGGTATTAAACAAACAACCAAAGGCTCATCCAAACCCCGTATATCACACAACAATTAGTTTAGCATGACTTGCACATATGGATTTGGTCTTTAATTAAAATCAATGGCGGACGGACCAGTTTAACGCATAGAACTAGATAAAAGATCTACATTAGGAAACTTGGATCCAACTATTAGGAGTTGTTGTATTTTTAAGGACAAGTTATGGATGGAGGTCCTAATGCAGGAGAGAGCAGAAAGCAGAAGTTTAGGAAATTGTCGAAGTTCAGAAAAGAAGTTTTAAAAATATGCAGAATTGTAAAAGTAGAAAGTACAGTAGAGTTCCCAGAGGTAAAAAATGCTTCAAAGAGCAATTTTAAAAATTGTTTTGCAAACTTTATGCATAAAAATGCAGACAGAGATTTGAAAGACGGTTTTAGAGACAAAGATATGGATCTAGAGAATTGCAAACAAGTTTGGGCGGGTTTTATTAGAAAAACGTTGGGATTGCTTGCCAGATTATCCAGATTTTAAGACGGATTTAAACAAGTTAAAACCTATAGGAAGGATATCTATACCTTGATTTTTATCGACTCGTTACTGATTTAATTCTTTAAGGAAGTGAGCATTTGATTACCCTACTATTTAGCTTATCGTTTTACGCATTTTCTTAATGGCATGATTTCTATATGCAACAGATTGATTAATATGTCCTATAGGCATGATATCTAAATGATAAAAACTGCAAAGTCTATAACATTATTTCTAGGTTATTTCAAATATTAAGCCTATCATGATATCTAAACGATTTAAAGTAGTAAAAGCCATATAGGCATGATATCTAGGTGACTTGAAATAGTAAAAGTCATATAGGCATGATATCTAGGTGACTCGAAGTAATAAAAGTCCTATAGGCAAGATCTCTAAGTGATTCAAAGTAATAAAAGTCCTATAGGACTGATTTCTACCCTTTATCATGCAAACGACTAAAAAATAAACCCCTCCCATATCATTAACTACTATATCATAGCCCGCAGCTAGATCCAAACTGCCTAATGTAATCTTGATATCCAATACATGTGTTTCACCAAATCCGGATTCTAGATTCCAAGGCCTTCTCTTAGAGTGTTTCAAACTTCCAAGGGGCTTCAGGAGCCCAGGCAATTGATACACTCTAAATATTGAATATTGTAACGGAGTAGTGCAATGTGTGGAATTACCAGGCCTTAGGCATCCAAGTTCAGAGGGAACTCTAGGGTCCCTAAGCATGGCTGACCAGAGGGGGGTAGAACATAAGAGCTAGGAGTAGGTGTAAAGTGAGAGAGAAACCTCAGCAGGAGGTGGTCATACCTAGTCATGACATAGACTGGCACTCCCCTAGCCTCCCACTCAGATTCAAACAAATAAGATCAGATACTTAAAGAGTCAATCGCAGGTCTGAATGATGATCAGGACATCAATAGACCCAAATTAGAGCTCACCACATTGAGGGGAAAGGAAATGGAAAAGCAATCAAGTAGAGACTGAAAAGAGTCTAGTGCCGAATCACATACAACAATTCCTAATGCTGTTATGACTCAGGACAATCCCAAATACAAAGGGAGTAGGGAAAGGGACTAACTAATTATATAGTGCAAGAAGGCATAAATGAGCATACAAAGAAAGAGATAGAAGCAAAGAAATTGAATAAGGATGCCATGTTACATAAAAGAGCATACCAGTTATAATTCTAGGACAGTAGAACAGTAGCAAATAGAAAGCCGGAATAAACAGGGATAAACTCAGGAAACTCCCAAATATATAGGCGTTCAACCAGCAGGTAGTGTAGAATGCTCAGTAGTAGTGCAGAGAAGTAGAGAAATAGAGAGTAGTAATAGCAGTAGTAAAGAAGAGAGATGAATTCTGACTTTGGCAGTTAGAATTCGATGTGTAAAGTGAAAAGAAAAACATGTATTTATACTCGAAATGAGAAATGCAAACAAGGAAAAAATTAGTCAAGTATCAATGAAGATAAATCAACTAACAGAGACTCATTTAATTAAGGAATCCTAATTTGAACAGTAAAGGAACAAAATATTTAAGGAAGAGGATCAAGTAAACAACATGTGCATAGTATACAAATAAGGGTGAATACACAGAGTTATTTAAGGAAAAGTTTCTTTTTTGAAACACACGGTTTATAAGAATAGAAAAATAGCATCAATCAAAAAATCAAAATTGCAGGCTTTGTTCGAATGAACCAAGTCAGGAAAAGTGAGGAGAGGGTTTTACTTGAGGAAAATCAATGACAATCAAGTAGAACCCAAAGAGATTTTGAATCCAATCATGAGTTGGAAAACCCTTTTTTCAAAGAAAAATTCCTCATATATAAAGCACACATGCGGGAAGTAATTTTCACGCCAATTACAGAAGCCTAGCACAGAAAAGTTCAGAGTCAAAGAAGAGTACAAAGACTCAGACGATTCTGAGAAACCTAGAGTTCAAAAATATGAACCTTAGTTCCAAACACAAGATCCAAATTTGTCAAAAAACCCGCCAAATCCTAGGGGTTTTGACTTGAGTAAGATGCAGAGAAGAAAAGCAAATAATTGAAACAGGCTCAGAGACTCATGAGAAAATGAACAAATAGTAGGTTCAAGGCGAATAGAGCTAATTTGAAACACAGTAAGAGTAGCAAGAACACGTTTTAAGAAACTTTGAACTTAAACAAATTTAGAAGAAGGAAGATAAAGAACCGACGCTTAGTAGAATATGAAATAAAGGAACACATGAACATATAGGGTAATATGTGAAATCATGCTATAGAAACTAGTAGAAGAAAGAATGGAGAACATCATAATAAGGCAAACACAAAAGCACAGGAGAGGAACATGCGAGGAAAGAACATAAGAACACAAGCGAAAAAACTCATAAGAACATGGCATATACAGATAGATTCACACAAATAAAAGAAGGTGAAGAAGAGACGAAAATCGTGTTAAGATTATTAGTAAACCCTAAATTTAAACAGGCTGAAGTTGAAAAAGAAAAATTGGGGAAAAGCTTTAAAACGTTGAATACAACACAGATTCATCACAGATCTAAGCAAATAAGACCAGAAGGAACCTCGAAATAGCTTTAGGGTTTCCCAGAAACCCTAGAAATGAGAAGGCTTGGAAAAGGTATGGTCTCGAACAGGTTTGAGCCATGGCTAGGATCTTAAGGCTTAAACACGTCGGAACAGAGCCGGAGAGGCCATAGGAGCACAGATCGGCGGAGGATCTGAACATTCATCGTTGAGGTCGGACCTCAAACCTTCAACAACCAGGGTCTTGAGGATAAAACAGGTTAGCACAGGTTGTCCATAGCCTAAGAAGCCATGGACTCCAGTGATGATTGATCGGAGAAGACGAGGGAGATGATTAGGATTTCGAGGGCTTGAGAGCATTTGAGATGAGGAGAATTTGAAGGCGGCTGTCTGAGAGAAATGGGATTAGGGTTGGGGGTTGGTAGAATTACAAAAGCAAGTATCAACTGTGGTCGTTGATCAAGAGATCAACGGCATGACTAATAAATTAAGGTCCCAGACGAGTTTAGGCAATTGGGTCAGGGGTTAGAATTGGGATGTCCCAACTTGGGTTTGAAATTGGTTGAAATTGAAGTGGGAATGTGGCTAAAATTGAAATGAATTGAGGCTACAATTGAAGTAGCCAATTTTTCTGTTTTATTTTTATAAAAATAGTAATAAGATTTGAAAAGAAAACTAAAGCCACTGAGTAAATAAATAATATGTGAATATTAATTTAAAAATATTGAGATCAATTTGCATTTATAAAAATACCATTAAATCTTAAGAGGCTAGTATTGCAATTGCATGTAATTTAATTTTAAAAATACCAAAACAAATTGTAAAAATATGAAAAAATCATGTTACCTATATTTTTATGTAAATGTGAGAATAAAAAATTTATTCTCCAAAATAGAAAGTTTTGGGAATAATTGTTGAATTTTATGGTGTAAAAATAGGCCACAAATGGTTTAAAAATCATTAAAAATACTAAAATCCTTTGGTGTGCTTACACACACACACACACACACACACACACACACACACACACACACACACACATATATATATATATATATATATATATATATATATATATATATATATATATATATATATATATTATTTGGAAGTATCTTGGGTACAAAAATACGTAGGTAAAAATTGGGTATCAACAGCTGCCCCTCTTTACCCGAGGAGGATGAAAGAGTTGTCGGGTAAAGACGAGATGGTTAATTTTGACCGAAATCGGCAATTGTAAAGAATTATGACCGTGCTCTGGTTTTTGAGCTGCCTACATATCCCTGATTTGACAGGAATCAGCTCATGTATTTCGGGATCCATTGAAGGAATGTGTCGATGGAGGTTTGAAAGGATGGATGTAATGGTTGGGCTTAAAAAGATGTTTGGGTTTCGATGGGTTGAGGAAAAACCCGAAGCGGGTTCGCTCTTGCTGAGACGGCTGTTCGCTAGCTGGGGTACCTGCAAATGAGCGGTGCATGTATTTTTTTCATAATTTAAACGTGATGCAAGTTCCCGTTGGACCTTAAGTGTTGTCTTCGGACGGTTAGGATGACGTCCTCGGACTATGATGTCTTGGGCCATGAAGAGCATAAAAGTAAAGATTTGCAGGACATGAAATGGTGTTATCGGGCTATACGGACGGTGCCTCTGAACTATGACGCCTTTGAACAAGTTGGCAATTTTTCAAACCATAAGAAGATGGACATATTTCGGCCAAATGGATGCAAAGGGTGGTGATCTTTCAGCCAGAGCGAGAATTTTAAAATGTAGGTGGCGATATTTCAGCCGTACAGGATGGAGACAATGCTTAGTCTCGGAAGACAGATAGGTAGTCGTATGCGATGCAGATGGAAACAGAGATTAGTCTCGAAAGGCAGATAGGTAACCTTATGTAGGATGGAGGTAGGTCTTACCCTCGGAAGGCAGAAAATAGCCTTATGCAAAATGTATATGGAGACAGAGCTTAGTCTCGAAAGGCAGATAAATAGCCTTATGCAAGATAGAGGTAGAGCCTAACCTCGGAAGGCAGAGAATAGCCTTATGCAAAATGCAGATGGAGACAGAGCTTAGTCTCGAAAGGCAGATATGTAGCCTTATGCAACATGGAGGTAGTGCTTAACCTGGGAAGGCAGATAGATAGCCTTAAGAAAAAATAAAGATGGAGACAGAGCTTAGTCTTGAAAAGAATATAACAGCCTTATGCAATGTGGAGGTAGAGCTTAACCTTGAAAGGCAGAGAACAGCCTTATGCAATGCAGGAATGTAAAAGAACGAATAGTAGTAAGTTTTCTTAGCTGGTAGACAGTTGCGATATTAGGATTGCTGGGGAATGTTGGGTGTGGATAGTGACCCTCTGAGGGTTCCGATTCTGAAGATCAAATGTACCTTAATCTGTCGCAGAATTCCTGCATCCAAAGAAAAATCATGAGTTCTGTAGAGGGGAAAGGTTAGTTCGTATCCTCTAGCTCTTGGCGCCGTGTATCATGAGGGTAACGTTGCTAAACAATGATGATAAAATGATATGTATGCATGACTTAGTAAATATAATGCAAGTACATATACATAAAAATGATTTTATTTTGGATGAATCAACAAATGCAACGTGGTCCAAGACGCGGTGACCTTGCTTGCTCCAGTTTACTGGGTCGGTGCTGATGAAAAGACTCAAAGACTTACTTCGGAATTTTGAGGGTCCTCCTTAATATTCTGCCCCAGTTCCAATTGCGGGGGAAAATGGGATTTTTATTAAAGTGTGACCAAAGTCTTCCTACATATTCCCTCTTAAACGGGAATCAGGTCAAGCATAGTTCAAATTACATCATGAAAGAAAAGCATACGATCAAATATAGTATCGTTTCATTGTGTCTGAGTTGATTGGATTCGGCTAGACTTTTCCGTCCATTTCTGTGAGAATAAGGGCTCATCCAGTTAGAACCCGATGGGCCACGTATGGACCCTGCCAATTGGGAAAGAATTTCCCATTGGATTCATCCTGATGTGGAAATATTTTCTTCAATACCAGCTGTCCTGGTGTGAATTTCCTTGGCTTAACTCTCTTCTTGAAGGCTCTGGACATTCTGTTATGATATAATTGACCATGAAAAACTGCATTCATTCTCTTTCCGTCTATGATGGTTAATTGCTCGTAGTGACTCTTGACCCATTCTGCATCATCTAACTCTGCTTCTTATATGACCCTCAAGGAGGGAATTTCAACCTCGGCGGGGATGACTGCCTCGGTACCACAGACCAACATGTAGGGAGTGGCCCCAGTTGAAGTGCAAACTGTGGTACGATAACCCAGCAAGGCAAACGACAATTTCTCGTGCCACTGCTTGTGCCTTTCGACCATCTTCCTTAGTATCTTCTTATTGTTCTTATTGGCTGCTTCTACAGCTTCATTCATATGAGGTCTATAAGCCGTAGAGTTCTTGTGTTTAATCTTGAATGTTTCACACATTCCTTTGATCAGGTCGTTGTTGAGTTTAGAACCATTGTCGGTAATGATTGATTTCGGAATTCCTAATCGACAGATCATACGGTCGCGGACAAAATCTGCTACAACCTTCTTGGTCACTGCTTTGTAGGATGCCGCTTCAACCCATTTGATAAAGTAATCAATTGCCACTAAGATGAACATGTGCCCATTTGATGTGGTTGGTTCGATTGGTCCAATAACAACCATTCCCCAAGCGGCGAATGGCCATGGTGAGCTTATTGCCGTAAGCTTGTTTGGAGCTACCCTTATCCTATGTACATGTATCTGACAACGGTGGCATCTCCGGACATACTGGATGCCGTTTGTTTCAAAAGTCATCCAAAAATACCCTGCTCGTAGTATCTTCTTTTCCAAAACGAAACCATTCATGTGCGGTCCGTAGGTCCCTGTGTGTACGTCCTCCAATAGTTTGGTTACTTCTTTTGCCCTGACATATCTTAATAACCTCAGATCGGGAGTCTTCTATACAAGATTCCTCCGCTATGAAAACTGTTGTTGGATAACCTCCGGAATGTGCGCTTCTGAGTAGCATTGGCAAGTTTTGGGTATTCTGCTGTTGTCAAGTATTCTTTGATATCATGGAACCAAGGTTTCCCGTCGGCTTCTTCCTCGACATGAACATAATAAGATGGTTGGTCGTGAATTTTGACCTGGATGAGATCAATAAAGTTTGTGAATGGATGTTGTATCATAGATGATAAAGTGGCTAAGGCATCAGCAAACTCATTCTGTATTCTGGGAACATGCTGGAATTCTGTCTTTCTGAATCTCTTCCTCAACTCTTTTACATAGTTTAGATAGGGGAGTATCTTGGAATTTTTGGTCGCCCATTCTTCTCAGACTTGATGAATGAGTAGGTCCGAGTATCCAATCACTAATAGTTCATGAATGTTCATGTCAATTGCCAGTTTGAGCCCCAAGATGCAGGCTTCATACTCGGCCATGTTGTTGGTGCATGGGAACCTAACCTTGGCGGATACCAGATAACGTTGACCGGTTTTTGATACCAGGACTGCTCCTATACCGACTCCTTTGAAATTTGAGACTCAGTCGAAAAACATCCTCCAACCATCATAGGATTCTGCAATGTCTTCTCCTATAAAAGCTACCTCTTCATCAGGAAAATGCGTCTTTAGAGGTTCGTATTCTCCTCCTACAAGATTCTCGATGAGGTTATCTGCCAAAGCTTGTCCTTTGACTATTTTCTGAATAATATAAACAATATCAAATTCACTTAACAGTATTTTCCATTTGGCGAGCTTGCCGGTAATAATGGGCTTCTGAAAGATATATTTCAATGGGTCTTTTCTGGATATGAGATAAGTTGAGTAGGCACAAAAGTAATACCTCAATTTGTGAGCTACCCAGGTTAGAGCACAAGAAGTGTGTTCTAATAAGGAATACTGAGCCTCGTACGAGGTAAACTTCTTGCTGAGGTAGTAGATAGCTTGCTCCTTTCTCCTCGTTTCATCATGTTTTCCCAAAATACAGTCAAATGCCCCATCCAATACTGCAAGATAAAGCAATAAAGGTCTCCCTGGCTCATGTGGAACGAAGACTGGCGGTGTTGACAAGTATTCCTTGATTCTGTCGAAAGCTTTTTGACAATCCATGTCCATTTAGTGGCGGCATCCTTCTTTAGCATCTTGAAGATGGGTTAACAAATGACGGTGGACTGGGCTATGAATCGGCTGATATAGTTGAGTCTTCCTAGAAAACTCATTACCTCCTTCATGCTCTTTGGTGGTGGCAACTCTTGAATGGTTTTGACCTTTGACGGGTCCAATTCTATTCCCCGGTGACTCACAATGAAACCCAATAACTTTCCGACTGGGACCCGAATGCACATGGATGGATTCAGTTTCAAGTTGTGTCTCCTCGGTCTGTTGAAGAACTTCCTTAAATCATCCATGTGATTTGCGGCTTTCTTGGATTTGATGATGACATCATCCACATACACCTAGATCTCTTTATGTATTATGTCATGAAAAATGGTGGTCATGGCCCTCATGTAGGTAGCACTAGCATTTTTCAAACTGAACCGCATCATTCTATAACAGTATATCCCCTATGGCGTGATGAATACTATTTTCTCTGCGTCCTTTTCGTCCATCCATATCTGATGGTATCTAGCAAAACAATCGACGAATTACCGCAGCTCATGTTTGGCGCAGTTGTCGATCAATGTATGTATATTTGGCAAAGGGAAGTCGTCTTTAGGACTGGTCCGGTTGAGATCCCGGTATTCGATATAGACTCTAACTTTCCCATCCATCTTTCGTACCAGCACGATGTTGGCTAACCATATCGGATATTCCACCACTTTGAGAACCCCGGCTTTGACTTTCTTGGTAACCTCTTCTTTGATTTTCATACTCATGTCTGGCTTGAATTTTCTGAGCTTCTGTTTTACCAGTGGGCATGCCGGATCTGTCGGCAACTTGTGAGCTACAATGGATGTGCTGAGACCGGTCATATCATCATACGACCAGGCGAACATATCCTCATATTCTTTTAAGAACTCGGTGTACTCTTCCTTTTCTGGTGTTGACAAATGTACGTTGATACGTATTTCCTTGACATTCTCTACATCTCCAATATTAACAACCTCGGGTTCGTCTAAATCAGACTTAGCCCTGTTCTCAAAATTCTCGGCCTCTCTGACAACTTCTTCTGCTATGTCATCCTCTTCTGAATCAATGTTTGTTTGTCGCATTGCCTCGTTGCAAGTTACAGTTGTTGGTTCATCATCAAGATATGTACTAGTAATGCTATGTAAAATAAACTATAAAGTAGAGAAAAGTAATAAGAGCGATATATAAAGATAAACTTGGAAAATGCCTTTGATTAATTTCATAACTGTTTGAAACATCGGAGCTATTTTCAAAATTAAAGACAATGCGGGAAATTAAAATCAACTAAAAGTAAAATGCGGTGCATATGCGTCGTTTAGCCATGCTACCCAGAATCTCTCCGAGCTCTGGTGGTCCTGACTGACTAATTGGTGAGGTGTGCTCCTTGGTTCAAGCTTGAATGGAAGGGCCTTCCTCCCCTTCCACCTAGAAGATAACACAACAATCCATATCATCCTCCAGAAATAGGTTCTTCATTGCTGACCGTGTCTCATCTTCCTCCGATCCATATATGACATCAGCTGGCTGAAAAGTCTGCTCCAACTGGGGTAGAGGGTGCTCCAGTGGGTAGTAGGGACCACGCCACGGTGGTTACTAATGGTTGAACTCCTCCCAAGTATACTCGTAACCCAGGCCAAAAGTGGTACCATGCTTCTTCAACTTTATAGGCTTGGTGATGCCCTGGAGATTTTTGCCAAGTCCTTTCCCGGGTTAATACCCGCTCTAATTTAGAATGCTCTCAATTTTGTTATCCCACCACTTGTCTTTGTCTATAGAGTTGACACGCTCAATGTGGTGGTATGTTTCTCCACCTATTCTCCTTCTACCTCCGATCATCGGGATGGTTTGGCGACAGTATATAGGGTTGCTACCGTCACCATGGATGATCACTTCCTGATGGTTCCATTCAAATGTTACAGCTTGATGCAAAGTTGATGCCACATCCCCAGCAGCGTGGATCCAGGGTCCTCCTAGCAACAAATTGTAGGATGCTGGCACGTCAATGACTTGGAACTCATCATCAGACCAGGTGGGTCCCATCTGTAGGCATAGGCTAATTTCTCCTACGGTTGATCTTTGATACCCATAGAAAGCTTTGACACCGATAGCTCCGTCTTTGATTTCATGCAGTTCTTTACCCAATGTCCTGAGAGTGATTAAGGGACAAATGTTAAGGCTGGATCCCCCGCCGACTAAGATCCTGGTGATAAAATATCATCTCATTGTGCAGTGATGTGCAATGCCTTGTTGTGACTAATCCCCTCTTGTGGTAACTCATCCTCGTGCAAGGTGATCTTGTGGCTTTCCAGTACCTACCCCACCATATTTGCCATTTCACCTCCTCTTATGTTGCTGGGAACATAATCTTCGCTCAGTATTTTTATTAAGGCATTTATATGTGCCTCAGAGCTTTGCAGAAGAGCCAGAATAGAAATCTGTGCTGGCATTTTGTTCACTGCTCGAGAACTGAGTATTCTTTGGCCCGTATCTTCCTCAAAAAGTCATCAGGTCTGGTTTCAATAGCCTGCCCAGAGGCTTGCTTGCTAGACTCAGCTAAGTGTTCTAGGGTGTACACCCTGCCTATCCTGGTCATGTCATGTGCGGGGATTGCTTCCCTAGTATATGTCTTTCCCTTCCTCCTAGCCTCAGCGGTGTAATCCCAAGGTATGGCATTTGACTTGAACGGGGTCACGTCTATCATGGAGACTGGAATTTTCATTCTGGGAGATAACAAAATGACTTCAAATGGTACAGGTGCCTTTGGAATCCCGAACTCAACCTTAATTGGTTTTGGCGCCTTTGTAGAAGGTGCTTCAAACTCGAGCGGTATAGACACATTTACCACACCATCCTCAGTGGGATGAATCTAAACAATAGTGGGATTGAGAGTAAATGTTAACTTCTTAGGCTCGACTCCTTCAAATATCAAAATGATTGACCCCTTAGGGTCCCAATCATCTTCAATATCAATCATATGGATGCCCCCACCCTTGTGGTCGGGCAGAGGGTTGTTGCGGACATTAGGAGCGGGCTCCCTTGATATAATGACCTTTTTGTCAATCAGATTTTGAATCTTGTATTTCAACGAGCGACACTCATCGATGGTATGGCCTTTCATCCCGGGATGGTATGCACAAGTCTTGTTTGGGTTAATCCGTTGGGAGGGGTTTTCTAGAGTTACGGCTAGGATAGGGGTAACGTAACCGGCTGCTTTGAGTTTTTTCATATAATTGGTCAATTGGTTCAGCTATGGCGGTATATTGTCTAGGAGGCTTAAGGTCAAAATTTGGTCTGGGTCGGGAAACGTATTGGCGAGTATGTGGTGGCGGGTAGTGAGAAGGTTGGGATTTGTATGTTTGGTATACGGGTGCGGGTTGGGAATATCTTGGTGAACTGGGTTGATATGTGGGCGGTGGAGGTGATTGGTAAGCAGGTGGTGGAACCTTATAAGTAGGTGAAGGTTGGTATCTGAGTGGAGTTGAGGGATAGGTTTGGTACTTCATGGGGGAATTGTTCCTTTGCAAAGCCATTACGTAATTTACATCCTTTTTGACAAGCCACCAGACTGTAAAGCCTAGTTGGTAGCTTGCAATGCCTCGAGGTTAATGGCCATGCCATTTTTGATGCCTTCTTCAATCCTTTCTCCCAACTTGATGATGTCAGAGAATGTTTGGCCGTCTATTAGCATCAGCCTCTCGTAGTACTATGGATCCTGAACACGAACGAAGAACTCGTTCATTTGTCCTTCCTTAAAGGCCGGTCTGACCTTAGCAACTTCTGACCTCCAACAAGTAGCATACTCGCGAAAGGTCTCTGTGAGCTTCTTCTTGATATTCTGGATATAGAACACATCTGGTGTGTTCTTAGTGTTGAACCTAAATTGGTCCATAAACTCAGATGCCATGTTCACCCAACTAGACCACTTCTTTGCATCCTGGCTAATATACCATGATAAAGCATCGCCCTTCAAACTCCTCATGAATCGCTTCATGCGGATTTTCTCATCCCTTGTGAATCCTACCAACTTATCACAATTCATTCTCAAGGGGACCATAGGATCACCTGTATCATCGAACATTTCAAACTTTGGAGGTTTGTACCCCTCTGGGAACTCAACATCTTGCTGTACACAGAGATCTTCGTAATTCAACCCTTCAACACTTCTGTTACTTTTGAAACCTTGGACCCGACTAGTAAATTTCTTGATCTCAGCGGCCAAATTCTGAATGAGGGAGCCTTTGTCATCTCACTCAGGTGCACTTGTGATTGGCTGACTGTAGTGCGGTATAGTGTCCACAAACATAGGAGTGTTATGGTTTTTTGTGGTGTTTTGCGGTTCAGGAATGAGAAGTGGAGTGTTATAGCATCTGTTGCATGCTTGGGCATGAGTGGGTTGCATTGGAGGTTGTGTGGTGTTTTGTGGAGGTGTAGGGTTCTGGTGTTAACATCAAAAGTGGCAAGAGTGATTGACAGGCTTGCCAGGTTCCAAAGTTGGTCCAATTCCTCTCAAAATCTAAGAAAAATTTGTTCTAGATGAGCAGCAGTCTCCTTGGTAATTGCAGCATTCTGAGAATATTCCTCAAGTTCCTTTCTAGTGCTTGTATCACCCATTTTACCTTTGTTCCTGTTTCTGGTAGGACTTGGAGGAGGATGAGGTGGAGAACCCTTGGATCTTGTTGAGTATGCTGATGGTGCCAGAATGCACGAACTAGCCTTTAGGAGGGGAATAAAAAAACAAAAGGTAAAAAGTTAGTGCGGATTCTTAAAAATAATATTGCAGTATTTAAACATGTTGTGCAATAGCATAGGTCGTTTCCTAATTTAGGTGCCTCGTTGTGTCCGAGGTAGGCCTAGCGACATATTAAACTTGGAGAACTTATAATTCTAAATGCCTCATTTTATTGATAAAAACGAGACGAGTCTTAAAACAACTGAAGGATAAAAGATGTCAGTAATGGCCAGTGGCCTTATTACATTAAGAAAGTAGGAAATAAAAATCCTAACTACTTGGTGCCAGAAGGACCCTCCCCAGATTCGGTACTCTTTCCTCCCTTGTACAACTCCATCAACTCACGTATTTCTAACAGCAGATAAGCTCGAGCCAGATTTCTGCTTGCACTTCCTTCAGCATTCTGGCAATCTTCAATTCTTTTTAGGAACTTCCCTTCTAACTCTATTATACCTCGTTCCAGATATCCCAAACGGTTGTTGGCATTGAATCCATATCCTTCCACTCGTTGATCAGCTTCTCGTGGCCTTCCTGTATTTCTCGGTGTTCATTCTCACATTCTCGCATCCTCTTGTGCAGTTGATTGTATTTGACTTGCGCTTCAGTTTTCTCATCAATAATCCTATGACCGTGGACGAATCCTAGACGACCCAAACCAATGTGATCATCTTCCAACCAACCTGTATAGTGCGTTACACACCCGGCATGATACCTGTATGGTTCAATAGATTCCTTCCCTAAGGCGAGCTTGCAGTTCCACATATGCTGCATAACACCTGTGTGGGCTATCATCATTTTGAAAGTCAGCCCTAAAATGACTCATTTTTTCTATCCTGGTATGATTTGCTTTCATCCAGCTTGCCTCATGACCCAAAGAGGGATATAAGGCAGAGTTCTCCTTAGACCAATGAGTATGAGAAATGGCGTGTCTTGATAACGGACAATGAACTCCCCTGTTGGGAACCACTCGAACATCCACTGAACTTGATCTTCCTTTAGATTTTCAAACAACTCTACCCATCCACTTGCATCTTCCAGCTGAGCGAACATGTTGGGCATGGAGTTCCTTCGCTTTGGGTGATGAAAAGCGATATGGTCATCCCAATCCCTGCGGATAATTTCCTGTCTGTAGTCATATTTTTTAATGTGTTCTATGAGCCAAAGTTGAAGTAGCAGATTACAACCCTCGAAATGCGGAGCCCATTGCTGACACTTTCCCAAGGCTTGATAGATTTCAGCGATGATCATAGGCACTATGCTGAAAGACTGCCCATCGATACCTTCCATTAAGGTCTTGGTCACCATGGCTAGTCTGGTGTGGATCCTAGCCTTCTTCATGGGAAAAATTATCATGCCCAAGAAGCAAAACATGAACAGAAAGACGCTTCTATGTATATGTCCGAAAGAAGCGAGGGCAAACTCTTCCATGTAGATGCGATAGGACTTGTTGTGGCCATATCTCTCATACAATAAGTCAAAGGGTATGTAGGAGTCCTTCAAGCAAAAGAGGTCGGGATTTTTCTTGAGTCCCATCATCTTAAGAAAGCCTCTACTTTTGCGGTTTTCCAGCATAAAAAAACCCGGAGAATCCCAAGGGATACCAGCTAGGCCTCCTATCTCTTGTAGCAAAGGGGTCATTCCAAATTTCTGAAGCAGAACACTGATCAATCATTATCCCAAAACAAAGCGGCAGCCTCTATGATCTTGTTGTTAGGATGAATTTCCAGAAGTGAGGGCAAGTTCCCTAAGTACTTGCGGATGAGGGTTTGATCGCTGGCATGAAGATCTTCCCACCAACTTAGCAACCTTGGGTGAATGTTGGATACCGTACCGAACCTGAGAACTCGTGCCTCATTTTCTGCAAAACAAAGTGTTAGGCCCTTACGCCACCAAACTCGACCATTTAAATCAATAATTAGCAGCAATAATTAGCAGAAGGCATTTAGTTCTCCAAATAAGTGCACACAACGTGAATGTGTCCGTTTGGGTTTCGGGGAAACCAGATGGACTTCGGTATAGGCTATCATAATGAGTCATTATGCGGACAACATAACTGACTCAATTATGGCTAACCATGATGCATGAACAGCTTAAGGGAATATGGTTTCTACTTTTGAAGTGTTAGAAAAGGTACCCTTGAGCGGACAACTCAAGAAGGAAAGGCGCGGAAGCGTCGACTACACCGTTGCCGACTAGTTTTACCGAAAATATTCCTTTGCCACATTTAAGGGGTTATAATATTGGAAGGGTACAACCACTCATTGTAACCGTTGCTATAAATTTATTTTGGCACGAGTGGAATATGATGTTTGAGAAATAAAGTTACAATAATAAAACAAATTACATGTATTTTCACGTTCATAAAGATTACAATAAATACTCGAAAATTACAACGGAATTGAAATGATAAGTAAAAAAGAAATTAAAGAAAAAACATAAAGAGCCAAGTCAGTTTCATAGTAGAGGAAATAAAGACAATAAGTAAATGCAATTAAAGAGACAATAAAGTCACAAGTAGCATCTAATGGTAAAATCTTAAAGAAAACCCCCAGCAGAGTCGCCATGCTGTCGACGCCCCCTTTTTCAAAAGCAGAAGAAATCGCATTTACGACATTATGGACAAAACAGCTCTTTCCCCCTTCTGAGGAAGCGGGTTACGGAGTTTGAAGAGTCGCTACCTAATGATTATAGTGCATTAGGACACTTTAAGAGAAAAGAAGAAGATTTTTGGAAGAAAACCAGAGTTCGGGAAAGGGCTAGATTATCTTGAGGGGAAGGTATTAGGCACCCCTCAAGATCCACTAATGTGGTTCCTGGCCATGCTTAATTGTGACTTTAAGAAGAGTAGGAGTAAGCGAGTAAGGTTTGCACATAGGAAAACATAGCAAGTTGAAAGAAGAAAGACACAAGTTGTTTAAAGAAGGGATTTTGATTGAAAACATTAGTCTAAAATAAGACATTAATAAGGAAGAAGAAAGGGGTCCTAAGGTTTAACATAATATGGATCACTTTGGTGCAATATCCAGCAATCATTCTCACACGAGATATTGATGCACCAGTTATCGTATCCATATTATACCCTTCCCACCCCGTTAAGGTATTTAAACGCGATTAGTTCTCGATTACTTATTGCATGCTAATAACCGTCCCAGCCTATCAGTCCAGGGGTGATTGGACTTCTAATCCTAAGAGGGAAGAAAAGGGATGGAGGCATATATGGAGTCTAAAAGGATAAAATCTAGGGCTTCAATCAAAAACATATGGAAAATACATGGGGGTATTAAAAAACAACCAAAGGCTCATACAAACCATGTAGATCACACAACAATTAGTTTAGCATGACTTGCACATTCTGATTTGGTCTTTAATTGTAATCACTGGCGAACAGACCAGTTTAACGCATAGAACTAGATAAAAGGTCTACATTAGGAAACTTGGATCCAATTGTTAGGAGTTGTTGTATTTTTAAGGACAAGTTATGGATGGAGGTCCTAATGCAGGAGAGCGCAGAAAGCAGAAGTTTAGGAAATTGTCGAAGTTCAGAAAAGAAGTTTTGAAAAGAGGCAGAATTGTAAAAGTAAAAAGTATAGTAGAGTTTCCCAGAGGTAAAAAATGCTTCAAAGAGCGAGTTTAAAAATTATTTTGCAAACTTTATGCATAAAAATGCAGAAAGAGATTTGGAAGACAGTTTTAGAGACAAAGATACGGATCTAGAGAATTGCAGACAAGTTTGGGCGGGTTTTATTAGAAAAACGTTGGGACTGCTTGCCAGATTATCTAGATTTTAAGTCGGATATAAATGGGTTAAAACCTATTAGCATGATATCTATGCCTTAATATTTATCGACTCGTTACTGTTTTTAGTTCATTAAGGAAGTGAGCATTGGATTACCCTACTATTTTGCCTATCGTTTTACGCATTTTCTGAATGGCATGATTTCTATATACAACAGATTGTTTAATATGTCCTATAGGCATGATATCTAAATGATAAAAAATGCGAAGTCTATAGACATTATTTCTAGGTGATTTCAAATAGTAAGCCTATAGGAATGATATTCTAAACAATTTAAAGCAGTAAATGTCCTATAGGCATGATATTTAGGTGACTTAAATAGTAAAAGTCCTATAGGAATGATATCTAGATGACTTGAAGTAGTAAAAGTCCTATAGGCATGATCTCTAAGTGATTCAAAGTATTAAAAGTCCTATAGGCATGATTTATACCCTTTAGCATGCAAACAAAAAAAAATAAACCCTTCCACACCCATTACTACTATATTCCCCAAGTTTTATTACAAAGTTATTGTTACATAGCCAAAAGTAAAAATAAAATACACTATAGCCCACAGCTAGATCCAAACTTCCTAATGCAATCTTGATATCCAATACATGTGTTTCACCAAATCCGGATTCCAGATTCCAAGACCTTCTCTTAGAGTGTTTCAAAGTTCCAAGGGGCTTCAGGATCCCATGCAATTCTTACGCTCTAAAGATTGAATATTGTAACAGAGTAGTGCAATGTGTGGAATTACCAGCCCTTAGGTATCCAAGTTCAGAGGGAACTCTAGGGTCCCTAAGCATGGCTTACCAGAGGGGAGTAGAACTTAATAGCTAGGAGTGGGTGTAAAGTGAGAGAGAAACCTCACCAGGAGGTGGTCATCCTAGTCATGGCATAGACTGGCACTCCCCTAGCCTCCCACTCAGATTCAAACAAATAAGAGCAGACTCTTAAAGAGTCAAACTCAGGTCTGAATAATGATCAAGACATCAACAGACCAAAATTAGAGCTCAGCACATTGAGAGAAAAGGGAAAGGGAAAGCAACCGAGTAGAGACTCAAAAGAGTCTAGTCCTGAATAACATACAGCAATTCATAATGCTGTTATGATCAGGACAAACTCACATACAAAGGGAATAGGGAAAGGGACTAAGTAATTAAATAGTGCAAGAATGCATAAATGAGGACACAAAGAAAGGGGTAGAACAAGGGAAATTGAATAAGGATGCTATGTAACATAAAAGAGCATACCAGTTATAATTCTAGGATAGCAGAATAGCAGCAAACAGACAGCCGGGAATAAACAGGGACAGACTCACGAAACTCCCAAATGTATAGGCGTCCAAGTAGTAGGTAGTATAGAATGCTCAGTAGTAGTGCAGAGAAGTAGAGAAATAGAGAGTAGTAATAGTAGTAGTAAAGAAGAGAGATGAATTCTGACTTTGGCAGTTAGAATTCGATGTAGAAAGTGAAAAGAAAAGCATGCATTTATATTGGAAATCAGACATGCAAACATGGAAAAAATTTAGTCGAGTATCAATTAAGATCAATCAACTAGCTGAGATTTTTTTAATTAAGGAATCTTAATTTGATTAGTAAAGGAAGAAAATATTTAAGGAAAGGGATCAAGTAAACAACATGTGTATAGTATACAAATAAAGGTGAATACATAGAGTTATTTAAGGAAATATTTTTTTTGAAACACACTGTTTGTATGAATAAAGATATAGCATCAATCAAAAAATCAAAATTGCAGGCTTTGCTCGAATGAACCAAGTCAGGAAAAGTGAGGAGCGGGTTTTACTTGAGGAAAATCAATGACAATCAATTAGAACCCAAAGAGATTCTGGATCCAATCATGAGTTGGAAAACCCTTTTTTGAAAGAAAAATTCCTCATATATAAAGCACACAGGTAGGAAGTAATTTTCACGCTAATTAGAAAACCCTAGCATAGAAAAGTTCAGAGTCAAAGAAGAGTACAAAGACTCAGACGATAGAGTTCTAAAATATGAACCCTAGTTCCAAACACAAGATCCAAACTTGTCAAAAACCCCGCCAAATCCTAGGGTTTTCGACTTGAGTAAGATGCAGAGAAGAAAAGCAAATAATTAAAACAGGATCAGAGACTCATGAGAAAACGAACAAATAGCAGGTTCAAGGCGAATAGAACTAATTTGAAACACAGTAAGAGTGGCAAGAACACGTTTTAAGAAACTTGGAACTTAAACAAGTTTAGAAGAAGGCGGATAAATAATTGACACTTAGTAGAAAATGCAATAAAGGAATACATGAACATATAAGAAAAACATATGAAAACAATCTATAGAAACAAGTAGAAGAAAGAATGGAGAACATGCATAATAAGGCAAACACAAAAGCACAGGAGATGAACATAAGAACACAAGCGAAAAAACTCATAAGAACATGGCATATACAAATAGATTCACTCAAAGAAAAAAAGGCGAAGAAGTGACAGAAACCATTTTAAGATTTTCAGAAAACCCTAAATTAAAACAGGCTAAATTTGAAAAAGAAAAATTGGGGAAAAGCTTCAAAACGTTGAATACAACATAGATTCATCATATATCTAAGCAAATAAGAGAAGAAGGAACCTTGAAATAGCTTTAGGGTTTCTCAGAAACCCTAGAAATGAGAAGGCTTGGAAAAGGTCTGGTCTCGAATAGGTCTGAGCCGTGGCTAGGCTCTAAAGGCTTAAACACGTCACAACAGAGCCGGAGAGGCCATAGGAGCACATATCGATGGAGGATCTGAACATGCATCGTTGAGGTCGGACCTCCAACCTTCAACAACCTGGGTCTGGAGGTTAAAGCAGGTGAGCATAGGTTGTCCATGGCCTGAGAAGCCATGAACTTCGGCGAAGATTGATCGAAGAAGACGAGGGAGATGATTAGGGTTTCGAGGGCTTGTGAGAATTTGACAGGAGGAGAGTTCGAAGGAGGATATCTGAGAGAAATGGGATTAGGGTTGGTAGAATTAAAAAGGCAAATATGAATTGTGGTCGTTGTTCAAAAGATAAACGACCTGGATTCAAAAAAGGTCCCAGGCGGGTTTAGGAAATTGGATCCGGGGTTGGAATTGGGCTGGCCCAAGTTGGTTTTGAAATTGCTTGAAATTGAAGTGGAAATGTGGCTAAAATCTAAATGATTGGAGACTACAATTGAAATAGCCAATTTTCCATTTTATTTTTTATAAAAATAGTTAAAAGATTTAAAAAGAAACTTAAAGCCACTGAGTCAATAAATAATATGTGAATATTAATTTAAAAATATTGGGATCAATTTGTATTTATAAAAATACCTTTAAATCTTAAAGAAGCTAGTATTGCAATTGCATGAAATTTTGTTTTTAAAATACCAAATCAATTTGTAAAAATATGCAAAAATCATGTTACCTATATTTTTATGTAAATATGAGAATAAAACAAATTATTCTCCAAAATGGAAAGTTTTGGGAATAATTGTTGAATTTTATGGTGTAAAAATAGGCCCTAAATTGGTTCAAAATTTATTAAAAATACCAAACCCTTTGGTGTGCTTACATATACACATATATATTATTTGGAAGTATTTTGGGTACAAAAATACGTAGGTAAAAATTGGGTATCAAAAGCGAACACGATGGCCCAGAAAACACAACTACTCGAACGCAAAGGATATCTCCGCGAATGCGAAGGCCAAAAGTGGTCTGCAACAGCTGTGCACTTTTCTGCAATGTTCTAAGCCCAAAATCCTCCGTTTAGCAATCCGAAATCACCCGGAGGCCCCGGAGACCTCAACCAAAAGCACCAACATATCCAAAAACATCATACACACTTGTTCCAATCATGAAAACACATCAACCAACACTAAAATCGTCAATTCTCATCAGATTCAAGCCTAAGTACTTTAAAAACTTCCGAAACACGCATTCGATCAAAAGCCCAACCAAATGATGTCTGAATGACCTGAAAATTTGCATTCATATCCAAAATCACCCAATGAAGCTATAGAAACTCTTGAAACTCTATTTCGACCCTCGGATCAAAATCTCACCCATCAACCGAAATTCGCCAAAATACTAACTTTGCCAATTCAAGCCTAATTCCACACCGGGTCTCCAAAATCACTTCCGATCACGCTCCTAAGTCACAAATCACCGAAAATCACATCCGAGCCCTCTAACTCAATAGTCAACATTCGGTTGACTTTTCCAACTTAAGCTTTCCTTAAAGATACTAAGTGTCTCATTTCTTATCAAAATCAATCCAAATCAATACTAACACACCACATACCGATAAGGAAATATGAAGAAGCAATAAACGGGGAAAACAGAGCAATAACACATGAGACGACGGGTCGGGTCATCACATCCTCCCCAACTTAAACAAACGCTCATCCTCGAGCGTACCCAGAGTTGTCCTAGAAGCTAACCAACAGTTAAATGACTTCACCAAGAATATACCCGGAGTGATCCCACGTTACCCTATCTCTTATAGGTCCAACAACACAACATAGCTGAAAGTTCACGGTCCATCTAACCCTTAAATCGTAGGACCGCGTTGCACTTTCTGAAATTATACACATGATCAGAATCTCACATCTATACTCAAAAAGAGCCCGAACCAACAGCAATAACCCATACCTGCAACCTCAGGTGCAATCATATGATATACGACATAACCCAGACACTCAAAACGATGACTTGTACTCACAGCATTTGCCCATAATACCCGAATACCGGGTGGAAAAACCTCTAATAAACCAAGGTCTTATTCCAATACTTTCATATACTGCCACCGAATAATGAAACATGCAATAAACTGTAACAATTTCTCATATCAACCATTCATAAAGTCACTTCCCTTTTGACTACTACCACAACAGATCTCCGAGTCGAACCTCGATATTAACCTCCCAACAAGTTGAAGCCAAATCCCTTCGTATTCATTAATGACCCCCAACAATCACTTCAGGTCAAAACAAAAAACTCTGGTGATATGACACCTCAACACCAGCCTAATCCACAACTTGCATAAGACACGCACCAATAAGAGATGGTCTGAACATACTCAAACCATGAAAATAACTCAAACGAAAGAGTTGTACCTTAAGCTCATCAATACCATGACAACACAAGACTAGGATCCCATCCCACATCATAGAAATAGAATACTTGAATCTACCTCGAAGGGTCTAATCTCCACATAGCCTCTCTATAATACGCAATCTTATCCAAACACTGTTACACATGAAGAACCTCAAGTCGCTATACTCAAAATTGACAACCACGCACAATTGATATCTAGAACCCAATTAAATCATTATACCCATGGTGAAGCAAGTAATATACACCATAAAATCCTGAAAGGACACAACTGATGCGCCATTCGCCGAGTAGTACCTAATACGGACTTTCCTTAGAACCAAGGAAGCAAGGCATATGGAAACTATTCTCAACATCACATTGTTTTGGCGTGCAACCCGATCCAGATAACGTACACGTGGCAGCGTGCCACTCAGTCAACACATACTCATGGCGGCGTGCCATCCGATCCATACATACTCATGGCGGCGTGCCATCCGACCCACACATACCCATGGCAGCATACACACCATATCATTATATATATATATATATATATATATATATATATATATATATATATATATATATATATATATATATATATATATATCTCACATAAGGAGATGCACATCGAGCCAAATTTGCTCATTACAAAAAAATATCGAGTACAGATCGTAAGCATACTGATGCATACAATATCTACACATAGCGTTATAAGCTACAAAACCCAAGCACAACTGAGGTTTCCCTCTCAACTTCCACTATGAATTTCGATAGCACCGCACCATATGTGCCCATAGTCCGTAAATCATAACGTCTCACAATGTAGAAAATAGCTCATAGATCTCTCCATATCGCTGACAAACTCAGCAACGTTCGAGTCAACCTATCACCCGACAATACAATTCAGAGGCAAGCGAGTCAACTCAAAACTGGAACATGCATTCGAAAAGTCCCTTAATGCCAGAACTGGCTCAATAATAGCAATATCACCACTGACATCCATCATGAAGGCTCAATTAGGAAAAAAATCCTTCCCAGCTATCTGATGGGTCTTTAAAAGACAAACCCCTCTACAAGAACATAACGCAATGCACCTCGCCACTCAAACCGTGGCGTTTCCGACATAGCCCATAACGCAATATTATAGAACTAATATAACACTGAGACGACCAGTCTGAACCCTAACATCACATCTAAAATCCAATATACCAGCAATGAAAGATTCGCTCAAGCCTCCAAATCCCAATACTCGCCAAACGGTTCTGATACACACGATCCACGTCACAAATAGCCTGAGTATGAGGACTTTCGCCTCCAATTCCACATAGCATACGAATCATCATACTTGATCTCAATTTCGCCATCTGAACATGTGCCACAGCAAAATATCCAATAATTCCACGATAGATACTAAAAAATCTCCCTGAGCCACCAAGCAAACCCGAATATCACCAGTCGATCTAACAAGAAAGTGACGCAACACCACCGAAGTACCACCACTTTATCAAATTGCCCATTCTCTGAAATATATACTCTCTTCGAATCACTTTCAAGCAGCCATAACATTTTCCTTGATTATCTGAGGCTACCCGCTGCCTAAGTGCTTTACGAATTTCCTTTCTAACCTGAACTGAAACTTATCTAATCACGAACTTCCATAGATCTCATCTAGAAGAATCCTTACATATCTCATGCCTCTCACATTTGTATAAGATGCACCTCTTCAACCATGGTACCAATCAGTAAGAACTTCCCCAATTCTATTTGTAGAAACTGAACTGCCATGACTGAATCTTTCTAACCAAATCACGCTAATCAAGTCGTCAAAACCCAAGAGCATTGCTGCAAAATCACGTGTGCTAACTCATTACTTCGAATACACACCAAGAATTAATCATATCCTTACCATGCCGATCCGGTTCGTTATCAAGCTACTCCATTTATCTAAATTTCTTCTGATTCGTCTTCAACTTGATATTCCCCTTGTCGTACCACCACAATTCCTCAATCCAGGCTTACTGCAAGAGACCCAAGCATAATACTATAGTGATAGGAACCACAACCCACTGACTAATCTCTCAAATGTTTCCAAAATACCTTACTCAGAAGAACTCTCTGCGAATCTAACTCTGCTTTTTTTACTTTCTTGATGCGGATACATAGATTACCATAATTAACATAAAATACCACAAGTCTTGACATCTTCTAATGAAACTCAGTTCCTAACCCCATATGCAACTTTACAACTCTCAATTGACGTACACAGACTCTTGAACCCATTAGAACCATTCTCGCAAGTCATTCACTCTTATTCAACTGCAATTTACCTGATCAAAAAGACATAACCACCTGTGCCTCATTAGTACTCTAACCCCGCAGGACATGATCTCATTCCGATACAACCAAACAACTTCTTTCTCTTTACGCTAAGCATTCTTTATCAACAACATGTCAAGACATCCTATTATTTCCACACATCTACATAGTACCATCTAACCTTTATCAAAATTTTGCTTCACTCGTTCCATTATCAGCTCAATTTCTGTAACTGCAACTGATCTGCCATCATATCTCGAAACGGAACCAACATAGCACATGACCGTGCAATCAACTAATCAACAGCAACCTCCCCAGCATGGCTCGAAGCCATAAAACAAAATATTTCAATAGCTCGTAACACTTTTACTCCATTGATGTCACAATAACATAGTGAGAAAAAGCTCCAATCGTTTATAAGTTGTGAACACAGATCTTCTAACATGCACACATGTACCATACCACGCTAGAACACTCCGCAGGAGATAGCGTGCCTGCTTCGCCTCAACATAACATTTCCATATACCTTCCACCGACATACAACTTACACGGTCGACTAGTTTTTCTGAGTCTGAACATAAACCGCAACATGTTATTTACTTCACCCCCAACTAGGAGACTTGAAAAAAAATTCTCCACGCACCCATAACTCGGGGCAACACATCCAATCACAATGGAAATCAAACACTTAATGATTCATTTATCATCCAACACACCTTCTTCGACACCTCCAAGTCATATAGGAACATCTTGTAGTACCAACATACTCATCACATAATCATTACCTAATAGGGGTAATACTGAACATATAACTTCATAACACTAGCTCGCACAATCAGCACCTTGGTGCTCAATCCATAAGCAAAGATCCTGCCTCAATTCCTCCATACTGGCCCAATATCAATTCATAGAAATCATATCTTGCCCCTCGATCGAGGAATCATAAGTCGACAAGGCACATCCGATACTGAGCGCTCGCGCGCGCATAAAATTGCGTGGTAGGAATTTCATGATTTTTATTTTCAAGTTGAATCAAGGACGCACGATAAGAATTCAAGAATGTGAAGTTTTCCTAAAGATTCTACAGCCTCTCATGGATAAATACATACGTCTTTGTACTGATACTCGAGACTCTACTAAACCTGCTCATGACTCGTGAGACCTATTAACCTAGGATCTGATACCAACTTGTCACGATCCAATTTCCATACCTGGTCGTGATGGAGCTTCTCGTGAAGACAAGGACAGCCAACTAACCTAAATCATTCATTTAACAATTATTAACATGAATGAACAGTCTTATTATGATTTAAAAAGAACAAGTAACGGAAATACAACCCAAACCTGGGTGTCACCAGTCACGAGCATGTAAAGAATCCTAACACTATTACAAGGCTAGTAATATACGGATTGGAATTCAATAACAACGGAAGAAATACAGTACCACGTACGCTGACGGAAACCTGGCACAGCTACGATAGCAAGATCTCTAATCGGCTTAAACCCGCTACCGGGTGAACAACTACGTGCATCTGCACACGATGTGCAGGGAGTAAAGTGAGTACTACAACTCAGTGAGTAATAAGGTTAAATAATAGCTGAGCAGAAATAAACCACGTAAAGCAAATCAACATGCTATATAGTACAGTGCAACTCTTTGAGAAAACAGGGAAGACGTGAAAATCCTTTAGAATATATCTTGACTCAGTTCAAAACCTCTTTTAAAAATATATTTTCCAACAGTTAAGAAAATAAATGCAAAACAGGTAGTGCAAGTTAGCCCAAAAGTCTGCCCCTCGGGCACAAAGCAGTATGCATAATTGAGCTCACAAACTCGCCCTTCAGACGATATTCTTGTACCAGGTCAGCCATTGTTACCTGACCCGTTTACATCATACAGTGTCACAATTACCACTATCTCAGACTTATACTCTTTAAAAGTGATCAAACGGTATCAGAACCGCAAATAAACATCTCAAGAAATAACACAAACAATAAATGATGCACAAATGTATGAATGCAATGCAATGCATATGACGGTACAATCTGGTACCCACTGCGGCGTACAGTCCGATCCATTTAACGTCGACGGGGCTCACTGGGGGTGTGTACAGACTTCGAATGGGATCCTACAGCCCAAGTGCAATATCAGCCATGGCTTACCATCAAACGGGCTCTCGACCTCAATATCAATATAACATCGCTGCGGCATGCAGCCTGAGCCATCCATATATTCAGAAATACTATAACACTGCCGCAGTGCGCAGCCCGATCCATGCTCAGTCCATAAATGCACATAAGCAACTTGGGAAATATTAACGTGATAATCCTCAGCTCAAAACATCAATAAAATATTGTTTAAGTTTTCAAGTCTTAGAAAAATGGCTGAGTTTGCAAAAACGTATTAAAACCTTGGACCGAGATAAAATAATATGCAAGTAATGCAAAAATAGTGAAATCTATCCCCGAAGGGTTCACATAGTTGGCACAAAACCCCAAACATGCCAATCAGCCCAAATTATATTGACAACAAATCATTTCAGTCAAATACGCGGTAAAAATCAACAACCGGGACGGACCAAGTCACAGTCCCCAACGGTGCTCTACCCCACGCTCATATCCCGCGCACAAGTCACCTCAATACAATACTATGATGTGCAAATCTGGGGCTTCAAACCCTCAGGATATCATTTACAAGTATTACTCACCTTGAACTGGTGAAATATCTAGCCCGCGACGCCTTTACCCCTCAAATCAACCTCCACGCGCGTTGTATCTAACCAAAATCAGAGCGAATACATTACAACAGTTGTGCCTTTTTCTGCAATGTTCTAAGTCCAAAATCCTCCATTTAGCCAACCGAAATCACCCCAAGGTCTCCGGGACCTCAACCAAAAGCATCAACATATCCCCAAACATCATACGAAAATTATTCCAATCGTCAAAACACATCAATCAACACTAAAATAGTCAATTCTCATCGGATTTAAGCCTAACTTCTTTAAAAACATCCGAAACACGCATTCGATCAAAAGCCCGACCAACCGATGTCCAAATGACCTGAAGATTTGCACGCATATCCAAAATCCCCCAAGAAAGGTGCAGAAATTCTTAGAATTCTATTCTGAACCTCGGATCAAAATCTCACCCATCAACTGGAATTCGCCAAATTACTAACTTCGCCAATTCAAGCCTAATTCTACACCGAGTCTCCAAAATCACTTTTGACCATGCTCTTAAGTCACAAATCATCCCCATAAGCTAACTGAATCACTCAAAAATACATCCGATCCCTCTAACTCAATAGTCAACATTCGGTTGACTTTTCCAACTTAAGCTTTCCTTAAAGAGACTAAGTGTCTCATTTCTTATCAAAATCAATCCAAATCAATTCTAACACACCACATACCGATAATGAAATATGAAGAAGTAATAAATGGAGAAAATGGAGCATTAACACATGAGACGACGGGTCGGATCGTCACAAAATGGTTTAGGAGGCAAGCGAAAATAGTGTCAATGGAATACAGTTTAGGAAGTTGAGGTCAGGAGCCCGACTGGAGAACGGAAAGGCATTATTTTTTTAAGTGGTTGTTGAAGTTAGTAAAGCAAAGGCATACAACAAAATCAGCGGAATAAGTTCAAGTTCAGAAATCAGAAGGAAGGCAATAATAGTCGGAATAAGGCAAGTCAAGTTTCGAAGGAAAAATAATTCGCATCTCACGAGAAAGAAAGAAGTAGTCCGAGTTTGGAAATTAGGCATCCACCTGAGGAAGAGAAGATTGCAAGTCAAGTCAGAAATAAAGAAACGTCAGAGGAAACACAAGTCAACGAGACAACGAGTCAACAAGACAGCGAGGCAACAAGAGACACAAGAGCAAGTTGGAAGATCCAGATAAGATTTTGTAATTCATAGACTGTAGTTTAGTCTAACTTCTTATTTTTGTTTAGCATGGTGCAATAAGGAGGTCAGTGAGCAATAGTAGCAGCAAAAGTAGTAACAGTAAAACCACAACTTCATGGTAGTCACAGCTACCAAAACATTTCGAATTACAGTGACCTGATTCCGTTTAAACCAAGGATATGTAACTTTGAAGCAGAGGTTTGGTCAAATCTTTCAAAAAATGCTTCACACGGAGTATTCAAAGGGGAAAATCGCGTAAAACTCTTGGTGTTTACGGGCAAAGAGGGGCAGCTGTGAGCACGTGATTTTTGCCCCACACGAATTACTCCAAAAGAATCCAAAATAAAATAATTTTCCTTTGTGTGCAATTTTGAGAATTTTCGTGGCATTTATTTTTAATTATTTTTATTTGTCTGGTGCATGTTTATTTTGTATTAATTAATGAAAAATACAAAAAAAAAATTGGTATGTTGCATGTGTATTTAGGATATAATTTCTACAATTAGTATTAGTTAAGCAATTTATTTTACGAAAATCAAAAATCACAAAAAATAATGTACCTTGCTCTTTTAGCATTTAACGTCGAATTGTGTGTTTTTATTTTAAATTGGTAGTTAATTATGTGTGATAATTACTATTAGAAGTTAATTAGTTGTTTTTGATAAATCAATTAGGTCTTGTAATTTAATTTAGGATCTTTAAGTTTTAATTTTTGAAAAATTAACTTAAGAAGAAAAATAAAAGAAAAGAGAACAAAAATATAGAGAGAGTCGGATTGGGCCATCAAAAATTAAACCAAGCAGGCCCAAAACATCTCTGGTCCAAACAGCCCGTCGCCGAGGCCATCGAAACGATGTATTATGATAACAGAACTACGTCATTTCGATGACGACCAATCTTAACCATTCAAGGATATTCATCCAACGGTCAGGAGCGTCCCTCCCAACCCATCTAACCAAACTCGACCTGTTACAATCTCCCTAACCCGGTCCACCCTTTAGCCAAATAACCCTATTTTGATTATTGATTCAAAACTAAAACTTCAATTTTAATACCCCAAATCACATGAGACCATCCCAAACCTAAATCAGACCCCTTTCATTTCAGGTCGTCTCTAACCTAGAGACCCTCTATGTAACGCCACCCCCTCCGCCACCGGAAATAGACTCACGGCGGTTCCAGTGGCAAAAATCACACCAAAGTTACACCAAAGCTTCCCTACGGCCTCCTTTTTCCAAATCCCCGACTACCTCCCCTCAAATAGACCGAGAACCCATCGAATATCGTTTCAAACCTAAGATCCCTAGCCTAAACCCCCTGGTGGTGGCGCCAAACCTAAACCTTCCCAAAGTAACAACCAATGACCTACTTGATTCCCTTATCCCAATCCATACCTAGCCTCCCTCGAATATGGTCTGAATCCCTGGAATCATAGATCGGATGAACTGAGCCCTACTTTAACTCAAAGTCCAGCGGGCACTGTGAGGATATTTGAACCGAATTGGACCTTAGTCGTATATTTTCATATTGAAAATACACGATTAAGGTCCGTTTCGATTCAAATCAGAAGAACGAAGGCAATTTCATAATAGGGTCCGCCTGATCATATAGGTATTTTCAATTCTCTTTTCTTATCTTTCGTCTTTTATTTATTGTTTAATTTCCAGTCCTCGTCTCCTCCTACTTCATTTTTCTGTTTGTTTCTGTAATTCTGTTCGAAACTTGTTCATCACATGGATTTGAAATTGATTAGTTAGTTGAATGTTATGAATTTGATTGCTTTTAGTTGTTATGTGAACCTTTATCATATTTGTTAGTCAGCCTAGGTTGTATTGATTAAAGAAAGGTTTAGGATTAAACAAACACAGGAAGTAATAGGCTGTGATTTGAAATTGTGATTAAGTGGAAGACACAACTGGTTGTCAGGGCACGCCTGGATTAAAAAGCAGGCTGCCCATACTAGCTTCGGTTTAATAAAAGGAAAATGGATTTAATAATGCAAAGGTACATCCAGTAATGGGTTGTCAAGGAATATGATGGGGAATATACATTTCTTAATAACCTATGTGCTAAAACAGGCTGGAAGTCATAATAGAGCATGGGGGACAAAAAGTTGAAATGATACAAGTATAAAGAAAAAAAGGGGGGCTAGAAAATAGATAACACGGGGTAATAATGAAAGCTAAAGGGGTGCACATGGGGAGGGAAAATACAAGCTGCAAAGAAAAGTGTTTGAATAAAAAAGGAAAAAAAGGGAGTAAACTTGATCTTTAAATGAACATCAAGGGAACATTCTGAGGGGGGAGTTAGAGAACACACAGAGAGTTTTAGATAGAGTTCAGAGAGTTCTTGGGAGTTTTTACCAGTATTAGAGAGCATTCTTGGTACTTTGGGGTATTCTAATCAATTATTTTTTCAGTCATGAGAGTCTTGAATCAGTCTGAGAGAGCAATTTCTGAGAGTTTTTAGGGTGGTCTTTTGGAATCAGTTTTTGGAGAAAGAGAGAGCTAAGGCATTGATGTTCTTTGAGAGCTTGAAAAAAACAGAGACTTGGAGAGCATAAGAATGATAAAGTGATTCTTAAAACTAAGGACCTACTGCTCCATTAAAACTTGGAGTGAAATTCTTGAATTTTAGCTACTGAGTTATATTTTCCAGTTCAGTTTTGTTTACTGAAGTGTTTGAGGTTCACTGGTTGATTTCCTGTTGATTTTGGAGTTCAATTAGTTACTTGGGATTATTTGTTGTTGCTGTTTGGTTTCACAACTGGTTCTGGGCTGTAATAAAGAGACTGTATTACTATTACTCTTTCCATCTTGTACCATCAGTTGAATGTCTAGTTTAGTTTTGTAATTATGAAAATAGGTTCCAAAATGGATGTAAGTTTCAATAGTTAAAACCAGTTAATTTCGTAGTTGTAAAAAGTAGGTTCATCACTGGAGTATTGAGTGTTAGTTTGGTAAGGATGATTTATAATGGTATCATGTAATTGATAAAGTGCTGATTGTCAAATTAGTAAGATTGATTTAAATTAGTATCATGTAGTTGAATGGCTACCATGTCTCCAGTTTGATTCGTACCTTACTGAATATCGAGGGTTCACTAATAAATAGATAAATAAAATAATGTAGATAGGTAACTAAGATAATCTAAGTGTAGAATTGGAAGCTAACAATATCTTGCTAATTTGAGTTAGTGATTACTTTCCGTTGCCATTCTTGAACAGTTAAAATAACTTGAAATAAATTCAGTAGATTTTGGTCTTTGATTAAATCTCTGCATTATTGTCTTAAGAGGACAAGTCTTTCAACAACCTAGTTTCCAGAGTTTGGGCGAGAGACCCGATGCACGGCCCAGGACCGTCCTAGTTTCCTCTCTCGTTTGGACCTGGAATCACGGCCTATGTTAGGGCCGGTTTCCTTGTTTGTGAATTGAGAATCAAACTCATATTCCTTGCGGCTTATCCTTAAGTTTAAAGGCACGATTAGTGATGTAAATAAACGTGAATACCACACGATGGGGTGATTTGTGTGGTACCTAATTTTCACATTAGAAGAACCTGGTTCTTCTAAGTGTTCTAACTACATCAGTTTGCAGAATAATAAAAACTAAAAGTGAAGTGCGCAAAAATTTTTACGTGGAAAACACCTAGTTCAAAAGGTCAAAAAAACCACGACCTACAACTCAGTAGGATTTTCCAAACTCCACTAAAGATCAATGAGCCAAAACAACATTTACAAAGACTCTTTGTAAACCTAAGGATTAAACTCTAATCCAAGTGTGGCACACAGCCTCAGCTACTACAACACTATCAAGTTAACTCTAACTTGATGACACAAGGTACCTAATACAATTGCTTCTAGAAAAGCTGAAAGGTACAATATAAAAACCTACTATAATTGAACTAGAAATAAACATTCAGATGGAGCTGGTTCTTCTCTAGGTTCATGTAGGTGTAGGCACACACACTTGTAACTTGCATATATTGCTTGCAAATCAGGCTCGCTCTTTTTGCTCTAAAATATGCTTTTCTTCTGCTTGTGTGTGTTACCTGTAAAAGGGAACTAACGTAATTATATATTGAGTTGGTAGTTAGAGTCTGATTAAGATTCCACTTCTCATTCGTACTCAATTCGATTCCATAGACGACGCAAACTCCAACTCTTATCCTAACTTAGGATTAAGTTCTCTTCACATAAGGAGACTGTCCTCCTTATCCCAAATAGCAAAATTTTCGATTATGTTCAGAAGATATTGATGCGTGATCTTTAGTGCATTATCTTCCTCAGGTAATCTTCATGTGCACTGGTTGATTCAAACTGTATAGTACAAGATGGATCGGGTCCTTCCATCAGTTCATTTGTCAATCTTCAAAACTCAACTGAAACTTGGGCTGACAATTTCCCCTTTTTTAATGATGACAAACTCTGTGCTTATTGTGATTAGGGAAACTGTAAAGTTAACATAAATCAACACTTAGAAAATGATTTAACTTATCATTAAGGAGGTATTTAGGCCATAAATATCACTAGTTCAGAGGATGAAATTTTAAGCACAAAATCTTCCCCCTTTTGGCATCATCGAAAAGATTCATAAATAATAGGAATCCTTGAAGTTAATTTATTTTCATGGCCTCTGGGGCAACTTCAAGTGAACACATGTTCAAGTTAATCAAAAATCAACTCAGAAATAACTATTAAGAACAAGATCAACAAGAACAAGAAAAGCTTCATTCTTGGATTGCAGAGATGTTTCTACGATGCAGTCCATTAAAAGAAAAATAAAACTTCCAACCATGACCAAAAAGAAAAACAGACCAAGAACCATATAATCTTGACACTGAAGGAGAAACTAGACTAGACACTAAGCACAGGACACCTAAGGCTTGAAAGTGCTAGAGGGTTGGGCTTTCAGTAGGTTTAGCATTTGTTGGAGCATGCCTTCATTTTTCTCTTTTACTTTGGCAAGTTTAGCTCTGAGCCCATTCCTTTCTCCCTCTAATTCTTCCACCCAGGCATTAAGCCTTGTTATTTTAGTATCTTTCATTCCAACCTCTTGAACTAAGGACCTGACTTTGCTGTTCATAGGAGTCTTAGTAGATGAACCAGGTTTAACAAGGACAGTTCTGAGCAGATAGTCACAGGCTTGAAGGGTTTTGATGCCAAAGTGCTCCTTGTTGGATGCCATTTCCCACTTTTTCAAGGGAATATCTAGTCTTTCAAGCACATTAGTCAAAATAAAGCCGTAGGGAATGGCATGAGCCTTTGAACCATTTATCACCCTTTCCAGCAGCTTCACCATAAACACAGGTCAGTTGATGTTCTTACTCTCAGTCAAGCACCGCATGAGTACCAGGTCCACATAGTTAGCAGTATGCCTTCTTTCCTGTCTGGGTAGGAGGAATTTGGTGACAAACTCAAAGAGCACCTTGTGCTGAGACCTCATCTCACTCTTTTCTGAGACCTCATCTCACTCTTTTGCATTGCCCTGGCCTTAGGCACTTCTGCATCTGATTTGGTGTCACAAAAATTTCTTGTTATCTGCAGCTCTGAAGGCAACCCATCCAAGCAAGGCCACCTCTGCCTTGTGTATTATCATATCCCTCACAAGGGATATTCAAAATCTCCCCCAGCTTTTCAACATTGAACTTCACCTTGACATCTTTAACAGTACTGGTCACCAGACCATTCTTCATTGATCCATTTGCCATGAACTCAACCAGTTCCTTCCTGGCCAGTTTCTCATTCAAGTGAAGGACCATGTCCTTCCAACCTTGAGCTTCCAAAGATGCTAGAAGCCTCATCATGCATGGCTTCTCCAAGTCTTTCAGCAGCCTGCCCTTCAGAATTTTGTTTTTCCAAAATTGGCATATCGATCCTGCTCATTCTCAAAGCCATCGTATTCTTCTTCTTCATCACTCTCTTCTTCTTCTACAACCATTTTCACTTGTTTGCCTTTAGAGGCAGATCTTGTTCTTTTGTCAAGGGAGGACTCAGCAGGCGAATGAGCCTCCGCATTGGCCTTGCAGTAGACTGTCCTTCCCAATTCCCAGGTGGTGCACTCATGTTGATCTTTTTCCTAAGCTGTTAACCTCTTCAAGGATAACCTACTCTGATACCAATTGATGTGAATAAACGTCAATACCATACAAGAGGGGGCGTGATTTGTGTGGTACCTAATTTTCGCGTTAGAAGAACCTGGTTCTTTTAAGTGTTTCTAACTACAGCAAATTGCGGAATAATAAAACTGAAAGTAAAGTGCGGAGATATTTTTACGTGGAAAACACCTAGCTCAAAAGGTGAAAAAACCACGACCTACTACTCAGTAGTATTTTCCCAAGCTCCACTAAAAATCAGTGAGCCAAAACAACATTTACAAAGACTCTTTGTAAACCTAAAGATTAAACTCTAATCCCAGTGTGGCACACACCCTCAACTGCTGCGACACTATCAAGTTAACTCTAACTTGATGACACAAGGTACCTAATACAATTGCTTCTTGAAAAGGTGAAGGTACAATATAAAAACCTACTACATTTGAACTAGAAATAAACACTCAGATGGAGCTAGTTCTTCTATAGGTTCATGTAGTTGTAGGCGTACACACTTGTAACTTGCATATATTGCTTGCAAATCAGATTCGCTCTTTTTGCTCTCAACTATGCTTTTCTTCTGCTTGTGTGTGTTACCTGTGAAAGAGAACTAACTTAATTATATATTGAGTTAGTAGTTAGAGTTTGATTAAGACTCCACTTCTCATCTGTACTCAATTTGAGTCCTTAGCCAACGCAAACTCCAACTATTATCCTAACTTAGGATTAAGTTCTCTTCACATAAGGAGACTATCCTCCTTATCCCAAATGTAACCTTTTCGATTATGTTCAGAAGATATTGATGCGTGATCTTTAGTGCATTATCTTCCTCACATGTTATGCATGTGCACTAGTTGATTCAGACTGCGTAGTACAAGATGGACCAGCTCCTTCCATCAGTTCATTTGTCAATCTTCAAAACTCAACTGAAACTTGGGCCAACAATTAGTTTTAAAATTATTGTTTAGCTGGTAATAGGCCAATGAAAAATAATTAGGACCTTTTGTTTTATTTTTATAGACGAAATAAAATAGAAAATCTAGTTTACTTTAGGACTGCCTTTTAAATAATAAAACGAGAAGAGCCTCGCCGAATAAAACACATAAACTGTGGGGCCCTCGTTAAATGTATGTATTAAAATACATAGATTTTGGGATGGACCTTTTAGTGAATTTCACGGCTTTTTTCCAAAATAATAACGAGTTAGTATCTTTCGACGCGCATTTTAATACATTGCCTCCCTAAACTCGGGTGCGTATTTATGTGACCCAAATCCAAATCTCAACGAAGTTAAAATATGTCAAGAAACCACGAGTGAATTTATGCGACGTTGTTCAAGATTTGTTTTAATGGCATTGGAATTCTCTTCAAAAATGAATAAAAGCGGTTAAAGTAAAAATTTGCATAGAGTATCATAATTGTTAAAATCAGATAATTTAAGCCAAAATATAACAGTTGAGCGACCGTGCTATAACCATGGAACTCAGAAATTCCTAATACCTTCTCCCAGGTTAACAAAATTCCTTACTCGATTTTTTGGTTCCCGGACTGTTAAACAAAGTTATTCTTTTCCTCGATTTGGGATTTTATCCAATGACTTGGGAAATCATAAATCTCCCAAGTGGCGACTCTGAATCTTAATAATAAATCTTATTTTGATTTTCCTTTAATTGGAAAAAATCCATCTACGCCCTCGCGGGTGCAGGTAAGAAGGAGGTGTGACAGCCTCAAAACTCATGATTTCTTCCAAATTTTTCATAAACCATCAAGTTTCCATTTTAAGTCCGAAACACGTCAAATGACGTCCGTTTTCAATAAAATTTTACAAAAAGCGCTTAAATCACATATAAGACCTGTACCGGGAGCCGAAACCAAAATATGGGCCCGATATCAACACGTTCTAATTCAATTTTAATTTCAAAATTATTTAACAATTTTAGAAAAATAATTTCTTTTAATAATTCATTTCTCGAGCTCGGGACCTTGGATTTCAATTCCGGGCATATCCCTGAGTCCCATATTTTTTCACGGACCCTCCGGAACCATCAAATTATGGGTCTGCGTCCGTTTACCTAAAATGTTAGCCAAAGTTAAGTCTATTCATATTAATATCAATATTTACCATTTTTCACATAATTTCTCGGTTAATCTTTCCGGCTACGTGCCCGGACTGTGCATTTTTCACATATTTCACTATATTAATTTTTTATCTTATGCTCACAGGTATGGATTAATGTTTGTATATCCTGGTTTACTAGTCTAATAAAGTAATGTAAATTCTATGCATGGGTTGTGTGACGACCCAAATGGTCATCACCGTAATCCTCCCTTTTCCTTGCGCTTCTGAGGCCTTGAAAACCCTCTTAATTGATTGCCTCGATTTGCGTATGCAGTCCGGGCGTGAAGCCATAAAGTTTTTATGTAGAAATATTTGAATTCTGTGTTAAAAACTATGAATTTTGATAATAATATTGTTATAGTTGACTTTGGTCAACGTTTTGGGTAAACGGACTCAGACTCGTAATGTGACACTGCCGAAGGGTCGTAAGGAAATTTGGGACCCGGGCGTATTCCCGGAATCGAAATCCGAGGTCCCAAGCCCGAGTACGGAGCTTTTTTGTGAAATTGTTTTATAAAATTTCTTAAGGAAAAATGAAAATAAATATTGATCAAAAGTGATGGTATCCGGTGCAAGTCTTAAATGAGCGTTAAGTGCTATCTGTTGAAAACAGACGTCGTTTGACGCGTTACGGACTAAAAATGGAAATTTGAAAGTTATGAACTTTCAGATGAAAATCATGTGTTTTAGAGGTTGATTCTTTGATTTTGATGTTATTTTTGTGATTTGATTGCACGAGTAAGTTCGTATGATGTTTTTGAGGTTGGGTGCATGTTTGGGTTGGAGCCCCGAGGGCTCGGGTGAGTTTTGGATAGGTGTTGGGTACATTTTGCATGTTAGGAATGGGCTTCAGATGTTGCAGACCTGCAGGCTTCGCAATTGCGAAGAGTGTTTCGCAAATGCGAATAGGGTTCAGGACTGTTCAGCTTGCAAATGCGAAGGAAAACATCACAAATACGATACCTACCCTTTCCAGCAGTCTTCGCAAATGCGAATTTCCCCGCCTAAGCCATGGGTTTGCAAATTCCAACATTATCTCGCAAATGCGAGTTCCGCCTTTCTTATACTGAGTTTGCAATTGCGAACAAAATCTCGCAATTGCGACATCTGCAACTGTGCAACTTATACTTAGCCAATTTCAAACTTCATTTTTTCATATTTTCAAAACCCAAACCTCCATTGGCGATTTTCTCTCGACTCTTTCTCTCCCAAATCACTTATAAGTCAACTTTTACTCAATTTCTTCAAACATTAACATCTGTTATCATGATTTCAACTTAAAATCAAAGCTTTCAATGTGTAAAATGGGGATTTGGTGTAGAACCTAGGTTTACATAAAATTGGGGATTTTGACCTCAATTTGGGGTCCAATTTCAAAACAAATTGCATATATGAACTCGTGGGGGAACGGGTAACCCGATTTTTGTTCGAACCTCGAGTTTTGACCACGTGGGCCTCGGCCATTTTGGAAATTTTTGGGTAAAACTTTGGGAATTTCATTCTTATGCATTCAAATTGATTTAACTAGCATTTGTTGATACATTTGAGTAAATTATGGTTATATTCGACCGGTTTTGAGGTGAATTCGAGTGGTAGAGCTATTCTAGAGGTGTGAGTTGAGCTGGAAGCTTTTGAGGTAAGTATTTGATCTATATTTAGCTTGAGGAAATATGATTAGGTTGATATTTGCTATATTATATATGGAGTCGGTGTATAGGTATGGCGACGGTTACCTATGCGCCCAAGTCTAGCATGACCGTGAGTCATATTTGCTATTAAACTGCGAAAGAAGTGAACAATTGTGATAATTACTTGTTACATGGACTATGAAGTGAAAGTTGAGAAGTAAATGAACTAAACAGGAATTCTTGGTACTTTTCCCTCGCTGGGATTTATTGTTGAGTTGTTTTCCCTTGCCGGGATTTATTATTGAGTTGTATTCCCTTGCCAAGATTTATTGTTGAATTATTCTCCCTTGCCGGGATATTTTGTCTTGATATGTTGTTCCTTTCCCGTTTGGTTGTGACCATTGATTGGGTAAGGAAGAGAGAGTAAAAGCACGAAGGGTGATGCCATGCATTATATTTGATCTTCTTGGTGAGAAATGAGAGTAAAAGAATGATGGGTGATGCTTAAGGGTGATGTTGTGCATTTTATTTGATATTCTAGGTGAGAAATGAGAGTAAAAGCACGAAGGGTGATGTCGTGCATTATATTTGAAAGTTTTGGTGAGGAATGAGAGTAAAAGCACGAAGGGTGATGCCGTGTAGTTGTTGATTAATTGGCTTTTCTTTATTTAATAATTATTTATTCTGCCCCATCTCTTGTTTGTAGAAGTTATAATTGAACTACTACTCCCCCAGCATGTCTCTTCCCCTTTTATCTGTTTAAATTCTTGTTCTCAATGTTATTGCACAATTATCTGTACAGGTTGTTCGTGGTAGGTCCAGTTTAGCCTCATCACTACCTCGTCGAGGTTAGGATGGGCACTTACCAGCACATAGGGTCGGTTGTGCTGATACTAGGGGTGTGCATTCGATTTATCGATTCAATTTTGACCCTTATCGATAATTATTTATTGATTATCGATTTGAACATATGCTTATCGTTATCGTTTCAATAAGGTTTCGATTTTTTCGATTTTGATTTATCGATTTTTGGGGCTTATCGATTCAGTTATCGAATACACCAATAAGAAAATTTTCGGGATTCCACAAAAAGTATATCGCTACAAACATGCCTAACTAATATGGACAAAAAGAAGCTAAAATAAGAAGAGCATCATTATAACATAAATATTGTGTCAACAATCACATGAAACGAAATTAAAGTAAGGGATCAAATGTATGCTACCAACACTGCAACGGTATAAAAAAATAAAATATATCATTACGGCTAATTTTATTTTCCATTAATTTAAACTTATTCTCTTGAGTTTTAAATATGATCATTCCTTAAATGTGGTAGAGGAAATAATAGCGCTACGGACTTAGGGTAAAGGAAATGGTATTATAAAATAATGGTAAAAAATTTTTAAAAACTAATTTATAAAAAATTAAAAAATAGTGTATGTTATCGGTTTATCGATAAATCGATAAACCGAAAAGGACAGAATCAAAATCGAAATCGATAACTCGATAAGGAAAATTTTGAAATCGAAATCGATAAATCGATAAACCGATATCGATAAATCGATAATAAATAATCGATTCGATTTATCGATAAACCGATTCGAATGCACACCCCTAGCTGATACTACACTTTTATGCCTTTTTGTGCACATGTCATGACACAGCCTACGGACCGCAGCAGTAGTTAGGGGAGATCCTTCAGTCCAGAAACTCTAAGGTAGTTCGCAGGCGTTCACAGGCCCTGTGTCTCTTCTATTTTATCCAATTTTTTTAGTTGTATCAAACATGCATGTTCTGTATTTCTTTCAGACTGTTGTTTTTAGTACTATTTTAGCCGTCTGTGAGTAGTGACACCAGATACTGAGTAGAGGCATGTTGTTAATTTTCGCATTTAATCCTTTCTATTATTGCTAAAAATCTTTCACGTGTTTTAATTAATTATTTCAGTATTTAATTTGCTTTAGATAAAGGTTATTGTGAAAATGATTAAAAAGGGGTTGGCTTGTCTAGCTTCGACAGTAGGCGCCATCACGACTCCCGATGGTGGGTAAATCTGGGTTGTGACAAGTTGGTATCAGAGATCTAGGTTACTTGGGTCTCACATCTCACGGACAAGCTCGGTAGAGTCTGAGGGGTCGGTACAGAGACGTTTGTACTTATCCCCAGAGGCTACAGAGTTAGGAAAAATTTTCACTCTGTTCATTCTTATCGTGCGATTCTGTTTCTCAATTAATGATTGTTGTTCTACTCTATTCTTTTGCAGACGGAGAGAACACGTGATCTTCTTCTTCCCCGCAGCAGCCTGAGCCCCCAGCAATAGCTCCCGCAAAGGGCAGGTGCTGAGGCCGTGCCAGAGGACGTGGCAGGGGCAGAGCTCAGCCCCAGGCAGCAATTCCAGAGGTAGAGCCTCATATTGACTTTGATGAGGAGGTTCCAGCTCCACCAGCTCCAGTGGGCCCGGCTCATGTCCCAGGAGGAATGATGTTTTCTTCGGATCTTCAGGATGCTCTTGTTCGCATAGCAGTCTTTATGGACAGTGTTGCTAGAGCGGGATTGCTGCCAGTAGCACCAGCCACTTCTCAGGCTGGAGGAGGGATTCAGACTCCTGCTACACGTACTCCAGAGCAGGTGGCTCCCCAGACTCAAGTTTCGCTGGTTCAACCTGCAGTGGCAGCTCAGACAGTCATCACAGCTCAGGCCGGAGATGGGACGGCTATGTCTTCGGATGCTTTGTGGAGACTTGATCGGTTCTCCAAGCTTTTCACTACTACTTTCAGCAGTACTTCATCGGAGGATCCCCTGATTTTTTATACAGTTGTCATGAGATCCTCAGGACTATGGGGATAGTAGAGACCAATGGGGTCAGGATGCTCTTGTTCTACATGACTCTATGACAGTTACACAGTATGAGACCAGATTTGTTGACTTGGCACGCCATGCAGTGGTTATACTCCCTACAGATTGGGAGAAGGCCCGGAGGTTCATTGATGGATTGATTCAGCCCATTCGCCTTCAGATGGCTATGGGAGTTGGCAGTGACATTACTTTTCAGGAGGCGGCCAATGCGGCCCGCCGGATAGAGATGGCACTGGCTCAAGGAGGTAGTCAGGATTCAGACAAGAGGCCTCGACATTCTGGTAGATTTAGTGGTACCTCATCTGGAGGTAGGGATTTCCATGACAGAGGCCATCCCCCGAGACCTTTCCAGTCGGCACTTAAGGTTTCTCATGTTACACTAGGCGGTGGTCATCATCATTAGTATTTTTCGGATCAGCGGTCCTTCAGTGCTCCACCAACCCCCCATCAGTGTGCCGCCACTTCAGATCTTCAGGGGAGGACATACCGGTCGACAGGGCTAGAATTCTCAGCCACCAAGGGCATGTTATGGTTGTGGTGACATAGGTCATGTTGTCAGATTTTTCCCTCAAAGCTCAAGTAGTCCTCAGCAGCAGGGTCCTCGCCCTACAATTCAGGCAGCAGGTGATCCACAGGCCGCCCACCCAGCTAGAGGCGGGGGTAGGGATCATAGAGGTGGAGGGACAGACCGTAAAGGTGGAGCTCGAACAGCCAGAGGCAGGGTCAACCCGCAGCAGATCGTCCCAGAGATCGTTCAGGGAGGTGGGGGCCAACCCCGTTATTAAGCAATGCCAGCCAGGCCGGAGGCTGAGTCATCATGTTATGATTACCGGTACTATGCTGGTCTGTGATTGGGGTACTTAAGTATTATTTGATCCAAGATCTACTTATACTTATGTGTCATCCTATTTCACACCCTACTTGATCATGCCCAGTGAGGCTCTAGGTATTCCTGTATATGTGTCCACACTGGTTGGTGATTCTACAGTGGTCGACCGAGTGCATCGTTCTTGTGTGGTGGTATTTGAGGGTCTTGAGACCCGTGTCGACTTATTACTTTTATACATGGTGGACTTTGATGTATATTGTGGATGGATTAGTTGTCCCCGTATCATGCTATCTTCAACTGTCACGCCAAGACCGTGACTTTGGCCTTGCCAGAATTGCCCCGACTTGGGTGGAGGGGGACCACAGGTCATGCCACCCATACTGTTATTTCGTATGTCAAGGCTCGATGTATGGTTGAGAAGGGGTGTTTATCATATTTGGCGTATGTTCGCGACTCCAGCGCAGAGGATCCATCTATCGACTATGTTCCTATTGTTCAGGAGTTCCCCGAGGTTTTTCCTTCACACCTACCACGTATGCCGCCCGACAGGTATATTGATTTCTGTATCGATCTGGCTCCTAGTACTCAGCTTATTTCTATTCCGTCGTATAACATGGCCAAGGCAGAGTTGAAAGAGTTGAAGGAGCAGCTTTAGGACTTGCTTGATAAAGGTTTCATTAGACCCAGTGTATCACCTTGGGGTGCACCAGTGTTGTTTGTGAAGAAAAACAACGGGTCGATGAGGATGTGCATTGATTACCGGCAGTTGAACAAGGTGACGATAAAGAACAAGTATTCACTGCCGAGGATTGACAATTTGTTTGACCAGCTCCAGCGTTTCAAGGTGTTTTCGAAGATAGATTTGAGGTCTAGTTATAATCAGCTGAGGATTAGGGCGTCTGATGTCCCTAAGATAGCATTTCGTACTCGGTATGGGCATTATGAGTTTTTGGTCATGTCGTTTGGGTTGACCACTGCCCCGGCAGCATTCATGGAGTTGATGAACCGAGTGTTCAGGCCTTACTTGGATTTATTTATGATTGTATTCATTTATGATATCTTGGTATACTCCTGCGATCAGGAAGAGCATGAGCAGCACCTCAAAGTGGTTCTTCGGACTCTGAAGGATAGCCAGTTGTTCACCAAGTTCTCAAAGTGCAAATTTTGGTTGAGTTCAGTAGCATTCCTGGGTCATGTCGTATCAGAGAGGGTATCCAGGTGGACCTGAAGAAGATAGAGGCAGTCAAGAACTGGACTCGACCAGCTTCATCTATAGAGATTAGGAGCTTCTTGGGGTTAGCTAGTTACTACAGACGTTTCATGGAGGGGTTTTCATCCATCGCAACCCCGATGACTTGATATACCCAGAAGGGTGCCCAGTTCAGGTGGTCAGATGAGTGCGAGGCGAGCTTCCAGAAGCTCAAGACAGCTTTGACAACGGCACCGGTATTGGTTTTGCCCACGGGATCTGGGCCTTATACTTTATATTGTGATGCTTCCTGCATCGGACTTGGCACATTGTTGATGGAGAACGGAAAGGTCATAGCATATGCTTCGAGGCAGTTGAAGATCCACGAGAAGAATTATCCAATTCATGACCTAGAGTTGGCAGTCATCGTTCATGCCTTGAAGATCTGGAGGCATTATTTGTATGGTGTGACGTGTGAGGTGTACATGGATCACAAGAGCCTTCAGTACTTGTTCAAGCAGAAAGAGTTGAATTTGAGACAGCGGAGGTGGTTGGAGTTGTTAAAAGATTATGATGTTTCTATTTTATACCACCCGGGGAAGGCCAATGTGGTGGCCGATGCATTGAGTAGAAAGTCCGCCAACATGGGTAGTCTTGCACATATTCCGGCAGCCAGAGACCGCTTGCCTTGGATGTTCAGGCCTTAGCCAATAGATTTGTGAGATTGGATATTTCTGAGCCCAGCATGGTGTTAGCTTGCACGGTTTCTCGCTCGTCATTGATGGAGCATATCAGGGAGCAGCAGTTTGATGATCCCCATTTGTGAATCCTGAGAGACACGGTGCAGCGGGGAGGCGCCAAGGAGATGACTTTGGGAGATGATGGCGTATTGAGGTTGCAGGGGCGAGTCTATGTGCCCAATGTTGATGGTATTCGAGAGTCGATCTTAGCGGAAGCCCACAGTTCTCGGTATTCTATTCACCCATGTGCCACGAAGATGTATCAGGATTTGAGACAACATTATTGGTGGCGTAGAATGAAGAAAGACATTGTTACATATGTGGCTCGTTGTCTAAATTGTCAGCAGGCTATGAACGAGCATCAGAGGCCCGGTGGGTTATTTCAGAGGATTGAGCTTCCGGAGTGGAAGTGGGAGAGAATCACCATGGATTTTGTTACTAGCCTCCCTGTTGGAAACACGTTTCAAATGCAATATACTAAACGTGTGTTCTTTTGTAGGTTTTGATGAATGTCAAACAAAGCAAAAAGCGATATATAGCAGTACTCAAGGACAAGCACAAAATGGATGCATTACAAGAAGCTCAAGACAAAGTTTAGAAATGTTATAATTGAGTCAATATTAATTGTGATCTTGATTCCTCAACTTGGCTCATAACATGGCTTCTCTACTAAAATTATTTTTCCAAAATCATGCATATTTAAATTAAGTGTCAAATGATTTTAAACTATGCATATTTACATTTGTTAAAATGTTTTCCAAGCATGCCTCAAAAATCTGGGCTAAGATAATCGATTATGTATTTATGATAATCGAGTATCTCTAAGCCAAGACTGCATGACAATCGATTGTGAATTAATGATAATTGATTGTGAGTAAGTCAGTTAACATCAGGTTTTTGCAAACTGCATAACAATCGATTGTGTACTTATGATAATCGATTGTTAACTGAGGCAAAGTTTTCAAAACTCATAAAAATCGATTATGAACTAATGGTAATCGATTAGAATGAGAAAAATGTCTCCCAGTGATTTTAAATAAAATGATAATCGATTGTGGCTTTTGATAATCGATTATATATGAGACAGAGAGTTTTGAAATTAATTAATAATCGATTATTCCATTTGATAATCGATTGTTGAAGCTGACCGTTGTCATATATTTTCAATTACCTTCAGGTAATCGATTGTTGATATTTAATAATCGATGTTTTGCTTAAAATCTGGAAAAGATTTTCTGAACGTTGTTAAAATAATCGATTGTTGATTTCCGGACAATCGATGTTTTATGCCAAAAATTGGAAAGGATTTCTTAACGTTATAAATAATCGATTATTGATTTGAAGTAATCGATTGTTGACGTAAAATCTAGGATTGAATTTTTAATCTGATAGGCAAACAATCGATTGTTTAGTCTTGACAATCGATTGTCACTGAGTAATTTCAGCAATCCTTAATTGGCAATTAGACAACGGTAAGACTGAGTTTTTCACCTATAAATACAGCTTCAACTCAGTGTTTTCACAACAACAACATATACACTTTGAGTATTTTCATTGCTAAAAGCTTTCTTACATTGATCATCATTTTCCATTCATCCATAAAGCTTTTTGAAGAGCCATTCTATTGAGCTAAGTTGTTGTGATCTTGAGCGTACTATTTCTACTCATATCTACTCATTAAGGAGTGCTTTGTAAAGTGAGTGTGTTTTGTGTTTGTAAGAGAATTGCGATTCTCGTTTGTTGAGGAACTTGTGATTCCTCGGTTGAAGTCTTTGGGATTGTTATCCCCGAGCAGTTGAAGTCTTTGGGATTGTTATCCCCGAGCAGTTGAAGTCTTTGGGATTGTTATCCCCGAGCAGTTGAAGTCTTTGGGATTGTTATCCCCGAGCAATTGAAGTCTTTGGGATTGTGATCCCCGAGCACCTGGGTGAGGCTTGTGTCCTCAGCTGTAACGGTTTGTTAAGCACCCGTAAGCTTGACAAGTTTAGTGGAAATCTCGAGAGAGTCTCTCGGGGACTGGACTAACCACGTTTGTGGCCAACCAGGATACATCATTGTGTAAGTTTATTCTACTGCACTTGTTTTAATTTCTGCAAAGTTTTTAAATTCCGCACTAAAACGCTTAATATTTTTAAAACGCTATTCACCCCCCCCCCCTCTAGCGTAAAGCGTATTGTCCAACAATTGGTATCAGAGCCATACTCTCTGAAAGACTTAACCGTTTGAGAGAATCTTTCCATGGCTTCTACTCTAGACTCTTTTGCAGGTATTGATGAAGGACAGTGCCCCACAAGACCTCCTTTGTTTAACGGGACTAATTATTCATATTGGAAAGAAAGGATGCAGATATTCGTCAGATCAAACAGCCCTTACTTGTGGAAGGTGTACACCAAAGGAAATGAGGTTCCTGTCAAAAAGGTGGAAGGAGAATGGGTGCCAAAATCAGAAGAGGAATTCAACGCCGAGGATAATCGAATGGTCCAAAATAACTTTAAAGCTATTAATTTATTACTTTGTGCTGTTAATGCTAATGATTACAGGAAAATCTCCTGCTGCAAAACAGCGAAAGAAATGTGGGACAAGCTTGAGGTCACTTACGAAGGGACTGACCAGGTAAGAGAAGCTAAAATTGACTTTTTAACTCATGCTTACGAATTGTTCCATATGAAGGAAGGCGAAAAGGTAGACGAGATGTTTGAGCGGTTCTCATCAATAGTGAATGATCTCCACGCGCTCAAGAAGACGTTCACAGACAAAGAACTAGTTCGAAAAATCCTTAGGAGTCTAACACCGGCATGGCGATCAAAGGCCGATGCGATTCAAGAGTCAATTGGAATCACGAACGTCACCATAGACGCTCTTAGAGGTAATCTTAGGAGTCTAACACCGGTAGACGAGATGTTTGAGCGGTTCTCATCAATAGTGAATGATCTCCACGCGCTCAAGAAGACGTTCACAGACAAAGAACTAGTTCGAAAAATCCTTAGGAGTCTAACACCGGCATGGCGATCAAAGGCCGATGCGATTCAAGAGTCAATTGGAATCACGAACGTCACCATAGACGCTCTTAGAGGTAATCTTAAGACTTATGAATCCACTATTCTTAACCCTGTTATTGATGAACAAAGAAGGCAAAAGATTGCTCTAAAGGCGAGCACAAGTCAATCACCAATTGAAGAGGATGGAGATAGCGAATTCGGACTCATCATCAAAAAGTTCCAAAAATTCATGCGAAAAGAATATGACCGCAAAGGGAAAAAGCAAGGTGAGCAAGTTAAATGTTATGAATGTGGTGAAACAGGGCATATCAAAATAAACTGCCCAAATCTTAAAAAGGAGAAGAAACCCTTCAAGAAGCAACGAGCATACATATCTTGGGTAGGAGATTCCGGAGACGAATCCAGTGAAGAAGAAAATGAAGAAGCGGCAAATCTCTGCCTCATGGCACAGGAAGAAAATCAAAGTGAGGTAAGTCAAATCTCTTCTCAAAATTTTTATACTCTTGATGACATGAGAAATGCCTTTGATGAATTGTATGCTGAATTTCTCAAAGTTACAAAAACCGTCACTAGTTTAAGAGAAAGTGCTTCTCTAAAAGAACAAGATTTTCAAAAACAGTTTTCATTAAAAGAAAAAGAATTAGAAAAATTGGTTTTGGAAAATGAGAAGCTACTAGAACAAAACAAGTTTTATGGGATAAGAAGTTCTGACAAGCCCGAGAGTTCTACAAAAAATTGTGCTTCTTGTGTAGACCTTAAGAATGAAGTAGGTAGATTAAAAGGCACACTAGATAAATTCAACTCCTCTCATAAAAACTTGAATGTGGTGCTTGATAACTTGAAATCAACCAAGCATGGAATAGGCTTCATAAATGAAGAAGAGGTTGATGCAAAAACCCAACCACCTAGAGCTCAATCTAGGATTAATAACAAAAATGCCTTTCCTAAAACAAACATGCATGCTAGACAAAATATTAGGAGACCTAGACATGACCTTCCGCCTAGCAATCGTCACCATAGACATGATGCATATTTTAAGCACAACAGTGATCATGCTAGAAGATCCCGAAATGTTCAACCTAGAAATGATTATGGTGCTCAAATTAGGAGAAATGAAAATAGAGTAAACAATGTGCATTATTCTAGCTACTATGAGCCTAGACGCATGCATAATCCAAATGTGACATGTCATTATTGTAGACGAATTGGTCATATTGCTCCCGCATGCTTTACTAGACATAGACATGCTACTCAAACATATCATTATAGTATGCATAACCCTCAAGGACCCAAAATGGCATGGGTACCAAAAGAGCATTGATTTGTTTTGCAGGTGTGCTTGAAGGAATCAAGTGTAGTGGATACTCCAAACACTTGACGGGAGACGAATTCAAAATTCCTTCAATTAAAGCACAAAGAAGGAGGAAGAGACGGAAAAGTCGATTTAGGCATTTTTTTTCAAAATCGGAAGTATTTTCGAAAAATTTAAAAGACAAAATACAAGGAAGACAAAGGCAAAATTGTGGAAGAAGCTTCTTAAATTGAAGAATGAGCCAAAAGACCAAAATGAACGGAGGATGTTCAAAATCAGGTAATTGGCAAAGTCGAAGGGAAGGTAAGTACCCTAAACCCTCTTAAGAACATCCTAGGACAAAATTCTTAAGAGTTCACGTTTTTCACCCGACTACACTAGTTTCAAAGTTATTATTTCATTTATCGATTACTGACTTGAGCGTCGGAGATGTTTAATTCTATTTTGCAGGTATCCCCCAAAAGGTAAGAGGAAAGTATAAATTGTCTTGATACAAGAAAAATCGATCATAATCGATTATTTATGCTTACAATCGATTATCAGTATCAATAATCGATTATTTGTTGATTCAATTTTTTTTGTCATGAAATCTTGTTGAATGTTTACATTGCTTGATAGAATTAAGTCTCATCATTTTAGCATCCCCCTTCCAAACAATCGATTATTTGTTCTGCCAATCGATTATTTGCCAAAATCCAAACTCTCTGTGAGTGAAATAATCGATTACTATATATTGACAATCGATTATCTGTTTTAAACTTATGTTACCGTTTTGGCTCTACAATCGATTCCTGTCAGGTCATAAATATGAAAAACAATCGATTACCAAGTTTGACAATCGACTATCTTTTTCAAATTTTTTTACCGTTCTGGCGTGTAATCGATGTGTCAGATCATTTTCATTAATGACAATCGATTATTCTATTCAAACAATCGATTGTTGAACGGTCAGTGAATTTATTTTTACCGTTTCAGACTTCAAAGCTCTTCAAATCTCTTCAAATCTTTTCAAATAAGTGTAAGATTCATTCCTTCTCTATATATAGGCTGCACATATGCTCTTGTATACTCACTCAAGCCTCCCAAGCATCAAATTATCTTGTTATCTTTGAAAAATCCTAGCACATCTTTTTCAAAAATGTCAAGCCGCAACTCCAAACGTGCTCGTTCCAAACAAGGTGCTTCTTCTTCTCGCCATCCATATCAAGATGGATCGGTTCTATTCTTTGAATCCGATGAAGAGCTCACCCGTTTCTTAACCAAATTTGAGAAACGCCTTATTCTCCCTCCTCGCTTTTCAACAAACGCTCTTGTTGCACCATTCATTCCAGCCGCGAATATGCTAAGAGAGTGCCAACTTTTCAATTTCCTACTCCTTACTCACCCCTACTACAACATTACTTTGGTTGAAGCTTTTTACTCCAACCTTCACAAAGATGATGAGGGTGAACTCGTTACCAATGTTAACGGCATTTCCATTCTAATTTCTGAAGATAACCTCCACCTCATTGCCGGCATTCCGCATGATGGTGAAGACATCTACCAGTACATAAATGATGCCGGGGACATGATTGATGAAGCTAATCTCTTCCGCCAAGCCGGAGTCGCCTATGATGAGTCTTCTTCCCGTCGTCCCACCATAAAGGGTATGGACCCGAATTATCGTTTCATTCTCTATTTCATCACTCGTGTTCTCAAACCCCGTAAACTCAATCACACCACCATTTCCCAAGAGGATGCCAAATTTCTTCATGCCATTATCACCGGTGTTAAAATCAATTGGTGCAAGCTTATTCAATCTCATATGTTCAATGCCACCAGAGATGACATACCTCTCCCCTATGCCCTCTTAATAATGAAATTTCTTGAAGCTTCCGGGGTCAATATTGCTAATGGTCCTCTCAAAAAGAGCACCAAAATCTGGGAAATTTCGGAGTCTTCCTTTCATCATGATGGTGATCATGCTCCCGCTCCTCCTCAAAATCGACAAGCCCGTCGTGCTCATCCTCCTCAGGAGCCTACCCTCCGGACTATCTCTGACCAAATTACTCAATTAACCCGTGAGGTCCATGGTTACTTTGATCACGTGCATTATGCCTATGCTCAGGTGTTGCCATATCAAGCGCCTCCCAATGATGATGAAGGGGATGGGGGTGATGAATGATGAAATTGTTGTCTTTGATGATGTGAAATTGTTGTTTTTGATTTGTTTTTCCTTGGTTGGTTAGTTGTTGTTCGTTTTATTGTGTTTGGCTCCACCCATGTAATGTTATTTTCCAATAAATAAACTTTTGTTTATTTCATATGTTTTTTTGCATATTCTTCCCTTGTATATATTTTTGCTAATGGCAAAAGGGGGAAGAAACGGGATATCAAGAAGTATGCTATATCACTCTCAACTTCATTCATGCTTAAAGTGAGGGGGAACATGAATTGAGGGGGAACATCAAATTGCACACTTTACACTTGTCTTGGATTATCAAAATAATTATTGCATATATCCCGCTTATGTTTGCCATTATCAAAAAGGGGGAAATTGTTGGAAACACGTTTCAAATGCAATATACTAAACGTGTGTTCTTTTGTAGGTTTTGATGAATGTCAAACAAAGCAAAAAGCGATATATAGCAGTACTCAAGGACAAGCACAAAATGGATGCATTACAAGAAGCTCAAGACAAAGTTTAGAAATGTTATAATTGAGTCAATATTAATTGTGATCTTGATTCCTCAACTTGGCTCATAACATGGCTTCTCTACTAAAATTATTTTTCCAAAATCATTCATATTTAAATTAAGTGTCAAATGATTTTAAACTATGCATATTTACATTTGTTAAAATGTTTTCCAAGCATGCCTCAAAAATCTGGGCTAAGATAATCGATTATGTATTTATGATAATCGAGTATCTCTAAGCCAAGACTGCATGACAATCGATTGTGAATTAATGATAATCGATTGTGAGTAAGTCAGTTAACATCAGGTTTTTGCAAACTGCATAACAATCGATTGTGTACTTATGATAATCGATTGTTAACTGAGGCAAAGTTTTCAAAACTCATAAAAATCGATTATGAACTAATGGTAATCGATTAGAATGAGAAAAATGTCTCCCAGTGATTTTAAATAAAATGATAATCGATTGTGGCTTTTGATAATCGATTATATATGAGACAGAGAGTTTTGAAATTAATTAATAATCGATTATTCCATTTGATAATCGATTGTTGAAGCTGACCGTTGTCATATATTTTCAATTACCTTCAAGTAATCGATTGTTGATATTTAATAATCGATGTTTTGCTTAAAATCTGGAAAAGATTTTCTGAACGTTGTTAAAATAATCGATTGTTGATTTCCGGACAATCGATGTTTTATGCCAAAAATTGGAAAGGATTTCTTAACGTTACAAATAATCGATTATTGATTTGAAGTAATCGATTGTTGACGTAAAATCTGGGATTGAATTTTTAATCTGATAGGCAAACAATCGATTGTTTAGTCTTGACAATCGATTGTCACTGAGTAATTTCAGCAATCCTTAATTGGCAATTAGACAACGGTAAGACTGAGTTTTTCACCTATAAATACAGCTTCAACTCAGTGTTTTCACAACAACAACATATACACTTTGAGTATTTTCATTGCTAAAAGCTTTCTTACATTGATCATCATTTTCCATTCATCCATAAAGCTTTTTGAAGAGCCATTCTATTGAGCTAAGTTGTTGTGATCTTGAGCGTACTATTTCTACTCATATCTACTCATTAAGGAGTGCTTTGTAAAGTGAGTGTGTTTTGTGTTTGTAAGAGAATTGCGATTCTCGTTTGTTGAGGAACTTGTGATTCCTCGGTTGAAGTCTTTGGGATTGTTATCCCCGAGCAGTTGAAGTCTTTGGGATTGTTATCCCCGAGCAGTTGAAGTCTTTGGGATTGTTATCCCCGAGCAGTTGAAGTCTTTGGGATTGTTATCCCCGAGCAATTGAAGTCTTTGGGATTGGTATCCCCGAGCAATTGAAGTCTTTGGGATTGTGATCCCCGAGCACCTGGGTGAGGCTTGTGTCCTCAGCTGTAACGGTTTGTTAAGCACCCGTAAGCTTGACAAGTTTAGTGGAAATCTCGAGAGAGTCTCTCGGGGACTGGACTAACCACGTTTGTGGCCAACCAGGATACATCATTGTGTAAGTTTATTCTACTGCACTTGTTTTAATTTCTGCAAAGTTTTTAAATTCCGCACTAAAACGCTTAATATTTTTAAAACGCTATTCACCCCCCCCCCCTCTAGCGTAAAGCGTATTGTCCAACACTCCCAATGACTAAGAAGAAGTTTGATGATATATGGGTTATTGTTGATAGGCTCACCAAGTCGGCGCATTTCATCCCAGTTGCCACTACCTATTCATCCGAGAGGTATGCTGAGATTTATATCAGGGAGATCCTTCGCCTTCATGGGGTACCCATATCTATTATTTTGGACCAGGGTTCACAGTTTACCTCGTATTTCTGGAGAGCGGTACAGCACGAGTTGGGCACCCAGGTCCAGTTGAGTACATCATTTCACCCCCAAATGGACGGACAGTCCGAGAGGACTATTCAGATTCTTGAGGATATACTCCGAGACTGCGTTATTGACTTTGGAGGCTCGTGGGACCAGTTCTTGCCTTTAGCAGAGTTTTCCTACAACAACAACTACCAGTCCAGTATTCAGATAGCTCCATATGAGGCGTTGTATGGTAGATGGTGTCGGTCCCCATTCGGATGGTTTGAACCGGGAGAGGCTCGGTTATTGGGTACAGATTTGGTACAGGAGGCCTTGGATAAGGTCAAGATCATTCAGGCAGATTTCGGTCAGCTCAGTCTAGGTAGAAGAGTTCTGCAGATCGTAAGGTCAGGGATGTTTCTTTCATGTTTGGTGAGCGGGTATTGCTCCGTGTATCGCCTATGAAGGGCATGATGAGGTTCGGAAAGAAGGGAAAGCTTAGCCCTATGTATATTGGCCAATTTGAGATTCTTGACCGTGTCGGGAATGTGGCTTATAGACTTGCATTGTCGCTTAGCTTGTCAGCTGTGCACCCGGGTTTTCATGTATCCATGCTTCGAAAGTATCACGGTGATCCCACCCACGTGTTAGATTTCAGTACTGTCCAATTGAACAAGGATCTGTCATATGAGGAAGAGCCGGTGGCTATTTTAGACCGGCAGGTTTGACAGTTGAGGTCGCGGAGTTTTCCTTCGGTGCGTGTTCGATAGAGCGGTCAGCCTCCTGAGGCATAGACCTGGGAGTCCGAGTCCGATATGCGGAGTCGTTATCCTCATCTATTCTCCGACTCAGGTACTTCTATCTTTTGTCTGTTCGAGGACGAATAATTGGTTTAGAGGTGGAGGATGTGACGAACCAAAGGGTCATCACCATAATTCTCCATTTTCCTTGTGCTTCTGAGGCCTTGAAAAACCTCTTAATTGGGTTGCCTCGATTTTCGTGCGCAGTCCAAGCGCGAAGCCGGAAAATTTTTATGTGGAAATATTTGAATTCTGTTAAAAGCAATAAATTTTGATAATAATATTATTATAGTTGACATTGGTCAACATTTTGGTTAAACGGACCCGGACCCATGATATGATGGTCCCGGAGGGCCCGTAAGGAAATTTGGGACCCAGCCGTATTCCCGGAATCGAAATCCGAGGTCCCATGCCCGAGTACAGAGCTTTTCTGTGAAATTGTTTTTTGAAATTTCTTAAGGAAAAATGAAAATGAAAATTGATCAAAAGTGAAGGTATCGGGCTCGTATTTTAGTTCTGACGCCCGGTACAAGTCTTAAATGAGCGTTAAGCGCCATCTGTGAAGCTTTGTTGAAACGAACGTTGTTTAACGTGTTTCAGACTTAAAATGGAACATTTGAAAGTTTAGAACTATTAAATGAAAATCATGAGTTTTAGAGGTTGATTCTTTTATTTTGATGTTATTCTAGCGATTTGATCGCGCGAGTAAGTCCGTAGGATATTTTTGAGGTTGGGTGCATGTTTGGGTTGGATCCCCGAGGGCTCGGGTGAGTTTTAGATAGGTGTTGGGTACATTTTGCATGTTAGGAATGGGCTTCACGTGTTGCAGACCTGCAGGCTTCACAATTGCGAAGCCTGGTTCGCAAATGCGAACAGGGTCCGGGACTGTTGAGCTCGCAAACGCGAAGGAAAACATCGAATATACGATGCCTACCCTTTCCAGCAGTCTTCGCAAATGCGAATTTCCCCGCCTATGCCATAGGTTTTCAAATACGAACATTATCTCGCAAATGCGAGTTCCGCCTTTCTTCTGCTGAGTTCGCAATTGCGAACAAAATCTCGCAATTGCGACATCTTCAACTGTGCAACTTATACTTAGCCGATTTTAAACCTCATTTTTTCATATTTTTAAAACCCAAACCTCCATTGGCGATTTTCTCTCGACTCTTTCTCTCCCAAATCACTTGTAAGTCAACTTTTACTCAATTTCTTCAAATTTTAACATTTTTTATCATGATTTCAACTTAAAATCAAAGCTTTCAATGGGTAAAAATGGGGGTTTAGGGTAGAACTTAGGTTTTCATAAAATTGGGGATTTGGACCTCAATTTGTGGTCCGATTTCAAAATAAATTACATATATGAACTCGTGGGGGATCGGGTAACCCGGTATTGGTTCGAACCTCGAGTTTTGACCACGTGGGCCCGGAGTCATTTTGGGAATTTTTGGGTAAAACTTTGGGAATTTCATTCTTATGCATTCAAATTGATTTAACTAGCATTTGTTGATACATTTGAGTAGATTATGGTTAGATTTGACCGGGTTTGAAGCGAATTCGAGGGGTAAAGCTATTCTAGAGGCATGAGTTGAGTTGGAAGCTTTCGAGGTAAGTGTTTGATCTAACTTTTGCTTGAGGTAATAGGATTAGGTTGATATTTGTTATGTGCTATGTGGAGTTGGTGTATTGGTATGGTGACGGTTACCTATGCGCCCGAGTCTAGCATGACCGTGAGTCATATTTGCTATTAAAATTGTGAAAGAAGTGAACAATTATGATAATTACTTGTTACATGGACTATGAAGTGAAAGTTGAGAAGTAAATGAACTAAATAGGAATTCTTGGTACTTTTTCCTTGCCGGGATTTATTGTTGAGTTGTTTTCCCTTGCCGGGATTTATTGTTGAGTTGTATTCCCTTGCCGGGATTTATTGTTGAATTATTCTCCCATGCCGGGATATTTTTTCTTGATATATAATTCCTTTCCCGTTTGGTTGTGACCATTGATTGGGTGAGGAAGAGAGAGTAAAAGCATGAAGGGTGATGTCGTGCACTATGTGTTTGAGAATAAAATCACGAAGGGTGATGTCGTGCACTATGTGTTTGACAGTAAAAGCACAAAGGGTAATGACACTGTATATTGAGAGTAAAAGCACGAAGGGTGATGTCGTGCATTATATTTGATATTCTTGATGAGAAATGAGAGTAAAAGAACGACGGGTGTTGTCGTGCATTATATTTGACAGTTTTGGTGAGGAATGAGAGTAAAAGCACAAAGGGTGATGTTGTGATGTTGTTGCTTATTTAATAATTATTTATTCAGCACCATCTCTTGTTTGTAGAAGTTATAATTGAACTGCTACTCCCCCAGCATGTCCCTTCCCCTTTTATCTGTTTAAATTCGTATTCTCGTTCTGTTATTGCACATATATCTGTACAGGTTGTTTGTGGTAGGTCCGGTTTAGCCTCATCACTACTTCACCGAGGTTAGGCCGGGCACTTACCAGCACATGGGGTCGGTTGTGCTGATACTATACTTGTGTGCCTTTTGTGCACAGGTCAGGACACAGCCTACGGACCGCAACAGTAGTTAGGGGGCGATCCTTCAGTCCAGAGACTCTGAGGTAGTTCGCTGGCGTTTGCCGGCCCTTAGTCTCCTCTATCTTTTCCAGTTTGTTTAGTTGTATCAAACATACATGTTCTGTATTTCTTTCAGACTGTTATTTTTAGTACTCTTTTAGCACTCTGTTATTTTTAATTTCCGCATTTTGTCCTTTCTATTATTGCTAAAAATCTTCAGTGTGTTTTAATTAATTATTTCACTATTTAATTTGCTTTAGATTAAGGTTATTGTGAAAATGATTAAAAAGGGGTTGGCTTGCCTAGATTCGACAGTAGGCGACATCACGACTCCCGATGGTGGATAAATCGGGATCGTGACTAGTTGGTATCAGAGCTCTAGGTTACTTGGGTCTCACAACTCACGGACAACCTCGGTAGAGTCTGAGGGGTCGGTACGGAGACGTATGTACTTATCCCTTAGAGGCTACAGAGTTAGGAAAAAATTTCACTTTGTTCATTCTTGTCGTGCGATTTTGTTTCTCAATTATAGATTGTCGTTATACTCTGTTATTTCGTAGATGGCGAGAACATGTGAATCTTCTTCTTCTACGCAGCAGCCCGAGCCCCCAGCAGTAGCTCCCGCGAGGGGTAGGGGCCGAGACCGTGGCAGGGGCAGAGCTCAGCCCCAGGCAGCAATTCTAGAGGTAGAGCCTCATATTGAATTTGATGATGAGGTTCCAGCTCCAGTAGGCCCAGCTTAGGTCCCAGGATGAGTGATATTTTATTCGGATCTTCAGGATGCTCTTGCCCGCATAGCAGGCTTTATGGACGGTGTTTCTAAAGTGGGATTGCTGCCAGTAGCACCAGCCACTTCTCAGGCTGGAGGAGGGGTTCAGACTCCTGCTACACGTACTCTAGTGCATGTGGCTTCCAAGACTCAAGTTCCGTTGGTTCAGCCCGCAGTGGCAGCTCAGATAGTCATCACAGCTCAGGCCGAAGATGGGACGGCTATGTCTTCGGATGCTTTGTGGAGACTTGATCGGTTCTCCAAGCGTTTCACTACTACTTTCAGCAGTGCTTCATCGGAGGATCCCCAGGATTTTCTATACAGTTGTCATGAGATCCTCAGGACTATGGGGATAGTAGAGACCAATGGGGTCGATTTTTGCACTTTCAGACTTGTGAGGTCCGCCAAGACTTGGTGGAGGGATTATTGCATATCTAGACCAGTAGGGTCACCAGCTTTGACATGGGATCAGTTCGCAGAGTTATTTTTGGACAAATTTCTCCCTGTCACTTAGCGGGAGGCACTTCGCAGACACTTTGAGCGCCTTCAGCAGGGCTCCATGACAATTACACAGTATGAGACCAGATTTGTTGACTTGGCATGCCATGCAGTCGTGATACTCCCTACAGATCGGGAGAGGTTCTGGAGGTTCATTGATGGATTGTTTCAGCCCATTCGCCTTCAGATGGCTATGTGAGTTGAATAAATCCATTTATGGGCTAAAACAGGCTTCCCGCCAATGGTATATCAAATTTCATAATGTTGTTTCTTCATTTGAATTTACGGAGAATATCATTGATCAGTGTATATACCTTAAGATAAGTGAGAGCAAATATATTTTTCTAGTCCTATATGTGGATGATATTTTGCTTGCAAGTAGCGATTTGGAATTGTTGCACGAGACTAAACAGTTCCTTATCTAGAATTTTGAGATGAAGGATATGGGTGAAGCCTCTTATGTCATTGTCATAGAGATTCACATAGACAGATCCCAAAGATTACTTGGATTGTCTCAAAAGGCCTACATTGAAAGAATTCTGGAAAGATTCGGGAAGAACTGTTCACCTATAGCAGCACCTATAATTAAAGGTGACAAATTCTCATTAAATCAATGTCCACAAAATGCAGTGGAAAAGGAGCAAATGAAAGACACTCCCTATGCTTCGCTAGTTGGGAGCCTTAAGTATACACAGGTTTGTGCTAGACCTGATATTGCCTTTGCAATAGGAATGCTTGGTAGATATCAAAGTAACCCTGACCTTGACCATTGGAAAGCTGGTAAAAGGGTCTTGAGATATTTGCAAGGAACCAAGGATTTTAAGCTCGCATACAAATACTCTGACTCATTTGAGGTGATTGGATAATCAGACTCTGATTTGGGTGGATGCAAAGACACTGGTAAATCCACTTCATGATACATTTCCTTCTTGCCAGAGGTGATGTATCTTGGAGAAGTGTCAAGCAGACCATTGTTGCAACATCCACAATGGAAGCTGAATTTATAGCATGCTATGAAGCTACATCACAGGCGTTATGGTTGAGAAACTTTATTCCCGGCCTTAGGATTGTCGATTCCATTTCAAGGCCATTGAAAATATTTTGTGACAATTCAGCTGCAATTTTCTTTTCTAAGAATAATAAAAGTGGCAGTCGAACCAAGCATATCGACATACAGTGGTTAAAGACTATGTGAAAAAGCAATTATGTGAATTTTGAGCATATTAGTACTACTTTGATGATTGCTGATCCTATGAGTAAGGGTCTGCTGGCTAATATTTTCAAGGGTCATGTAACCCAAATGGGTCTTAGTAGCTCAATTTAGCTTGCTTTATTCTCTAACAGTTTGTCTAGACATTATGATTATTTTGATATACATGACAGTGCACACTTTTGGTTTTTCATGTATTATTTGTGATCATTGGATCAATAAAGTTTGACTCTGAATGACTTATATTAAATTCATTCATAAAGTTGTTTGACACTTTGTTAGAATATATTGTGCATTGTAATACATGGAAGGAAGTTTTTGTTTAAAAGCATGACCGCCATGATTCGTTTAATAATATATTGTAGTTAAAGTGATCGTCGCATAACTTTTGGTTGAGTGATAATGTTTATGGCCATATTATATGTTTATCTCTCATAATGGATTATCTGATTTTAAAAATTCACCGTATCTTTCTAGAAATTTCTAGTGTGGCCCATATATAAGGTAATAAATTATTTACCTTGTCTCCCAAAGAAAATAATATATCGGATAATATTTTGTAGTTATGCATATATGGTAGCTTCTTTGATGGAAAGAAATTACCATACATTAGTAGTCACTATGCTAAATTATAATTTATGGAGAAGTCCCTAGGGCTAAAGTATTTGCTAAGAGTCCCTAGCCTACCTATAAATACGTCTGTGACTCCATCAGTCTGGCATCCAAAGATAGGCATGCTAGAAGACTCCTTATGTTTTCTCTCAAGGTTCTTCCAAAGAATTCCCCACATCACTTGAACAATCATGGCTGAAGTTACGTTCTTTGTTTAATTTCCGTTGTGTTGGCGCTGTGTTTGTATTGAAATTTCTACAAATTAATGATATCAATTGTATAGCAAAAGTTTTGTTATTTGTTTGGTGTCCATTTATGTAAATTGACTCTTCAAACAAATATTCGTCATGAAGAAAAAAGAAACAACTTTATTTCGTAATATTGACTGATTTTGTAATGTTTCTTTCCCAACATGTATGTTTACGTTATTATATATGTAAGTAAATTTTAATTTGGTTTTGTAAACTCTTTTTCATTATTTAGATAAAAATAAACATGTATAATATATACTACATTTATTTTAAAATAATTTTATTTTATTCAAATCTAGCTACAATGTTTTAAAGAACTATACTTATAGGATTTTAAATGTATAAGAGTTTTAAAGTTATATGGAGTTTAGTGTTTTTTTTTTCTATAGGTGAAGTAGTATTTAAATAATTAAAAAATAACAAAATTTCATAGCATTATTGTATATGATCATTAACTGAAATAAGTATGATAACATGATAAAAAAATAAATTTTATTTTTAATTTAAATTCAAATTTTAGAACTTTATCTATAAATCCAAAATTTTTAATTTCATATATATATATATATATATATATATATATATATATATATATATATATGTGTGTGTGTGTGTGTGTGTGTGTGTGTGTGTGTGTGTGTGTGCGCGCGCGCGCGCGCATTCGATTTATTGATTCGATTTTGACACTTATCGATAATTACTTATCGATTATCGATTTGTACATATGCTTATCGTTATCGTTTCAATAAGGTTTCGATTTTTTCGATTTCGATTTATCATTTTCTGGGGCTTATCGATTCGGTTATTGATTAGACCAATAAAAAAAGTTTGCAGGATTTCACGAAAAGTATATCGCTATAAACGCGCCTAACTTATATGGACAAAAAGAAGCTAAAATAAGACGAACACCATTTAAAAATTGTATCAACAAGCACATGCAACAAAACTAAAGTAAGGGATCAAATGTATGCCACCAACACTCCAACGATATAAAAAAATAAAACAAGACAAAATACATCATCACGACTAATTTTATTTTCCATTAATTTAAACGTCATTCTCTTGATCTTTAAATATGATCATTCTTTAAATGTGGTAGATGAAATAATAGGATAAGGGACTAAGGTTAAAGGAAATGGTATAAATTACGGAAAATGATATTGTATAGCCGCTTTCAAAAATAGTAGTAGCGGAATATATATATATATATATATATATATATATATATATATATATATATATATATATATATATATATATATATATATATATATATATATATATATATATATATTCTGTATATTATATAAATCTACAGAAATAAGTAATTATTCATTTTACAAGTGTCTACAGTTAGGGGTGTGCATTCGATTTATCGATTCGATTTTGACCCTTATCGATAATTACTTATCGATTATTGATTTGTACATATTATTATCGTTATCGTTTCAATAAGATTTTGATTTTCTTCGATTTCATAACAAATAATCGATTTAATTTATGGATAAACCGATTCGAATGACAACCATATATATATATGGGTTCGTTGAATACGAAAAGGACGATGTGCAGTGTGGCATCCACGTCATCAGCAAATGGGGCAAATTCATGCAACTTTCTATTACGTAAGGAAGCGACACGTGTCCCCTGGCCACGTGAATCTCCCGTGCCCACTCCTTTCCCCGGAAAAGAAAAGCAGCAGACTCAAAACCGAGCATGTACAGACCTACAAGCTAAGGAAGATTTGCTTCCTTTTTCATTGATTCTCTTCTTTTTCCTCAGAGATTCCAACACCCTTTTTACGTATAATTACTAAGAGAGGAAAAATACAAAAAAGGTGGTGTAAAGTTTTGAGTTTTTTTTTTTTAATTGTATTGAGTAATTATGGAGGATGGGCATGTATCAGGTTCAAGAAATGAGAACGGTACAACACCCAGAAATAATAATGTGGAAATTTCAATAGCAACAGCGTCATCGATGTTTCCTGGTTTCAGGTTTTCACCGACGGACGAAGAACTCGTGTCATATTACTTGAAAAAGAAACTTGAGGGGTCTGATAGGTGTGTTGAAGTTATTTCCGAGGTTGAGATTTGGAAACATGAACCTTGGGACTTACCAGGTAGGTACATCCTTTTTTAGTATTAGCACATGATATATGTACGTGTGTGTTTTCTTATACATATAATATATGTGTCTATATTAATAGGTGGGGGGGGGGGGGCACTGACCATCATAATTCATAAACCTGTCGCCAAAGTGGGAGAAGAGATGGGCTTACATTGAGTGTTACATAATTAATATTGATATTGCTTGTTAGCACTCACTAATTATATTGGTTCTCCCTGTTGCATACCGTGCCGGAGGTAGGATCTCCCTTAAGAATTAAAAAACAACTAGCAATTATATTGGGGGTAATATGTAGACGAGCCTTACCCCTACCCGAGAGGCTGTTTCCAATCGACCCTCGGCTCTCCCTTAAGAATTAAGGATTCAAAAAATAAAAAGTTAAAAAGATTTGTAGTTAGTGGAAATTGAACCTATGATCTTACAAAAACTTTGAATCCCGACCACTAAGCTACAGTTTTGGATTGTGGTAAAGGAAATTCAAAACTTAATATATAGATTTATCTTTTGCCTTATATATGCCGTGTAATTTTTCGACGAAGGGGATTTAGCTATATATGTAGTATAGGTGAACACCTTCTGCCCCGGTTGCATATTAATGGTTTTTAAAGTTAAACAAAAATTAGGTGAAAGGTAGTCTTGAATATGCTTATAATGATTAGCTTGTCAGAACTCTGCCTATTCGAGCTTGGCAAAGTTTAGCCTGTTGCGAATTTGGATAAGTGAGGAAGGTTGTGCCAAGGTTAAAACAGTCCAACTGTGATTAATTCTTAGATATAACAAAACAGATATCTTCATATAGCCAACCTCGACCAATTTGGGATTAAGGCATAGTTGATTAATTTATTGAAAATAAGTTATGAGTTTCTAATATGTAATGGTTAAAATGTATACATAAGATAAGTATTTATTCCAAGGCGGAGCTGCTTTGAATTTTTATATGCACCGTTTCTATCTTACTTTGCATTTTCCCTGGGTTCAATTTCTTTTTTGGTGTGTAGGGATGGGGATATGGGGGTGGACGGAGGATTGCAGTAATTATACGTTTTTTCAAGATTTTTCAAAAAGTTTGAAACTTTAGAGTAACTTTGCTAGTGTTAAGGTTGAAGAAATGATTCTAGATGCCCTGTGTTCTTTCTCTTGGATTTGCGCATTTTTTTTTTTTTTTGACTTGCCTTAGTTTTTATTCCTTTTGATTACATTTCTTTTCTTTACTTTCTTTTGTTTCCATTTTTCCTTTTTTTTTTCTAGTGATGTGATTGTTTCCACAGTATATTCATATCAGATTGTCTTTTTCCCCAACCTAGACTGCTCCTTTCTTCCTTGTTATGAGTACCTTAGAATAGAGGATCTTGATGCTCATATATTCCTTGAGTTCAAAGGTGTTTTATCCTTGCATTGACGAAACAAATACGAAACACATCTACAGAAAAAGAGAAAAGAAAGGAATAACCTCCTCTAGGATAATTTATTAATGATATTTTTTCCACGTGTCAACTTCTTCGACTCTTATGTTATTATGCTATATTCGTGATTGAAAATGAAGAATCTCTTTTTCTTCTATCATAAAAGCAATCATGTTAAGAGTGCTTGTGACTAAAGTCATGTCATAGGGGTTAGAAATATAAACTAAGTAGATTTATTTCTTGAAGATATTGGTAGATGCTAAAATGCAGAACCAAGGAAGTAAAGAAGAAGAAAAGAATGGACTTGTCTCCTTCTAAGTATAGCAAGTCCACAAGACCTATGCCATTTTACAGTATTGTTCTATCTCACAATTAAGGATTTCTCAGACAACTATACTTAACAAAAGATAAAAATAATTCCCTTCAAAACATGTATGGTTTTAGGATTGATTATGTATTAGTGATTCAATGTGAAAGCTATATTATGAGAAGTGAGCCGCTGTCTGAAACAGCTGAGTAAGTTGTACGAGAGGAGATCCACTAAAGTTTCACAATTAATTAAGACAATGGAATAATAATTATCGTATAAGAACGAAGTCAATAGACAGACTTATACCGAAGACTTGATTTGTAATATCATCATATTTAAATCGGCTGGATTTGTAATGACGAAAAATGACATTTGGAAACTGATTTCCACAGTTCCAAAGAGAGAGAGAGATTGGTGAATCTTCAGGAAATGAATCTTGGTCAACCCTACTCCTAGTATACTTGCCTGGACGGAGTCAATGGGAAGAAGGCCCATGGCCTAGGGTGGTGACCTCCATTGCACTTTGGAGCCCCCCTAAGATCGGCTCAATTGAGCCTACATCATAATTAGTGGTAGAGGGCGCCGTAAAAGAAATCCCTACTTCTAGTAGCAAAGGAGAATGAGTCATGAACTTTTACCCTCTTTTGAGTTGGTAAGGATGACTTCTTCAGCTTGGTCTTCTATCTGTTACTTCTATCTTTTTCCAAAACACTGGAAATTAATAAGTTATACAGAAAATAATGTCATTTATATGCCTCCTCTCTATTTTACTGCAGCAAATGAAGAATAAAGCTCAGATGGCACTGAGGGTTGGATCTACAACTGCGAGAGAGAATAGGTTAACCGGCATACATCTGGTCAAGTTAGAAATAAGGCCATGAAAAAAGTACTACATATTTAGATGTATTACCACTTAGGTCTATGGCCAATTTAGAATAAGTTGAAATCTAGAATCTTGGCAGTCTCTTTGTCCAGGCACTATTGGCCTTTCAATACTCAGATTTTGAATTTTTACTGCTTGCAGAGGAAGCGATTGCCAGTGGGATCTAATCTCTAGTCTCTGTTTTAGCATGGTTTTCTTCATGAATTACTTCTGTGAATGATTAATGTCTTGGTCAAATGGTAAAGAGTAACTTTTGGCTTTTTACGCTCTTTATTCGTAGTCAGAGATTATTTAAGGCGTTGACTGCCCCTCCTCTTCTGTACTTTTGGTCATATCTATCCTTTAAATTTTGGTCTCATTAGTTATTGTTTGCGCCCTTGAAGGAAAGAAAATGAGCTCACTAATTCTGGAACCAAATGAGTTTTACTTTGACCTGAGTTTTCTTGAAATACTTTCTAGAACCTATAAATTTATCATTTCTGAATACGTTTTTATTTGCTTCTACAGTTATATGCTTAATTTTAAAAGGTGATTAGATGTCTATCATCTGTCCCAATATGGAGGCATGACATATTTTTGTCTCGTGTTCCATCAATCTTACGTTGGCATTGGCCATATGCCTTGATATTTCGATGGTTTGGATATGCAAAGCTGGGCATCATGATATGGATCATCACCATACAGCGTAGAGTATAAGATTATTGCATTTATTATCTTGCTGATCTTGTACTCCGTTTTAGAAAGGCACCGGAATTATGAAAATCATACTCTATGTTACCACCTTCAGGCAGCTTCAGCCCCAAAAGATATTCATTTGACTCTCTTTGCTAGTTACTCTCTGAGTTGTAACTCATACGACATGCTGTTCTATTAATTGATTAATCCCTATTTTACATGTTACCAGCAAAGTCCGTCATTCAATCAGATAATGAATGGTTCTTCTTTTCTCCTCGTGGAAGGAAGTATCCAAACGGGTCGCAAAGTAAAAGGGCAACTGAATCTGGTTACTGGAAGGCCACAGGAAAAGAACGTAATGTGAAATCTGGTTCGAATCTCATTGGCACAAAGAGAACTCTGGTGTTCCACACTGGTCGAGCACCTAAAGGACAGAGGACACATTGGATAATGCATGAATATTGCATGAGCGGAAACACTAATTATCAGGTACTTGAGAGCTCTGACCTATCTCTTGGTGAGCCACCAACCTCGTATGATGAACTTCCAACCTTTTCAGCTACAACGGCAAATTCAACTACCTACTGTTAGCTGTTTGTTCCTTGAGTAGAAAATGTCATTCTTATGGATTCTTTATATAGATGTCTTCCTAAATTTTAGCATCAATAGTTTCTTTTGTTATTTGGTGCTGAATGGTTTGCTCAATTATAGTTTATCAGAAGTGAGAAAAAAGAAGGAATGTGTTGTCAATATAGTGGTTACTCAAGGATGCTCTATAACCTGCTCTTACTGACTATAGCAACTGAAAAGAAACTAGTTTTATTTGTGGTAGGCCATCATATAGATACTATAATGTCCGATATGAAGGAAGAAACAGGAAACAGTAATTTGTTTAAGTTGATATATTAATAGTCACATTCATTTTGCATACTGTTCAGAACTTAAATAAACAAATATAAATATATTTACCTGGAATGTTCAACTGTAGTATGTGATGTTTGAGTGATGATATGATTCAAGATAGAAAGTTCACTTTGAGCTACTTCTGTTTAACTGTTAACTGTAAGGCTGGGTGGGATGTCTATGCCATAATTGTTCTTTCTTGCTTCAATCTAATTCATCCCATTGCAGAAGCCTTCACCAGGACTTGACAGGTTCCGAAATTCAATTATGTTACCGCTTCCGCACTCTGGAGATTTTTATTATGTTACCACTTTCCGCACTCTGGAGATTTTTATTGCACATATTGTATGTCGCCTTGTTTTGCTCAATGAGATAGTTTGTTTGCTGCAATAAACCACTTATTGTTTGTTTGCTGCAATACACCACTTACTGAAAATATGTCAATCCTCTGCATCAATAAATGCTTTGAGTGTTTGGTCTGATGTGTTTTACAGGATTCTATGGTTGTCTGCCGCCTCCGGAAGAATAGTGAGTTTCATTTGAATGGCACCCCAAGAAATCAAAGGAATCAACTGTCTGCTACCGCTACTGCAACCGCTCAGTCTGGAGCAGGACAATTGGGCAGCTTGGAATTGGTCACTGTAGGGGGTTGCTGTTGTTCAAAGGAAGGGAGTAGCAGTTTTTATTCCCATTCGGTTGAGCAGATGGACTCTGGATCGGAATCTGATAAACCAACTAAAGAGTTCTCTCAGCACGATTCTTCTGGCCACTTCAAGGTTTTGGTTTTACGGCCATTTTCTGTTGCTCTTTTATTAATGTGTCACTTTCTGTGGTCTTAACCTTTTCCTTAATAATTAACATAGTTTCTTTCAGAAAATAAAGATATTAGATGAAAACACAACTTTGTCTTTCTTTTGGGATCATCTCCATTCTTCACTAAGCCTAATCAGGGGCGCATCCATCGCATCCATCTCTTTAGTGTCGGGTTCATCTGAACCCAGTACTTTCATTGTGGAATAAAAATTTGTGTGTAAAACATCGCCGAAATTGTAAAAATAGTCGATATAAATCCATAACTTTAACAATAAAATAAGTTGAATGCTAAAAATCTTAAAGGTTGAACCCATAAAATTCAAATCCTAGATCTGCCTCTGAGCCTAATGGCATATTCTTGAAGTCCAATCATTTCTTTTTTTGCTTCCTAATGTACAGCTGTGTGGAATTCCAGGACTGTGATGGTGAAGAGGACTGGTTTGCTGATATAATGAAAGATGATATCATTAAGCTAGACGATTCTTCGTTGAATGACCAACCTATTTCCATGGTTCCCAGTAGGCCTGAATCCTCGATATCAACTCATGAAGCTAGAGCTGCGATGTCCGGTGTGGCTCCTTTCCAGGGCACTGCTAATCGAAGACTCAGACTAGTAAGGGAAAAAGTAGTGGTGTGTCCAGTAAAGGGATCCAGAAGATATGAAGCTACCAAAAAGAATAAAATGGGAGTGAGCACAAGTAGTTCAGGAAGATGGCTGAGAAACATGTTTTCAGTAAAAACAATGAAGCAATACGTGATGCCTATATTTCTGGTTGCCTTTATATTACTGGTCATGCTTCTTAGTATGTTGGGAGTCTCACAGCAAGTGAAATGGCTTAGGTGTGTTTTCGTTTTGACGAGCAGCTGAAGTTAAATACCTATCTGGTATGTTGTTTTAGTAATATTTAGTGTGGGAGTTGAAAAAGGAATGAGTTGTTTGTGGTATTTGAGCTTAACACTTAATTATTTCAATTCAGAAGTACAGGGCTGTAAATAGAATGTGTAATAGAGGTAGAACTTTAGATGGTGGCTATAAACAACCATTTGTTTGTACTTTGATTTGCCTGCATGAATTATTACAACAGCTGAAATGTTATGCCCTTGAAAAATCTGAATTTTTACAAGGAAAATCCCTTGTGTTACAACATATAATTGTGTTGGGGAGAAATATATAGAGAGGAATATTGACCTATATAGACAATGTAATTGTTAGTAAATCTAGGCCTGAAATTGATTTCCTTATAGTGTGTAAAATGATAAGTCTTCTACTGTATTCTTCTCTAATTTAATGTTAAATATTCGACAGCTCCTTGTTTTATACTCTGCATGCTTATAGGCGCATTTTTTGCTCAAAATGGCATTATTTTCCTAGCCTTTTTAAGTTCAAATTATTTGAGCAGATGTCTTATGTTAGCAATCTATACACTTGGTAATAGCTATTTATCAAGACTTCTTTTTACTGCATTGTTCTGTCAAAATCAGCAACTGCCATTTTTTTTATTTTTACCTTATTAAAGGTTGGTTTTAATTGAAAGGCATGATCGTGAATTAATGTGATCAGAATGTTGACTAAAATGAGTCTTCCTTTGAGAATTTCTGCAAAATTAATGTTTTCCTTTAGAGATTGAAGACGTCTTGGGCTTTATTTCAAGCCCATGATTTGTTAATATGTGAACTGTTTCTAGTCTCAAACTATAATCCTTTAATTAATTTATAATCAAGATACTGAGCTAAATAATTAAATCGCCACTTATTTCTTCATATATTGTTGGCTGAATCCGCTCACCTTTTTTGATAATCCAAGAAATGAAACTGTATACATAAAATGATCAAATTGTTATGAAATCTCCTATTTAAGGTGAATGTCTATAATTAGAGAGATTCTAGAGTTCTATTCTTGGTAGATAAATCATCCCCCTCCCTATAAATAAAGGGGTCTTCTACCATTGTAAACAACTCCTAACATTCTCTAAGTATCAATAAGAAGAACTCTCTCTACTCTTCTCTCTATTTGCTCTTGTTCTTGAGTTATTGTTCTTGTCTTTCATATTATTTCATAACACGTTATCAGCACGAGACTCTACCGTCTCAAGAAGCTCTTTAAGAAGATTAAGCCGCCGTCAATTTCTCCGCATCGGAGCCGCCGTCGTCTGCATCAGTGGAGAAAAGGAAGAAAACATTGAAAATATAATTGGTATACCTTAAAGGTAAGTAATTTACTTTTCCCTTTCAAATTCTTGAAATTCTACGATTTGATTTAATATACAAACAAAGTTTGATTATAACTCTAATGGAGTTTGTAAGAAATTATAACCACATGAAGTGGTAAAATCTCTATGTCCTGCCATGATTAAATTCATGTATGATTGTGGGCAAATAATTGAAAATCCGTCCCATTGAATTTGCTCCATTCCCTTTAGAGAATGTGGAAGCAGTATATGATAAGTCTGAAAGAAGACTAAAATATTACCATGAAGGTATCAATGAATGTGGACGTGGCAAAGAATTCCGTCCAATTGAATTTGCTCCATTCCCTTTAGAGAATGTGGTAGCAGTATGTGATAAGTCTGAAAGAAGACTAATTACCGTAAACATATCAATGCATGTGGACAGGGCAATAGACGAAGTTATAATCGTCATTATTGTGGTAATGAGAACAATAAGGATTCTCAAAATAATCTTTCACTTTATGAAAGTAATATTTGACATGAGATTGTGTAAAGCACATGATTTTGATCCATTCCCTGAAGTGAATGTGATAATTGTAATAGAGCCCGTAAGTATGAACACGCTCTTGATGTAAATTTGTTTTATGTCTGACATTATGAAAAGAAAGTTTGTTGCCCTTGAAATTTCGGGCAAGAACTATATGATATGGGTGTTGGATACTTAAATCCATTTTGGATGCTATGGGTCTTGGAGACGCCATTAAAGACAGAAATAATGCATCCACCCAAAACTATGCTAAGGCCTTGATTTTCTTGCGCCATCACCTTGATGAAGGTTTGAAGATTGAATATCTCACCGTCAAAGATCCATCTATCTTGTGGAATGGCTTAAAGAAGAGATATGACAACCTGAAGTTGGTCACTCTGCCACAAGCACGATACGATAAGAACCCAAAAGCAAATAGTTTATAAACTATATATTATCGTTGCGGTGAAAACGGGCACTGGTCAAAGGCTTGCCGTATACCATGACTTTTGGTTGACCTTTATCAAGCATCTCGAAAGAGTAAACGCCCTGAAACGAATTTTGTCTCTGACGACAACTTTGACATCACCCACTTGGATGTGGCAGACTTCTTTGAGCAACCCGAGGGGTAGATAGACCACCTAATCGGTGATGGATCCGTGATGAAAGAAGATGGAGCTATTTGATTTTATTTTACTTGTTTGTATTAGTGAATGAATAAACTAATAGCCATCAGTATTAGCTCGTATTAGTTAGTTCATGACATAATGTTAGTATTAGTTCTTTAGAATGTATCAATATGCTCAAATATCAATAATATTTTTACTTTCCAGTAGAGGTAATCGACTAACCTGAAAAACTAGTCGGTTATCTCATATTTCGCATAAAAACTGCAAAACAATCGATTGTCTATGATTAACAATCGATTGTCTTTAAAACAGTGTGATCTGGAATTTTACAAAAACAGTCAACAATCGATTGTCGATGATTAACAATCGATTGTCTTTAAAACAATGTGTTCTGGAATTTTTCAAAAACAGTCAACAATCGATTGTCTATGTTTAACAATCGATTGTCTTTAAAACAATGTAATTTGGAATTTTTCAAAAATCATCCACAATCGATTGTCTATGTCTAACAATCGATTGTCGTTAAGACAGTGTAATCTGAAATTTTTCAAAATAGTCAACAATCGATTGTCTATGCATAACAATCGATCGTCTTAAGACAGTGTGCTCTGGAATTTTTCAAAATAGCCAACAATCGATTGTCTATATTTAACAATCGATTGTCTTAAGACAGTGTGATCTGAAGTTTTTCAAAATAGCAAATAATCGATTGTGTGTGTTTTAACAATCGATTGTCAATGTTCAACAATCGATTGTTTGTGTTTAACAATCGATTGTTTGAAGAAAATGTTTAAACTGAAATTTTCAAACTGCAAAGTAATCAATTATGGATAACATATCTGATTTTGTTAGTCAACTGTTAGCTGCAGATTTTGAAAATATTATGTGACACAAACGAATTGAACTTATTTATTCTCATGTTCGTATATTTTCTTTTATATGTCAAACCATGGGAAGTAAATTGATTGAAGGCTCCGGAAGAGCAACTGTAACTCTGCCCAAAGGCATGACGTTTATCTTAGAGAATGCAATATTCTCCTCCAAGTCTAAGAAGAACTTGTTGAGTTTTAAAGATATCATATTGAGACAATAGATGAGAATAATCTTGAATTCTTCATGAAAACGAGGCTGCCCATTTCAGTTTGGGTTCACGCCATTTTGCATGCAGCAATGCTAGTTCGTCGGCTGCCCACTTTGGTTTGGGTTCATGCCATTTTGCATGCAGCATTTTAGTTTGTCGGCTGCCCACTTCGGTTTGGGGTCACGCCATTTTGCATACAGCAATGCTAATTCGTCTTAGACCGACGAATTACCACAAGTATTCCCCGTTGCAATTGGTTTTGGGTCATGAACCCAATATATCCCATTTAAGGATTTTTGGATGCGCTGTATATGTGCCTATTGCACCGCCATCCCGCACCAAAATGGGTCTGCAAAGAAGGTTAGCAATATATGTTGAGGTTGAATCGCCCTCCATTATTCGCTACCTCGAAACATTGACAGGAGATTTGTTCACTGCACGATTTGCAGACTGTCAATTTGATGAGACACTTTTCCCAAAATTAGGGGGAGAAGTTGGTGAAACCAAACGGGAAATTTTGTGGAAAAATGCATCATTATCTCATCTTGATCCACACACCACTATTTGTGAGAAAGAGGCACAAAAGATTATCCATTTGCAAAGAATAGCAAATCAAATGCCTGACGCATTTATAGATTTGAAAAGGATAACAAAATCACATATCCTCGAAGTGAATGTGACAACATCTGATTCACGAATACATATTCATTATTGGAAGAATATGAACATGAAATTGGTATTAAATATACCACACTCACCCCTAGAAGGAGGTTTGAGATGATATATGGCATGAATGATCGTTGGTCACGTACCTATTGTACGCCAAAGTATTTTGGAAATATGACTATTAAAGGACAACGATAATGCAAGAAACATATCTTGCATATAAGTTTGACATGACCATAATGATATAACTTTCTCTTTAAGAAAGATATTCACCACATGGATGTTGATGAATCTGTGGTAGTACAAAATTAATTGAGAGCTCTAGAAGAGCCAATTATTACTATGTTGGAGAAACACAATTGAGTATTGTGCTATAGTAAGTCTCAAAGAAACTTATTCAGTTTCCAAAGTACACGCGAAAGCGATTGATTATATTGAGACTATAAATAAAGGAAGGCTTTGATATCTCCTATTACTACAACTTGTAGCGGGGTAATTTGTATATGAAAAGCTACCCGCTTTGTTCTCCAGTTTGTACTACACAAAAGAAAGAATGCCACAATAAAGTGGATATCTATTGGTATAAAAACCCATGTCATAATAAACCTGAAGTTTATTGATAAGTGCACATGTCATGGTGTAAATTTGAAGTTTACAAATATTGATAATTTGTTCAGTTAGCATTCGTGTTAGCCATCTCATTTTAAGTATGATGTGCAAATTCACATAGGTGAATATTAAAGAACTAGAAAGTTCTTTACGAATTCTCTTGTATCACTTGTTCTCATTAATGAACTGACCAACTAAAGAGTTCGGGTTGAAGCCCATAAATTCTGGAAATATCAAAGGTGAATATGGGCCCATTCACCTGCCATGTATACCACATATGATGCATCTATGATATGGTTACATGCGCAATTGTTATTAACCCGCAGCCTGGCCGGTGCTTGCGAGGTAAATTGCTCAGTAATCTAACTTCGAGCATAATTTCCAGATTTTCTACTCAAGATAGTTCATCTTGACAAGTTGGTTTATATCAAAGTTGGTATAGTAAGATAATTATTGAGTGCTTCCACTTAATAGCTAAACTGTTTCTTATGAGAACAAAGTTATATATATCAGTTTGATATACGTTGTATACGAGAGTATATTCTCCCCTCACAAGTGGTTCAGGGTCAGGAACCAAATAATTTCATCTTATTATTAATGTGCCGTGTATATTGACATGATAATGCACAAAGATGATTTCCCAAAGTTGAGGAAACAAGTTAGCTTTACTAACATGAGGGGGAGACATGATAAACACTTGAGAAAAGGTTACATGGGATGAATTATCATTTGTATATGTATATCCCCGAATATCATGATATGAACCTGAAGTTCATAAAAGGGATAATTCAATTGCAACATATTGCAAAGCATGCTATACGCATTTGCTGACCCAAAGAAAGTAACTAAATGGAAGAGATACAATTCAAGAAGAATTGATTCCATATGAAAGACATGTAGTTTTGAACCTATAGTTCAAATGCTTGAAAGTATAAAGTCAAAGGTATGTATAATCAGTTTTCGATATCTTATTTATCTAGCATGACATGGAAAACTTGATATGCATCTAAAGTCTATTATATGGCTTATATGACTTAACTTGAAAGATTTAAGTTGCTTGAAGCATATGCAATTCTTGGTCTTGAAGTACCACATCCTAAGTGCAATTTGTGTACATATGTATCTTGCTATAACTATAAGCATGATGGCATTGAGAATGCATCTATGGAGATATTGAAGAGTTATTCCACGACATTATATGAAGATGTTCATATCTATCAAGAATGATGATTTCAAGGTGCGGAATATTTATTCAAGTCAATATGGTTGATTTATTTATCAAATCTCTATCAAAGATCGTTTTGAAGATGATGCACAAGATTGGAATGCAAATGCTCAAGGATATAAATTGATGTACTCATTAGGGGGAGTTAATGCGCGTTGCACTCTTTTTCCCTTACAAGGTTTTGTCCCACCGGATTTTCCTTGCGAGGTTTTTAACGAGGCAACCAATAGGCGCATATTCAAACATGTGTACTCTTTTTTCCTTTCTTTAATTTTTCCCATTGGGTTTTGGTTTTAAGGTTTTAACGAGGCACATTGTTGAATAGACATTCAAGGGGGAGTGTTATGAAATCTCCTATTTAAGGTGAATGTCTATAATTAGAGAGATTCTAGAGTTCTATTCTTGGTAGATAAATCATCCCACTCCCTATAAATAAAGGAGTCTTCTACCATTGTAAACAACTCCTAACATTCTCTAAGTATCAATAAGAAGAACTCTCTCTACTCTTCTCTCTATTTGCTCTTGTTCTTGAGTTATTGTTCTTGTCTTTCATATTATTTCATAACACAAATCAATTAATGATGAAGTCTTTTTTTCTTTTTTCTTCGTGAAAACGAAAAAGAAACCATTCTTACTCTCGTGCCGTCGCGCGGCTTCGATCAAATCATTTTAATAATTTATTAAGCGTGACTAGTTGTGTACACGTACACATAACATAATTTTAGCACACTAAATAAAATGGATTTACACACATGTGATCCATTTCAAAGATAAATCCATAACGCCATAACTAAAAGCGGTAAAAGGTAAAATACGCATAGGTTCTAAAAATATATATTTAAATAATTAATTAAGCCAGGTACGATCAAAGCGACCATGCGAAACCCATAAAATTCGAGAATGCCTAATACCTTTTTCCGGGTTAACAGAATTTCTTACGCGATCTTTGTATTTTGCGGACTTCAAAACAAAGTCAATTTTTCGATTTGCGGTTTTAAAATACATCGGTGACTTAGGACACCATAACAATTATTTCAAGTAGAGACTCCAATCAAATAAATAATCCAAATTCGAATAATATCACTTTAATTGGAAAAACTCCCTTATCTTCGAAAAAAGAAAGTGTGACAGCTTCGGTGACTCTGCTGGGGATCACACCCAGAATCTCCAATTCAGAATTCAGAATTTGAGCTTATTAATGTGATCTATACTTGGATTTATTGATTGTTTATATTATTGTGTTTATGGGCCTAATGTGCTAATTGTCGCTCATTTACCGCGTTGATATTATTTGAACTGTATTAAACTGTGTTCTTACACCTCGTTTTCGATTCTTCTAAAACTGTGGTGCGCACGTACGTGTGGCCCAGTTTTCTGTTAGAGGTCGGACCAAATAGACAGAGGCTTGATCAACAACTAGGTCAGATAGACTTTCGTGCTCCCGGTACATTGCCCTCCCCCGCCCCCTCGGCTCGAGCTGTCTGCTTAAGTAAGCCAGGTCTAAAACACTCCCCCGTGATTTTATGCTTAGAATAACATAGCCTTATGTCGGATCTCTAGTAGGAATGTATGTTTGCATTACGTGGATTTGGCTTTGGGGATTCAACACAAGGGTTGGATTGTGTACCCAGAAATAAATGACCATCCAGACGCATCGTACATGCTATTTCTGCATTTTGTTTGATTTGTTTTGTATGTTGACCAACTGCTAGAATAAATATAGAAATTAGAGGAAAAACTATAAGTAAGAGGTAAGAGAGAGGAGATTTATCCGGTTCCTAAAATCCCGGTATTTGAAAATTCCTGAAACATCTGCCAAATTTTGAAAAAAAAGAGAGAAAAAGAAAATTCATTTCAAAATGAGACAATATTTTCAAAAGTCATATTTTTCCTGTTGTGCCAAAACTGACCGAACTATGCAGGTCTGATTCTCACCGGATGTGAGATACGTAGGCAACTTCCATAGGGTTCGGCCCCACTTTTGTAAAAATAGCCAAAAAAATAAAATAAAATGTGTCTAGTGTTTTGGTCAAATAAGTAAGCTGACTCAGCTTTGGTTGCAACCTTGAGCCGTTTTTGTCGGAATAGCCTTAGAACTTTCCAAAATTGTCGAAGAGCTATTCTTGTAATAACGGATGTGTCTATTATTGGGCATCACTTTTGACGTAGTGCCTTTCCTTGGCCTCAAAACTTTCTTTGAAAGTGTGAAGGGGACATTATTGCAAAAATAGCCACCTTTGCTTTAGGCTAATATTGCATAAATAGTCACCATCCCTTTGGTTTTCTTTAGAAAATTGAAAGATTGATTTGCAAAAAAGGAGTCTGTTGGTTTGTCTTTTGGAACCAGTGTTAACGCTAACCCTAACCATCCACAGGTACAAATGAGCGTTGTCCAGAACCCACCATTAATGGTTATAGATCAGGCTCCACTGCACCTTCAAATGTGGTGGTATGACTTAGGGAAATATTGTCAAGATTGGATAATGAAGTATTTGGCCGCCCTTACAGATATCATGAAAGTTAAACCATGAGACTATTTGATTGAAGCCCTAGTAACCTTCTGTGATCCCGTTCACATTGTTTTTTGTTTCTCGAATTTTGAGCTTACTCCTACCTTAGAAGAAATAGCTGGGTATTTAGGTTACAACGGGAATTTGAGAAACCAGCAACTCATATTCCCAAGGACTCTCTCTGTGCATCGATTCTTTGACATTTTGAATATCGGTAAGCAAATTAGAAAAACAAATGTAGACAAAGGATGTTGTTCCTTTTTATTTACTGTACTCCAGATTTAGGCGTTCAAATGCTTTCAAAATGCATGAAAAGGGCCTAAACAACAAGTAGAACAAGGACATGGAAAATTCACTGTCGCTTCTCATTCATAGTGGCATTTCTGGGAATTATGGTCTTCCCCAATGAAGTGCGGACGATTGATATCCGCATATCCAGAATTGCACAGGTTCTCACTACCAAAGGGTATTACACTCGTGCCCCGATTATTTTGTCAGAAATTTATCGGATATTGCCATTGTGTAAATCCGGGGCAAAATTTTTCGAAGGGTGCACTATTTTGTTGTAGATGTGGTTGATTAAGCATATCCGTCATAACTCAAAATTCATGAGTTATGGATCGAGCAAGAACAACTTCATCAGGAGTTACGAGGTAAAAGCAAAAGATTACAACTCTCCGTAAGGGATGCAAGCCTGGTTATCCCACCTAATATCTTTGAACTCGAGTCAAATTAAGTGGACTTTGGGATGGCTCCCGATAAGGAATGTAATACTCAAGTTGGCTTTGAAAAGTTATTCGTTGTTGATGGGTTTGAGAACTATCCAACCGTATGCACCGTAGAGTGAACTAAGATAGCTTGGAAGATACAAGTGGTGTCTGAGGATGAAGATTTGAGCATCCAAGTCATCGAGCTACACCAGAAGCTCCATTCCCCGAGGCTTTAATCCAACAATTTTGGAATGGCTGTTGTACTTGAAAGATGATACCCAAGTGCCAGATCCTACGAGAGGTGAGGTATACCCAGTTTATGTTATGTGGATCAGGAAAAGGTCTCACGTGGATGATGAGCTAGAGCGTGAGCCCAAAAGGCCTGCCAAAGGGCCCCATGTGCAGGATTTTGATGATAAAATTTGAGAACGGTTGGCCTGGGGAGAAAAAAAGGGATACCAAGCAACCATCCATACCTTAGAAGAAAAACTGAGAAACCTCAAATTTGGGAAAGATTTACAAGCACAAGAGGCAGAAGGTGAAAAGAAAAGTCTGACCCGTGAGAACGAGTCACTGCGATCCTAACTATGGGAAATAAGAATAGCCGCTGAGATGCCGGTAAGTAGTGAAAGGGGTTAAGAAATCATGAGAAACTTTAGGCGAAAAGTGCATGATTATGCAGTCGACCTGACAAAGGCCGAGAAATGATTTTGCAAACGTTTGGGCAAGGATGGTCCAGTTGGGGAAAGATGCAGAAGAATAGAAAAGTTAGCCTGCCAGGAAAAGAAAAGTTATGACAGAGAAGTCTCGGTCTTGAGGAAAGTATTGGCCATTTTCGAAAACAAAATGGGACAACAAGTGAAAGATTTCAGGACAGAGAGGGAGCATTGCTATGCCTTCATCAACAAATTGGAAGAGAGTGTGTTGATTTTGAAAAACAAAATAATGAGGGCCATGCAAATAGTGGACGTTCTGGAACAACAGATTGGATGCTTTCTACAAGAGCAGGGTGATATTAAGCTTAAAAGCAATGAAATAGCTGACTACACTATAATGAAATGCAACGAATGTGAGAATATGAATCGAGCTATGCTTTTTTTCTTCAGTGCTATCTTTCGCTCGCCAGCTCATGGCCGACCTAGAGTTCCTTCACAAAGAGCTTACAAGCAGGCCACACCAAGACCAACTGAAGTCACCAGACCCCGTAATAACATTTGAGGCTTGTTTGTGTTCTTGATTGTTCAGTCGCTCAGTCTATATTGTACTTTTCCTTGCCTCAATTCTGTTTTTCCTTTCACCCATTTCAAGTCTGTCTTGTTCTGCTTTGAGTCTACTTTTCCTTTTAAGTCAGTTATCAATGTCTTCAAGTCTTGTAATAGAAAAACCAAAAAGATTTTTTAATGAAATATTGAACCCCCACTTCCCCTCCCCCTCCCCCAAAAAAAATTATTTGCTTTTATTTTTGCATTTATTCCTTTGAACTACGTAATGATTTGATTCATGTGACGTCATGATACGTAAGCAATTCCTATTGGATACGATCATAGCCATAATTAGTCTGTGCAAAAATCAAAAATAAGGAGAAAGAGAAATATTGAAAAAAAATATGTAACTAAAAGAAAAGAGAAAACCCAGGAGTGATGACAACGAGAGAAAAATCGGGAATGACAAAACAAAAGAGAGAGAAAAGAGTGGAAAAGAGATAGTAGCCCGGATGAAACACGCAGCCATTGCAAACACATGGTAGAGGCGTTTAACTGTTCAGGTGCATTGTATCCCAATGTGCAATTTTGTATCTGTTAAATATCTCAAAACTAACAAGGTTGTTGTGTGTGCAAATTAGCCATGTTCTGTTCACATGGTTGGTTTTGTCGGTAATCTGGCTTCTCATCCCTAATTTACAAGATCCAAAGGAAAGGTTCCAATGACCTCTGGAAAGAAATCTCCACATCATCGATTCTAAGGATAGCCCTACATCGGTTATTTCACAACCTGAATTCGCAACAGTCGAAGAAAATAAGATGTTGCGTCCCTATATATTGGAGATGTGGGACGCCTGGTCTAATGGTAGTGTTGATACCTATTTTTTCCTTACATATTTTAAACACATATATATACTTTCAAAATAGTACATATGCAGTTATAGGCATGCATAAGTTTTTTTTTAGTTAATAATTTTTGCATAGTTTTAAAAGCTCCAAATCAATTATTTCTTCTCTTTTATTATATAAATATCCAATAATTATCCTTCAAATTACTTTTATGATGATTTAGACATATAAATTTATTATTTATGCCAACATAGTGTTCAAATATTTTTAGTGCACTTTTTGTAATTACATTTACTTTTTTTAGGCTAAATTGCATATCTTTGCAATAATAGCCCATATTAGTGTATAACTATATTATTTATGCAAAAATGGTATTTTCTATTTTTAAAATGCTAAATAACTATTTAAAATTATCTTAGTACACAAAGATATTTTATGTTATTCATTTATTACTTTTATATATTATTTAGTTATTAAAATTAGCAATTTAAAATATGGCCCTATTTTTATTCAAATTTGACCCAATACCCAACTCAATTTTTAGAACATACCCACCCCAAAACTTAATGCCCGACCTGACCCCAATCTCATTTTATCTCGATCGTTGATCATAGAGATCAACGATCACAATTAACCCTTTCCTTTTTTTAACCAAACGATCCCCTTCCCCCCAAAAAAAACCCCGGCCATTTCTCACCAACCGCCGCCCTAAAAATCCCTTTCCTTGAAAAAGCTCTCAAGCACTACCCTAATTTTCCCACATCGCCGGTCATCTGCTGCCTTTCATGGTGTTTTCCCACCACCATCAGGCCTCTAATGGCCTCTCTTACGTTGGTAATGCCATATCCTAGGTCCTCGAGGGACCAGGGTCAGTTAGCTTTCATCTATGGCCCTTTGTAGCTTGTTTCAGACTGTTCTGGTTTGATTCTAAATAAGATCTTCCTATATTTGTGGATTTCTAAGCTTGCTTCTTCACCTCTGTATTGTTCTTCTCGAGACCCTGATTTCTTCCTTCTGAACTTCTTAGATCTATACAGATCTGAGATGGTTTGGGCCTATTCATATGAGTTTTACAAGAACCTTTACTTTTTTACAAGAATCTTCTGATTTTTGATGATTTTTCATTTTCTCTAAACTACGGTTTCCAGAAATTTCTTTTTCCAAAACATTTGATAATTTTGAGTGTTTTACCTTCTGTTTCCTATATGTTTTAACCGATTTTATTTTGTTTTCTCTAACCTTAACTCGTTTATACTGAAACCCCTAATTTACGGTATTTTTTTGTTTGGTTTCTGAGCTACTTGTGTACTGATTTTGTCCTTGCTTTAGTTTTGTGATTTTCTTTAGCCAGTTAGATGTCTTGTGTTTTTCTTATCATAATATGCCTCTACTGAGTTTCTTGGTTCAACTTATCTACTGACTCTATATGTTTATGTTCATTCCGACTATTCATGGTAAACCAATATTTTTCTCCTTAAATCAGGGTTGTTTTGAATTTTGATTTACCAATTTGCTTCGTTAAAAAACTATGTGTTGGGCCCTGCCTATTCCTTCCTTGCATGTTCGGATTGTATGCAATATTTGCTGACTCTTTACGTGATTTTCTGTTAAACCCTGGACTATTCTGAAGTTCTTATTTTTGTTTGATTGAAAATCTTTTCCTTAACAAAACCTTTGATTATTATTGCTCTACTCGATTTGATTGAACTTCACGCCTTAATTAGTTTTCTCTTGCCTTATTTGTTATTTGCTGATTCTTGCCATTTATTTCCTTAATTGAACTCATATTCATTCACACCTAATTACCTACTCTATGTCCAAGTCTTACTTGATTCCATTCCTTAAATATATGTCATGCTTTTACCATTGATTGATTATCCCTTGATTAAGGGGAAGACTTACTGATTTTATGTGTGTGACTGATTCTGTGAATTTCCCTAATTGTTAAATAAGTAATCCCTTACCTTAATTTTTAACTCTTGATTACTATATAAACTCCTTCTTATTTTATCTTCTAAACACGAACAGTAGTTCAAAACTACCACTTTTACACTCTAAAAAGGCTCTCTCTGCTCTCATTGCTACTTGTGATCTCTGTTGTTCTAGCTTGCTGCAAGCCAAGACTGAAAATTGCACAATACCTTTTTCACATCTTGTGCTTTTCATTCTTTAACTAGGTATGGTTCTAATTAATTTTAAGAATCAAAACCTATGTGTTTACTTACAGTTTTAGTCCATATGGCTTGAGTCCATTCTTGCCCTTGTTTACTGCTTACCCAGCATGCCTAATATTACCTATTCAAATTTGTAATTAGCATGTTTCCACTTTACTTGCTTGTTTGCTTTCTTGTTTAACATGCTTACATATGAAATTAAGCATGTTTGACTGACTATTATTTATCTAGCATTCCTAGACTCTGCCTTTGTGTAATTAGCATGCCTTCACCTGTTAATACATACATAGCATGCCCATCTAAGTCTTTGCCTATTCTTCCTTACTCCTGCTAAGTTAATTACTCTCCCTAGAATGGTTTCAACATGTATCTATTGTGATCTTTGCTGCATGACCTGCATTCTACCTACTAGTTCTATAGAACCCCCTCAAAACTCTATGTACCATGTTGTTTGTTTGCTTCATTAAGGGTATGTTCCCAATCCCTCTTCCTTGTGTGAAGTCTGCGTGTCAAAGTACTCCCTAAAAAAATTGCTTGTTCTATAACTTGTGTTCTAATTGCAAAATTGTTTCTTTACACTTTACTCAAACGTTTTTATCACTAATGATTTTCAGAAGTTCATTTCATTCCTAAGACGTTTCTTTTAAACTCTTTCAAACAATTATGCACTTTCACTTACTCTTAGAATACTATATCCTACCCCTCTGGTATGCATACTGATTAGAGACCCTTGAGATCTTTTTGCACTCTAGCATATCATGGCTGTCACTTCCAACTACATAATAATCAGTTGCTACTTGAGAAAGGTCTAGGTGTGAGTACTGCCCGGGATCCTTGAGGTCCTTAGGGAACTCTGACACACCTAGATATGAAATTGGCTATGGAAATTTGACATTTGATACTATTGGAGGCTTGAAAATCATTTGGTCCTTCCTCAGGCTCTCTATAGATTAATTTTTGTTCTATTTATGTATCTTTATTCAATTCATTAGTCTATAATAATTATTGTAAGCAAACAGTGGGGTGAACAGTAAAAAGGAAGGGTAGTTATATATTGTGGGTAAAGTTGGGTAGATACCATGCCTATAGGGTCCATGTTGATTCAAAATGTGTTTGTTAGATAACATGCCTATAAGATCAACTTTTGTTTAAATAAGTTTTGTTTGCTTTACTTCCATGCAATTGGAAGCCATGCCTATAGGATTTAAATCAGTTTTTAATAATTAGGTATCATGCCTATAAGAGTTAAAATTAGCTTTAATAGAAATCATGCCTATAGGGGTTTCACTTTGGTCAAATGAATTCTGCTCGCTTCACATTATGTTTGATTAGAAATCATGCCTATAGGACTTAAAATCAGTCTGGTTAGAAAATTAGTTTAATCCATGTTTATTCTGAATCAGTTTAGTCAATTAATTTGTCCGCCGCTTTAATAAGTTGTCAACGCTTCTTATAGGATCTAAACTGATGTTAATTTTTTTTGTTGTTGTTTTGTTGCATTCTTAATCAATAATAGATATCATGCTCCTAGGATATCACTATTACGTGTCTACGCAAGCCTGTAGGTCGACCAAAACCCTGTAAACTATAAAACTACACCCTATTATTTGAGACTGCTCACATTCAACAGGTTTAAAAGAAACAGTGGGCGAGTATGATTCAGTTCTTTGACACTTGGTCCTAATTCAATACTGTAAACTCTCTGCTCACCTAGATATCATGTTCTAAGGTTTTTCTCTTAAAACACCGAAACTGTTGTTTGAGACGTGCACTTAGTTGTTCTGTTTACGGAGGTAAAAATATGAGCCTTTAATTGTTGCATCTTTAAATGCAATCCTAAATGTTTTGATTGGCGCTTAGACATTTCTCCTTTAAATCCTTTAGGATGGTCCAGAACTACCTAAATTAGAGGTCCTAAACACCTCAAGGTCCATAAAGAAGGGACAAGTAGTGCACTCATAGGATATTTCTCAAGGTTGCTAGAAAGCCTTAGGCTCTGACCACGGGGGAGGGGGGGATTGGGTAGTAAGGATATGAAGACTACGTGCCAATTTTACATGTAGCCCCTCATTGGCGAGTGATTACAGGGCATTGTGTGGGTATGATCCTGTAGGCTAACCAACCTAGGACCCCTCTTTCCTAACTCCCGTTGTTTAAATAAATTTACTTTTCTTTATATATGTGCAACTTGTTCAAGCCTTTTCTCTTGTTTCATTACTTGAATCATACATGTGCTTAGAATGTCAAAACATGTCTTTACTTCCAAGTACATGTTAAAACTGTTTATTTGTTAAAATGACTAATTCACATAGTTTAAGTTCGGCCGGAACCTACCGTTGTGGACCGCGATGGGTGCCTATCACCTTCCCATCAAGGTTATTTCGACTTACCCTCAATCTCTGGTAATGCAAACTAGTCCATGAGTTAATCTCTCAAGGTGCCTTAACACACCATAATCAGTTAGGTGGAGACTCTTAAAATACCCAAATCCCAAAAGGAAACGAGTTATTTCCTATGAATGTCGAAAATCGAACTTTCCCGTCAAAAAGGAAAAAGGGGTGCGATAGGTAAGGAACCACCAAGTGCAGTCCTGGATTCCCCAAGGACGGGTGGAGCCACCAACATCCCTATGACAAACCCATTTATCCCATGTGGGTACCCTACTATATCATCCAACTTTACTGGGATGCCTTTTGTAATTCGCCACCAGGAACCATTTTTCGAGGCACCTTAAATCATTATTCTCTACACCACCGGTCTTCACCATGGCACAACCAACAATGCCCCAGGCCATGATTTGAACCCCCAACATTCACCTTCCAAGGTCTGCAATTTCAACGTGATATGACTCATGTCAATCCAAACTCGTACCCCCAATAGCCATAGTACAAGTTTCCGATTGAGACAAAAAGAACAATTAAAAATCTCAAGCAGGAAGAAATGCCTCGGAAGATGAAATTTTTGGAACAGAGCTTGAAAAACATGCAAGGCCTAAGTGGCCACAAAAGTGTCTCATATTTGGATTTGTGCATGTTCCCCAATATTCATTTACGACAATCAGCTTGAAATGCTGGAGTTTGAAAAGTATGACATGCACAAAGATCTTATTGCCCATTTAAAAAGATACTACAATGAACTTAGAGGAGCTGGTGGAAAAGAAGAGCTTCTGATGGCCTACTTCGGAGAAAGACTAACCATAATTGCTTTTGAGTGGTACATGAATCAAGAAATCACCGATTGGCATGTGTGGGACGATTTGGCCTGATATTATGTCTGGATATTCCAATTTAATATGGACATCAATCCCGACAGAAACTACATCCCAACCTGAAAATGAAAACCATGAAGAATTTTTGTGAATATGTCGTCAAATGGCGCGAGCAAGCAGCCAAGGTAAAGCCTTTGATGGATGAAGAATAAATGGTTACAGTCTTTCTACAGGCCCAAGAGGCATATTACATCCAAAATTTTGATGTCCGCTATGGGCAAGCCATTTGCTGAGGCTATCCAAATTGGGGAGATGGTCGAGAACAGTTTGAAAATTGGCCGGATATTGAGTCAAGCCACCTTTAAAGCTACCTCACAAGGCATTCAGAGTGGTATATGGGGTTTGGCCAATCTCCAAAAGAGAGAGGAGGGAGCCATGATGGCTTCAGGTTCAAGGGGGCCTCAACGATCATTTAACCATTCTTATGTACCGTCGCAAACCCCACAAAGCTATTATCCCCATCAAGATGTTGCTTATATAATATGGCACCACCTTACTATGCGGTGATGAATGTTTAACCATACATACGACCCTAACAACACTACAACCAAACCCGAGCTCCACCTCCCAAAATAACCATCCTTACCAAGCTCCATATAAGCCTCACCCGCAACAAAATACACATCAACATAATCCACGCCCTTGAGAGCCTCCCAAGAAAAACAAGTTCACCCCTTGGTGAATCTTACTCCAGTCTACTTCAGAAGTTAATCCAACTGGGTTTATTACAACATGTGCCTCTCAATTGAAATTTTTTTGAGTTCTTATCATACAGGGCAAGTACCAGATGTGCTTACCATTCAAGAGTAGAAGGCCATGATAAAGAACACTGCTGGACAAGAAAAAATTATGCTAAAGGATAAGGAGATCCCAGTGTGACCAATAATCTATTACCTGCTCACAATAATGGGCTAGTTGTTGGCATGATTTGTGATGACAAAGAGTCCGGCCCTGAATTGAAATCTATTATTGTCATCGCCAATTTAGAGACAAGGTCTAAAGTGGCAATAAAACCATCCAATGCTGAAAACAAAGTAGTTCTGATTCCTCAGGCCGTTGAAACAAAAATTGGGCCACCACCTCCAAGAAAGTGGTTCTTTATGTTCCTACGGCCCCAAGAAAAGAACAACTTATCCTAGCACTCCAAGACGTTCGATGAAATGAAAGATACACTAAATGTGCCAAGATTATATATAACAAAGAGGACATATGTGGCGCAGGGGCTGGTAATTTTACCAAGGCTGACTAAGCCCGTGGTTACCAGTCCTCCACCATAGAGTCTTATGAAAGATCCTACTATAGTCCCCTGAAACTACAACAAAACCGTGGTTACATACAAAGGGAAATAAATTATGGGGAAAGTGAATGAGATGAATCGGTTTGGGAAGTATTATACCCCAGAAGAGCTAAAGAAGTCCAAATAGAATAGGGATAAATAGATGCCATCCAAAAAGCTTGTAAGCAATGAGGAAGCTGAAGAGTTCAGTAGAAAGATGAAAACTTTAGAGTACTTAATAGTTAACCAACTCTGAAAGACTCCTTCCCAGGTCTCACTCTTATCGCTGTTGCTAAGTTCAAATGAACATCAAAATGTGCTCCTCAAAACATTAAATATAGCGTATATTTCAGTTGATACTTTTTTCGAACAATTGGAAAGGATGTGCAAAAGATTTTTTGAGGTCAATGAGATTTCCTTCAGCCGCGATGATTTGCCCGCAAAGGGAGCTGCCCACAACAAATCCCTTCAGCTAACTGTCAAATGTGAGGTCTACTATGTGAAAAGAGTGATGTTAGATGCTGGTCCCGGGGTAGAAATTTGCCCTCTCTCAACACTCCATAGAATGGAGATTGGAACCGAAAGAATTCGGGCAACATTGTCTGCATATGAGCTTTTGATAGGGTCAAGAGAGGCAAAATATGAGAAATTTATGATTCTAACTATTGTACATGTGTACTTTGAGGTGACCTTCAAAGTTTTAGACATGGAAACCACGTACAATTTCCTCATGTGTAGACCATGGATTCATAATGCCAGAGCTTTTCCCTACACTCTTCACCAAATCGTCAAGTTTGAATATGATAATCAAAAGATTGTTGTCCATAGAGAAGATAAGCAATCCATCTACTGGGACCCCCTGGTCTCGTGTCTTGAATCTAGAAAAGGCAGTGAGCGCATTGTGTATCAAGCTTTCAAAATTTTGATCGTTGACAAATTTGAAGAGGGGGGTCCACTACCTCAACCTTGCTTGTCTAATTTTTGATCATGGTCGCCACCCAAATGATTAGAAATGTGTACAAGCCCAAAAAGGAGCTCGGAATATCTCTGCAGGGCATTACTGAGCCAATTTACCCAATCATCAATGAGAGAGTTTTGGTTTGGACTTCCAAGCTACAAAGGCTATCAGTATATAGGCTGACAAATGCAAAGATGATGGGTGGGTCCTATCCCAGTCCATTCCACATTTCTCCTAGTCATTTGTCAAACCAAAGTATGTGGAAGAAGAAAAAGAAGAAGAGGCCTTCACGACTGAAGAAATCAATGATATCTGCGAAGCCTTGAAACAATTTCTATATGAGTCCCACATGGTCCAACCAGGGGAAGGCACGAGTCGTTCCGTATGCAGTATATGGGACCGGGTTTCAAGCTCTAGAACTGGGAGGCTACCCCATTCCCTGTCAGGCAGGAGTCCTAGTTGTTCAGTGTTGCGATCTTTTCTGCATTACAAGTTATTTCAGGGTGTAAATTGAATGTTTTAATTTATTGTCTTTTATTTTTTATTTAAACCCTCATATATTTTAATCCAGAAAATGGAATCAATATTTCATCGTCCATAGATGTCTCTTTTCCTTTGTTATGATTTTGCTATTTTTTTAATCTTTTCTTTTTAATTCTAATAATGGACTTAATAACATGACATGTTTGCGGAATTCATGCCTAAATCCTAAAATGCTATCTAACATTGATATAGCGAATAAGGAGCCAGAATATGATGAATAGGGATGTTCAAAACCAAGCCAAAATGGAAATCGGAAATCGAACCAAACCCGAACCTAATTGGCTTATTTGTATCTGGTTAATAGTTTAACGAACGGGAAAAAAATTGAATTTTTAATTAACGACATATCAGTTTGGGGGCGGATTATTCAATTTTCTTAACGGATAACCCATTTAAAATATATATGCACATATAAAATTTATTTTTATTCATATATATATATATATATATATATATATATATATCAAATATTCAAAAGCCCATTCTTCCACTTCCAATACTCTATCTCTATTCGCTATTAGGATATGGTTGTGGAATGATGTTTGGATTGTTTATGGGATATGTCATTTTCTTAACAGGGAGACCAAAATAGTTTGTGAGAATTAACAACGAAGACGTATACATGATGGTTATGGAGTTTAAGGTAAAGAGAAGACGTCAGAAAAGAAGAGGATGATGTAAAAAACAAGTGCCTTCTACTGTTTGCAAATTTCATACATTGCACCATTGAAAATATTTGCTAATGCTTATGTTGTTTGTACTGTGTTTGGTTTCTACTCTGAACAAAAGGCAAAGCTAATAATGAAAAAAGAGGAAAAGAAATAACAGAAAGAATATAGTAGGAGTATATTTTCTGTTGGACAATGCTGCAGAAATTTATTTGTGTTCCTCTATTTATCTTGTAATGCCAAGTTTCTGCATTACCACTGCTCTCCAATCCATCAAAATGACATATGTTTCAAAAGTTTGTTCTTATTGATATAATGAGTTACTATATTTCCTTTTCCAGCTTTGAAATCCGGAGGAAGTAAGTCTGCTATGAACTCAAAGAGAGCCATGTGCAATATAGATTGAATTAGGCCGATAAACCATTTGATAACTGCCCGATAAGAGTTAAACCGATGCCAATCTGCCTGATATCTTATCGGATGGCTATTAGATTAATAAATTTAAAAGTTGATAATCGATGCCTTAAATAACCGCCCAAATGATGAAGATGGTGCTTTTAGGAAATTAAATCAAGAATTGGAACAATTTGAGAATAAGCTTAAGCCACTCTTAAATGAAACCGAGCAAGTTAATTTGGGCAGTTCAGAAGAGATTCGAGAAACGATGATAAACATTGACATTGATGAAAGAACTACAGATGCCTTAATCCAACTTTTGTTTGAATTCAAAAACCTGTTTTCATGGTTTTATGATGATAGTCCAGGTTTGAGCGTTGATTTGGTGGTAAATAATTGCCTATTTTTCCCGGTTATCCACCGGTTGAACAGAGGCAAAGAAACTTCAAAACGAACATTAGTGATAAGATCAAGGAAGAAGTCACCAAACAACTTAAAGCGGGTGTGATTCGAGTGGTCCGATATACCACATGGTTGGCCATTGTGGTTCTAGTGCCAAAGAAAGATTGAAAAACCCGAGTGTGTGTGGATCATCGGGATCTAAACAAGGCAAGTCCTAAGGACAACTTTCCGTTGCCAAATATCCACATTCTTGTTGACAACTATGCTAAGTATGAGATCCAATCTTTCGTGGATTGTTATGCTGGGTATCACCTGGTTCTGATGGAGGAAGAAGATGCAGAAAAGACTGCTTTTACCACGCCTTAGGGTACTTACTGTTAGAGGTTCATGACATTTGGTTTGAAAAAAGCTAAGGCGACCTACACGAGAACTATGACCATCATCTTCCATTACATGATACATCAGGAGATTGAGATATATGTGGATGATGTGATCATTCAATCCATAATGAAGGAAGACCATGTGCGATATTTGAGAAATTTTTTTGAACGTCTACGCAGGTATGATTTGAAATTGAACCCAGCTAAATGTGCATTCAGAGTTCCATTGGGGAAACTTCTGGGGTTTATAGTTTGTCAGAGGGCCATTGAATTAAATTAAACAAAGATAAAGTCTATTAAGTACTTTCCACATCCGAAGAGCAAGAAAGAGGTTATGAGTCTGTTATGAGACTGAATTACATCAGCAGGTTCATCGCTCAGCTTACCATCACTTGTGAACCCATATTCAAGATGTTAAAGAAAGACGTGGAAATCAAATGGATAGATGAGTGTCAAGAAGATTTTGATAAAATCAAAGAATATCTGTCATATCCGCCAGTGTTGGTTCAGCTTGAGCTAGGAAGATCTTTATTCTTGTAGCTGACGGTCTTGGAAAACTTTTTTGGTTGTGTCCTGGCGCAACACGATGTTACCAAGAAGAGAAAACAATCCATATATTATTTGAGCAAAAGGTTCACCAGTTATGAAGCCAAGTACACTTAATTGGAAAGAACTTGTTGTGACTTAGCTTGGGTCACCCAAAAGCTCAGACATTACTTGCTGGCTTACACAACATATCTCATAACCAGGATGGATCCTTTGAAGTATGTATTCTTGAAGCCAATGCCTACTAGAAGGTTAGCAAAATGGCAAATCTTTCTCATCAAGTTTGACATTGTCTATATCACTCACTCAGTGATGAAAGCCCAAGCCTTGGCAAATCATCTAGCAGAGAACCTGGTCGATGATGAATACCAACCCTTGAGCACTTACTTTCCAGGCGAGGAAGTAAACTCCGTTGAAGTAATTCTAGAGAACATCAATGCTTGGAAAATGTTGTTTGATGGGGTTGTAAATGCAAAAGGCATGGGGATTGGGGCAACTCTGATTTCGCCCACAGGTCAACACTATCCGGCCATAGCCTAGCTCCGGTTCTTTTGTAAAACAACACCGCCGAGATAAATCTTGCATCATGGGCATGAACATGGCAGTTGATCTTGATGTATAGGATTTTTTTATCATAGGTGATTTTGATTTAATCATTTGGCAAGCCCAATGCAAGTGGGAAACACAACATATCAAACTCATCCCGTACAAGCAATATATTTCTCGATTCCATAATGATCCACCAATCGCACTAGCTACTTTGACCTCAATTTTGACATACTCGGGTAATCCTCATATTGACCCGCTGGAAATCCAGGTTCGAGAATGGCATGACTATTGTAATTCAATTGAAATGGAGCCAGATGTTCAGCCATGGAGTCATGATAGCAAAATGTTTTTGAAAACAAAAGAATATCTTGCGCATGTCAATGGAGATCAAAAGAGAATTATCAGAAGGCTTGCAAGCAGTTTCTTCTTGAGTGGAGAGATCCTATACAAAAGAATTCCATATCTGAATCTTTTGAGGTGCGTAGATTCTCGAGAAGCTGAAAGTATCATGAATGAAGTGCATTCGGGAGTATGTGGACTTCATATAAATGGGTATGTCCTTGCAAAAAATCCCCTGGGCAAGTTATTGATGGATTACCATGGCAAATGATTGTTTCATCTTTGTCAAGAAATGCCATCAGTGTCAGATGCATAGTGACCTAATTTATTGCCATAATCATCTTGATTGCCATTACTATTTTGCAAAGTGGGTCGAAACAGACACTTTCAAAGTCGCCCCGAAGAAAGCAGTGGCGGACTTCGTGCATTCTAACATTATCTGTCATTTTGGTACTCCTAAAATTATCATTATGGACAATGCTGCAAATATGAATAGCCACTTGATGAGGGAAGTATGCAAACAAGTTAAAATTACATATTTTAATTCTATCCCTTATCGGCCCAAAGCTAATGGAGCCATTGAAGCGGCAAACAAGAACATCAAGAAGATCATTATGAAAATAGTTTTGGGTTCTAGACAATAGCATTTAAAATTGCCTTTTGCAATATTGGGATATCGTACAACCATTCGCACAGCAGTTGGGCCACTCCCTACTTATTGGTTTATGGCACTGAAGCCGTAATACCTGCAGAAATTGAGATTCCCTCTCTTTCGATCATTGTTGAAGCTGAGATCGAGGGTGATGAATTGGTCAAAACCCGGTTGGAAAAATTGACTATGACTGATGAAAAGTAAATGGCCGTAGTTTGCCACGACCAGTTGTACCAACAAAGAATGGTCCATGTCTAAAACAAGAAAGTGGGGCCCAGAAAATTTGAAGTGGGGAAGCTTGTTCTGAGACGTATTCTCTCGCATTATGAAGAATCCAAAGGGAAATTTAATCCAAATTGGAAAGGCTCGTACATTATAATAAGATTGTCCCCGAAGGGAGCACTGTATTTGGGAGACATTAGAGGAATGTGCCAGAGATAGCTGATAATGTAGATGCGGTCAAAAGGTATTATGTTCGACCCTTTTTCACAAGCCTTAGTATGCTCCGATTGAGATGAAGAAGGCTTTATTTCTTGCTACCCAAATACTATAAACTCTTTGTAAACCCTTTGAGTCGGTTCCCTTTCTTCAATTACCCTCTTTGGAACCTGGAAGTTGAAAAGAACTAAAAAAGGAAAATGAATGAAAAATCAAAGAAAACAAAAGAAAAGAAAATCAAAAAGAAAGTTGACTGAACTACGTTCGACTTGATTCAAAAAGGATACATAGGCATCCTGTCTCTGGGCTCAGTCACACAAAAAACAATCCACATTCCCCCCAAAAAAGGTTGAAACTAGGGCAGATGTTATAATGGTTCGGTGATGGTTTTGCCTGAAAGGTTCCAAAGTTGTAATTCAATTCAAATTCTTTGTACCTAAATCCTTTTTATGTCCTTCCGATCAATCGCCAAGAATGTTCAAGAATTGAAGGTTAGAATTACTTGGATCTGATGCAACCAAAATGAGAGAAATAAAATGAGAGGGTGTTATTAGTGAAAACCTTTACGGGCACCGTAAGGTGATCAGGAGTAAAGAAATTGAAATGAGCGAGTCTTGTAGCAAAAACTCACAAATAGCACTGTAAGGCAATGGTGATAAGAGAAATAAGAGAGGTCAGCTGGTGAAAACCCTCAAAGCACGCCATTGATCGAAAAAATGATCCTTAGAGCCATTGGTACCTACACAATCCTAGGCAAGGTTTCTGGATTTCAAGGGTATGAATTTTTTAGAGACGGATGGTTAACACAGATCAAGCATCCCATCCAAAGGCATGTCATGTTAATTGAAGTCCGCATGTACTCCAGATAAGTCCTTCTTTCCTTTCCCCGCAAGGGATACCTCTTGTTTAAACTTATTCTCCATTCTATTGTTTGTTTTTCTCAGTATCCCTTTCAGTCTAACTTTGTTTCAAAAACTAAGATAAAGAAGGGATTCAGAGAAAAACAAAGAATAGAATGGAGAATAAGTTTAAACAAGAGGTATCCCTTGCGCAAGGGCAAGAAACAGCTCTACAGCAACAACTCCAAAAGGAAGTCTTCTCCAAAAAAATTCCTGCATTTTACACATTCTCTTAATAAAAAGAACAAATAAAAGAAAGAAAGTTCAAAATCATGGTAGACATAGGGTCTCCATTCCCTAGTCTCCTTTTCCAACATAGGGTCTCCACTCCCTAGTTGATGTTATTGTAGACATATGATATCCACTCCCTAGTCTACTTTTCGAAAATAGGGTCTCCATTCCCTAGTTGATGTTAGTTTAGACATAGATTCTCCACTCCATATTCTCCTTTTCCAACATAGAGTCTCCACTTCCTAGTTGATGATATTTTAGACATTGGGTCTCCGCTCCCTAGTCTGCTTTTCCAACATAAGGTCTCCACTACCTAGTTAATGTTATTTTAGACATAGGGTCTCCACTCCCTAGTCTCATTTTCCAAAATAGGGTCTCTACTCCCTAGTTGATGTTATTTAGATATAGGGTCTCCAGTCTCCACTCTCTAGTTGATATTATTTTAGATATTAGATCTCTACTCCCTAGTTTTTTTAGACACATGATCTCCACTTCCTAATCTTCCTTTTTCTAATATAGGGTCTACACTCCCTAGTTGATATTATTTTAGATATTGGGTCACCACCCGCTAGTCTTCTTACCAGTTTAGGATACACCAATCCCTAATTGTGTTTTCAAACATAGGGTATACTACTCCCTAGTTGATCTAACTTAAGTGCATGGTACACTACTCCCTGGTATCCTTGTCAATATTGGATACACATCCCTCACCACATTTTCCCAACATAAGGTACACCAATACTTAGTTCAGGAATCATTTAGAAAATCAGGGTACACCACTTCCAAAGAATCATGTTTTCCAAGGTACACCAGTCCCGACCTTTTATTGCTTTCAATAATAAAGTAGTATAGAACTTTGATACAAATAACTCATAAAAGTTTCCTAATAAAAATTGGGGCATAAAAATTTTGTTCTTTTGTTTTGTTGTTTGAGAAGCTTTTACCTCGAGATGACCAAAAGAGGAAGTCTTAATCTAAAATAAAGAAAGAAAAAGAAAAGAAGTGGATTTAAATGCAGAAGCGGATGAAAGGATGTGGACTGCACAAGACATAACTGGAGTCACAAGCATCGTATTTCCCGTTTTGATAAGAAAATCCATCAAAGAATAAACTAACACCTGTAGCTAGCGAACATCACGGTTCAAATCAGAGTCTGCATGAAGGACCAATCAAAACTCAAGATCAAGTTTCAGAAGATTTTTAGATAGGAATCTTGTAACTCATAGCCGATAGGCTTGTTTAGTTTCTTTTCATTTTGATTTTTGTGTAATAAGGAGCTCAGCAAACAGCAACAACAACAACATTAGTGATATCACAGCTTCATGTAGTCCCAGCTACCATAACTTCCATAACTACATTGACCCGATTCCTTTATATCCAAGAATATTCAAGCAACCTCGAAAGCAAGGTTCGGTCAAAAGTTTTCAAAATGCTTCCCATGGAGTGTCAAACGGGAAATATTTGCTCATAATTGCTTACTTTATTTTTGCCCAAAAACTCTTCATATTCTCGAGCAAAGAGGGGTAGCTGTGAGCACATAATTTTTGCCACATGCCTAAAATACTCCTAAAATTACTCTAAGATAGTTTTAATTGCCTTTATGGAATTTTAGAAATTTCTTTATTTTTATTTTATTTGTTTGGCATTTATTTGTATTTTTAGCATATTTAGTAGTATTGCAAATCATGAAAATAATAAAAATATTTTATATTTTGTTCTTTGCATTTTTTAGATCTTAAATCACATGTTAATTGAATTACTAAATATAAAATCACAAATAATAATAATAGTGCATTAGTTATTTTGGTAATTCATAGCTTAATTAATTGTTAGATAAAGTAGTAAATAGGTTATTTTTTGCAATTTAAGTTTTACATATTATGTTAGTTAATTAGTGATTAGAAATGAACGAGAAGAAGAAAGGAGAAGGGGTTGTTTTGAGTTTCAAATCGGACTGGGCCAACATTTGAATAGCCCAATTGCCCCAGTCCACTCCAAAAATGGTCTAGTCTTTTTAACAACTAAACGACGTTATTTTAGATTAGGTTGATTAGATTAAATCATAGTCGTCCCTCGATGTTGATCCAACGGCCAGGAACTCAATTCTCCATTCCCTTATAATTGTCCGAATCAAGAATCCCCTACCTCCAAAACCCTTCCCAGATGCCTTCTTCTCCTCTCTCTCATCCTCCGCCTAAAGCCGCTGCCGGAAATAGCCTACAGTGGCGGCACCACTCCAAACAACCCCAAATCTTCACCCCACAATTCCCACTAATTTCCTATAAAACACCTTAAGGTTCCCCAAATTTTAGATCTAAATTTTAGAAAACCTAACTTTTCCCCATTTCTAGTTTCTTTGGCGATTTCAACTCGTTTTGAACTAGAACCTACGTTGATTGATTGTTCTTAACAAGCCTTTGTATATTTAATTTTGTCTAATCCTTTGAACTCTATTAACTCTAAGTTTCTAATCTATTAGAGATCAAATTCTTATTTCGAATTAATTCCAAAATTTAACTAGTGATGCACAAGCTTTATGGGATCTGATTAAGTTTCGCTCAGGACCTAGAAATGTGGAATGGGCTAGGAACAAGGCCCAAAATTAGTCTCAATCTGAGCTCGCTTTAGGAACAAAATATGAAAGAATAGAAATGTAAGGGTTCTAAGGGGGCTTGAAAATTTGGAAATCTTAGTTTGTAATTTAGAAAGCTTGCAGGAGTTGCTAATTTACAAAGAAAGAAAATTAAATGGCCAGGTATTAGGGTTGAAGAGTAATTGAAATGGGACAACTGTCCAAAATCTATTAAAAGATACTTTTCTCCTACACGCACTCTCATTCTCTCATATAACTCACTTTTCAATCTGCATTATTAGGAGGATTGACTCTCTTCTCCACAAGAATTGACTCCTCTTTCATCTCTGATTTCTTTTTCATGCATTTTCTCACCTAAAAGAAGTTCAAAAATACATTTGTTTTAAAAAAAATAAAAAAACAAATGTTCGTCTTGCCTTCTTTTTTTTTTTAATTTGTTTTCCAGGTTTTTCTTTGTTGAGCTGCTGGGATTTTGCTGTTGAAATGAAGCTATTTTCCTGTTGGCATTCTGCTATTTGAGAGATTTATTTTCTAGTTTTTCTTTGATTCATCGCAATCAGGTACCTCCTTGAACCTTGGACTACAAACTGGATATGAAACTTGCCTATGTGGAAGAGATATGTGTATTGTGAAATTGATGAAATTAGTCAAGTTGAGTTTTCAATTCTTTTGTTCTTTCTAGATTTTTATTCTTTTTTCTAGTTTCTTGGTCTGACCCGACATATTCAAGGGAATGTGCCTTGGTGTATGCTATTTGCTGATGATATAGTCTTGATAGACGAGACGAGGGTCGGTGTTATTGAGAGGTTAGAGGTATGGAGACAGACTCTCGAGTCTAAGGGTTTCAAAATAAGCACATATAAGACAGAATACCTGGAGTGCAAGTTTAGCGCCGAGCCGAGCGAAGTAGGCAGGGACATGATGATTGGATCTCAGGTCATCGCCAAGAGAGACAGTGTCAGATATCTTGGGTCGGTGATTCAGGGGGACGGAGAGATTGACGGGGACGTCACTCATCCAGACCCTACTTTGTGAGATTATACTGGGTAATTGTTGTTGTTTCTAATTTCTTGTTCTGCTTAGAATTAGTAGATCCAAGCCTGAAATCAATACACAAGTTTTCGTATAGTGTGTAAAAGATAATAAGTCTGCTACTGTATTCTTCTGTGTTGGCCTCTAATTTAATGTTAAATGTTCAGCAGCTCCTTGTTTTGTACTCTACATGCTTATAGGCATATTTGTTGGTCCAAATTGCACTATTTTTCTAGCCTCATAAGATTTGTTTAAGTTCAAATTATTTGAGCATATATCTTATGTTAGCATTCTATACACTTGGTGATAGATGAATATCAAGAGTTCTTTTTACTGCACTCTTCTGTCTAAATCAATAGTTGCTGCTTTTTTGTTTTTACCTTATTCAAGGTTGGTTTAAATTGAAATGCATGACCGTAAATTAATGTGATCAGAATGTTGATTAAAATGAGTGCATTAGAGAATTTCTACAAAATTAGTATTTTCTTTTAGAAATTGAAGATGTCTTGGGCTCTATTTCAAGTCCATCGTTTGCTAATATGTAAACTGTTTAAAGTCTCAAACTATAATTTTTTAATTAGTTTAAAATTAAGATACTGAACTAAATAAGTAAAGAACCAATTATTTCTCTCATATATCATTGATGGAATCTGCTCACCCCTTTTGGTAATTTCAAACAAGTTTTTCTTTAATTTTGCCTCCACCCATATCTTTTCACGTAGTGTGAGTAATTGGATTCAAACAAGTTTTAATATTTCAAGACTTAGCTATTTATTTTATAGCAATGAGCCCTCATACACATAAATTCTATAGCCCTTAAACTTCACACATGCAACCTTGAATTCTAGGAAATTAGACGATTCACACATGCACCTTATCCAAGGCTACATGGGTACAACTATCAGCAGCAGGGGTATCCCCCACCTCAGCAACAACATGGTGGAAAGCAAGATGGGTTCACTAGACTTGAAGTAATGATGCTGTAGGTTCTTGGGTCCAATGTAAAAATAAATGAAAAAATAGATTCACATGATGTAGCAATCAAAAAGATAAAAGTGCAGTTGGGCCAAATTTCAATGTCTCTGAACAATCGTCCTCAGGGGGCACTACCTCCAGATACCCAGATTAATCCAAAAGATTAGGGCCCAAAGTAGCTGATGGCGGTGAGTCTCTGTAATTGCAGGGATCTAGATGTAGAACGAGAGAGAGCACGAGAAAATATACAGGTTGAGACACTCATTCCAGTGCCCATTGAGCTGGATAAGTCTACGATATTGACAGAGGTGACAGTCTAGCCTGCTCAAGAAGAAAAGAATATTCAGCAGGAGACCGAGAAAGTAGCTGACCCAGTTGAAGGGCCAGTATATGAAATAGTAGCTGATAAAGAGAAGTCCCAAGTGATTGGGAAGAAGAGACCTCCTGCACCCTTTCCACAGAGGCTGGCCAAGCATTAAAAGGAAGCAGTATAAAAAGTTCTTTGAAATGCTCAAACAAATCCAAGTAAATATTCCACTGATTTAAACTTTAAAGGAGATGCCTGGATACGCAAAAATGATGAAGGACTTGATTTCCCGGAAATTTGATTTTCAAGATTTGGCCACGGTTACACTTACACAAATCTGTAGTGAGTGGTGACTAGACCTATTGCTGGAAAGTTATCTGATCCAGGTAGCTTTACAATTCCATGCTCTATCAGAAATTTTGCCTTTGCTAGGCGCTTTGTGATCTAGGGGCCAACATTAATCTTATGCCCTATAAGAGGTTGGGAATTGGGAGAGCTAGACCCATCTCTATGTTGTTGTAGCTGGCCGACAGGACTATGAAGCGTCCATTTGGTATCCTTAATGATGTGCTTATTCAGGTGGGGAAATTTGTGTTCCCTGCAGATTTTGTGATCTTGGATTGAAAAGTGAATGAAGAGATTCCTATAATCTTAGGAAGACCATTCTTGGTCACGGGAAGAGCTCTGATTAACTGTGAAACTGGGGATCTCAAGATGAGACTCAATGATGAGGAAATAACACTCAATGTGCAGAAGTCTGTGAGGCGGCCAAGAGAGTTTGCTGATTGCTCTCTTATTGATGATGTGGATGTAATCATAAAGTCGGGTGATCAGGTGTTGACCATTGAGGACCCCTTTCTGCATGTTTGATGAACTTAGATGAAGTAAATGATGAGGATCTAGCGGAATGTGTGTTGCCATTAGAAGATAGAGGGTTCTGGGAGAGAAATCTAGAGTTTGAGCCCTTGCACTTAGAAAAGAGAGAAACTCCTCCAACTAAGCCATCCATTGAAGAACCACCAAAGCTGGAATTAAAGCCATTGCCAACCCACCTCAGGTATGAATTTCTGGGACCTAACTCCATACTACCTGTTATTATCTCATCTAGTTGTTAGATGTGCAGGTTCAAAAACTTTTACAGGTACTAAAGGAGTGCAAAACTGCCATTGGTGGACCATGGCAGACATCAAGGGGATCAGCCTCACCTACTGCATGCACAAGATTCTACTGGATGAGGGGAACAGACCTTCCAGGGAACACCAGAGGAGGCTGAATCACAACATGAAGGAAGTGGTGAAGAAAGAGGTGATAAAGTGGTTTGATGTGGGAATTATTTTCCCAATCTCTGAAAGCAGCTGGGTTAGCCCAGTTCAATGTGTTCCTAAAAAGGGTGGCATGATGGTTGTGAAAAATAATAAGAATGAATTGATCTCAACAAGAACCGTCACAGGCTGGAGAATTTGAATGGACTATCAAAAGTTGAATATAGCCACCCGAAAAAATCACTTCCCACTTCCCTTCATTGATCAGATGTTGGACAGATTGGCAGGGAGTTCACACTTCTGTTTTCTAGATGGGTACTCAGGGTACAATCAGATCTCCATTGCACAGGAGGACAGGGAGAAGACCTTATTCACATTATCGTATGGCATTTATGCCTTTAGACGGATGCCCTTTGGCCTATGCAATGCACTTACCACATTCCAACAGTGCATGATGGCCATATTCACTGTTATGGTTGAGGACATAATGGAGATATTCATGGATGGCTTCTCAGTGGTGGGGAATTCATCTGATGAGTGCTTGATAAATCTGACGTGTTTGCTGAAATGGTGCATCGAGACTAATTTGGTTCTGAATTGGGAAAAGTGCCATTTCATGGTACAAGAAGGCACAGTCTTGGGGCACCGGGTGTTAAGCAAGGGAATAGAGGTGGATCGCGCGAAAGTTGATGTAATAGCAAAGTTGCCTCCACCAACTTCAGTCAAAGCGATCAGAAGCTTCCTTGGACATGTCGATTTTCACCGGAGATTCATAAAAGACTTCTCCAAAATCGCCAACCCTCTCTGTAAGTTGTTAGAAAAGATCACCCATTTTTGTTTTCTGATGTTTCCAGGGGGCATTTGAGGAGTTGAAAAAGATACTGGTCACAACACTTTCCCCCAACTGGGAGCAACTGTTCGAACTAATGTATGGTGCCAGTGACTATGCAGTGGGGTCAGTGTTGGGCCAGTAGAAAGACAAACTGATGCACCCAATCTACTATGCTAGTAGAATGCTGAGCGGAGCCCAGTTGAACTACATTGTGACTGAAAAAGAGATGTTAGCTGTCGTGTTCACGTTAGACAAGTTCCGATACTACCTGATAGGGTCCAAGGTAATTATATATACTGACCATGCAGCTCTCAAGTACTTAATAGTAGCCACGCCTGATTCGTTGGGTGTTGCTATTGCAAGAGTTCGATCTTGAGATTCGTGACCATAAGGGCACTGAGAATCAAGTGATCATCTATCATGACTTGAGGGAGCTGATAGTAAAGGTTGAGGAAATCCTGGAAACTTTTCCAGACGAGCAGTTGCTCGCCACCACTTATCAGGAAGCGCCATGGTATGCAGACTTTGCTAATTACCTGGCCATTGGCATAGTTCCTCACGACCTTTCATCGGTCCAAAGGAAAAGATTTTTTCGTGAAAGTCGCCGTATTACTGGGATGAGCCTTATCTATTTAGAATATGACTTGATAATATAATATGGAGATGCTTTTCCGAGATAGCGCAATTTTCTATTTTGTAGGCTTGTCACGCATCGGCATATGGTGGACACTTTGGAGGGTTCAGGACAGCGGCAAAAGTGCTAGAGGCTGGATACTTCTAGCCAACAGTGTTTAAAGATGCTTAGTTATGGGTGAAGGGTTGCAATGAATGTCAGCACACCGGGAACATTTCCCGACGCCTCCAGATGCCCGTTAACCCAATTCAAGAGGTGGAAGTGTTTGACGTCTGGAGGATTGACTTCATGGGTCCCTTCATTAGCTCTTATGGCAATAAGTATATTCTTGTTGCTATAGACTATGTGTCCAAATGGATGGAAGCTGCAGCGTTACCCACCAATGATGCAAAAGTGGCAGTGGGGTTTCTAAAGAAGAACATATTCACCCGCTTTTGGACACCACGAGCAATTATTAGTGATGGAGGCACTCATTTATGCAACGGAACCTTTGAAAAGTTTCTTGCTAAGTATGATATGTGCCACAAGGTGCTACTCCTTACCACGCGCAAACTAGTGGACAGCTTGAAGTGTCCAAAAGAGAAATCAAGGGTGTGTTAACCAAAACTATGAACACCACAAGAACCGATTGGGTGATGATGCTAGATGATTCACTCTGGGCTTACCAAACTGCCTTCAAAACACCAATTGGTATGTCACCATACAAGTTGGTGTTTGGAATGGCCTGGCACTTGCTAGTGGAACTTCAACAAAAAAGTGTGGTGGGCGTTGAAACAGTTGAACTTGGATATGGAAGCTGCGGGCACAATAAGAGTCACTAAACTACATGAGTACGAGGAGTTCAGATATCTTGCTTTCGAGAGCAAAAAGTTGTACAAGGAGAGAATGAAGAGGCAGCACGACCAGAACATTGTTGAGAGAAATTTCAAACCCGGGGATATGGTATTGCACTACAACTCAAGACTAAGGTTGTTCCCAGGTAATCTTAAGTCACGATGGTCTGGACCATTTTGAGTAGTTGAAGTTTTCCCGTCAGGAGCTGTGGAGATTGCCATAGAGAATGACTCTCGTACATTTAGAGTCAATGGTCAAAGGTTGAAGCCATATGTGGGCATGAGCAAGAAAAAAGAAGTGTCTGAGCTGCACCTGACTGAACCACAGAGGTCGACCGAGCCTGAAATGCGCTCATCCTATGTCGTTCCGCGACGTTAAAATAGGCACTGCGTGGGAGGCAACCTACGAAATTGTTTAAGTGTAACACTTTATAAAAAACCATGCAGAATCAGACAACTGCCCAGATCAAGGTTCAACCGCGACCGAGGTTAAATCGCAGTCAGAAACCCCCTTTGAACTTCGTTCACCGCAGCTGCAGTCAAACCACAGAGGGAACCCCCTCTGAACTTCGTTCGCCGCGTTTTGACCGCGACCGCAGTCAAACCCCAAAGGGAACCCCTCTTTGAACTTCGTCTACCGCGGTTCAACCGCGACTGCGGCAGACGCAGGCGGGCCCAGGTATGAATTTTTTTTTTTACTTTTTACTTCCCCCCCCCCCCCCTTTTATTTAACCATCACCCACCTCAAACCTTTATTTCCCATTTCCTTCAGCAGCAAAACAAACCCTCCCCTCCCCCCCCCCCAAACAAAACCCAAATCTTCTCTTCTCTTTCTACTATCAACCCACTCCCTCCCCTTCATCCTCCATTATCATTTTCTTCAAGCTCTATCTCCACTTCCCACCCGTTGAAATCTTCATCAAGTAAGTTTTCTTTTCTTCTTTGTTCTATTTCTTCTTAATTAGTGTAATGTAGTGCTGTTTTAGATTAAGTAAACGCTATGTAGGAATAATATTAATTTTTTTAATTTTTGCTTTATTTATTGTTTTCTTTCTTTGTAATTGCTTCTTGTGGACTTGTGTGATGCTTCAATGGGTGGGTCTTCATTGTGTTTCATCTTTGGGGGTTGTTTAGATGATTTGGAGGCATAGAAATAATTTTGTTGTGTAGTTTGGTGGCGAGACCCTATTTGGCCGAAAAGTTTGGGGTTGTTGTGATATTGGGGCACTTTATGCCTACCTTGGGTTGTGGTGATGTTGTATTTTTCGTGAACCTCTTGAGAGAGAAAGTGTGGGGTGTTATCTGCCGAACATTGTGAGTTAGTACTATTGTGAGGGCCATTGTGGAGGTTGTAACCTTCCACAGCTTGCTAGTTAAGATAGTTTGAAAGGAAGAAATAATTGGGGGTTAATGTTTTGTGCCATCACGTGGAGAAGTCTGAGTACCCATCCGACTGGCACATTTAAGATGCATCTAATGGTTCTTCTGAATTCTTTGCACGTCAGATGGCTTGTAAAAAGCAAAAGAGCTTGGCAGGCACTTCCAAGGGTCTGAATATGATGCCTCCAAGTTCGAGTCACCAGAGGCAGAGGAACGATTCCATGCCAAAGCCAACAAGAACTTTATCCCTCAGATTCTTGTTGACAAGGCAGCCCTCCGTGCGGAAAAGCAAGAGACGTAAGAGAAAATCAGGAGGATGGAGATGTAGTTCTTGTTTGATGACCCTGAGACGGTGAACCCCATGATAGTAAGGGAGTTCTATGTGAACTGCCCAGAACATACGTTGTGGGATGTGACTATGCGGGGCAAATGGGTAACTGCCTCAATTGCAATGATTCACCAGGTTTTGAGGCTGTCCCGGTTCACTGGGGCCCTTGAATATTACCAACACACACCAAGAGTCACTTGGGGACTATGACTGATGCACTCTGTGCAGGGGGGGGCAACCAACCTAGATACGTGACCATATCACCCTGAACTCCAATTCATTCACCCATTTGGCTAAGTGTTGGCTCACTGTCATTTGCAGTCGGTTCTTGCCCACATGCAACACGACTGACGTGAATTTCCAAAGAGCCCTCTTGACGTGGTGCTTCATCGCAAAGAAATATTTTGATGTGTCAAGACTAATTGGTGATGAAATGATCATACAGTCCCCGCTGGGGTCAAAGGGATTCTACTTCCACTGCCTGGTGACCATATTCTGCCTGCTGAAGAATGTCCCCATCAGTCCTACGGATGGAACCTTGTATTCTAAAGCACCATTCAAAGCTTCGGGCATCAGACTGGTCAGTGGTGCACCCACCACCATTCAGATCGATGATGAGGATGATGGCCCAATTCCTATGGCACCATCCAAGAGATCTTATGACAGTGCCGGACCTTCTCGGTGCCCCTATGTTGGGACAGGCTTATCCAGATCACAGTCCACCCAGCCTATGTTGCATACTATGGAGGAAGAGGTCGCGGATCTTTGCACCTTGGTGGAGAGCCTACACATGCGTATGGATGCCATGTCTCAGCGGCAGGCCAGTTATGAGAGCCGGTTTGTGTCCGGGTTCCATGCTTTGGGGAGAGCTTGCCATGTAGACCCCAGCACTGTCTCCGACTCTGATTGAGGATCATGGAAGTCTTCTTTCCCGTCTGCTCTTTATTTTTGATATGCCACGTGGACATGCCATAATCATAAGTGTGGGGTGGGAGACTTGCTCTAGTAGTGTATTGTAGTGTATATAGACATTGAGTATGTTGTAGTAGTAGATTGATGTTGTTTAATTGATGGTACTCACATTAGAAGTAACGGACTTGGCCCAACGATAGACACTTGTCGACGGGTCTCTTGAGGGTCAAAGTCGAATTTTAAAAAAAAATTGAAAAAAATATGTAGAGGACTCTTCTTGAGGACGGACCACTTGGACAGTACTCTTGAGAGAAGTAGTCCATGTAGATTTTTTTCATTTTATTTTATTTTCCTTTATTTTAGGTAGTGTAGTAATTATCGCTTGGTTTTTCTTTTGACCACGGTTCTTTTCCAAGGGCTTTTCTTGAACCAGGTTAGGTAGATTTTTCTTTTATAGTTTGAGGACCAAGATGGGAGAAGGCTAGAAGGCAACCCGTGATGTACACACCTGAAAATAACAAAAACAAACTTGAGGGTGCGACGTCTAGGCTCGTTTGTAGACTCGTAAATCAATGCCTTAATTTTGCACATCTTTTCTTGCTTGAACGCTCGTATGAGTATGTTGATAAACTGATTCGGAATGAGTTACATGAAAAGTATGTGTGAGATATTACTTGTATTCTGTGCTTGCATGTGATACCTAGAACTTGCCCTGTGTGTTTGCAAAGCAAATACAAGTTGTTTGTTTTTATAGATGATTGAGGCATTTCTTTGTGTAGCCTGTATAATTATAAATCCACCTGTATATATTGCCATAGTTACCCCTTTGAGCCTGAAGTCTATTCTTTGATAACCCTATAATGACCTATATCCCTGTGTTTGAATAATTTGATTGTTTGAACATGTACCTCATAGAAGAACTTGAATTACTAAAGAACATGAAAAAGTCAAACTGTGGGGTAGTAGGAAAGCAGAAAAAAGGAGAATCGGGAAAGAAATACTTTAATGGTGCAACGGATTTGTAAAAAAATGAAGAAAACAAAACAAAACAGAAAAAGAAAAAGAAGAAGAGAAAAAGGCCAGTTTCATCTAAAGAAAAGTGGGGGTCACTTATGAATAAAAATGTGGAAGAATGATTGGCCTGAATAGGGAAATTGAAATAAAAGGAAGTGTGTATTAAAAGTGCTTAGGGAGGTTAGTCACTATATCCAAATATATCCTTACCCTCTCTTATCCTACATTACAACCAAATAAAGATCTCTTGATTTTTGACTGAACAGCAAGATTAGTAGAGTATTACAGTAGGCGCAAGCTTATGGTGTGTCTGTGTGACATGTGAATGTTCTTTGTTGAGAGTGAGTGAATTCTTTCTATCTTTAGTTCCTTGTTGCTTCAATTTTATGTGTGTGGAACTTCTCTCATAATTATGATGTGAGGGCATGTGACTCAGGGAGAAAAAGTGAGTTTTCATCTTTGTTAGAGTAACTAGAGTAAGAACGAGTGTGTCATGGCGCTAGAGTCTTCATCTGAGGTGTGACTGTTTCATTGCTTAGGTTGCTCTTTCATAATGGCGGATATGGCATAATATTTGGTAATGCATCGAACGGTTAGGCCTAGAAGTATGGTTTAACTTGCTCGAAGATGAACAAAGGTTTAAGTGTGGGATGTTGATAATATGTGAATTAAACTATAATTAGGCCCTAAATAACCTCCTTCTTGTATAGTTTAGATGATAAAAGTGATAACAAAATACTCTGATTAGCGTTTTTCATGCTTTGCAGGTTATATATGACAAGAAAATGCTATGGAGTACTTTTGGGATCAAATATGGAGAAAAAGAGGCCAATCGTAAAAATTATACAACGTGAATCAGGCGAACAAGTCAAACCAGGCCTAAAGAGGGACTGTCGCGGTTCTACCGCAACCGCGGCAGTACCGTGCTAGAAGATGGTCGAAGACAACTGGAGATTCAGAGAAGGTGTTTGGCCGCGGTTTGGCCACGGCAGAACCGCGGTAGAGTGTACTCACGGACAGATTGACAATCAGAGAGCTTGTTTGGCTGCGGTTTGACTGCGACCGCAGCAGAACCGTGAACAAGGGGAAACATTGAGGGACTAAAGTACAAAATACGTGATTTTTTGCCCAAAACCCTATTTTAAACACTAGACTTCGCCCAAGAGAGGCATGTATTGATTTGGAGAGTATTTATGCAAGGAAAACAATTGTGAGAGATCACCCAAAACATCTTTCTTCTTTTCTTTGATTTTTCTTGCAAGTTTTATGATGAATATTGTTTTAGTTTATTTACCCATAGTTATGAGTATCTAAATTCTTTGTATAAGATTTTGATGGAACCTATTGAGGGATGAACTTCTTGTTTATATGAATACAAATTGCTTGTTTCGATATCTATTTGTTCAACTATGTGTCTGTTGTAGTTAATTGACAGAATCCTCAATTAGTTGTGCCTATTAAGTGAGCATAACTAGGGAGAGAGTGCATATTTATTGTTAAAAAATACCACTACGAAAGTGTAAGAGGGATCTATAACTGTGGGTTTAAAGGCGTGATTAGGGATAACGAAGCTTTGGGTGCAATCTTAAGTGACTTATGCTAAATAAAGCAAGCTAGTGTATCTCGGGAGAGTGCAACTAGTAAATTACTCTGATTACTCTGGAGAGATTTACAGTAAGAAGAGCGTTCACGATTGGTAGAGATGTGTTGATAAATTTGTATGAAGCATAAACAGAAGGGATTCCATCAATACGGGAAATTATTACCTTAGAATTTTCTCATCATTGTTTACAACCTTAGCATCCTTAGTTTACATCTATTTATTTACTTGCAATTTTAGTTATTAAAGACACCATACACTGTGATTCAAAAGTTCGGGAAAATTGGTTCTCAAAAGTTTAGTGGGTCTAAATATAGTGATTGATAGGTTAACTCTCTTTGGATTCGACTCTGGGCAGAATACTCATGTTATATTTGTAACGTTCGCAGTGTCCTTTTTATAAGGCATAGTTGGGCGTGATCAACACACAAATTCTCCCCCAAGACTCGGAACATCATAAGTCACAAGATTCTTAGATTTTCTATCTAACTGTTTTTATACATCAATGACTAGAAGAAATAAAGGAAGAACAACATAAAGGGAGAGGGAGGACTCCAAGGTCTGCGGACACGGGCAGAAGTACCTTGAAATCTCCGGAACAACAACAAATACGCAACTAATAGCGAGGATGGTAGGAGGTACCTGGATCTGGACCCGTAAACATGTGCAGAAGAGTAGCATAAGTATACCATAACGGTACCAAGTAAGTGCCAAGCATAACCTCGATCGAGTAGTAACGAGATCAGGCCAGGGCCCTACTGGTAAATATATATATAGTTAAGGCAGGCAAAATCTAGCAGTATAATTAAAGATTTAAATTCAACAGGAAGGAAACATAACAATACAGTGTATAGAAATAACAACAGGGGATATCCCGAGATACCATCTCGTAGTCCCAAAAATAAATGTGTAGGGATCTCCCAAAATACCGTTCCGTAGTCATAAAGTAAATACATATCTAACCAATGGAAATAACAGCTACATCACGAAATCCTACAGTTTAGACTAAGTACAAGTCAAGGAAGAAGCAGGAAATCCACTAAGCATGCTGCACATAATTCAAATAAGCATTTAAGACACGTAGACCTGCTATTCTAGGCTAAACAGGATAATTACACATGCTAGTATAACTCAGTTAAAGTGAAAACAGATTATTCCTCTATGAAAAACGAGGTTTTACAGAAAATAGCCCATGTACGTACTCATCACTTCACGCACATAACGCTCACATATCATAACAATACCAAATCCTAAGAAAAGTTCCCTCACACAAGGTTAGGCAAGCCACTTACCTCGAACGAAGCTCAATCACTTTATAACAGTGCCTTTTCCACGAATATCTGACTCCGAATGGCCCAAATCTAGCCAAAAGCAATTACATATCATATAACTAGAATAGACTAATCTAATTAATAAAATCAAGACTTTTATAAGAAATTTGAAAATCGCCCTAAAAGGCAGCCCAGGACCATGTCTCGGAATCAGGTAAAAGTCACAAACTATGCACACACATGCATTCACGAGTTCACTCATACCAAAATATCTAAATCTGATATCAAAATCTCAATCAAAACCCAAAATCTTAGTTGGAAAATTTATTCCCGTTTTTTCCAAATTTTTAATCCAAATTCGAAATTAAGGTGGAATTAATGATAGATTAGAGGGATATAACCAAAATCAAGTGTAGAATCATTACCCGATCGATGCATTTAAAATCCCTCAAAATCTTGTCCAAATCCGAATTTGCAAACTCAAGTTTTGAGAAAATTGTCTACCCTCGATTTGGAAATTTATATTCTGTCCATTTACCTCCTTCTTTGTGAACATGGTTAAACCCTAACATTCGTGTTGAAAAAAAAAATCACTAACCAAAACTCTCTCTTTTAATTGTTCAATATAGTACTAAAATAAGTTGTTCATGAGATCTAACTAAATTGAACAAAGGACTTTGCACTATTTAATGTTAGTATTTGCTACTCCTTCTGTCTCATATTATATGTCTTGTTTGTTTTTTACATGCCCATTACAAAATACTAATTATGAAAAGAATTAGACTATTCTATCCTTATTTAAATCTTACGATATACTCTCTTTTCAGTGGGTATTTATTCTATTTATGTATCACCTCCATCTTCAACAAGAATTGTTACTAAGGGTAGAAAAGGAAAAAAATAATCAATTTTGTCATGAAATTTTGGAAAATAATTTAAAATAAATATTTTTAACAACCACGACTGTTAATATGAGACGAAAGGAGTATTAGCAATCACTGGTTCACTAGGCTACCTAAAAGTTTCCAAACTGGCCTAGCATAAATTTCCCAACATTAATGAATATAATTTTAACATATAATGCTATTTAATTTCGACCCCTTATTGTACACCACTTGCAACGGTGTGAAATATACTTGGCATGACAATATATGTGCAACACTTTTTAAGATAAGTCGGGCTACGTTATTAAATATGCTCCTTCCTCATATAACTGTTTCCGCTGTAATCATAATTTTTACTTCCTTTTGTTTTCTTCAGAACAAGAAAAGTACAAGCAACTTATTATTGCCAAAATTATTGTACTTATGAAATTATATTTTAAATTATTTATCAATTACTTATTCAAGTATGTCTCCGTTCTAAATAATTTTAATATATTTTAGGTATCTGTAACCTACATTGAGGTCTCGAGTAATTTGAATTCACGTAGTGTAAAGTCTATTTAAGGGAACACACTCCAATCAGATTATTTTCTATATCTAATGCGTAAATGTATAACTAATAAATAGTGTTGTGGTTAAAGTTAATATTAGAATAAATCGGATTTCTAATAACCAAATTTAGAATACCTTTTCAAATGTGCAAGAGTAAAAAGTAATTAAAATTCAATATTTAATAAAAAAAGGCAAAAGAAATCTTATTGCTGATTGATGCTTCCTCGCAAGAATCGCGAATAACAATATTCAATCAAGCATAAAAGTAAAAGTAAAAGTAAAAGACTGATTGCACATATTTATGAATTTTCTGATGATCGTACAAAGTAAGGTAAGGGGCGCTTTAATAAGGATACAATATGTAATTACTTTCCATCATTTAATTCCTGCCTGTCATTAGAATTAACCACAATAATTGCACGTTACTCATACTATTCGTAACAGTTATAGTAATAATAAACAATCGCATATAATCAGGGATTATGCTGACCCCTCTTTCATATGTGTAACTGCTAATGCATCTTCCTCTTTTTTAGTCTCCATGCATCCCGTGCATATCTCTTCTTTTTATGTTATCAGATACGGTATCTATTGTAATTAATTTTCTAGGTGTTCTAACCGCGCCCATCATTCTTCCTTGTTTATCTCATCCAAATGTCACTTATCAACATATCGTAAATCCATATGTCATATATTTTTTTTTACTAAGACATCAAAACTTGTATATCTGATTAAGGAGGAAGAGATCTTATCTGTACGGTTGTAGTCTTGAACTAGTTGGAATTGAGTAAAACCTTATTATTGGCTGAATAGGTCTCAATTTGTTTTGCCATAAAAATACTAGAGAAGATGACTATACTATAGTAACTATTACTACCTCCGCTCACTTTTAGCTGTCCACTTTTGATTTTGCTCTCCATTTAAGAATAAATAAGTGAAGTATGTATTGTATTTTATAATTTATCCATAATGATAGCATCTCTAAAAGTTTTGGGATAAATAATTTTGGAATGAGTAGTTAATTAAGGGTAAAACATGAAAAAAAAATTGTCTTTCTCTTGATTTAGAATAAGACAAGTAAAAGTAAAAATATATTTTTAATATAATAGACAAGAAAAAGTGAATGGAGGGAGTAATATAGTATGGACCAAAGGCAGTACTCCCTCCGGCCCACTTTAATTGACTTTTAGCTTTTCTTTTTGTGGTTCACAATATTTAATTTTTTCAGATACTAAAAAGGAATAAACTTCTTTTTTGCAAAATTGCTCTTGGAATAAAGAGTTCAGAAGTATATGTTATATTTTCAATGAATAACTTAAGTTATTATGGTCAATTTTATTACTAATTAATGTTAAACAATAAATTTTTTTAATATGAGTAAAAAGAGGCAAAGAAATCAATTAAAATGGAGTAGTAGTTAAAAAGTAAAACTGAAAAGTACGTACTAACTAACAAACATTCAAGAGAAACGTGATGAAAACCAAAAACATTTAATGGAATAGTAAATTAAATGACACTAACCAGAGCCTGCCAAAGGTTGGTTTAATAGGTTTGTGGGGGATTGGGTAAAGTATTCAAAGTTTACATGAATAAATACGGCAACGTCAGGAGTTAGGACTGATCACTAAAAGAATTCAATTATGGTTAAACATTAAATTATGAGAGCTGCTGACGTGTGCCCCATTTAGTGTATAGCTTTAAGTAGGTTAGGTTTCGGAGCAAAAACTGTACTTCAGGTAAGAACTCGAGTTTCATAAGGACGTATTGAGCCCTCTGCCAATAGTAAGTGAATACGTAATATAAGAAAGTAACATAATAAGAAGTTAAGAAAATTCAACTACTACTATTATATATATATATATATATATATATATATATATATATATATATATATATATATATATATATATATATATATATATATATATATATATATATATATATATATATATATATATATATATATATATATACACACACACACACACTAGATAGTAATGGCCCGTGCCCGCCCGATATTGTAAAAGATGAAACTATTATATTTGTTTGGCTCAAAAGTTATCAATATACTTTGTAAGCTTAAAAATAATTAAAAATAAATGAGGGTAAATCGAAATCAAATATAATAAAACATAGAGATGAAAAAAGGAAGTTGTTATTGTAGATCTGGTAATATAAAAGGATAACATCAGCTTGAGAGAAAGTATTCGTTGGAGGTAGAGATAGAGATAGAGACAGAATCATAGAGTTGTATTATTCGAGAATAATAATGATCCTCCTTTTACAATATGAAGGTCTCCTTTATATAGTAGGAGACATTCCTCGAAATAATCAAAAAGTTACAAAAGTAGGTAGCATCTTCTTAGTGAAGACGCTGAGTTTTAAACGACGTCGCCTTTGTCCTCACGTCCAAGTCGTACCATTGCTTTAATCAACGTATACTCACTGGGCGTACCCATCGGTGTAGAGACGTTGAGGGTTAAATTTGACCCTATACAGTTAGTCCCTCTGTTCGTTGGAGACGCATTCGGTAAGCGTCTTCAATGGACGGAACTGCAAACCTCGTCTTGGGAGAATTTGACCTTACCCTTGGGCGGCAACGTGAATGAGATGAATTGTGTGACATTGTTGAGCCTCTAACGCGTGGCTTCCTTTTCAGAATGACGTCATCGCCCCCATGCGTCATTATTACACTTATTCTCGAGGCGTTTTAGAGGATGATGTGATGTTTTGGTTTCCCGTGCCCATTTTGAATCGTGCCTTTTCGATTTCCTGCACCCATTTTGAATCGTGCCTTTTTGATTTACGCGCAATCTAACCCTATAAATAGGAGAAAGGTTCAATCTGATTCGTCTCTAACCTTTGGAAAATATTTTTCGGTTTCCTTTTTTGTCTTTCTCTCTTTTAACCGTTATTTCGTTGAGACTCTTCCACTTCATTGAAGTCGTATTTCTCGTCGTTAGTACCTTATTTCTTGAACAGAACAACATGGCAAATTCCATCAAGGTAGTCAAAAAACCAAGGACACCGCCCAATCTAGTGTTTTACCCTCCTCTGGCGGTGAAGAGGAAGAAGTAGAAAAGATCCACATTCCCCTCACGGTGGACAACGTGCTTCCAAAGGAAATGCACATGCATAGGGATTTTCATACAAAAAGCCCAGCTCTTCCATGGGAACCTAGTGAATTATCCCAGCCCCATTTAGACAATTTTCGAGCGACACACAACATTCGGGGCTATGTGGAAATGGTTCAGGCTGGAATGGATTATGTAATTGTACATAGGCCTGGATACTGCACATTTTACGAGTATTCGCTTTTTATCGGTTATAGGTCTACCGATTTGCCCTCTAGCGGAGGAGCTCTGCCGGTTTTTCAATGTAGGTCTGGCTTATCTCACTCTTTACACCTTGAAGGTGTGTAGGATTCTGACCACGTACGCAGCTATTACTAAGTGCGAAGTCCCAGTTCACCATCTTTTACAGTTATTTAGCACTGGTTACCTGAGGGGTACCATATTTCAACTGAAGAGCCGCGGTACGAAGGGTTTGTTAGTTAAGTCTGACGACAAGACCAATCGTGGCTTCTGGCCCAGGTACTTTTTCATTAGAACGGAGCACTTGGTGTCGAACCTTGATGGGTTCCCCGAAAGGTAGAACTTAGAATGTAAGTACCTTTGTGTATTGAATTCATGATTGCATGTTGTTTTGACCATTCGGCCACTGTCACTTCTCTTTTTTTGTAGTGAGGGCTTCTCCACCCCAATTCATTGACAATATTAAAACACGGGTGAAAAATTTGATACCTTATGCGGAGGAGTGTTGTACCTGGGCCGCATTTCGTCAACAGTACGGCCCGTTAGGTAATTCTTCAGCTTTGGTTTGAAATATCCCTTAGGTTTTGTCACCTGACTTACTCGTGTTGGCAGGTCGGAGTGTCCCCAAGAAGAAGAAGGTTGTTGTCACTTCGCCTAGGGCGAAGACTAATTCTGATGATGAAGATATACCCTCCGGCTCGTTCAGTGACGACGTTCCTGTGGTTCCTCAGTAGGAGGTTACGCATGTGGCAGAGCCCGCAAGTGAAGAAACTCCTCCGGTCCCGTCCCAGTAGCCTGTGGGGGAGACTTTGGAAGGTGAGGAGCCGTCCGAGAGAAAGAGACGGCGGTTGATAATGGGTAAGGGATAGAAAGTAAAGATGAGTGGGTCAGTGAGCCTCGTTAAGAGCCGAGGCCAGTTTTCGTGGCTGATTCTATCCGTTCGGGGAGGCCGACTCCTTAAAGGAGATCTTCCGCCGATGCCAGCCCAGTCCATGTTCCAGAGGGCGGTTCGTCGGATACTATTGGAGAAGTGGGCGATGATGCTGAGAGGGAGAGCCTTGGGGCTGCCCCTGGAGATGTAGATGGGTTAAAAATGGATATTGCCCACGTGGGGATGACATCGGGTAGGTACAACTTCCGAATCATGATCCCATTAGGGTATAATTTGCTAGAGAATAGCGAGCAGGCCACATCGGATATGACCCTGTTATGTGCGGTTGTTGAGCGTGAAATGCTAAAGGGTGTTAGCGATAGGGATCTGTCTAAGAGGGTCACTGGCGTAGCCTTGAAGGTAGCTTTCAGTTTTTCTTTGTGGTCCGTGAGGGCGATTTGATGCATACTGACTTGTCTTTCCTTTTTTTCCTTTCCTTTTTAGACTCTCATTTTCGAGGTGGAGAGGAGGTGTCGTGCGCAAAAGAAGGTGACCACCTTCAACAAAATGACGAAGAAGTACCGATGGTGTCGTGCCAAGCATCAGACGTTGGCGGATATGCTTAAACAGGATCCGGAGTTTCGGGTGTTCCGTGAGGGCCTTAAACAATTGGAGGATCAGCTGAAATGGAGGGTGGCCGAGCTGGAAGAGGTCGATGAGCAGCTAATGGACGCTTTGGCTCGGACCATTGAGCTGGAGACTCTTCTTCAGTTGAAAGAAGAGGAGTTGGAGATTAGCCGTGGGGTGGTAGCGGAAGCTATTTATTTGCAGACCAGGGTCGCTGCGTTGACCTTCGAACTCAATGCTAGGGCGACTGAGATTGAAATCCTTAAGCGGCCTGCTCCGCCAAGGTCTGATGAGGATGCGTATCTTGAGGTGCATGAGATGTGGGTATACGCCGAGTCTATATTAGTGGTACTCGAGGAGTACTTGGCTGCGGGTCGAGCCACTGAGGCGGAGGTTCAGGAGCAACGACGCGTAGCCCACGTTGCCCGTGAAACCTATGGGTATAGTTATGACTCCCAAGAACGGGCAGGCTATAACTCCGAAGAAGTCCACCTTCTAGAATCCTGCTCTTGGATTTATGCAACTTACCGACCCAGGTTCGGCAATGGACAAGGTGGTGGTAAGGCGGGGGACAATGAGTAGAATGGCGGTCCCGTAGGGGGTGTCGGGCGAAGCGGCGAAGCCCCTTAGGACTTGTATATTTTTTTTGTTGTATTTTGGAATGTAATGGGGACCTTTTGTGAGGTCGGGTGTACATGCATTTTTTGGATGATAATGAAAGTCGTACTTTTGCTGTCGTTCCTTTTCTTTTATATCTTTTATTTTTGGTACCTCATCTCCGTAGAGCGGGTGCTCGCTTACTTGTAGAATTTTCAGTATGTTTCCCAAACGTTGTCTATGTTATCTGCCGATAGGATGAAACTTTGATGCTAAATAGTGGTAGATTTAGCTAATAATGACGTAAATGGCCTTAGCCATATATGTAATTATGATCGCCTTCGAATTACTTACTTGTTGTGGTTGAGCTAGGTCGACGGTTGATGATGATGGCCTTGGCTGTATTTGTGACTTCGACTGTTGTCAAATTACTTGCTTGTCGTAGTCGAGCTAGGTCGACTTATTAACAAAAATTGCCTTAGCCATGTACGAAACTTCGACTATCGTCGAATTACTTACTTGTCCTAGTCAAGCTGGGTTGACGATTGATGGTGGTGGCCTTGGCCATTTACGTAACTTCGACTATCGTCGAATTACTTGCTTGTCATAGTCGAGATGGGTCGACTTATTGACGATGATGGTCTTAGCTATAATACTGTCGACGCTCTTGGCCATGTACGTAACTTCGACTGTCGTCGAATTACTTGCTTGTCGTAGTCGAGCTGGGTTGACTTACTGACAACAATGGCCTTAGCTATATAATTTTGATGGCCTTAGCCATGCACGTAACTTTGATTGTCGTCGAATTACTTGCTTGCCGTGGTTAAACTGTGTTGAATTATTAACAACAATGGCCTTAGCCATATAATTTCGATGGCCTTAGCCATGTACGTAACTTTGACTGTCGTCGAATAACTTGCTTGCCATGGTCGAACTGGATCGATGATTGACGACAATGGCCTTGGCTAGAATAAAGTCGATGGCCTTAGCCATTTACACATTGGAGATGGCCTTAGCCGTTTGCACATTGGAGATGGCCTTATCCGTTTACACATTGGAGATAGCCTTAGCCATTTATGCATTGGAGATCGTGGCCTTAGCCATTTATATATTGGAGATCGTGGCCTTAGCCGTTTACGCATTGGAGATGGCCATAGACGTTTATACATTGGAGATCGTGGCCTTAGCCGTTTACACATTAGAGATGGCCTTAGCCGTTTATACATTGGAGATCATGACCTTAGCCATCTACACATTGGAGATGGCCTTAGCCGTTTACATATTGGAGATCGTGGCCTTAGCCGTCTACACATTGGAGATTAAGCTAGTGCAGTCCCTTTATCATGTCGGCTAGGAGAGCATATGGAGAGGCTGATATGATGAACTTGTTCCGCAGATATCTCTAGGTGTCCCCTCATCCGCCTCATTTAAACCTCCCAAAGAAAACTCAGTTGGGACAAAACTCGGGTAAAAGTAAAAGAGTACGACTCGGGAGACGCCTTTCAGAAATGGAAATACTTGAGATGGGCGACGTTCCGATTGTTTTGGAGCGTTTTACCTTCCATTGTTTTCAATTGGAATGCTCCTTTACTTGCTGTTACTGTGATCTTATAGTGTCCGTCCAGTTAGTGCCCAGTTTTCCTTTGCTTGGGTCTTTTGATGCCAGTGTATTGGCTTTGAGGACGTAGTCTCCCACTTTGAGTGGTCTTATCTTAGCTCTCTTGTTGTAGTACCTTTTGACATGTTGTTTTTGAGCTACCATTCTTATGTGGGCCATTTCTCTTCATTCCTCAGCCTCATCGAGGTCTTGGAGTCTGTTTGTGTCGTTCTCTGCTCCGTTGGTGTGTGAATACCTCAAGCTTGGTTCGCTGAGTTCGACCGGTATGACCGTGTTGGTGTATCATGGGGGCATACATTTGGCATTGTTCACATTAGCAAATGTATTCTACTGCCTCTTTCTTCATAGTGGGCCAATAATAGCCAGCCCGTATTATGTAGCGCACGAGGGCGCGGTTACCTGTGTGGGCACCGTAGTGACCCTTGTGTACCTCTTCAAGTACATGCGTCGTTTGGTGCGGCCCTAGGCACTTGGCAGGGGTCCGCCGAACGTCCTTTTGTAGAGCTTGTAGTTTATCAGGCAATACCGGGCGGCTTGTAAACGGAGCTTCTTTGCTTCTTCTTTGTCAAGTGGGAGTGTCCCATCCTGTAGATAGGATACAAATTGGTTTCGCTAGTCCTAAGTCAAATTTAAAGAGAGCACCTCAGTGTGATCAATGGCTGAATGGAGGAGGGTGACCACACTTTCTTTGTTGAAGTTTTTAGTGGTTGCGGCCAATTTTGCTAAACCATCTGCTTCAACATTCTGTGCCCTCGGAATTTGTTCGAAGCGGCACTCATTGAACTCAGTCATTAATTTGTGGATTTCTGACTGGTATTTTTTCAATCTCTGCTCCTTGATTTGGTAAGTCCTAGTGACCTGGTTTACTATTAGTTGGGAGTCGCAATGGAGAACGAGTCATCGAGCCCCATATTTGATGGCAAGTTTTATACCTATAATAACAGCCTTATACTCGGACTCGTTGTTAATCATTTTGGGGCATCATATGGACTAGCGTATTATTTCACCCGTGGGACCTAGAGGACGAGTTCCAGTCCCGATCCCGATGCATTGGCAGCGCCGTAAGTGTAGAGAGTCCACAGGTCGGTGTTGGAGGGGGCACGATGCGCCTCTAGTTCCGCCTCTGGCAGTATCTCTGCGCTAAAATCGGCTACAAAGCCGGCAAGTACTTGCGACTTGATGGCGTTTCTTGGGTGCTATGAGATATCGTGTTTGCTGAGCTCTATGGCCCATCTGGCGACCCTGCCTGATAATTCAGGCTTATGTAGGACGCTTCTCAATGGGAAGGTCATGACAACTTTTATGGTGTTGTACTGAAAATAGGGTCGGAGCTTCCGTGAAGCTGCGACCAATGCCAGAGCTAACTTTTCAAGGTGTGGTTACCGTGTTTCGCCGTCTATTAAGGTTTTGCTAATATAGTAAATAGGAGATTGCGTACATTTATTTTCGTGAACCAAGACTGCGCTGACGGTGACCTCGGATACAGCCAGATACACCAGCAGGGGCTCGCCCAGATTGCTTTGGTCAGAAGTGGTGGCGAAGATAGGTATGTAGTCAATTTTCTCAAAGCATCGACAGATTCCTCGTTCCACCGTAACCCATTGTCCTTTCTCAACGCATTGAAAAATTTATGGCACCTGTCGGAGGATCGTGAGATGAACCTGGATAGGGCGGCTATTTGCCCTGTCAGCTTTTGTACCTATTTTTTGTTGTTCAAAATCTCAGGTATTGCGTCTATTGCTTTGATCTGATCTGGGTGGACCTCGATGCCTCGTTGTGATATGAGAAATCCTAAGAATTTTCCTGAGGCCATGCCGAAGGCGCATTTCTCGGGGTTCAGCTTCATCCCGTACCTTCTCAATATCCCGAAGGCTCCTTTTAGGTGATCGATATGGTCTTCTTTCCTTGTGGAATTCACCATCATATTGTCGATATAGACTTTTATGGTGTTACCGAGTTGCTCTTTGAACATTTTTGTGACCACTCTTTGGTACGTAGCCCTTGCGTTTTTGAGCCCGAAGAGCATTACCTTGTAGCAATATGTCCCTTGGTGGGTGATAAAAGTCGTCTTCTCCGGGTCTTCTTCAGCTATTAAGATTTGATTGTAGCCGGAGTGGGCATCTAAGAAGCTTAACAGTTCATGTCCTGCGGTGGCGTCAACCAGTTGGTCGATGTGGGGCGGCGAGAATGAATCTTTTTGACATGCCTTGTTCAGGTCGGTGAAGTCTACGCGCATTCTCCACTTCTTGTTTTTCTTTTTGACCATGACGACATTGGAGACCCATTGGGGGTACTTCGATTCTCAGATGGAGCCGTTGTCTAGTAACTTGTCCACCTCTTCAGTGACCGCTTCATTGATAGTGGCATTAAATTTCCTTCTCATCTTCCCCACGAGCGGATGTAATTATTGACATTCAGTTTGTGGGTGGCAATGTATTGCGGGATTCCCGGCATATCTGAATAGGAAAAAGCAAATAAATCTGCATGGTTAGTTAGGAATTCACGGTACTTACTTGGGTTGGCGAGACCGTGCCCGATGTAGGCTTTCCTCATAAAGTCGATGTCATCCAATTGGATTGGGTCGAGATCTTCGACCGTCACTTTACAAGTCTCTACGATGTCGGGGTCTTTAATGGTCGGGTCGACCTTGGTCCCCGACATAGCTGATTGATATGCCTCAGCACTCACCCCCTTTAGCTGTTTGGTATGGGCGCAATCTTGAGCTATTTTGTAGCATTCCTGTGTAGTGTACTACTCGCCTCGAATGCTGAATACTCCCCATGGAGTAGGGAATTTAATCACTTGGTAAAAGCTTGAAGGGACAGCTTGCATGGCATGTAGCCATGGGCATCCTATGATGGCGTTGTACACCGTTTCCTGATTCGTCATGTGGAACAGCGTCACTCCTCATGCTATAACGAGAAATGATATTTCTCCAGAAGTCTGTTCCACTGAATTATTAAAACTAATTAGTATTATGCAATGTGGTATTATCTTATCCTTGAGTCCCATTTGTACGAGGACCCTCAGATGGATAATATAGGCGCCACTTCTATCGTCAACCATGATTATTTTAACATCCGTATCTGCGATACATAAAGTGATAACTAAAGCATTGTAATGAGGGAAAGACAAACCGTCGGCATCGGACTTATCGAAGGTGATACTATCTTCGAATTTGTCATACCGTTCATGGGCGATGGTTCGCTTCAGTTTGTGCGTGGTGGTGAAATTGACGTGATTGATTGCTAAGTCATTGTGGCCTCCGACGATAATGTTTATCGTACGTGCCAGGGAGGGTGGCTTTGGTGGACCATGGGGTTGTTCCCGTCCGCATGCAAAGTTGGTTTTCCCTTTGTCACTGAGTAGTTCCCTCAGGTATCCCTGGTTCAGCATCCTGACCACTTTTTTCCGTAGGCCTATGCAATCTTCGGTTTTGTTCCCTCGTTCTTGATGGAACTCACATTAGACGTTTGATTTCCTTGTGGTAGGGCCTGATTTCATCTTCTTCGGCCACTGCTCCTTGGTGCCCAGTTTCTCCAGTGCATACACTATTTCTGAAGGAGATACACAAAAGTTATGGGCAGATAATAAAGGAGGCATACCTCTTTCATTTCGGAATGGAGCAACATGTCACAGTAGTGCATCCGTGTAACTAGGTGGTGGCGGATGGGAAGATCTGAGTAGTGTTGGTGCCTTTCTCTATTGAGACGTGGGATTTGCTCCCCCCGTCCCTCGTTACGCCGATCCCTCATGATTTCTGGGTGTATTATCATTAACCGTTGGGTCAGCCCATTAAGATCGTCCTCGTCCGCTCGTACCTCAGCACAACAGGCGTTGTGGATTTCCTCCCATGTGGTAGGGGGATATTTCATGAGGCGGCTGAGTAGCTTCTTAGTTTCCCTCGAGCCATCTCTATTTAGCCCATTCTAGAAAGCGACGATCGACATGCCTTCTGACGCGTTTGGCAGGCTCATCCTTACCCTGTTAGACCTAGATAGGAAATCCCTAAGTCCGGCTCCTACGGTTTGCCTAACAGTGAAGATATTGTTGACTCTTGCTTCCGCTTTCTTTGCTCTGGCAGGCGTTGTGGATTTCCTCCCATGTTGTAGGGGGATATTTCATGAGGCGTCTTAGTAGCTTCTTAGTTTCCCTCGAACCATCTCTATTTAGCCCATTCTAGAAAGCGGCGACCAGCATGCCTTCTGACGCGTTTGGCAGGATCATCCTTACCCTATTAAACCTAGATAGGAAATCCCTAAGTCTCGCTCCTACGGATTGCCTAACGGAGAAGATATTATTGACCCTTGCTTCTGCTTTCTTTGCTCCGTCATGGACGTTGACGAACTTGTCCGCCATTTCCTCGAACGTAGATATAGTCTTAGCTGGTAGCTGAGAGTACCACGTCAGGGCCCCTCATGTCAGCATCTCACCAAACTTCTTCAGCAGCACGGATGGTATTTGTTAGTTTAAAAGGTTTTTGCCATTCACAGTAGTGACATAGTGGATCAGATGATCCTCGGAATTTGTGGTTCCATCATATAACATAAGGTAGGGTGGTATCTTGAAGGTTTTTGGGATAGAGTGAGGGGAAGCTTCTTCGGTGTATGGTTGCTCAACGAACCTTCCCACGTCACATTTTGGTAACAACTTGGGAGCACCGGGGATCTTGTCTACCCTCTCCTGATGTTCCTTCATTTGGTCGTGAAGTGCCTTGTTTTCATTTTCCATTTCTTCCATTTTCTTAAGGGCGGTTGTGAGTGTGACATTGTTGGTTTGTACATCGATGGGCCCGTTATTTTCTCATACAACCTCGGTTCACCCATGGCAGCAGTGACGCCTACTGGTTGTATACACCTGACCTTACTTTGCGGTGACTTCTCAACCAAGACATTTAGAGTACTTGTTAGCCATTCTTCCATTAGCTTCTTGACCATCGATGGTGCTTCCTTAGCCAAAGATGTGGAAGCTCCCTTTTTCATGCAAGATCGTCAGATCTTCAGATGGGGAAGGTGAGATCTCAGCACCTGGTGTGGTGCTAGGGATTGCATTTAAGATTCCCTCGCCGGCGTCGTTGAGAGGACCTAAGAGATTGGTTTTAACACCCACTATTATTTTCATTTTTGCGTTATTTTTGGCCATCTTTTGTTTTTGTGTGGTGTATAGAGTGGTTGTTGGTTGTTCTCTAGGTGGAAACTATGATTTTAATTCTTTAAATTCTCACAGACGGCGCCAAATTATTTGGCTCAAAAGTTATCAATATACTTTGTAAGCTTAAAAACAATCAAAAGTAAATGAGGGTAAATCGTAATCAAACATAATAAGACCTAGAGATGAAAAAAAGAAGTTGGTTACTGTAGATCTGGTAATATAAAAGGAAAACACCAACTTGAGAGAAAGTATTCATTGTAGGTAGAGATACAGATAGAGACAGAATAAGAAAGTTGTATTATTCGAGAATAATAATGATCCTCCTTTTACAATGTGAAGGCCTCCTTTATATAGTAGGAGATCTTCCTCGAAATAATCAAAAAAGTACAAAAGCAGGTAGCGTCTTCTTAGTGAAGACGCTGAGTTTTAAATGACGTCGCCTTTGTTCCCACGTCCAAGTCGTACCCTTGTTTTAGTCGACGTATACTCACTGAGCGTACCCATCAGCGTAGAAATGTTGAGGGTCAAATTTGACTCTATACAATATTTTTTATCAACTTTAATTTACTTTGATATGAAATGACAAAAAAGAGAAATAAATACATGTAATGGACTACCAAATCAGATACAAATAACATCACATTACTTTATTTGGGGTATGAAATAGAAGAGATGAGAAATAGAACCTACTGCCTCTGGGAAAAATTTAAAAATAGTCAGATTTACAACTGGTCATTCAAAAATAGACCAATTTTAAAAGTAATCAAAATTTAGCCACTTTTCATCTAAAGATAAATCTGAACAAAAACACTGCTCAAAACCCGAAAAATACACAAGTATATTATACTGGAGCTCCAGCATAAGTATGCTTGAACTCCATCATATTATATGGGAATTCCAGGATAACTATGCTGGAGCTCCAGCATAATATGTTGGAGTTCCAGCAAAAGTATACTAGAACTCCAGCATAATATACTAGAGTTCCAGGAAGTATAAATGTCTAGTATAATATACTGGAGTTTGGAGCACCATATTTTTTCATCCATTGTTGCCACATCTTCATTCTCTAAGTTCCAAAGGTTTCATCTGCGGATTTCATACCTGGCCCGCTTAGATGAAATAAATCCACAAAAATATGATTGGGTTTAGGTATTTTAGTATTGACCCGTTTGACATGGATAAAAAAATCAGGTGACAATATTTAATTATATATTTATTACACTTCAAATTTGTATATATACATGCGCTATATTTTTGGTCCGATTTCAGCTTTTTTGTTAAAGTGGAACATAAGAAATAGAGTTGGAGGGTCAAAGTCTAACATATAAAATAAAGTTGGAAGGCCAAAATAGAATAAGGTAATGATAGAGCGCCAAAATAAAAAATGGTACTAAGTTGAATGGGATGTATATATATTTGGCCTTAATTTTAACTTTGGTTCCAAATATGTTTTAAAAAGTAATTGAGGGTATCTCTTACTTTTTGTAGGGAAGATAGAGGGGTATAGAGTTAGTTGTGAATATTCATCGTTAATTTGATAATTGAAAAGATAGAAATTCAATCTCAACAACTAGTAAAATTAAATACTAAAATAATGTATCTGTAAGCAGGCTTTACAAACAGTTCCTTGCTTGAGTACATGAAATTAAAGATGCTATATTAGAATTTTATGAGAATTGTATTTGGCTTCATTAAATTGCATTTGGTTAGCCGTTAGAATTTTAATGAGGTTTAGCTCCTTGTACACATTTAGTTCTTAGTACTAGTTTTACAAAATATAATCTAGAATTGATTGAGAGCTTTCTCATCACTTTATAGTTGAACGTATTTACTATATATTCTCAAAGTTCCATCAAACTTTGTTGAAAGCACATATATAAATACAAAAATATCAAGCCATTAATTGAATAACTATTTTTCCGCCGTAAAATTAATTCTTCGCCTCTTCTATACCAAATTCTTCTGAAAATTTTCTACTTGCAGTTAATTTTACCTCTAGATATTTCACGTCCACTCTACTTCTCCAGTTATAATCACAATTAATTCTGCACTAAATAAACCTCATAATTTTCTCTTTTCCTTGGCATTATATAAATGTAGTGAAACTTTTGCTATTATCTCCCACACTTGAAACCTCCCTTTTCCTATTGCTACAGTTTCAATCTTCTTTCTATCAGGTTGCACCTCTTCTTCAAGATTGTACTCCCTTTTTTTTTATATCGGTTTTTTTCTTTCTTTAGTAGGTAGTTGTGGACTAAATTTTTATTTCTTTGTCTTATAAATACAGGAATATATATATATATATATATATATAAGCAGACAATTCAAAGGAAAGAAAAAATGAACTACAGAAGGGAGAGTGGTGATCCAAAGCTTGATTTGAAGCTAAATTTATCTCCACCAAGACCAAGGGGTGAAATTTCACCATCTTCTTCAATGGAAAGATCACCAGCAAGTTCATGTGTTTCTAGAGAAGCAACTCCAGAAGATCAGCAGTGTTTTGGTAATTGCCCAAATAGCCCTGAGGCAACAACTTCAATGATGCTTGTTGGTTGCCCTAGATGTCTAATGTATGTTATGTTATCAGTGGATGATCCTAAGTGTCCCAAATGCAAGAGTTCTGTTTTGCTTGATTTTTTCCGCGAGGATAGAATCAACAATTCTAAGAATTGAATCATCTAAGAAGAAGAGAAGGAAAAACAGCTATGGCGCCTTTTGGCAGCTTGATTTGCTGCTTTATTATTAATTAACCCTTTACTAAGCTTAGTTTTTAAGTAGGAGCATTTAATTTCTTCATATTGTATGTCCTTTTCTTTCTTTTTTTGGGTTATGAAATGCTTTTGGTTCCGCACAAGACGGAGGGGAAGAGAGAGGTTTTAATTTTGTGAGTTTGTTGAGGTTATTGAATGATTTGTGATAAAAATATTGAATACACGTCGACTATAGGGCCAGCTGGTCTTGTTATGCAACCAATGTGCCTACTGCCTAGTATGGTTTGCTCATCATATTGCTGATATCTTTGGTAAATGCAATCAATATTATTTTGTTGCAACTACCTTGTTAATACCATCATTAAGTCCAATCGCAAGGCTGTTCATTCCTTACTCGAACACTATGCATATGATCATTATTTATGTCACACCTCCTTTTTTTATCCAAAAAAATATAAGGAAGTATTTTTAATTAAAGTTACAATAATCGAAAGATTATTTATTCAATTTCAGAGTCGTCACTTGGGATAACTTATGATGTCCCAAGTCACCGGTTTAAAATCCCAAATCGAGGAAAGTTGACTCTTATTTATAGACTACGAATATAAAAATTTGGTTAAGGAATTCTGTTAACCTAGGAGAAGGTGTTAAGCTGTCTCGAGTTCTGTGGTTTTAGCACGGTGGCGTTAATCATGCCTGTCTTAATTAAATTGTCTAATTACTCCCTCTGTTCCAATTTATGTGAACCAGTTGACTGGCACGAAGTTTAGGAAAAAAATAAAGAATTTTGAAATTTGTGGTCCTAAATAAGTCCAAATGGGACCCAGTGTGACGACCCAAATGGTCATCACCGTAATTCTCCATTTCCATGTGCTATCTAGCCTTTGGGCTTAGTTCAGAGTTCTGCCTTCTATGCTTCTTCCTTAATCAGGAAAAGCCTTTACGCGGGTATGAATCAAATAAAAAAAAGTGAATCTGGATCCTTCGCCACCTTCTCTCCTTGGTTCTGAGATTGTAAGGATTTATGCCCTCTTTCTCTTCAAATTAAACCGGCATACTGAAATCGATTGCACTAAAGAACTTCGATTTCTGTGGCCTTGAAAACCTCTTATTTGGTTGCCTCAATTTGTGTGCGCAGTCCGGGTGCGAAGCCGAAATTTTTTCATGTGGAAATATTTGAATTCTGTGTTAAAAACTGTGAAATTTGATAATAATATAGTTAACTTTGGTCAATATTTTGGGTAAACGGACCCGGACCCATAATTTGACGGTCTCGGAAAATCTGCAGGAAAATATGGGACTCGTGCGTATTCCCGGAATCGAAATTTTGAGGTCCCAGGCCCGAGTACGGAATTTTTGTGTGAAATTATTTTCTGAAAATGCTTAAGGATAAATGAAAATTAAAATTGATCAAAAGTAGTGGTGTCGGGCTCGTATTTTGGTTCAGACGCCCAGTACAAGTCTTAAATGAGCGTTAAGTGCTATCTGTAATGTTTGGTTGAAAACGGAAGTCGTTTGACGTGTTTCAGACTAAAAGTGAAAAATTTGAAAGTTTTGAACTTTGAAATGAAAATTATGAGTTTTGGAGGTTGATTCTTTGATTTTAATGTTATTTTCACGATTTGATTCGTAGGATGATATTGAGTTATTATGTGTGGTTGGTTGGGAGCCCCGAAAACTCGTGTGAGTTTCGGATAAGTGTCGGAGTGTTGGGACTTAGAAAAATGTGAAATTTATTTGTTTTCTTTGAATTCTCTTTGGTTCTTTCACATTTTTGAAGGGTTTTAGTTCATCTTCCTCAAAACAAAATAACCAGCAGCCTCCTCCTCCATTTAAGAACCCTACATCAAATTACCTCCTAAAGAATTAACTCTTACAACTCCATCAAAAAGCCATGGATATCAGCCCTTCAAACTAGCAAAAAGAAAAAAAAACAGACCTGTCGCACCCAGCCTTTTTTCCAGCGAACACAGCAAGCAGCGAGCTGCTGCTTCATCTTCCTCTTCCGTCGTTCAGCGACCACCCTCCCCCCTCACCTGTCAGTCGACTATCCAGCTCGAGCAACAGCAAAACAACGAGCTGCTGCTTCATCTTCATCGTCTGCGCAGGTCCATCGGCATCCAGTTCGAGCAGCAGCAAGCAGCGAGCTGCTGCTTCCTCTTCATCATCTTCTCTTCGTCGTCCAGCTGAGCAGCAACATCAACCATCCGCTGCTGTTGCTTCGCCATTTTTGCACTGCTCGAACCAGCCCTTCTCCCTCTCTCAAAACACACCCAGCTGTCCGAAAATTGCAGTGGAAAATAGTGACCGTGTGCGTGAGTTGTTCTGGTCATCGAGCCGTCGAGGTCGTCGTAGTTCGTCGAGATTTCGTTCGAGGTTTGTGGTGCTGCTTGAAATCTGTTTGTTTTCAATAATGATGTAACAAGATAGACAATTAAAAATTAGAGAGCAAGACTAAGTTGGAACTCAAAACCCAACAGAAAACGTGAGGTGTGTTGCATTGCTAATACCTGAAACACTATAATAACAATTAAAAGTTTCTTATCAATGATCCCCTTAATTATAGAAACAAATTTCTGCTGGGGAAAGGAAAGCTGTGGGAAGGTCGTCATTATTTTAAGAGGCAAAATACCTGTCTGTTAATCTTATAATTCAGAAACTTATGACTTAGTTTTTTTGTATTAGCATTTTAGTTGTGTCCCACATGTTTATATTAATCCATCTTCAAAGTGGATGTAAAAAAAAAAGAAGATCATATTTCTAATTTCCTAATCATTGGTAGTTGCAGTTCATTGTGTCGAACAAATTTGAATTCATTGTTGGGTATGATTACTAGTGATTTTACTTAAAAGGTTCTCTATTGTCATTGCTCGCCTTTGCAAATCTGCCATTGAACTTCACTACAGTTGTATTCAAATAAACTAATTGATGTTGTTCCGTTTCATTCCACTATTCGATAACTTTATATTTGAACTCGTGGGGTTATGGGCGATTAGGTTTTGATCCGAGTCTCGAATTTGGACCATGTGGGCCCGAGGTCGGATTTTGGGAAATTTTGGAAGAAAGTTAGGAAATTTGAGATAAAACATTCAACCTCTAATTTTTTTTATCAAAATTTTCATACTTTTGTCTGTCAAATCATCATCTGAATCCGACGAATTATCACCAATATCATATTAAGCTTTTATTATTTACCTTGGAAGAAAGTCGAGTACAAAGTTTCCTAAAATCTTTGTCATCATACAGTCTTATGATCCCTTTTTTGTAGGAACCGTCATGACCGACGGAACACATTCCATCTCTATCAACTTTGTCACTCTAAATTAAACTTCTTTTTCTCATGGAAAATGAAGTATAGAATTACTCTATAAGCTCTTCTTTTATCTACTTAGGAAATACTAAATTGCTACCTACACCATCACTTAGTGCAACACATGCCATTGCCTTCTCATCATCAATGTCGCTAATGAGAACAACAATTAAAGACACATTCTGTGAGGCACTTTATCTTAGTTATTCTTGGTTGAACTTCCATTGCATGTCTAATAATGTCATCAACCTCTTCTGACCGTATACCTCTCTCAATCTAAAATTTCAAAATATAAACCAAAATTTCAATTCATATCCTAAAGGTTCAACTCATACCTAAAAGTTTCAATTCATATCCTAACAGTTCAACTCATACATAAATGCTTTAATTTAATCCTAAAAGTTATATTCATATACTACGAGTTTAAACTTAAACTAAAAAGTTCAATTTATATCCTAAAAGCTTCAACTCAAACCTTAAAGGTTCAATTCATATCCACAAAAGTTCAAGTCATATCCTAAAGGTTCAACTCATACATAAATACTTCAATTTATATCTTAAAGCTTCAACTCATACCTAAAAGGCTCAACTTATATCCTAAAAGTTCAACTCATATCCTAAAAGCTTCAAGTCATATCCTAAAATTTCTATTTATAACTAAACTATCAAGACAATACAAAGATTCAAGGTTCATTTTATATACTAAAAGATATATTCATATCCTACGATAGCGTAAGTACATATATTATATATATAAATTGTATTGATACGGTAACACCTCATACACTTATACTTAGTGCATAGTATAACGTAAGTACGTATATATATATATATATATATATATATATATATATATATATATATATATATATATATATATATATATATATATATATATATATATATATATATATACATATAAACTGTATTTACGACACGATATTAACTAATACACTTATACTTAGTGCATAGTATAGCGTAAGTACATATATTATATATATAAGCTGTATTCGATACGGTATTACCTAATACATTTATACTTAGTGCATAGTATAACGTAAGTACATATATATATATATATATATATATATATATATATATATATATATATATATGTATATATATATATTACCGTATCGAATACATCTTTTATATATATATATATATAAAAGATGTATTCGATATGGTAATACCTAATACACTAATACTTAGTGCATAATATAGCGTAAGTACATATATATATATGTATATATATATATATATATATACATATATATATATATATATATATATATATATATATATATATATATGTATATATATAAAAGTTGTATTGGATACGGTATTACCTAATACACTTATACTTAGTGCATAGTATAGCGTAAGTACATATATTGTATATATATACACACACGCCCCCTTCGTAGTACTATTCATCCCTTGTAATTACAAAAGTATTAACGACTTACATTTTTTTTATTTACATAGTAAACACAAAAGTGATTTTTAATTTTGACCATTGTTGACCAGAATAGTGACCAATTATGGTCGCTATTTATTCATGAATTTAGTTTAGCGACCAAAGTTAGTCGCTAAATTTAAATTATATTTAATTATATTTTATATAATAATTAAATTAATAATGTAATTATTAAAATTGAATAACTGGAACCTAGAATCATGTGTATGGATTTTTTTTTTGGGGGCTAAATGGTCATTGTTGGAAAATAAATGGTTAAGGGTCAAATATATCCTTGTACTATTCAAAATAAACCATATTTATCCTCCGTTTGAATTCTTTAACAAATATGTCCCCATCATTATACATTAGGGCCATATCGGATTCTGCTTTTGCTACCTTCTTGGCATTGACCCTTACACTAGGAAAAGCACTGGCCCCTTATCCGATAGGGGAATCGGCATCCGACCTCAAAGATTGAAAACCTTCATAAGACATTTCAAATCTCAGCCGTTAAAACTTGTTTCCAGATTTCTTTTTGACACGTGGCATGTTCTGATTGGACCAGATGACCCGCCCATTCGATTGATTAAACCCGCCCCGACCCACGCTGCTCCGCTAAATTTTGTCCAGCTCATCATCCAGCCACCCCTCACCATCTTCTCACGTCCATCGAACCACAGCTGTCCGTCGTCAACCACCCAGCAACATCTGACCACGCTGGACGTCGACACCAGCTGTTGCCCAGCCATTCGAGGTCTATTCCCTCGAGGTCTTATTCGCAATCTGGTTGTTGCTGCACAGCTGGAGCTTGTTAATCCGGCGAGCTGCTAAAGCTCGTTTTCCGGCGAGCTACTGGAGAAAGAAGACGAAGTGAGCAGCAGCTGCTCTTGATGTGTGTTGTCCGGCAGTAAAGTCGTTTGGACGAGGGGGTCGACGCTACTGGTTTGGTGTTATGGTGTCGCTGGAAGCTGGGACGGTGACTGGAGGTTGACGACTGAACTGGTCGGAAGGGAGACGGGGCTCGTTGGGTGGTTAGCAGAGTAGCGTGGGTCGGGGCGGGTTTAATACGCTGGGTCGGGCGGGTTTAATTAATCGAATGGGCGGGTCATCTGGTCCAATCATAACATGCCACGTGTCAAAAAAAATCTGGAAACAAGTTTTAACGGCTCAGGGATATATATGGCCCTAATGTATAATGGTGGGGACATATTTGTTAAAGAATTCAAACGGAGGATAAATATGGCTTATTTTAAATAGTACAAAGATATATTTGACCCTTAACCGAAAAATAAATTACCAGTCTAGTACTAAAAGGGAGTGGAGGTATGAAAACAGAGAAAAGAAACAAGAGGCCGATTAGAAAGAGAGAGCAGCACAGTTACACACTTACACTCCTTAATCCATTCTAATCATCAATAAAATAAGCAATATGTGATGCAAAATGACAAGTGATTGCTGCAAATTCAAAGTCTCGACGCATACGTAACTCCATTACTTGCTATCACCGCACAATAATCTCTACCGAACAACCACCAACTATCGGTCACTGACGTAATATATATCCACCACCTCATAATCAACATCATCTATTGCTACCAACCGTCGTCGACACTATCTCACAATGATCATCACCGGACACTACTGTACAACCATCATCGACAATCACTTCCCACACTAGCTTTTAAAGGTCTTCTCGTCAAATAAAGAGTTTTACAATCAATATAATTTGGAATTTAATTTATTACGTGTCTTTTTTAATGCAAAAATTAAATATATTTTGGTCACATAATTGCTCTAAAATGTCTTTTCATAATATAACTCGTCTTTAGAATACAATAATTGTTATGAAATAATATAAAAGACAAGAACAATAACTCAAGAACAAGAGCAATAGAGAGAAGAGTAGAGAGAGTTCTTCTTATTGATACTTAAAGAATGTTAGGAGTGATTTACAATGGTAGAGGGCACCTCTATTTATAGGGAGGAGGATGATTTATCTACCAAGAATAGAACTCTAGAATCTCTCTAATTAAAGACATTCACCTTAAATAGAAGTGTATTTATAACACTCCCCCTTGAATGTCTATTCAATGATGTGCCTCGTTAAAACCTTAAAACAAAACCCAATGGGAAAAATTAAAGTAAGGAAAAAGAGTACACATATTTGAATATGCGCCTATTGGTTGCCTCGTTAAAAACCTCGCAAGGAAAACCCGGTGGGACAAAACCTTGTAAGGGAAAAAGAGTGCAACGCGCGTTAACTCCCCCTGATAAGAACATCAATTTATGTCCTTAAGTCTTCGCATCTCGATCTTGTGAACTAGCTTCTTGAAGGTTGACTTTGGTAGAGATTTTGTGAACAAATCAGCCATATTGTCGCTTGAACGAATCTGTTGAACATTGATATCACCATTCTTTTGAAGATCATGTGTGAAGAATAACTTTGGTGAAATATGCTTCGTTCTATCTCCTTTTATGAATCCTCCCTTCAATTGAGCTATACATGCTGCATTGTCTTCATACAAAGTTGTGGGTAGTTTATCACACTTCAAACCACATTTGTCTTGGATATGATGTATTATCGACCTTAACCACACACACTCTCGACTTGCTTCATGAATAGCAATTATCTCGGCATGATTAGATGAAGTAGCCACAATTGATTGCTTAGTCGATCGCCAAGATATGGCGGTTTCTCCACAGGTAAACACATAACCCGTTTGAGATCGAGCCTTGTGTGGGTCGGACAAATTTCCAACATCAGCATAACCAACAAGATCCGGGCTGCAATTCTTGCCATAAAATAAGCTCATATCGGTAGTTCCCTTTAGGTACCGCAATATGTGTTTGATCCCATTCCAATGTCTCCTCGTAGGAGCCGAGCTAAATCTTGCTAAGACATTAACTGAAAAGGATATGTCAGGTCTTGTAGTATTTGCAAGATACATTAGTGCGCCAATTGCGCTAAGATATGGTACTTCAGGACCAAGTAGCTCTTCATTCCTTTCTTGTGGTCGGAATGGATCTTTGTTCACATCAAGTGATCGAACAACCATCGGTGTACTTAAAGGATGTGCTTCATCCATGTAAAACCGTTTCAGTACCTTTTCTGTATAGGTAGATTGATGAACAAAAATTCCGTTTGCCAAATATTCAATTTGCAAACCAAGACATAGTTTAGTCTTTCCGAGATCTTTCATCTCGAATTCATCCTTTAGATAATCAATTGCCTTTTGGAGTTCTATAGGGGTTCCAATAAGGTTTATGTCATCGACATATACGGCAAGTACAACAAATTCCGATGTTGTTTTCTTTATAAAAACACATGGGCAAATGGCGTCATTTATATAGCCTTCTTTTAACAAGTACTCACTAAGACGATTATACCACATTCGTCCAGATTGCTTTAGACCATACAAGGACCTTTGCAATTTAATTGAGAACATTTCCCGAGATTTTGAATTATGCGCGTTTGGCATCTTGAGTCCATCGGGAATTTTCATGTATATCTCATTATCAAGTGAGCCATAAAGATAGGCAGTAACCACATCCATTAAGTGCATGTCAAGCTTTTCATGGACAGCAAAACTTATGAGATAACGAAAGGTTATCGCATCCATTACAGGCGAATATGTCTCTTCATAATCGATACCAGGCCTTTGAGAAAAACCTTGTGCAACAAGGCGTGCCTTATATCTTTGTACCTCGTTTTTCTCATTTCTTTTGCGTACAAAGACCCATTTATAGCCGACAGGCTTAACACCATTAGGTGTTTCAACTATAGGGCCAAAAACTTCACGTTTTGCCAGCGAATTCAATTCTGATTGAATTGCTTCTTGCCACTTTGGCCAATCCTGTCTTTTTCGACATTCTTCAACAGATTGAGGTTCGAGATCCTCACATTCTTGCATAATGCTAGATGCTACATTATAAGCAAAGGCATTATCCACCACAATATCCACTCGATTAATATTTGCCTCAATATTAATTGGATTTAGGGATAGTTCCGTATTTTCCAGAGTCTCGGGCTCAATGGATTCTTCATGAATCTCAGAATTTGTTAAATCATGAGATTCTTTCGTGGTGTCATTTTGATCGTTCTTTTTCCTCTTTCTAGGATTTCGATCTTTGAAACCTAATGGTCTGCCACGCTTCAGGCGTGCATTTGACTCATTGGATATGACACTAGATGATTGTCCAACAGGGACATCAATACGGATTGGAACATTTTCCGCGGGAATGTGGGATTTCGTTATCCTCTTCAAGTCCGTAAATGCATCAGGCATTTGGTTTGCTATTCTTTGCAAATGGATAATCTTTTGTACCTCTCTTTCACAAATAGAGGTATGTGGATCAAGATGAGATAATGATGCATTTTTCCACAAAATTTCCCGTTTGGTTTCACCAACTTCTCCCCCTAATTTTGGGAAAAGTGTCTCATCAAATCGACAGTCTGCAAATCGTGCAGTAAACAAGTCGCCTGTCAATGTTTCGAGGTAGCGAATGATGGAGGGCGATTCAAACCCAACATATATTCCTAACCTTCTTTGCGGACCCATTTTGGTGCGGGATGGCGGTGCTATAGGCACATATACTGCATCCAAAAGTTCTTAAATGGGATATATTGGGTTCATGACCCAAAACCAATTGCAACGGGGAATACTTGTGGTAATTCGTCGGTCTGAGACGAATTAGCATTGCTGCATGTAAGATGGCGTGACCCCATACCGAAGTGGGCAGCCTCGTTCTCATAAGTAATGGCCTTGCAATCAACTGCAGGCGTTTAATTAACGATTCTGCAAGACCGTTTTGAGTGTGAACATGAGCTACAGAATGTTCAACTTTTATCCCGATTGATAAGCAATAATCATTAAATGCTTGGGATGTAAACTCAGCAGCATTATCCAGTCTAATGGACTTGATTGGATTATCTGGAAATTGTGCTCGTAGTCGAATTATTTATGCCATTAATTTCGCAAACGCAAGGTTGCGTGATGACAACAGGCACACATGAGACCATCTACAGGATGCGTCTATCAAGACCATGAAATACCTAAACGACCCACTAGGTGGGTGAATAGGTCCACAAATGTCCCCTTGTATACGTTCCAGAAACGTGGGTGACTCAGTCCCAACCTTTGTTGGTGATGGCCTGATAATCAACTTGCCTTGGTAACACGAAGTGCAAGGATATTCATTATTCGAAAGAATTTTGAAATTCTTTAACGGATGCCCATATGAGCTTTCTATAATCCGTCTCATCATGACCGATCCTGGGTGTCCCAATCGATCATGCCAAAGGACAAAGGTATTGGAATCAGTAACCCTTTGGTTTACTGTTGAATGTGCCTCAATTGCACTAATTCTTGTCCAATACAGGCCACAAGATAAAGATGGGAATTTCTCAATAACCCTCTTTTGGCCGGAGACATTCTTTGTGATGACTAGATATTCAAGATTATCTTCATCCATTGTCTCAATATGATAGCCATTCCGGCGTACATCTTTAAAACTCAACAAGTTTCTCTTAGACTTGGAGGAGAACATTGCATTCTCTATGATTAACGTCGTGCCTTTGGGCAGAGTTACAATTCCTCTTCCGGAGCCTTCAATCAATTTACTACTTCCAGAGATTGTAGTAACGTTTGCCTTACACATATTTAGTTGAGAGAAATATTTCCTTTCTTTGAGTATTGTATGTGTAGTACATGAATCAACTAGGCAAATACTTTTACAGTTGGACTTTGATCCAAGTTCGCTTTGTGAGATATCCATATTTGCTATCCCATAGTTTGACATACAAAAGAGATACACGAACATAAGAATAAACAAGTTCAATTCGTTTGTGTCACATAATATTTTCAAAATCTGCTGCTAACAGTTGACTAACAAAATCAGATATGTTATCCATAATTGATTACTTTGCAGTTTGAAAATTTCAGTTTAAACATTTTCTTCAAACAATCGATTGTTAAACACAAACAATCGATTGTTGAACATTGACAATCGATTGTTAAACACACACAATCGATTATTTGCTATTTTGAAAAACTTCAGATCACACTGTCTTAAGACAATCGATTGTTATGCATAGACAATCGATTGTTGGCTATTTTGAAAAATTCCAGAGCACACTGTTTTAAGACAATCGATTGTTAAGTATAGACAATCGATTGTTGGCTATTTTGAAAAATTCCAGAGCACTGTTTTAAGACAATCGATTGTTATGCATAGACAATCGATTGTGGATGATTTTTGAAAAATTCCAGATTACACTGTCTTAACGACAATCGATTGTTAGACAAAGACAATCGATTGTGGATGATTTTTGAAAATTTCCAGATTATACTGTCTCAACGACAATCGATTGTTAGACAAAGACAATCGATTGTGGATGATTTTTGAAAAATTCCAGATTACACTGTCTCAACGACAATCGATTGTTAGACAAAGACAATCGATTGTTGATCAATTATTTTTCAGCTTTAATGCGAAAATAGTAGATAATCGACTACTTTTTCAGGCTAGTCGATTACCCCTACTGGAAAATAAAAATTTTATTGATATTTGAGCATATTGAAGATATTCTAAAGAACTACTGCTAACATTGCATCATGAACTAACTAATACGAGCTAATACTAATGACTATTAGTTTATTCACTAACTAATACAAATAAGTAGAATAAAATAAAATAACTCCATCTTCTTTCATCACGGATCCATCGCCGATTAGGTGGTCTATTTTCCCCTCGGGTTGCTCAAAGAAGTCTGCCACATCCAGGTGGGTGATGTCCTCATTGTCGTCATAGACAAAATTTGTTTCAGGGCCTTTTCTCTTTCGAGATGCTTGATAAAGGTCAACCAAGTGTCTTAGTATACGGCAAGTCTTTGACCAGTGCCCTTTTCCACCGCAACGATAACATATAGTTTCTGAACCATTTGCCTTAGGATCTTCATGATCCCGTTTCTGCTTTCGGCGGTTATCTCTCCTTGGGGGTTGACGGACTTCATTGGAATTTCTTCCTTGTCTACGTCCCTGGCTATGACCCCGTTTACGACCATGACCATGGCCCTTTTCATGTTTGGCATAATGAGAGTGCACCTTATCTGCTTCAGTCAGTGGTGTAGACCCAGTGGGTCGATTTTCGTGATTTCTTATGAGCAGGTCATTATTTCGCTCAGCCACTAGTAGAAGAGAAATCAGTTCAGAGTACTTTGTAAAGCCTTTCTCTCTGTACTGTTGTTGCAGTACTATATTGGAGGCATGAAACATTGTAAACATTTTCTCAAGAATATCATAATCGGAGATATTATCCCCGCATAGCTTCAATTTAGAAGTAATTCTGAACATTGCAGAATTATATTCAGAAACGGACTTAAAGTCCTGGAGCCTCAGATGAGCCCAATCATATCGTGCTTGTGGCAGAGTGACCAACTTCAGGTTGTCATATCTCTCCTTTAAGCCGTTCCACAAGATGAGTGGATCCTTGACCGTGAGATATTCAATCTTCAAACCTTCATCAAGGTGATGGCGCAAGAAAATCAAGGCCTTCGCACATTCTTGGGTGGATGCTTTTTCTCTATCTTTGATGGTGTCTCCGAGACCCATAGCATCTAAGTGGATTTCAGCATCCAACACCCATGTCATATAGTTCTTGCCCGAAATTTCAAGGGCAACGAACTTTCTTTTCGTAATGTCAGACATAATCGAAAATTAAATTAGGAAGAGGGAAATACCTTAGATTTTTCGAGAATGGTTCTTGAGACGGTAGAGTCTCGTGCTGATAACGTGTTATGAAATAATATAAAAGACAAGAACAATAACTCAAGAACAAGAGCAATAGAGAGAAGAGTAGAGAGAGTTCTTCTTATTGATACTTAGAGAATGTTAGGAATGATTTACAATGGTAGAGGGCACCTCTATTTATAGGGAGGAGGATGATTTATCTACCAAAAATAGAACTCTAGAATCTCTCTAATTAAAGACATTCACCTTAAATAGAAGTGTATTTATAACAATAATAATATAATAAACATTTTATTTATTTGTGTTTTACTAGTATTATTTATTCAGTGTATTTTGGAGACAATATTTTAAGGGAGAACGGTCAGGTATGCCCCTGAACTGTACGTTTTGGATCAATAATGCCCTCCATCCACCTATAGTGCCAAATATGTCCTTCCATTAATACTTTTGGCTCACAAATGTCATTTGAGTTAACGGAGGAATACGTGTCAACATCCTGTTGGTCCATTCTAAATATTTCGTAATTAATTAAAAAGACCCATTATTCATAACCAAAAAATAATTTTCGACAGCAATTCTTCTAAATTTTTTTTTTACTAAAAACTGAAGAAAAAAAGGATTTTTTCCAGCCTTTACAAAAAAGAGATTTTTTTACTAAAACAATATTTTTGTAAAATAAAAAATCTAAAAAACAATATTTTTGAAAAAAACTGAAAAAAATAGATGTTTTTTGCTGAAATTTCCATATTTTTTCAGTTTTTACAAAAAGCTCCATTTTTTATTCTAGATTTTTTCTAGTTTTTTTTTTGCTAAATTGGAAAATAATTGAGAAAAAAAGCTAGAAAATTTTGATGTGATGGTGTAAAATTTTCATGACACGTATCCAACTTAACTCTATATTATAATACAATAATACACATATATCATCGTTGTAAAAATGAAAATAAACTAGATTTAGCAAAAACTGGAAAACCTGCTTTGATGTGACTAGTTTTTTTGCTAAACTGGAAAAAACTTGAAAAAAGTTAGAATAAAAAATGGGTCTTTCGTAAAAACTAGAAAAAGCTAGAAATTTTAGCAAAAATCATCTACTTTTTTACAAAAATATTGCTTTTTAGATTTTTATTTTTGTTTTACTAAAATATTGTTTTAGTAAAAAAATTTTATTTTTTTTGTAATCATTTTTTTCTTCAATGTTTAGTATAAAAAAATTTTATATGAATTGCTTTCGAAAATTATTTTTTGGGCATGAATAATGTGTCTTTTTAATTAATTATGAAATATTTAGAATGGACCAACAGGATGATGATACGTGTCACTCTGTTAACTCAAATGACATTTGTGAGCCAAAAATATTAACGGAAAGACATATTTGACCAAATAGCTGGATGAAAGGCATTATTGATTCAAAACATATAGTTCAGTGGTATATCTGATCCTTTTCCGATATTTTAATAATCAGATACGCAAACAAACAAACAAACGAGCTGCATTAGCCAGTGTTTCTGGGATTGTACTCATATCTAATTAAAATTTCTAATAGACTCACTAGTGGGGTTACTTGGAGATAATTACATCGAAACGAACGCTCTCGGATAGTCGACTGCATTTTCAAAGTCAAAAGGGCGGCCAAATTGTGTTAATACCAAACATTTTTATCAATTGAGAGGTTTATAGAAATGGTGGGTGAGCTAATTAGCTAGCTTACCATGTGTAGCCATTTATCATAGCCCTTATCATAGAATATAATGTTTTTGGATTGTTCAAATCATCACATTTGCCTCTAGAAACTTACACATTTGGCTTTATTTCCTAATTGATTATACAAAAATAGCCGGTTAGCTTTATTGTTTATTTTTTCTAGCCATAAATTATATATTAATCATATATAATTAACATATAAATTTAGTTATACGTATCTATTATATTTTTGCAAGCTAATTTTAGTATAAGTGGTTAGTAGGCGGTGGTTAATTCTTATAGTATTAGTTATGTTGCCCAAGAATTAGCAATTAATGCATCCAATTTAGGCTTCGGCGTGCCTCTCCTCAAGATCACACCGTCTTCCCCATTTACGCAAATAGGGAGTGTTTCATAGCCCTAGGAAAAAAATACTTCACTCCTTATGCGCCAAATAATCATAGGGAGTAATTATAATCTTTTTCAAATAATAAGAGTGAGACTTATAAGACCTTTGGTGAATCTTCTCTACAAATAAAGTAACTAATTTTGAGCGGCAGTAGTAAATTTTTCTCCTGCAGGAGGAAATAAAAATCTCTTATGAAATAGATTGCAGTAAAGGAAAATAATATTTTTAGGGCAAAACTATCCTTACGAAAACCTTACTTACCAAATTATTACACATTTGTCTCCTGCACTCCTCTTTCAGTTACCGTATTTGAATTTTTTTGAAAAGCTTAATTGTAAGTCTCTCGTAAAAAAGTATTTCTGTTCTAAATAGACTTCTATTTAAGGTGAATGTCTATAATTAGAGAGATTCTAGAGTTTTATTCTTGGTAGCTAAGTCACTACCTCCCTATAAATAAAGGGGTCTTCTACCATTGTAAACCATCCCTAACAATCTCTAAGTATCAATAAGAATACTTCTCTCTCTCTATTCTCTCTATTGCTCTTGTTCTTGCATTATTGTTCTTGTCTTTATATTATTTCATAACACGTTATCAGCACGAGTCTCTAACCAATTGAATTTGAAGCTTTGCTGAATCATATACTTGAAGCTCCTGGTCTTACAGAGTGGTTTGAAGGTGCACCAGAAGTGAAATCCTGATGCTTTACTTCTTGCCCTTGCTATACGTGAGAAAGCTGGTGTCAGTGACAAAGAGTTTGGCAAGCTTCTGCCTTTTCCTTACAGCCCCAGCAGGCTTTTCACTGTTGAACATCTGTCCTTTCTTTCCAAATGCTTGAAGGAGTCCAATTTCTGCCATCCACGAACTCATAGTTTATGGTATTCCTTGAATTTCTATACGGGAAAATAGAAGAGATGCTATCATCATAAAGTAATGCAACGGGATGGAAACTCAAGAGGTATATTTGATATCACAACATTTATTGGTATACTTAAAGGTAAGTAATCTACTTTTCCCTTTCAAATTCTTGAAATTCTACGATTTGATTTCATATACAAAGATAGACAACAAAGTTTGATTATAACTCTAATAGAGTTTGTAAAGAATTATAACCACGTGAAGTGGTAAAAATTTCTATGCCTTGTCATGATTAAATTCATGTATGATTGTGGGCAAAGAATTGAAAATCCGTCCCATTGAATTTGCTCCATTCCCTTTAGAGAATGTGGAAGCAGTATGTGATAAGTCTGAAAGAAGACAAAATTATTACCGTAAAGGTATCAATGGACGTGGACGTGGCAATAGACGAAATTATAATCGTCATTATTGTGATAATGAGAATAATAAAGATTCTCAAAATAATCTTTCACTTTATGAAAGTAATATTTGACATGAGATTGTGTAAAGCACATGATTATGATCCATTCCCTGAAGTGAATGTGATAATTGTAATAGAGCCCGTAAGTATGAACACGCTCTTGATGTAAATTTGTTTTATGTCTGACATTATGAAAAGAAAGTTCGTTGCCCTTGAAATTTCGGGCAAGAACTATATGACATGGGTGTTGGATGCTGAAATCCACTTAGATGCTATGGGTCTTGGAGACGCCATTAAAGACAGAAATAATGCATCCACCCAAAACTATGCTAAGGCCTTGATTTCCTTGCGCCATCACCTTGATGAAGGTTTGAAACTATGCTAAGGCCTTGATTTTCTTGCGCCATCACCTTGATGAAGGTTTGAAAAATGAATATATCACAGTCAAAGATCCACCCATCTTGTGGAATGGCTTAAAGAAGAGATATGACAACCTGAAGTTGGTCACTCTGCCACAAGCACGATACGATAAGAATCCAAAAGCAAATAGTTAATAAACTATATATTATCGTTGCGGTGGAAACGGGCACTGGTCAAAGGCTTGCCGTATACCATGACATTTGGTTGAACTTTATCAAGCATCTCGAAAGAGTAAACGCCCTGAAACGAATTTTGTCTCTGACGACAACTTTGACATCACCCACTTGGATGTGGCAGAATTCTTTGAGCAACCCGAGGGGAAGATAGACCACCTAATCGGTGATGGATCAGTGATGAAAAAAGATGGAGCTGTTTGATTTTACTTACTTGTTTGTATTAGTGAATGAATAAACTAATAGCCATTAGTATTAGCTCGTATTAGTTAGTTCATGATATAATGTTAGTATTAGTTCTTTAGAATGTATCAATATGCTCAAATATCAATAATATTTTTACTTTCCAGTAGAGGTAATCGACTAACCTGAAAAGCTAGTCGGTTATCTCATATTTCGCATAAAAACTGCAAAACAATCGATTGTCAATGATCAACAATCGATTGTCTTTAAAACAGTGTGATCTGGAATTTTTCAAAAACAGTCAACAATCGATTGTCTATGTTTAACAATCGATTGTCTTAAAACAGTGTGATCTGGAATTTTTCAAAAATCATCCACAATCGATTGTCTATGTCTAACAATCGATTGTCGTTAGACAGTGTAATCTGGAATTTTTCAAAAATAGTCAACAATCGATTGTCTATGTTTAACAATCGATTGTCGTTAAACAGTGTGATCTGGAATTTTCAAAAATAACCAACAATCGATTGTCTATGTCTAACAATCGATTGTCTTAAGACAGTGTGATCTGAAGTTTTTCAAAAATAGCAAATAATCGATTGTGTGTGTTTAACAATCGATTGTCAATGTTCAACAATTGATTGTGTGTGTTTAACAATCGATTGTTTTATGAAAATGCTTAAACTGAAATTTTCAAACTGCATAGTAATCGATTATGGAAAACATATAATCGACTATCTGATTTATTTAGTCAACTGACATCAGCAAATTTTGAAAATATTATGTGACACAAACGAATTGAACTTGTTTATTTTTATGTTCGTGTATTTCTTTTGTATGTCAAACCATGGGAATTAAATTGATTGAAGGCTCCGGAAGAGCAACTGTAACTCTGCCCAAAGGCACGACGTTTATCTTAGAGAATGCAATATTCTCCTCCAAGTCTAAGAAGAACTTGTTGAGTTTTAATGATATCAATCGCAATGTTCTCCTCCAAGTCTAAAAGGAACTTGTTGAGTTTCAAAGATATCATTCAAAATGGATATCATATTGAGACAATAGATGAGAATAATCTTGAATTCTTCATGAAAACGAGGCTGCCCATTTCGGTTTGGGTTCACGCCATTTTGCATGCAGCAATAATAGTTCGTCGGCTGCCCACTTTGGTTTGGGGTCACGCCATTTTGCATGCAGCAATACTAGTTCATCAGCTGCCCACTTCGGTTTGGGGACACGCCATTTTGCATACAGCAATGCTAGTTCGTCTCTGACTGACGAATTGACACAAATATTCCCCGTTGCAATTGGTTTTGGGTCATGGACCCAATATATCCCATTTAAGAACCTTTGGATGCGCAGTATATGTGCCTGTAGCACCGCCATCCCGCACCAAAATGGGTCTGCAAAGAAGGTTAGGAATATATGTTGAGGTTGAATCGCCCTCCATTATTCGCTACCTCGAAACATTGATAGGAGATTTGTCCACTGCACGATTTGCAGACTGTCAATTTGATGAGACACTTTTCCCAAAATTAGGGGGAGAAGTTGGTGAAACCAAACAGGAAATTTTGTGGAAAAATGCATCATTATCTCATCTTGATCCACATACCTCTATTTGTGAAAGAGGCACAAAAGATTATCCATTTGCAAAGAATAGCAAATCAAATGCCTGATGCATTTATAGATTTGAAAAGGACAACAAAATCACATATCCCCGAAGTGAATGTGACAACATCTGATTCACGAATACATATTCATTATTGGAAGAATATGAACATGAAATTGGTATTAAATATACCACACTCACCCCTAGAAGGAGGTTTGAGATGATATATGGCATGAATGAGCATTGGTCACGTACCTATTGTACGCCAAAGTATTTTGGAAATATGACTATTAAAGGACAACGATAATGCAAGAAACATATCTTGCATATAAGTTTGACATGACCATAATGGTATAACTTTCTCTTTAAGAAAGATATTCACCACATGGATATTGATGAATCTGTGGTAGTACAAAATTAATTGAGAGCTCTAGAAGAGCCAATTATTACTATGTTGGAGAAACACAATTGAGTATTGTGCTGTAGTAAGTCTCAAAGAAACTTATTCAGTTTCCAAAGTACACGCGAAAGCGATTGATTATATTGAGACCATAAATAAAGGAAGTATTTGATATCTCCTATTACTACAACTTGTAGCGGGGTAATTTGTATATGGAAAGCTACCCGCTTTGTTCTTCAGTTTGTACTACACAAACGAAAGAATTCCACAATAAAGTGGATATCTATTGGTATAAAAACCCATGTCATAATGAACCTGAAGTTTATTGATAAGTGCACATGTCATGGTGTAAATTTGAAGTTTACCAATATTGATAATTTATTCAGTTGGCATTCGTGTTAGCCATCTCATTTTAAGTATGATGTGCAAATTCACATAGGTGAATATTAAAGAACTAGAAAGTTCTTTACGAATTCTCTTGTATCACTTGTTCTCATTAATGAACTGACCAACTAAAGAGTTCGGGTTGAAGCCCATAAATTCTGGAAATATCAAAGGTGAATATGGGCCCATTCACCTGCCATGTATACCACATATGATGCATCTATGAAATGGTTACATGCGCAATTGTTATTAACCCGCAGCCTGGCCGGTGCTTGCGAGGTAAATTGCTCAGTAATCTAACTTCGAGCATAATTTCCAGATTCTCTACTCAAGATAGTTCATCTTGATAAGTTGGTTTATATCAAAGTTGGTTTAGCAAGATAATTATTGAGTGCTTCCACTTAATAGCTAAACTGTTTCTTATGAGAACAAAGTTATATATATATATATCAGTTTGATATACGTTACATACGAGAGTATATTATATTCTCCCCTCACAAGTGGTTCAGGGTCAGGAACTAAATAATTTCATCTTATTATTAATGTGCTGTGTATATTGACATGATAATGCACAAAGATGATTTCCCAAAGTTGAGGAAACAAGTTAGCTTTTCTAACATGAGGGGGAGACATGATAAACACTTGAGAAAAGGTTACATATCCCCGAATATCATGATATGAACCTGAAGTTCATAAAAGGGATAATTCAATTGCAACATATTGCAAAGCATGCTATACGCATTTGCTGACCCAAAGAAAGTAACTAAATGGAAGAGATACAATTCAAGAAGAATTGATTCCATATGAAAGACATGTAGTTTTGAACCTATAGTTCAAATGCTTGAAAGTATAAAGTCTATTATATGGCTTATATGACTTAACTTGAAAGATTTAAGTTGCTTGAAGCATATGCAATTCTTGGTCCTGAAGTACCACATCCTTAGTACAATTTGTGTACATATGTATCTTGCTATAACTATAAGCATGATGGCATCAAGAATGCATCTATGGAGATATTGAAGAGTTATTCCACGACATTATATGAAGATGTTCATATCTATCAAGAATGATGATTTCAAGGTGCGGAATATTTATTCAAGTCAATATGGTTGATTATCAAACGTCTACCAAAGATCGTTTTGAAGATGATGCACAAGATTGGAATACAAATATTCAAGGATATAAATTGATGTACTCATCAGGGGGAGTTAATGCGCGTTGCACTCTTTTTCCCTTACAAGGTTTTGTCCCAACTGGGTTTTCCTTGCGAGGTTTTTAACGAGCCAACCAATAGGCGCATATTCAAACATGTGTACTCTTTTTCCTTCTCTTTAATTTTTCCCATTGGGTTTTGGTTTTAAGGTTTTAACGAGGCACATTGTTGAATAGACATTCAAGGGGGAGTGTTATAAATAGACTTCTATTTAAGGTGAATGTCTATAATTAGAGAGATTCTAGAGTTTTATTCTTGGTAGCTAAGTCACTACCTCCCTATAAATAAAGGGGTCTTCTACCATTGTAAACCATCCCTAACAATCTCTAAGTATCAATAAGAATACTTCTCTCTCTCTATTCTCTCTATTGCTCTTGTTCTTGCATTATTGTTCTTGTCTTTATATTATTTCATAAAAATTTCATCCTTTTATCTAGTTGAGTTCATTTTTACACTTCAAAAAGAAATTTTGAAAGAACGGTCAATAGCAGGAAAAAAAAAGATCAAGTACTAAGAAAAGAGCTTTTCAAATAATTTCACCAAACACGTGTTTCCAGGGGCGGACGTAAGTTAGTGGTTGAAGGATCATAAGACCCCGTTAATTTCGACAAAAATTTTATATATACATATTATATATAAATGTATACTTGTGTACGGAATTCTTTAAATATTTTAATGGTGCCCCCAAACACAAAGTGCTTGGATAGACACTACAAGAAAGCACGTATTTTGTAGGGGTTTTTTAGTCAAATTGTGACGGTTGTTGATCCCTACTAAAAGAATTGTGGCAGCTTTTAGAAGTGCCACAGTTACTTTTGCCACGAGCATTATTGCGGCGAATTTTTAAAATCTTCATGACAAACGCCACAAAATGAATTTTTAATTTGCGGGGGTTTTTTGAAAGATAGTTAATGTCAGTTTTAAACCCCCGCAATATGATTTCAATATGTCAATAAAACAATATTGCGAGAGTTTATAAACCTCCTCAATATGATCGTAGTGATTTTAAAAAAATATTGTGGGGGTTTATAAACCCCCAAAATATGGTCTACATATTTTTTTTTAAAATGGTTATGTAGGGGTTAATAAACCCCCAAAATATGATCTAAATATTTTCAAAAAAAGTTATGTGCGATTTATAACCACTATAATATAATATTTGTGTTTAAAAAAAATAATGGCAGTTTATTTCTACCACAATATTTTTGTTGTTGAAAACTCTTTTCCTATTTGAAAATTTTCTATTTGTAGGATTAAAGAAATAATTATATCAACTAACTTACAACATAAAATAAATTCCATAAATAATCACCAGATCTCAGAGCTGATTGGCATGCATAGGAGGAGATACAGGATTTATCTATTTTTAGTTGTATCAAGAAAGCTGTTAGTCTAGTAGTGCTGTATTTTGTCCCAGGCCTGGGCCTAAACGGGCTTCGCGTGCGGGGCTTCGTGGGCCTGGGCTCTGGCGGTCCCAATCCTGACGGTCCCGGGCTTTGTGGGCTCAATGGGTGAGACCAGCTCGTGACGGGCCTAAGCCCATGTGGTCCTGGGCTTAGAGGGCCGGGTTGCGTGGGGCTGGCGGGCTTTTTTATATATTTTTTTTAAGGCAATATCTTGTATAGTATTTATTAGAATAATATATAATATACTAGTATAGAATATATTTATAGTATACTAGTTATTAGTATAGTATATATAATATATATTTCATTGTATATTGTATTGTAGTAATTAGTATATATTGTATGTTATGTATGTATATATTCCCTTATATATTTTCTTGTAGTATATATTGTATGTTATGTATATATATTCTCTTATATATTTTCTTGTAGTATATATATTGTGTCTTATATACATATTATAACTTATATAGTTATATATTTTGTTGTATATATATTCTCTTATATATATGGTATCTTATGTATATATGTTATTACTTATATATTTTCTTGTAGTTTAGGTTGTATGTTATGTATATATATATTCTCGTATATATTTTATTGTAGTATATGTTGTATGTTATATATATATATATATATATATATATATATATATATATATATATATATATATATATATATATATATATATATATATATATATATATATATATATATATATATATATATATATATATATATATATTCTAGCTTATCAATAATTCGAAGTAAAGACAAAGAAATATTGAGAAAAAAGATATTCAAGGGTATGTCTTATAATTTTTATTACCAAAAATGGCATATCTTTCTTAGTCTTCTTTACCCTAATGGAATGAGCACAACAAAGAACTAATACCACCATTAAAAGAAAAAAACTAAAAGAAGATGTGCCAAAGTACAAGTTACATCATAATCTACATTGTATCTCTAACAAATCTCATAAATTCGTCAAGGTTGGGAGGAGGTTGTGTTGGTGCTGGTGGAAAAGAAGCTTGTTCATCACCACTTCTGGGCGAAGCCGGATCCTCAGCAAGTTCCGCGATCATTTCTTCATAAGCTTCATCTATCGCCGGTTGTGATTCTGCAATTCCAAAGTTTCTTCTTTCCGCGCGGATTCAATCTCTAAAAAGTACCGATTTTTCCAAGTTATCCCTCATCGACGCTCTATGATCACCTATTCGCAGTCTTGCTCGACTGAAAGCGCTCTCCGATGCAAAAGTTGAAGCTTGAATTGATAAAATATCCCGATCCATCCTTGCAAGAACTGAAAAATATTTTTCCCTTGACTTCCACCATTCCGAAAGATCAAAAGAGCCGTCTAGATTCTCCTTTTCAAGTCCCTGAGACAAATAAACTTGAAGCTCATTTAGATGTGAAGCCTCATCATAATTATCACCTTGAGAACCCCGGAACTCCGTCCAAGATTTAAGAGCTGTTAAGTCCGCAGCTCTTTTAGACAATTGTGAGCTAGACGAAGTAGGGATTGGAATATTTGGCCTAGCATGCTCTAAGGCAAGTTGATAAGCATTATAAACTGTTTGAGCATTAATTTTAATTGATGGTTTTGCATCTGCAAGTGTAGCAACTTCCTCGTTTGAAAGATCTAAAGCCTTATAAATATTTGAATACCAAAAATAAGGACCTCCCAATTTCATTGTAGGATTTAACATTGCAGCAACACTAAAAATAGGAGGGATAGGAAAAAAAAATATTTTTAAATTTTTGTTTCATTTCATTTATAGCAAGTTCATAAATATCCCCACCCTCGCCAAATTCAACAAACAAATCAGCTAGTGCGACAATATAAACTAAACAGTTTGAAATAGTAGGATAATACTGCCCAGAAAGTGAATTTTTAGCAACTTGAAAATGTTCTACAAAATCTAAAAGAATTTTAACATTCGTCCAATCTTGGATAGTAAGCATTTCTTCATCATCCTCACCACCTACCCAAGAATTAAACGTTGCATTAATTGGGTTTGTATATTCATATGCAACTACTAAAGTTTGGTACATACAATTCCATCTAGTCGGGCAAGGTTTAGGAACATTTCTTTCTCTAAGGGCATAATCATCACATTTTTTAAAATACTCTCTACGTATAGTTCTACGGTTTAAATAATAAATCCAATTAAGAGCCATTCGAACCTTTTAAATTTCTATGTTTAAAATTCGCATACCATCACCGACAATTAAATGATAAATACATATAACATGAAAAATATTAGTAAATGCAGGATTTAGTGTTTTTGTAAGCATGCCTATAGCACTAGTGTTACTAGAAGCATTATCCATAAAAATTGCCATTATTTTATCGCTAAAGCAAAACTATCTACAGATATCTAAAACAGTTTTAGCTATAAACTTACATGTGTGACGTGAATTAATTATTCTTACGCAGTTATACGTTTTTGCATTGTCCAGTACTCATCTATCCAATGACTTGTAACAATTACATAATCACAATCATTACCACTTCTACCAAGAAATCCGATTAGGTATATGAGTAAATAAATAGCGCAAATATTGTTCCCTCTTGTTGCGCTTTCATTTGCAAAAATCTAGCCTTATCTCTAGGGTGTGTTTTTATGTGCCTACTCAAACTACCCGTGCCGCTACGGTCTCCAGTAAATTATGAAACAGTAATTTCCCACAAGTTTTACACTTAGCCTTATTTAGTTCTCTTACTTGAGTAAATAAATTCCAAACTAATGATGTTTCTTGACGTTTAGCAGGTTGTCTATTAAAAGTTGGAGTTTCTACAGGTGAGTCGGCCGGTGCATTACTTGAGTTATTAACAGGACTAATAGGTGTATCATCCAAATCTGGTGCTTGGTTTTCATCATCATCATCCTCATTTTCCTCTTAAGATAGGTTCATTAGGATAAAGAGCATTCATAATTTCATCATCTAATCTATCACCTACTGCAACATCATGTAGAAATTCACTATCGATAAATTGAAAACAAGGGTGATCACTATCAAGAATTACGGGAGGAGGACGTCTAGATTAGCGACTACTTTCAACTTGCTTATCTTTTCTAGGTCGGGGAGCCGGGGGAAGGGTAGTATTATGGCCACTACTTTCACCGGTTTTACCTTTTCCTTTACCAAATATTTTTTTCAAAGAAAATGCCATATTAATTATAATTATGCAAACTAAACCATACAAAAATATATTATAAAACGTAAGAGTTGAAACGAGTTTACCGGATTGCCGAACAACTTCTTGAAAATTGAAAATCGTTGAACACTTGAAAACTTCAATTCAACAACTTCACAATTTTTCACGAATTTTCAACAATAAATTAAGCAATTGTAGTAGAAAAATTGAGAGATATTGATGAATTGGTGAATAAAAATGAAAGAATGAGGGGGTATTTATAGTTGAGAAATGGGTAAAAGTGTAAAGTTTGGGATTAAATTAAAGTTTGAGGGCCAAATGGCCATTTTTTAAACCTCCAAACGATCAAATTGTAGCCCAAACGGCTACTTTTTAAAATATGTCCTTTGGTGATTTTTAAAACCAAAAAAAAAAATTTAAAATATAGCCGTTGGGCCCCGTTTAGGCCCGCCATAACCGACCCAGGCCCGGCTAACGGTCCTGGGCCTAACGGTCGCAGGCTCACGGGCTAAATAATACGGACCGGCCCATCAGGGGTCTAAGAGTAACATCAGGCCCAGAACCACCAGGACCGGCCCACCAGGCCCGCGGGCCCGGTCCTGTTCGGTTCAGGCCCGGGCCACGATACAGTCGTAGGTGCTAACACTCAGTTTTTTTGGTAAATGGCTTACAGTGGGTTGTTGAAACCAAGAAAATTCTTCACAGCAAATTTTCTGTATGGATTTCACAATACAAATCATATAATTATATATTATAAACACTAGACATAAGTTGTATCCAGCATTGAGGTGATTGCATTTTAAATATAGACACATACGCACGAATAGGATTCAGTCATGATGTATTTAAAGGAAGTATTTTACTGAAGTAGTATTGAGCATGTTACTTTGACAAAAAAAAAAGTAAAGAACGGACTATATATGCATACAACCATCCGTAGAGCAGATCTTAGCCAGGCATGCTGTAGGAGATCTGAAAATGCTCTCATCATGGTTGCCTAACCAGAACGCCACAATTGACTTGAACCATCCTGCTCATTTTCTTTCGATGCAGTCTTCCCAACACTGAGCCATCACTGCTAGTGATGCAAAGCCCTGTTCCACCGTCTATCAGATGCAAGTCAGTAATTTCAGATCTCAACAATAACAACAATAAACCTAGTGTAATCCCACAAGTCGGTTCTGGAGAATTTCAAATCTCAATATGCCTTAAATTATATGTATGAATGATTTTTTTTTCTTAATTTCAGATTTGGGTGAAGAGCGAGGTTGAATGTAGACACGCTTATGCACTCATTACCAGATCAGGATTTAAGATTGTGTTTTAAGGTACTTCAGTTACAAGAAGGAATCATAAAGTTTAGTCCTATTCCTATCAAAGTAATGACTCTGGACCATGTGACATGATATGCAACGTGACTAGAAAAGATGAAGTTTCAAAGCAAGCAATCCAATCTGTAGGACTTCCATTTAAACTATAAACAATGAATACTGAACCATATAGCTCCGTAAAATATTGAAATCTGCATAAGACACGTTCTCGTTTTCATGACAGTTACCAAAAAGAAAACTACAATCATCAAAAGATTTGCTAAAGAATAAAAATACAAAGACATCAGATACATAAGAGTGCAATAGTTGTTGTAGTTGGACACAAGAAGATACATGAGGCCATGGCTCCAGATCTAAAGGTAACTAACATGCAGACTGTGACGACCCGACCCGTCGTCTCTTGTATCTCCGTTCCCTTTTCCTCGTTTTATGTTGCTTCATGTGTTATTATATGTGTTCCGTGAGTTTGAAGTGTTTCGGATTGAATTTTGATAGAAATTAGACAAGTAGTCTCTTTAAGGAAAGCTTAAGTTGAAAAAGTCAACCGGACATTAACTTGTGAGTTAGAGGGCTCGGAACGGATTTCCGATGGTTCGACTAGTTTCGGGGGATAATTTGTGACTTAGAGTGAAAACGGAAGTGAATTCGGAGGTCCGGTGTGAAAGTTAGCTTAGTTTGGCGAAGTTGGAATTTCGGAGAAATCCGGTTGATAGGTGAGAATTTGATCCGAGGATCGGAATGAAATTCCGAGAGTTGCAACAACTTTGTTAGGTGAATTTGGATATGTGTGCAAATTTTCAGATCATTCGGACTTCGTTTGGTTGGTTTCGGCATCGGATATGATTTTGGAAAGTTTAAGTTTAACTTAGAATGAAATTCAAGGATTTTGGTGATTTTTTATGTTAAAGATAGCATTTTTATGGCCCGAGCAAGTTTGAATGAGGTATTAGGTCGAGTATGTGCTTTTGGTTGAGGTTCTGGTGGCCCCGGGGTGATTTCGGATGGTCAAAAGGAATGTTTTCTGGTTGTGGAGTTGCAGATTTTTGGGTTCCAGCGGTTGCAGAGCTTTTGCTCTATGCGATCGCGGGAGCGCAATGCGATCGCATAGAAGGTTGGAAGGGGCCACCTGGTTGTGCTATGCGGACGCAGGTCTCGAGTGCGTTCACATTAAAGGTTTCAGGAGAAGCGGATTTGGTGCTATGCGAACGCGTAGCCCTATTGCGTTCGCATATGAGGATTCTGAGGGAGATGAGTTTTGTACTGTGCGTTCGCGGGTCTTTTGTGCGTCCGCATAGGGGTTTTTTCTGGGGGTTTAAAATTCGTGTTATGCGATCGCAATAGCATGTATGCGATCGCATAGGGTTGTTATATGCCTGGGCACAGGGTTTTTATAACATTTTGTCCGCAAGCAAGGTCATACTTTCCTCCATTGTTGGACATTTTGGAGAGCTTTTGGAGCAAATTGAAGAGGGAATCAAAGAGGATTGATTAGAGGTAATTCTTATGGACTCAGAACATCATTTAATCATGGTTTTAGCCCTTAAATTATTGAAATCAAATCAAATTGGGGAAGAACTAGGGCTTGAAATTTCAAATGAAGATTGGGTATTTAGAGGAGCAATTAGACTCCGATTTTGATGAACTTTATATGTATGGACTCGTGGCGGGACGAGGATTCTAAAAATGTAAGTTTCGTAATTTTTTGAGAAGCGGGACCGGGGCTTGGGTTTTTCTAGTTTCGAAATTTTGGCTAATTCTCGGTTGTTTTCGATTGGGTATTGTCCCTTTTGCCTAGTGTGATGTATTCTCTTTGTTTTTGTCTAGATTCGACGCGCGAGGAGGCCGAATCAAGAGGCAAAGGCGTCACGAGCTCTAGATATCGCCGGATTGAGGTGAGTAATGGGTATAGATGATGGCCCGAGGGTTTGAAACCCCGGTATATCACATTGTGATGCTATATTGAGGCGAGACACGTACTCTACTGTGATTACGGGGTCGATTATGATTTGGGACTATGGCTTAGTCCGACCGAGTGTCATTGTACTCTATTGTTGGCTATACTGTATGAATTCACTTGGGGTTTCAGGTGTGGGTTATTACAGCTGGTTCAGGTTAATTCTGAGTATAGAGGTGAGGTTCTGATCTTGTGTATGATTTCGAGAAGTGCAGTGTGGTTCTTCGGTGTTAGTTGGTTTCGGCATCGGATATGATTTTAGAAAGTTTAAATTTAACTTAGAATGAAATTCAAGGATTTTGGTGATTTTTTATTAAAGATAGTGTTTTTAATGCCCGAGCAAGTTGAATGAGGTATTAGGTCGAGTATATGCTTTTGGTTGAGGTCCCAGGGGCCTCAAGGTGATTTTGGATGGTCAAACGGAATGTTTTCGGGTTGTGGAGTTGCAGATTTTTTGGTTCCAGTAGTTGTAGAGCTTTTCCTCTATGCGATCGGGGGAGCGCAATGCGATCGCATAGAAGGTTGGAAGGGGCCACCTGGTTGTGCTATGCGGACCCAGGTCTCGAGTACGTTCGTATTGAAGGTTTTAGGAGAAGCGGAGTTTGTGCTATGCGAACGCGTAGCCCAATTGCGTTCGCATAGGAGGATTCTGAGGGAGATGAGTTTTGCATTGTGCGTTCGGGGGTCTCTTGTGCGTCCGCATAGGGGTTTTTTCTAGGGGTTGAAAATTCGTGCTATGCGATCACAATAGCATGTATGCGATCGCATAGGGTTATTATATGCCTGGGCAGAGGGTTTTTATAACATTTTGTCTGCGAGCGAGGTCATAATTTCCTCCATTGATGGACATTTTGGAGAGCTTTTGGAGCAAATATAAGAGGGAATCGAAGAGGATTGATTAGAGGTAATTCTTATGGACTCAAAACATCATTTAATCATGGTTTTAGCCCATAAATTTCTGAAATCAAATCAAATTGGGGAAGAACTAGGGCTTGAAATTTCAAATGAAGATTGGGGATTTGGAGGAGCAATTGGACTCCGATTTTGATGTACTTTATATGTATGGACTCGTGGCGAGATGAAGATTCTGAAAATGTAAATTTCATACTTTTTTGAGAAGCAGGCCCGGGGCTCGGGTTTTGCTAGCTTCGAGGTTTTGGCTAATTCTCGGTTATTTCGATTGGGTATTGTCCCATTTGCCTAGTGTGATGTATTCTCTCTGTTTTTGTCTAGATTCGACGCGCGAGGAGGCCGAATTGAGAGGAAAAGGCTTCGCTAGCTTGAGATATCGCCGGTTTGAGGTGAGTAATGGGTGTAGATGATGACCTGAGGGTTTGAAACCCCGGTATATCACATTGTGATGCTATATTGAGGCGAGACACGTACTCTACTGTGAGTACGGGGTCGATTATGATTTGGGATTATGGCATGGTCCAACCGAGTGGCATTGTACTGTATTGTTGGCTATAGATGAGCCCGTAAACCTCCTACTTGGATCGTTATGAACATATTTGGGCTGCGTGCCGGTTATTTGGATCCCGTGAGGATCGCTATCATTGTTTCTGTGAACCATAGCATGTTATCATGATATCAGTCCTGCATTAGAACACTGTTAAAAAATGATTTGGAAACTCCTAAGGTTTGAACACCTAATTCTATAATTATTGATAAACGGAACTAAAAATGGTAAGTTATTTGTGCCTGTGAGGCTTGTATGCATATAGCTGGACTGATAGCGGGTCGGGTTGCGTGCCGCAGCGTATGTTACTATGATATTGCGCTAGGGATGTAGGAGCCCCGCCGGAGTCTGAACCCCCACAGTAAGCGCGGGTACCCAAATGGATCGGACTGCACGTTCCGCAGTGGTCATGCATTGCATTGCACCTCTTGTATTTAATTATTGTCGCTTTATATGCATATTTCTGAGGGTTGTACGATATAGATCTTCTAGATAGCTTCATTTTGTGTTAATTCGTGTTTTCTTATCTTCGGGTTTTTATACATGCTTATTACTCGCTGAGTTGGTAGACTCACCCCATACTCCCTGCACCTTGTCTGCAGATTCATGTGCTCCAGAGACCTAGTGCTGCAGCTGTTGATTTTCCGGAGTTGTTCAGAGTATTGAGGTAGCTGCCCAGCGTCCGCAGGACCACCTACTCTGTCTCTATCAGTTGTTTCTTTTGCTATTTTGTCAGACTTTTGTATTACTTCCATTCAGACTCGTATCTTTTTTTATTAGAGGTTCTGTACTCGTGACTCCTCGGTTTTTGGGAGAATTATTTTTTCCTGCTCCGCTATGTTTTCAGTGGTATTGTCTATCCCTGGTTGGGAGTTTCATATTAAATTTGCACACGGGAGTGTTCTTTCTTGTCAATAAAATCAATCTACTTATCTAACAAGGAAAACGATTTTATAGTCATCAGTAATTGGAAACACACGTGGAGGTGAAAAGTTCGTTCATGATGACTAGGATAAATGAAACTGATAAGAAATATTAAGTCTGTAGGTTAGTTCCCACCAAGTTTAGTTTACAACAAAGCAAGAAACATTAAAAAATTTGAAACCTTGAACTCTGGACTCTGCTTGTTCATTTCATAGGGAACTAATTCATCCTCCAATAATGCTTCTTCAAGAATAGATGGTCAAGAGGAACACATACAAAGATGGTATCCCATCTTTCACAGCAGAAGATTGGTCCGCATATGTGACGAAGGTCAAAGAATTGTATTTCTACAATCGGAGTGCACTTGTGTGAAAGAGGTATTCCTTTCACTTAAAACGCTGTTTGGCACTTGCAGCTGCAGAAGGAAGTTCACATAGACAAAGGTAATTGTCATACTCTCTTTCTTGTATGAGCCTGTCGTAATATTCTCAAACGAACTGGAAGGGAAATTGCAAGGCTTATGATGAGAAAGTAACTCCAGTAATGTTGTAAATAAAGGGCTAAATATGAGGATACTATAAGCACAGTGAATAGCAAGGCGTAGAACACAATTTGAGACAATTACAAGATTGTTACAGCATTAAAAAATGCACGGATCTTCTAAAACTGTTTAAAAGGTTATATTGAATTTGTGGTACAAAGATTACATCATGCAAATATTTATCAAATGACCAACAACAGAAAACAAAACTGAAGGGGAGGACATGGAAATTCAGCAAGTGTGTGAAAGCAGACCCAGCTATCGTGCATCCAAGTTCGTCAATATATGATAAGCATAACATATAACAGATGATTGACTAATGCTATAATACATGCAGCCTCTTATCCGTGCATTCCCCGACATACCATTTGTTCGGGATATAGTAGATATGCCCTAGATTCAATATTATATTTGATAACTTGAACATATTTTTGTGAATGTCATTTGGTATAAAATATATGACATTTGATATTCTTTTATCATTATTATCAATTGTTCGATTATTTTGATAAGTTCCTTGATTAATTTTGAGATTTGTCATCGTGATAGAGATCATGATAATGAGAGCAAAGTCTTTTACAATTTAATCTAAATTTGTTCTTGATCGTAGGATTATTAATTTGGACATTAGTAATCCGGTTAGATCAATATTATGTGATCGTCTTTATCGGATAAAGATTAGTTGATCTCATTAACTAAATCACATAGATAAATGATGCATATAGAGATATGATTATTGAACCGACTCATTGGATAATTCCTAATGGTTAGAATTACCATAAACTGTCAATAGGATATTTTCTTGAAGAATGTGATGTAACCGTTTCCTTTGACTTGAGATCGTCATAGTAATTGACAAGTTATTTATTGTGCTTTGATACTAGATACCTATGGCCCTAGGGCGATAGTTGAAAGGATATTGGGTACGATTAAATACTTATAGAATTAGTGATTGATCAAGACGGAATCTGTCAACTCTTGGTAATGATGTTAAGCTCCATGTTGTCATGAATTATAAACGACCAAACTAAGACCTTGGCCAGGGCAATTGAATGAAAGAAGAAATGAGTTTCTTAGGTCATTCAATGGTCGATTATATTTGACGTGAACACATAGTTGATCGCTTATTAGGATTTGACAGTTGAACCATATCCTAGGGTGATCCAGAGCTATAAGGACAGAAGAAATTACTACATTATTCTTCTACTGGTTCTTGAGAGTAAATTGTATATTTCATGCTATCCGGTCGTTAAGGAGTGTTGCTAGACGCCACCCTTGATTAGTATATTGATATGATCAATTTACTACCGATTTAGTATTAAACCTATAGTGTCGCACACTAACGAGTGTTCTGATCTTTGCTAAAGGATTAATTAACTTATTATTTGATAATTAAATTAAAGAATTTAATTAGTCAAATAAATTTAGTTATTAGTCCAAATGAAATATTGTTATATTCTTCGCTAGCACAAAGATTATAATTAATATTTTGAATAAATTGAAGTTTCTATTTGGAATAGAAATTAAATAATATCTCTTGGTTGAAATATATGTGATATATATATATATAATTAATATTATTTTATATAATAGATGTATATAAAATATAATATTAATAAAGACTTGTTAATTAATCTAATTTTGAATTGGATTATTAATTGAAGTTTTATCCTATTTGGAATTTGATTAATATTTTCAATAGGAAAATATTATATTAATATAAAAAAAAATTATATTATAATCCAATTTAGTATTGGAATTTATGGAAAGTCCATAAATCAAAATGTCCAAAAAATTTCGTTGACAGAGAAGAAAGAATTTCGAAAAATTTTCATACAAAATTCTTCTATACAGAAATTTTCCATAAGTTTATTTTTGGAATAAACTTTTACCCTAGGAAAATTATTACATCAACCAAATAGAAAAATGGTTTTGTAGGTGATGCTATATAAAGGGTGATGGAGAAAATTTGAAAAAGCTTTTTTTGTTCTTTTCGATTTTAATCTTTTTCTTGAGAAGAAAACCCTACTTTGTAAAAGTGAGAGTGCAATACAAATCCAAGAGAGAAAATTACAATTACAAGAAAAGTGTTTCTTGTTCTTCTAATTTGAGTTGAGTTTTTGAGAAAAATTTCAGCACAATATTATTCGTTCAATTTGTTCGCAGGTTTCATTGATCAACAAGTTGATAGCAAGGATCGATCTCGGTGTGGATACGCATAGAGTCTTCGCACTATCGAAGAATTTTGAAACGAGACTCTCTTTACCAGGTACGTCTTAGATCCGATCTTTGGCACGTAAATAAATCTTAAACATGAAAAAATCTATCTAGGATTGTTATTGTCTTCCGCTGCGTGTTACGAACACCTATACGCAATCCTTCAGTGGTATCAGGGCCATGGTTTATTGTGTCTAAAATTTATTTACAAAATATTTTAATATTATATTTGAAGAGTTCAAACCATATTAGATGTGCCTTGTGCAATAGTCAAATCGTTTGAATGTTGATATTATTTTATTGTGGATAAAATATGCATTCATATAACTATTGAGATCGTTCATAACTTGAATTTAAAATTTTGTATTAGATACAACGGGAATCTATAATAGGTTACATGATTCTATTGTTATTTTAATTATTATTAGTTCATGAGATGTTAATTAATAATAATATTCTAGCATGAATTCTTTTTATGTGATATATAAGATAAATATATTAGAGGATGTTGAATTGTGTTTTACCATGTGCTTGTCCATTACATAATTTAGAATTATTTATTACATATGATGTAAATTAATTTAGGACTAAGCATGTAGACAACTTGAACTAAATTCACACGCTAAAAAAGATTTGATCTTCGTGTTATTAAAAAAAAATTATTTTTGTAACAATTCCCTCTTACTAAAATTTGAGTTCTTAAATAATAAAATATAAGATATTTTATTATAGAGCTATCCATCAAGGTAATTTATTTTACTTATTTCTTGTTTATAAGGAGCTGCCTGACTACCAGGAGACTTATAGTTCGAGAATATGTTAAAATTATTTATTGCATTAGATGTATGGATTGAAAGAATTATTCAATTTTACACTAGACGCCTGGACTACCCGGGGGAGTATAAAATTTAATAAGTTCTTTGCTATCATGATGGTTGAACTCAACTATGCTAATAGGATCGACCTGACTACCTGGGGACTATTTAACATAAAGTTATTTAAGGAAATTGTATGGGGATATAATTGGTAAGAGTACCTACCTTTAAAATATATGTGAGAAACGACTTGATTTCCAAGGGGCTCATACATGTTGTTAAAGGTTTCCTTTACTCCACTAAAAGAAATAAAGATTTCGTAAACTATAATGAGGGTAAATAGTTTAAAATAGTTAGTGGAAATATCATTTAGATAAAAGTCCATGGCTTTATGATATATGCAAATATGTTCTTATATTACTGCTTTTTCTTTTCTATATTTTAGATTTCTCAATATGTCTGTTATATCACTGTGTGAAATACTTGAGACCAACAAATTGCTAGTACCAAACTTTGATGACTGGTATAGAAATTTGAGAATTGTTCTCATGCATTAAAAGCTTATGGATGTGATCGATAAGCCTGCAAAGATAATCCCTCCAGAGAATGATGTTCAAGGCAACATGGTTTATCATAAATAATTGGAAGAAAAACTGCAAGGAGTATCTTGCAACTCTAAAGGACAAGAAACAAGGTGAGACATTAATGAAAAATATTTTCAAGGTTTCTTTAGCTAATACTCATTCTTCACTGTGGGTATTAGATACTGGCAGTGGTTATAACATTTGCAATATGTTGCAAGGTTTCAAGATAAGTAGAAAGTTGAAGAAAAGGAGAAATTAATCTACAAGTTGGAAATGTTGCAAAAGTTGCGACTGTAGCTGTAGGATCAATTTCTTTAATAATACATACGGGCAAAGTACTTATGTTGGATGATTATTATTATGTTCCTAAGTTTGTTTCGGACATAAATTCAGCTTCTATGTTAGACAAACGTGGTTTTCGCATTAATATAGGCAATGTTATTTTCTCTATTTGTTATAGTGATAATTTATATGTGAACGGTTATCTCCAACATGATGTTTATGTCTTACCTAGTGTGAATGCTAATTCGAGTATGCATGTTTCAAGTCTTAAGAGGAAAAGAGATGATCATGTAAATCAAACATACATTTGGTATTGTAGACTTGGTCATATTGGAGAGAAAAGAATTAACAAGTTGTACAAGGAAGTGTACCTTAACAAGTATGATTTTGAATCATATCCAACTTGTGAATCTTGTCTCAAAGGAAAAATAACCAAATCTCCATTTAATGGAAGTGGAGAAAGAGCTTCTGAATTATTGGGACTAATTCATACAGATGTTTGTGGGCCCATGAAAATTCAAGCTAGAGGTGGATATTCTTACTTCATCACCTTCACTGATGATATGTCAAGATATGGATTTGTATATCTTATGAAACACAAGTCTGAATCTTTTGAAATGTTCAAAAGATTCCGTAGTGAAGATGAGAAGCAGACTGGTAAAAGTATCAAAGTACTAAGGTCTGATCGAGGTGGAGAATATCTTAGTGAAGATTATACGATATATCTCAAAGAGAATGGGATTCTCTCACAGTGGACACCTCCAGGGACACCACAACACAATGGTGTGTCTGAAAGGAAAAATAGAACCTTATTAGATATGGTGAGATCTATGATGTGGTTCACTGATCTTCCAATAAATTTATGAGGATATGCTTTGGAAGCAGCAACATACTTACTTAATAAAGTTCCCACTAAGTCAGTCTCTACAACACCATATGAGATATTGAAAGGATGTAAGCCTAACCTTAAACATATTAAGGTTTGGGGTTGTCCAGCTTATGTTAAGAGACTACAATCTGATAAACTTGACTCAAGATCTGATAAGTGTAGGTTCATAGGGTATCCCAAGGAAACAAGGGGATATTATTTCTATCACCCTTCTGACCATAAAGTGTTTGTGGCTAGAGGAGCAGCCTTTTTGGAAAGGGAATTCCTTTTGGAAGGAAATTATAATGAAGAAATAGAACTTGACGAAGATCAAGAAACTAATGAACCAACACAATATAAAGATCATGAGACCAAAGTTGAAGAACCTTGTGTGTACAAAAAGGTTAGTGGGAGCACAATTATATTTTTAGTGTTGTATGTTGATGATATATTGCTCATAGGGAATGACGTACCGGCATTGCAAAATACCAAGATTTTGCTATCTGAACAGTTTTCCATGAAAGACTTGGGAGAAGCAGCTTATATATTAGGAATAAAGATCTATAGAGATAGATCTAGAAAGCTGCTTGGACTTTCCCACTCTTTGTACATTGATACTATCTTAAAGAGGTATAACATGGATAATTCCAAAAGAGGCTATCTACCGATATGCACTGGAATTTCTCTCAGTAGGGAGGATTGTCCTAAAACACCTGAAGAGAGAGAACGCATGAGTAGGATCCCATACGCTAGTGCAGTAGAGCTATCATGTATACCATGACATGTACACGTCCTGATGTGGCTTATGCACTTGGAGTGACTAGCCGATATCAGGAAAATCCTGGTGAGGAACATTGGAAGATGGTGAAGACCATTCTTTAGTACTTAAGAAGGACTAAAGACCAATTCCTCATCTATAAGGATTCTGAGTTGAAACTTGAAGGTTATACTGATGCAAGTTTCTCTTCAGATATGGATGATAGCAAATCTATTTCTGGTTATGTATTCGCCTTAAATGGTGGTGCAGTGAGTTGGAAAAGTTCCAAACAAGCTACACTAGCTGATTCAGTGACTGAAGCAGAATATATAGCAGCTAGTGAAGCTGCTAAGGAAGCTGTATGGATGAAAAAGTTCTTAATTGAACTTGCTATGGTTCCTTCAATGGAAGGTGCGGTTCCATTATTGTGTGACAATACTGGAGCCATTGCTCAAGCAAAAGAACCAAGATCACACCAAAAGTCCAAACACAATCTGCGAAGGTATCACTTGATAAGAGAGATCATTGAACGTGGAGAGTCGAGATTCAAAAGGTTGATGGAAAGGAAAATAATGCAGACCCATTCACTAAAGCGCTTGGCACAAAGGAGTTTGACAAGCATAAGCCGAAATTGGGGATGAAGTACAAGAGCGATTGGCTCTAGTGCAAGTTGGAGATTGTTAGGGATATAGTAGATATGCCCTAGATCCAATATTATATTTGATAACCTGAACATACTTTTGTGAATGTCATTTGATATGAAATATATGACATTTGATATAAAATATATGGAATTTGATATTCTTTTATCATTATTATCAATTGTTTGATTATTTTGATAAGGTCCTTGACTAATTTTGAGATTTGTCATCGTGATAGAGATCATGATAATGAGAGCAAAGTCTTTTACAATTTAATCTAAATTTGTTCTTGATCGTAGGATTATTAATTTGGACATTAGTAATCCGGTTAGATCAATATTATGTGATCGACTTTATTGGATAAAGATTAGTTGATCTCATTAACTGAATCACATAGATAAATGATGCATATAGAGATATGATCATTGAATCGACTCATTAATTCCTAATGGTTAGAATTACCATAAACTGTCAATAGGATATTTTCTTGAAGAATGTGATGTAACCGTTTCCTTTGACTTGAGATCGTCATAGTAATTGACAAGTTATTTATTGTGCTTTGATATTAGACACCTATGGCCCTAGGGCGATAGTTGAAAAGATATTGGGTACGATTAAATACTTGTAGAATTAGTGATTGATCAAGACGGAACCTGTCAACTCTTGGTAATGAGTTTAAGCTCCATGTTATCATGAATAATAAACGACCAAACTAAGACCTTGGCCAGGCAATTGAATGAAAGAAGAAATGAGTTTCTTAGGTCATTCAATGGTCGATTATATTTGACGTGAACACATAGTTGATCGCCTATTAGGATTTGAAAGTGGAACCATATCCTAGGGTGATCCAGAGCTATAAGGACAGAAGGAATTACTACATTATTCTTCTACTGGTTCTTGAGAGTAAATTGTATACTTCATGATATCCGGTCGTTAAGGAGTGTTGCTAGACGCCACCCTTGATTAGTATATTGATATGATCAATTTACTACCGGTTTAGTATTGAACATATGGAGTCGCACACTAACGAGTGTTCTGATCTTTGCTAAAGGATTAATTAACTTATTATTTGATAATTATATTAAAGAATTTAATTAGTCAAATAAATTTAGTTATTAGTCCAAATGAAATATTATTATATTCTTTGCTAGCACAAAGATTATAATTAATATTTTGGATAAATTGAAGTTTCTATTTGGAATAGAAATTAAATAATATCTCTTGGTTGAAATATATGTGATATATATAATTTATATTATTTTATATAATAGATGTATATAAAATATAATATTAATAAAGACTTGTTAATAAATCTAATTTTGAATTGGATTATTAATTGAAGTTTTATCCTATTTGGAATGGGATTAATTATTTCAATAGGAAAATATTATATTAATATAAAAAAAAAAGTTTATATATTATAATCCAATTTGGTATTGGAATTTATGGAAAGTCCATAAATCAAAAAGTCCAAAAAATTTCGTTGACAGAGAAGAAAGAATTTCGAAAAATTTTCATACAAAATTCTTCTATACAAAAATTTTTCATAAGTTTATTTTTGGAATAAACTTTTACCCTAGGACAATTATTACATCAACCAAATAGGAAAATGGTTTGTGGGTGATGCTATATAAAGGGTGATGGAGAAAATTTGAAAAAGTTTTTTTGTTCTTTTCGATTTTAATCTTTTTCTTGAGAATAAAACCCTACTTTGTGAAAGTGAGAGTGCAGTACTAATCCAAGAGAGAAAATTACAATTACAAGAATAGTGTTTCTAGTTTTTCTAATTTGAGTTGAGATTTTTGAGAAAAATTTCAACACAATATTATTCGTTCAATTTGTTCGCGGGTTTCATTGATCAACAAGTTGATAGCAAGGATCGGTCTCGGTGTGGACACACATAAAGTCTTCGCACTATCGAAGAATTTTGAAACGAGACTCTCTTCACCAGGTACGTCTTAGATCCGATCTTTGACACGTAAATAAATCTTAAACATGAAAAAATCTACCTAGAATTTTTATTATCTTCCGCTGCGTATTACGAACACCTATACGCAATCCTTCACCATTAACAAAGGAGAGAAGGAATTCCAACAACCAAAAGAAGATTGAAACATTGGACAACATTAGGATACATAATAATTAGGAATTAAGTGATAACTAGGATAAATGAAACAGATAAGAGCTGATGCTAATTTCCATTAGCTTGGTGAAAGGGCATACCGAGATCATTCATGAGATCTGCCACTAAACGCCACATTTTGGAATTACTGTCTAAATTAGAACCCTGAAAAAGAAAGCAAAATCAACAGTCTCTTTCCAACAAGTATTTAAATTTCAAAATTCCAGTAAGCATAGATTCATCCACTACACCTCGACCTGCAACGACTCTTCCCTGCAGAGGCAATTTGATTTTTTTTTTTGTTGAGAATTTAAGATGTTGCATGTTACCAAATAACAGGAGAACAAGTATTTTCAAAAGAACACGACATCCTTGGACAGATATTTGTATTTTCAACATTTCAAGCAAAAGAGGGTGAGTTTCTTCCTTATGAAGACTGAAAAAGGTGCCACAAATATTTTAAACTATTAGCTAATTGTTACTAGTTCAAACAAGACAAAATTCTCATTTGTCCAAAATTACCTATTCAATCCTAGGAAAAACAAAGAAATATTATATTTGTTTCTTGAGATCAGCATCTAAAATTGCCATAAATCTGCTGAAAGTGCAGAAGAAAAAATGTACTAGAAACCACCATTAAGATGTACTAAGGTCTATGTTGCTTAGATTCTAAAAATATCGCCGGATGCATATCAGATCTTCCAAAGGTAGTGCATTTTTGGATGATCCGGCAGCGGGTGCGACAGCATTTTGGAGAGTCCCCACAACATAGACTGAGGTAATAATTTTTTCTTTATCTAATGGTTCCATATTGTGTTTTTAGAAGCTGATAGTTTAGCATTAGCATCCTAAATGGTTGGAGCAATGAAATCCGAGGAAATTAGCACATGGGTTCTATTATGCTTTACTGAAGATCTTCAGATCTTCAGACCTTCGTCCTCAAGCTAAATTCCTAAAAAGTACTCATGCAAAATTTGACTTACATCTACGGGTATAGTTTCTCCAGGCAAAACGAATATCATCAGTTGGAACTTCAATACATATTGCTTCAGAGCCGACAACATCAGCTGAGGAACCACTGCCGGAAGAAGTAACCACAAGTCTAGACTGAGTAGGATATAAGCGACTGCCAAGAGAACCACAATAATATTTTGTAAGACAAAGGAGTAAATGTACTTCAATTCCAAGCTCTGGGGGATCTTGTCTTAATAGTGTAAATGAATGTTTAGTTCATTAGATAAAAAATAGAAAGTATCCTTTATTTGATGTGTTCAATGAAGTAAGAAAAAAGTAACCTAATATTATTCTTTGCTAAGTTCAGCTATTAGGTAGCATTATTTCACACCACTAAACATATGGCAATTCCTCCATAGATGTGTCTTGATAAATGAATGAACAGAAAACAAAGGCAGCAAGATTGCAGTTCGGAACTAATAATCTCGCTGCCACCAGAAATAACAGATCAGAGCTTTTATGCAACTCTTATAACTACATCTTCCATAAGTAGCACTAGTGGGAGATTGATTAGCCCGCATCATAGTAGACTTCATCCTAGTACTTTGGAGGCTTTGATGTGTGCTCACACTTGGTTATGGAACGAGATAAATTGTAACTTTTTTAATGAATTATTATGTTAATAGTAGTATTCACTTTCTTATACTATTATACTTTTTTTAGGTTCAACTTGAAGCATTGATAGTGTTTCAAGTCCGACGATGCTTGACGAAGAAGAAGATCCAGATGTTTGAGTTACTTGATAACTGAAGAAGGTTGGAGATTTCGGATAAAAACAAGGAAAAAGGGAAGATTGAAGCTGGTTTCTCTTGGTATTCAAAAAGTGCTAACTTTGGTTCCCACTATTTTGAAGTTTTCACAATTTGTAATAGACTAATAGATATCTCATATCTTAATACTCTGCTCTTATAAACATTTTAACTTGGTGTTCCATGTTATGGCCCAGATCCAAGAGGTTTGCTCTTGACTATTGTCTCTATTAGTCTATCAAGTTGGACTTTTGGAGGAGTTTTGTACTTCAATCTATATAGAGAAGTGTGTTCTGTTAGCATAGTCATACTTTAAAAAAATCTTGAAAACCAGAAATTTTATATGCAGCGTTATATTGTTGTAATCCAATAGTATAGTTTTACATTATAGTTCAAATCTGTGACAAAATCCACTTTCATATGTGTTGGCACAAATCTTGAATTCATTGTTTAACCTTATGTAACTTCCCAAGATACTCTTCTGCACTGCAGATTCTCTCAGGTGACCCTAAGTTAAAACTGTTGTCAATCCTTACTCTCAAACTTCAAAAGGAAAAGAAAGTGTCTAATGACAAGGTGGGGACTATTTGGATGATATGGTAGCCAATTTAACCAAAATGATGAGTCTGTAACCTACAGGATACGGATTCAAGCCGAGAAGCAGCCACTATTGCTTGAATTAGGTAGGTTGTCCACATCACACTCTTTAGATGCGGTCCACTCTCGAACCCTGCGTGAATACGGGATACTTTGTGCACGTGAATGCCCTTCGACGAGTTGGTAGCCTATTTCTTCTAAAGGCTTTAAGATTTTTTGGTGACCTACTTTATCTGCTCAGTGCAAGAATGAATACATCCCCAAACATTAATATGAGACAAAGTACTACTTCTGATGTTCCTTTTCTAGCTATTACCAATTGTAGTCATATAAGTCAAACGAGGAAAGAAATTCATGACCTATAAAAGGAGAAGGCGGACACACAAGTTCAAAATCAAATGAAGAAACTACAAAATCAGTTCTACTGCTGAAACGTGTATCCACTCGAAATGGTTCAGTCCAAAAGCTTCCACTATTTTAAATTGTGATTAATCAAATTTTAAAAAAAAATCAAAAAAAAAATATGTGGGGCGGGTTGGAGTCTTCGCGGGTGTGCTCGGGTTTGTCCCGCAACCGCACCGCCCCGCACCGTTTGCCATCCCTACTTAGAAGTCTCACGAATGGTTACAATAAATTCATTGACGCTACTGTATCAGAAAACTTCAAAATGTAAAACATCTAGACTCCAATATTTAATAGATTTTTCAACTTTTGGAGAGCATCAAATATTGAACAGTCTTATAGCCCATATTTTGCTTGCAATTTTCTGGTCCACTTCTTGAGCCCCCGACAAATGAAAAATAACTCTATTAAATCACATAATACTGAAACAACTTACTAATAGCTCATTCATGTCACTAGATGTGACTTACTGATGACATTATCCAAATTTTGTTAGGACTTCAGGTGGCATTATGTTGAAATTTGAGGTTCTGAAATGCAAGAAAAGACCCCTGAGCCCAATAAGGCTCAATAATCAGTGGCACCAAAGCAACAACCTATATTTTGAACTTTATGGAATGAAGACCGTCTCAGCTAAAAGCCAAATTTAGAATTCAGAAACAAATAATAAAGATAGAAAAACTTGCTGTTAAAGATTACAATCTGCTGACTGTCTTAAACAGCAGAAAGCAGGAGTGCATGTGAGCAAGCAAATGAAAACTACACAGAAAGAAAAAATGGAAGGAAAATAAAATCCAAGGATAGTTAATAGAGGGTTGGTAGTAGGAGGCAGGTCAAAAATATCACTGTCCCAAAAAATGTTCGATTTCTATCCATATATGCTGCCATGGTAACTTTATTATAGGAAAGAGATCATCATTTCCTTTTCTTTATGAAAAGGAGCATTTGCATATAGTTTCAAATGACATTATGAGACAAAAATTCCAAACCCATGCCTACTATTTTCCAACATCTAGTAGTCTTGACCATAAGAGCAAGATTCTATATATCATCTTTTAGTCTTTTCCTTTGATATACTCCTTAGATTTTACGCGCTGCAGCTCTAAAATGCAATTGGGTAAAGCAATTAAAGATTGAATTCATACATGTTCTTCTCCGGTCAGCCGCAAAATGAAGCAACAAAGAGGACGCATCAGCAGGGAAGGGGACACAGCATGTGACGATCGACCCGTTGTCTTATGTGTTACTGCTCCATTTCCATGTTATTATGTTGCTTCATGTTTCAATATCAGCATTTTGAGTCGATCGGGTGTAATTGAATTGGTTTTGGTTGAAAAATAAGGCACATGGCCTCTTAAAAGGAGCTTGTTTTGAAAAAGTCAACCGGAAGTTGACTTGTGAGTTAGAAGGCTCGGATGTAATTTTCGATGATTCGGCTAGCTTTGGGAGATGATTTGTGACTTAGGAGAGTAATCGGAATTGAATTGGAGGCCCGGCATAGAATTAGGCTTGAATTGGCGAAGTCTGAATTTTAGCGGATTCCGATTGGTAGGTGAGATTTTGATCTGAAGGTCGGAATGGAATTTCGAGAGTTGCAGTAGCTTTGTTAGGTGATTTTGGATATGTCTGCAAATTTTCAGGTCATTCGGACGTCGTTTGGTGGGATTTTTTATCGAATATGAGTTTCAAAAGTTTTAAGAAAAATTTAGGCTTGAATTCGTGGTAATTTGATGATTCTTGTGTTGTTTTACATGTTTTTATGACTGGAACAAGTTCGTCTGATGTTTTAGAGTAGGTTGGTGTTTTTGGTTAAGGTCCCGGGGGCATCTGAGTGATTTCGGATGATTTCCGGAAAGTTTGAACTTAAGAAATTCTGCAGAAAAATGCAGCAGCAGTGAAGCAGGAATTTGGCCATCGCGATCGCGTGAGTTGGGTTGCGATCGCGTAGGCCTGTGATGTTGGTCTTCACTTTCGTAGGTTCTGAGTCGCGTTCGTGTAGGGTGGACTCTTTGTTCACTACGATCGCAGTTTGGGTTGTTAGTAAATACGCTTAACGCTAGAGGGGGGGTGAATAGCGTTATAATAAAATTTAGCGTAAACTTGCGGAAATTAAAATTTGCAGGAAATAAATAAGTGCGTTAAATAAACAAAAAGGAAAGAACGCACCGATATATTCTGGTTCACCACAACACGTGGCTAGTCCAGTCCCCGAGAGACTCTCTCGAGATTTTCCACTAACTTGTTAAGCTTACGGGTGCTCAACAAACCTTTACACCTTACGGACACAAGCCTTAACACCTTTGCTTGGAGATACAACACTCCAAGACTTCAACCAAGGAAACACAAGTTCCTTGCAACAAGAGAATCACAATTCTCTTACAAGTGTATAAAAACACTAAATACTCAAACAAAATACTCCTTAATGAGTAGATATGAGTAAAAGAAGTAAGCTCTAGATCACAACAACTTTGGACAAGAATATGGCTCTCAAAAGCTTTATGAAATTGAATATAAAATGATAAACAAAAGTATGCAAGCTTATAGCAATGTAATGATCAGTTGTAGTATGTTGTTGTTTTTAAAACACTGAAATGAAGCTGTATTTATAGTTGAAAAACTTGGCATTACCGTTGCCTAATTGCCAATTAAGAGTTGCTGATTTTACTCAATGACAATCGATTGTCAAACCCCAACAATCGATTGTCTGCCAGTCAGATCAAAATTCAATCCCAGATTTTACGCTTGATAATCGATTACTTTCAATCCATAATCGATTACTGGCAACGTTCAAAAAATCCTTTCCAGATTTTACCACAAACAATCGATTGTCCAGAATCAACAATCGATTACTCAGCAACGTTCAAAAAATCTTTTCCGGATTTTAATCAAAACAATCGATTATACAGAATCAATAATCGATTACCCAATAACGTTCAAAAAATCTTTTCCGAATTTTAATCAAAACAATCGATTATACAGAATCAATAATCAATTACCTGACGGTATTTGAAAACTTTACGACAACGGTCAGCTTCACAATCGATTGCACAAAGTCAACAATCGATTACTTATCAGTTTTTGAAAAACATTTTAGACACTGTCTCTTTGACAATCGATTGTCCAATGTAACAATCGATTATTTAATAAATTTGAAAATCACTGGAAGACACTGTCTCAACATAATCAATTACCATTAGCTCATAATCGATTATTTTGAGTTTTGAAAAACTTTGATGGACACTGCCTCAGTCACAATCGATTGTCATTAGTTCACAATCGATTGTCATGCAGGTTTGAAAAACCTGATGCTCACTGTCTTACTCACAATCGATTGTCATTAGTTCACAATCGATTGTCATGCAGTCTTGGCTTAAAACAATCGATTATCATAAGTACATAATCGATTATCTTAGTCCAGATTTTTAAGGCATGTCTAAAAATTATTTTGACTACTGTAAATATGCATGATTTAAAATCATTTGACATTAAATTAAATATGCATGGTTTTGGAAAATAGTTTTATGAGAGAAGCCATGTTACGAGTCAAGTTGTAGGATCAAGATCACAATTAAGAATGACTCAATTAAGCTATAAAACTTTGTCTTGAGCTTGAATCTCGTTGTATATCAATTGTGCGCTTGTTTCTTGAACTTCGTCATATATCAATTTTCGCTTCGTTTGTCATTCATCAAAACCTATACAAAAGAACACACGTTTTAGTATATTGCATTGAGAATGTGTTTCCAACAATTTCCCCCTTTTTGATAATGGCAAACATTAAGCGGGATATGCAAGACAAGCAATTTATATTGACGATTCAAGACAAGTATATACATGTAACAAGTATGCAATTTGTTCCCCCTCAATATATGAATTTCCCCTCAATTTAAGCTTATAAATATTGAGAGTGCAACCCCGTTATCTTCCCCCTTTTCCATTAGCAAAAATAAAAGAAGAAGATGCCAAAGAAGTAAATAAAACTTGTTTATTTGTTGGAAAGAAGGTATGATTATTTAAAGAGAGTATAATAGCTCAAATGATAGCATTACAATCGATTATTGATACGAGATAATCGATTATTAGATGAGGGAAACAGATTTTTCTGAAGAAGACTCGATTCTTGCGCGTCATGCTTTATAATTCCCCTTTCCTTTGGGGCGATACCTGCAAAAATCGTTAGACGTCTCCGACGCTCAAGTTAGAAATCATGTAAAAAAAATGCAATGCGTGACTTAGATCAACGTGGAGTCAAGGATCCTGAGTTCACTGCGAATTTGGAAGAAGGACACTTTCTCTAAAGGCTTTGTAAAGATGTCTGCCAATTGGTTTTTGGTTTCAACAAATTCAATTTTGACATCGCCTTTGATAACGTGATCTCTAATAAAATGATGTCTAATTTCAATGTGTTTCGTTCACGAATGAAGAACGCGGTTCTTCGTCAAGCATATGGCACTAGTATTATCACATCTAAGAGGGATATGATTAAGACTCAGGCCATAGTCCAAGAGTTGTTGTTTCATCCATAGGATTTGAGCGCAACAACTCCCCGCGGCTACATATTCAGCCTCGGTTGTGGACAACGCAACACTTACTTGTTTCTTGCTAAACCAAGAAACGAGAGAGCTACCGAGCAAATGGCAAGTGCCACTCGTGCTCTTGCGGTCCAATTTGCATCCAGCAAAATCGGAATCGGAATAGCCAACAAGTTGGCATGAAGAGCCTTTGGGGTACCATAGACCCACATTTGTAGTACCAACAAGATACCTTAAAATCCGTTTTACCGCAGTAAGGTGAGACTCCTTCGGACACGATTGATAACGAGCGCATGAGCACACGCTAAACATGATGTCCGGACGACTAGCAGTAAGATAAAGAAGAGAGCCAATCATACCTCGATACTTTTTGGTGTCGACTTCCTTACCTTTCTCATCTTTGTCTAGATGATCGGATGTGCTCATGGGAGTTGCCATTTCTTTTGCATTGTTCATCTCAAATCGTTTCAGCAATTCTTTGCAATATTTGGTTTGACAAATGAATGTACCTTCTTTCATTTGCTTTACTTGTAATCCCAAAAAGAATGTTAACTCACCCATCATAGACATCTCAAATTCGCTTGTCATTAAATCGGAAAATTCCTTGCATAAAACATTGTTAGTAGCACCAAATATAATATCATCTACATATATTTGAACTAACAAAATATCATTGTTTTTATGCTTAACAAAGAGAGTTGTGTCAACTTTCCCCCTAATGAAATCATTTTCCAAAAGAAACTTACTTAATCTTTCATACCAAGCTCGGGGAGCTTGTTTTAAACCATAAAGAGCCTTTTTGAGTTTGAAAACATGATCGGGAGATTTAAAATCTTCAAAACCGGGGGGTTGTTCAACATAAACTTCTTCTTGAATAAAACCGTTTAGAAAAGCACTTTTCACATCCATTTGATATAAAATGAAATTCATAGAAGAGGCAAATGCAAGCAATAAGCGAATAGCTTCTAATCTAGCTACGGGAGCATATGTTTCCTCATAGTCAATACCCTCTTCTTGATTATAGCCTTTTGCTACAAGCCTAGCTTTGTTTCTAGTGATTATACCATTTTCATCTAGTTTATTGCGAAAAACCCATTTTGTACCAATTATGGTATGACCTTCGGGTCTTGGCACCAAATCCCAAACGTCATTGCGTTCGAATTGGTTAAGCTCGTCTTGCATTGCCAAGGTCCAAAATTCATCCCCAATTGCTTCTGAGATGGTTTTGGGTTCAATTTGAGAAACAAAAGCAGTATGTTCTAAGGTATTTTTGAGAGAGTTTCGGGTACTTACCTTGTCTCCAACGTTGCCAATTACCTGTTCGAGAGGGTGATCTTTGATCGTCCTCCACTCATTTGGCACTTTTGTTTTTTTCCAATTGTGGCGCTTCTTCCGTTGGTTGTTCCTCAGTTTCATCTTTATTTTCCTTGGGTGGTTCCTCTTGTATTTTGTCTTTCAAGCTATCTAAGATACCTGCAAGATCAAAACCGGAATCCTTTCTCGCCAAGCGAGCATTATTTTCGGAAAATACAACATGAGGGGATTCCTCCACAATTTGGGTTCTTTTATTAAAGACCCTATATGCTTTACTACGTGAGGAATATCCAATGAAAATACCTTCATCCGACTTAGCATCAAATTTACCCAATTGGTCTTTGCCATTGTTATGAACAAAACATTTGCAACCAAAAACTCTAAAATAGGAAATATTTGGTTTTCTACCCTTATAAAGTTCATAGGGGGTTTTCATGAGTATCGGCCGAATTACTACTCTATTTAGAACATAGCAAGCGGTACTCACGGCGTCCGCCCAAAAATGTTTGGGTATCTTAGCTTCGAGCATGGTTCTAGCCATCTCTTCGAGACACCTATTTTTCCTTTCCACCACCCCATTTTGTTGTGGTGTCCGTGGAGCGGAAAAGGTATGCTCGATTCCGAGTTCGTCACAAAAGTCCGCAAAGAGATTGTGATCAAACTCTCCCCCATGATCACTTCTAATAGAAGTGACGGTTGTTTCTTTCTCATTTTGAACACGCTTAAGAAAATATTTAAAATTTTGAAAAGCATAACTTTTATTGGCAAGAAATAAAGTCCCAGTAAATCTCGAGTAATCATCAACAATCACAAAAGCATATTTATTTCTTCCTAGACTTTCAATGCGAGAGGGACCAAATAAATCCATATGAAGCAATTGCAATGGTCTAGAAGTTGAAACAATGTTTTTAGATTTGAAAGATGCTTTTGTTTGCTTCCCCTTTTGACACGAGTCACAAATAGAGTCATTTTCAAATTTTAAATTGGGAAGACCAACAACTAAGTTTTGAGAAATCAATTTGTTCAAAAGATGCATATTGATATGTGCTACTCTACGATGCCATAGCCAAGTATCATCCTCTTTACTCATTAGACAATCAACATAATCGGGTGAGGAATTAGCAAGATCAACTATATAAATATTATCCACTCTAAAACCACGGAGGATAATTTTGAAATCACTACGTCTGAACACTAAGCATTCATCCGAATCAAATAAAGCAAGATTTCCCTTGTCACACAATTGGCTTATGCTCAAGAGATTATACTTTAATCCTTTAACAAGTAATATATGCTTAATAGAGGAATTTTCATCCTTACCGACCGAGCCGATGCCGATAATCTTTCCTTTATTGTTATCACCGAAGATAACACTTCCTCCTTCTTTGTGTTCTAATTGAAGGAATTTGGATTCATCTCCCGTCATATGCTTGGAGCATCCACTATCAAGGTACCATAGTACACTTGATCCCTTCAAGCACACCTACAAAACAAATTAATGTTCTTTAGGTACCCATGCCATCTTGGGTCCTTGGGGGTTAGGCATATTATAATGATGCGATTGAGTAATATGTCTATGACGTGTAAAGCATGCAGGAGCAATATGACCAATACGTCTACAATAATGACAAGTCACATTTGGGTTATGCATCCTTCTAGGTTCATAGTAACTAGACGGATGAAAATTTCTTACTCTATTTTGAACACTATGACTATTTCGCATTTGATGAGAATTATTTCTCCTACTATGAGCTCTAGGATGGGCAGCATTTCTAGAGTGATTGTTTCTCGGTTGAGAGCCATTTCTAGGTCTTCTCAAAGGTTCAATATTTGGCCTAAAATATGCATCATTTCTAGGGTAACTATTTCTAGGTGGTAAGTCATTTCTAGGTCTCCTAAAATGTTCAACATTTTGTCTAGCATGCATATTGGTTCTAGGATTGCTATTTCTAGGATAAGCATTTGTTTTATTAGTCCTAGGTTGAGCCTTAGGTGGTTGGGGTTTGGCATCAACCTTTTCTTTAACCTCATTCTTAAATCCTATGCCATGCTTGGTTGATTTCAAATTTACAAGGACCTCATTCAAATTCTTGTGGGAAGAATTAAACTTATCTAAGGTACCTTTGAGTCTATCTACCTCATTTTTGAGATGCAAGCAAGAAGAACAACTTTTAGTAGAACTTTCGGGCTTATCGGCGCTTCTTTTTCCAAAAAACTTGTTTTCCTCTTTCAGCTTTTCATTTTCTAAAACCAGTTTTTCTAAATCCTTTTCTTTCAAAGAAAGCTGTTTTTGAAAATCCTTTTCTTTTAATGAAGCATTTTCTTTTATGCCCTTAACAGTTTTTGAAGCCTTAATAAACTCAGCATATAATTCATCAAAAGCAGTTCGCATTTCTTCAAGAGTGAAGAAGTTTTTAGACGAGATTTGACATACCTCATCTTTGTTGTCTTCTTGTGCCATAAGGCAAAGATTTTCTGCTTCGTCTTCTTCTCCTTCGCTTGACTCATCTCCGGAGTCGCCTCCCCAAGAAATGTATGCACGTTGCTTTTTAAAAGGTTTCTTCTCCTTTTTGATGTTTGGGCAATTTGATTTGATGTGCCCAGTTTCACCACATTCATAGCACTTGATTTGTTCGCCTTGCTTTTTGCCCTTGCGTTCGTACTCCTTGCGCATGAACTTTTGAAATCTTTTGATAACGAGTCCAAACTCGTTGTCTCCTTCCTTATCAATTTGCGGTTGGCTTGTGCTCGCCTTTAGAGCTATTCTTTGCCTCCTTTGATCATCAACGAAAGGGTTAAGAATAGTAGATTCATAGGTCTTAAGGTTACCTCTTAGTGCGTCGATGGTGACGTTTGAAACGCCAATGGATTCTTGAATTGCATCGGCCTTTGATCTCCATGCCGGTGTGAGACTTCTAAGAATTTTTCGCACGAGCTCTCTATCCGTGAATGTTTTCTTGAGAGCATGTAGGTCATTTACGATTATTGAAAATCGCTCAAACATTTCGTCCACCTTTTCACCTTCCTTCATGTGAAATAATTCATAAGAATGGGTTAGGAAATCAATTTTTGCTTCCCTTACCTGGTCCGTACCTTCGTACGTAACTTCTAGCTTGTCCCACATCTCCTTTGCCGTTGTGCAACATGATATTTTCCTGTAATCGTCAGCATTAACAGCACAATATAATAAATTAATTGCTTTAGCATTATTTTGAACCTTTCGGATGTCATCCGCGTCATACTCATCCTCGGACTTGGGAACCCATTCGTTTTCCACCTTCTTTGTTGGAATTTGGTTTCCCTTCATTATCACCTTCCAAAGGTGAAAGCTGTTAGACTGAATGAAGATCTTCATCCTCTCCTTCCAGTACGTGTAATTTGTACCGTTGAATAGAGGTGGTCGTGTGGAGCACTGTCCTTCATCAATTCCTGCAAAAGAATCACGAGTAGAAGCCATGGATGGTTCTCTCAAACTGTTAAGTTTTCAGAGAGTTGGGCTCTGATACCAATAATTAGTAAATACGCTTAACGCTAGAGGGGGGGTGAATAGCGTTATAATAAAATTTAGCGTAAACTTGCGGAAATTAAAATTTGCAGGAAATAAATAAGTGTGTTAAATAAACAAAAAGGAAAGAACGCACCGATATATTCTGGTTCACCACAACACGTGGCTAATCCAGTACCCGAGAGACTCTCTCGAGATTTTCCACTAACTTGTTAAGCTTACGGGTGCTCAACAAACCTTTACACCTTACGGACACAAGCCTTAACACCTTTGCTCGGAGATACAACACTCCAAGACTTCAACCAAGGAAACACAAGTTCCTTGCAACAAGAGAATCACAATTCTCTTACAAGTGTATAAAACACTAAACACTCAAACAAAATACTCCTTAATGAGTAGATATGAGTAAAAGAAGTAAGCTCTAGATCACAACAACTTTGGATAAGAATATGGCTCTCAAAAGCTTTATGAAATTGAATATAAAATGATAAACAAAAGTATGCAAGCTTATAGCAATGTAATGATCAGTTGTAGTATGTTGTTGTTTTTAAAACACTGAAATGAAGCTGTATTTATAGTTGAAAAACTTGGCATTACCGTTGCCTAATTGCCAATTAAGAGTTGCTGATTTTACTCAATGACAATCGATTGTCAAACCCCAACAATCGACTGTCTGCCAGTCAGATCAAAATTCAATCCCAGATTTTACGCTTGATAATCGATTACTTTCAATCCATAATCGATTACTGGCAACGTTCAAAAAATCCTTTCCAGATTTTACCACAAACAATCGATTGTCCAGTATCAACAATCGATTACTCAGCAACGTTCAAAAAATCTTTTCCGGATTTTAATCAAAACAATCGATTATACAGAATCAATAATCGATTACCCAATAACGTTCAAAAAATCTTTTCCGGATTTTAATCAAAACAATGGATTATACAGAATCAATAATCGATTACCTGACGGTATTTGAAAACTTTACGACAACGGTCAGCTTCACAATCGATTGCACAAAGTCAACAATCGATTACTTATCATTTTTGAAAAACATTTTAGACACTGTCTCTTTGACAATCGATTGTCCAATGTAACAATCGATTATTTAATAAATTTGAAAATCACTGGAAGACACTGTCTCAACATAATCGATTACCATTAGCTCATAATCGATAATTTTGAGTTTTGAAAAACTTTGATGGACACTGCCTCAGTCACAATCGATTGTCATTAGTTCACAATTGATTGTCATGCAGGTTTGAAAAACCTGATGCTCACTGTCTTACTCACAATCGATTGTCATTAGTTCACAATCGATTGTCATGCAGTCTTGGCTTAAAACAATCGATTATCATAAGTACATAATCGATTATCTTAGTCCAGATTTTTAAGGCATGTCTAAAAATTATTTTGACTACTGTAAATATGCATGATTTAAAATCATTTGACATTAAATTAAATATGCATGATTTTGGAAAATAGTTTTAAGAGAGAAGCCATGTTACGAGTCAAGTTGTAGTATCAAGATCACATTTAAGAATGACTCAATTAAACTATATACTTTGTCTTGAGCTTGAATCTCGTTGTATATCAATTGTGCACTTGTTTCTTGAACTTCGTCATATATCAATTTTCGCTTCGTTTGTCATTCATCAAAACCTATACAAAAGAACACACGTTTTAGTATATTGCATTGAGAACGTGTTTCCAACATGGGTGACGCGATCGCGTAGGGTTAAATAGGGCCAGAGATTTTTATTGATCGCGATCACGGGAGGACCCACGCGATCGCGTAGAAGGATTTCGCTGGGCAGATCAGTTTAAGTTTAAACATTTCATCCGCGACTTGGGTTTATTTTCCTCCATTTTTGAGCAAGCTTGGGAGATTTTGGAAAGGAATTAAGAGGGTTTTGACTGGGAATGGTTTGGAGGTAAGTTTTATGAGTTAAATACACCTCTTAATCAAAGAATTATCTATTAATTCTCTAAATTTGGGTATAAAATTGAAGAAACTAGGGCTTGAGTTTTTTATATTTCTAATTGGGATTTGATAGGCCAATTGAGCTCGGATTTGGGATTTCTTGTTATGTATGAACTCGTGGAGAGACGAGGATTTCGGAAATGTAAGTATAGTAATTTTTCGAGAAGCGGGCCCAGGGCTCGGGTTTTGCTAGTTTCGAGGTTCTTGCTATAATTCGATTGTTTTCGATTGGGTATTGTACCATTTGCATATTGTGATGTATTCGCTCTATTTTTGGCTAGATTCGACACACGTGGAGGCCTATTTGAGGGGAAAAGGCGTCGCGAGCTTGAGAATTTGCCGGTTCGAGGTGAGTAATACTTGGGAATGATATCCTGAGGGTTTGAAACCCCGGATTTGTACATCTTAGTGCTATATTATGGTGACTTGCACACTGGACCTGAGCGTGGGGTAGAGAACCTTTGGAGATTGTGACTTGGTCCGTCCTGGTTGTTGGTTTTTACCGCGAAATTGTAAATGATTTATTGTTATCATTATGACTTGGGTTCATTGCCATACTTGGGGTTTATTGCCGATTATTTGAACTCTTTATGATTATCATCACAGTTTTCCTCACTATTTCAAAGATTATTTAAACTCTGTCAATGTGATTTATACTGTTTCATGAACTCAGCTATATTTTTCTCAAACTTGGAGTTTTAACTGATATTTGAACTATTGTTTGAGCTGAGTATTACTGTTTGACGGATGCCCGATGGTCTTTTGACTATTTTGTACTGATTGAGGTTGAGGGTCATATGTGAGGGCATGAAGAGTGATGTAAGGAGGCTTTCAGGCCTCGAGTATTATATGTGCATATGCATATACATGCATGGATCAGACTGCACGCCGCAGTAGCATATTGCGTGGATCGGGCTGCACTCCGCAGTATTATATATTATACATATTGGATCAGGCTGCACGCCGCAGCATTATTTATATTATATTGGGTCGGACTGCGCGCCACAGCATTTTTTGTGCTTGGGCTGTAGGAGCCCATCTGGAGTCTGTACACACCCCTAGTGGGCATAGGGTACCCATGGATCGGGCTACGCGTTGTATCAGTCATGCGCATTGCATTCACGCATTCACTCCTATTTGTACTGTGTGGCACGACATTTAGCACTCATATATCATTGGCATACATACTGTTACTTGCCTTGTTGACCAGATACCCTGGTGTTATGTGTTAAGGAGTGCTGAGCGCGAGAGGCTGATGTTATATGTTGTGAGTCGGAGTGAGCCCGCGAGGCTGATACTATACTGAGAGTTGATAATTGAGCCCGAGCGGCAGGTTTCTGATTACTACCTAATTGTTGAAATTACCTTTGCAACTGTTGAAAAAGAGATTTTGAACTAATTTTGAGATTTTCTGAAGGAATTTTCACGGTATTTCGGTTTTGCTCAAAGAGGGTTGTCTTGATTTTATAGCAGTTTGGTGTACTCACACGCATTTTCTTATCTCTCAGATATTATTCTCTCTTATTACCACTGAGTTAGAAGTACTCACTTTACTCGCTGCACCTTGCGTGTAGTTGCATGTATTGTTCACCCGGTAGCGGGTTATTAGCAGGACTGAAGGCCATATTTTTGTAGTTGAGCAAGGTGACCGCCAGCATTTGCGGCACTGCATTCTGACTTTGAGTTCCGGTATTTACCTTGTATATATATTTTATTGGATCAATAGTAGTGTCCCTACTCATTAGATGCTCGTGACTTGTGACACCTCGGTCGGGTTGTATTGGAATGAAATTTCATAGTTAAATTCCATTAAGTAATATTCCTATTCATTTATGTTTAATAGCTGCCAAAAGAGTATTTGGGGTTGTTGGCTGGCCTTGTCTTCACGAGAGGCGTCATCACGACCGGGTATGGAATTAGGGTCGTGACAAGTTGGTATCAGAGCATAGGTTACTAGGTCTCACGAGTCATGAGCAGGGTTAGTAGAGTCTCGCGGATTAGTATTGAGACGTCTGTATTTATCCTCGAGAGGCTGCAGAACCTTTAGGAAAACTTCCCATTCTTGGAATTCTCATCGTGCGTAGTTGATTCAGTTTGAGATAATTCTTGAAATTCTTTCCACACGTCTGTATATGCACATAAGCGCTCAGTAGTATATGTGCCTTGATGGCTTGTGATTCCCCGATTGAGGGGCGAGAGGTAATCTCTGTGTGTTCATGTTGGGCCAGTCTGGAGGACTTAAGGCCGGATATTTGCTCATGGCTTGAGCACCGAGGTGCTGACTGTGAGAGAAAGTGTTTTGAACTTATATGTTTAGCCGGAATGGTGGCTTGATATCCATGTTATGAGTATGCTAGTACTGTGAGATGTATCGATATAATGTTGGTAATGATGAAAACGTCTGCTGGATAACAGATGAGCTATTAAGTGTTTGTTCCTATTGCAGTCTGTTGTGTAGCCTGAGGCATGGGCGCGTCAAGAATATTTTTGTCCCCTAACTGGAAGTGAGGTGCAATACATGTGGCAGTATGAGTTAAGATTCAGAAAGACTAGATGGATATGTGTTACGTATATGATAGGGGAAGGTATGTGGAATAATTAGAATGAGGCGAAGCAGGTGGGTTATCTCCTTCGGAGGGTTTTGAGCGGTACGATCCTTATGTGTATGTAAAATATCTTATGTGTAATCGAAGGGTATGTGTTGTATTTTGAAGAATTGGGACACTTAAGAAAGTGGACTCAGCTGATATGGAAAGGAATGCGAGGTTTGTAGAGAATGTCAGTGCTAGATGATCTATATATTCACAAAACTTGTAATGATTTGAGTTTGATCCCATTGTGACATCATTAGAGTAAAAGGGTTTTGAGTTGCTAAGAGTGCCTTAATATATGGCTTCGAGCCAAGTTGGGGAGGTTGCTGTTGGTCAGCTAATTGCATGGTTATGTGGTATGTTGGTTCCGTTTTGAGGTATGATAGTAGATCAATTCCGGTTATGGAAATTGAGCCGAGGATGTCACATGTGAATAAAAAATTCTACAAAGGTTATATGGTACTTTTGTAAATGCGAGAAAATACTAGGATGTTTTGAGCTGCTGTTGATAAAGAATGCTCGGTGCATAAAGAAGGAAAATGGTTGTTTGTATCTGTTGAAATCATGTTCTGCGGTGTCAGGGTGCTAATGAGGCATGAGTGGTTTCGTTCGTGTAGAGGGGGTGAATTGCAGCTGAATAAGAGTGAACGATTCTCGAGAAGGGTTTTACTATGTTCAAGATTTTGCATGTAACAATCAGGTGTCTTGAGTTTGTGTATGTGGCTAGAGACTAAGTTTTCATTAGAAAAGATCAAGACTTGTGATATTTTATGTTAATCATGGGATTCTATGTATCCGTATTTGGAAGGTAATGGTGACGAACTCAGATTCGTAGGAAGTTCTTCAAGGTAAAGCATTCTGGAATATTGTATTTCTAAAAAGTGTTCGAGAGGGTATTCAGTGGCCTATGGGTCTTAGATAGTGTGGTCTTATGTGGGAATCTCGTGTGGTAACCTAAATTGAGGTATTGTGGTGCTACTACTGGGGAGAATATCAAATTAATGATGAATCAGGAAGGAAATTAGATAAATAGAATAGCTTGATAATAAACCAAATAGGTATGATAAGGGTATGATTAATTCTTGTATGTGTTCGAGGTAATGAGCCTTACGGGTATTGTGCAGCAAACTTTTAAGTGCTGGTAGTTTTCTTAACTTGGTTTGGGTAAAAGGATTCAGTCCTGGCAGTTTAGCTTGTGCAATGAATTGAGAGAAATAGCTCTGGATGTGTTTTATCGTGGTTTGAAAATAAGTATATTTAATATAGGTATGCGAAGCATGGAGTGTGTAATAATTTTTTCTCCTATATGGGATCCTGAAAGTTCTTGACTAGTTGAGTGCGTTGATGTCTGTGACGCATGAGAGAGATAGGAGTCCTCATGTTATCCTAGAGTGGTATGGTCTATGTGTTATGACATGGAGAATTAAGATTTGCGTGTTCAATGTTTTGGTTCAGTTCGTAATGGGAAATCAGTAAATTATTGAGCAACACGAACAACTACAGGTGAGTAAAAAATGGATCTTCATATGATTAAGGTGATGTAAAATGATGATACGTCAGTAGTATCGCGATATTTTCCTATTGGATCGACTGCGGATATTTGAGTATTGATGGTGCAGGAAATTTTGAATATCTTTCGTGGTAGGCACGGATACGTGAGGTGTGTTATGTATTCATACGGCGGAGTGTGGGATCAGGCATAGTGATTCATGCGTTATATGTGCTGGGAAATAGAAGTTCTCGTGATCCGACCATGCGGTGGTTGGGGGTCGTGTATCGACATCGTCTAGCAGTTGTTGGAAATTGAAGGTCCGAGTGGGTCTTTTTTTGCTTGGTATGTTAAATTTGGGTTATGATATTAGATTGTAGATTGGTTGTTCCAATGTCAGGTTGTCTAGACTAATGTGTTATGGGCTATGTTGGAAAATGCCACAGGCTGTGTGGCAAGGTACATGGGATTATGTTCTAGCAGGGTAGCTTGTATTCCAGAGACCAGCGGATGGCTGGAAAGCATTGATTATTGATTGGCATTCGTGGCGGATGTCAGTGCAGAGGTTTCTACCATTGATTCGGTTCCGCCATTGAGGGACTTTTCGGATGCGTTTCTTGTGGCTGGGCATGAGGCTATATGTGTTTATTGTAATGAGCAGATTTGACTCAATGTGCATCTCCTTTTGTGAGATATATGTGTGGATCGGGTGGTACGCCGCCACGGGTACGTTATCTAGACCGGGTTGCACGCCTCAACAGTGCGATGTGGAGAATAGTTTCCTATATGTTACTTTGTATGCCTTTTTCCTAGTTTTTGAGGAAAATCCGTATTGGGTGTTGCTCGGCGAATAGTGCATCGGTTGTGTCCTTTTAGAATTGAATAGTGTATTATACTTGCTTCACCGTGGGTGTGATGGATTGCTTGGTTTCGGAACTCAATATGTGTGTGGCTGTCTGTGTTGAGCATGGTGACTTGAGGTGCTTCATGGGTAATAGTGTTTGGATAGAGTCGCGCGTTCTGGCAAGGCCACGCGATGTTATGACCCTTCGAGGAGGATTAGGTACTCTATTTCTATAATGTGAGATGGGATATCAGTTCTGTGTTGTGATCGTACGGAGGAATTTGAGTTACAGCTCTTTCGTTTGAGTCAGTTGTCATGATTTGAGTGTGTTCAGATCGTTTCTTATTGGTGCATGTGTTGAGCACGTTGTGACTTAGGAGAGCAATCAGAATTGAATTTGGAAACTCGGTGTAGAATAAGGCTTGAATTGGCAAAGTTTGAGTTTGGCGGATTCCGGTTGGTAGGTGATATTTTGATGCGAGGGTTGAAATGGAATTTCGAGAACCGCAGTAGCTTCGTTAGGTGATTTGGATATGTCTGCAAATTTTCAGGTCATTCGGACGTCGTTTGGTTGGGTTTTGATCGAATATGAGTCAGGAAGTTTTAAGAAAAATTTAGGCTTGAATCTGTGGTAATATGAGGATTCTTGTGTTGTTGTACGTGTTTTTTATGATTGGAACAAGTTCGTATGATGTTTTAGAGTAGGTTGGTGTTTTTGGTTGAGGTCCCGGGGGGCCTCAGGGTGATTTCGGATGATTTCCAGGAAGTTTGGACTTAAAAATTTCTGCAGAAAAATGAAGCAGCAGTGCAGTAGGAATTTGGCCATCGCAATCGCGTGAGTTAGGTTGCGATCGCGTAGGCCTGTGATGTTGGTCTTCGCGTTCGCTGGTTCTGGGTCACGTTCATGTAGGGTGGACTCTTTGTTAACTGCGATCGCAGTTTGGGTGACGCGATCACGTAGGGTTAAATAGGGCCAAAGATTTTAGTTAATCGCGATCGCGGGAGCACGCACGCGATCGAACAGAAGGATTTCGCCGGGCAGATCAAATTATGTTTAAACATTTCATCCGCGAATTAGGTTTATTTTCCTCCATTTTTGAGCAAGCTTGGGAGCTTTTGAAAAGGAATTAAGAGGGTTTTTACTAGGAATCGTTTGGAGGTAAGTTTTATGAGTTAAATACATCTCTTAATCAAAGAATCATCCATTAATTATCTGAATTTGGGTATAAAATTGAAGAAACTAGGGCTTGAGTTTTTAATATTTCAAATTGGGATTTGATAGATCAATTAAGCTCGGATTTGGGAGTTCTTAGTATGTATGAACTCGTGGAGAGACGAGGATTCCGGAAATGTACGTTTCGTAATTTTTCGAGAAGTGGGACCGGGGCTCGGGTTTTGCTAGTTTTGAGGTTCTTGCTATAATTAGATTGTTTTTGATTGGGTATTGTCCCATTTGTATATTGTGATGTATTCGCTCTATTTTTTGCTAGATTCGACACGCGTGGAGGCCGATTTGAGGGGAAAAGGCGTCGCGAGCTTGATATTTCGCCGGTTCGAGGTGAGTAACACTTGGGAATGATATCCTGAGGGTTTGAAACCCTGGATTTGCACATCTTAGTACTGTATTGTGGTGACTTGCACACTGGACCTGAGCGGGTAGAGCACCTTTGGGGATTGGACTTGGTCCGTCCCAGTTGTTGGTTTTTACCGCGAAATTGTAGATGATTTATTGTTATCATTATGACTTGGGCTCATTCCCATACTTGGGGCTTATTCCTGATTATTTGAACTCTTTATGATCTATTATCATAGTTTTCCTCGTTATTTTAAAGATTATTCGAACTCTGTCCATGTGATCTATACTATTTTATGAACTCAGCTATATTTTTCTCAAACTTGGAGGTTTAACTGATATTTGAACTATTGTTCGAGCTGAGTATTATTGTTTTACGGATGCCCGAGGGGCTTTTGACTATTTTGTACTGATTGAGGCGGAGGGCCATATGTGAGGGCATGAAGAGTGATGTAAGGAGGCTTTCAGGCCTCGAGTGTTATGTGTGCATATGCATATACATGCATGGATCGGACTGCACACAACAGTAGCATATTGCATGGATCGGGCTGCACGCCGCAACATTTATATTATACATTTTGGATCGGGTTGCACCGCCGCAGCATTATATATATTATATTGGATCGGGCAGCACGCCGCAGTATTTTTTGCGCTTAGGCTGTAGGAGACCCTCCGGAGTCTGTATACACCCCCAGTGAGCGCAGGGTATCCATGGATCGGGCTACGCGCTGCAACGGTAATGTGCATTGCATTGCATTATATTCATGCATTTACTCCTATTTGTACTACGTGGCACGACATTTAGCACTCATATATCATTGGCATACATACTGTTACTTGCCTTTTTGACCAGATACTCTAGTGTTATATGTTAAGTAGTGTTGAGCTCGAGAGGCTGATGTTATATGTTATGAGTCAGAGTGAGCCCGCGGGGCTGATAATGTACTGAGAGCTGATAATTGAGCCCGAGGGGCAGGTTTCTGATTACTTCCTACTTGTTGAAATTACCTTTGCAACTGTTGAGAAAGCATATTTTCAAAAGAGTTTTTGAACTGATCTTGACATTTTCTAAAGGAATTTTCACGGTATTTCAGGTTTTCTCAAAAAGGGTTGTCCTGTCTTTTATAGCAGTTTGGTGTACTCACACGTGTTTTCTTATCGCTCAGATATTATTCTCTTTTATTACCATTGAGTTGGAAGTACTCACTTTACTCCATGCACCTTGCGTGTAGTTGCAGGTATTGTTCAACCGGTAGCGAGTTAGTTGCAGGACCGAAGGTCATATGTTTGTAGTTGAGCAAGGTGACCACCAGCATTCGTGGCAACGCATTCTGACTTTGAGTTCCAGTTTTTACCTTGTATATATATTTTGGCCCAATAGTAGTGTCCCTATTCATTAGATGCTCGTGACTTGTGACACCACGGTCGGATTGTATTGGAATGAATTTTATAGTTAAATGTCATTAAGTAATATTCCTATTCATTTATGTTTAATAGCTGCCTAAAGAGTATTTGTGATTGTTGGCTGGCTTTGTCTTCACGAGAAGCGTCATCACGATCGGGTATGGAATTGGGGTCGTGACACAGCAGCAGGGAAGAGGACGCAGCACGCATCTGCAAGTAAGAGACGCAGGACGCAGCAGCAGGGGAGAAGCTCTTTCAAGTAGAATTGATAACAAAAACCCTAACTAGAATGGTTATTAGGGATGGGCTAAAAAACTGGGAAAAGTAGTTAAAAGAAAAAAAGGTTTGCCGCTCGATTTAGGCGAAAAATCAAAAGTTTTAGGCCATCGTATGTCAAAATAATTTTATTGCCAATAAAATTCTTTATTGTTGCTATTTTTATTGCCAACAAAAATCCTTTATTGTTGCCAATTTTATCTATAATTTCATTTTATTATGTTAAATGTTTTATTTTTTGCAACAACTAAAATTAGTTGTTGCCATTTATTAAAGTTTGGCAACCATACAATAGTTGTTGCTAGAACGTTGTTATCATTTTTAAAATTTTAAAGTTTATTATCTAAACTATAGAATATGACAACAAAATTAATATATTTGGCAATGAGAAAATTTTGTTGCCAAAAAATCTATGCTATAGCAACAATTTTATTGAGTTGTTATCATTTATCCATTTTTGCCAATAATATTTTAATTATTGCTAAAACGTTGTTGCAAATTCCATACTTTTTTGTGGTGACACTTTCATTTTTAGACCAAGGGAGCTCGGTTGAGGTCATTTTTCGAGAGATTTTCAAGAAAAATATTGGAGTAAGTGTTCTTAACTCAATTCTGGTTAGATTACCCAAATCCCTTGTTATTTTTAACATGTAATTGATGATTTTAATTTGGAAAAGTTTGAAAACCCTCTTGTATATATTTGAGGGTCGAAATGTCATCGAAAATTAGTAATTTTGGTATGGTTGGACTCGTGGCGAGATAAATAACTTGTTGATGTAAAAGTTTCTGAGTTTTGAGAAATGGGCCCGGGGCTCGGGTTTTGCTAATTTCGGGATTTTTGATATTTTTTTATTGTTTTCGATCGGGTTTTATTCCCTTAACATATTATGGCATATTCATTGTGGTTTTGGTAAGATTCGGCGTGCGTGGAAACCTATTTGAAGAGCAAAGGTGTCCCACGCTAGAGATTTAGCCGGTTCGAGGTGAATAATGATTGTAAATGATATCCTGAGGGTTTGAATCTCCGGATTGCACATCGTATTGCTATATTGACGTGAGACACACGCTTGATAATGAGCGTGGGGTCATTTACTATTAGGGATTGTGACTTGGTCCGTCCCGATTGATAATTTTACCGCGTATTTGACTGAAACTTATCTGTTATCGTCACGATTTGGAGTGATTGTCATATTTGGGCTTCGTGCCAGTTATTTGAACCCTTCAGGGATGGTTGTTGATATTTCCTCACTCTTTTGATGTTATACTTGAACTCGATCATGTATTTTCCAATGTTTTCAAAACTCAGCCAAGTTATTTTGCTTTAACACTTGAAATGACATTTCCAATACTATTTTTGGGTTGAGTATCATGTTTTACTGTTGTCCGAGGGGCTTATGTGATTTTTGACTGAGTAAGGCAAGGGGCCTGAGTTGTGAGATACTTTTGGATCAGGCTGCACGCCGCAACAGTGTTATATTGATACTGATATAAGGCAGAGGGCCTAAATTTGATGCCACGAGATGGCTTGATATTGCGCTTGGGCAGTAAGAGACCCCTCCCGGAGTCTGCACAGCCCCAATGAGCGTTGTCGACGTTAAATGGATCGGGTTACACGCCACAACGAATATAGATCGAGTTGCATGCCGCAATGAATATGGATCAGGCTGCACGCCGCATTGAATATGGATCGGGATGCACGCCGCAGCGATACTGGTACTATTTTATGTGTTTACTTTATTTCATTTGTTTGCCATCATCTGTTGTTCTGCTACTTCTTGCAATATTTACATGATATTCTGACATTATCTGATTTATACAAGAGGGGTTGCTCTGATGGTAAGCAACCCCCACTTCCAACCGAAAGGTTGTGAGTTCGAGTCTCTCCAAGAGCAAGGTGGAAAGTTCTTGGAGGAAAGGATGACGAGGGTCTATTTGGAAACAACCTCTCTACCCCAAGATAGGGGTAAGGTCTGCGTACACACAACCCTCCACATACCCCACTAAGTGGGATTATACTGGGTTGTTGTTGTCTGACATTATCTGATAACTGAGTGTTGTGCCCGAGGAGAAGAATTCTGTGCTTATCTGCACTATTTATTTTGCATTCATTTGTGTAATCGCTGAAAAGTCATTTTCAAAAGAGGCTTAAACTGAGTTAAGATATTTCTAAAGATTTCAGAGCTTCACTACTTACTTAAAGGGGTTTACTCCGCTTCTATACATCATGATGATCTGTTATATGTAATTTCTTACTGCTCTGTTTTTATTTACCTTTATTACCCACTGAGTTGGTGTACTCACTTTACTCCATTCACCTCATGTACAGATGCGGGTATTTGTTCACCCGGTAGCGGGTTTTGAGCTGATTGGGGATTTAGTTATCGGAGTTGAGCAAAGTGACCGCCATCTTTCACGGCACCACATTTCTTCCTTTTGATTAAAAATCCTATTCTGTATATTACAAGGCTTGAAGTTGTATTTAGACTCTTATAGATGCTCGTGACTTGTGACACCCTGGTTTGTGCTGTTTTTGGGGTTTTTAGCGCACTTAAATGAGAAATCTTCTGTTTAAATTGTGGTTATTTAATCATATTAAAATTGTGTATTACTTTAATTATTCTAGAAAGGCAAATGGGTTGGTTGGTTGGCCTTGACCTCATGAGAGGCGCCATCACGACCATATCGGGGTTTCAGTCGTGACACATACCTAACAAATTGCCTAGTATGTAATTATTATATAAAATATCAAATTTAATTCTAGGTAACAAATTACTATGAATCAATGAAAATCAAACTAATATTTTACAAAAACTTAACATATAATTCTTCTTACTGTATAATTTATGTGTAATATTTAAGTTTCTAAAAATATGCAATTTTGAAAATATTATGTCCATAATTGTAATATTTTTAATGTAATTCATCTTTTGACATTAATTAAAAATAAAATTAATATTAATAAATTAAAATAAATCATAAGCTAATGTTATTATTAATTTACAAGATAATTACTATTAAACCACTTTCAGTTAGTTAAGTATCAATTAATAGTCCAATCAATCATTAATATTACTTAACGATATTACTAATGCACTTCTAATTAGTGTAGTTATCATTTCATAAACTAAACAACGAGTAATATTTCATAAGAATACTGCTAATACACTTTTACTTAGCAGAATTTTTAGTGTATAGGCTAATCAATCACTAATTTTTCTTACTGGTGTTACTAATACACTTCTACTTAGTGCAATTCTCAATGTATAAGCTAATCAACCAGTAATAGTTCTTAAAAATACTATTAATACACTTCTACTTAATTAATCTAATTATTACTACTATTACACTTCTACCTAGTGTAATTCTCGTATTTGCGAGCTTCGCAAATACGAAGCTCAGGTCGCAAATGTGACATGTGCAACTGATAACTTAGAAAAAGAAAAAGATATCAATTATAGAATTATATTTGGACAAAATTTATTTGATTTTGAACTCCTAAACAGTAGAAATTTTGTTTGAGTTTATAATTTTATCCAACATAAACTATATTTTTAAAGGATAAAAAAGACGAATGATATTTTGCTAACGGTATTCGTCTTTTATTTATTTATTTATTATTGTCATTATTATTATTATTATTATTACTACTACTACTATTATTATTATTATTATTGTTATTATTATTATTATTATTATAATTATTATTATTATTATTATTATTATTATTATTATTATTATTATTATTATTATTATAGTAGATAGATACATATAGATTTAAATAGAAGCGCATTTGGAAAATATAAATAATATGTTTGGTAAAATTTACTTAAACACAATTCATTTATCAACTAAATAATAAAGAAAGTAAGGACAAAACAAAAAAATCCAAAACATCAACAAACTTGAATATAAAAAATTTACAATAACCATTACAAGTTCATCTAAAATTCAAAATTATTATAAAAGTAACAATGTTCTAATTATTAAATTATTATATATATATATATATATATATATATATATATATATATATATATATATATATATATATATATATATATATATATAATGTTAAAATGCTTTTTTGGGACTCGTTTTGGGTTCTCCGTCCCTGGACAAGAATATATTCAAAAATTCCTAAAGCACAGGCATGAAGCTTAGTTTTGTGGGCATACACACCAAAGTGTTTGACTATGCGTCCAAAATACGCATAATGTGTAATGGTTAGGGCTAGTCCAATACTTCCTACTTAAACCATGTGTCAAATTCTCTAATTAACACTATTGATGCTTAAAATTCTTTAACAAATTAATGATTGTTATGAAATAATATAAAAACAAGAACAATAATGCAAGAATAAGAACAATATAGAGAGAGAATAGGGAGAGAGAGAAGTATTCTTATTAATACTTGGGGTTATTTACAATGGGTAAGACCCCTCTATTTATAGGAAGAGGAATGACTTAGCTTCAAGCTAAAACTCTTAGACATTCACTCTAAATAGACTTCTATTTTATAACACTCCCCCTTGAATGTCTATTCAATAATGTACCTCATAAAACCTTAAAACCAAAACCCAATGGGAAAAATTAAAGTAAAGGAAAAAGAGTACACATGTTTGAATATGCGCCTATTGGTTGCCTCGTTAAAAACCTTGCAAGGAAAACCCAGTGGGACAAAACCTTGTAAGGGAAAAAGAGTGCAACGCGCATTAACTCCCCCTAATGAGTACATCAATTTATATCCTTGAGCATTTGCATTCCAATCTTGTGCATCATCTTCAAAACGATCTTTGGTAGACGTTTGACAAATCAACCATATTGACTTGAATAAATATTCCGCACCTTGAAATCATCATTCTTGATAGATATGAACATCTTCATATAATGTCGTGGAATAACTCTTCAATATCTCCATAGATGCATTCTCAATGCCATCATGCTTATAGTTATAGCAAGATACATATGTACACAAATTGTACTAAGAATGTGGTACTTCAGGACCAAGAATTGCATATGCTTCAAGCAACTTAAATCTTTCAAGTTAAGTCATATAAGCCATATAATAGACTTTAGATGCATATCAAGTTTTCCATGTCATGCTAGACAAATAAGATATCGAAAACTGACTATACATACCTTTGACTTTTATACTTTCAAGCATTTGAACTATAGGCTCAAAACTACATGTCTTTCATATGGAATCAATTCTTCTTGAATTGTATCTCTTCCATTTAGTTACTTTCTTTGGGTCAGCAAATGCGTATAGCATGCTTTGCAATATGTTGCAATTGAATTATCCCTTTTATGAACTTCAGGTTCATATCATGATATTCGGGGATATACATATACAAATGATAATTCATCCCATGTAACCTTTTCTCAAGTGTTTATCATGTCTCCCCCTCATGTTAGAAAAGCTAACTTGTTTCCTCAACTTTGGGAAATCATCTTTGTGCATTATCATGTCAATATACACGGCACATTAATAATAAGATGAAATTATTTGGTTCCTGACCTTGAACCACTTGTGAGGGGAGAATATAATATACTCTCGCATACAACGTATATCAAACTGATATATATAACTTTGTTCATAAGAAACAGTTTAGCTATTAAGTGGAAGCACTCAATAATTATCTTGCTAAACCAACTTTGATATAAACCAACTTATCAAGATGAACTATCTTGAGTAGAGAATCTGGAAATTATGCTCGAAGTTAGATTACTGAGCAATTTACCTTGCAAGCACCGGCCAGGCTACGGGTTAATAACAATTGTGCATGTAACCATTTCATAGATGCATCATATGTGGTATACATGGCTGGTGAATGGGCCCATATTCACCTTTGATATTTCCAGAATTTATGGGCTTCAACCCGAACTCTTTAGTTGGTCAGTTCATTAATGAGAACAAGTGATACAAGAGAATTCGTAAAGAACTTTCTAGTTCATTGATATTCACCTGTGTGAATTTGCACATCATACTTAAAATGAGATGGCTAACACGAATGCCAACTGAATAAATTATCAATATTGGTAAGCTTCAAATTTACACCATGACATGTGCACTTATCAATAAACTTCAGGTTTATTATGACATGGGTTTTATACCAATAGATATCCACTTTATTGTGGCATTCTTTCTTTTGTGTAGTACAAACTGGAGAACAAAGCGGGTAGCTTTTCATATGCAAATTACCCCGCTATAAGTTGTAGTAATAGGAGATATCAAAGCCTTCCTTTATTTATAGTCTCAATATAATCAATCGCTTTCGCGTGTACTTTGGAAACTGAATAAGTTTCTTTGAGACTTACTACAGCACAATACTCAATTGTGTTTCTCCAACATAGTAATAATTGGCTCTTCTAGAGCTCTCAATTAATTTTGTACTACCACAGATTCATTAACATCCATGTGGTGAATATCTTTCTTAAAGAGAAAGTTATACCATTATGGTCATGTCAAACTTATATGCAAGATATGTTTCTTGCATTATCGTTGTCCTTTAATAGTCATATTTCCAAAATACTTTGGCGTACAATAGGTACGTGACCAACGATCATTCATGCCATATATCATCTCAAACCTCCTTCTAGGGGTGAGTGTGGTATCATCTCAAACCTCCTTCTAGGGGTGAGTGTGGTATATTTAATACAAATTTCATGTTCATATTCTTCCAATAATGAATATGTATTCGTGAATCAGATGTTGTCACATTCACTTCGGGGATATGTGATTTTGTTATCCTTTTCAAATCTATAAATGCGTCAGGCATTTGATTTACTATTCTTTGCAAATGGATAATCTTTTGTGCCTCTTTCACAAATAGAGGTATGTGGATCAAGATGAGATAATGATGCATTTTTCCACAAAATTTCCCGTTTGGTTTCACCAACTTCTCCCCCTAATTTTGGGAAAAGTGTCTCATCAAATTGACAGCCTGCAAATCGTGCAGTGAACAAATCTCCTGTCAATGTTTCGAGGTAGCGAATAATGGAGGGCGATTCAACCTCAACATATATTCCTAACCTTCTTTGCAGACCCATTTTGGTGCGGGATGGCGGTGCTAAAGGCACATATACTGCGCATCCAAAAATTCTTAAATGGGATATATTGGGTCCATGACCCAATACCAACTGCAACGGGGAATATTTGTGTCAATTCGTCAGTCAGAGACGAACTAGCATTGCTGTATGCAAAATGGCGTGACCCCAAAACGAAGTGGGCAGCCGACAAACTAAAATGCTGCATGCAAAATGGCATGAACCCAAACCAAAGTGGGCAGCCAATGAACTAGCATTGCTGCATGCAAAATGGCGTGAACCCAAACCGAAATGGGCAGCCTCGTTTTCATGAAGAATTCAAGATTATTCTCATCTATTGTCTCAATATGATATCCATTTTGAATGATATCTTTAAAAACTCAACAAGTTCTTCTTAGACTTGGAGGAGAATATTGCATTCTCTAAGATAAACGTCATGCCTTTGGGCAGAGTTACAGTTGCTCTTCCGGAGCCTTCAATCAATTTACTTCCCATGGTTTGACATATAAAAGAAATACACGAACATATGAATAAATAAGTTCAATTCGTTTGTGTCACACAATATTTTCAAAATCTGCAGCTAACAGTTGACTAACGAAATCAGATATGTTATCCATAATTGATTACTTTGCAGTTTGAAAATTTCAGTTTAAACATTTTCTTCAAACAATCGATTGTTAAACACAAACAATCGATTGTTGAACATAGACAATCGATTGTTGGCTATTTTGAAAAATTCCAGATTACTGTCTTAACGACAATCGATTGTTTAGACATAGACAATCGATTGTGGATGATTTTTGAAATATCCAGATTACACAGTCTAACGACAATCGATTGTTAAACTTGACAATCGATTGTTGACTGTTTTTGAAAAATTCCAGAACACACTGTTTTAAAGAAAATCGATTGTTAATCATAGACAATCGATTGTTGACTGTTTTTGTAAAATTCTAGATCACTGTTTTAAAGACAATCGATTGTTGATCATTGACAATCGATTGTTTTGCAGTTTTTATGCGAAATATGAGATAACCGACTAGTTTTTCAGGTTAGTCGACTACCTCTACTGGAAAGTAAAAATATTATTGATATTTGAGCATATTGATACATTCCAAAGAACTAATACTGACATTATGTCATGAACTAACTAATACGAGCTAATACTGATGGCTATTAGTTTATTCATTCACTAATACAAACAAGTAAAATAAAATCAAATAGCTCCATCTTCTTTCATCACGGATCCATCACCGATTAGGTGGTCTATCTACCCCTCGGGTTGCTCAAAGAAGTCTGCCACATCCAAGTGGGTGATGTCAAAGTTGTCGTCAGAGACAAAATTCGTTTCAGGGCGTTTACTCTTTCGAGATGCTTGATAAAGGTCAACCAAGTGTCTTGGTATACGGCAAGTCTTTGACTAGTGCCCTTTCCCACTGCAACGATAACATATAGTTTCTGAACTATTTGCCTTAGGATCTTCATGACCCCGTTTCTGCTTTCGGCGGTTATCTCTCCTTGGGGGTTGACGGACTTCATTGGAATTTCTTCCTTGTCTACGTCCCTGGTTATGACCCCGTTTATGACCATGACCATGGCCCTTTTCATGTTTGGCATAATGAGAGTGCACCTTATCTGCTTCAGGCAGTGGTGTGGACCCAGTGGGTCGATTTTCATGATTTCTCATGAGCAGGTCATTATTTCGCTCAGCCACTAGTAGAAGAGAAATCAGTTCAGAGTACTTTGTAAAGCCTTTCTCTCTGTACTGTTGTTGCAGTACTATATTGGAGGCATGAAACGTTGTAAACGTTTTCTCAAGCATATCATAATCGGAGATATTATCCCCGCATAGCTTCAATTTAGAAGTAATTCTGAACATAGCAGAATTATATTCAGAAACGGACTTAAAGTCCTGGAGCCTCAGATGAGCCCAATCATATCGTGCTTGTGGCAGAGTGACCAACTTCAGGTTGTCATATCTCTCCTTTAAGCCGTTCCACAAGACGAGTGGATCCTTGACGGTGAGATATTCAATCTTCAAACCTTCATCAAGGTGATGGCGCAAGAAAATCAAGGCCTTCGCACATTCTTGGGTGGATGCTTTTTCTCTATCTTTGATGGTGTCTCCGAGACCCATAGCATCTAAGTGGATTTCAGCATCCAACACCCATGTCATATAGTTCTTGCCCGAAATTTCAAGGGCAACGAACTTTCTTTTCGTAATGTCAGACATAATCGAAAATTAAATTAGGAAGAGGGAAATACCTTAGATTTCTCGAGAATGGTTCTTGAGACGGTAGAGTCTCGTGCTGATAACGTGTTATGAAATTATATAAAAACAAGAACAATAATGCAAGAATAAGAACAATATAGAGAGAGAATAGGGAGAGAGAGAAGTATTCCTATTAATACTTGGGGTTATTTACAATGGGGTAAGACCCCTCTATTTATAGGAAGAGGAATGACTTAGCTTCAAGCTAAAACTCTTAGACATTCACTCTAAATAGACTTCTATTTTATAACAATGATTAAATTTTTATTCAAGAATAAGTCAAATACCGAGCCATATAATTGCATATTTACTAATTGAGAATATCATGAGTGTGAATATCATTAGACCATTTCTTCTAAATTGGATAATCAAAATATTTATCTTATTGTTATTGGTCATCGTGTCTTAAATTATTAAGCTTTTATTGTTTTGCTCTTTGAAAGTAATTTCGTATATATATGAAGGGGTAATCATTTAAATTCTAGTATTGATGAACTTTTTTGATTATTTACTTTTAGGGAGGTAAAATATATCTTGATACATCTTTAAAGAAATAATAATTTTTTAATTATTTGAAAGTTAAGACATTATAGTTGTATCTCACAGTAACTTTAACACTATTGTATTATTTATATTTGTAAAAGCATACTAGATATTATTATGAGTTTCTATATTTTCTTTTAAAATTTATTAAAGTTTAATTGTTTTTGTTTTTGTTTTATTATGCGTAATTTTTAAATTAAAAAAATTTAAAGATATATGGGGCTTACACTTCCTCCCATAGTACAATGACTCGCCTCACACAACCCACCTTTGATAATACTATTTGGATGTTGAACCCCTGTTATGCTGAAAATAAAGAAAATTCGCAAGCTAAGTATTGTAATTATCTAACCCTTTTAGAATTTAAACTATCTCAAACAAAATAAAATAGTTAAATGTTTGTGTAGATAACAAAAGAACTTGGATGTCTCTCATGCAACTATTGTTCATCTGATGTGTAGTCATTACCTATGAATGCAAATATTATTTATGGTTAATCTAAAGCATATTTTTTGTTTATCGACCTCATTGATCCTGCCTTTTGTTCAGTGAGACTCGGTGAGTACCTGATGTATTCAATTATCTATAGTTGTCTTCTTTTTTGGAGGCAAGTATCATTTGTGATGATAAGACCAATTCGAGTCACTATTCATTCCTTGATTTTGTTGAGCCACACCTCAACTTTTATGATGGCTCATCTTCATTATTTTTTTGTTGTTGTCCAATGTCATCCACATTTCTTTTTTTTTGCACCTAAATATTCACGATACTCACGTGGTTAGAAATTATATTTAGTATTTATAGTAGTCATTTCATATAATCTATAAATAAAAACCTATGAGGAAGAAATGAAATATATATCTATTTATTTTTTGCTAAAGATAAAGAGACAAAATAAAGAAATGCACAATGACAATAAATGAAAAATTAGCGAGTAAGACTTAGAGAAATCATGGAAGACCTCTGAAGTTGAAGAAAGTGAGGAGCAAAAGATTACAAACTAGAAGGTATGGATATTAATATAAATTGTATTACATGTAACGTGATTAAATTTTAAAGAAATAAGGTGGTAAAAAATAACTAAAATTTTGCATGAATTAAATCATTAATTTGTATCGAATTGCAAAAAATTTGTCAAACATTTAAAATTGATATATTTGTGGAGGTTATCAAAACCTTCACGAAAAACTGTCATAATAAGAAAATATTTGAGGAGGTTGAACGGGGCTTCCCTTTTTCAGCTGCATTGCACTGCCGCATAAAGGATGGATCCGCTGGGCTGGATGAGCAAGCTTCTATCTGGCCTCTGTACCAATAATAGAGTGGCTTGCTACTTTCAATAAGAAACAGTGGGTTTTTTTTTACAACCCCCACATTTAAAATGCCACAATAAGAACTACTTTGTGAAGGTTGGCTCAAACGCCACAAAATAAACGTATAGTGGGAGTTTTTGATAACCCCCCATAAATAAACCGCCACAATAAGAACTATTTTGTGAAGGTTGGCTCAAACACCACAAAACAAACGTATAGTGGGAGTTTTTGATGACCTCCATAAATAAATCGCCACACTTTGACAATTTTTTTGTAGTGGAAAGTAGTTGCTTTGGGCACTTAAATTCTCTCTTATGCTGTGGTGACGTAGGTTTGAAACCACCGAAGCTTTCCTCAATTGTTTCTTCTCTTTTTTATTTTAGTTCTTTGAATATAATATACTTTTTATTATAGCGAATTACTTTATTTTTACTTTAATCTTCTTCTTTTTTTAATATTCAATTATAGTTTAGTACTAATACAAAATAGTCAACTTAATTAATTTTATTCTTTTTTGTAAATTCCTTCCTTAGAATTGAAAGCCTCAAATTGTAACTTATCGCTTCATAAATAGAAAAATACAAATCTTCTGCCACAATCTTCTTTAACAATCACTTTGAATTGGCAATGGAAACTAAGACTTTGAGACTCTTCTTCAATTCTTTTAGTAATAACATACTCTTAATCTTAATTTCTTTAGTAACTCTTATAATTTTACGTTTGAATGCCCTATTGCGAAGAACCACCCCCACCCCCCCACCCCCCCACCCCCACCCCCCCGTTTAATGCTTTCTCTTTTTCTTATTTAAGAATTTTTTGTTAATACTTAGATGATAATTCATCATAATCATTAAGTTTTAAAGAGTTGCAGGTCAAATTTTATTGATGGAGATTAGCATGTACAGTAATATTCCCATCATGCTCGAATCATGGATCGGCCTCTGCATGTCTCTCGCAATGTATTTCTTGTGGGACTCAATTTTGGAAGTTCCCTTCATTAACTAAAAGCAATTCTGGAAATCATACAACTCCATGACTACCATAGTACTACCAGTGAAAATGTTTAATATCCTAGGTAAAAAGGTAAACGATGAACACGATTGACTGCTCTTTCATAATTCCACAATGAAAATAAAAGAGAAAATAACTATTCAAGTCAAATATACACTCCAGAAAAGAGAGTCAAATATATATTACCGAGTCCAATCACATGTCCAGCCCTAATATTTGCATACCTAGACCAACAAAATAATATAGTATAACTAACCAACTGAAGCCCGATTTGATATCCAAAACCTTCAACTCATTTTAAAAATTTTGGCATGGTATGACAATTAGGTCCTATAATTGACATAAAAGAACTTACGTTTTAGAATTTGAGATATGGTAGCCTAAAGCTACTCTCTTTCTTCTAAAGGTTTAACCACCATCCTAAAAATATGCTGCATCAAAATTATTTTCCTTAAAAGTAACAAAAAAATATTTAAAACCCTCTCTCTCTTCTCTCATAGCAGCCATCATCCTAGAAATTAGGTGTCATTTCTTTCAATAGTATCCGAAAAGTCTCCTATATTTTTCTAAATTATTTTTCTATTTTTTTATCTTTATATTCACATATATATAACACAGTAAAAATTATATTAATTATATATCACAATTTATAACATAATAATAATGCCTACATCAATATTTCATTTTTCTCTTTATTTCAAATTGAAAACGTAAGGTTCATGATAACTGCACCTGTATACTCCCATTGTATCTCGTGTATACCAACAAGTATATCGGATATCTCATGTATATCATCTGTATTTGTGCATATCCATAAAAATCTATGCTATATATATATATTCAATGTAATATATACACATTATATCTATGTATATATATGAAAATTTGTGTTATATGCACACAATATTTGTGCTATATACAATGTGATATACACATGCGTCCATGAAAATTTACGTTATATACACAATATAAAAAGTGATATACACAATGTTGATATCCATTTTTTTCCTATGTATTTTTTACCCAAAATACTTCTAAAATAGTATATAGGCGCATATAAGTACACCCAATGATTTTGGTATTTTTAATGACTTTTAAACCAACTTATTGCCTATTTTTATACCATAAAATCTAATAATTATTCTCAAAAAATTATTATGTTGATGAATAGATTATTTTATCCTTATATTTATACTAAAATATAATTAAGGTAATTTCTTCATATTTTTACAAATTTATTTGGTATTTTAAAAGCTAAATTGTATATAATTACAATTATAGCCTATCTTGAAATTTATAATATTTTATAATTATAAAATTAATTCCAGCATTTTTAAATTAATGTTTACATAAAATTTATTTACCCAGTACTCATAATTTGCTTTTAAATTTGTATTACTATTTTATAAAAAATTAAAAGGGAAAATTAGCTATTTACTATTTGGCCTCAATTGCATTTCAATTATAGCCAATTTGGCGACTCCATTCAGCCCCAAATTACCCCAGCCCAATTAGCTATTCAACCCGACCGAGCACCTATCACCTGAACACGCTCGTTCTTCCTTTAATCCAAGCCCAAACCTCTCCTTTCCTTTTTAATTCTGAATGACCCCAAACCCTACCCCATTCTCTCAGATACGCCCCCACTAATTCCTATCTTCTCTAAAACGCTCTCAAAACGCTAATCGCCTCCTACCCCTTTCAACCCCCAAACTCACCGGAATCCATGGCCGCCCTAGTCGTGGATGACCTATACTCACCTCCTACTACTCTCCCATGCCTGATGCCAAAAGATTCGAGGCCAGTCTTCGAGGGTCTTCACCCAGGCCTTCATCAATTCAAAGGTTTTCAACCATTTCTAGATGTTCTCCGGCATATCTTAGCCTCCTGAGCCTGGTTCCGACCTTATCGACTCATATATGATCTTGTATCTTCCAAGCCTTTCTCGTTCTTTAGGGTTCTCAGAAACCCAAGACTATTCAAGGTTCTTTTTCATTTATTTGTTTAAGATATGTGCTAGATCTATGCTATATGTGACGTTTAAAGCATTTTTCCCAAATTTCCTTTTCAAAACCCTTTGATTTTAAATTAAGGTTTCTGAGTCTGTCTTTTAATGCTTTGTTCGATTCATCTGCTTATTATCTCTAGGTTTAACTAGTGATGAAAAATCCTAATTTTTTAGATTTGTTTGAGTTTCTAAGTCTACATGTTATTATTTGTTTGATTTACTGCTTAAGTGGTGAAAACCCTAACCTTTAGGGTTTATTGGAGATTTTGAGACTATTTCTGTGTTTATCTGCTTATCTCCTCTAAACCTGCATGATTTTTTTTGAAAACCCTAGTTCTTCGGGGGTCTATTTGAATTCCTGAAGTTCTTCGTCTGTTTGAAATTGCCTAGTCCGAATCCTTTACTTCAGCATGTAATCCTTTTGGTTCTGAGTACTTGCTAATTGTCAAACTCGACTATGGCTCACTCGACTCCTTGCATGCTTCTGACCCTTTTTCTCTGAAACCTGACTTACATGACTAGCATGTTTCGAATGATTGCTCTACTGTATGATATTTCTTTTGCCATAGTTTGGCCTCACATGTCTGCTGTTTGAACACTCATTTATATACTAAGTCTCTTCTGATAATGATTTTTCAAACTCGTAATTGATTTCAAGCTTTTCCTTTTGTGAGATTCTGATTTTTCTTTTACTCGCTTGTCAAGGGCTAATTGATTCTCCTTCTTTGTTCGGCCTTACTGAACCTTCCCAAAAATAATTACAAGCCTGTACTTTAATTGCCTACTGTATGATTTTACTGTTTCATTTATGGTAATTGTCACCCTGCTCACACATTGATTTCCTTTCCTTATTTGGGGTCCTGATAGTACCCGTTTGAATAAGAATCCCCTGATTAAAGGGAAATCTTGTGTTAATTGATTCTGATAGCAATCATGCCCATATTTATGTTAAAATTGTACTTATTACCTTGTTTCTACATGTTTCAAAGGTATAAATACCTACACTCTTCTCTTTCAAACACACAAGTTCTAACGAACACACACATATACTCACTACTTATCTCAAACACTCTTAGTTTTCTCAAAAGCTTTCAAGTTTTCTCTGAAGTCATATGTTAGTTTCTTTGGTTGTGGGTGCAAGTACTCTGCTTTTCTTTCTGCTTACTTTTGCAACTAGTATGTCTCTTCTAGTTTAATATTGCCAATCTCCTATGTGTTTATGATTCAGTTCTCTCTGTGTTTGTTTCTACTACTTTCTGCAATTGTTATTCTTGCTCCTATATGAATTCCCATCCCTAAACCCTATATATGTTGAGCTATGGTTCATCAAACATGACAATACTCAATATTTTTATTAATGTACATGGACTGGACCCTTTGAGTCCTAAGCTCCTTCAATTCCCACTCCCTTTTCCCCTTTATGTGCATTATGAGCCTAAAACTTTGGTCTGGCAGTGTCATAATCACTGGCCATACCATAGTCTGACCTTCAATAGGTCTGTGCTCCTCTTTGTTGGCTGAACAGGCTTGGTCAGGGGTGTGCTAGTTTACCTTATAACTAGGTATGACCACCAGCCTGTCTTGGCATTTCCCAACCCCTTTTTGCACTTACATTCATTCTTAGAACATTAAGTTCTGCCCTCTCTTGCGAGCCATATTTTGGTACCCTGGAGCTCCCTCTAAACTTGGACACTTGAGAACTGGCTCTTCCACACTGCACTATAACTTATTCTTATTTGTATCTTGGGCGTAAGCAATGCTTGGAATTCCTGAAATTCCTTGGAAATTTGAAACACCCTGGATAAAGAGAAGGCTTTGAAAATCTAGATCTCGAAAGTGTTTCAATCTCATATTGTTAGATACTAAGTTTGCATTAGGTTCCTTGGATGCAAATGTAATTTCTGATGTATTTTAATTTCTGTCTCATTTTTTGGTCTGTAATAACATGTAAAAACTCGGGGATTTAGTGAAATGGGAGGGGGTTTACTTTTATACACAAAAATGGTAAAACCCATGCCTATAGGACTTTTAATCTATGCAAATTCTCAAGTAGAAACCACGTCTTTATGACTTAACTTTCTGATTTCTGTAAACTATGCATATAGATACCATGCCTATAGGGATCTGCATTTCTACATTCATAATGACATTAGGCAAACCGTTAGGTTTAATGATAAATTGACATACAAATATCATGTTTATAATGTTGTTAACGCTTTAAAGTATTAAAACCAGTAACTCCTAGAGATCATGCCTATAGGAACTATCAGCTAGAACTGTCTCTTGTTTAAAACAATGTTGACTCGTTTTGCTAAAATGATGACTTTCTGCACGTTCTCTAAACTCAAATTTTATATATAGCATCGCCTAGATGTTATCGACCAATTTCAATCACGCCCACTACTTCAATCAAACAAAAACAAGAGAAGTAAAAAAAAAAGTTGAACTCCATTTTTTAATGTTTTCTCTGTATTTTGTTTTTGGTTTTCTCTGGTGTGACATCAACCTTCCTTTCCATCCCACTGATTTTTGGCCTAATTTACAATATTTTTCGCTAAATTATAAAAGAAAAAGCCGGAGACATAGTAGAAATATAAGGAGAGAAAGGGAAAGGGAAAAAAAAGGTACTTAAGTTATGGGGTGGGGGTTATAGAGAGAAAATAAATAGGAAGTATATTTTTTTAAATTCGACTATACATTGCTATTTTTTCTGGGTTGCCTTTGCCAAAATAATATATGGACAATAATTTATCAATTCTTGTATGTTGTTACCCAGTGTCGATTTCCCTTTTTTGGCATGGTGTAACACCTAGTCCTTACAACTTGGTAAGCCTAGCAGTTTGCAAAAAAAGAGAATTTAAAAGTACAACTAAGCATCTAACAGGTAAATATAGATAAAGTGTTTAAAATGGCATTCACCATATACAATAATAAAACTCACGACAATAATAACACTCCCAAAATCCGAAATCTCATGAATCACAAAATAGAAAAAATACATAGTGTTCTAACTCCATAAATCTAAAGAAAAGTAATTACAGAAGGTCTTTAGCTAAAAGGAAGAATAGATAGGGACTTCTCGGCCTGCATACGCGGAAAATATACCTCGAAGTCTCTGAAATCGCCTCGCATCATTGAAAGTATGGCTGAGAAGTAGAACCTGGATCTGCACACGAAAAACATGTGTAGGAAAAGGCATAAGTACACCACAGTGGTACTAGTAAGTGACAATCCTAACTTCGGTCGACTAGTGACGAGGAAGGTCAGGGTCGTACTGGTAATATAAATAAAATAAGGCAAAACAGTATGAAATGTGACAATATAACTAAATCACTAACAATCAATAAAGAATAAAATCACAGAAAGAGTATAACTCAATACACAGAGATAGCAACTGGAAACTCTCATGATATCGTCCCGTAGTTCCAAACGTAAATGTACAGAGGATCTCCTGGGATATCGCCCCGTAATCCAAATAATAAATATTTAGGAAAATCTTTGGGAATGCCGATCTGTAGTTCCAAAGTAAATATCCAGTACATGCGGATCTCCCGGGATATCATTCCTTAGTCCCAATTACTAATGTGCAAGGGGATCTCCCAGAATTCCGATCTGTAGTCCCAAAGTAAATAATCCTAAAATTTTATTCAAGTTCGAATCAGTAAAACAGGAAATCTCTACTCTAAACATACTACACAAAAATCCAAGTAAGCACTTAAAGCAGGTAAGACAACTATGTCACATAAGCATATTTTTCCTAAGCTAAACAGAAGGTTTCACATACTAGTATTGTTAAATTAAAGGAGAAAAATAGATAAGTATTTAATCAAAACTGTTATAAAATAGAAGTCTATTTAGAGTGAATGTCTAAGAGTTTTAGCTTGAAGCTAAGTCATTCCTCTTCCTATAAATAGAGGGGTCTTACCCCATTGTAAATCACCCCAAGTATTAATAAGAATACTTCTCTCTCTCCCTATTCTCTCTCTATATTGCTCTTGTTCTTGCATTATTGTTCTTGTCTTTTATATTATTTCATAACACGTTATCAGTACGAGACTCTACCGTCTCAAGAAGCTATCTGAGAAGATTAAGAAAAGCTGAGATGGCTCGTCGAGCAGATGCTTTTGTTGCACTTCCTGGGTATGGAACAATGGAAGAATTGCTTGAGGTGATTACATGGTCACAGCTTGGAATTCATGAAAAACCAGTTTTGCTTCAAACGAAAAACAAAGAAAGAAAAAAAAAAGGGGGAAACAGAAACGGAAGAAAGAAAAGGAAGAAAACAGAAATAGAAAACGTGAAAGAAAGATTGGAAACAGAAATTCGAGATTTCGACCTCGGTTCCGTGTTCGTGATTCTAAAAGGCACGAGACTCTACCGTCTCAAGAATCTTCTTGAGAAAATTAAGGTAAGTATTTTACTTTTCTCTTTCAAATTCTTGGAATTCTATAATTTGATTTTATATACAAACATAGACAACAAAGTTTGATTATAACTCTAATGGAGTGTGTAAGAAATTATAACCACACGAAGTGGCAAAATCTCTATGTCCTGCCATGATTAAATTCATGTATGATTTTGGGCAAATAATTGAAAATCCGTCCCATTGAATTTGCTCCATTCCCTTTAGAGAATGTGGAAGCAGTATATGATAAGTCTGAAAGAAGACTAAAATATTACCATGAAGGTATCAATGAAATGTGGACGTGGCAAAGAATTCCGTCCAATTGAATTTGCTCCATTCCCTTTAGAGAATGTGGTAGCAGTATGTGATAAGTCTGAAAGAAGACTAATTACCGTAAAGGTATCAATGGATGTGGACATGGGAATAGACGAAGTTATAATCGTCATAATTGTGGTAATGAGAACAATAAGGATTCTCAAAATAATCTTTCACTTTATGAAAGTAATATTTGACATGAGATTGTGTAAAGCACATGATTTTGATCCATTCCCTGAAGTGAATGTGATAATTGTAATAGAGCCCGTAAGTATGAACACGCTCTTGATGTAAATCTGTTTTATGTCTGACATTATGAAAAGAAAGTTCGTTGCCCTTGAAATTTCGGGCAAGAAATATATGACATGGGTGTTGGATGTTGAAATCCACTTAGATGCTATGGGTCTCGGAGACACCATCAAAGATAGAGAAAAAGCATCCACCCAAGAATGTGCGAAGGCCTTGATTTTCTTGCGCCATCACCTTGATGAAGGTTTGAAGATTGAATATCTCATCGTCAAGGATCCACCTATCTTGTGGAATGGCTTAAAGAAGAGATGACAACCTGAAGTTGGTCACTCTGCCACAAGCACGATACGATAAGAACCCAAAAGCAAATAGTTTATAAACTATATATTATCGTTGCGGTGGAAACGGGCACTGGTCAAAGGCTTGCCGTATACCATGACATTTGGTTGACCTTTATCAAGCACCTCGAAAGAGTAAACGCCCTGAAACGAATTTTGTCTCTGACGACAACTTTGACATCACCCACTTGGATGTGGCAGACTTCTTTGAGCAACCCGAGGGGAAGATAGACCACCTAATCGGTGATGGATCCGTGATGAAAGAAGATGGAGCTATTTGATTTTATTTTACTTGTTTGTATTAGTGAATGAATAAACTAATAGCCATTAGTATTAGCTCGTATTAGTTAGTTCATGATATAATGTTAGTACTAGTTCTTTAGAATGTATCAATATGCTCAAATATCAATAATATTTTTACTTTCCAGTAGAGGTAATCGACTAACCTGAAAAACTAGTCGGTTATCTCATATTTCGCATAAAAACTGCAAAACAATCGATTGTCAATAATCAACAATCGATTGTCTTTAAAACAGTGATCTGGAATTTTACAAAAACAGTCAACAATCGATTGTCTATGACTAATAATAGATTGTCTTTAAAACAGTGTTTCTGGATTTTTTCAAAAATAGTCAACAATCGATTGTCAATGTCTAACAATCGATTGTCATTAGACAGTGTAATCTGAATTTTTCAAAAATCATCCACAATCGATTGTCTATGTCTAACAGTCGATTGTCATTAGACAGTGTAATCTGAATTATTCAAAAATCATCCACAATCGATTGTCTATGTCTAACAATCGATTGTCATTAGACAGTGTAATCTGGAATTTTTCAAAATAGTCAACAATCGATTGTCTATGCTTAACAATCGATTGTCTTAAGACAGTGTGCTCTGGAAATTTTCAAAATAGCCAACAATCGATTGTCTATATTTAACAATCGATTGTCTTAAAACAGTGTGATCTGGAATTTTTCAAAAATTGTCAACAATCGATTGTCTATGTTTAACAATCGATTGTCAATGCTCAACAATCGATTGTGTGTGTTTAACAATCGATTGTTTTATGAAAATGCTTAAACTGAAATTTTTAAACTGCATAGTAATCGATTATGGAAAACATGTAATCGAATATCTGATTTATTTTAGTCAACTGACATCAGCAGATTTTGAAAATATTATGTGACACAAACGGATTGAAGTTGTTTATTCTCATGTTCGTATATTTTCTTTTATATGCCAAACCATGGGAAGTAAATTGATTGAAGGCTCCGGAAGAGCAACTGTAACTCTGCCCAAAGGCACGACGTTTATCTTAGAGAATGCAATATTCTCCTCCAAGTCTAAAAAGGAACTTGTTGAGTTTTAAAGATATCATTCAAAATGGATATCATATTGAGACAATAGATGAGAATAATCTTGAATTCTTCATGAAAACGAGGCTGCCCATTTCGGTTTGGGTTCACGCCATTTTGCATGCAGCAATGCTAGTTCGTCGGCTGCCCACTTTGGTTTGGGTTCACGCCATTTTGCATGCAGCAATACTAGTTCGTCGGCTGCCCACTTCGGTTTGGGGTCACGCCATTTTGCATACAGCAATGCTAGTTCGTCTCTGACTGACAAATTGACACAAATATTCTCCGTTGCAATTGGTTTTGGGTCATGGACCCAATATATCCAATTTAAGAATCTTTGGATGCGCAGTATATGTGCCTGTAGCACCGCCATCCCGCACCAAAATGGGTCTGCAAAGAAGGTTAGGAATATATGTTGAGGTTGAATCGCCCTCCATTATTCGCTACCTCGAAACATTGACAGGAGATTTGTTCACTGCACGATTTGCAGACTGTCAATTTGATGAGACACTTTTCCCAAAATTAGGGGGAGAAGTTGGTGAAACCAAACGGGAAATTTTGTGGAAAAATGCATCATTATCTCATCTTGATCCACACACCTCTATTTGTGAGAAAGAGGCACAAAAGATTATCCATTTTCAATGAATAGCAAATCAAATGCCTGACGCATTTATAGATTTGAAAAGGATAACAAAATCACATATCCCCGAAGTGAATGTGACAACATCTGATTCACGAATACATATTCATTATTGGAAGAATATGAACATGAAATTGGTATTAAATATACCACACTCACCCCTAGAAGGAGGTTTGAGATGAAATATGGCATGAATGATCGTTGGTCACGTACCTATTGTACGCCAAAGTATTTTGGAAATATGACTATTAAAGGACAACGATAATGCAAGAAACATATCTTGCATATAAGTTTGACATGACCATAATGGTATAACTTTCTCTTTAAGAAAGATATTCACCACATGGATGTTGATGAATCTGTGGTAGTACAAAATTAATTGAGAGCTCTAGAAGAGCCAATTATTACTATGTTGGAGAAACACAATTGAGTATTGTGCTGTAGTAAGTCTCAAAGAAACTTATTCAGTTTCCAAAGTACACGCGAAAGCGATTGATTATATTGAGACTATAAATAAAGGAAGGCTTTGATATCTCCTATTACTACAACTTGTAGCGGGGTAATTTGTATATGAAAAGCTACCCGCTTTGTTCTCCAGTTTGTACTACACAAACGAAAGAATGCCACAATAAAATGGATATCTATTGGTATAAAAACCCATGTCATAATAAACCTGAAGTTTATTAAGTGCACATGTCATGGTATAAATTTGAAGTTTACCAATATTGATAATTTATTCAGTTGGCATTCGTGTTAGCCATCTCATTTTAAGTATGATGTGCAAATTCACATAGGTGAATATTAAAGAACTAGAAAGTTCTTTACGAATTCTCTTGTATCACTTGTTCTCATTAATGAACTGACCAACTAAAGAGTTCGGGTTGAAGCCCATAAATTCTGGAAATATCAATGGTGAATATGGGCCCATTCACCTGCCATGTATACCACATATGATGCATCTATGATATGGTTACATGCGCAATTGTTATTAACCCGCAGCCTGGCCGGTGCTTGCGAGGTAAATTGCTCAGTAATCTAACTTCGAGCATAATTTCCAGATTCTCTACTCAAGATAGTTCATCTTGATAAGTTGGTTTATTTCAAAGTTGGTTTAGCAAGATAATTATTGAGTGCTTCCACTTAATAGCTAAACTGTTTCTTGTGAGAACAAAGTTATATATTGATATACGTTGTATACGAGAGTATATTCTCCCCTCACAAGTGGTTCAAGGTCAGGAACCAAATAATTTCATCTTATTATTAATGTGTTGTGTATATTGACATGATAATGCACAAAGATGATTTCCCAAAGTTGAGGAAACAAGTTAGCTTTACTAACATGAGGGGGAGACATGATAAACACTTGAGAAAAGGTTACATGGGATGAATTATCATTTGTATATGTATATCCCCGAATATCATGATATGAACCTGAAGTTCATAAAAGGGATAATTCAATTGCAACATATTGCAAAGCATGCTATACGCATTTGCTGATACAAAGAAAGTAACTAAATGGAAAAGATACAATTCAAGAAGAATTGATTCCATATGAAAGACATGTAGTTTTGAACCTATAGTTCAAATACTTGAAAGTATAAAGTCAAAGGTATGTATAGTCAGTTTTCGATATCTTATTTGTCTAGCATGACATGGAAAACTTGATATGCATCTAAAGTCTATTATATGGCTTATATGACTTAACTTGAAAGATTTAAGTTGCTTGAAGCATATGCAATTCTTGGTCCTGAAGCACCACATCCCAAGTACAATTTGTGTACATATGTATCTTGCTATAACTATAAGCATGATGGCATTGAGAATGCATCTATGGAGATATTGAAGAGTTATTCCACGACATTATATGAAGATGTTCATATCTATCAAGAATGATGATTTCAAGGTGCGGAATATTTATTCAAGTCAATATGGTTGATTTATTTATCAAACATCTACCAAAGATCGTTTTGAAGATGATGCACAAGATTGGAATGCAAATGCTCAAGGATATAAATTGATGTACTCATTAGGGGGAGTCAATGCGCGTTGCACTCTTTTTCCCTTACAAGGTTTTGTCCCACTGGGTTTTCCTTGCAAGGTTTTTAACGAGGCAACCAGTAGGCGCATATTCAAACATGTGTACTCTTTTTCCTTTCTTTAATTTTTCCCAATGGGTTTTGGTTTTAAGGTTTTATGAGGCACATTATTGAATAGACATTCAAGGGGGAGTGTTATAAAATAGAAGTCTATTTAGAGTGAATGTCTAAGAGTTTTAGCTTGAAGCTAAGTCATTCCTCTTCCTATAAATAGAGGGGTCTTACCCCATTGTAAATCAACCCAAGTATTAATAAGAATACTTCTCTCTCTCCCTATTCTCTCTCTATATTGCTCTTGTTCTTGCATTATTGTTCTTGTCTTTTATATTATTTCATAACAAAAACATGGTTTTTTCAATAATTAGCACGGGTACGCACTCATCACCTTACATACACGGTATTCATGTAACAACAGTACCAGAATCCTAAGGGGAGTTCCCCCATTCAAGTTTAGATAAGCAATTTACCTCGAACCAGCTTAAAGCCAATCTGATATCACACTCTTGCCACGAGTATCCAACTCCGAGTGGCCTAAATCTAATCTAATCAATTTCATAATATAAATATAACTACAAACAACGAGTTTAGCTAAAGGACGAAGCTAAAGCAAGAAAATAAAAAACAACAAAAAACCCTCCCTGGCCCACGTCATGTAATTGGGTATAAATCACAAATTATGAACATCCATTCACTCACGAGTCTAACCATACCAAAATCACTCAAATCTGATACCAAAATCTTGATCCAAATTCCAAAATTTGGCCTAAGAACTTTTCTCAATTCTTTCCAATTTTCACACTAAATCCAAAAGTAAATGATAAAACTAAGCTTAGATTAACGGGATATAGTGAAAAAGGAGTTAGAATCAATACCCACTGATGTTCTCTTAAAAAAGAACCCCACAAAATCGTCTTCCATCGAGCTCCAATTTGATTTTTGTAGTGATTAACTCAAACCCTCGATTTTTCATAGTTTTTCCAAGCGATGCCTGTATCTGCACTCCTAAGACCGCACCTGCAATCCCGCTTCCGCGGCCAGGGCTCCGCATCTGCAAAATTTCATTAAATCCATAAGCATTGCACATGCGCTCAATTATTCGAAGATGTGGTTGCGCTTCTGCGGTTCTTGAGTCGCATCCGCGACCACTGGTCTTCATGCCCTAGACCGCATATGCGACCTCCTTCCTCATTTCTATGGGGCCGCACCTACGGGCTCCCCACCGCGGGTGCAAAAATACCAGAAGCAGCCAATTTCAGGTATGTTAAGCATCTGAAACTCACTTGAGGCCCCCGGGACCTCAACCGAACATACCAACCAATCATAAAACATCATAAGACCTTAATCCATCCCCCCAATCATATCAAACAACGCTAAAATCACAATTCACACTCCAATCCAAGCCTAATGAACTGGAAATCTCAAGAATTCTACAACTGCTGCCGAAACCAACCAAACCATGTCCGATTGACCCTAAATTTTGCACACAAGTCACATTCAACACTATGGAACTATTAACTTTCAGAATCGAGTTTCGGCCACGATATCAAAATCTCACTATCGATCCGAAACTTCAAAAATTAAATTTTTAGCATTTGGGGTATAAATAAGCTATGGACCTCCAAAACACAATCCAAACACTCCCCTAAGCTCGAAATCACCCAACGGAGCTAACAGAGTTGACATAATACCATTCTGAGGTCGTCTTCATACCGCTCCAAATTCTAAAGATTAAGCTCTCATTTAGGGACTAAATGTCCAAAACACTCCGAAACTCAAAACGAATCTTTATGGCAACTCACAATAGCAGAAACAAACATAGGAAAAGCAGTTAATAGGGGATCGGGGCGTTAATTCTCAAAGCAATTCGGGTCGCTACATCCCCCCCCCCCTCCTTTTAAAACATTCATTCATCCTCGAACCAGCATATACACATACATGAAGTGGTAAAAAGATGAGATTAACGTCTGCGCATATCCTGCTCAGCTTCCCAAGTCGCCTCCTCGACCGGCTGACCCCGCCACAAAACCTTCGATGATGCAATGTTGTTTGACCTCATCTTTTGAACCTACCAGTCCAATATTGTCACCGGCTCCTCAACATAAGATAGGTCCTTGTCCAACTAGATTGAAATAAAATCCAACTTGTGCGATGGATCACCGTCATACCTCCGAAGCATAGAAACATGAAATACCGGATAAACTCCTACCAAGATGGGAGAAAAGGCAAGCTCATAAGCAATCTCCCCAACATTTCGCAATACATCAAAAGGACCAATAAACCTCAGACTCAATTTCCCATTCTTCCCAAATCTCATAACGCCCTTCATAGGCGAAACCTGAAGCAAGACCCGCTCTCCAACCATATAGGAAACATCACGAACCTTCCGGCCCACATAACTCTTCTGTCTGGACTAGGCTGTGCGGAGTCTATCCTGAAATACCATAACCTTTTGCAAGGCATCTCGAAACAAGTCTATTCCCAATAATCTAGCCTCGTGTGGCTCGAACCAACCCACATGGGATCTTCACCGCCTACCGAGATCTACACCGCCTACCATCCAAAGCCTCATACGATGCCATCTGAATGATGGACTGATAACTATTGATTTAGGCAAACTCTGCCTATGGAAGGAACTGATCCTAAGAATCTCCAAACTCCATCACGCACGCATGGAGCATATCCTCAAGAGTCTATATGTTGCGCTTGAACTGTCCGTTTGTCTAGAGTGAAATGTTGTACTCAACTCCACCCAAGTACCCAACTCATGATATACGACCCTCCAGAAACGTGATGTGAACAGAGTACCTCTATCTGAAATGATTGAAACTAGAATACCATGCTGACGAATATTATTTCGGATATAAATCCCATTCAACCGCTCTAAAGAGTAGGGCAGTACACATATGAATGAAGTGCACGAACTTGGTTAGCCGATTCACAATCACCAAATAGCATTGAGCTTTCACAAATTCTATAGGAGTCTAACTAGGAAGTTCATGGTGATCCGCGCCCACTTTCACTCCGGAATCTCTATCTGCTGCAGCAATCCACCCGATCTTTGATGCTCATACTTTACCTGCTGACAATTGAGGCACCGAGCAACAAACCCCAATTATATTTCTTCATCTGCCTCTACCAATAGTGTTGCCTCAAATCCTGGTACATCTTTGTGGCACTTGGATGGATCGAATACTGCAAACTGTGGGCCTCCTCTAGAATCAACTTTTGAAGCCCATCAACATTGGGTACATATATCCAACCATGCATTCTCAATACAGTGGCATCACCAATGGTCACATCTCTGGCATTACCATACATAACCTTGTCCTTGAGGATGAGCAAATGATAGTCATTATACTGATGCTCTCTGATACGATCAAATAAGGAAGATCGAGAAATCACACAAGCTAGAACCCGACTGGTTTCCCAAAGATCCAATAGATCTCACAAACTGGCTGGCTAAGGCCTGAACATCCATCGCCATGGGCTTCTTCGCTGATGGTAGATAAGCCAAACTCTCCGCCTGGTGACTCACAGCATCGGCCACCATCTTGGCCTTGCCTGGGTGATACAAGATAGTGAAATCATAGTTCTTTAGCATCTCTAACCACATCCTACGGTGCAAATTAAGGTCCTTCTGCTTGAACAGATGCTGCAAACTTTGGTGATCAGTATAAATCTTACAAGGAACACCATACAAATCATGACGCAAGATCTTCAAGTCGTGAATAATAGCAACTAACTCGAGATCACGGATAGGATAATTCTTCTCATGTACCTTCAACTGCCTGGATGTGTAGGCAATCACCGAGACATCACAATAGACAATATAAGAGCCCGAACCTGTAGGCAATATCAATACAGGGGTTGTAAGCAAAGATGTCTTGAGCTTCTGGAAGCTTTCCTCACACTCTTCCATCCACTTGAACGGAGCACCCTTCTAGGTCAGCCTTGTCATATGTGCTGCAATAAATGAAAATCCCTAAACAAATGGAAATAACCCATCAACCCAAGAAAATTACGGATCTCTGTAGCTGAGGATGGTCTTGGCCAACTATGCACTACTGCCACTTTTTTTGGATCCACATTGATCCCTTCATTCGATACGACGTGACCCAAGAATGCCACAGAATCCAATCAAAACTCACATTTCAAGAACGTCGCATATAATTTCTTTTCTCTCAATGTTTGAAGCACTGTCCTCAAGTGCTGCTCAAGATCTTCTCGACTCCGGGAGTATACCAAATATCATTAATAAAGACAATGACGAACGAGTCAAGATATGGCCGGAACATATTGTGCATCAAATGCATAAATGTTGCTAGGGCATTACTCAACCCATATGACATAAGAAGGAACTTGTAATGACCATATCGAGTCCTAAAAGCAGTCTTCGGGATATCTGGCTCCCGAATCTTCAACTAATGATAACCTGAACGCAAGTCAATCTTAGAAAAAACTCGTGCACCCTATAACTGGTCAAGTAGATCATCAATACGAGGTAAAGGATATAGGTTCTTCACTGTAACTTTGTTCAACTAGCAATAATCAAAGTACATACACATAGAACCATCCCTTCTATTTACAAAAAAGATAGGACCACCCCAAGGTGATACATTGGGCCGAATAAAACCCTTGTTAAGCAATTCCTGCAACCACTCATTCAACTCAGGAGGAGCCATACTATAAGAAGGAATAGAAATTGTCTGAGTGCCCAGCAACAAATGAATGTTGAAATCAATATCCCTATCGGATGGCATACCTAGAAGATTAGATAGAAACACATCGGCAAAATCCCTCACTACTAGGATTGAATCAACTGTATGGGTATCAATACTGACATATCTCATATAAGCTAGATACGCGTCACACCCCTTCTCAACCATTCTTGAGCCTTAAGGAATAAAATAACTCTATTGGGAGTGTGATCTAAAGTACCCCTCTACTCTACTCACTGTACACCTGGCAAAGCCAATTTCACGATTTGGCGTGACAATCAAGAATAGCATAATAGGGCGACAAGCAGCTGCCCAAGATAATATTAAAATCTACCATGATGAGCAATAATAAGTCGGCACTGGTCTCAAAACCACTAAGAGCAATCAAGCACGATCGATAAACATGATCTACAATAAGAGAATCACCTACAAGAGTAGAAACATAAATAGGGGTACTCAAGGAATCCCGAGATACACCCAAATGCGGGGCAAAATAATAGGACACATAAGAATAAGTGGAGTCTGGATCAAATAGAAACGATACATCTCTATGTCAAGCTAGGACAATACTCATAATGACAAAATCGAAGGAGACAACCTTAGTATGGGCAGGAAGGGCATAGTATTTGGCCTGGCCTCGCCCTCTAGGGTGACCTCTACCTCCCCGACCTCCACCTTTAGCTGGCTGAGCAGGTGGGGTAGTAACTGGTGCTGTAATAATAGCTTGATGACATAGTGGAGCACGCTGTGGCTGAGAAGGCTATGAAGGTGCACCCCTCCTAAGTCTGGGGAAATCCCTCACCATATGTTTTGTGTCTCTACAGTCAAAACAAGCTCCGGGATGATGTGGCGGCTGTGACTGGATCTGGCCAAGTCTGCTGGACTAACTAGTGAAAGCACCCCATGCAAGAGGCGCACATAATACTGGAGTTGCATAATAAGGCTCATAAGGTCTAGGAGGAGCTGTAATACCACCGGCCACTAAAAGAGCTAAATGAACGGGGAAACTCATATAGCCCCTACTATGACGAACTACAACTGGGGCACGGACACCAGAATAATGACTCGACTCTCAAGACCTCTTGGACTCCCTCTCCTCTCTATCCCGAGCAAGCATGCCCTCTACTCTCCTAGCAATGCTCACCACTTGCTGATAAGAAATATCCATCTCTAACTCCCAGGCCATGCTAGAATTGATTTTGGTAATGAGTCCCTCAATAAATCGGCGAACTCTCTCATGAACTGTAGAAACCAGGTGCTTCTTGGGAGGCAACCCATATATTTTTCTTTATTTTTGTTTTATGATTGTAGATTAGGATTTTTAAGCTGATAGTCTATGAAGTGTTGCAGGGACAATGTTGAACCAGTGCAGGACAAAAATGAAAAATGCTAAGTCTCTAATGATTTCCTAAACAGCCGTGCACCAAAACAGTGCGGTCCGCATAGGCTTAAGCACGTAAGAGTTAAGTCTAAAAGGATCCAGTGTGGCCGCGTCACATTTCTGTGCGGTCCGTGCTAGGATGCACCAAAGTTAGGTGCTCTCTAACACGTTCCCACGCGGCTGCGCACCAAAGCAATGCGGTCCGCGATGGGAAGATACAAATGGCATGCTCTATGAAGTTCCCCACGCGGCCGTGGATCAAAAAAGTGTGGTCTGTGTGGGTAGATCAGTTGATATGAAGGCTGGAAAATCCAGCACGGTCCGTGACCATTTCTGCGCGGCCACGTTGGTAGGTAGGTCATGGGTCTCACAGTGTTTTTATAAATAGTGACATTGGGCCTCATTTTAACCTTTTCGCAAATTTTCTACCTGAGCTCTCATTTTCACTGTGCATCAAGTCTACTTGCTCACATAGTAAAATTCGCACAATCCCTGGTAACAATTCTTGCTTATCTCATTCATAGTCTAATTTTAAATTATTTTATGTGCTTCCCAGTGGTAACTTCTTCTTTTCTTCTCTTTCTTCTTATTTTACACTGATAGGTTAGATTTTGTGTGTTCATTTTGAACAAAGGGCATGAAATCATGTTTAGTAATTGAGTAGGGACAAATAGGACCCATAAATTGAACAAATTGGACTTGATTGAAAAATCCCGAACTCAATTAATTTTTAGCCCTACGCGACCGCGCACCCTTTCTGCGCGGTTTGTGCTGCTTCTGCTGTGAGTGCTAAGTTTTTACCTGCGTGGTCCACATAGCATTATTGCATAGTCTGTGCTAGCCCAGCGCGGGCGCGGTCCAAAACAGTGTGGACCGCATTAGTAAGGTTTAGAGAAGGTTGCTTTTGGGTGACTGATATGCGCGGTCCGCGGTCCACTTTTGTGCAGTCCGCACTGAACCAATGCGGCTACAGTCCAAATCAGTGCGGACCGCATCGATTAGTTCAGAGAGGAAGGTGTTTGGAATGATTGAACAGCACGGTCTGCATTCCTTTTTGCGCGGTCCGAGCCCCTCTTTCTGCCTCACTGTGTCTGCAATTCTTGAACTCAACTACATTGTCTAATTCACCTCATGTGCTTCTACTAACTATGTTAGACATGTATTCCTTGCAAATAATGGTTCAAAAATGTGGGGGCAAAGAACAACAACCCGGGAGAGGTAGTTCCTCCCGAGGGGAGAGAGGAAAGAGAATTGTAAAACTCACTCCCCAGGTTCGGAAGAATATAAAAAAGACTCAGAATTCTAATACGGGAAGCCGACAGGGCTGCATCCCAATCCACAGGGAGTGATTATGCACCATCTCGAGACATCACTTCAGAATCTGGCCCCACTCACATGTCTACATTATTCCAGCTGCGGGATACTCCTTCACCTAATTCTGCACCCACCTCCAAGAAACCAGTCAATGTTATTTCGGACTCGTCTAATGAGTCCGTAGCAAGAGAAGAAGAACAGTACTCCACCTCTCCCACAACTTCTTTATTAGGGGAGAGTGGATGATATGGCTAGGGGGTGAACCACAAGTAGGGGGAGTGGATCGAACTAGAAAACTGGAAGCCTGGGTGGACAGATTCATCAGTGAAATTGCCTTCCACAGATTTAAAGAGTGGTGGCCCAAAAGAAAATTGATTCCGGGGAGGCAATTTATTGACTCTGATCTTGTTGCTCTCAACCCGTATGTGCAAGCACCATTCAAAACTAGCGAGGGTTTGGGCTTCTTCAAGGAACGTTATGAAATGGCCAATGAGCATATGGTAAAAGAGTTCAACTGTAATGTTCATCATATAGTACAGGACTCAAAGGCAGCGAAATTGCAGGATAAATTAGTGGTGTTTGATGGAAAGTCACTAAATGAATTTTGGGGTTCCCTGAAGAGGACGAAACCCAGTACTTAGAAAAGATGGCAATGAAAGAAGAGTCTCTTCCTTGGTTGGCCCAGCACTTGGCAGCTATGGGTACTGTCCCAGTTTGGTGGTAATCAGGGGAGAAGATTCTGAGGAACACTTTGAATTTCGAGGCAAAAGGGTTGTTTGACTTTCATATGTAGTAGACTAGACCCCTCCACCCATGATCACTCCATTCCTATTCCCCGTGTTGTTTTGGTGGAATCTATTATGGCCGGGGTTCCTCTCAATGTGGGCAACATTATGTCGAGGGTGATCTCTACAGTCGGACAAGAGACCAACACAAACTATCCCTTCCCGAACACTCTCTCTCCGTATTTCAGAGAATTAAAGGTGAAGAAAAAGAGATTTGATGTCAAGGTACCTCCAGTGGCCCCTTACTCATGGTACAGTCACTTGGGTACAGACAACCCAAAAAGGGGCAAAAAGACTCAGGCATCAACTTCCACTGCACCTGGCCAGCCTGAGAAACCAGCAATTATTGAGCATTCCACTGAGCCTTCCACCATCCCTACTCCCGGTGAGACATTTCCCCAAGGTCCTTCTTCTGTTGCTGGTACATCTACTTATATGGACCCGATTGTTCCTTCATCAAAGACTCACCGGTTCACGACCCATCAGCTCACTCAGTCCCTATCCAGTTTGAACAACTGGATGTCAGCTGCGACATCCAAGTTGTCCACTTTGACCACTACAGTCCAGACACAGTCAGCTCCTGCTACTGTTGAGATTCCTTCATCTATAGAGGAAACACTGAAGAAGATCCTGGCCAACTAGGAAAAGATGATGGCGATGCAGGATGCCTTGACTAAGGCAGTTGGGGCACACAGCAAGGCTTTGGAAAAACTGGCTCGGGAGCATAAGAAGTTGAGGAAGAAGAAGGCTTCAAAGAAGTCAGTGATAAATTTGAAAGACGATGTAGATAAGCTCATGTCAGATGCCACTTGATTTATTATTTGGGGATCCAGCTGTAGACCCAACAATAGTTCAGCCACAGCAAGAAGAGGAGCCCGGGCAGTCGAGAAAGAAGAGAAAACTCCCTAGCACTGAGGGAGTTGTGATAGAGGTGGCACAAGCTCAGGAGATACCTCCAGTGTTCCACCAGTTGTTCAGCTAGTTCCTGATCCGGTCCTTGTCCCAGTAGCACAGCAGCAGCAGGCTGGGGATCAGTCTAAGGTTCCCGCCAGTACAGAGGACCGAGGGACCATTGATCAGCACATGGCGATAGATGAGGCTTGAGAGACCATTCTATATCTTTTCTTGTTATTTGGTTCTTATTTTGGTAATTAGCATTGGGGACAATTCTAGTCCTTATTCGTGGGGGGTGCTTCCTACTATTTTGATTGACATTTAGGATGACATACATATTCTCTTTACTATTAGCACGTTCATAGTTGATAGATGATTTGTATATAACTTTTCATTCTAGATGCTTTTCAACTTTATTTATATATTCATTACCCCTTCGATTCCCCTTTTTGTACATATTCATTCGATTTTTCATCTTGGTTTTTTATTTTCGTTAAACGTTTTTGTTTAAGTTGCAAAGTTAGGCTCGTAACCTTTTTGTTTTGTTTTGGCATTTGCAATAAGCCCTTGGTTTTCTTAATGCCACGGTTCTTTCCAAGGGTAGAGTGTTGTGCGAACCGGGTGGCTCTTCCCAATGATAGATGGCGTTACAACCTTCTTAAGGGTTTGAATCCGTTTTTGATTTTTTCTTTTTTGATTTTCAAGTTTTGTAGTTAAGGGTACCACAGGCAAAGCTTCACTTGGGCCTAATACATTTGCCTTTGATCCCATGGTCAAAGACATGATGTTGTGTTTAGGATGGTGAAAGTCATGAGCTTGAGACTCTTGTGTTGACCAAACAATCATCATGTGGTCATTTTGGGCCATTGTGCGCTTGAATCGTAACTAAGGTCATTGTGGCCCTCAACTCGATATCTTTAGCGATCCTTGAGTGTGTGTGGTGAGAATTCGAATTGTGAACCCAAGTACCGAGCCGATGGTCTAGAACTTGCCCTGAATGTTTGTTGAGGCGAAATCAGATGTGAAACTTGAGTTGAGAAGTGATTATAGGCTCTCACTGATCCAAAATGCCAAAATTTGAACAATTTCCATGACCTACCATTGAAATGATCCCTAGTTCACCCATTTTTAGCCTTAAACCTTCTTCTTTCATGAACCAAAGCTACAAGCGTATACCCGTTCTCAATGAGACCTTTTCTTGGCACCCAAATCTTCCCTTGAGTAATGGCAAATGTCTAAGTTTGGGGGAGAGATACAAGAAAGACATCAATGTGGTAAAAAGGCACAAAAGCAAAAGAAAAGAAAGGCAATGAAAAAGAGAAAAAGACAAAAAGAAAGACAAAAGTGAATAAGGACCAAAAAGGTAATCCAAGGACAACAAAAAGTGAAAAAGGGTGGAAAAGTAGACAAAAGGAGAAAGGTTTTGTATTGCAAAAGAAAGAGTGACAATGTGTCTCTCTAACCCCTTGAAAGAAGTGAATTACTCAATTGAGTCAAGAAGTGTGCCGAAATGAATCAAAAGAAGTGCTAAGGGGAATATTGAACCCATTTGAAGAAAATCATGTCCTACCTTTAGCCAAAAACCTTCATATTGACTCCTCAAAAGCCCTATAAGAACTTGAGCTGGGGGAATCCTACATTAGTGGATACTTACATAAGGAGTAAGCATATTGTACTTAGAGTCGGACTTATGGCCTTCTCTTTAAGAGAGATTAGTGAGAATCCATCCACCTCGGTTTGTGTGTAAATACTCTAAAAGGTGAGGTTCACTTAGGGAGAGTTGAGGATGTGTGAGTTTGGGTTCCACAATGACCAAATTATTTGAGAAAGGTTCCTTGATGAAATGTGTCAACTCTTGATGCTCGTGTGTTACACTTGATCCACAAGTTTTCAAAGTTTAAATGTCTTAATGATGCATTTGCATTGAGGACAATTGTTAGTCCCAATTGATGCTAGTTGAGGTTAATTTAGGATAAACCAGTGTTTTTGATAGCGCGCGGCGACAAATAGCAACGAGGGCTCGCTTCAGTGAGGCGAGAGGCGCGCAGCGAAGCGCTCACCTTTTTGATATGAGGCGACAATTTATAAAAAAAATATAATATATATATATATATATATATATATAACACTAAAAACTCAATAACAATAATATGTTAATAATAAATATATCAATTTAAAAATTAAAAACTCAATAGATAGTCATAAACTCATAAAATAAGCAACATCTATACTTCTTGAAGATTTTCAAATTCTACAACATCATAATTGATAGCATTATATTGGCTATCATCTTCTTCATCCTCGGACACTTCATCAATTAGGGTGGTGGACCGGCTTGAACTTGCTACCCCCTTTCTCTTGTACTTTGAACTTGAAGAACTCGCTCTAAGTCCATAGATGTTCTCCTAAACTCCAACAGCTATAGAAACGGTACCCCAATCAAGATCATCTCCTTCATACACTTGTTCATCTTCGTGATTTTGGGGGGCTCCAGTTAACGATTCATTTGCCTCATCAATATTGTCCAACAAAATTGGATCAGTAGTATCGCGAGCTTCATAACGTCGCCTCAATGTTCTATTGTATTTAATATACACTAGATCATTGAGACGCGATAGCTCAAGCCTATTCCTTTTCTTGGAGTGAATCTGCGCATTAAGTTATTTAGATTAAATAGTAAGTACTAATAATAATACAATATAGAATATATATTAATATAACAAATATACTTCTTACATGCTCAAATACACTCCAATTTCTCTCGCATCCAGATGCACTACAAGTTAGGCTTAATACTTTGATGGCAAACTTTTGCAAGTTTGGAGTTTGACTTCCAAATTGCTTCCACCATTCAACTATAGTAAAATATTTTAAAAGTTAATAAGTATAAATCAAATAAGTTAAATTAAAGTTATAAGGAAATCTATATTAAAGTTAGTTACCTGGCGACCTTTTGTCTCTGGCTCTAATGGCAGCCGGTAAACCAAATTGGCCATCTGCTTGTTCGTACTTACCAAACTCCTCCCCTATTAGATCTATCGTCGCTGAATTAGGGATCAACTTATCAAGACATGCATGGTATCCAACCCACACCTCTGGGGCCAAAGTTTCCTGACTAGTGTTCTTGAAAAATAATCTCGGGTTCAGAAGATGGCCTGCTGCATGCAAAGGTCGATGGAGTTGCTTGTCCCACCTGCTATCAATTATCTCAAAAACTTTTTCATATTTCCTAACATCTCCATCAAATGATGCTGCAATACTCTCTTTCGCTCTATCCATAGCTTCATAAAGATAGCCCATTTGTGGTTTTTTCTCCCCATCCTCCATACGGAGCAACCCGAATCAAAGGACCACCAACTTTAAGAGCCCGAACGACATCATTCCAGAATGATGGAGCAATAAGAATTTTGGCAACCTCTCTCCCCGCAGCTTCCTTTGCATATTTATTATCTTTCCAATCATTCGAAAGAACTAGCTTTCTCAAATTTCCCTTTTGCAAGTAAAAACTATGAAAAGTTAAAAAAGCCATTGCAAATCTAGTCTTGGCCGGTCTCACCAAATTTCTTTCTTGTGTGAATTTTCTCATCAAATTCAACAACAACGACCTCTGACTGATGTAAGCATATATCTTGACGGCCTTAGCGAAAACTGTAAAAGTAACAATAGCAATTTTAAATTAATAGCTTAATACTAAAGGCTAGGAAGGATATAAGTATAAATAAAGTTAAAGGCTTGAAAGATAATTATATTAAAGTTACCTGAAGCATATGGGTGTTCCCTGAATATGTCACCAAACATCAAGTTAATACAATGAGCAGCACATGGAGTCCAATAAATGTTTGGATAGATAGCTTCCATCATCTTCCCCACACTAACATTCTCACTAGCATTATCTGTAACAACTTGTACAACAATTTCCTTTCCAATTTTATCAATAGTATTTCTAAACAAGTTGTACATTTTGCTTCCATCCGTAGAAGAGTTGCTAGCATCGTGAAATTCAAGAAAAACACTCCCTCTTGGAGAGTTCACCAACACATTTATAATCATTTTCCATTCTGTGCTGTCCACTTATCCATCATAATGGAACAACCAAACTTGGTCAATTCCACTTTATGCTCCTCAATAATTTGGTCTACCTTCTTCACCTCCTTTTTAAGATGAGTTACTCTAACTTCATGATAGCTAGGAGGCTTCATCCCCGGCCATATTGTCCTACAGCCTCAATAAATGTATCAAAAGTTTTGTAGTTGACACAGTTGAAAGGAAGGCCTGCATCGTACATCCATGATGCAAAGGCACTGACGGCGCGATCCCTCAAAGTCTTCTTGACATCTTTACCCGAATCTTCTTCACTTTTTCCCCTTTCTTGTTGTTTTGCCGAGTAATAAAGATTGATAGGGCCTTTTGCCATCGAACATGCCGTGGATGACCCACTAGATTGAGAGTGCCTTTTAGGGGGGGAGGTCTCATTTAACCTTCTTCATCCATATCATCATCTTCAACAATTAGATTCACGGAATTCACCGATGCTTCATAATTCGTTTGAGTTCTTACTAAATTTTTCTTTTCAACAAAAGCTTTTATTTCCTCCCTAACCTCGGGCGGACAAAGGGGACATTGTATTACATTTTTAAATCCACCGATCAAATGTTGCTTGTGACAAGTTATCCCACCGTTATATGTTTTTTCACAGAACAAACATTTAATTGCAGTTCTTGACGGGCCTTGTATAGCATAATTCCAAGCTATATCACTTCGTTTACTATTATCGAATGACGCCATTTCAATTTTCAGCGCTGTTTTAAAGAAAAATAGAGCAATAAATCAAATAAATTTAAGCAACTTACCAGAATTGCAGATTAATTTTTCTTGTTTTATCTGTGCAGGTTACAGAGCACTGATCGAGTGGTGCTGACTGTGAAAAAAAATAGAGCACTGGTCGAGTGGTCGACAGCTCTGTTTTTTTTTTCACAGTCGACAGGTCGAGACTGAAAAAAAAAACAGAGCAGTGCTGACTGAAAAAAAAACAGAGCACGGGTCGAGTGGTCGACAGCTCTGTTTTTTTTTTTCACAGTCGACAGGTAGAGACTGAAAAAAAAAACAGATGTATGCACCAGTGATGTCGAGTCCAGAAAGAGAGAAGAAGGAAGACGCCATGCTTTCACATGCTACACCATGTATATTTCACCACCTTTCACATGTTTTTTAGGTGTTTTTTAGGTTGTTTGCCTAAAGTCCTTCACATGAAGAAAGAAAGAAAAATTGAAAAACAGAGGCTCCTGTCTCCTGTGATGTCGAGTCCAGAGAGAAGAAGGAAGAAAGAAGAAAGAGAGAAGAAGGAAGAAAGAAGAAAGAAGAAAGAAGAAGTGAAGATGAAGAACATACCTGGGATGTCGAGTCCAGAGAGAGGCTGGAAGAAGAAGATGATTTGCAGCAAAACCCTAAATTGTCGACTGCTTGTGTTTTTGTAAAGCTGATGTGTTTTTATTACTGTATTTTCAAAATAGCGTCGCTACACAGCGCCTCGAGCCTCGCCTCGCCTCGCGCCACAGCAGCTATTACCCTCGCCATTCTGCATCGCATCGCCACACTGCCCTTTGTGGCGTTAGGGCTTCGCTACGCCTCGCTACACGCTTTTAGCGCTGTAGCGAGCGCTTTTAGTAACACTGGGATAAACAGGAATTAATTGTTGGGTGTTTTCCTTTGAGGGGTAGGTCTCATTTATTTGCTTGAGGACAAGCAAAGGTTTAAGTTTGGGGGAGTTGATAACTATGATTTTTACATGTTTTATACCCATTCTTACCTAAGCTTTGCGCGTGAATTTCCATAAATTAGTCACAAAATACTTACAAGTTGTGTTGATTGCACGTTTGAGCGATAAATGACAAAAGTCAAAGATCGGCTCAAAAAGGAGTAAAATCTGCCAAGTGTCAAAGACAAGTGAAGTGGGGAACAAGGTACCCTGCACGATCCGCACTGATTTGCCACGCAGCCGCGCAGAAGAATTTAGAGACGATACAAAGTCCATGTTGACATGCGCAGTCCGCACTGATTTACCAAGCGACCGAGCAAAAGAGTTCAGAGAAGGTGCAATTTCCATGTTGTCCTGCATGGTCTGCGCTCACACCTACACGGTCCACGCCGCCGGGAGTTCAGAGACATAGAAATTAAGGCAAAAGCCCACGCGGCCGCATACCAAAATAGTGCGGTCCGCGTGGATGAAGAATCATAGAGTGGTGATTTTTGCCAAGTTGTCCACGCGATCGCGCCCCATTTCTACGCGGTCCGCACCTTTCAGCCAGCACGTCCGCGCTACCTTTTTGCGCGGTCTATGCCCCCGGCTTCAGAAGAGAGATGTGAAGACCAAGATCCCTACGCGGTCGCGCGGTATTTTACCCGTAGGGGTATTTTTATCCAGTTTTTCCTGTGTACTATAAATAGAACTTTTAATGTTTTTACGTCAGGCATTAGATATCAGATAGCAGCTGAGCTCGTGACTTCAAAGATTTAGCCTATTTTTGGCAAATTCATCTTGTATTAACATGGATTTGAGTAGATTAAACTATATCTATCTAAACCCATTAGCTAGGGTTGTGGTTCAACCCTAGTGTAAGTAATTAATGGGTGTGATTGTTTAATGCATGAATGATGTTGGGTATTTGTTATTTGGGTTAATCTTATGTTTTTATTTAGATTTGGTGGTTGCAAACACTAAGTCTAGCTTAGTGGTTCTTGACTCTTCTTGAGAAAGAGAGTCTATGAACCCAAGATTGACCCAACAAGGAATTGAGATGGACCCATGAGAATTGAAGTCACAATTAACGGGTTAAACCTCGAGAGAGTAATTACCCAACTTGAATCCTAAGTTGCTTGGGCAAATTTGCCTATCCAATTGGTCTCGAGAAAGTCAATTGAAAAAAATCACTCTCTCTACCGAGAGGTGTGAGAGTATAGCATAAGCCCCATAATCATCGTTCTTGTATTAGGAAACTCCACCTGTTAGTTGACCACCTAGGTAAATGCCACGACCCTAGTGCCTTTCTCTATATTGCATACAACCTAGAATTAATATCATAGCATAACTTAGTTTTAATTTGTAGTTGGTAAATTGTAGTTGTTAATCAAAAGAAAAACCCAAAAATATTAGAAGTACAATTAGGAGCTCAAACACACTCCTAGACCAAACAAATACTCGACTCCCTTCTAAGCTCCATGTGGAAATTGACCCCGATACCACTATTGTGTAAAAGTATTAGCGCCCGCTCTTCCTTAGGTTGAGTCCGTTGCGATCAGTTACTTCCAATGAGGCTTTCGAAACAAAAACAGGCCATCCAAACTACAATCCACAAAGTCAATCGTTCAAAGAAGAAAGCATGTTTTTTTAAAATTTTTTTAAAGAAGGTAGATGATGAAGACGGATACAAATTGACGATTTCACAACAACGGAGAAGAGAGAACATTATAGTTATTTATACATATTTCTATTCTACCATCACATTAGCATAATCTTATGTAATATCATCATAGAGTATGTCATGAACTCTGTGATGATCATAGAATACTTAGTGCTCTCTAGTTTTTTTACATGCATGTTAATAGGTGAGACATTATTTCTAAGCCTCAATAGGATTAGTAAGGTAAAATTTAGCCCGGTCGTGTTGCCTTGGTCCTATGTCTTTGGAAAAATATCCACATGGCTATGAGATTACATTCCCTCATGAGACTTTACCGGCAGCTACACCATGAATCCTCTACATGAGGCTGCCATCATAAGGCACTGTGAGGCCCAGAGAAGTGATCATATAGCCAAGGCATATGAGTAACAAAACAGGTGCTATTGTCCCCCTTATTTATACTTTTCCTAATTGTTGTATTTTTCTTTTTATTTATTAATAAAAAACTAACCTAGGCACTTGCCTAGTGTTTTACCCCAAAAAAATATACCATGTTCACAAGAGAACTTAAAAATATAATTACAATTGCATGTCTTATAGCATGAAAAGGCGTCAAATATGTACATCTTGCAAAATATCTTCATTATTGTATTTATCATTTTAGTTTTTCAAACTTCATGTAGCAGTTGAGAGTACACAACAACGTAGAGTACACTTATACTTCTCCAATATTTCCTCAAATAAGGGTACAACTTCTCCAAGTGACCAAGTTTTGGGTATCTTTTCAATTAACATAGAATATGCAATGTGATTAAGAAATAATCCATTTAGCTCCCATTGTTTTGGGAAAAACACCAAGTCAACATGTCTTTTTTGCACATTTCTTGATAAATAACTCCAAAAAGAAGACAAATTGGTTTATGAAGGAGAAATACACAAGGAAAAAAAATATGAAAATGGCTTCAAATCTCACGCAGAAGCACAAGAAATAGGAAAGAAAACACATCAATCATATTCACAAGCAATCCACAAATTCCTTCACAGTTCGAATTATCCGTAAGGTAAGTTAAGATTATAATAAAATAAATAAAAATAAGGTAAGGTAAGGGATTGAAAAGAATTTGAAATTATACCGGATAGGCTTGAAAATAGAATAATCTGAAATCAACCCTTTCACATGTTAAAACAAATTTAAGAATTCATGTTCCACTATTTGTAACTTTCATTTGAAATAGTTCAATTAGTATGTAGATGGACCCTAAATAACTTCAAACAGTGACACCTAGAGAAATATTGAGTGAAAGAGATGAAGATAGATAGAGGAATACCTGAAATTTAGTAATCCAAAAGACACTGAAGATACAGATCGGCAATTGAATACCGAAGCACCTATGATTTAAGGTGGAAAAATTTGAGGCTTGCTTCGGAGATATAAATTTAGGGTTGAGGGCTTTCTTTTGCGAGTTTACACTGAGGCATGGGTTATTGGAAAAAGAAGAAAAAATTAAAAAAAATAAATGAAAATACTTAACTTATGAAAAATAGGAGGGAGATCGAAAAACAATATAGAGGGAGTGAAATCAAAAGGGGGAAAGATTTAAAATATTTATTAAAGGATAATTTTTAATGGTCATTGTTTCCAATTGCTAGTAAAAATGAGTTCTTTATCGGCAAATATTTAATTGCTGGTAACATTTGACCTATATAGAATCAATATCGGAATTACTTTATTGATATTAAATGATTGCCGCTAAATGTCTTTTTTGTAGTAGTGAATTGTCATGACGGCACCTAGTCCAAACGACTAGGTAAGCATAGCAGTTTGCGTAAAAAAAATTTAAAAGTACAACTAACCATAAACAGGTAATTATAGATAAAATGTTTAAAATTCCGCTCGGTATATACAATAATAACACTCTCGGCCAATAATAACACTCTCAAAACCCAAAATCTCATGAATCACAAACTAGAGAAAATACATAGTGTTCAAACTCCAGAAGTCTAAACAAAAGTAACCAGGGAAGGTCTATAGCTAAAAGGGAGAATAAGAGGGACTTCTCAGTCTGCGGACGCGGAAGATATACCTCGAAGTCTCTGAAATCGCCTCGCTTCACTGAAAGTATGGCTGAGAAGTAAAACATGGATCTGCATATGAAAAACATATGCAGGAAAGGACATGAGTACACCACAACGGTCATAGTAAGTGCCAAGCCTACCCTCGGTTGAGTAGTGATGAGGAATGTTAGGGACCTACTGTTTATATAAATAAAACACGGTAAAACAATATGAAATGTGACTGTAAAATTAAAATTATAACAATCGATAAAGAATAAAATCACAGAAAAATATAACTCAGTACACAGAGATAGCAACAGGGTATCTCCCAGGATATCGTCCCGTAGTCCCAAACATAAATGTGCAGAGGACCTCCCGGGATATCGTCCCATAGTCCGAATCATAAATATGTCGGGAAATATTTGGCAATGTCGATCAGTAGTCCTAAAGTAAATATAAAGTACATAGGGATCTCTCGGGATATCATCCCGTAGTCCCAATTACTAATGTGCATGGGAATCTCCTAGTATACCGATTCGTAGTCCCAAAACAAACACATGACAGTTCCTAAAAAGAATCCTACAATTCTATTCATGTTCAAATTAGGAAAACAGAAAATTTCTACTCTAAACATGTTACACAAAAATCCAAGTAAGCAGTTAAAGCAGGTAAGACAGTTAAATCACATAATCATGATTTTCCTAAGCTAAACAGAAGGTTTTACATACTAGTATTGTTCAATTAAAGGAGAAACATAGATAAGTATTTAATGAAAATAGTGTTTTTCAACAATTAGTGGGTACGCATTCGTCACCTCACATACATAGCATTCATATAACAACAGTATTAGAATCCTAAGGGGAGTTCCCCCATACAAGGTTAGGCAAACCATTTACCGTGAACCAGCTCAAAATCAATTTGATATCACGCTTTTTCACGAGTATCCAACTCCGAGTGGCACTAATCTAATCAAATCAATTTCATAATGTAAATATAACTACAAACAATGATTTTAGCTAAAGGAATCGAAGCCAAGGCAAGAAAATAGATAAATTCCCAAAACACCTCCCAAGGCCTATATTTCGGATTCGGGTAAAAAACATAAATTATGAACACTCATTCACTCACAAGTCTAACAATACCAAAATCACTCAAATCCAATACCAAAATCTCGATCAAAATTTCAAATTTTGGCCTAAGAACTTTTCTAAATTCTTTCCAACTTTTCACCCCAAATCCAAAATTAAAATGATAAAACTAATCTTAGATAAATGGGATATATTCAAAAAGTAGTTAGGAATCAATGCCCATTAATCTTCTCTCCAAAAATCCCACAAAATCACCTTTCACCGAGCTCCAATTTGTTTTTTGAAGTTATTAACTCAAACCCTCGATTTTACATATTTCTGCCCAGCGATGCCCGTTTCTGTGCTCCCTGGACCGCACTTATGGTCCCGGTACGGCCAGGCTCCGCATCTACGGAATTTCATTAAATCCTCAAGCACTGCACTTGCGCTCAATTCTTCACAGATGCGGTTCCGCTTTTGCGATTCTTAAGTTGCATCTGCGACCATTGGTCTTCATGTCCCAGACCGCACCTGCGAGCTCCTTCCTCGTTTTTGTGGGGACGCACTAGCAGGCTCCCTAGCGCAGGTGCAAAAATACCAGAAGCAGCCAATTTCAGAATTTTGCTAAGTCCAAATCAAATCCGTTAAGCATCTGAAACCCACTCGAGACCTCTGGGACCTCAACCAAATATACCAACCAATTCTAAAATATCATACGAACTTAATCCAACCCTCTTATCACATGAAACAATGCTAAAATCACGATTCACCCTCCAATCCAAGCCTAATGAACTTGAAATCTCAAGAATTCTACAACCGATACCGAAATCAACCAAACCACGTCCGATTGACCCCAAATTTTTCACATAAGTCACATTCAACACCACTGAACTTTTCTAACTTTTGGAATCGGATTCCGACCCTGATATCAAAATCTCACTATCGATCCGCAAACTTTAAAAATTCAATTTTCGGCATTTCATGCCTAAATAAGCTACATACGTCCAAAACATAATCTAAACATGCCCCTAAGCCTGAAATCACCCAACAGAGTTAATGAAATCAACAGAATCCCATTCCGAAATCGTCTTCACACCGCTTCAACTAACAGTACAAAATTTAAAGCTTAAGCTCTCATTTATGGACTAAATGTCCCAAAACACTCCGAAACTCAAAACAAAATCTTCCCGGCAACTCACAATAGCAGAAACAAATACGGGGAAAGCAGTTCATTAATTCTCAAAATGACCGGCCAGTTCATTGCAATATATCAAAATGTATATCATAACTTTAATTTTTTTTTCTTTGTGTATATCAAAATTTTACTTTCCTTATATATATATATATATATATATATATATATATATATATATATATATATATATATATATATATATATATATATATATATATATATAAAAGATTATGACGACCTGACCCGTCGTCTCATGTGACAGCCCTATTTCTTCTATTTTATGCTTCTTCATATTTCATTATCGGCGTTTAGCATGTTAGAGTTGATTTGGATTGGTTTTAGTAGGAAATGAGACACTTAGTCTCTATAAGGAAGGTTTTATTTGGAAAAGTCAACCGGATGTTGATTATGAGTTAGAGGGCTCGGATGTGATTTTTGGTGATTAGGTTAGCTTCGGGGAGTGAATTTTGACTTAGGAGTGTGATCGCAATTAATTTTGGAGGTCCAGTGTAGAAATAAGCTTGATTGGCTTAGTTAGTGTGTTTGGCAATTTTCGGTTGGTAGGTGAGATTTTAATCCGAAGGTCATAATGAGATTCCGGGAGTTACAGTAGCTTCGTTAGATGATTTGGGATGTGTGTACAAAATTTCAGATGATTTGGAAGTATTTTAGTCGGGTTTTTGATCAAATGAGTATTTTGGAAGTTTAAGAAGAACTTCGGCTTGAATCCAATGAGAAATGATGATTTTAGTATTGTTGGATGTGCTTTGATGATTGGAACAAGTTCGTATGATATTTTAGGATGAGTTGGAACTTTTGGTCGAGGTCTCAGGGGCTCGAGGTGATTTCGGATGGTTAGCAAAAGTTTTTGTAAGGCTTGCGCTGTGCGAAGAATTGCAGATTAGTATTGCAGGCATTTGTTGTATGTGATCACATGAGTAGGGCCGCGATCACATAGAAGGATTTTGGGGGCTTAGTCATTTGTGCTATGCGATCGCGTTGCGGTGGTGCGATCGCATAGAGGAAAATTTGGAGCCTGGATTTTTGTTCAATGCAATCGCATTGATGTATATGCGATTGCACAGTTGAAATTGTCTGGTTAATGCGATCGTGGGGTCCCTTATGCGGTAGCATATGGTAAATTAACACCTGGTCAGAAGGGTTTAATAACATTTTATCCGCAAGCCAAGTCTAATTTCCACCTGTAAGCACGTGATTTTTGCCCTGCATAAAGATAACTCCTAAAAATATATCAAATATTTTTATCGATTTTATGAATTTTTCTTTATTTAGTCTCATTTTATGCATTTTTAATGTTTTAAAATCATGCAAATACCAAAAATATCGCACTTACATTTAGGACATAATTTTACATACTTTTAGATCAATTAGCAATTAGGGTTTATCAAAAATATAAAATTACAAAAAAAATTGATTTTAGCTTTGAATTTTGTTTAGTTTTCCTTAAATTACTTTAATTAGTTATGTTGAATATTAATTAGATATTAATATAATTAGGTAGGTTGATCTAGTTTTTTTAGAATTTAATTTAAATTTATAGTTTTAATTTATAAAGAAAAAGAAAAGAAAGTTGAAAGAAAGTGAGTCTTTAAATAAAATTTCCAAATTTGAGCTTAGCCAAATCAAAGTCATCCCACAAACTAAACTACTCAAAATTCACCACCCCAGCCCAAGAAAACGGGTCAAACTCATGACCCAACCCATTTTCCCTTTTAACCCATCAGATCTCTCACATGTTAGGGACACGCAAAAAGCGTGACCCCTTGCCCATTTTTTGGCGATTCTTCGGCTATATCCCCTCTCTTTCTTCTCCATTCTCACTGGAGATCGGACACCCACAGATCAGACCCCAAAAATTGAGCAGTGGTTTTCACCTTCTCCAACACAGACCGCCAGCATCTTCTTCTTCACAAACGAGAGAAGACCCTTCGATCCCCTCTGAAAATCAACAGCCATAGCTTCGAGCTTCACCCTCCTCACCACCAAATCAGTCCTTGCTCCCTCCTCTTCGTTCAGCAACACCACCTGAACAGAGCAAAACACAGAACAAACACAAAACAAAAAAAGTAGCAGCAAAAAGTATCAAACAATCCTCAAAGCTTCAGCTATTTGAAACAGTTTTCGAATTCAATTTCCGTGCAGAATCGAGGTTCCGACTTGGTCTTTGTTGATGAATCCATCCATGTTTAGCTTCGTCGGCTGGCTTTTCTTTTTAAACGGGCAGCAGTTCCTTTGACAATTTGAAAGCAACTCAGTCTTCGTGCGGCGAGTGTGTTTGATTGAGCGGGTGTCGTTTCGAGTCGCTCGCTGATTGCCGATCGAGTCATTATGCTGGAGGAAATCACTAATTTCACTGCTGTTTGGACACTCTGTTGAGTACTCTGAGCTTTAGCTTTCCATTTCAGCTTCACTTGGTTAATTTCAAGCTATATTATTGCTATCGAGGTATTTCGCTTACTTATTTCTTATGAATCTCTGAAATGTATGGAGTTTTCGTGTTGATGTGATTTGTTTTTGGCTCAGAAATGGAATTGCTGTTTACGAATATTACTGCCAAATTGGTTTGAGTATTTTAAGTTTGAAATTCTGTTTAATTCGTATGGATCGTGAATCTTACTGTTCTTGTGGTTGCTGCTGTTTAGTGCAGTACTTGCTAATCTCTAGTACTAATTGTGCGTTTAGCTGAACAAGTAGACAATTGAAGTCTTACTGATTGATATGGCATCTAGTTGATATTTGTTCATTAGCAGATGATGATTTATATTATTTGGGTTGATTGCACCATGAAGCTCCTGATTCGAGTTTTTCTCTTTTAGAACTGAGGCCACCCTATAAACTTTAATTTTCTCTTTGGATTTGTAGAATCATATTGCTGAATGGTGAAGCTATCAGAGTTGCCAAGTTAAACATTCTACTAAAATTTTGCCCATTCTTCTTTATTGTAAATGTTGAAGCTAAAGGTGAATGAATAAGTTAGATACATTCAAACAAAAGGCAAAAGGGTATAAATCCATTACTTGATATTTAGTTTGATGTACTGTTGTTTGATTTGGAAGAATAACATATCAGTTAATAAAGTTGGTTGTGATGTAAGGATTGAGAGTCAATTTTTGTATTGAAGCAATTCTCTGTTTTTTTTCTCGAGTGTTAATGGAATTAGCACAGCAATATAGAAACATGTAAAAGATCTGATCTATTACGTCAATTGTTAGAATATCAGGGACTAGTTATCAACTCGTCGTTTGGGATGATTCAGTTTCCGTGCTTTGGAGTTTGGTGTGAACAATTATTTGTCTTAATTTGCCTACATGAAGTTTAAAGTATGATTGTTTTATTTGGTTGTGATTGAGCGATAGTTTACAGTTAGATTAATGAGCTTCTTTTATTGTTTGAAATGATAGTATAATATCCATGTTATAAATTAGATTAAAGTAGGATCCCCCTTTAATTTGCCCTTTAAAAACATATGTATATAAACCTTTTTCTTAAATTAATTTGAGGTACGTCATGCCAAATAAAATCACAAATTACGTGACCCTTTTTAATTTTTTTTTTTTAAAAATAGTTAGAATTTGGGACGCGCTGTCTAGCAAATTTCACGGTCCTCCCAAAAGATTAAACGCGTAGTTGCTTTAGGCGCGTTATTTTAATAACATTACCTTCCTAAATATATATGCTGCCCACCTTCAAATCCTAAAACGTTGAACAAAGTGTGTCTAGGATTGCGGGTTCATTTGATGCGGCGCAATCCGAAAACACATTTTAAACGACGTTCACTTTCTCAAATAAATATATATTTAATAAAAGCGGTTAAAGATAAAATTGGCACATAGGTATCTCATGTATTAAAATCAGATTTTAGCCATTCATAGCAATTTAAGCGATCGTGCTAGAACCACGGGATCCGAGGGTGCCTAACATCTTCCCTCGGGTCAACAGAATTACTTATTCAGAATTTCTGATTCGCAGACTCCAATCAGAAGTCGAAATTTTTCCTCGGTTCGGGATTCATGAAAAACTAGTGACTTGGGACACCAAAAGTCAAATCTATCACAAGTGGCGACTCTGAATAAATAATCCTGATCTGAATAATGTCACTTAAAATGGAAAAAACTCCCTTATACATTTATCCTCCGGGGTAGGTGTGTAAAAAGGAGGTGTGACACCACCATTACTTAGTAACCTTGAGAGCTTTTGACGAGATTTTTATGAGGGTTTTGACTGGGAATCGATTGAAGGTAAGTTCTATGGCCATGAAACATCATTTAATTGTGATTTCAACACTTAAATTCATGGAAATTTGATTAAAAGGGGAAGAATTATGGCTTGACTTTTTGAATGAAAAATTGGGATTTGAGGGAGCAATTGAGCTCCGATTCTTGTGATTTTAATATGTATAAACTCGTGACGAGATAAGATATTCGGTGATGTTAAATTTTTTGATTTTCGAGAAGTGAGCCCGGGGCTCGGATTTTGAAAATTTTGTGAATTTTGATATTTTTTGAGTCTTTTCGATTGGGTTGTGTTCCCTTAGCCTATTGTAACGTATTCGTTATAGTCATGGTCAGATTCGACATGCGAGGAGGTCGATTCGAGAGGAAAAGGCATAGCTATCTAGACTTTGGCCGGCTAGAGGTGAGTAATATATGTAAATGATGTCCCGAGGGTTTGAAACCCCTATATTTCACATCGTAATGATATATTGCGGCGAGACACGCGCTCTACTACGAGTGCGGGATCGATTGATATTGGGGATTGTGACTTGGTCTGTCCCGAGTGACATTTTTACTGTGCTTTCGACTAGAACTTACTTGAAAAATCATCCTACTTGGATTAAATTGCTACATTTGGGCTTTGTGCCAATTATTTGATCATTCACGGATTGTTATCACTGTTTCACATTATTTGGCATGTTATTTGATCTCAATCCTAAGTTTTAATGTTGTTTTTGACAAACTCAGCCAATTTCTAACATTCAATGGCCCAAATGATTTTTTACTGATATTTTGAGCTGATTATTTCAAATATTTCCCGAGAGACTAATGTATTTTTATGGACCGAGCATGGATCAGGCTGCACACCGTGGCAGTGTGTATATATATTAGTTCGGACTGCACGCCGCAGTGATATAATGCTTGGGATGTAAGAGCCCATCCAGAGTCTGTACACACCCCTAATGAGCGCCGTCGACGTTAATTGGATCGGGCTGCACACCTGTCACGACCACAATCCCAATCGTGATGGCGCCCAACACAAATGCTAGGCAAGCCCGACCAATTAACATTCGGAACTCAACTACTCAATCTATTACTAATTTATAGTATTAAATTATCAAAATAGTATAGTTCCAATCAGATAGTAGACAGAGGTATTAAGAAAGTCATAAAAACTACCAATAAAATTCCTAAAGACCTGGGGTTATAAGTCTAGAGCTTCTAAGATAACAAACTAATAAATCCTCAGTAATGATGATGTTCACAAATGTGGAAATAGTAACAGGATAGGGGAGGAGTCGGGCCCTGCGAATGTCAGGCTGCTACCTCGACAACCCCTGAGAAACTCTGAAATGACAAAAGCTCAACTATGCTCCCGAGGTACCTGAATATGCACATATGGTGCAGGGAGTAAAGTGAGTACTTCCAACTCAGTGGTAATAGACATGTATAATGACTGAAAGTAAGAAATCCTGAAATACCACAAAGTAAAGCTGAACTAACCACCTAGCACATTTAACAATGAATCAGCATTAAATCAATGACAGATAGACAAATAGACATCCATGTATGAATGCAGTGCAATGCATATGACCGCTGCGGCGTACAATCCGATCCATTTGGTGACCCGCGCTCAGTGTGGGGGTTCAGACTCCAGAGGGGCTCCTATAGCCCAAGCGCAATATCATCGTAGCATTTGCTGCGGCGTGCAGCCCGATCCACAATGACTCCAATTATATGCATGCAAACCACATGGGCACAATTAAGTGTACCAATTTTAGTTCCATTTATCAGGTATTATAGCTTCAGTGTTTAAAATCCTTAGAAGTTTACTAATCATTTGTAGACAATATTTAACTCAGGACTGATATCATGGAAACATTGATAATAATCCCTAAGGGATCCAAATAATCGGCACGCAGCCCAAATATGCTCATAACAATCCAAGTAAGATGTTTCCCGACAAATTTCTAGTCAATAACACAGTATGGATATCACTAGGACAAACTAAGCCATAGTCCCCATCCACAAATGACCCCGCACTCACCGTAGAGTAGGTGTCTCGCCTGAATACAACATCACAGTGTGATATACCGAGGTTTCAAACCCTCAGATCATCATCTACATATTACTCACCTCAAGCCGGCCGTAGACTAGTCCCAATGCCCTTTCCTCTTGAATCGACCTCCTCATGCGTTGAATCTACTCAAACCACAACAAATACATTACTATATGCTAAAGAAACATGACCCAATCGAAATTACTCGAAAATAATAAAACTCACAAAGTTGGCAAAACCCAAGCCCCGGGCCCACTTCTTAAAAATTTATGAAAGTCATATCACCGTATTCCTCGTCTCGCCACGAGTCCGTACATATAAAATTTACCAAAATCGGAGCTCAAACGGGCCATCAAATTCCAATTTTAGAATTCAAAAACTCAAGCCCTAGTTTTTCAATTTTCACCCAAATTTTCAAAAATTAAAGGTAGATTCCTTGATAAAATAGCGTTTCTAGGTCACGAGACTACCCCAATCAATTCCCGTCAAAACGCTCTTCAATCTCGACCAAAAAGCTCTTGAAGTGGTTCGTAAATGGAGGAAATATGAAATGGGTCGCGGATGACATGTAACATAAAACCCTCTGTCGCCAAGCTTTTTCTTCTATGCGAACGCGAGGGTCCTCTCGCGTTCGCGATGGACAAAAACTCCACATACCACTTTTACCCTACGCGAACGCATACAATGAGTCGTGAACGCGATGCTCTATCTTCCATCACTATGTGAACGCGTCCAAACCATCGTGGGCGCAATTAGTAAACCAAGCTTTCCCCAGATTCCTTCTACGCGAATGCGTGGTACCCACCCGCAATCGCGATAGCCATCCTTACAAGCATACGCGAACGCGTCCCATGCCACGCGAACGCGAAGGCCAAGAGCCCATACTTATGCGAACGCGACAGGGCCTATGCGAACGCAAAGGCTAAAAATAGCCTGTAACAACATTCCAAGCCAATTTTTCTTCCGTTTGATCACCCGGAATCACCCCGAGGCAACTAAGAACAGCAACCTACCCCAACAAATCATATGAACTTTCTCCAATCATCAAAACACGTCAAACAACACTAGAATCATCAATTCCCCACAGGTTCAAGCCTAAGTTTCTTAAAAACTTCCGAATTACATATTCGATCAAAAACTCAACCAAACGACGTCCGAATGACCTGTAACTTTGCACACATGTCCAAAATCACCTAACGAAGCTACTGAAACTCTAGGAATTCCATTCCTATCCTCGGATGAAAATCTCACCTATCAACCGGAATTCGCCAAAATTCAAACTTAGCCAATAGAAGCCTAATTCTACATCGGACCTCCAAATTCAATTCTGATTGCACTCCTAAGCCACAAATCATCCCCTGAAGCTAACCAAATCATCAAAATTCACATCCGAGCCCGCTAACTAAATAGTCAACATTCGGTTGACTTTTTCCAAAACAAGCATCCCTTTAAGAGACTAAGTGTCTCATTCCCAACTAAAACCAATCCAATTCTACTCGATCAACTCAAATACTGATATTGAAACATAGTGGAGCATAATATGAGGGAAACGAGATGGTAACTCACGTGACGACGGCCTGGGTCGTCACATCCTTCCCAACTAAAACAAACGCTCGTCCTCGAGCGGGTCAAGAAACATACATGGAGTCTCAAATAAGTGAGGATATCTACTTTGCATCTCCTGATCGGTCTCCCAAGTGGCCTCCTCCACTGCACCTTCACTGAAGCTATGTAATTAGATCTCAACTTCTGAACCTGACGACCCAAAATAGCCACTGGCTCCACATCATAGGTCAAGTCCTCATCCAACTGAATCGTGCTGAAGTCTAACACATGAGATGGGTCCCCAACATACTTTCGGAGCCTAGAAACATGGAACACCGGATGAACTCCCGACAAGCAAGGTGGCTAAGCAAGCATATATGCCACCTCCCCAATCATCCTAAGTATCTCAAAAGGTCCAATGAACCGTGGACTCAGTTTCCCTTTCTTTCCAAAACTCAACGCCTTTCATCGGGCGAAACCTTCAGCAAGACCTTCTCGCCCACCATATAAGATACATCTCGAACCTTCGAATTGCATAACTCTTCTGACGCGACTGAGCTGTACGAAGTCTCTCCTGGATCATTTTCACCTTCTTTACGGCATCCTGAACTAACCCTGTCCCCATTAATCTAGCCTCGCCGGGCTCAAACCAACCAACCGGAGATTTACACCATCTCCCATATAAGGCCTCATACGGCGCCATCTGAATACTGGATTGATAATGTTGCTATAAGCAAACTCTGCTAGTGGCAAGAACTCCACCAAAGAACCTCCAAAATCAATAACGCAGGCGCGCAACATGTCCTCCAATATCTGGATAGTACGCTCAGACTGTCCGTCAGTCTGAGGATGAAACATGTGCTCAACTGTACCTGTGTGCCCAACTCCTGATGAGAAGTCCTCTAGAACTGGGAAGTAAACTGAGTACCCCTATCTGAGACAATGGAAACTGGGACCCCATGCAACCGTACAATCTCCCGAATGAAAATCTCTGCTAACTGCTCCGAAGAATAGGTAGTACACATCGGAATGAATTGCGCACTGACCTATCCACAATCACACAAATCGAATCAAACTTCTTCGAGGTATGAGGGAGACCACTCACAAAATCCATAGTAATCTTCTCCCATTTCCACTCCGGAATATCCATCTGTACAAGTACACCACCGGGTCTCTGATGTTCATATTTGACCTGCTGACTATTGAGACACCGAGCTGCATAACTCACAATATTCTTTTTCATTCTCCTCCACCAATAATGCTGTCTCAAATCCTGGTACATCTTCGCGGCACCCGGATGAATGGAATACCGTGAGCTGTGGGCCTCCTCTCATATCAACTCTCGGAGCCTATCCACATTGTGCACGCAAATCCGGCCCTGCATCCGCAACACACCATCATCACCAATAGTCACATCTCTGGCATCATCATGTTGGACCTTGTCCTTCAGGACAAGCAAATGCGGGTCATCATACCGGCACTCTTTAATGCGGTCATACAAAGAAGATAGGAAAACCACACAAGCCAACACCTGACTGGGCTCAGTAATATCTAATCTCACCATCCGATTGGCTAAAGCATGGACATCAACTGCAAAGGGCCTCTCCCCAACTAAAATGTACGTCAAACTGCCCATACTAACTGCCTTTCAGCTCTAAGCATCGGCCACTACATTGTCCTTCCCCGGATGATACAAAATGGTAATGTCATAATCCTTGAGTAACTCAAGCCACCTCCTATGCCTCAAATTAAGATCCTTCTGCTTAAATAAGTGCTGAAGACTGCGATGGTCTGTGAACACCTCACAAGATATGCCATATAGATAGTGCCTCCAAATCTTCAAGGATGAACTATAGCAGCAAACTCTAAGTCATGAACATGTAGTTCTTCTCATGGGGCTTTAACTGACGAGAAGCATAATCAATAACTCTACCCTCCTGCATCAATACACAATCCATCAGAACTCTCAAAGCATCACAATATACCGTGTAAGAACCTGAAGCTGATGGAAATACTAGTACCGGAGATGTGGTCAAAGCTGACTTGAGCTTCTGAAAACTCTTCTCGCACTCATCCGACCACGCAAATGGAGCATTCTTCTGCGTTAACTTCATCAAAGGTGAAGCAATAGATGAAAAATCCTGAATGAACTTGCGGTAATAACCCGCCAATCCGAGGAAACTCCGAATCTCAGTAGCTGAGGACGGTCTAGGCCAACTCTACACCGCCTCAACCTTCTTTGGATCAACCTGAATACCATCTCTGGACACCACATGTCCCAGAAAAGCCACAGAACTAAGCCAGAACTCACACTTGGAGAACTTTGCATAAAGCTTATCCTCTCTCAATCTCTATAATACCACCCTCAAGTATTGCACGTGCTCCTCCTGGTTACGCGAGTACACAAAAATATCGTCAATAAACATGATCACAAATGAATCCAGAAACGACCGAAATGCACTATTCATCAAGTGCATGAACGCGGCTAGGGCATAAGTCAGCCCGAATGACATCACTAGAAACTCATAGTGCCCATATCTCGTCTTGAAAGTTGTCTTCATAATGTCTGAATCCTTAATATTCAACTGGTGATAGCCTGAACGGAGATCAATCTTAGAGAATACCTTTGCTTCCTGAAGCTGGTCAAACAAATCCTCAATACGGGGTAGTGGATACTTGTTCTTCACTGTCACCTTGTTCAACTGCCTGTAGTCATTGCACATTCTCATTATGCCATCCTTTTTCATTACAAATAAGACCGGTGCATCACCGTCGTGCACCCCACGGTGACACACTCGGGCGAATGAACCCCTTATCTAGGAGTTCCTGAAGCTGCTCCTTCAACTCCTTTAGTTCTGCTGGTGCCATACAATAGGGAGGAATAGAGATGGGCTGAGTGCCCGACACCAGATCAATACCAAAATCAATGTCCCTGTCCGGAGGCATGCCCGGCAGGTCCGCTGGAAATACATAAGGGAAATCCCTCACAACGGGAACCGAATCAAGACTAGGAGTCTCAGCTCCAACGTCCCTAACAAAAGCCAAGCACGATAAACAACCCTTCCCAACCATCCGTTGGGCCTTTAAGAAAGAAATTACCCTGCTTGGTAGTCATGCCTTGCCACTCGATCCTCGGAATACCCGGAATAGCCAACATAACTGTCTTAGTATGACATTCCAGAATAGCATGGTACGCGGATAGCCAATCCACACCCAAAATCATGCCGAAATCTACCATACCCAATAATAAAAAGTTAACTGGGGTCTCCAGACCCCCAATACTAACCAGACACAATCGATATACATGATCCACAATAATAGTATTACACATGGGGGTAGATACGTGCACAGGCACGGCAAGACAACCATGGGCCATACCCAAATGATGAGCAAACTATGAAGATACATAGGAATCGATAGATCCGAGATCAAACAAAACAGAGGCATCTCTGTGGAAAACTGAGATAATACTTATGATAACAGCATCTGATGCAATGGCGTCCCTCTTATCTGGAAGATCATAGAATCGAGCCTAACCACTGCCAGTCCGGTTTTCACCCCTGGGGCGACCTCTGGCTACCTGGCCTCCACCCCTAGCTGATTGAGTGGGTGCTGAAGAAACATGAGCAGAAGATGAGGGCTGATTTCTCTGCTGAAGCGGTCTACCACGAAGCCGAGGACACTGTTTCCTCGTATGACCAAACTCACCGCACTCGTAGCAATGACCTGGAGCTGGAGATGGGGACTGAAGGGAACCCCTCGTTGCAGATGAACCCTGGGCTGAAGAGGTAGGAGTAGCACTTTGATCTGGAAGAGCACTAAGTGAAGAGTGGCCTTGCCGATAACCCTGATAACCACAGCTTGAAGAAACCCTACTGGACTTTGTACGACCTGAATGAGGAGGTCTAAGGGAACGACCCATGCTGTGCTAAAAGTGGCCCTTAGATGGAGCACCACTGAAGCTATCTGAACCCCAAGGCCTTTTAGCCTCCCTCTCCTCACGCTCCCGACGATGATATGTCTAATCTGACGAGCCATAACTACCTTCTCAAACAAGGTGGCTACAACCCTCTCTCTAGTTATTAAATGTGAATGGGATAGTTGAGGCCATCCACGAACCTCCTAATCCTTTCTCGGGATAATCCAAGTAGCATGCCGAGCTTACTGCGTAAACCTCAACTCATACTGGGTTACAGTCATGTCCCCCTATATCAACCACTCAAACTGATGACGCAGCTCCTCCCTGCGAGATTGCGGTACATATTTCTCCAGAAAGAGAGTGGAGAACTGGTGCCAAGTGAGGAACGCTGCTCCAACAAACCAACGCCTCTCAAACTCCTCCCACCATGTAAATGCAGGCCCTGAGAACTGGAAAGTAGTAAAAGCCACTCCACTCGACTCTAATATCCATGTAGTGCGAAGCATATGCTAACACTTGTCTAGAAATCCCTGGGCATCCTCGCTCTCTGTACCACTGAACGTCGGAGGTTGGAGCCTACCCAACCTATCCAGGAGACACTGCTCGCCATCTGGTATAGCCGGAAACACAAAGTATGGAGCTGGTGCGACTGGTGCAATTGGAGCAACTGATGCAACTAGGGCAACTGGTGTAACTCCCGGTGTCTGCAATCCCTGAACACCCTGCTCGGGTGTGCGAGCAGTGGGGGTTTGTTGACCACCTCCGGTCTAAGAAGTAGCTGTTGCAGTAGTGGCTGATACGGCTTGAGCCAGGCCAGTGGAGATGGATAAAATCTGAGCTAGAGCATTCTAAAGACCAGGAATCACAATGGGCACTGCCGGTACCTGAACAGGTGATGCTGGAGCATCTACAGCTGGAGGCTGGTCCTGAACCTGGGCAGCTGGTGGATCTGCAGGTGCTGCCCTCGCTGGTCTGCGTTGGCCGCGGCCGCGACCACGACCCCTAGCGGGTGCCAAATGTGGTCATCCGTCATGTCCGGTAGCGCGGGTTCTCGCCATCTGCGAGAGAATAGAATACATTAGTTTAGGTTTCAGAACAACAAAGACGGACGACAAGACTTCAAGAATATGAAGTGTTTCCTAAAGGTTCTGCAGCCTATCGAGGATAAATACAGACATCTCCGTACCGATCCGCGAGACTCTACTAACTGGCTCATGACTCATGAGGCCTAGTAACCCAGACTCTGATACCAGCTTGTCACGACCCCAATTCCGATCGTGATGGAGCCCAACACAAATACTTGGCAAGCCCGACCAATTAACATTCACAACTCAACTACTCAAACCATTACCAATTTATAGTATTAAATTATCAAAATAGTATAGTTCCAACCAGATAGTAGACAGAGGTATTAAGAAAGTCATAACAACTATCAATAAAACTCCCAAAGACCTGGGGTCATGAGTCTAGAGCCTCTAAGATAACAAATTAATAAATCCTCAGTAATGCTGATGTTCACAAATGCGCAAATAGTAACGGGATAGGGGAGGAGTCGGGCCCTGCGAACGTCAGGCAACTACCTCGATAACTCCTGAGAAACTCTGAAATGGAAAAAGCTCAACTATGCTCCCGAGGTACCTAAATCTGCACACATGGTGCATGGAGTAAAGTGAGTACTTCAAACTCAGTGGTAATAGACATGTATAATGACTAAAAGTAAGAAATCCCGAAATACCACAAATTAAAGCTAAACTAACCACCTAGCACATTTAACGATGAATCAGCAGTAAATAAATGACAGATATACAAATAGACATCAATGTATGAATGCAATGCAAAGCACATGACCGTTGTGGCGTACAACCCGATCCGTTTGGGCACCCGCTCTCACTGTGGGGGTTCAGACTCCGGAGGGGCTCCTACAACCCAAGTGCAATATCATCGTAGCATTCCCAGCGGCGTGCATCCCGATCCACAATCAGTCCAGTTATATGCACACAAGCCACACAGGCACACTCAAGTTTACCATTATTAGTTCTATTTTTCAGGTATTATAGCTTAAGTGTTTAAAAACCTTAGAACTTTACTAATCATTTCTAGACAGTATTTAACTCAGGACTGATATCATGAAAACATGCTCAATATCATGGAAACAATGATAATAATCCCTAAGGGATCCAAATAATCAGTACGCAACCCAAATATGCTAATGACAATCTAAGTAGGATGTTTACCAGTCAATTTCTAGCCAATAACACAGTATGTACATCACTCGGATGAACTAAGCCATAGTCCTCGTCCACAAACGACCCCGCACTCACCGTAGAGTACGTATCTCGCCTCAATACAGTGTCACAATGTGATATACCGGGGTTTCAAACCTCAGGTCATCATCTACATCTATTACTCCTCTCAAAACGGCCATAGACTCGTCCGCAATGCCCTTTCCTCTTGAATCGACCTCCTCGCACGTCAAAGCTAGTCAAAGCCACAATGAATATATTACTATATGCTAAAGAAACATAACCCAATCGAAATAACTCGAAAAACATTAAAAATTACGAAGTTGGCAAAACCCGAGCCCCGGACCCACTTCTCAAAAAATTATGAAAGTCACATCACCGGATTCCTAATCTCGCCACAAGTCTGTACATATAAAGTGTACCAAAATCGGAGCTCAAATGGGCCATCAAATCCCAGTTTAGAATTCAAAAACTCAAGCCCTAGCTCTTCAATTTTCACCCAAATTTCCAAGAATTAAAGGTAGATTCCTTGATAGAATAACGTTTCTAGGTCACGAGACTTTCCCCCAATCAATTCCCGTCAAAACTCTCTTCAATCTTGATCAAAAAGCTCTTGAAGTGGTTCAAAAATGAAGGAAATATGAAATGGGTCGCGGATGAAATGTAACATAAAACCTTATGTCGCCTAGATTTTTCTTCTATGCGAATGCGAGGGTCCTCTCGCATTCGCGATGGACAAAACTCCACAAACCACTTTAACCCTACGCGAATGCATGCAACGAGTCGAGAACACGATGCTCCATCTTCCATCACTACGCGAACGCGTCCAAACCATCACAGACGCGATGAGTAAGCCAAGCTGGCCCTTGTTTCCTTCTACGCGAAAGCGTGGTACCCAGCCATGAATGAGATAGCCATCCTCACATGCCTATGCAGAATGTGTCCCATGCCACGCGAACGTGACAGGGCCTATGCAAATGCGAAGGATAAAAATAGCCTGCAATTGCTGTTGCATTTTCTGCAACATTCCAAGCCAATTTTTCTTACATTTGATCACCCGGAGGCCCCCGAGACCTCAACTAAAAACACCAACCTACCCCAACACATCATACGAACTTGATCCAATCATCAAAACACGTCAAAAAACACTAGAATCATCAATTCCCCATGGATTCAAGCCTAAGTTTCTTCAAAACTTCCGAATTATATATTCGATAGTTTATAAAGAATTTTCATCCGCGATGTTTGGGTCCTGCGTTCGAGTTACGCAGGAGTGGAAGTGTGAAAACTTGGGGGTGTACAAAGGAAACCGACAAATCGCATCAATCCTATAAGTCAAACCGAGAAAAAAAACCGACTATGGTTTTGTTTAATTAAAGAAAGTCAAATTGAAATCAAACCAACCCGACATTACATATATAAAAATTTTAGATATATTTAATATATAAATATACTTATTGTAACGTAATTTTTAAATATTTCTTAAACTTTTTCATAATTTTATATTTTAAGGTATTATTTCAAGGTTGGATTTAGAGCTTTTGAATGTTCGAATAAATTTTATAACTGTTAACATTAGTAACTTAAATAATGCTAACCAAAGCCCAAATGAAAATTAAAACAAAACTAATGCTAACAAAAAATACATTTAATTCAATACTATGAAAGGCAATGTATGCAATATCTATTTTTTTATTTTGCAATAATTTAGATAAAAATGGATAACCTATTTTTATTTTTTCTTTAGCCCTCATGTAATTAATAGTTACTTATAGTCTACTTATTTTAGTATGATTTAGTACTTTTAGATTATGTTAATTTTTATTATGGCTATCTAACTAGCAATATTATATTACATTATTTTATTGTCTCTATTATTGAATACTTTAGGATAATGCCATGACACATCTCATATTTTTCTTGAAAAATACCTTATATTGTTATATTTTTTTAGGATTAAAAAAATACTTTGTGCACAAGTTATATGTTTTGTGCTACGAAAAATTTACCAGAATAAAACCCGAAAAAAATCAAATAATCTGAAAATTCAAAAAGAAAAATTTGAAAAACTCAAATTTTATTAGTTTGATTTGAACTTTAAATTTAATAACCGACACAATTACCCAGAAAATTCACATGGGAACGCAAGAGCTAACAGAGTATGCCAATAGGGAGTATTTGGCAACTGGCAAAAAGTGTCATGGCCTACATTTTTGATGATATAATTATATCGAACAAGAGCACGATAAAGTGCTGATTTTATTGGACAAAGAATCATATGCCAACCACATTAATTGGTGTCATTGTACAACTATGGATGTCTACGTTACATCACAGCCCGCAGCCAAGTATAGTCTCATAAAATGAGGTTTGGGAAGGGTACTATGTAAACGAGTCTTACCTCTACCCGAAAGGGTAGAGAGGTTGTTTCCACTTCTTAAGTAAAATTATTAAGCTATTGAAATGTATTCCTTGCATAAGATTAACAAAAAACTTCATAAAGTGAAATATCCTTTCTTGTGATATATGGTTGGGTACTTGGGTATATTAGCCTTGAAATAACTGAAATGTTGCACTTCTAATAATTTTTTTTTACTTTGTGAATCTTTACAAATTTAACGAATTAGTAACCACTCGTACTAAACATTTAATTACTTGTGTGATGTTATAATTCTAAAAATAACCTAATACGTATAACATATTCTATATGTAAAGGGACAAAAACATGCAGTTTAATCAATTCAAGGTTAAGTATGCTTAATTACTGAATATGAAAGTACCAAAATTAGAGTTTACCGGAGGGATCAAAAGAGCAATTATCCCTAGTTAGAAATTTCCTTTTGGTTTACTGCCGACTAAAGTGAGTAGAAGATAGAGGAGAAGTAAAGTACATTACATTTATTTTCACTTTTCTTTTAATCTTGCAGAAATAGCCACTATCAAGCCTCTAATTCATTGGACAAGTTACAATAAATACCTACTTAGTGCTATCTATCACTCAATTATGCAGCGCAAAAGAAAAAGGCTAAATGTTATAGTGCACTTTCACCTTAATTAGGTTCTTTTTAATTGATGCCTGAATCCAAACTTTTCATTTCTGAGATCCAATTCAATAAAGAAGTTCTGCATCTAAAAATTCCCCAGAATTATCGATGGACCGGTTGACAACTCCGGGCCTAAAGCATTATCTGTGATCATAGTTAAACAAATCACATCATTTTCACCTGCAATAGAGAAGTAATTTGCCAATGGCAGTGCCATCTCTAAACCACCTTTGAAATGAAACTTAAGCTCTGGCAAAGACACTGTTTTGTGGCTGGAAATATTGAAACACGGCCTTAAACCTGCTAATTTGCCAATACTCTCACTTCTTGAAATGCCCTTAACTTGGTTCACAAATGCATTAAGCAGAGGCTCGAAAACACCACGATTCATGTATGTGAAAGTTGTCCTGAATCCACAATACTCCCACCATTTCCATTAGAATCAGGTGTCAAATACTTGTAGGGAATCTTCACTTTCTGCCCTCCAACTGTGATTTTCCTAAGACCAATATAATAGTACACTGATAGTGCAAGTTTACCAGCCACCCACAGGATTTTTAAGCAGTGGGGTATAGCTTAAATTTGCAGACTTTTCAGCTTTGAAATCCAAAACAAGATTGCTACTTTTACCAGTGTTATCAAACCTATGTGAAACAAGACAATAAGAGAATTTTTTAACACCTAATTGACTTGGCAATGATGTAAGTCCACGGCCTAAACCAGCAATTCCAGCAGGTTGTTGAGAAGAAAACATAGAACAGCCCACAAGAAAATTAGGTATTTTCTTGTTAGAAGACATATCAAGAGTTTCAACAAGAGTAAGTCCCCCTGTAGAACCTGAGCCATATAGAATTATATATGGTGGACAGATTTGTTTACAGTTTGCTCCAGTGGGTGACTGGCAATCTTGACAACGTGATTTTGGATTAGTGTTGATATGAATCCAACCACATTTTGGATTCAAACAACCAACAACTCTAGCAGTAGATGATGATTTAGTAATGAATGTGGAAATTGAGGAAGAAACAGGACAGCTTTTACATAAGTAGTTTGTCGTACAAGGAAACCAACAAAGTTACTGCCACTGTCCATAATGAAAGGAATTTTCTGAGGAGGTGTACCAAAGCCAAGTGTAATAGAGTAGCCTCCATAGCTATGAAGGTATAAAGGGGTTGTGGAAACAGAAGAATCTTGGGATTTTTTAAGATAATTTGCTCTGGCTAAGGAAATGGAAGCTAAATGTGTGAGCTTTTCGTATAAATCTTGAGATGGGTTTGTGTTAAAAAGTGAGAGTGGAATGGTAGATGTGGAGGTTGATGAAGATATCAAGGGAAAGAGGAGAGGAAACAAAGAGAGAAAAAGGAGAAAACAGCAAGAAGAAGCCATTGTTTTTTGTGCCTCTGGACCCAAAACTAAATACTACTCCTTGGCTGTCTTGAGATAAAGCAAAGTATTCAACAATAACAACCCAGTATAATTTCACTTAGTGGGGTCTGAGAAGGGTAATGTGTACGCAGACCTTACCCTTACTCTAGAGCAGAGTGACTGTTTCTAAATATAAAGCAAAGTATTCGATTTTTGGAAACCAATTTTTAGGCTAAGGAAAACTCAACTTTCACTGTGACATGTGATTCTGCACTTTAGTTGAAAGATGACCAATAAGTTCCCACAAATTAAAGTGTAAATGAAAAGGGTTGGTGGGTTTTGAAAAGTTTGGCCACTATATTCAAACATTAGGTACTAACCGTTACACAATATTGCTTTGGTACTATTCCATTTTGGATCATATGCCAATTTGATAAACTAGACGTGCCTAGGAACTTCACTATGGGGATTGCGACAGACTACTCTAAGATCTTCATACCTTAAAATGATTAAGATAAGTTGAACCAAAAGTTCATTTCTAAGGTAGATGAACTTTTGGAACGAGATCCGTAATCCTTACTATCCGACTCAAAGATACCACTAGGGGTCGTTTAGTTTGGAAACAAATTAATTATTCCAGAATTAATTAAATATTTCGGAATTATTATTCTATTCTCTACCATTTTGATATAGCTAATTCTGAAGAAAGATTCTTATAACTAGGACTATATTTTAATAATAATAAGCATATTTGTATTACACGACGTGAGTAGGGTACAATGGCATCATTTATTTGAGAAGTTACGAAAACAAAGCATCTTGATTTCCTACTTCACTAATTATTATCACTTTGATTAAATAGTGAAACTTATAATAAAGGATTTTCAAGTTTGTATAATGCCATTTGGTCAGAGGGAGTACTTGTCATTCTAGAAACAGGTCATATACATACAAATTAGATGGTGTAGGATAAGGTTTTAACTCTAAAATAGAATAAAGACATTACTAAGGGTTAATTCACACGTGAGTCCTCACATGGCCTGGAAAATTTTAGACGAATCAACGTTTCCATATTTTTGGCTTTTTCTCTAGTCCCCAATAATTCTGAAGGGAAGGGAAAGGGGAAAGAGTTGGGTAGGGTTTTTTCGTCAAGGGACATTTCATGTCATTGTCGAAGGAGCTTTCTTACAACTATTTGGCACATTTAATAAAAGCTACTAGCTTAAAAACAAAAAAGCTACTAGCTTGTTCATACCTTATTAGGTTTAACTTTTTGGTAATTACCTTTTATTGTTCATTCCATATATATCAGGTTGCAAATCGCAAACTTACTGTTTATTATGGTACCTTATATTTGGCTTAATTTATATATATTTTAATATATATTGTCTCACATTGTGTTCATATTTCGTAGATTTCGGATGTATAAATATAATAATTTATGCTAATTTATGGTATTTCTATGTGTAGTAATTATTCGGATGTAATTTGGGACGAAAGCAGGCGAATTGGAGCGAAAATGGAAAGAAAAGGCAAAAGTGCACATTTGAGGGCCACAGGCGCTCAAAACAGAATGCTAAAAGTTGAGCGCCAGGGCCAGCGCCCCACGGTGCCTGGACGCTAAAAACGTGAACATGTCCTATTTTGATCAAGGCTCGGTTATTTTGACCGGAAGACGTCTCCAACTCATATAAAAGCCAACCTAAACCTATTTTCAGGGAGACAACGTTTTTGAGAAGAAAATACAAGCACAGAGTCGCCGTGGAGGCTCGGTTTCATCTTTTCTTCCACCAAACTTTGTTAGTTTTATGTTTCTTTGTATGATTTGTTGTTTGGCTACCATACCTACGTGGAGCTAAACTTCATGTTCTATGGTTGTGGTTCTTTCATGACTATTATGGTTCGAATACTGATTTTGCTTTCTTGATTTATCGTATTAGTTTATTTATTCAATCTTGTGTTTAACTATATGATTGCTTGATCGTCAATTGAATATTATCTACGAATCTTGAATTGAACTCGAAAGTGAAAATTCTAGATTTCATATAGGATTGAGTAGAGCAAGTTCTTGAACCTGGGCATCGGGGTATGGATTCGCAATTAGGATAAACATATACCTAATTGCCTTACTTGGTTGATTTATAGGAATTATTAAATGTGTTCTTGTTGGTTCTAACTCCATAGACATATAGGCGTTAGGTTAGCTTGAATGGGCGAGTAAGAACTTGACAGATTCTTATGAGCAATATTAACCTGTTAACTAATAAATTAGATAAATTAGTTAGTCAATTCAATTGAAGAATACAATACGAATGTTAGATAGCCCATAACCCTAGATTGTTTTCATCACATTGATAATATAAAAATCTGCTCTTCCTCTGTTTAAAGTTCATTAGTTATATTTTAAATTTAATTGATTTAGCATCACTATTTTTGGGTTGAATCCCTATTTAGATAATTAGAAAATATAATTTAGTTAATAGTTAATCACAAGTTCTCGTGGGTTCGACATTCGACTTTTAATCACTTTATTACTTGACAATCGCATATACTTGCGTGTGCGTTTGGCCGCAATAAGTTTTTCGCGCTGTTGTCGGAGACTTAGAAATTAGCTATTTTTCTATATTAGACTTTTACTTTTATCTTTATAAGTTTTTTTCTTCTTTTCGTAAATATTTTTATTTTTATAACTATTTGAATTTTCTTTAGTGTGTTTTTAATTCCCTCAACATCACATATAGGGATGAAATATATGAAGGCAAGGTTATTAATGCAGATGTTTGGTTAACGGAAGACTTTTATGGCCTGTATATTTTGGGCTTTTCATGACTTGACCTCTTGGAAGTCAGAATTTGAATATAGGAGTAAGAATTGGTATTGTGACGAATATTATTGATTAGGGGAATATGGAAAACTATGTTATTTATTAACAACATTGGTGAATGACTAGTCTGAGTAGAGAGTTGATGTTGCACAAGAAATTGACAGGTTTGGCCTGGTTGTGCGCGATTTAAATGCAGATTTGAGTGCAAAGATTGATGCATATAACGCCCAATAATTTAATGATGAATTGTGTGAAGTTGGAAAAAATCTAGACCAAATTCAGGAGCTAAAACGAGAATACCAATCATTAGACCATATTTTTCTTGAGGATTTCTATGTTGGGAAGAGTGTTCTAGAGTCATATGAGAGAGTAGATAACATAAATTTTGCAGACTCTAGTATATATAAATATGGGGATGTGAATAGTAGTACTATTCATGAGTTAGGGCGATTTAGACCTCATTCAACCCATTTTTCACATTGTGTTTAGATAGTAAGATAATCGAGCCATCTGGGCCTATGGGAGAGGTAAGAGTGAGGATGAAAGTGCTTATATTCTTGAATTTATTGTACCGAAAAGTAAAAATTACATTCCTCGTTTAAAATCCAAGAAGTATAGAGTGAAAATTTATTACTTGCTTGGTTATCTTCGTAGTCCCACCAAAAGAGCATTGCAGAAAACTCGAAACCAAATTAGGGGTACAATTCATAAGTTCAAGGTGGAGGAAAAAGTGGTTCAAGTCGTGTCGCGACGTTAAATTAGGCGCTTGTTGGGAGGCAACTCATCTTTATTTCTTTCTTTTATTTTTATTTATTTTATTTTCTATCTTTGTAGTGTTGTTTTTGTTTTGTAGGATTATGAGCATAGCAGAAAAGCCACCGGGGAAGTATGCAAATGCGAGCCAAATGATTGGAACTAGTTTGAGGTACCCGCATAAAGGACCATCCATTGGAGAAGTCTAAGTATCCGGTGAGCTGCTCTCACTTTGGCCTTTGGCCTTTCAGGGAGTTTCTTGTTCACCCTTGTTGTTTTTATTTTATTTGTGCATTGGGGACATTGCACTCGTTTAAATGCGGGATGGAAGATTTTCTGCGCTTTGTATAGCATTATATTATATATTATTAGTTTTTTTCTCGTTTTATTGTTAGCTAGCTTCTTATTTTTGTTAATGCATAGTTAGTAGATTAATGATGTAGTATATAGTGGTAATTAGTAACTTAATTTTAAAGTAAAAAAATGTTTAATATAGAAACTAAAGAAATTAAAAAATGAAAAAGAGAAATTACCCGAAAGTATGTGTTTTTATTATTTTATATTTTTAGGTAGTCTGATGGTAAGCAACCCCCACTTTTAACCGAGAGGTTGTGAGTTTGAGTCACCCTAAGAGCAAGATGGGAAGTTCTTGGATGGAAGGATGTCGAGGGTCTATTTGGAAACAGCCTCTCTACCCCAGGGTAGGGGTAAGGTCTATGTACACACCACCCTCCCCAGACCCTACTAAGTGGATTATACTGGGTTGTTGTTGTTGTATTTTTTTAGGTAGTAATAATCCCCTGTAATTTTTTTTGTGCCTCGGTTCATTTCATGGGAAGGAGTTTCAACCGGGTAATAGTATTTTTTCATTTTTTAGAGTAGATTAGAATTTAGGGAATAAATGTAGGAAGAAAGATGAATTCCTAGGCGCTCTTAACTTGTTTGATAGTAGTTTATTTAGGCTTTGGCATGCGTAGTGTCTTCCCTATGTTTTGAAATTGCTTGTGATGCATTGCTTAGTTGGATAGCATATTTTTGGCGCTTATGTCTCGTTTACTTGACTTATGTTCACTTTGTGCTTAATTCTTAATATCTCATGGCTTTGTGAATACTTGCATTTATTGAGGGTTGGAATGGGACCGTCCTTAGTGGGTTATGTGTCATGTGTGGTGAGATTTTTGTATAGTCCATGTCATTGTACTTGTGTCTAGAACTGCCCGACATGTGAATTGAAGCAAAATTTGAAGTGATGCTCGGTTTGAAAAATAATTTTAAGCTTTCTTTGATCTTTTTGAGTTTATTGCTTACAATAAATAAAAATTATCTCTAATTAACCCTTTTGAGCTTATAGACCTTTGGCACTCACATTACCAACCTATAGCCTTTTTTATTCTTAATTGATGTTATTTTGATCCTTTTAACTATTAAGGCACTTGAATTGTAAAATGAGCACTAAAAGAAGTAAAAAGGGACTAAGTGTGGGATGGCTTTTGAGTGGAACCAACGAAAGGAACAAAGATACACTTGTTTTTGTAAAAGAATGCGCCAATAGTGAAAAGTACGAAAGAGAAAAAATTAGTTAAAAATATATAGATGAATAAATATCATATTTTTTTCTAGTGAAGTGTCTATTAAGATAGTGCTGAAAGAAAGAGGGAATATTTTTGGGGGTGATTTTGTTTGTGAAATTGAAGTTCAGATTGAAGAATATGCGCTTAAGTTATCATGTGATGTGTTAAGTTCTTAGGAGAGTTAGCCACTATTCCTAAAATATACTTCTCGTCCCTTAGCCCACATTACAATCATAAAAAAATTTGAATTAATTTTAGATCGAGTGAACCTACATTAGTAGAGATTTACATTATGGACAAGCCTATGGTACCAATTGCATGCATGCAACTTCTTTGTGATAATGAGAGATTTTCTTTAATATATATGAATCCTTAAATTATATTTGATCAAGAGATTCGAATGTGCGGGTTCAACTTACTCTCTTGTTCTTGTTATGAGGGCACATTGTTTATCAAGGGATATATAACGTTATTAGACTTCTCTCTGTGATGGGGTGTTCAAGCCATGAATGCATTATAAAATTGAGTAGATTTTTCAGGTAGGATTGTTATTAGCATCTTGTCTTTATTTGATTATTTTTGAAGATCGACATTAAAAAAGGGAAGTTTATGTGATTGCACATGCTAGATATTAATTGTTGCAACCAACCATGATCATCATTGTAGAGTGCTCAAAGATATAATTATTTGTTGGTTGACTCGAGGACGAGCAATATTTAAGTGCGGGGTGTTGATATTCAGCCTAATGTATCCATATTTTGGTATATATCATCTCACATTGTGCTCATGTCTCATAGATTTTGGATGTATAATATAATGATTTGTGCTAATTTATGGTATTTCTATGTGCAGGAATCATTCGTATGCGATTTGGGACAAAAGCGTGCGAATTGGAGAAAAAATGGGAAGAAAAGACAAAAGTGCACATTTGAGGGCCTTAGGCAGCGTGGGGCGCTATTTGTGGTGCTCAAAACAGAATGCTAAAAACTTGAGCGCCAGAGTCAGCCCTCTACAGTTCCCTAGACGCTTAAAACGTGAACATGTCCTATTTTGATCGAGACTCGGTTATTTCGACCCCAAGACGTCCCCAATTCATATAAAAGCCAACCTACACATATTTTAAGAGGAAGTGAACATTTTTGAGAGGAAAACACAAGCACGAAGCCATCGTGGAGGTCGGGTTTCATCTTTTCTTCCACCAAGCTTTGTAATTTTTATGTTTCTTTGTATGATTTGTTGTTTTGCTATCATATCTATGTGGACCTAAACTTCATGTTCTAGGGTTGTGGTTCTTTCATGACTATTATTATTCGAGTATTGATTTTGCTTACTTGATTTATCGTATTAATTATTTGATTGCTTGATCACCAATTGAATACTATCTACAAATCTTGAATTGAACTCGAAAATGAGAATTCTAAATTGCATATAGGATTGAGTATATTGATGATAGGCTACAATTACATATTTTAGTTGCTTATTACACTCAAATTTACTGCACTTTAATTGAGTTTGAGCTTTAATCGCTCACGTCTTGCACTAATTGTGTATTTTATGCCTTGTAGGAGTAATTCCAAGCTATGTAGATGTAATAAAATGAATTCAAGTGGTTTGGAGCTTTAAAATCTGAGTAAAAGCTCAAGGAATTAAGGAAGGATCGTGTTCAGGGGTCAATGAATGATAATTAGAATAAACAAAGAATCGAGTAGGTATATTGAGAGGTTAGGCCTACTTTTGACACAGATTGGACCTAAGGAGGTAGAGACACAATAGGAGCAAGGCCGAAGATTCTTCTACGAGTTTTTCCTTCCTCTTCCTATTTTTTATTTTTGGTTATGACTTTTAATATTGTAGTTTTACATACTATTATGAATAGCTAATTTGTTATCTGATGGAACTTTTTGTTGTTATATTTTTATATAATTGAGCCGTAGTATTTTCTCTATTTGTTCAACTATATTATTCTTGCTATTGATTGAAGGGACCTCAATTATATGTGTTATTTAGTATGTATTACTCAAGAGAGAGTGCATACTTAGGTAGTTGTTGAACAACATCACTCCCGACGTTTGTGAGGAATCAATAACCAAAAGTTTAAAGGTGAGATTAGAGATAATAAAACCTTGGGCTAAGTGAGCTGTAATTAAAGCTTGCTAGCATAACTCGGTAGAGTATGTCTAGTATATTATCATAATCACTCGGGAGAGAATTACAACACGCAGAGGCGCTCATGATCAGTTGAGAATACTTAGGCAAAATTATAGAAGACATAGCGGGAATGATTCCGACAATTAAAAAAATCATAACTCTAGACCTCCTTAATCTTGTCTCTAACCCTTAGTATCTGTAGTTGTTAATTTACTATTTTAATTTGTTATTTAATTAGTCAAACACAAGAATCTTAATATCTATAAGTTAGGAACTGTTCAAGCTTGTCTTCTTGGTGATAGTGAACACTTGTAGCTATGCCTTAGTTCTCTGTGGGATTCAACTCCGGACTTATAAACCAGATTATATTTGCAAAGACCGCTTAGTCCATTTTATAAGGTAGTATAGTTGAGCGTGATAAAATTTTGGTGCTGTTACCGGGGAACTAACGGTGTAGCTGTAGGTGTACATATTTTTAGGTTGTAAGTTTGAACTGTTATTTTTTTTCTTCGTATATTTGATTATTATTTTATTTTTGGTCCGAGAGACATGGAAACTTGGAATTATGAGAGTTTTGATGTTGGTAATACTACTTTTGATCCTCGTTATGCATATTGTGGAGGAAACTACATAGGGCAAAATTATCAAAATATTTCAGAGAGCGAGTTATTTCCACCAATTCAATCTTATGTGTTGAATGTGTGTGATATATGTGGTGGTCAAGATGGTCATTTTCATGGTTGTGCTTATATTTCTTATCTTCCCCTAACCCCTTACTTTGATGGTTCGTCTTTTTCTTGTAAAGTTAATAGGAACAAAGAACCCAAGTATGAGGATCTGAAAGAGATCGATGACATGCTAATGTACCTTAAGGAACAAATGATGAGATACAACTGCGGGTTCAAAGGCAAGGGAGAACTATTCACAACTTGGAGGCTCAAGCGAATAAATTAATTGAACCTTGTAAAGTGCAACAAGTTGACATTGTGGATAGTAGCCAATATGAGTATGAATCGGCTGCAGAAATTTATATTATACTGGAGGATTTAAAAAATATGAGGATGAGCTAGAGGAGGAGGCCAGAGTAGAACACCAACAATCAATCGAACTAGATTTTGAGGACGCCAATGTCGTAAAAGAGATACTAGAGTTAACCAATGATATTGAGGATACATATTTAGTTGACTCTAGTGTCATTAGTGTTAAGGATGTTGACTATTCCAATGTTTGTGTAGTTGAGCGCATTTCTCCACACTCCAAGCATTTTTTCACATTGTTTATGGATAATGATATGAAAATAGAGTCGTTCGAGCCACTTGAGAAGTCAAGGAATGAAAAAATAAGGTGCCTACATTCTGGAATTTTTCTTGCCAGAAAGTTGGGAATACACATCTCATCTAAATGCCAAGAAGTGCAGAATACTACATTATTTTATTGGGCTAGTCAGATTCATTCCACCACCCCAAAAGCATGATCATAGAGCAGAATCAAAACTTGGGGTCTAATTCATAAGTTCGAAGTGGAGGCTGAAAGTGATTCACGTCGTACCGCAACGTTAAATCAAACGCTTGTTGGGAGGCAACCCTAATTTACTGCGTTCTTTTGTTTTTTATTTTATTTTTTAATTCTATTATTTCTGTAATGTCGATTTTTGATTTTCTAGGAGCATGGAAATCAAAAATATTGGAAGGATGAAACAACAAAGCAGATGGTTGGAACTAAGTGTGAGGTAGCCGCACGAAGGACCAAGCCCGGGAAATGTTTAAATACCCCATTACCTGCTAGTGCTTCGGACTTTGGCCTACTAGGGAGTTTCTTTTACCCTCTTATTAGTATGGTGTGCATTGGGGACAATGCACAATTTTAAGTGTGCGGTGAGGAGGTTGTCTGGGTGACTTTCTATGCTACTTTTGCTGTGTTAATTTAATTAAACAATATCTTTTAAAGATTGGACTTTTCCTGACGATAGATCTATTAGATAAATTTCTTGAGGGGTTTAAGTCTAAAGAAAAAAAAACAAAAAGATTTTCTTTTGTTAAGTAGTGTAGCAATTTCCCCTTTGTTTTTCTTTAAACCACGATTCTTTTCCAAGTATTTTATTTGAACCGGGTGCAGTTAGTCTTTTTTTAGGAATAAGAGCCATTGTATTGTGTTTTGAAATAAAGCAATATCTCTTGACTTTTTTATGCCTTTAGAATAGTGAGTACTTTGGTTATGACGCTTAGGCTTAGTTTTTGACTCTTGTATAAGTACCTTAAATTGTATGATTTTAACTTTTCTTTATTGCTTTGACTAGAGTATCTTGATGATCCAATCCTGAGTGAGTTATGTGCCATGTGTGTGTGAAGTTTGTGTGTTATTCTGTGCATTGCATTTGATGCCTAGAACTTGGCCCATGTGTTTGCAAAGTGAAATAGTAGTTTTGTTCAGTCTTAGAAGTGATATAGCATTTCTTTGTTGAGCCAGATATGTAAATTTTACCCGCCTAATTATTATGTATCGTAGTTAACCTCTTTGAGCCTGTAATCCGTTTTCTTTGGCAACCACATTAAAAGCTTACCCAATTATTTGAATTAACCATCTATTTGAACCTTTTCACCTCTCATGAGCACTTGAATTGTTATGAAATTTGTAAAATTTAAAGTGTGGGAGTGGTTGGTTTGGCCTTTGAGTGGAACTAATAAAATAATGAGTAATGTACACTGATATGAAAGAGCAAGAGCTACTTGAATTGGAAAACAAATAGTTGTATTGTGTGCATTTTCATCGATAAGTGGTGTAATTGTACTTAAATAATTTGGGGGTTGATGTATATCGATGTGAAGGTGGAGTCATGGTTTGACGAAAGCATAGGCTTGAATGTTAAAGTATATGTATTAAAGTTCTTAGGGAGGTATAGTCACTCTAATATCCAAATGTATCATACCCGTCCTGTAGCTTACATTACAACCAAATTAAGTCCTACATGATCCTAGACTAAATGAGCTCGATTAGTAGAGTAGTACACTACGAGCAAGCCTATGGTGCATCTTTTGGGGCATATGAATATTATTTCTGAGAGTGGGTGAATTCTTTCTATCTTGAGTTCCTAAGTATTCTTAAATTTTATTGTATGGGACTACTCTCTTTTGTTTTATGAGGGCACTTGATTCATGAAGTAAAGGTAATGTTAGTGACATATATGTTGGAGTAAGTGGGTGAGTTGTGAATAATGCGTAGCACTTGTGAGTCAAATCTTGAGGTGAAGATGTTACACTTTTGTGCTTAATCTATTTTAAATACTCTTGGTGTGATAGATTAGGAGAATTGTTTAAAAGGTCGTGTATATATAAAGTGTAGTTTTATCGATCGAGGACGAGCAATGATTTAAATGTGGGTTGTTGATGGTAGGCTACAATTACATATTTTAGTCGCTTATTACACTCAAATTTACTGCACTTTAATTGAGTTTGAGCTTTAATCGCTAGTGTCTTGCACTAATTGTGTATTTTATGCCTTTTAGGAATGATTTCAAGCTATGTAGATGTTATGTAATGAATTCAAGTGATTTAGAGATTTGTAGTCTGAGTTAAAGCTCAAGAAATTAAGTCGGGATCATGTTTGAGGGTCAAACGAATGACAATTAGAACAAACAAAGAATCGAGTAGGCATATTACGTACTGTCCAGTAACATGCACATAACATTTTGCTCAGAAATTGAGTTTGGCTACACAATATATGATTGGAAATCTAACTCAAAAGGCTACAAATTTCATGTTTTACGTTTTTCCAAGTTCCAAACATAATAGGGTGAAAGATATGATCGAAACTGCAATCGCGAACCTGGTCGCAGACTGAGGCAGTGCACTTGTTAATATTCGCAGCTACTAGCGCCGGTTACTAGCTTGTCTTTTCACATTGGAGAAGGTATAATTATTTTTCCCAACCCTACATTGTATATATACATAGAAAAATGGTATTCTGAGAGTTTGGACATACGTTTTGACACATATTGGACCTAAGGAGGCAGAGACACTATATGAGCAAGGCCGAGAATTCTTCTACGAGGGTTTCCTTCCTCTTCCTATTTTTCACTGTTGGTTATGACTTTTAGTATTGTAGTTTTACATACTATTACGAATAGCTAATTTGTTATCTAGGGTTTTGATGGTACCTTTTGTAGAATAAATTCTTGTTATATTTTTATATAATTGAGCCGTAGTATTATCTCTATTTGTTCAACTATGTTATTCTTGCTGTTGATTGAAGGGCCCTCATTTAGCTTTTCCTATTTAGTATGTATTACTCGGGAGAGAGTGCATATTTAGGTAGTTGTTGAACAACACCACTCCCGACGAATGTGGGGAATCAATAACCAAGGGTTTAAAGGTGAGATTAGGAATAACGAAACCTTGGGTGTGATCTAAGTGAGCTGTAATTAAATCCAGCTAGCGTAACTTGGGAGAGTATGTCTAGTAAATTATCGTAATTACTTAGGAGAAAATTTCAACACGCAGAGCGCTCATGATCGGTAGAGAATACTTAGGCAAAATTATAGAAAACATAGCAGGAAGGATTCCGACAATTGGGAAAACCATAACTCTATACCTCCTTAATCTTGTCTCTAACCTTTAATATCTGTAGTTGTTAATTTAATATTTTAATTTATTAGTTAATTGTTAAAAACAAGAATCTTAATATCTATAAGTTCGGACTTGTTGTCTTGGTGATAGTGAACGGTTGTAGCTAGGCCTTAGTTCTTTGTGGGATTCAACTGCGGACTTGTAAATCGGATTATATTTGCAACGACCGCTTAGTCCTTTTTATAAGGCATAATAGGGCGTGATCATATAGCAAGTTCTTGAACCTGGGTATCGAAAAGGGATTTGCGATTAGGATAAACATATACCTAATTACCATTCTTGGTTGATTTACAGGAATTATAAATGCGTTCTTGTTGATTCTAACTCCATAGACATATAGGCGCTAGGTTAGCTTGAATAGATGAGTATGAATTCAACAGATTCTTATGAGCAATATTAACCCTGTTAACCAGTAAATTAGATAAATTAGTTAGTCAATTCAATTGAGTAATTCAATATGAAGATAATCCATATCCCTATATCGTTTTTCATCACATTTATAATATAAAAGTCTATTCTTCCTCTATTTAAAGTTCATTAGTTATTTTCCTTTTAGTTTAATTACTTTAGCATCTTTTGGGTTTAATCCTTGTTCAAATAATTAGAATAGTCTAATTTAGTTAATCGTTAATCACAAGTTTTCGTGAGTTCAACATCTAATTTGAATCACTTTATTACTTGATGACCGCATATGTTTGTTTGTGATTTTGGCCACAACAGTACCAAAATACATCATCATACTACTACGTGCCATAATTTTTTCTAAATTCAAGTAACATATAGAACAGTTGAAAATGTGTGGTTCATACAATACAGGTAAAAAGCAACTACAGATTGCATTTCACAGCCTGCAACAAATTCTGTACTCCTTCCGCAACCCACAAAAGAAAAAAGGAAAAAAGAAGATGAAGAAATCACAAAAGAAAAAAAATTCCATTAGTTTCATTAATTGGTAATTAGACTAAATGACTTTAAAAGAACAAACAAACAAACAAACAAAATCTTCATTATCTACTATCTTAATCTTTTGACAAGCCTCAATTACACAAATCATAAGAAATCGCAAATGAAGCTGTGAGTATGGGGTCAGAAACCTGATGGAGGATGCAAAAATTTGAGTCATTTTTTTCTGAAATTAGCAGACAAGCCAATAATACTACTAGTATTGAATTGTAAGACAGTAATTAATGAGATCGTTCCCAAAACAGAACAAGACTTTAGTTGGAGAATGGCACATATCACATGGGTGTCGTTGAGTCGATCTTTGCTATTTCCATATAGGTATCACTCCCAGATCAAATAGAAAATAGCAATGCATGCAACAGTGACTCATAGCTTCTTTTTTACTCTTTCCTAGTTTAATTACTCTGTGTTTTCAGTGGTTATTTTTTTGCACATTTTTTCGTTTAACCAACTTTCTCTATCTTCAAAGAAACTAACAACGGCTCTGTTAATGGCAGGAACTCATTTTGTTTTTTACTTTATTTACTGCAGGTAGTTTTTACAAAATAGTATTATTCTTTCCGATTCACAATACACGACCAATTTACTTTTTTATTTTGGTCCAAAATAAATATTCATTTACATAATCAAGAAAAGATTCAATTTTTTTTCCAAAATTACCCTTATGTTTGTATCCCTAAAAACTCTTTTACTCCTCACATTAAATTATGTTGCAATATTTATTAATGATAATTTAGTCACATTAACTATTTTGCCTAAAATTTCATATTTCCTTAATGGATGTGTCAAAAGTAAATTGGTCACTCATTATGGACCGGATGGAATAGCACATAAAAACTTTAACCAAAGACTTCCCATATGTTTCATGAAATATAGATATATTGTATGTTGACATCGGCAGATTTAGGATTTATAAAATATGAGTGCTCCACTAAAGACAGAAGAAAAAACATCAAGTGGAAATTCATTCTTTTTACTTGGGGCAAATAACTTAATATTCAACCAAGTACACCATTCAGTCTTTGAGGAGCATGGGTGTCAACTATTTTAGAATATATATATATAGGCCAAATACATAAGCACGCACCTAAAGTTGGTATGGATTTTCAGTTTAACACTCAAACATAGGCTTGTTCCAATTAGACATTTAAAGTATATTCATAATGTATCTATTGAACACCTCACTTACTATCAGTAGAAAAAATAAGGCAAAATACATAAAAAGACACATATAGTTAGCCCCATATATCTATCTCACACTTCAACTTACCAAGTGATCATATATGACTAATGCTGCACTGTGGGCTGAGCCTGAACCCGACCAGATCGGGCCCGCAGTCCTAACGGTCCCTTAAAGCCCGAGGCGGGCTAGTCTTCAACGGTATGCCCACGAGCCCGGGACCATTTAGCTAGGAACCGGCTGGTGGGCCTGGCCCGGGCCCAACAGACCCAGCAGGCCTAATTGCTATAATTTTAAAAAAAAATTATAAAAAAATAGCCCAACAACCATATTTAAAAAGTTAACCGTTTGGGGTTGTTTTTTGACTGTTTGGTATTTTATGAAATAGCCATTTGGCCCCCAAACTTTATTTTAACCTCAAACTTTATATAGTTACATTTTTTTCATTTCTCAACTATAAATACCCCCTAATTCTTTTATTTTTACTCACAAGTTCATCAATATCTCTCAATCTCTCTACTATAATTATTTATTTTATTATTGATATTTCGTAAAAAATTGTAAAGTTGGTGAATTGAAGTCTTTAAGTCTTCAACGATTTTCAATTTTCAAGAAGTTGTTCGGCAATCTGATACTTGTTTCAACTCTTAAGTTTTAAGAATATATTTTTATGTGTTTTAGTTTGCATAATTGTAATTAATATGGCATTTTCTTTGAAAAAAATATTTGGTAAGGCAAAAGATAAAATCGGTGAAAGTAGTGGCCAACCAACTACCCTTCCCCAGCTCCCCCACCTAGAAAATATAAGTAAGTTGAAAGTAGTCGCCAACCTAGACGTCCTCCTCCGAACCTTATTCTTGATAGTGACCACCCTTGTTTTCAATTTATCGATTGTGAATTTCGCCATAATGTTGCACCAGGTGAAATATTAGATGAAGAAATTATGAATGCTCTTTATCTTAATGAAACTATCTTAGAAAATAATGAGGAAAATGAGGATGATGATGAAACCCAAGCATCAGATTTAGATGATACACCAACTAGTCCTGTTAATAACCCAACTGATGCACCGACCCACCTGTAGAAACTCATACTTTTAATAGAGAACCTGCTAAACGCCTAGAAACATCATTATTTTGGAATTTTTTTACTCAAGTAAGAGAACAAAATAAGGCTAAGTGTAAAACTTGTGGGAAATTAATGGCGCATAAATATACTGGAGACCGTAGCGGCGCGGGTAGTTTGACTAGGCACATAAAACACACCCTAGAGATAAAGCTAGATTTTTACAAATGAAAGCGCAGCTAGAGGGGACAAGTGTAGATTCTGCGGTTAACTCTAGTATAGGTTCAAATCTAGTTCAACCAGGAATTAACACTGCGACCGGAGGTATTTTATATTAAGATCCAAATAGAGATCGTGAAGAATTAGCAAAGATGATTACCGTTATGTGTTTACCTTATACTTTTGCTTCTAATCCTAATTGGATTCATTATTTTAAATGAGGTTTTAATCCTACTTATAAAGGTTGGCCTCGCGCAATAGTTAAGTGCGATATTTATAAATATAAACATGAATATGAACAATATTTGCGGTATTTATTTACTCATATACCTAATCGGATTTCTATTACTACTGATATTGGTAGAAGTGGTAATGATTGTGATTATCTAACTGCTACAAGTCATTGGATAGATAAGGAGTGGACAATGCAAAAATGCATAATTGCGTATAGAATAATTAATTCACGTCACACATGTAAGTTTATAGTTAACACTGTAAAGAAATTGGATCCGCTCGGAAAGAAAAAAATTTGGAATTGCGGAATCACAACCGGCGATAGATGAAGCTTATGAAGAAATGATGGCGGAACTTGCGGAGGATTCTGCTTCGCCCGGAAGTGGTGATGAACAAGCTTCTTTTCCACCACCACCAACGCAACCTCCTCCGAACCTTGAAGGAATTATGAGATTTGTTAGAGATACAATGTAGATTATGGTGTAACTTGTACTTTGACACATCTTCTTTTAGTTTTTTTTCCTTTTAATTGTGGTATTATTACCTTGTTGTGTTCATTCCATTGGGGGGAGGAAGACTAAGAAAGATATGTCATTTTTGGTAATAAAAATTATAAAATATGCCCTTGAATATCTTTTTTGCAATAATTTTTGTCTTTAACTTGGAATTATATATATTATATATATATATATATATATATAAATATATATATATATATATATATATATATATATATATATATATATATATATATATATATATATATATATATATAACATACAATATATACTACAAGAAAATATATAAGTTATAATATATACATAAGATACAATATATACTACAAGAAATATATAAGGGAATATATATACATAACATACAATATACACTACAAGAAAATATATAAGGGAAATATATATACATAACATATAATATATACTACAATAAAATATACAAGCTATAATATATATGCATAAGATACAATATATACTACAAGAAACACTATATATATATATATATATATATATATATATATATATATATATATATATATACACTACAAGAAAATATATAAGGGAATATATATACATAACATACACTATATACTACAAGAAAATATACAATGAAATATATATACATATACATACATACATACATACATATATATATCTATATATATATATATATATATATATATATATATATATATATATATATATATATATATATATATATGTATTTTATGTCAAGTACATAACATACAATATACACTACAAGAAAATATATAAGGGAAATATATATACATAACATATAATATATACTACAATAAAATATACAAGCTATAATATATATACATAAGATACAATATATACTACAAGAAAATATATATATATATATATATATATATATTTATATATATATATACACTACAAGAAAATATATAAGGGAATATATATACATATATATATATATATATATATATATATATATATATATATATATATATATATATATATATATATATATATATATATATATATATATATATATATATATATTTTATGTCAAGTACTTTTAATAATTAGATTTATACTATTTTATATAACCATGATATGGTTTACAAGATATTGCCTTAAACAAAAAAAAATCGCGAGACCCGCTATGCCCACGGGCCCGTCCCATTAAGCGCAGGATCGTATGGGCTTAGATCCGTCATGGGCTGATCTCACCCGTTGAACCCACGAAGCCCGGATAACCAGAGCCAAGGCCCGTTAAGCCCTGCCCATTAAGCCCATTTAGGCTCGGGCCCAGCCTAGAATGCAGCATTATATATGACACAGTGTGTCTTGTGGACACCCTGAGCTGACATAGCAAAATGTTTAATTTTCACACAATTTTGGGCGCGTGAAAGTTCTTAAAATTATATTTTTATTTTATTTTTTCATGTGGGGCGCACTTTCTTCATCCTTAATCAAGCAATAACGAGCACCACTCTTATACCCGCCGCCACTTTGGCAGCCGACCTTCCTATCTCCACCATTTTCAGATCCAATTTTCATCGGCCAAAACATGTAGCCAAAGAACAATCTCTTAGCCATCGTGCATTGCCATCGTCGTCCATATTTTCTCCATGAGCGCCACTCGAAAACCACTTAAATGCCATAAACCACCACCATCTTTTCCAACCTATCACCTAAAATTTCAATTTCTTCCTCCATTAACCCCACTTCTCCAAGCGCCAATAGCGTCATGTATTATCACCCAAACGCTTTTACTCTATCATAACACAAAATACCATATTAGCTCTAAAGTTATCCTCCAGTTCATTCATCAAAATCACGATTTTTAAAAAAAAAATCCAAAGCATCACCACGATTGTTGTTTTATCTAATTTGCAGAGACACATTTGAGGTCATTCTTGTTTTAATTTCTATTTTGTTTGTTTATGTGATATAAAAGTGTTTGTATTTGTGATAGTTAAAATTTTAAATCGCATAAAAAGATTAAATATTTTTTCAATAAAAATTATATGTGTCATTCACTTATTTGTTTGTTTGCCGCGTTAGCCGTGGTTGTGTCTCACACATGTAATCTGTCAGATTTGGGCGTCCACGAGACACACATCACACATGTATTAACTTGAAGTGTCTATATGTTCACCTGCTAAGTTGGAGTGCGAGATAGATGTACGTGGCCAATTTTAGGTGTCTTTTTTTATGTATTTTGCCAAAAAATATCGGGAGTGTAATCTACTTGCGGATGAGGTGGCAAATCGACGAATAGAGTGGAAACATGTGTTATTTCGACCCAAAATAATTATTAAATAAAAAAATTTTTATACCCTATAGAAAGCTTTAGTACCCTATTTATTAATAATAAATACCATTTAATAATATTACATCTTATATATACTCTTTATCCTTTACAGAAAATTATTTATTTATAGTTATATTCTAAATTTAAGGCAATGTATATGCCAAATAATATATTTCTCTCCTATAATTACCGTATACCCCCCCTCCCCCCCCCCAAACACTCTCTCTCTCTCTCTTACATACACTTTACACCCTTCTTCCACATACACATGTTTCTTAATTATTCTCCCACTCAAATACAACATTTCTCCGTCATTATCGTTCCTACTACCACCGCCATCAATCTTAGCGCCAGAACCTATATTGAATCACTTGTGTTTGCCTAAAAAAATACGCCTGTTAAGTTTTCTACTACCATTTTATACCTTTTTTTTGGTTTCTTTAATTTTTATACCGATTTTTCTTAAAGTTCTTATACAATTACCATTAGTATTGTTATAGGATCAAGGAAGCTTTGGTATACATACCAATAGCGGATTCAACTTCACACAACAAGTTAATCAGAGGTATACCCACCAAAATTCTTAATTTTGATGGGCCCTCTTTCCCCTTGAAATTAACTCAAGCGGAGAAAAGAACTAAAGTGCACAATGACAAGTTGAAAGAAGTCCAACACGAGAAATCTCCAAAATTAGCAATTAATCCAGATGATTCAAAGATGAAAAAGATACATGAATCATTCTTCATTCATCAATGTAAAGGAATTTGTTACCAAAAAGAAATCGGACGCACGACACCAAAAGGTATTTGCTATTTCTATCAATTTGCAGTAAATGAAATTTATATCTATTCATAATTATTCCATTTTTTACATGTATCCTGTTATACTCGTATGTATTTTGTTATATTTTTGTATTATTTGGTATAATGTATTCTGTTTTTTTAAGTATCTGTATGTATTCTTATGTATTTTGATAGTTGAGAGCTTGTTCAATTTTCCAGTAAGTTTTAGTGGTATTCAAATATTTAATTAATTTTATTTTTAATGTTAAAAATTCCAATAAGTTTTCAAATATATTGAAATGTATATGTATGTATTCATATGTATTCAATTTACTTATTTTTTAGGCCATATGTATGGTATCTAGTTTTTAAATATGTGTGTAGTCTTCTGTAAGTGTTTGTAGGTATATTGATATGTATTTGAATGTGATTCACTATGTTGAACGCAATGTATTCAATTTCATTAACATGTATTTAACATTGTTAAATGCAGGGAATTAATTTATTTGTGAAACAACAGCCAAAAGTTGCACTCCATATCAGTGTTCATACTAACTGTGACGATCCGACCAGTTGTCTTTTGTATTACAGCCTTGTTATCCACGTTTTATGCTTCCCCGTGTGTTGATATAGGTATTGGGTGAGTTTGAAGTGTGTTAGGTTGAATTGGATTAGAAATGAGACCAATAGTCTCTTTAAGGAAAGCATAAGTTGGAAAAGTCTACCGGATGTTGACTTATAAGTTATAGGGCTCGGAATGAATTTCTGGTGATTCGACTAGTTTAGGATGGTGATTTCTGACTTGGGAGAGAAAACGGAATTGAATTTGGATGCCCGGTGTATAATTAGGCTTGAATTGGCTAAGTTGAACTTTTGGTAAATTCCGGTTGATCGGTGAGATTTTTATCCGGGGGGTGGGAATAGAATTTCGAGAGTTGCAGTAGATTTGTCAGGTGATTTTGGATATGTCTACAAATTTTCAGATCATTCGGACGTCGTTTGGTCGGTTTTTGATCGAATATTAGTTTCAGAAGTTTTAGTTGAAACTTAGGCTTGAATCCGTCATGATTTGATGATTTTTGTATTTAAGGATGTGTTTTTATGATTGGAGCAAGTTCGTATGATGTTTTGGAGTAGGTTGGGGTCCCGGGGGCCCCGGGGTAATTCCGGATAGTTAAACAAGGAATTTTAGAGTTTGCTTCAGATTTGGGGTCTGTCCAGGTATTTCCGCGTTTGCGGACATTGGACCGCGTAGGCGGCGTCCGCTGAAATGGAATTTGAGCCACAAAAGCGGCCAAGGAGGAAAAGGGCAAAGACCACCAGAAGCGGGCGATCGACCGCAGGAGCGGAGGTCGCGAAAGCGGTTAGTGACCTCAGAAGCGGTCGTTGAGGATTTTAAGTTAGACCGCAGAAGCGGTCAAAAGAGCAGGGAAGCGGAGAAATGGCCGCGGAAGCAGAAATCGGCCTAGTTTAATGAACCTTAGGTTTTCTAAATTCTAAAGAAAGGGAAGAACATTGGAACCTCGGGCTAAGGCGATTATGGGTGACTTTTGGAGTGATTTTGAGGGGATTCATCAGGTATGAACTCTTGGACCTAATATATGTCATTATAGTGTAAAATCATGGAACAAACACTAAGAATTCAAGGTTTTTAAAGTTTAAAAATGGTGGTTACGGAACCCAAGTGAGCTTGAACTGTTAATTTGAGGAGTCAAATGGACTCCGATTCTTGTAAAATTGATATGTATGGACTCGTGGCAAGACGAGGATTCTGAAAATGTAAATTTTGTAATTTTTTGAAAAGTGGGCTCGAGGCTCGGGTTTTGCCAACTTCGTATTTTTGAGTGTATTTCGAGTTATTTCGTTGGGCTATGTTCTATTAGGCTATTTTGACGTATTCCCATTGGTTTTGTTCAGATTTGGCATCCGCGTAGGTTGATTCTCGACGGAAAGGCATTTCGAGCTAGTTTTTCGGTCGGCTTGAGTTGAGTAATGGGTGTAGATGATGACCTGAGGGTTTGAAACCTCGGTGTATCACATTGTGACGCTATTATGAGACTAGAAACGCACTCCATGGCTAGTGCGGGGTCATATATGTTGAAAATATTGACTTGGCCCAATCCGAGGGATAAGTTATGTTATGTTGGCGATTGCTTCGCATTCTATATCGATGATTTGAGGGCTTGACGCCATGTTTGGGGCCTTGTGCCGATTTGTAGAATCCTTGAGGGATTGATATATCAGAGTTAGCATGATTTGCATATTATTTGAATTCAGTCCAAGGTTTTAAATAATATTTTTACAAACTCAGCCGTATTTTCATATTTTGAAAACTCAAATGATTCTTCAATGATATTTTGGGCTGACAATCATTACTTCATTATTTTCTGGACTGTATATTATTTTAAATGAAAACGGTGGTAACTATTGGCACCGTGTATTGTAATGGAAATAGTGGTAACTATTGGCACCGTGTATTGTAATGGAAACAGTGGTAACTATTGGCACTGTATGATATGGCGTTTGGGCTGTAGGAGCCCCTCCGGAGTTTGAACCCCCACAGTGAACGCGGGTGCCCAAGTGGATCGAGCTGCATGTTCCGCAGTGTTCATTCATTGCATTTCATTTCATGCATTTATTTACTGTTGCTTTATCTGTATATCTATGAGTCTTGTATTTTATATAAGTGCTAGATAACTTCATTTTGTGTTATTGCATGATTTCTTATCTTCGGGTTTTTCATACATGCTTATTACTGGCTGTGTTGGTAGACTCACTCCATACTCCCTGCACCTTGTGTGCAGATCCAGGTGCTCCAGAGACTTAGTACTGCTGCTGTGGATTACCCGAGCTGGTCGAATTATTGAGGTAGCTGCCCAGCGTCTGCAGGACCACTTACTCTGTCTCTATCAGTCTGTTCTTTTGCTATTTTGTCAGACTTTTGTATCATTTCCGTTCAGACTTGTATCATGTTTTGTTAGAAGCTCTGTACTCGTGACTCCTCGGTTTTGGGAGGATTATTATTCTTGTTCAGCTGTGTTTTCAATGGTATTGTCTATCCCTGGTTGGGAGTTTGATATTAAATTCGTTGTGTCATCTTAAATTTTTTCTTTTTGGCTGGAATGCCGTTCTTGGTTGTGATTTGGTCGGGCTTGCCCAGCCTCATGGCCAGGCGCCATCATGACCGGGATTGAGGTCGTGACAAGTTGGTATCAGAGCCTAGGTTTCTAGGCCTCACGAGTTATGAGCCGGTTTAGTAGAGTCTCGCGGATCGGTACGTAGACGTCCGTGTCTATCCTCGGGAGGATGCAGAACCTTTAGGAAACACTTCATATTCTTGAACTATTATAGTGCGGCTTATTTGATTGAGAACTAAAATTTCTTATTCTATTCTCTCGTAAATGGCGAGAACCCGTGCTACCGGACGTGGCGGGTGACTCCTATTGCCACAAGCTAGAGGCCGTGGACGCAGCCGTGGCCGTGGTCGTGGTAGAGAAGCAGGGGCAGTACCAGTTGACCCACTTGTTGCCCCTATTCAGGATCAACCCCCAGTTGTTGAGGCATTAGTAGCACCTACTCAGGCACTGGCAGTGCCCATTGTGATACCCGGTCTCCAGGAGACATTGGCTCAGATCTTATCCGTCTGCACCGGGTTAGCTCAGGTAGTATCAGCTGCCACTGCAGCAGCTACTTCTCAGACTGGGGTGGTCATCAGACCCCCACAGCTCGCATTCCAGAGCAGGGTGCACAGGGTTTGCAGACCCCAGAGGCACAACCAGTGCATCCAGTTGCCCCTGTTCAGCCAGTTGTTCCAATTCCTGGTGATGAGGTACCGGTGATGTCAGATGACGAACAACGTCGTCTGGAGAGGCTTAGCAGGTTTTCACCTTCGAATTTTATCGGTGTTGTGGGCGAGGATGCTCATGGATTTCTCGGCAAGTGTCGACGCATGCTCAGGACAACAGGGAATTTGGAGACTAGTGGGGTATTTTTTACCACTTTTTAGTTCTTAGGAGCAGCATTCACCTGGTGGGAGGCATATGAGCGACGTAGGCCGGCACTGTCAGCGCCGTTGTCTTGGCAGTATTTCTCCACTATTGTTTTGGAGAAGTGGGTACCTCGGTCATAGAGGAAGGAGTTACGCAGGCAGTTTGAGTTTCTTCGCCAGGGGGATATGTCTGTGATGCAGTATGAGATGAGATTTGCAGAGTTAGCTCGTTATGCTCCGTGGATGGTCCAGACGGATCAGGATAGGACTAGACGATTTGTGGACGGGCTCATTTATCCCATTCGTATTCTGATGACTCGAGAGATGGTCCTGAGTCATACCTTTGAGGAGGCGGTGTATATAGCCCGTGATATTGAGATGGCTCGCCGTCAGGAGCAAGAAGAGAGGGAGGCCACGAGGTTCAGGCAGTTATGGTGGTGCTCCATCTAGGGGCCAGTTTCATGAGGGCAAGGTCGTTCTTTTAGACCTCCTCAGTCAGGCCGCCCAGAGTACAGCGGAGCTTCTTCCGGTCGTGACCTTCAGGGTCACCAACAGGGCTAGTCTTCACTCAGTGCCCTCCCAACTTAGAGTTCTGATCCCGCTTCATCAACCCAGGGTTCATCTGCGGTGAGGGGTTCCCTTCAGTCCCCTTCTCCAGCTTCAGTCGGTTGTTTCGAGTATGGGGAGCTTGGTCATTTGAAGAGACATTGTCCTCGACTTCGTGGCGGTTGGTTAGAGCAGAGGGATCAACCCTCCTCTTCTTCTCCATCTACTTCAGCCCCATCCCAGTCTAGTAGGGGTGGGGGTCAGTCATCTAGAGGCCGCCCCAGGAGGGATGATCGATCGGTGGTCAGGCTCGTTTCTATGAACTCACAGATAGGAGAGATTTTGTTGCTTCAGATGCAGTGATCACATGTATTATCTCAGTTTTCCACATGGATGCTTCTGTTTTATTTGATCTCGGGTCTACATATTCTTATGTATCTGCTTATTTTTCTCATCATTTGGGGACTACCCGAGGGTGTCTAGTGTTACCTGTGCATGTATCTACCCCTGTGGATGATACTATTATTGTGGACCATGGGTATCGATCATATCTTGTTCCTATTGAGGGTCTGGAGACCCAAGATGACTTGCTGCTATTGAGCATGGTAGATTTTGATGTTATTCTGGGCATGGATTGGCTATCACCGTGACATGTTATTTTGGACTGTCACGCCAAGACAGTCATTTTGGCTATGCCGGGTATCCCGAGGATTGTGCGGCGTGGTTCGACGGATTATGTACCCAGCAGGGTAATCTCTTTCTTGAAGGCCCAGACGATGGTTGGGAGGGATGTTTATCATATCTAGCATTCGTGAGGGATGTGGGAGCTGAGACTCCTAGCCTTGGTTCGGTTTTCGTGGTGAGGGAGTTTCCTGATGTATTTCCAACAGACCTCTCGGGCATGCCGCTGGACATGGATATTGACTTCGGTATTGATTTGGTGCCGGGCACTCAGCCCATTTCTATTCCTCCCTATCGTATGGCAGCAGCAGAGCTTAATAAGTTGAAAGAGCAACTGCATGAACTCCTAGATAAGAGGTTCATTCGCCCGAGTGTATCATCGTGGGGCGCGCCGATGTTATTTGTTAAGAAGAAGGATGGCACACTGAGAATGTGCATTGATTACAGACAGTTGAACAAAGTGACAGTAAAGAACAAGTATCCACTTCCCCGTATTGAGGATTTGTTTGACCGGCTTCAGGGAGCAAAGGTATTATCCAAGACTGATCTCCGTTCACGCTATCACCAACTGAAGATTAGAGATTCTGATATCATGAAGACAACTTTCAGGACGAGATATGGGCATTATGAGTTCCTGGTTATGTCATTTGGGCTGACTAATGCCCCAACAATATTCATGCACTTGATGAACATTGTATTTCGACCTTATCTGGATTCTTTTGTGATCGTGTTTATTGATGATATTCTTGTGTACTCGCGAAGCCAGGAGGAGCACGTGTATCATTTGAGGGTGGTATTGCAGAGATTGAGAGAGGAGAAGTTTGTATGCAAAGTTCTCCAAGAGTGAGTTATGGCTCAGTTCTGTGGCTTTTCTGGGATACGTGGTGTCCACTGATTGTATTCAGGTTGACCCAAAGAAGATCGAGGCGGTGTAGAGTTGGCCTGGACCATCCTAAGCTTCTACGATTCGGAGTTTCCTCGGTTTGGCGGGTTATTACCGTAGGTTCATTTAGGGTTTTTCATCTATTGCTTCGCCTTTGACGAAGTTTATGCAGAAGAATGCACCATTTGTGTGGTTTGATGAGTGCGAGGAGAGCTTCCAAAAGCTCAAGTCATTGTTGACTACGCCTCCAGTGTTAGTATTGCCAGCAGCTTCAGGTTCTTATACGGTATATTGCGATGCTTCGAGGATTGGTATCGGATATGATCTGATGTAGGAGGGTAGAGTGATTGCATATGCTTCTCGGCAATTGATGCCCCATGAGAAAAACTACCCTGTTCATGACTTGGAGTTGGCTGCTATAGTTCATGCTTTAAAGATTTGGAGGCACTATCTATATGAAGTATCTTGTGAGGTGTATTCGGATCATCGCAGCCTTCAGCACTTGTTCAAGCAGAAAGATATGAATTTGAGACAGCAGAGATGGCTTAAGTTACTCAAGGATTATGATATCACCATATTGTATCATCCGGGGAAGGATAATGTTGTTGCCGATGCTTTGAGCCGGAAGGCGGTGAGTATGGGTAGGTTGGCGTACATTCCAGTTGGGTAGAGGCCCCTTGTAGTTGATGTTCAGGCCTTGGCCAATCGGATGGTGAGGTAAGATATTTCAGAGCCTAGTCGGGTGTTGGCTTGTGTGGTTTCCCGGTCTTCTTTATATGATCGCATCAGGGAGCACCAGTATGATGACCCGCATTTGCTTGTCCTGAAGGACAGAGTCCAGCATGATGATGCCAGAGATGTGACTATTGGTAGCGATGGTGTGTTGCAGATGCATGGTCGAATTTGTGTGCCCAATGTGGACGGGCTACGAGAGATGATATTAGATGAGGCCCTCAGCTCGCGGTATTCTATTCATCCGAGTGCCGCGAAGATGTATTAGGACTTGAGGCAACATTGTTGGCGGAGAATAATGAAAAAGGACATTGTGAGTTATGTGGCTAGTTTTCTCAATTGTCAGCAGGTCAAATATGAGCATCAGAGACCCGGTGGTGTACTTCAGCAGATGGATATTTCGGAGTGGAAATGAGAGAAGATTACTATGGACTTTGTGAGTGGTCACCCTCGTACCTCGAGGAACTTTGATTCCATTTGGGTGATTGTGGATTGGCTGACCAAGTCTGTGCATTTCATTCTGGTGTGTACCACTTATTCTTCGGAGCGGTTGGCAGAGATTTTTATCCGTGAGATTGTGCGGTTGCATGGGGTTCTAGTTTCTATTGTCTCGGACAAGGGTGCTTGTTTTTCTTTTCAGTTCTGGAAGAATTTTCATCGGGAGTTGGGCACTCAGATTCAGATGAGCACAGCTTTTCATCCTCAGACGGATGGGCAGTCCGAGCGTACTATTCAGATATTGGAGGACATGTTGCGGGCTTGTGTTATTGATTTCGGAGGTTCTTGGGCTGAGTTTTTGCCGCTTTTAGAGTCTGCTTATAACAATAGTTATCAGTCCAGCATTCAGATGGCGCCGTATGGGGCTTTATATGGGAGACAGTGTAGATCTCCAATTGGTTGGTTTGAGCCCGGTGAGGCTAGACTATTGGGGGCAGAGTTAGTTCAGGATGCCTTAGACAAAGTGAAAGTTATCCAGGAGAGACTTCGTATGGATCAGTCGCGTCAAAAGAGTTATGCAGACCGGAAGGTTCGGGATGTATATTATATGGTGGGTGATAATGTTTTGTTGAAAGTTTCGATTATGAAAGGCGTGATGAGATTTGGAAAGAAAGGGAAGCTGAGTCCGCGGTTTATTGGACCTTTTGAGATACTCAGGAGGATTGAGGAGGTGGCCTATATGCTTGCTTTGCCACCCAACTTGTCGGGGGTTCACCCGATGTTTCATGTTTCTATGCTCGGGAAGTATGTTGGGGACCCGTCTCATGTATTAGACTTAAGCACGATCTATCTGGATGAGGATTTGACCTATGACATGGAGCCAGTGTCTATTTTGGGATGTCAGGTTCGGAAGTTGAGATCTAAGGACATAGCTTTGACGAATGTGCAATGGAGAGGTCGACCCATGGAGGAGGCCACTTGGGAGACCGAGCAGGAGATACGAAGTAGATGTCCTCGTTTGTTTGAGGCTCAAGGTATGTTTCTTGACCCGCTCGAGGACGAGTGTTTGTTTTAGTTGGGGAGGATGTGACGACCTGACCCGTCTTCTTTTGTATTTCAGCCCCGTTATCCCCATTTTATGCTTCCCCGTGTGTTGATATAGGTATTGGGTGAGTTTGAAGTGTGTTAGGTTGAATTGGGTTAGAAATGAGACCAATAGTCTTTTTAAGGAAAACTTAAGTTGGAAAAGTCAACCGGATGTTGACATATGAGGTAAAGGGCTCAGAATGGATTTTCGGTGATTCGACTAGTTTTAGATGGTGATTTGTGACTTGGGAGAGAAAACAAAATTGAATTTGGAGGCATTGTGTAGAATTAGGCTTGAATTGGCTAAGTTGAGTTTTTGGCAAATTCTAGTTGATAGGCAAGATTTTGATCCGAGGGTCGGAATGGAATTCCGAGAGTTGCAGTAGCTTCATGAAGTGATTTTTGATATGTCTGCAAATTTTCAGGTCATTCGGACGTCGTTTGGTCGGGTTTTGATCGAATTTTAGTTTCGAAAGTTTTAGTTGAAACTTAGTCTTGAATCCTCCATGATTTGATGATTTTTGTGTTTAAGGATGTGTTTTATGATTGGAGCAAGTTTGTATGATGTTTTGGAGTAGGTTGGTGGTTTTGGTTGGGGTCCTAGGGGCCCCGAGGTGATTTTGGATGGTTAAACGAGGAGTTTTCTTCAAACTTGGGGTCTGTCATCTGGTATTTCCGCGTTTGCGGACATTGGACCGCGTAGGCGGCGTCCGCTGAAGCGGAATTTGAACCGCAGAAGCGGCCAAGGAGAAAAGTGGCAGAGACCGCAGAAGCGGGCGATTGGTCGCAGGAGCGGAGGTCGCGGAAGCGGTTATTGACCGCAGAAGTGGTCGCTGAGGATTTTAAGTTAGACCGCAGAAGCGGTCAGAAGGGCGCGGAAGAAGAATTACGGAAGCGAAGAAATGGCCGCGGAAGCGGAAATCAGCCTGGTTTAATGAACAGTAGGTTTTCTAAATTTAAAATAAAGGGAAGAATATTGGAACCTCGGGCTAAGGCGACTGTGGGCGACTTTTGGAGAGATTTTGAGGGGATTCATCAGGTATGAACTCTTGGACCTAAAGTATGTCATTATAGTGTAAAATCATGGAATAAACACTAAGAACTCAAGGTTTTTGAAGTATAAAAATGGTGGTTAGGGCTTGAAACCCAATTGAGCTTGAAGTGTTGATCTGAGGGCTCAAATGGACTCCGATTCTTGTAAAATTAATATGTATGGACTCTGGCGAGACGAGGATTCTGAAAATGTAAATTTCGTAATCTTTCGAGAAGTGGGCCCGAGGCTCGGGTTTTGCCAACTTCGTATTTTGGGTGTAGTTCGAGTTATTTCGATTGGGCTATGTTCCATTAGCCTATTTTGACGTATTCTTATTGGCTTTGTTCAGATTTGGTATCCGCGGAGGATGATTCTCGAGGGAAAGGAATTTCGAACTAGTTTACAGCTGGGTTGAGGTGAGTAATGGGTGTAGATGATGACTTGAGGGTTTGAAACCCCGGTGTATCACATTGCGACGCTATTATGAGGCTAGACACGCACTCCATTGCGTTTTCACGGGGTCGTATATGTTGAAAATTGTGACTCAATCCAATCCGAGGGATAAGTTGTGTTATGTTGGCGATTGCTTCGCATTCTATCTTGATGATATCAGGGCTTGACGCCATGTTTGGGGCCTTGTGGCAATTTGTAGAATCCTCCAGGGATTCATATATCAGAGTTAGCATGATTTGCATATTATTTGAATTCAGTCCAGGGTTTTAAGTAATATTTTTACAAACTCAGCGGTATTTCCATGTTTTTAAAACTCAAATGATTCTTAAATGATATTTCGAGATGACGATCATTATTTCACTATTTTCTGGACTGTATATTATTTTAAATGAAAACGGTGGTACTATTGGCATCGTGTATTGTAATGGAAACGGTAGTAACTATTGGCATCGTGTATTGTAATGGAAACGGTGGTAACTATTGGCACCGTGTATTGTAATGGAAATGGTGGTCACTATTGGCACCGTGTATTGTAATGGAAACAGTGGTAACTATTGGCACTATATGATATGGCGCTTGGGCTGTAGGAGCCCCTCCGGAGTCTGAACCCCCACAGTGAGCGCGAGTGCCCAAGTGGGTCGCGCTGCACGTTCCGCAGGTTCATGCATTTATTTACTATTGCTTTATCTGTATATCTCTGAGGCTTGTATTGTATAAAACCGCTAGATAGCTTCATTTTGTGTTATTTCATGATTTCTTATCTTCGGGTTTTCATACATGCTTATTACTCGCTGTGTTGGTAGACTCACCCCATACTCCCTGCACCTTGTCTGCAGATCCAGGTGCCCCAAAGACTTAGTGATGCTGCTGTTGATTACCCGAGCTGGTCAGAGTATTGAGGTAGCTCCCCAGCGTCTGCAGGACCACTTACTTTGTCTTTATTAGTTTGTTCATTTGCTATTTTGTCAGACTTTTGTATCATTTCCGTTCAGACTTGTATCATGTTTTGTTAGAGGCTCTGTACTCGTGACTCCTCGGTTTTGGGATGATTATTCTCCTTGTTCAGCTGTGTTTTTAATGGTATTGTCTATCCCTGGTTGGGAGTTTGATATTAAATTTGTTGTGTCGTCTTAAATTGTTTCTTTTTGGTTGGAATGCCGTTCTTGGTTGTGATTTGGTCGGGCTTGACCAGCCTCGAGCGCCCTCACGATCGGGACTGGGGTCGTGACACTAACACTGATATAGTCTCCCAGCTAAAAGAGAACCTTACTCCTGTTCAGTACCAAATGAGTTCGTGATGGTCTCCTATGGTAATCATCCTGGAATATGACAAATGGGTTTGTGATGATCTTCTAGTTAGACATGATCAGAAGTGAGTTTTTCCCCGGTCATTGTATTAATATTTTATGATTTTTAAAATATATATAATGATATTTATACCATACTAGTAGAAGTAAATTGGAAGACCATTAAAAGAAGAACAAGTCAATACTTCACATACTATTAGATTGTGGAGTCGATCAAGTTAATTCCAAAAATTGGTTTTACCTTCTATCATTTGACGGGTAGCTATGCGATGACAACGTAAGTTTTTTTCCCAACCCGACTAAATTTCTTTGAATACAACATGTTGTTTAGCTGTTTTGAGTTTTTATACTACCATGAATTCAATTGTATTTGTTGTATTCAGTTGTATGAAACTTTGCTTAGTTTGGTCATAAAGGGCAAACATCTATATTAATTCCCCTGATTTCTAATGTATTCAAGTGCATCTGCATACAACATTATTTAACACCTGTATTCATATATATTAAACTAATTTCAACTGCTTATGTATTCAGCTTCATTATACATATGATTTCATCTATAGTTTCAGATGCTTTAATCAGTTGTATATTCAGCTTTACTTAATTGATAAAATCTGAAGTATTTACCTATATTTTAAGTTTAATCAGCTGCATTCATCTGTATTCACTCTAATTTATTTGGATTTAGATGTATTCAGGTTTAGACAATCATATACAATTGTTTAAATAATATTGGGTCAGTAGTATTACTCACTATAATACATCTTAACATATTTTATATACAATAATGAATTGGTTTGATTAGACGTAGTAACATGTATTATTTTGTAGTCAACAATTTAATTCACATATAGTTAGTTATATTCAACTGTACTTTCGTATGTATTTCTCAGTATTCAACTATATTAATTAATAGTTCAATTAATTGGACTGACACCATATACTTACCACTTTTGTGTATAGCATACATGTGATATTTTACTACTTGAGAAAGAAGGGAAAGTACAATCAAATAAGAAAGTTCAAATATACAAATGTTGATTGTATTTTCAAGACAAGAATTACTGAAATATACGATAGGTATGCTGATATAAATAGTAACGCTGACGTGGCCAAACAAGAGGATGTTGTATGTGAGTACATGAGGGGCTACAGATTGTATGCTAATGTACCTAGGCATACTGTTGATAATGTCTTGATACCAGTCAACTTGAAGGAGAAACTACATTGGGTACTGGCTGTTGTCACATTTAAAGAGAAATGTATCAAAGTCTATGACTCGTACAGATCGGCAGGTCATGATTCCTATGTAGTTGCTGAGATAGATAAACTACTTAAGCTTTTACCTATGTATCTATCAATCAGTAGCTTTTATAGAGATAGTCAAGGCATAGATTGGTCTGCTTATTTAGCTTACACTGACAAGTCACATACCGATCCTTTTGAATTTTTTTCATTTCAGATCTGCCTCAACAAAAAGCAGGGAGCATATAAGTATTCAATCATCATTTAAACTACCTCCGGATATAAGATCTTTTTCAATAGTTGTTATGCATAAACGATACATCCCAAATTCTCTGTTATCTTTTTCAATTTTACATACACTCTGTAACCTTTATCATTGTGTATCTCCATTGGCGTGCGATTCCCTTCTAAAGTGTATTGTATTTTAATGGTCTTTGAGCTCAAATAGATACCAAGTTTGCTAGAAATTGAAGCAACTAGATCATTAGAGGAGGCATACTCCTTAATAAGTATTCCTTATATTGAAAAGTCGATGTAATATCCCTCATTGTTCCACTTGCCAGAATGACGCAACAAAACTGTTAAACTTGCCATATGTATAGAGGAGTTATACCTTCTTTTATATAATTTGTATCAATCGAAAAAAAGGAGAAGAGAAGACAGAATATTGAAAAACAGAGCTCTGTTTTTTTGCGTTTTCACGTTTCTGGGTTTCTTTCTTTGACAAGAATACAACCTAATGCGGTATCTTTCAAGTTTGTTGAGTAAAATTAGGGAAATATAATTTGATTAGATTTACTTCCATTTTTAAAATTTTTAACCTTCATTCTTTTGTGCAGATACGTTACTGTATTTAACTTTAATGGGGTTTGAATACAGTTAAATACATATCAAAATTAGCTGGCATTTCTGTTTTAGCGCCTATTTTTTGGTTGTATTATTAAACACAACGCTTAAGTATATGAAATACATTGTATATTTTGATAAAAGATATGTATAACACGTAATATAGCAAATAATATATATATCTTGAGACAAAAAAAAAAAACCTCGCCCATTGTCTTCTTCGCTCAGCTACATCCATTTGCATCCAAATCTTATTGCATCCAAATTTTCGCTCCTTCACCATTGTTGTTACACAACGAACAAACCATCCCCTTCCCCCACAGCAACACCATTTCACATGCTCACCAAAACAAAGATCTTAAATTTGTTATAACCTTAGCTCTTCCTTCATCTCTCGTATTGATTCAATAGACAAATTTAAAAAGCCTATAACAAAAAGCTCTTACAATTAGAGAAGAACCACCATAGCCAGCGAGCAGCAAAAAAAAGTCGACCAACAACGACCATCGAAAAATGTCGAGCTTTGCCAGAAAATTTTGTTGGGATATATACTATTAACCATGGGTATGATTTAGCTATAATATTTATTATGAAACAATTGTTTATTCAGTTTTAAATAGATAATATAATAGTCTGTGTCCTTTGCTTATATATTAGATGATTTAGTATATAGAGTTTAGCTTATACAAGGAAGATTAAATTATCGGCTTTTATAAGTATAAGGTTTGAGTTCACAATCTAATGATGGAATTGGACGGAACCATCAGGAATGATTGTAGCACAAGATTAAATATAATTTATCTTGATTATGGGAATGATTTAGTTCCAACTTCTTGTGCTAGCACATTTTGTATGTATTGAATGGACCAGGTCGAGGTAAGTATCTTATACTGACTTACTAAAATAAACTCTCTAGCCATTAAATGTACTTATACTCTTAATCTTGATATAATTATTATTAGTTATGTATATTATTATTGTATTGATTTATTAAAAGGCGAGATTCTTTCGTAGGTCAATATGTCTGGTAAATTGGATAATAATAATGTACATTGGCGAAGTAATAGTTAGTTGATGGAATCCATGTCTCGATTTAAAGATTGATGATACACCTTTATGAAAGCTTATAAGTTTTCATGTGTAACCCCGGCTGAGCAGTAATATCAATCCTCGAAGCATTTTACAAGTTGGCACAAATCCCCAAACATGGCAAGCATCCCAAATTATGATGATAACAAGTAATTTCAGTCAAATACGCAATAAAATCAACATCCCGGATGGACCAAGTCACAATCCCTAACGGTGCTCTACCCCACGCTCATATCCGGCGAGCAAGTCACCTCAATACGGCACTATGATGTGCAAATCCGGGGTTTCAAACCTTCAGGATATCATTTACAAGTATTGCTCACCTCGAACCGGTAAAATCTCTAGCCCATGACGCCTTTTTCCCTTCAAATCGGCATCCACGCGCGTCGAATCTAACCAAAATCAGAGAGAATATATCACAATATGCTAAGGGAACAATACCCAATCGAAAATACTCGCAAAACACTAAAAATCACGAAGTTGGCAAAACCCGAGCCTGGGCCCGCTTCTCGAAGAATTATGAAAGTCACATCACCAGATTCCTCGCCTCTCCACGAGTATGTACATATAAAATTTACCAAAAGCGGTGTTCATTTGACCCCAAATCACCAAATCTTATTTTCAAATCCCTAAGCCTAAATCCTCAATTTTTTCTACAATTTTCATGCTCAAATCAATATATAATTGATGTACTTAACTCAAAATAGGTGGGGATAACTTACCTTCACATTGATGATGAAAATCCGCTCTTGAAGCTCTCCAAAAATCGTCCCCACCTTGAAGAAATGGAGAAAAATGAGCTAAAATCCGTGTATAAGACAATCTGCATGTGCTTCGTCGAGATGTACCTTGCACTTGTGCTATACAAGTTGTACATCACATTGCTCCAGCAGTCATTTCCCGTCGATCATAACCTCCACTACAGATGTCCATATTACAATTTATTTAGCTTTCTGAAAACTAGACATGAAGGTGTACAGCTTTCATGTTTCGCATTGTTTCGGATTCCTTATAGATTACAAGATATGAGCTTCCAAAGAAGCCTCACCGAAAGCAAAATCTGGAAAATGAGCTCTACCAGTCCTTTTCAATCGACTATAACATTCACTGCAGATGTCTAAATTACTATTTCTTTAGCTTTCTGGAAAGTAGACACGAAGCTCTACAGCTTTTGTGTTTCGTACGTTTACTGATTTATTATAGATTACAAGATATGAGCTTCCTAAAAGGACTCTTCGCACCTGAAATTTTCTGGGCACAGCAGAAGGCCTAAAATTTATGCAATTTTTTTTCAACTATGAAATAGTCCGTTTAACCACCCAAAACTCACCCGAAGCCAGTGGGACCTCAACTATCATGCCAACATATCCTATAATATCATTTAAACTTGTTCCAACCTTCGTAACGGTCAAAACAACATCACAGCACTAAATTCGCATCGGATTCAAGTCTATGAACTTTAAAACTTCTAACTTCCACATCCGATGCCGTAACACGTCAAAACTAGTCCGAATAACCTCAAATTTTACAGAAAATTACAAAATTACATAATAAAGCTACAACAACTCTCAAAATTTCATTTCGAGCCTCAAATCAAAATCTTACCTATCTACCGGAATTCGCCAACATACTAACTTTGCCGATTCAAGCTTAATTCCACACCGGTCATCAAAAAAATATTCCGGACACACTCCTTAGTCCCAAATAACCTAACGAAGCTATCTGAGCCATAAAATTTGCATTTTGAGCCCTCTAACACATAAGTCAATATACGGTTGACTTTTGCAACTTAAGCTCCCTTAAATGAGACTAACTGTCTCAAACCTTACCAAATCATTCAGGAATGACTTTAAATTTTGCACACAAGTCACATTTTACATTACGGACTTGCCCCGAATTTTGGAATCGCATTCGGACCTTGATATCAAAATTTCCACTTCCGGTTGAATTTTCTCAAAAACCTTCAAATTTCTATCTTTAGCCAAACGGCTCCAAAATAACCTAATGACCTCCAAATTCACTTCCGATCGCTCTCCCAAATCCAGAATCACCATGCGAACCTACTCCCAATCTCAGAATCTCAAACGAACATCAATAACACTGAAATGCATTTTAAGCCAAACTGATGCAATTTCTTCTAAAATGCTATCTTCCACAATATGTCACGACCCAAAATTTTCATCATCGGGGTCGTGATGACGCATACTAATAGGATTCAGGAAAGCCAACTCAAACTTATGGTTCCATTTTTTTTAATAATACTTATTCAAACCTGTTATCAACAATATTAAAGTTTAAGTGGAACTAATAAATTTAGCGGAAGACTTAACAAATTTTACTGGATGCGATACTGAAATTCAAACATAAAATACTAGCCAAGAACTGGTGTCACAATACTCACGAATTTCTAAGAATAATACACACAACCGTTTGAAAGAAATAAACTATTGTTTGTCTCCAATATATGAGATAACAAATTGAAAGTAAAGATACAAGAGACGCCGAGTCCTGCGGACGCCTGCAAGGCTACATCGGTGTCTCGATGATCGAAAGCTAACACCGCACTACTGCTGCTGCTACTGTCCAAAACCTGAATCTGCACAAAAAGAGCGCGAAGTGTAGAATCAGCACAACCAACCCCATGTGCTGGTAAAATCCTGGCCTATCCCGGCGAAGTAGTGACAAGGCTAGGACCACACACTCACATAAACGTGTACAGTTCAAATACACATATACAACAGGAATAACAAGAAATATTATTTAATATATGAGAAGGGGAAACATAATCAGGGGTAACAACAAGGTATAATGGTAGGAATGAAATAAAGGAATTTAATTCACTTTCAAGTTCAAATCATCTTGTTGCAGGCGTGCAACCCGATCCCATTTCATTTCATATGTTGTGGTAGGCGTACCACCCGCTCCCATTTCAATAATATCTTGTGGTAGACGTACTACCCGCTCCCATTTCAATATCAACTCAGTTCACAAAATGCCACCGACGACTATGGCCATTAACAATAATCAATGCAATATATTACCGGCAGAAAACAATTAATAATAAATCAACAGAATATACATGTTACCGGTATGAAACCAATAATAATAAATCAACAAAATATATATGTTACCGGTATGAAAACAATGATAATAAATCAACAAAATATATATGTTACCGGTATGAAACCAATAATAATAACTCAACAAAAAATTTATATATGTTACCGGTATGAAACCAATACTCTTTCTTTTCATATAATCACATAAGATTTTTAAAATTTTAATCAATTTAAGACTCACAGTCATGCTCAACTCCCAACGCGTAGATACTCGACACCATGCCTATACGTCGGAATCCACACATAACAATTAGCACATAGACCCAACTCCTATTCGCTCAAGCTAGGGTAGATCAAACACTTACCTCGAAGGTTTACGACAAACTCAATCCTTAGCAACGCCCTTTCCTTTCGAATTGGGCTCCAATTCAATTGTATTTATACATAATTGATTTAATATCATCAATACTACTGAACAAAATAATTGAAATGGCTCAATATATATTTTACAATATTCTGCACGAAATAGTAAAAATCGACCCCGGGCCCACATGGTCAAAACACGAGGTTCGAACCAATTTCCAACAACCCATTCAGCTACGAGTTAAAATATACAATTTGTTCTTAAATTCGACCCCAAAACAAGGTCTAAATCAAAAAATATTTGGAAACCCTAAATAAACCCAATTCTCTAATTTTCTACCTATTTTCACATGTTTAGGCCTAAGAATTTGATTGATGTTGATGAAAAATGAAAAAAAATGAGTGAAACAATAATTACCCAAGACGTTTGATGAAAAATCGCACCAAAATCGCCCAAAGAAGCTGTGGAGAAGAGAGGGTTTTGAGAAATGGGATTTAATCCCGCTCTGTTCTATTTTTCAGAACTTAAAATCGCTGGGCGGAACTTTGCTCATGGTGTTTGCGACATGCGGTTGCGTTCGCGAAGGTTTGGGGTTTTCTGGGCATTGTGTTTGCACTATACGTACGTGAACGCATAGAGGAAAATGGGAGAGGTTCACAACTGGCCTACGCGAACACGTAGCCCACACATGAACGAGTAGGGAAAAGGGTAGGTGTCTTGTGCAGATTATACGCGAACGCGAAGGCATCTGCGTCCGCGAAGAGAGAGGGGGTCACTGGGCATTACGAACGCAAAGGGCATCCGCGAACGTGAAGAGGAGAGAGCAGGCTGGGCATCGCAAACGCGAGGCATGCCCGAGTTCGCGAAGAAGAGAAGGCCGGTGCAAAAATTGCAGCAAAACTTCCATATTTCCCGAGTCCAAAACACCTCAAACTACCTCTGAAACACTCCCGAGCCCTTGGGGCTCCAAATCAAACATGTACACTGACTCAAAAATATCATAAGAACTTGCTCGAGCGATCAAATCGCCAGAATAACATCAAAATCAATAAATTTAGCCTTAAATCCCAAGAGATCTTCCAAATTTTCATATACTTTCAAATCTTCCAATTTAAAGCCGAAAAACGTCGCTGTCCGTTTTCAACCAAACTTTATAGGAAGCGCTTAAACAACATATATGACTGGTACCGGGCGTGAGAACGAAAATACGAGCCCAATACCATTACTTTCTGATCAAATTTCACTTTCATTTCCTTAAGCGTTTTTAGAAAACAAATTTTACGGAAAAATTCTTTTCTCGAGGCTGGGACCTCGGAATTCGATTGTAGGCATACCCCCAAGTCCTATATTTTTCTACGGACCTTCCGAGACCATCAAATCATGGGTCCGGGTCTGTTTATCAAAAATGTTTACCAAAGTCAACTTTATCGATATTAATATCAAAATTCTTCAAATGGTTTTCAAAAAATTCATATATATCAACATAAAAATATTTCTGGCTTCGCGCCCGGACTGCGCATGCAAATCGAGGAAACTAATTGTGAGGTTTTCAAGACCTCTGAAGCTCTAAATGACTAATAAAACAATTGATGACGCTTTGGGTCATCACATTCTCCACCTCTAAAACAACATTTCGTTCTCGAACGGACAAAAGAAAGAAGTAACTGAGTCAGGGAATAGATGTGGATAATGGCTCCGCATGTCAGACTCGGACTCCCAGGTCGATGCCTCAGGAGGCTGATCTCTCCATTGAAGGCGCAAAGAAGGAAAACTCTTTGACCTCAATTTTCGAACCTGCCGGTCTAATATAGCCACCGGCTCCTCTTCATAAAACAGATCCTTGTCCAATTGGGCAGTGCTGAAATCTAACACGTGCGATGGATCGGCGTGATATTTCCGGAGCATGGACACATGAAACACTGGATGCATAGCTGATAAATTAGGTGACAAAGCAAGCTTATAAGCCACCCTTCCCACACGATCAAGGATCTCGAATGGGACAATAAACCTAGGGCTGAGCTTGCCCTTCTTACCAAATATCATCACACCCTTTATAGGCGATACACGGAGCAATACCCGCTCACCAATCATGAAAGCTAAATCTCTAACCTTGCGGTCTGCATAACTCTTCTGCCTAGACTGAGCTGTACGAAACCTATCCTGAATAATCTTGACCTTATCTAAGGCCTCCGGAACCATATCTATACCCAACAATCGAGCCTCTCCCGGTTCAACCCATCCAATCGGAGAACGACACCGTCTACCATACAAAGCTTCATAAGGAGCCATCTGAATGCTCGATTGATAGATATTATTATATGCAAACTCTGCCAAAGGCAGGAATTGATCCCACGAACCTCCAAAATCAATAACACAGGCTCAGAGCATATCCTCCAATATCTGAATAGTCCTCTCGGACTAACCTTCCGTCTGGGGATGAAATGTTGTACTCAGCTGAACCTGGGTGCTCAACTCTTTCTAAAATGCTTTCCAAAAATGTGGTAAACTGCGGACCTCAATCCAATATGATAGATATAGGCCCCCCATGAAGGCGAACAATCTCCCTGACATAAATTCTCGCTAACCTTTCGGACGAGTAGGTGGTGGCAGCAGGAACAAAATGTGCCGACTTGGTAAGGGTATCAACAATAACCCAAACCGCATCAAACTTCTTCTGAGTCATCGGAAGGCCAGTAACGAAATCCATAGTGATCCTCTCCCACTTCCACTCGGGAAGCTCAATTTTCTGAAATAACCCACCAGGCCTTTGATGCTCATATTTAAACCTGTTGCCAATTCAAACACCGCGTTACATATGCCACAATATCCTTTTTCATTCTGCGCCACCAATAATGTTGCCGTAAATCTTGATAAATCTTTGCTGCTCCTAGATGAATAGAGTACCAGGAACTGTGAGCTTCTTCGAGAATCAATTCTCGAAGCCCATCAGCATCTGGCACACAAATTCGCCCTTGCATTCTCAAAACTCAATCAGGATATAAGGTGACCTTCTTGGAACCTCCTCGCTGAACCATGTCCTTAAGAACACCTAAATGGCGATCATCGAACTGTCGATCGTAGATACACTCAAATAATGAAGAGCGAGTGATCGTGCAAGCTAGCACTCGACCAGGCTCATAAATATCCAATCTCACAAAATAATTGGTTAAGGCCTGAACATCCATAGCAAGCGGCCTCTGACTGACCAGAATATAAGCAAGACTGCCCATACTGGCTGACTTCCTTCTCAAAGCATTGGCCACCACATTTTCCTTTCCCGGATGATATAAAATGGTGATATCATAATCTTTCAACAATTCTAGCCACCTTCTCTGCCTCAAATTCAACTCCTTCTGCTTAATTAGGTACTGAAGGCTCTTGTGATTAGTGAATACTTCACATGCCACGCCATACAAATAGTGCCTCCAAATCTTCAATGGGTGAAAAATCGCCGCCAACTCCAAGTCATGAACTGGATAGTTCTTTTCATGAATCTTCAACTGCCTCGAAGCATAGGCAATCACCTTGCCATCCTGCATCAATACTTCACCAAGCCCAATATGGGAAGCATCACAATAAGCAATATAAGGTCTCGAACCTGTGGCCAAAACCAACACAGGTGCTGTGGTCAAGGCTGTCTTGAGCTTCTGAAAGATCGCTTCACATTCATCTGACCACTCGAACTGGACAACCTTTTGAGTCAATCTGGTAATCGGGGTTGCAGCAGATGAAAATCCCTCCACAAACCGATGATAATAACCCGCTAATCCCAAGAAACTCCGGATCCCTGTGGCTGATGTTGGTCTAGTCCAGTTCCTAACTCCCCCAATCTTCCTTGGATAAACTTGAATACCTTCTGCCATCATAACGTGACACACGAATACAACTGAACTTAACCAAAATTCACATTTTGAAAACTTTGCATATAGTTGACTATTTTTTCAGAGTCTGAAGAGCCACTCTAAGATGTTGTGCATGCTCCTCTTGACTGCGAGAGTATATCAATATATCATCAATGAAGATGATAACGAACAAGTCTAAATAAGGCTTGAACACTCTATTCATCAATTCCATAAAAGCTGTTGGGGCATTTGTCAACCCAAAAGACATGACTAGTAATTCATAATGCCTGTACCGATTACGGAAAGCTGTCTTAGGAACATCCGCTGCCCTGATCTTCAACTGATGGTAGCCAGATCTTAGGTCTATCTTTGAAAATACCTTAGCACCCTGAAGTTGGTCAAATAAATCATCAATGCGCGGTAGTGGACACTTGTTCTTGACTGTAACTTTGTTCAATTGCTGGTAATGAATGCACATTCGCATCGAACCATCTTTCTTCTTGACAAATAATACCGGCGCACCCCACGGGGAAACGCTGGGTCTGATGAAACCCTTTTGTAGTAAGTCCTGCAACTGTTCCTTCAATTCTTTTAATTCCGGCAGCGCCATACGATATGGATGAAGAGAAATGGGCTAAGTGCCCGGAGCCAGATCAATGCAAAAATAAATATCCCTATCGGGTGGCATACCCGGCAGGTTTGAAGAGAATACCTCAGGAAACTCACAAAACCAGAGGCACCGAATCAATAGAAGGAGCCTCAGCGCCGGAATCGTGAACATAGGTTAGATAAGACAAACACCCTTTTTCAACCATACGCTGAGCCTTGACATATGAAATAACATAGCGGCTAATATGACTAGAAATTCCATTCCATTCAATACGAGGCAAATCCGGTAGAGCTAAAGTTACGGTCTTGGCATGGCTATCCAAGATAGCATAATATGGAGATAGCCAGTTCATTCCCAATATGACATCGAAGTCAACCCTATTTAGAATAAATAAATCAACATGGGTCTTAAGACCCCCAATCGCTACAGCACAAGATCAATGAACTCAATCAACCACAATGGAGTCGCCCACTGGTGTAGACACATAGACGGGAACACCCAATGGATTACTAGGCGGGACCACGTACGGTGCAAAATAGAAAGACACGTACAAATATGTCAATCCAGGGTCAAATAGCACTAAAGCCTTTCTATCACAAACTAAAATAGTACCTGTAATAACTGCATCTGAGGATTCAGCCTCTGGTCTGGCCTGAAGTGCATAGCATCGGGGCTGGGCCCCACTACCCTGAGCAATATCTCTGGGACGATCAACTGTTGGCTGACCTCTGCCTCTGTCGCTTGGAGCTCCACCTCTACGACCTCCAACTCCACCTCTAGTACCCCGGCCACCTCCTCTAGCTGGCTAGGCAGGATATGGAACTTTTGGTGCCTGAATCAATGCACGAGAATTCTGGTGCTGAGAACTACTCGAAGCTCGAAGGAAATACCTGGAAATGTGCCTCGTGTCTCCACAAGTGAAACATGCCCTCGGCTGCTGGGGATGACGACCCTGGAAACTCTAAAGTGATGGTGCATTGATAGGTGCTGATGGTGCACTGTACAACTGCTGATCAGAATAATGCGGCTGAGAACCACGACCACATGAAGTACTGTGAGAAACTTAAATGGATGACTGAAAAGGCATAGGAGGATAGCCTCTCCCATAAGAATCCCTGCCTCTAGACGAGGTATCACTAAATCTGCCTGAGTTACGGGTCCTCTTATCCGATCCATGACCTCCTCCCTAAGACAGAGCCATCTCGATTCGGCGGGCTGCATTGGCCGCCTCCTGAAAAGTAATCTCACTCCTGGCTCCCATAGCCATCTGAAAACGAATTGGTTGAATCAAACCATTAATAAACCTTCTCACCCTCTCTTTATCGGTAGGGAGTATAACAATGGCATGTTGAGCTAGATCAATAAATCGGGTCTCATACTGTGTAACTGACATGGAGCCCTGCTGAAGGCGCTCAAACTGCCTACAAAGAGCCTCCCTCTGAGTCACTGGAAGAAAATTCTCCAAAAATAATCCTGCAAACTGGTCCCAAGTCAAAGATAGCGACCCTGCTGGTTTGGTTAAACAATAGTCCGTCCACCAAGTCTTGGCGGATCTAGATAGACGAAAAAGTGGCAAAGTCAACACCATTGGTCTCCACAATACCCATAGTTCGGATAACCTCATGGAAACTATATAAAAACTCTTGGGGATCCTCTGAAGAAGTACCTCTGAATGTAGTGGTAAAGAGTTTGGTGAATCTCTCCAATCTCCATAAAGCATCGGCGGACATAGCTTCACCCTCACCATACTGAGTCACTATGCCTGGCTGAACTGCCACAGGTGGCTGAACCAGCGGAACTTGAACCTGGGGAGCTACTAGCTCCGGAGTGCATGTAGCAGGTGTCTGATTGTCTCATCCAGCCTGAGAAGTGGCTGGCACTACTGGAAGCAAACCTGCTCAAGAAATGCCCTCCATAAAACCCACCAATCGGACCAAAGCATCCTGAAGGATAGGGGTGGCAATAAACCCATCTGGGACTTGAGCTGGGCCCACTCGGTTAGCTGGGGCCGGAACCTCCTCAACATGAATTTGAGGCTCCGCCACTGGTGCTGCTGCTCGAGGCTAAGCTCTGCCCTACCTCGGCCTCGACCTCGACCTCTGCCCCTAGCTGGAGCTGCTGCTGGGGCCTCGGGCTGCTAATAATTAGATGAGGAAGCGTGTGTTCTTGCCATCTGTGGAAGAACATATTAGAAATTTATTAGCACTTGAAGAAAAATTTTGCACGACAGAAAAGAATGAAAGTAAAAATTTTCCTAACTCTACAGCCTCTGGGGATAAATAAAGACGTTTCCGTACCAATCCTTCAGACTCTACTAAGTTTGTTTGTGAGTTGTGAGACCTATGCAACCTAGTGCTCTGATACCAACTTGTCACGACCCGAATTTCCCACCATCGGGGTCGTGATGGCGCCTACTAATTGGAGCTAGGCAAGACAACTCAAACCTATGGTTCCATTTTTTTTAACAATACTTATTCAAACCTATAAATTTAAGCGGGACAAAAAAATTTAGCGGAAGACTTAACAAATTTTACTAGATGCGATACTGAAATTCCAACATAAAATACTACCCAAGAACTTGTGTCACAATACTTACGAACTTTTAAGAATAATACACACAACCGTTTGAAAGAAATAAAATACTGTTTGTCTCGAATATATGAGATAACAGACTGAAAGTAAATATAGAGGAGACGCGGGTCCTGCAGACACCTGCAAGGCTACCTCGGTGTCTCGATGATAATAAGTTAACACCGCACTACTGCTGCTGCTGCTGTCCAAAACCTGAATCTGCGCAAAATGAGCGCAGAGTGTAGAATCAGCACAACCGATCCCATGTGTTGGTAAGTGCCCGGCCTATCCCGGCGAAGTAGTGACAAGGCTAGGAACGGACACTCACATAAACCTGTACAGTTCAAATACATATATACAACAGACATAACAAGAAATAATATTTAATATTTGGGAAGGGAAAACATGTTCTGGGGTAACAACAAGGTATAATGGCAGGAATAAAATAAAGGAATTTAATTCACTTTCAAATTCAAATCATCTAATTGCAGGCGTGCAACCCGATCCCATTTCATTTCATATCTTGTTGTAGGCGTACCACCCCGCTCCCATTTCAATAATATCTTGTGGTAGGCATACCACTTGTTCCCATTTCATTAATATCTTGTGGTAGGTGTACCACCTGCTCCCATTTCAATTAATATCTTGTGGTAGGCGTACCACCCGCTCCCATTTCAATATCAACTCAGTTCACAAAATGTCACCGGCGACTATGGCCAATAACAATAATCAATGCAATATATTACCGGTAGAAAACCAATAATAATAAATCAACAAAATATACATGTTATCGGTATGAAACCAATAATAATAAATCAACAAAATATATATGTTACTGGTATGAAACCAATAATAATATATCAACAAAAAATATATGTTACTGGTATGAAACCAATAATAATAAATCAACAAAATATATATGTTACCGGTATGAAACCAATAATCTTTCTTTTCATATAATCACATAAGATTTTTAAAAGTTTACTCAATTTAAGACTCACGGCCATGCTCAACCCCCAACGCATATATACTTGTCACCATGCATGTGCGTCGAACTCCACACATAACAATTAGCACATAGACTCAACTCCTATTCCCTCAAGCTATGATAGATCAAACACTTACCTCGAAGGTTTACGACAAACTCAATCCTTAGCAATGCCCTTTCCTTTCAAATTTGGCTCAAATTCAATTGTATTCATACACAATAGATTTAATATCATCAGTACTACTTAACAAAATAATCCAAATGGCTCAATATATATTTTACAACATCCTGCCCGAAATAGTTAAAATCGACCCCGGGCCCACATGGTCAAAACACGAGGTTTGAACCAATTTCCGACAACCCATTCATCCACGAGTTAAAATATACAATTTGTTCTTAAGTTCGACCCTAAAACGAGGCCTAAATCACAAATTATTATAAAACCCTAACTAAACCCAATTCTCTAATTTTCTACCGATTTTCATATGTTTAGGCCTAAGAATTTGATTGATGTTGATGAAAAATGAAAAAGATGAGTGAAACAATACTTATCCAAGAAGTTTGATGAAAAATCGCCCCAAAATCTCCCAAAGAAGCTGTGGAGAAGAGAGGGTTTTGAGAAATGGGATTTAATCCCGTTCAGTTCTGTTTTTCAGAACTTAAAATCATTGGGCGGGACTTTGCTCAACGCATTCTCTACATAGGGTCGCGTTCGCGAAGGTTTGGGGTTTTCTGGTCGTCGTGTTCGCGATGTACGTTCGCAAACGCGTAGAGGAAAATGGGAGGGGTTCACAACTGACATAAGCGAATGCGTAGCCCACACACGAACGCGTATGGAGAAGAGTAGCGGTCCTGTGCAGCTTATTCGCGAACACGAAGGGCATTCGTGTCAGCAAAGAGAGAGGGGGTCACTGGGTATCGCCAACGTGAAGGGCGTCCGCGAATGCGAAGAAGAGAGAGAGCAGGCTGGGCATCACGAATGCGAGGCATGTCCGCGTTCGCGAAAAAGAGAAGGCATGCGCAAAAATTGCAGCAAATCTGCCAGATTTCCTAACTTCAAAACACCCAGAACCACCTCCGAAATACTCCCGAGCCATCGGGGCTCCAAACCAAACATGTATACTGACTCAAAAAACATTATACGAACTTGCTCGAGCGATCAAATTTCCAAAATAATATCTAAATCAATAAATTTAGCCTTAAATCCTAAGAGATCTTTCAATTTTTCATAAACTTTAAAATCTTTAAATTTAAAGCCGAAACACGTCAAACGACGTCCATTTTCAACCAAACTTTACAGGAAGCGCTTAAGAAACATATATGACCGGAACCGGGCATCGGAACCAAAATACGAGCCCGATACCATTACTTTCTGATCAAATTTCATTTTCATTTCCATAAGCATTTTTAGAAAACTAATTTCACGAAAAAATTCTTTTCTCGAGCCTGGGACCTCGGAATTCGATTCCAGGCATACCGCCAAGTCCCATATTTTTATACGGACCTTTCGAGACTGTCAAATCACGTGTCCGGGTCTGTTTATAAAAAATATTGACCAAAGTCAACTTTATCGATATTAATTTCAAAATTCTTCAAATTTTTTACAAAATCCATATATATCAACATAAAAATTTTCCGGCTTCGCGCCCGGACTGCGCATACAAATCGAGGCAACTAATAGTGAGGTTTTCAAGACCTCTGAAGCTCGAAATGACTAATAAAACAAGGGATGACCCTTTGGGTCGTCACACAATAGGCTCCAAAACGCTCCCGGGTTATCCAAAACCCGATCCGGGCATGCGCCCAAGTCCGATATCATCATATGAACCTGGTGGAACCTTCGGATCCTGATTCCGAGGTTATTTACTCTAAATTCCAATCCTAGTTCATTTCTTCAACTTTACGCTTTCAAAATGAGAATTTACATTTAGATTTGACTCCAAACTTCCTGAATTTTAATTATTACCATATATACAAGTCAATATACTTGAGATGAAGCTGATCATGGTCACGAGCTGCTGAATGACATGCCAGATCTCAAAACGATCGGGTCGTTACAATCTCCCCCACTTAAACTTACGTTCGTCCTCGAACGTGCTGAGAACTACACAAAAGTAGTATGAAACCACTTGTTTAACACCTCATGCACCTTCCCATGCTACCACTACTCAGTTGAGCACATTATCTCGATAATTTTGTAGATATACTTCTTTATTCAAGCAAATAAGCCATTAGGCCCAATTTTAACATCCTGAATTTCCTGCCAAGTTTGTTTCCATCATACGACCACCATATCAATCTCCACACACTGTACCCAAACATGACTGCATAACTTTGCTAAATTCACACTTTGCATTACTTTACTCATAGGACCACAATAACATTCTTTTAAAATAATAGGCGAAATTCCACAAATCTGATGCTCCCATAGCATCTCATGACCTACACAGGTCTTGCTGTAGTTTTTACAACACCGATACGACTGAAGAGATGTGTAGAAATTCATGACAAGCTGTCGAGTCAACAAATCATTCAGTCTATACTTTGAAAAGAACCATTAACTTATTCTGAATCAAAGAATGATCTTTGCTCTTTAATATACTTCATATAATCAGATTGCATTGATCCTAAATCCAATAATCTCGTATGACCCAGTAAGAACTGCTCAAGAAATAAGCCACCTCAGACATAATCAAAAATCCCATAAGACGCCACAATTTGCCAGTATGCTATCAATTCGAACGCGATACAAAAGGATGGCGAACTCTAGAAGGAACTACTAAACTCACACACTAACATAGACTTCATCGGAAAATAGGACAATAGAACACACAAAAGTAAATATGGGGGAAATGTACTGAACATCGTACTGTTGCGGCGCGCAACCCGATCCAAACAAGTTACCTATGGCGGCGTGCCACCCGATCCACATATAGAACTCACATAAAGGGATACACGTCGAGCTGAAAAGCTCATCACATCAAAACACCAGATATCGGTCATAAACACACTAAGGTGCATAATACCATTCCCAAGGAAACATATACCTCAATAGGCTACAAACTCAAGCAAAATTGAGGTGCGATACATGATCTAAGTCTCAAAAGCCATCATGCTCATATAATATCACCGCTGAGCGGAACCTCAGCACATAAGGAATTTACCAAGCCATCTTACAGCTCATACATCGCATTATATCTTTACATGAATTATCTGACCACGAAACAAGACCGCGACCATCATTCCATAAAGAGCGCATTGCTGAAATAAACACAACTAGCCTGACGTAAGGCTCACTTCCACATTTAAATTTATCCCCCGACCTCAAGTCGATCCTGATTGTGCCAAGCTAGGCCAATAATATTTCACAGGTCTATAACTGAATAAGCAGAGTGCCCTCCAGGCATAAATTCTCAAATGGATGATATTACCAACTTGGTTTAACTTTCTAATTGATCAAGTGACTACATGTCACACTTATACAATCTTCCTGTGGGACAAGCTCCCACCATCTTCCGAAATAATTAACGGGCCTGCACATTCAAACCACCAGCTGCACTAATACTGAAAAGCGATCAGGAATCCCTAACCAGAATGCAAGGCCTTTCTTACAAAACACCAATCTCAGGTGATACTGACTCCAATGCCCATATTAATCAAAATATTGAAACTCCTTTCCTACTCATCCGAGCTCTTGACATCACATTCATTGACCAAACTGCGACCTTGGTCCTCACATCAAATTTCATACCACTCTCTGCACCTCACGTGCCGATACAATAGACATGATTTCCATCACAACTCTAGAACTGACGATAGGCTAATACTTCATCACATAAGACATTCCATTTAACTCACTTCAGGAGAACTATAGCAACATACAGGCGAATCCTCATAACCGTCGAATATGCCAATCTCTAAGTAGTGGTCCAAGCCACCATAACCCTTTCTGGGATCCGCCTACTCATAACAGGCCCTAACAGAAGAATGATTCAGAATAACATCAATCCCTGCGGTCGACAAGCCTCACACGCACCGCCACAAATCACATGCATAACTCGATCACGTTGAACGAACCGATCATTGACACCAATATGCCAACTCAGCTATAGCTTATCAATCTACTTCCTTCCAATTTATCCTTGATTGCTTATAAATAATAATATCTCCCTTCAACACCTAACTTATTCCAACCGCACTCACCCCGAGTGACCTTAAATCATCGGACCATGCTATCTCAAAAACCTTGACCATTTCATGTCTCTCAAATTCTACGCCGCAAGTCAAAACATCATAGAACATTCTGTGTATTTCTTCATAAGCTTCTTCAAAAGCTTGACTCTTAACCGTACTTATAGTCTAAGAATCATTAGGCACCACACTTTACCTCTTGAATTCACTAGGGCCGCTATTGAGAGCCACCCGCTTTGACTTGGCCGCGAATGCAACCAACTCTATTGAATTTTATAACATATGAATACCCTTTTGATAAAGCAACCAGCGGGATCACTTCCCTCGAAGCATGCACCTATATGAGGCATAATCATGAATCTTCCCTCAAGTCTGAACATGAGCCAAAAAGACTAACCATAGCATACATTCAACAATTCATTTACTCAAATTACCACTCATGGTCCTTTTCTGTAGCTGCAATAACCCATCAATAAACTAATAACCAGAATTCACACAGGTAATTAACCATGCAACCCAATCGTAAGGTGTGAGACTCTCCCACTTAGCTCAAATCCACTATTATACGACTCTCAAACACATTAGAACCATTCTCTCAATTCATTTAGATATATCTCGCAACAGTAACATACTCATCAAGTAGCTATCCATCCATCATTCCCAATAATAGGGACAACACCGAACATATAAGTTCAAAACACTTGCTCACATAATCAGCACCTTGGTGCTCAAGCCATAAGCAAGGATCCGGCCTCATGTCCTCCAGACCGGCCCTACATCAAACTCACGGATATTACATCTCGCCCCCTCGATCGAGGAATCACAAACCATAAAGGAACGTCTGATACTGAGCGCTTACTTACGCATTTAATCGCGTGGAAGGAATTTCAAGAGTTTTCTTTTCAAGCTGAATCAAGGACGCATGATAAGATTTCAAGAATGTGAAGCTTTCTTAAAGGTTCTGCAGCCTCTCGAGGATAAATACAAATGTCTCTGTACCTATCCGTGAGACTCTACTAAACCTACTCATGACTCGTGAGACCTAGTAACCTAGGCTCTGATACCAACTTGTCACGACCCAAATCCCAAACCGGTCGTGATGGCGCCTCTCGTGAATACAAGGCCAACCAACAAAAAAGACGCTTCCTTTTAACAATTATTTAACATGTATAAAGTTAAAACATGATTAGCATAACCAAAAGTGCGGAAAACAATAATACCAACTGGGAACCATCCAGTCACAGCCCTACATCGGGGTGTCACTAGTCATGAGCTACTACGAAATTCACTAAAGAATTACAAGTCTGAATATGATTAAAATAAAATAAGGGAGAAGATCTGGTGCCGCGGAAGCTAGCGGTCACCTGGCTCAGTTACGATAAAAATTATTCAATCTGCTAATAACCCGCTACCGGGCGAACAATACCGTTAACTGCACGCAAGGTGTAGGGAGTAAAGTGAGTACTTCCAACTCACTGGTAATAAGAGTAAATAATAACTGAAGGCGAGAAATCACGTAAGAGCACTCCACCATGCAATATGGGACAACACAACCATTTGAGAAAAAGAGTAAGTCCGGGAAAATCCTTTAGAAAATATCTGCCTCAGTTTAAAACCACTTTTAGAAATATCTTTTACCAACAGTTAAGCAAGTAAATGCAGGACCAGTGGTGCAAGTCAGCACAAGCCACTTGGATACAAACAAGTATGTATAAATGAGCTCACAACTCACCTTTCAAGAAATATTCTTACCTTTGGTCAGACGCTATTATCTGAATCATATACATCATACAGTGTCACTATTACAACTGTCTCTTATATATCCACTTTGGAAAGTGATCAGACAATCTCAGAACAACAAGAAAATATCTCAAAAAATGACACAAACAACAAATAGTGCACAAATGTATGAATGCAATGCAATGCATATGATGGTACATTTTAGTACCCACTGCGGCGTGCATCCCGAGCCATCCTTATTTATTTATCGTCGACGATGCTCGCTGGGGTATGTACAGACTCCAGAGGGTCTCCTACAGCCCAAGCGCAATATACTGGTTACCTGACCGGTCAACCAATGTTACCTGACAGATTTATATCATACAGTGCCATTGTTACCACTGTTTCAAGTATAATATACAGTGTCATTCTTTCCACTTTTTCAAGTATATATTTCAGTGTCATTGTTACCACTATTTCAAGCCACTTTATTACCAGTCCAGAAAATAATATAGCAAGCCCCTTGGGCATTTACAAAATCGAAGTTTCCAGCCCGAAATGCATTTAAAATGTCATTTAAGTTTTCAAAACTAAGAAATACGGCTGGGTTTGCAAAACAACATTTAAAACCTTGGACTGAAGTTAGATGATGTGCAAATCATGCTAAGCAGTAATATCAGTCCTCGAAGCATTTTACAAGTCAGAACAAAGCCCCAAACATGAAAAATCAGCCCAAATTTTGATGATAACAAGTAATTTCAATCAAATACGCAGCAAAACCAACAACTGGGATAGATCCAAGTCACAATCCCTAATAGTGCTATACCTCACGCTCATATCCGGCATGCAAGTCACCTCAATATGGCACTATGATGTGCAAATCAAGGGTTTCAAACCCTCAGGATATTATTTACAAGTATTACTCACCTCGAACCGGTGAAATCTCTAGCCCACGACGCCTTTTTGCCCTTAAATCGGCATCCACGCGCGTCGAGTCTAACCAAAATCAGAGCGAATATATTACAATATGCTAAGGGAACAATACCCAATTGAAAATACTCGAAAAATACTAAAAATCAAGAAGTAGTCAAAACCCGAGCCAGGGCCCGCTTCTCAAAAAATTATAAAAGTTACATTACCAGATTCCTCGTCTTTCCACAAATCCGTACATATAAAATTTACCAAAATCGGAGTTTATTTGACCTCTCAAATCACCAAATCTTATTTTCAAATCCTTTGGTCTAAATCCTCAATTTTTCTATAATTTTCATGCTCAAATCCATACATAATTGATGTACTTGTTGGAAATAACGCTTTACGCTAGAGGGGGGGGGGGTGAATAGCGTTTTAAAAATATTAAGCGTTTTAGTGCGGAATTTAAAACTTTGCAGAAATTAAAACAAGTGCAGTAAAATAAACTTACACAATGATGTATCCTGGTTGGCCACAAACGTGGTTAGTCCAGTCCCCGAGAGACTCTCTCGAGATTTCCACTAAACTTGTCAAGCTTACGGGTGCTTAACAAACCGTTACAGCTGAGGACACAAGCCTCACCTAGGTGCTCGGGGATCACATCCCAAAGACTTCAATTGCTCGGGGATACCAATCCCAAAGACTTCAATTGCTCGGGGATAACAATCCCAAAGACTTCAATTGCTCGGGGATAACAATCCCAAAGACTTCAATTGCTCGGGGATAACAATCCCAAAGACTTCAACTGCTCGGGGATAACAATCCCAAAGACTTCAACTGAGGAATCACAAGTTCCTCAACAAACGAGAATCGCAATTCTCTTACAAACACAAAACAAACTCACTTTACAAAGTACTCCTCAATGAGTAGATATGAGTAGAAATAGTACGCTCAAGATCACAACAACTTAGCTCAATAGAATGGCTCTTCAAAAAGCTTTATGGATGAATGAAAATGATGATCAATGTAAGAAAGCTTTTAGCAATGAAAATACTTAAATTGTATATGTTGTTGTTGTGAAAACACTGAGTTAAGCCTGTATTTATAGGTGAAAAACTCAGTCTTACCGTTGTCTAATTGCCAATTAAGGATTGCTGAAATTACTCAGTGACAATCGATTGTCAAGACTAAACAATCGATTGTTTGCCTATCAGATCAAAAATTCAATCCCAGATTTTACGTCAACAATCGATTACTTCAAATCAATAATCGATTATTTATAACGTTAAAAAATCCTTTCCAATTTTTGGCATAAAACATCGATTATCAGGAAATCAACAATCGATTATTTTAACAACGTTCAGAAAATCTTTTCCAGATTTTACGCAAAACATCGATTGTTAAATATCAACAATCGATTACCTGAAGGTAATTTGAAAAAGTATGACAAACGGTTAGTTCCAACAATCGATTATCAAATAGAACAATCGATTATAAATTAATTTCAAAACTTACTGTCTCATATATAATCGATTATCAAAAGCCATAATCGATTATTAATTAATTTCAAAACTTTCTGTCTCATATATAATTGATTATCAAAAGCCATAATCGATTATTAATTAATTTCAAAACTTTCTGTCTCATATATAATCGATTATCAAAAGCCACAATCGATTATTAATTTATTTAAAAACACTGGGAGACATTTTTCTCATTCTAATCGATTACCATTAGTTCATAATCGATTTTTCTGAGTTTTGAAAACTTTGCCTCAGTTAACAATCGATTATCAAAAGTACACAGTCGATTGTTATGCAGTTTGCAAAAACCTGATGTTAACTGACTTACTCACAATCGATTATCATTAATTCACAATCGATTGTCATGCAGTCTTGGCTTAGAGATACTCGATTATCATAAGTACATAATCGATTATCTTAGCCCAGATTTTTGAGGCATGTTTGAAAAACATTTTAACAAATATAAATATGCATAGTTTAAAATCATTTGACACTTAAGTTAGATATGCATGATTTTGGAAAAATAATTTTAGTAGAGAAGCCATGTTATGAGCCACGATTGAGGGATCAAGATCACAATTAATATTGACTCAATTATAACATTTCTAAACTTTGTCTTGAGCTTCTTGTAATGCATCCATTTTGTGCTTGTCCTTGAGCACTGCTATATATCGCTTATTGCTTGTTTGACATTCATCAAAACCTACAAAAGAACACACGTTTAGTATATTGCATTTGAAACGTGTTTCCAACAATTTCCCCCTTTTTGATAATGGCAAACATAAGCGGGATATATGCAATAATTATTTTGATAATCCAAGACAAGAGTAAAGTATGCAATTTGATGTTCCCCCTCAATTCATGTTCCCCCTCACTTTAAGCATGAATGAAGTTGAGAGTGATATAGCATACTTCTTGATATCCCGTTTCTTCCCCCTTTTGCCATTAGCAAAAATTTACACAAGGGAAGAATATGAAAAAAATGTGAAATAAACACACGTTTATTTATTGGAAAATTAAGATAACATTACAAGGGTGAAACCAAACATAACTAACCAATCAAGAGCAAACAGACCAAAAACAACAATTTCTCATCATAACAACAACAATTTCATCATTCATCACCCCCATCCCCTTCATCATCATTGGTAGGCGCTTGATATGGCACCATCTGAGCATAGGCATAATGCACGTGATCAAAGTAACCATGGACCTCACGGGTTAGTTGAGTAATTTGGTCAGAAATGGTCCGGAGGGTAGGCTCCTGAGGAGGATGAGCACGACGGGCTTGTCGATTTTGAGGAGGAGCGGGAGCATGATCACCATCATGATGAAAGGAAGACTCCGAAATTTCCCAGATTTTGGTGCTCTTTTTGAGAGGACCATTAGCAATATTGACTCCGGAAGCTTCAAGAAATTTCATTATTAAGAGGGCATAGGGGAGAGGTATGTCATCTCTGGTGGCATTGAACATATGAGATAGAATAAGCTTGCACCAATTTATTTTAACACCGGTGACAATAGCATGAAAAAATTTGGCATCCTCTTGGGAAATGGTGGTGTGATTGAGTTTACGGGGTTTGAGAACACGAGTGATGAAATAGAGAATGAAACGATAATTCGGGTCCATACCCTTTATGGTGGGACGACGGGAAGAGGACTCATCATAGGCTACTCCGGCTTGGCGGAAGAGATTAGCTTCATCAATCATGACCCCGGCATCATTTATGTACTGGTAGATGTCTTCACCATCATGCAGAATGCCGGCAATGAGGTGGAGGTTATCTTCAGAAATTAGAATGGGAATGCCGTTAACATTGGTAACAAGTTCACCCTCATCATCTTTGTGAAGGTTGGAGTAAAAAGCTTCAACCAAAGAAATGTTGTAGTAGGGGTGAGTAAGGAGTAGGAAATTGAAAAGGTTGCACTCTCTTAGCATATTTGCGGCTGGAATGAATGGTGCAACAAGAGCGTTTGTTGAAAAGCGAGGAGGGAGAATAAGGCGTTTCTCAAATTTGGTTAAGAAACGGGTGAGCTCTTCATTGGATTCAAAGAATAGAACCGATCCATCTTGATATGGATGGCGAGAAGAAGAAGCACCTTGTTTGGAACGAGCACGTTTTGAGTTGCGGCTTGACATTTGAAAGGATGTGCTAGGATTTTTCAAAGAAAACAAGAGAATTTGATGCTAGGGAGGCTTGAGTGAGTATACAAGAGCATATGTGCAGCCTATATATAGAGAAGGAATGAATCTTACATTTATTGGAAATGATTTGAAGAGATTTGAAGTCTGAAACGGTAAAAATAAATTCACTGACCGTTCAATAATCGATTGTTTGAATGGAATAATCGATTATCATTAATGAAAATGATCTGACACATCGATTACACGCCAGAACGGTAAGAAAATTTGAAAAAGATAGTCGATTGTCAAACTTGGTAATCGATTGTTTTTCATATTTATGACCTGTCAGGAATCGATTATGGAGCCAAAACGGTAACATAAGTTTAAAACAGATAATCGATTATCAATATATAGTAATCGATTGTTTCACTCTCAGAGAGTTTGAATTTTGGCAAATAATCGATTGGCAGAACAAATAATCGATTGTTTGGAAGGGGGATGCTGAAATGATGAGACTTAATTCTATCAGGCAATGTAAACATTTAACAAGATTTCATGGAAAAAAAATTGAATCAACAAATAATCGATTATTGATACTGATAATCGATTGTAAGCATAAATAATCGATTATGATCGAATTTTTTTTTTCTTGTATCAAGATAATTCATACTTTCCTCTTACCTTTTGGGGGATGCCTGCAAAATAGAATTAAACATCTCCGACGCTCAAGTCAGTAATCTATAAATGAAATAATAACTTTGAAACTCGTGTAGTCGGGTAAAAAAATGAACTCTTAAGAATTTTGTCCTAGGATGTTCTTAAGAGGGTTTAGGGTACTTACCTTCCCTTCGACTTTGCCAATTACCTGATTTTGAACATCCTCCGTTCATTTTGGTCTTTTGGCTCATTCTCCAATTTACGAAGCTTTTTCCACAATTTTGCCTTTTGAATTTTTCAAAAATACTTCCGATTTAAGAAAACATAAGTCGACTTTTCCGTCTCTTCCTCCTTCTTTGTGCTTTAATTGAAGGAGTTTTGAATTCGTCTCTCGTCAAGTGTTTGGAGCATCCACTACACTTGATTCCTTCAAGCACACCTGCAAAACAAGTCAATGCTCTTTTGGTACCCATGCCATTTTGGGTCCTTGAGGGTTATGCATACTATAATGATATGTTTGAGTAGCATGTCTATGTCTAGTAAAGCATGCGGGAGCAATATGACCAATTCGTCTACAATAATGACATGTCACATTTGGATTATGCATGCGTCTAGGCTCATAGTAGCTAGAATAATGCACATTGTTTACTCTATTTTCATTTCTCCTAATTTGAACACCATAGTCATTTCTAGGTTGAACATTTCGGGATCTTCTAGCATGATCATTGTTGTGCCTAAAATATGCATCATGTCTATGGTGACGATTGCTAGGCGGAAGGTCATGTCTAGGTCTCCTAATATTTTGTCTAGCATGCATGTTTGTTTTAGGAAAGGCATTTTTGTTGTTAATCCTAGGTTGAGCTCTAGGTGGTTGGGTTTTTGCATCAACCTCTTCTTCATTTATGAAGCCTATTCCATGCTTGGTTGATTTCAAGTTATCAAGCACCACATTCAAGTTTTTATGAGAGGAGTTGAATTTATCTAGTGTGCCTTTTAATCTACCTACTTCATTCTTAAGGTCTACACAAGAAGCACAATTTTTTGTAGAACTCTCGGGCTTGTCAGAACTTCTTTTCCCATAAAACTTGTTTTGTTCTAGTAGCTTCTCATTTTCCAAAACCAATTTTTCTAATTCTTTTTCTTTTAATGAAAACTGTTTTTGAAAATCTTGTTCTTTTAGAGAAGCATTTTCTCTTAAACTAGTGACGGTTTTTGTAACTTTGAGAAATTCAGCATACAATTCATCAAAGGCATTTCTTATGTCATCAAGAGTATAAAAATTTTGAGAAGAGATTTGACTTACCTCACTTTGATTTTCTTCCTGTGCCATGAGGCAGAGATTTGCCGCTTCTTCATTTTCTTCTTCACTGGATTCGTCTCCGGAATCTCCTCCCCAAGATATGTATGCTCGTTGCTTCTTGAAGGGTTTCTTCTCCTTTTTAAGATTTGGGCAGTTTGTTTTGATATGCCCTGTTTCACCACATTCATAACATTTAACTTGCTCACCTTGCTTTTTCCCTTTGCGGTCATATTCTTTTCGCATGAATTTTTGGAACTTTTTGATGATGAGTCCAAATTCGCTATCTCCATCCTCTTCAATTGGTGATTGACTTGTGCTCGCCTTTAGAGCAATCTTTTGCCTTCTTTGTTCGTCAACAACAGGGTTAAGAATAGTGGATTCATAAGTCTTAAGATTACCTCTAAGAGCGTCTATGGTGACGTTCGTGATTCCAATTGACTCTTGAATCGCATCGGCCTTTGATCGCCATGCCGGTGTTAGGCTCCTAAGGATTTTTCGAACTAGTTCTTTGTCTGTGAACGTCTTCTTGAGTGCGTGGAGATCATTCACTATTGATGAGAACCGCTCAAACATCTCGTCTACCTTTTCGCCTTCCTTCATATGGAACAATTCGTAAGCATGAGTTAAAAAATCAATTTTAGCTTCTCTTACCTGGTCAGTCCCTTCGTAAGTGACCTCAAGCTTGTCCCACATTTCTTTCGCTGTTTTGCAGCAGGAGATTTTCCTGTAATCATTAGCATTAACAGCACAGAGTAATAAATTAATAGCTTTAAAATTATTTTGGACCATTCGATTATCCTCGGCGTTGAATTCCTCTTCTGTTTTTGGCACCCATATTCCTTCCACCTGTTTGACAGGAACCTCATTTCCTTTGGTGTACACCTTCCACAAGTAAGGGTTGTTTGATCTGACGAATATCTGCATCCTTTCTTTCCAATATGAATAATTAGTCCCGTTGAACAAAGGAGGTCTTGTGGGGCACTGTCCTTCATCAATACCTGCAAAAGAGTCTAGAGTAGAAGCCATGGAAAGATTCTCTCAAACGGTTAAGTCTTTCAGAGAGTATGGCTTTGATACCAATTGTTGGAAATAACGCTTTACGCTAGAGGGGGGGGTTAAGCGTTTTAGTGCGGAATTTAAAACTTTGCAGAAATTAAAACAAGTGCAGTAAAATAAACTTACACAATGATGTATCCTGGTTGGCCACAAACGTGGTTAGTCCAGTCCCCGAGAGACTCTCTCGAGATTTCCACTAAACTTGTCAAGCTTACGGGTGCTTAACAAACCGTTACAGCTGAGGACACAAGCCTCACCTAGGTGCTCGGGGATCACAATCCCAAAGACTTCAATTGCTCGGGGATACCAATCCCAAAGACTTCAATTGCTCGGGGATAACAATCCCAAAGACTTCAATTGCTCGGGGATAACAATCCCAAAGACTTCAATTGCTCGGGGATAACAATCCCAAAGACTTCAACTGCTCGGGGATAACAATCCCAAAGACTTCAACTGAGGAATCACAAGTTCCTCAACAAACGAGAATCGCAATTCTCTTACAAACACAAAACAAACTCACTTTACAAAGTACTCCTCAATGAGTAGATATGAGTAGAAATAGTACGCTCAAGATCACAACAACTTAGCTCAATAGAATGGCTCTTCAAAAAGCTTTATGGATGAATGAAAATGATGATCAATGTAAGAAAGCTTTTAGCAATGAAAATACTTAAATTGTATATGTTGTTGTTGTGAAAACACTGAGTTAAGCCTGTATTTATAGGTGAAAAACTCAGTCTTACCGTTGTCTAATTGCCAATTAAGGATTGCTGAAATTACTCAGTGACAATCGATTGTCAAGACTAAACAATCGATTGTTTGCCTATCAGATCAAAAATTCAATCCCAGATTTTACGTCAACAATCGATTACTTCAAATCAATAATCGATTATTTATAACGTTAAAAAATCCTTTCCAATTTTTGGCATAAAACATCGATTATCAGGAAATCAACAATCGATTATTTTAACAACGTTCAGAAAATCTTTTCCAGATTTTACGCAAAACATCGATTGTTAAATATCAACAATCGATTACCTGAAGGTAATTTGAAAAAGTATGACAAACGGTTAGTTCCAACAATCGATTATCAAATAGAACAATCGATTATAAATTAATTTCAAAACTTACTGTCTCATATATAATCGATTATCAAAAGCCATAATCGATTATTAATTAATTTCAAAACTTTCTGTCTCATATATAATCGATTATCAAAATCCATAATCGATTATTAATTAATTTCAAAACTTTCTGTCTCATATATAATCGATTATCAAAAGCCACAATCGATTATTAATTTATTTAAAAACACTGGGAGACATTTTTCTCATTCTAATCGATTACCATTAGTTCATAATCGATTTTTCTGAGTTTTGAAAACTTTGCCTCAGTTAACAATCGATTATCAAAAGTACACAGTCGATTGTTATGCAGTTTGCAAAAACCTGATGTTAACTGACTTACTCACAATCGATTATCATTAATTCACAATCGATTGTCATGCAGTCTTGGCTTAGAGATACTCGATTATCATAAGTACATAATCGATTATCTTAGCCCAGATTTTTGAGGCATGTTTGAAAAACATTTTAACAAATATAAATATGCATAGTTTAAAATCATTTGACACTTAAGTTAGATATGCATGATTTTGGAAAAATAATTTTAGTAGAGAAGCCATGTTATGAGCCAAGATTGAGGGATCAAGATCACAATTAATATTGACTCAATTATAACATTTCTAAACTTTGTCTTGAGCTTCTTGTAATGCATCCATTTTGTGCTTGTCCTTGAGCACTGCTATATATCGCTTATTGCTTTGTTTGACATTCATCAAAACCTACAAAAGAACACACGTTTAGTATATTGCATTTGAAACGTGTTTCCAACAGTACTTAACTCAAAATAGGTGGGATAACTTAACTTCACATTGATGATGAAAATCCCCTCCTGAAGCTCTCCAAAAATAGTCCACACCTTGAAGAAATGGAGAAAAATGAGCTAAATCTGTGTATAAGATAATCTGTCCGTGCTTCGTCGAGTTGTACCTTGCACTTGTGCTGTACAAGTTGTATATCACATTGCTCCAGCAGTCATTTCCCATCGATCATAACTTCCACTACAGATGTCCATATTGCGATTTCTTTAGCTTTCTGGAAACTAGACACGAAGGTCTACAACTTTCGTGTTTTGCACCTTTCAGATTCCTTATAGATTACAAGATATGAGCTTCCAAAGTAGCCTCCCCGAAAGAAAATCTGGAAAACGAGCTCTACCAGTCCTTTTCGATCGACCATAACATTCACTACATATGTACAAATTATGCTTTCTTTAGCTTTCTGAAAACTAGACACGAAGGGCTACTACTTTTGTGTTTTGCACTTTTTCTGATTTCTTATAGATTACAAGATATGAGCTTCCAAAAAGGACTCCTCACACCTGAAATTTTCTGGGCACAGCAGAAGGCCTAAAGAATTTGTGCAAATTTTTTTTCAACTATGAAATAGTCCGTTTAACCACCCAAAACTCACCCGAGGCCAGTGGGACCTAAACCAATCATGTCAACATATCCCATAACATCTTTCAAATTTGTTCCAACCTTCGTAACGCTCAAAACAACATCACAACACCAAATTCGTATCTGATTCAAGCCTATGAACTTTGAAACTTCTAGCTTCCACATCCGATGCCGAAACACGTCAAAAGTAGTCCGAATAACTTCAAATTCTGCAGACAATTACAAAATGGCATAACGAAGCTACAAAAACTCTCGTAATTCCATTCCGAGCCTCGGATAAAAATCTCACCTATCAACCGAAAGTCGCCAAAATACTAACTTTGCCGATTCAAGCTTAATTCCACACCGGTCATCACAAAAATATTCCGGACACACTCCTTAGTCCCAAATCACCTAACGAAGCTATCCGAACCATAAAATTTGCATTTCGAGCGCTCTAATACATAAGTCAATATCCGGTTGATTTTTCCAACTTAAGCTCCCTTAAAAGAGACTAAGGTCTCATTTGTGTTTTAAGATTAAGACGTCTGAATCTGAATACACATCTGAATACCAAAATGTGTATTAAGATTAAGACATCCGAATTTGAATATACATCTGAATATATTAAGATGTGTATTAAGATATGAAGACTAAAAGTTAAGATTGTTTGATTTTTAACATCTGAATGCATAAAATTTATCTTTATTTGAAAAATAATAAACATAAAATACAAATAAAATACTAACTAATCTAAAATTTTATCAATAAAATTATTTTTAAAATATGATAGTTGTTGGTAGTGATGGCTAATGGGTAAATGCCGACTAGAGGCGGTGGTTGGTGGTAGTTTCGGTTGATGATAGTTGTTCATGCTAGTAGCTAGTAGTGATTGGTAGTAGTGACGATTATGATTTAGGATGGTGGTAGTGGGTGGTTATAGTTAATCATAGCGGGTGGTGGTTATAGATCTCTATTATAGATCTTAATCATACAGACCTATTCATACCCATTAAGTGACTGTGAAGTAAAAAAACAAACATACTTAATGATTAAGATATGAATAATTAAGATTCAGACTTTAAAAACAAACGCATTTAATGTGTGAAATCTGAATTATTAAGATTCAAATCTCCATTAAGTGCAAACAAATGAGGCCTAACTGTCTCAAACCTTACCAACATCATTCAGGAATGACTTCAAATTTTTCACACAAGCTAAATTTGACATTACGGACTTGCCCCAACTTTCGATATCGCATTCCGACCCCGATATCAAAATTTCCACTTCCGGTCGAATTTTCTCAAAAACCTTCGAATTTCCATCTTTAGCCAAACTGCTCCAAAATAACCTAATGACCTCCGAATTCACTTCCGATCGTGCTCCCAAATCCAGAATCACCATACGAAACTACTTCCAGTCTCAAAATCCCAAACGGACATCAATAACATTGAAATACATTTTTAAGCCAAACTGATGCGATTTCTTCTAAAATGCTATCTTCCACAATAGGCGCCAAAATGCTCACGTGTTATCCAAAACCCGATCCGGGCATACACCCAAGTCTGAAATCATCATACGAACCTGCTGGAACCTTCGAATCCTGATTCAAGGTCATTTACTCAAAATTCTAATCCTAGTTCATTTCTTCAACTTTAAGCTTTCAAAAATAAGAATTTCCATTTAGATTTGACTCCAAACTTCCTGAATTTTTATTCTGACCATACACACAAGTCAATATACCTGAGATGAAACTGATCATGGTCGCAAACTGCTGAATGACGTGCCGGAGCTCAAAACGAACGATCGGGTCGTTACATGTGCCTAAATAATAGGAAATAAAAGAATCCTTTTTCTGGTGAAAAAGAAAACCCAACAGGTTTTGGAAAAGGGTCTTAACCCTTAAAACTTGTGCTATAAATACATAAGGTTTTCCACCTAGAAGGAGAAGTACATGGTTTTACTATTACTACTTTTTATCGGCCGTATTAATATCTCTGTTGCATTTTCTTGCATTTTACCTGTTTCCAGTACAATACTGCGAATTAAAAAAAAGAAATTTATAGATCGTCAAATTCGATAAGACCACAATCTGTCTTGTTTATTAGATATCGTTGTTTTTACTCTATTCTTACTTGCTAGGGAGGGATATACTCATGTTTAAGGACAAAATTACCCATAGAAGCCCTAAGGTGAATAGCAATATTGTTTATCTGGATATATTTTTTATAAAAAATACTTAAAGTTATAACTTTTGCCCCTCCCTTTTTCCTTCCTATACACACTACTCTCTTCAGACCCACTTGTAAAATTATATTAGGTTTGTTATTGTTGTTGTATTAAATTTATCACTTAAAATAAGTCTTAAATTTTGTTTGTTTTATTATTTATAATTTTTTAAATAAAATAAATTTGTATTTTTTAACAGTTTAAAAAGAAAAAATTGTTAAACATAAAATGAGCAAGGAAAGAGGTAATCTCATGCAGGGAGATAAGTGTCTTTCTGTGAAAAGTGAGTCAATTTCCAATGACACAATCTTCCACCTCTTTATTGGGAACATATTTAATAATGGGAACTATTCCTAATATTATATAGTTAGTTATTATACAATTGATTGTCCCCGAATGTGTTTGAATTATTGTTATGTTAGTTAATTAGTGGTGCCAAATTAATAAAGAAATTGCAATACAAGTTAGGTAATTTCTTTTAAAAAATAAATTTTATAAATTTAAAAAAAAATTATTAAATTTTGTTACCTAATTCGCAGTACAATATTGCGAATTACATTTTTTTAATAATTCGCAGTACTATCGTGAATTATTTATTTTATAATTTTTTGAAATATAAAAAACGTACTTTGTATCTAAAAAATCATTAATTAAGTTTCAGACTCGATTGGCTGACCATGGTATGGTGGATTTTTGGTGAAGAAAATCTAAAACATAAATTTTAATTAAAATAAAAAGTTATTTAGGTCCTCACGCGCTTAAGGAAAGTATTGTTCACACAATATGACATGTAGTGTTTTGTGTTTAAAAGACACACATTTATTGATGTTTGAGTGTTTAATAGGAAGAAGCCTATGTTTGAGTGCACATACCTCATAAACAACCTATAAATTTGCCCTTGTATATTGATACTTGTCAATATAAACAAGCACAAATAAAGAAGCTTATTAATGTAATAAAATTTGTTATTCAAAGTTATGTGTTATGCTAATAAGTTGTAAATATTCTACGATGAATGTCCTTTATCTTGTTTTTCCTATGTCTCTTTATAATAATTTGTTTTCTTTGCTCTAATCCAATTTTTTTTTCTAATTTAAAATCTATTTACTTAAAAAAATATAAACATTTCTACCAATTGAATTTTGGTTCTTTAATTCTTAGTATTTTTCTAAAACATGAAAGGGTACTTGTTGGGATTATATAGTTTGTTAATTTAAATTAGTTCAGAGTGTAGGGGTTTTTGTTTCCTTGAATTTGGAGGGAGGTTTTTGCAAAATTTTCGGGAAAAAAGAAAGGGAATTTTTACCTAGCACTATAATAGAAATCTATTATCACCTTTATTTAGGTTGCTTATTATTTACTTTGTATATCTATATTTACAAGTTATATACAAGATCATCAAAAAGAAAAACAAATTCAAAATCCCTTAATTTTAGCATGTTAGTTACACGACACCCACCCCCTTTTCAATAGCCCCATACGGTAAGATTTATGTATCATAATTGTTGCAGGAATTATTTTACAAATGTATAATAATTATATATTTATTGTATATTTTTACGAGCGGTTGCATGACGAATTTTATAGTTTGTATTACAAATATATGATAATTGTATATTAATTTATTAGTAATGTATCATTTATTATTTTGGGTATTAATGTACCATATACAAGTTATATACAATTGTGTTTTAGACATTGATGCATTTGATACAATTCCTGAATATTTCTTCATTTTCAATGTTGTCTAGTCTCCTGGCAAAAGAACAATACAATTGATGATTTTTTAAGAATATAAAGCTGTTGAAAATTGTGGGAAGAGAAAAGATGGAGATTTTGAATGTAGATTAAGGAATTTCGATGTAAAAATAGGAGAGGGAAGAAAAAAAAAGAATGTAATTAAATCCGTTAATTGAAGACACATAATAGGATGATAACCTTTTAAGGAACAATTTCGTAAGAAAACTTAAATACTTACTAAAACTACAAAATATAAGTAAATTGTTATAAATAGAACTCTAATTAGAGTGATTGTCTATCTTATAGAAGAGTTTTACTTTGAGGCTAAGTCTTTTCTATGCCTATAAATAGAGGGGTCTTACCCCATTGTAAATCATCCCTAAGTATCAATAAGAATACTCCTCTCTCTACTTTTCTCTCTATTGTTCTTGTTCTTATATTATTTCATAACACGTTATCAGCACGAGACTCTACCGTCTCAAGAATCCTCTTGAGAAAATTAAGGTATTTCCCTTCTTCCAAATTTGGTTTTAATTATGTTTGATATTATGAAAAGAAAGTTCGTTGCCCTTGAAATTTCGGGCAAGAACTATATGACATGGGTGTTGGATGCTGAAATCCACTTAGATGCTATGGGTCTTGGAGACGCCATTAAAGACAGAGATAAAGCATCCACCCAAGACTGTGCAAAGGCCTTGATTTTCTTGCGCCATCACCTTGATGAAGGTTTGAAAATTGAATATCTCACAGTCAAAGATCCACTCATCTTGTGGAACGACTTAAAGGAGAGATATGACAGCCTGAAGTTGGTCACTCTGCCACAAGCACGATATGATTGGGCTCATCTGAGGCTCCAAGACGTTAAGTCTGTTTCTGAATATAATTCTGCAATGTTCAGAATTACTTCTAAATTGAAACTCTGTGGAGATAATATCTCTGATTATGATATGCTTGAGAAAATGTTTACAACGTTTCATGCCTCCAATATGGTACTGCAACAACAGTACAGAGAGAAAGGTTTCAAAAATTACTCTGAACTGATTTCTCTTCTCCTTGTGGCTGAGCGAAACAATGACCTGCTCATGAGAAATCACGAAAATCGACCCACTGGGTCTACACCATTGCCTGAAGCAGATAAGGTGTATTCTCATTATGCCAAGCATGGAAAAGGCCATGGATCTAGTCATGGTCGTAATCGGGGTCATAGCCGTGGACGTAGACAAGGAAGAAATTTCCCTGATGTCCGTCACCCCTCAAAGAGAAATAACCACCAAAGCAGAAACGGGATTCTGAGAATCCAAAGGCAAATAGTTCAGAAACTATATGTTATCGTTGAGGTAGAAAAGGGCACTGGTCAAAAGCTTGCCGTGTACCAAGACATTTGGTTGATCTTTATCAAGCATCTCTAAAGAATAAAGGCCCTGAAACAAATTTTGTCTCTGACGACAATTTTGACATCATCCACCTGGATGTGGCAGACTTCTTTGAGCAACCCGAGGGGAAAATAGACCACTTAATCGGTGATGGATATGTGATGAAGGAAGATGGAATTGTTTGATTTTATTTTACTTATTTGTATTAGTTAGTGAATAAACTAATAGTCATCAGTATCCGCTCGTATTAGTTAGTTTATGATATAATGTTAGTATTAGTTCTTTAGAATGTTTCAATATGCTTAAATTTCAAAGATATTTTTATTTTTCAGTAGAGTTAATCGACTAACCTAACAGTTAGTCGATTATCTAATATTTCGCATTAAAACTGCAAAACAATCGATTATATACTTGTTAACAATCGATTATATTAAGACATAATCGATTATGTATGTTTAACAATCGATTATATTAAGACAGTGTGATCTGAAGTTTTTCAAAATAGCAAATAATCGATTATGTATGTTTAACAATCGATTATATTAAGACAGTGTGATCTGAAGTTTTTCAAAATAGCAAATAATCGATTATGTATGTTTAAACAATCGATTATATTAAGACAGTGTGATTTGAAGTTTTTCAAATTAGCAAATAATCGATTATGTATATTTAACAATTGATTACATTGAGACAAACGGATTGAATTTGTTTATTCTCATGTTCGTGTATTTTCTTTTGTATGTCAAACCATGGGAAAGCAAATATGGATATCTCACAAAGCAAACTTGGATCAAATATTTGTTTAGTTGATTCATGTACTACACATACGATACTCAAAGAAAAGAAATATTTCTCTCAACTAAGTATGTGTAAGGCAGATGTTACTACAATCTCTGGTAGTAGTAAATTGATCGAAGGCTCCGGAAGAGCAACTATAACTCTGCCTAGAGGAATAATGTTTATCATAGAGAATGCAATGTTCTCCTCCAAGTCTAAGAGAAACTTGTTGAGTTTTAAAGATATACGCCGGAATGGCTATCATGTTGAGGCAATAGATGAGAATAATCTTGAATATCTCATCATTACAAAGAATGTCTCTGGCCAAAAGAGGGTTATTGAGAAATTCCCATCTTTATCTTGTGGCCTGTATTGGACAAAAATTAGTGCAATTGAGGCACATTCAACAGTAAACCAAAAGGTTACTGATTCCAATACTTTTGAACTTTGGCATGATCGATTGGGACACCCTGGATCAATCATGATGAGACGGATTATAGAAAGCTCATATGGGCATCCGTTAAAGAATTTCAAGATTCTTTTACATAATGAATTTTCTTGCACTTCTTATTATCAAGGAAAGTTAATTACAAGACCATCACCAACAAAGGTTCGGACTGAGTCACCTACGTTTTTGGAACGTATACAAGGGGACATTTGTGGACCTATTCACCCACCTAGTGGGTCTTTTAGATATTTTATGGTCCTAATAGACGCATCCTGTAGATGGTCTCATGTGTGCCTGTTGTCATCACGCAACCTTGCGTTTGCAAAACTAATGGCACAAATAATTCGACTACGAGCACATTTTCCTGATAATCTAATCAAGTCTATTAGACTGGATAATGCTGCTGAGTTTTCATCCCAAGCATTTAATGATTATTGCTTATCAATTGGGATAAAAGTGGAACATTCTGTAGCTCATGTTCACACTCAAGACGGTCTTGAAGAATCTTTAGTTAAACGCCTGCAGTTGATTGCTAGATCATTACTCATGAAAACGAGGCTGCCCACTTCGGTATGGGGTCACGCCATTTTGCATGCAGCAATGCTAATTCGTCTCAGACCGATGAATTATCACAAATATTCCCCGTTGCAATTGGTTTTGGGTCATGAACCCAATATATCCCATTTAAGAATCTTTGGATGCGCAGTATATGTGCCTATAGCACCGCCATACCGCACCGAAATGGGTCCGCAAAGAAGGTTAGGAATATATGTTGGGTTTGAATCGCCCTCCATTATTCGCTACCTCGAAACATTGACAGGGGATTTGTTCACTGCACGATTTGCAGACTGTCAATTTGATGAGACACTTTTCCCAAAATTAGGGGGAGAAGTCGGTGAAACCAAACGGGAAATTTTGTGGAAAAATGCATCATTATCTCATCTTGATCCACGTACCTTTATTTGTGAAAAAGAGGTGCAAAAGATTATCCATTTGCAAAGAATAGCAAATCAAATGCCTGACACATTTACGGACTTGAAAAGGATAACAAAATCCCACATCCCCGCGGAGAATGTTCCAATCCGTATTGATGTCCATGTTGGACAATCATCTAGTGTCATATCCAATGAGTCGAATGCACGCCTGAAGCGTGGCAGGCCATTAGGTTCCAAAGATCGAAATCCTAGAAAGAGGAAAGCAAACGATCAAAATGACACTACAAAAGAATCTCATGAGGAAATTCATGATTTAATAAACTCTGAGACTCATGAAGAATCCTTTGAGCCCGAGACTCAGGAAAATAAGGAACTATCCATAAATCCAATCTATATTGAGGCAAATTTTAATCGAGTGGATATAGTGGTGGATTATGTCTTTGCTTTTAATGTCGCATCTAGCATTATGCAAGAAAATGAGGATCTTGAACCTCAATATGTTGGAGAATGACGAAATAGACATGATTGGCCAAAATGGCAAGAAGCAATTCAATCAGAATCGAATTCGCTGGCAAAACGTGAAGTTTTTGGCCCTATAGTTGAAACACCTAATGGTGTTAAGCCTGTTGGCTATAAATGGGTCTTTGTACGCAAGAGAAATGAGAAAAACGAGGTACAAAGATATAAGGCACGCCTTGTTGCACAAGGATTTTCTCAAAGGCCTGGTGTCGATTATGAAGAGACATATTCGCCTGTAATGGATGCCATAACTTTTTGTTATCTCATTAGTTCCTTGAAAAGCTTGACATGCATTTAATGGATGTGGTTACTGCCTATCTTTATGGCTCACTTGATAATGAGATATACATGAAAATTTTCGAGGGACTCAAAATGCCAAACGCTCATAATTCAAAGTCCCGGGAAATATTTTCAATCAAATTGCAAAGATCCTTGTATGGTCTAAAGCAATCAGGACGAATGTAGTATAATCGTCTTAGTGAGTATTTGTTAAAAGAAGGCTATATAAATGATGCCATTTGCCCGTGTGTTTTTATAAAGAAAACAACATCGGAATTTGTTGTACTTGCCGTATATGTCGATGACATAAACCTTATTGGAACCTCCATAGAACTCCAAAAGGCAATTGATTATCTAAAGAATGAATTCGAGATGAAAGATCTCGGAAAGACAAAATTATGTCTTGGTTTGCAAATTGAATATTTGGCAAACGGAATTTTTGTTCATCAATCTACCTATATAGAAAAGGTGCTGAAACAATTTTACATGGATGGAGCACATCCTTTAAGTACTCCGATGGTTGTTCGATCACTTGATGTGAATAAAGATCCATTCCGACCGCAAGAAAGGAATGAAGAGCTACTTGGTCCTGAAGTACCATATCTTAGTGCAATTGGCGCACTAATGTACCTTGAAAATACTACAAGGCCTGACATAACCTTTTCAGTTAATGTCTTAGCAAGGTATAGCTCGGCTCCCACAAGGAGACATTGGAATGGGATCAAACATATATTGAGGTACCTAAAAGGGACTACCGACATGGGCTTATTTTATGGCAATAATTGCAGTCCTGATCTTGTTGGTTATGCTGATGCTGGGTATTTATTCGACCCAAACAAGGCTCGATCTCAAATATGTTATGTGTTTACCTGTGGAGGCACCGCCATATCTTGGCGATCGACTAAGCAATCAATTGTGGCTACTTCATCTAATCATGCCGAGATAATCGCTATTCATGAAGCAAGTCGGGAGTGTGTGTGGTTGAGTTCTATAATACATCATATTCAAGACAAATGTGGTTTGAAGTGTAACTAACTACCCACGACTTTGTATGAAGACAATGCAGCATGTATAGCTCAATTGAAGGGAGGATTCATAAAAGGAGATAGAACAAAGCATATTTCACCAAAGTTATTTTTCTCACATGATCTTCAAAAGAATGGTGATATCAATGTGCAACAGATTCGTTCAAGCGATAATATTGCTGATTTGTTCACAAAATCTCTACCAACGTCAACCTTCAAGAAGCTAGTTCACAAGATCGGAATGCGAAAACTCAAGGATATGAATTGATGATCTTTTCAGGGGGAGTTAATGCGCGTTGCACTTCCCTTACAAGATTTTGTCCCAATGGGTTTTCCTTGCAAGGTTTTTAACGAGGCAACTAATAGGCGCATATTCAAACATGTGTACTCTTTTTCCTTTTCTATAATTTTTCCCATTGGGTTTTGTTTTAGTTAAGGTTTTAACGAGGCACATTATTGAATAGACATTCAAGGGGGAGTGTTATAAATAGAACTCTAATTGAGTGAATGTCTATCTTATAGAAGAGTTTTACTTTGAGGCTAAGTCTTTTCTATGCCTATAAATAGAAGGGTCTTACCCCATTGTAAATCATCCCTAAGTATCAATAAGAATACTCCTCTCTCTACTTTTCTCCCTATTGTTTTTGTTCTTATATTATTTCATAACATAAATAAATTTTTAATATAGTATAGCTATGTAAAATTTCTTAAAGAAAGAAGTTAATGGTTCGATCAGTCTATTTTAGCAGGTGCAGCCCATTAGTAGACAAAATTGGATTTTGTTGTGTCAGAGTCCGTTTAGCGCCACACTAGAAGTGAGTGTTGGTTAGCGTTTGGGCCGTATCCGAGTATAGCTGTAACCGTTGAGTTTCTACGCGCCGAAGCATCGCCCCACTTCAACGGTGCTCTCTATTAGGCGCCAACCGCCGATTTAATTTCTTCTTCTGAAAGATTTGGTATGTAAAATAAAATCCGTGATCAACAGGTATATAATAGGGATTTAGTAGGTAAAATATATATTTCGCCAAAAAGTTAGCACAATTAAACTATATCATTTGTCTGCTAGATAATATTATGACATTGTACCAATTACCAAATGAATTTTAAAAAATATGTTGTCATACTGTTTAAAATTCGAAAAATTCCCCCAATCTAAGGAGTTAAAGAAAATAAATTACTATAAAAGTTTCAAGTAGATCTTAATAAAAAATAATGATTAGAAATTTTTTTTCGTATTATTCAATCCAGAAATAATAAAAGAAAGATTTGTTTGATTCCATTATTCTTATTTAAATAAAATTAACAAGTGCTTGTGCTTCCCTCCATATACATTTCCGAACCTCTTTTGTTTCTTTCTTCCCTCGTTTTCTCTCTCTTCCCGCTTTTTCTATTCTCAGATCTCATCTTCTTCCTCTCCTCCCCCAATTTCCCTTCTTCTCAATTCCTTCAATTTCATCTGAAAAACCCCAAAAACCATAGCCACACGGGCTTCCAAGTCAATTTGATTGTTGAATTGAAAATCAAAGGATTAAAAACTTTGAGAATTTTCTCAGCTGGGGTTTGCTTAAAAAAGAAGAGTAGCAGATCATGCAGCAGCCACATCATCAACAGCGTGAGCTCCCATTCACGTCGAGTAAACCGCCGCTTGGAGATTACCACCGCTTCTGTACTGACCCACTTCAACAACCTGAAGCCATCCTTGTTAAGTCTACTGTGAGTCTTCTAATTTTCATATAATAGAAATGGTCCTTTTTTTGTTATGCACATTTTTTCCCCTTTATTGAGAGTGAGTGAATTGAACAAATTCTATGAAATCTTGCCGTTTAATTTGCATCAGTAGAGGTAAAATATATGTTGTTGTGTCCTGTAGGTGATTTCTTCCACTGGGTTTCACTTGAATTTTGATTTTACCAGTATGGAAATTTTCATTTGTTCATATGTGTGGAAGTCCCCATTTTTAGTATGTGATCTTTCTTGATTTGGATTGTTGTCTTTATTAATTTACCCATAACGATCTTAACTTTGTGTCATTTTGAGTTCAAAATTGATTTTGGTCTTTTTCCTTTATGGATGTCTTAATTTCCATAAGTTGGAGATAAAATTAAAGTTGTAGCAGCTCTTGTATTTTCAGCTACTAACCTACCTAAATTGCTAGGTTTCTTACCACAATTACTTCTTTCAATAGATAAGGAGACTATATCTGCCCTATTTAATTAGAAGGAGAAAGCAGAGGGGACAAGGTCATTCGTTTAGTTTGGTCAAGATCTAAATTACAATGTAAGAGGCGTGTGGAATTTTGAAATGCAGAAGATTGTCAAATGTCTTTGTATGCATTAAGAAGGATCTTTTTTTTTTTCCGATGAAGTGATTGTGTTTGATTAAAAAGAGCATCAAGAAGATGCATAGTTTCAGGAGGCCTAGTTACAAAAGACAAAAACAAAAGAGAGAAGTTAGGCCCTATGCAAAGTGTCAATCTAGGACACGAGTACTAACAAAGTCCAAAAAATGTCCAGTATGAATCCCCCCCCCCCTTTGCATTTTTCTTCGATGAATCAGTTTAAGCTTTCAGGATGGCCATCATTTGCTGCAAAAAAAGCTTTTGCTTGATGTGTAAGACTCTTAGTCGAGAGAGTTGCTATAGTCTATGACTAAATTCTAGGTTAACACTTTGGATCTAGGTTAGTACGACTTTAAAACACGTCATGAGGCTTGCTTAATTATATACCCAACATTTCTCCCGAGTATTCCCGATGTGGGATTTGCCTAGGGTGTTACATGTTGATGGAGTTTGGCTATGGTTTGAGTTTCTTGGTTGATATGGTTTTCAGAGCGTAAGTTTCTTGGTTGGAGTAAGAACTGTACATGATTGAGGGTAAACTTGAACTCTGATTAGATTTGCAAGGTACTGGTTGGTCCTATGACTGAGCTTGTGAATCGGTGCTAGTTACAAGCAATTTCTTGTGAATTGCTAATTGAGAAAGAAACTAGATGAATCATTAGAGGAAATAAGTGCCTAATTAAGGAGCTGCAATGTTCTAATACATTATATCCTCCCCCCCCCCCCCCCGGCTTGAACTGTTGAAAGAAGAGTTGTGCATACTAGTCGTATGCGGTCTCGCATGTCTAGAGAAGTTATAGCAGTAGCTTTTAGGCTTAAGTCAAGTCATATGATAGGTGGAAAAGGATAACGGATGGACTAAGCAACCATTGTCATGATGAATGAGGTCTACTCTACCGATAACTGGTAAAATGCCAAACTGCATCAAATTTTTAATGAACTATTGAAACAATCAATGAGATCTATTGGACAAGCATCAAATAATATTATCGTCATGCTGCTAATATTAATTTTTTAGTATGTTCCATTTCCAAAATCTTTATTTAGATTTTTTAGTGATACAATTTGAGTTTCTTGATTTAAGTGCGACAATCTGGTTGAGTAGTTTATAGTATCTATATATCAACTTCACTTCAGACACAATTTTTGGTTAAAGCTTCTAAATTTTATTGCTGATGGGAACTTGGGGATATTCTATTGTCTTGATTAGCCAATGAAACGGAAGAGTGAAACAACAAATTACAAACAGGGAATTGGTGCACATATAAGAGATTCTGGATATGCCGATGTGAGTAGTCCAATGCAGACACAAATCTCAGGGAAAGTTGGAAAAGCACAGAAAGTGCCTAGGACATCAAAGGCCAGATCTGCTTCTCAAGCTGCTGCCTCAAATTTAGGTATGGATTCCTATGAAGAAGTTTTTGTCAACATTAGTTTATGTATCTCATATCATCAATATAAAATTCACCATTCTTATCTTATTCATTTTGGCAGATAAACAGTATAATGATAAATAATATTTCTTTGTTGTATCGCTCCATCTTATCTTTGTTTTTCATTTTATCTGAGTCACCCACCAATTTTTAGAACACATAAAATTATGAAAGAAATAACTTCTTAAATATTTCAAATTACAGGATCCCCTTCAGGAAATAATGCTACTCCAGTTGGACCTTGCCGCTATGACAGCTCCTTAGGTAGATTATTACTTTTATGACTTATGATTATCAATTTGTGTCTTTTAGTCTTTGTCTCCACGATGTCCCTAGGTGTGTGAATTTAGGTGTGAGTTTTATTTATTATGCTTGTGCATTTATATTTTTTAGGACATCTCTCTTAAAATATTACTTGTTGTACTGGATAAACATATACCAGAGTAAGTAACTCATGACTTACCTCTCTTGATTCTCTTTCAGGTCTCTTAACGAAGAAGTTCATTAACCTGATCAAACATGCAGAAGATGGCGTTCTAGATCTAAACAAAGCTGCTGATACATTAGAGGTAACCTTCACTTCGCAGTTGATACTACATAAGCATGTGTGATGAAGTTCTACCAGTTTACACATCTTTTCCTTTGAACAGGTGCAAAAAAGGCGTATATATGACATCACAAATGTCCTGGAAGGCATTGGTCTGATTGAAAAGAAACTCAAAAACAGGATCCAGTGGAAGTATGGAAATGCTTATCCAATAAATATATTTTATTGAAGTTGTTTATCATTTGAAGTTCTACATTATTCAAGATCATTCAATAAACAAAAATTTGTAATTCAGTTCTATTGTTACATAGGGGTTTAGATGTCTCAAGACCAGGGGAAGTTGATGATAGTGTTACAAGTTTACAGGTAAGAAGAAATATCTCGATGCCTCTCTGCTTTCTTAATTTGTTAATTGTCATTTAGCGCAGTCATAATCTGCCAAGTAGCCAGAGCCAAAGGATTAATCGTTGGCTTCTGCTTGCTTTTCAGGCAGAAGTAGAAAATATGACTATTGAAGAACGTAGACTAGATGAACAGACAAGGTTATCTTCTGAATGCCTCTAATACAAAGGTTTAATTTTGCTTCAGCATTATGCTAATACTGTATTATATTGGGTTTTTTCCAGAGAAATGCAAGAAAGGTTGACGGACCTGTGTGAAGATGAAAACAATCAAAGGTACCCATTGTTTGCTTTAGTAGTTCTTTTTGTTACTCTTGGTTATTGGCCAATCTATCTTCTCATTTTTCCCTCCTTATTCTTGCCACTCATCTCCTCCAAAAGATGGCTTCTCGTTACTGAAGATGATATAAAGAGCTTACCTTGTCTTCAGGTAACTTTAGAACAGATGCTTTTGATTTTTCCTTTCATTCTTTTGTAATGCAATTTTCATCAAATGATCAGCGCTCACATTTATTGCCCTCATCAGAATGAAACACTGATAGCTATTAAAGCTCCACATGGCACCACTTTAGAAGTCCCAGATCCTGATGAGGTAACTGCTTTCTCTTTAGTACAGAAACTTTTCCTTTCAGTACCGTAGCAAGTGTACTGGTTATTTAACCGGTTACCTCAGTAAAATTTAAGTGGCAGTTCTAGATATATTAGTATGTCTTCCTTTCTCCAATAGGCTGTTGATTATCCACAAAGGAGATACAGAATTGTGCTTCGCAGCACCATGGGACCAATTGACGTTTACCTTGTCAGGTACTTTTCTCTTTTTATTGCAACTAATCTATGATATTGAAACAATTAATATGTTGCTAGAAAGAGAGTGCAGTGTTTATATTTTAAGGCCAATGTAACTTAATAGGGGGAGTATAAATGATTTGTGTGTAATTCTTTCTTTGTTTTGAAAATTTATTTAGTCAATTCGAGGAAAAGTTCGAAGAGATAAATGCTGTTGAGGCACCATCAGCCATGCCTTCAACATCGGGTTCGAATGAAAATGAAACTGCAACATTGCCTACTGAGGAGAGCGGAGGAGTTGATGGCAGAATAGACGAAAAAGAAAATCAAAGTGTGTGTGCAGATGTTGGTACTTCGCAGGACTTTGCAAGTGGAATCATGAAGATTGTTTCAGATGTTGATGTAAGTTTTAGTTTACAAGCCTTACAAAATTGATAGTTGAGTGTTTTACAAGCAAGAAAATTAGGACATTCAACGTATATAGTGCATCATTTTGTCTTTTACGTGATGAGTAGGATTTTTGGAGAAACAATCTAATGCAGTTAATGCGAATTCAAATGAGCGATTGGATCACTTTGTTTTTTCCATCACTGACTTTTTAGACGGTCCTGCAGAATGAAGAAGATTACTGGCTTTTGTCAGATGCTGATGTTAGCATCACTGACATCTGGAGGGCAGACTGTATCCTATTAGTTCCCTGTTTCATTTGGTTTTTTATTTTTATTTCTTGCTACCAATGAAAGTCAACCAGTGAAGATAGAATCCTTGACTCAAAAATAGCCGTTCTTGACTGGAACGAGTTGAACGTAATCCATGAGGACTATTCAATTGCTAACGTCAGTACTCCACGTGCCCAAACTCCGCCATCCAGTACCACTGAACTGCCTTCTGCAAATACAACTGGGAGCTGAGTAGTATTTTCCTGGCATTACTGGATGCTCAGGCGATGCTTGTTCTCGGTATAATAAAGTTCTACATTTGATTAAAATCCTTCGTATAGATTCTGAATGACCTAAAGGAAACAGCAAGTGCATCAGGGAGCTTTTCCCTAAATGCTGCATCAGGAAGGTGGCATTTGAGGCCAAGGAAATAGGCTTCATTGTACAGTTAATATATATACTTGGATGGTACAGGTAATGACAATAATAAGATGGTTAATCTGCTGTCTAAATTCCACTGTGTATTATCTAAATTTTCTTAGCATAGAAATTGTGATAAGATGGTTTGTTGCCATATATTGATGTTGATCAACTTGGACAAATTTGATTTATTACGCTGCATTTCAGAGCTACTTGTAACATGGGTTGGTGTCAAGTTGCCATTTTCCAGGTTTTGGAACTGCAATTACTGAAAGCTTTGCTGTTAAGAGTGTGGAAAGTTGAGCATACTATATATGTTAATCTTCACCTCAGCTTGGTCAGGGTACTTGAGAAAATAAGATGGTACAAATAATGTTGAGAAATGTATGCTTTGGGTTAATTATTGTGCTAGGTTTTGCATTTTATCAACAGAAATGGTGCAATTATTGCGGAGGAACAATTTTGCAATGTTGTAGGGGTTTGGTTCAGAGTTAAAGAGTGCAGCCGCGATGTGTGAGATAAGCGTACATCATGCATTTGAACTGTCATGAACCAAAAGTTTGGTATTTGAGTAGAAAGAGTGTCGAAAAGGTGGTCTATTATTCATTGAATTTCGAACCGCGAAAGCTAGCCCTGACAATTTATGATTATGACAAAAGAAAAAACAATGGAGTAATATTTTGTTGGAAGTTATAAATATATACTATCGATGTAAGTTTCTTTGCACCAAAATCATGCCCTATCATATTAAGTCGTCCAAAGTCCATGTTTGGATTTCCTTATCAACTTCCATTCCAATCCGTGTGGGGACACTTTATCACAATTCCCACCTGCGAACAATGTGATTTTTCTCAGCGGAATTGTGAAATTTATGTATCTTCACTTTTAAATATAATGTCATATTTCACTTGTCCGAAAGTAAGGACTTTAATGTTTTTGATTAAGAATTTTTAAGTGATGCTCAAGACATGAATCGCCAAATTAACCTTGGTAACTCGAACAGGAATTTAGGCGTTTTACCATGTAAGCATTTTCAGAAAAAGTTTCTGTTCTTGAGGAGGGAGGACTAAAATATGTAGATGGACAGAGTGGCAAGTTACACACTATAATATAGAGATAGATAGATAGCGTGCATATATGTACATTTAATCATACGACGAGAGTAGTGTAGTATATAGGATACATTTAATTTCTCTCCTTATTGTGCAAGGATATATTGGGCTTCTATAGCTAGTCGATAATCTTGAGGACCTAACCGTAATTGAATTTTTTGAAGTTGATCTAAATAGATACTGATATCAGATTAGATTGCGATGGAATGAGATTGATGTATCTTTGATGGAGTAATAGTTATGAGGGAAAACAAATTCTAGTTGAAGCAGACATCTACACACTTCGTATTCCTGATTCTTCTAATCCAATTAAACCACAAAATAAGTATACTAGTACCTTTTATAATAAAAGAAACTAGCTAATTACTTCAATATATACACTAACGTGCAAAATAATTAAGAATGGAGTCCTCTTCCTTTCCCCGCACAAACCCTAGTTTCAAACCAGCTGTGGGATATTGCCCAAACGCTGGCTCTTGTTCTGCTTCTTCAGAATACAAGTATGAATCATTGAAAGAGATATTAGGCTCTCCTAATAAAGGTCCCTTAATCCCATTTAGTTGTGGAACTGATGATATACCCATTCGAAATCGCCTCGTTCAAAAGGCTGCATGGTCCTATTTGCAGCCTGCAGCCATGCCAGCAATCAAAACCCCATCTCACAACTGCTTCTTTTTTTTCCTCTGGGATAGATTGAAGCGTCCACTCAAGTTTCTCAACCAAATCTTTGCAGCAGCTGGCGTTACACGCTACAATTAGCATAAATTCTCTTTTGTTGGTTAGATTTTATTAGCTAGGTGTTTAGAAACTTTTGTTAGGGTTTTTTCTTTTTAAACAAAAAAGCTCTTTAGGGTTTGGATCAACGCAAACACTAACAATCCAAAAGCACCCATATATTGATTGAGGTGTGTGTTACTACTTACTATCAAGGTTTTTGCTGCTACTTATATGTGTACATATTTGACTTCTTAATCTTGTAACACTTACCTCTCTTATCATTTTTGATGATTTACAGCACAAAATTTGGTTTTGCTTCTTCTTCTTCTTCCTTTTATTTTTTATTTTTTATTTAGAGCTCAGAATTTCACGCTTTAGATATTCTTAACCCCAGAACTGAAAATTAGCAAGTCTTATAATTAAGGACTCCTCCTCCCAAACTCACATGCCCTTTACAATGGTATCTTCACATCTTAGGTTTAAAGAGTCAACCACATGCATACACAAAACAATTCCTTACTCGCTACGGCAGATTTGAGATCTGATGTTGAAAAATACCTCTATTTTCACCTTCTATATCTAATTATTCTCCCCCCTCCCGCACCCTCTATCCCCGCGAAAAGAACATCTCCAAAGAAAGAACTAAATAAATTCTGGTTCGATAAACAATATTTGCTGAAATTTGGTATTTGAAATATTGAAGTACTAGTTCAGGTGAAATAATGATTTTTTATTCACAAATCTTTAATTTTTGCATTAACTTTATCTACGAAGTTGGTTACAAAAGATTGTTTCTTGACTTTGTGTGATTCTTAGGTAAAGTTGAATCACTTTGTGTCAAATCTAGCATAGAGAATCAGTCATGGAGGTTTTCAGCTAAGGATCTTCTTCTTCCTTGCTTGAGAGAAAATGAATTTACAGTACACATAACAACTCTTACTCTACTGTTATATACCTAACTAACAGACAAACCACTAAGTAGTTACTCACTTCTAATTATTATACATATACCTGTTGCTTTAAGTTAACTATGCACTGCCACCCTACTTCACTCTTGCTAGTCTTAACACCCCCCCCCCCCCCCCCAAACTGAAGGGTGCGAACACATTCCGCAATCTCAGCTTAGAAACTAGATATTCATGATGGTGCCTTCCAAGTCCTTCGGTCAAAATATTTGCTTGTTGCTCCCCAGACTGTATGTACTATGGCACTACATCTCCCTCTTGCACTCTCCCTTATGAAATGACAGTCTATTTCAATGTATTTTGTTCGTTTATGATAGACTGGATTCTCAGTAATTTGAATTGCTATAATCTGATTAACCATATTATTTCTGATATTACTGAAGCCATGCTCCTGTACTCTGCTTCAACTGAGCTCTTGGACACTGTAGTTTGCTTTTTGGACTTCCATGATATTAAGTATTCCTATACTTCACTAAATAATCTCTTAGTGTTTGCAGATAAGGCCCAACCTGTAACACAGTACGCCTTGTTTCTTTTGCTGGCTTGCTTGACCGTAGCACTCCTAATCCGAGTTCTTTCTTGATGTACCTAACAATTCTCATGGCTACTTCCATATGAGACCTCTTTGGTTGCTGTAGAAACTGGCTCAAGGTTTGAACCGCAAAACTTATATCTGGCCTAGTCATTGTAAGATACAACAACTTACCTAATAGTCTTTAATAAGATCCTATATCATCTAATGGTGCATTACCTCTGCGTCTAACATGATCATAATACTCTCCACTGGTTAACTTTTGATTGCTCTCCAAAGGAGTCCAAGCAGGTTTTGCTCCCCGTAAGCCTGAATCTGAAATCAACTGCATAGCATATTTTCTTTGATTCATAAATATTTCATGTCTATACCTTGTAAGTTCTATCCCCAAGAAAAACTCCAAATCTCCCATACCCTTTATTTTAAAGGCATGTTGTAGTGTATTCTTAGTGTCACAGACCAACTCATAATCATTTTCAATAATGAGTAAATCATCAACATATACTAAGACAATTGCAACCTTGGACCCTACCATTTTGTTTAATAGGAAATGATCCAATTGACTCTGCAAACAAAATAGACTTCATCAATGCATCTACTAACTTCACATTCCATTATCGAGATTATTGCTTAAGACCATACAAGGACTTAACAAGCTTACATGCTAGTCTTGACTCCCCTTTGCAGTGAAAGACTTGAGGAAGTTGCATGTAAACTTCATCATAAAGGTCATTATAAGAAGGCATTATAGACATCCATTTGGGGGATATGCTAGTCTTGAGCTGCAACAATGGATAACACTACCCTCATTGTCACCATCTTTACAAATGATGAAAACATGTCTTGATAATCAAGACCTTCCCTTTGGTTGTACCTTTTGGCCACTAGCCTTGCTTTGTACCTTTCAACTTCATCATTTGCCTTGTGTTTGATCTTGTCCACCCAATTACAACCAATAGCTCTATTGTTTGGTGGTAATGGCACAATTTCCCAAGTTTTGTTGTCTGCAAGAGCTATGAGTTCAGCTTTCATTGCATCTGGCCATTTGGGATCTTTTCAAGCTTCATCAAAAGAAGTAGGTTCAACTGTTGTAGAAAATGCTGCTAGATTAGCCTGATAGCTATGGGATATGCTGCTGTAATGTAAGTAGTTGCTCATGGGGTAATGACAAGAGCTACTGGCCTAAGCATTCACATCGTCATGCATCCACATTGGTGGCCCTTTATCACTAGTTGACTTTCTCAGAGGAGTCCTATGGTTGTCTTTTGTAGACATAATACACTCACATTTTTAAGTGTGACGACACCTTTATCTGTAATTGCAGGACTTATGTCTCCAGGTTCACTTGTTGTTGCTTCCTCTAAGTAAAGATCATCCGTACGAGCCCCTTGCTCTTCATTATGATCTTCAAGCTAAGGATCAATTGCGGTTGTAGGAGTAGTTTTGAACACCCCCTTTTTCTGAGGAGAAATCGGGTTTACGACATTATGGGTTGAATGACTCTTTTATTCCCCTTTCGGGGGAATTTGGGTTATGGAGTTTTGAGAGTCGCCACCAAATGATTATAGTGCATTAGGACACTTAGACAAAAGAAGAAGGATTTGAAAGAAAACCAGAGTTAGGGTAATGACTTGAGATTATCTCGAGGAGAAGGTGTTAGGCACCCCTCAAGATCCACTAGTATGATTCCTGACTTACTTAATTATGAATTTAAGAAGAGTAAGAGTAGATAAGCAAATTTTGCATATAATAAATGTAAACAAGTTAATAATTCGTTGAAAGATGAAGGGCATAAGTAAAAAGAAAGCTTCGTTTGAAGCAAACGTTAATTTAAATAAAGGAAAAAGTAAAGAAAGAGGATCTTAGGTTTAACTATAATATGGATCATTCGGTGCAATACCCAACAATCATTCTCACACGAGATATTAGTGCACCGTCATCATCTCCATATTCTACCTTTCCTACCCAGTTAAGGTATTTAAATGCGATTGGTCTCGTTTACTTATTGAATGCTAATACCTGTCTCGACCTATTAGTCCCGGGGTATTTGGACTTCTAATCCTAAAAGGGAAAGAAATGAGATAGAGGCATATATGGAGCTTTAAAGGGATAAAATACTAGGGCGTCAATCAAAAATAAGTGGGGGTACAAAGTAAACACTCAAAGGCTCATACAAAACCCCATAGATCATGACAACAATTAGTTTAGCATGACTTGCACATACTGATTTGGTCTTTAAAGTTAAGAAACTAAGAGGCGAACGAATCAGTTCAACACATAAAGTTGGAAAAAAGTCTGCATTGAACCCCTCGGGTCGGATTGTCAGAAATTGTTGTATTTAGACGGGTTACTAGTTGAGAGCCTTAATGTAGAAGAGTTTAAAAAAGCAGAAGTTTGGGGATTAACAAAATTCAGAGAGGAACTCTTGAAGATAGGCGGAATTAAAGAAGTAAAAGTGCAGTAAAATTTTTAGAAAGCAGAAGGTGAGTTTGAAAACTATTAAGAAGTTGGATAACAATTTAAGGAAAAAAAGCAGAAATGTGAATTTAGAAGGTTGCAGTCCGGTTTAGTCTAACTTCATTGAAAGTGTAGAGAACTGATTTCCAAATTGTTCAGATCTTAAACGGATTTAAGCGAGTTTGAAACCCTATAGGCAAGATATCTACCTGATTTCATTTGATTCATTACTGCTTTTGGAACATTAAGTAACTGAGTAATTAATTAACCTACTATTTTCGTAGCATTTTATACGTATCATGTGGGCATGATTTCTATGTGCTTACGATGCAAAATCCTACATAAATGATCTCTAAATGATTCGTAGTATTAAAATCCTATAGGCATGGTGTCTAGATGATAGAAGATCCTATAAGCATGGTTACACATGATCCCTAGAAAATTGAAAGCCTAAAAGACCTATAGGCAGTATTTCTAGATAATTCAAAGCATAAAGACCTATAGGCATGATTTCTAGATAATTGAAAGCATAAACCTATAAACAGGATTTCTTCCCTTTAACTTATACATGCAAAATAATCCCATCCCATACCCTTTACTAATATTTTTTCCGAGTTTTATTATATAGTTATTACTAAACTGGAAATAAATAGATTGATATAAGTACATCAAAACTAAAGTCAGACCCGAGGAGGCTCAATGCAACCTCCAACATCCAACACATATGTTTCACCGAATCCAGATTCCAGATTTCAAGGCTTTCTCTTAGAGTGATTCAAAGTTCCAAGGGTCTTCAGGAACCCAGACAATGCTGACACTCTAAAGATTGAATATTGTAACAGAGTAGTGCGATGTGTGGAATTACCAACCCTTATGCATCCAAATTTAGAGGGAACTCTAGGTCCCTAAGCATGGATTACCAAAGGGGGGCATAACTTAAAGAACTAAGAATAAGTGTAAAGTGAGGGGACTAGGGGAAACCAAAGCAAATGGCGATCATACCCAGCCATGGGTAAGACTAGCATACCCCTGACCCTCTACTTGGTTTAAACAGATAAAGAGCAGATTTTAGAAGTCAGACAGGGGTCTGGGTGGTGATTAGGACACTTCCACACCCTACTCAAGGCTTAACACATAAAGGGGGATAAGGGAATGGGACTGATTTGAGTAAAAGTCCAAGAGAACCTTGTCCCAAGTCATGGATATCAATGAGATACTACCTTAACATGGAACAGTACTCACACATAAAGGGGTCAAAGGGAAGGGGTTCACATGGAAAAGCATGTATAGAAAAAAATCAAGGAAAAGAAAGCATAACAGAACTTAAAGGTGCAGAAACATGAAGAAAGAACATAACAGCCTAAAATACGATTACCTAATGTAAGAAAGCTAAACATATAGTGAGGGACATGTAAAAAGGGAGAAGTAAACACATAGTAGTGGAGAATGTTTAAATTATGGAGATATACCAGTTGCAACATTCAAACAGCAGAACAAACAAAGCAAGAAAACAACCAGAGAATCTTCAGCAAACACTTGAGGAAAGCAAGAGAGATTCCAAAGTCTAGCCTTGGCTTTCAGCCGGCTAGCCAGAACAGTAGCACAAGTAATAGTAAAGAAAAGAGAGCTTTGAGTGAGTGTGTGTTTTTGAAGATTCTGTTCGTGTCTTTTAAATAAAAGGGGTGAAGTTTTAATAGTTGAAAACATGCAAGTAAGCAAGGCAAGAAATAATTCAGTATCAATCCTAATCAATCAGGGGAAGGGATCTCCTTTAATTAAGGAGTTCGAATTTGAATAGGAGAGGGCAGGGTTTTTATTTAAGGAAAGAAAATCAAGAACACATTCTGTAGTAAAGGGTAAATACATAAGAGAAGTTTTTGAAAATACACGGTTTAGGTAAATAAGGCAAGAATAAAATCAACCAACACACAATAAATTAAGAAATTAAAGATTCCAACATAGTAATAAATTAAGTCAGAAAATTGGTCCAGATTAAACAAGAAAAAATTCAAATAGGCTCACATAATGGTGGTCTGAAATCAATCCCCAAAAATTAGGGATATTTTGAGAGGAAAAGTATGACTATAAAGGATGCATAAACTTAAACATGCAGAGGCTAGAATTAAATAGAGCAAAGTAGTCTTGCAATCAAAAGCAGAAGAACACAGCTATGAGAGAAATCAGAAGGTCTTGAAAAGCTTAGCAAGAATCAGAGAACATGGGATGAATTTAGAGATTAGGGCTTTTGAATCAAACAGGTAGCAAAACGATCGTACACAAGTGGCTTGAAAACCTCAAAATCAAGGGTTTCCCCCACAACTTAAATGCAAAGACGAAAGCATAGAAAATCAGCCAAAATAAACTCAAAAAAACCCAAAGAACACAGGTATTTCATGGAAGCAAACACAGTAAAGGAAATCACTAGAAACCCTAGGAGAAAAATACAATAAAGAAAATACACAGAAGCTGTAGTGAGAACACTTAGGAATTATAAAAAAATAAAAATATAGTAAGAGATTGCAGTAGAATAAGTAAAAAATCAAGAAAACCCTAGGTTCGAGAAGACGAACAGTTTTGAAAGCAAAAATAGGAAAACATGTGAGAAACACTTTGAAAAATATCAGAAATAGGACGGATCTAAAGTAGATCTTAGAGAGAGTAGGAAATACTTGAAAATGGCTTAGTGTTTCAGAGAAAACCCTAGAAAAAAAAGAAAGTCCTGAAAAGTACTGGTCCTGAGTCGGAGATGAACTCCTAAGGCTAAGACACACCAGAGATGAGCCGGAGTGGCCATAGAACCTGAATCGGAGAGATTCTGAGCCGGGGTCTTCAAGGTCGGACCTTGGAACTTCGAGTAAAAGGATTATAAGGGCACGTGGGGATGAGTACAGGCCACCCAGGGCCTGAGATGCCATGGCTTCCGGCGAGATAACCCGGAAACTGGTGAAAAGGGGCTAGGGTTTTGGGGAGTAGTTGAGAGAGTTTGAGAGACGAAAGGGATTCAAAGGCAGTTAGTGAAATGAAAAATGAGGGGGTTAGGGTTGGTTGTGGGTTTAACTAAGGAATGACCAACGTGGACCGTTGATCTAAATGATCAACGTTGGAGATTAAACAGTACGTGGGTCGGGTAGGAAATAAAATTTGGTCTTTAATTAGGGGCTGAGATTGGGGTTGAAATTAGGCTATAATTGAAAGTAAAATGGGCTACAATTGAAATAGCCACTTTTTCTATTTTGAATTTATAAAAAAATAGTAAAATCTGTTTAAAATCAAAGTAGAAATACTAATTTGATAAAAAATATGTAAGTGTTAAGAATAGAATTCTATTTAGAGTGAATGTCTATCTTGTACAGAGTTTTACTTTGAGGCTAAGTCATTTTTTCTCATATAAATAGAGGGGTCTTACCCCATTGTAAATCACCCCAAAATTTAATAAGAATTTTCTCTCTTTTTCTCAGCAATATTGCTCTTCTTCTTTTATTGTTTTATAACACGTTATCAGAACGAGACTCTAACCAATTGAGTAAAAACTTTGGGATTGAGCATAATGATTGTCAATTGTTCTATGAATTTCCTTCATGATTAAATTCTTGATTTAAGGTAAGTATTTTACTTTATCTTTCTCTTTTAAGTTCTTGAAATTCTATAATTTGATTTTATGTACAAGCAAAGACAACAAAGTTTGATTATAACTCTAATGGAGTTTGTAAGAAATTACACCCACCTAAAATGGTAAAATTTCTTTGTATTGGCATGATCAAAATCATGTATGATTTTGGGCAAAGAATTGAAAACCCGTCCCATTGAATTTGCTCCATTCTCATTCCCTATAGAGGATGTGATAGAAGTATGTGATAAGTCTGAAAGAAGACAAAGTTATTACCGTGAAGGTATCAATGGATGTGGACGTGGCAATATACGAAATTATAATCGTCATCATTGTGATAACGAAGATAATAAGGATTCTCAAAATAATCCTTTACTCTGTGAAAGTAATATTTGTCATCAATTTGACAATATGAAATTTTATAAAGCACATATAGATAATTCTGGTCCATTCATGATGTGAGTGTGACAACATCTAATTTATGAATGCATATCCACTCTTGGAAGAATATGAACGTGCAAGTGGTAATGAATATACAACGCTTGAATATACCACGCTAGACTCTAGAAGGAAGTTTGAGATGATATAAGAAAATAATGTCATTATTAGGCATGAATGGTCATTGATCACGTACCTACTGTACACCAAAATATTTTGGCAAATGTGATTATTAAAGGACAACAATAATGCAAGAAACATATCTTGCATATAATTTTGACCATGACCTTTCTCTTTAAAAGAGATATTCACCACATGGATGTTGATGAATTTGTGGTAGTACAAAATTAATTGAGAGCTCCAGAAGAGCCAATTATACTATTTTGGAGAAACACAATTGATTACCAATAAGGTATTGTGTTGTAGTAAGTCTCAAAGAAACTTATTAAGTTTTCAAGGTATACGCAAAAGTGGCTGATTATATTGAGACTATAAATAAAGGAAAGATTTGATATCTTCTATTACTACAACTTGTAGCGGAATAATGTGTTGGCGAAAAGCTACCCGCTTTATTCTCCAGTTTGTACTACACAAATAAAAGAATGCCACAATAAAGTAGAACTTTATTGACATAAAACCCATATCATAATAAACTTGGAGTTTATTAATATCCAGTTGGCATAGCTGGTTTAGTCATATTAATTAAAGTATGACGAGCAAAAATAAATGACAATCTATATGGGTAAATATTAAAGAACTAGAAAGATCTTTACGAGTTCTCTTAGGTTTCTTGTTCTCGTTAATTGATAGACCAATTAAAGTTGAGATTGAGTCCCATGAATTCTTGAAATATCAAAGGTGAATATGAGCCCATTCACTACTATGTATACCATATAAGATGCACCTATAAGATGGTTACATGTGCAATTATTATTAACTCGCAACATGGTATTTTGCGAGGTAACTTGCTCAATAGGTTAATTTCGAGCATAATTTCCTGATTTTCTGTTCAAGAAGTTCATCTTGATAAGTTGGTTTACAACACAGCTGGTTTAGCAAGATAATTTATTGAGTGCCTCCACTTAATAGCTAAACTATTGCTTATGAGAACAAAGTTATGTATATCCGTTTGAGATATGTTATATATGAAAGTATATTACATTCTCCCTTTACAAGTAGATGGATTCTCAAAGTTTAGAAAACAAGTTAGTTTTCCTAACATGAGGGGGAGATATGATAAACAATTGAAAAAATGTTACGTCGAACGGATTATCATTTGTACATCTAGATCCTCGAATAGGATAATATGAACTTGAAGTTCATAAAAGGATAATTCATTTGCAATATATTGCAAAGCATGCCATACACATTTGTTGTCCCAAAGAAAGTAACTATATTCTCATTGCAAATACTCATATTAAGTCCTAGAAGGGCAAAATCTATGGTACGCTTAAAGCGTATAGACAAACCAGTTTCAAATAGAACTTCTTGATAAAGAAGATGAGCAAATGATCAAAGTGATCATAATAAATGAGGCAAGTGATCTAGAAGGTCACGTGACATAACACTTCATAAAATCTCATGAGAGATTCAGGTACCTGAATATATGAATGAAAAGATCTATATGTTATGTCTTTATGAAAATTTATTGGAATTGATATAACATGTTTGTCGACGACATCTATCATAGCGCTAATTATAGATGATGATCTTAAGTCTATCGAATATAGACACAAAAGTATTGGCCAAATGAAAGAGATACAATTCAAGTAGAATTGATTCCATATGAAAGACATGTAGTTTTGGACATGTAGTTCAAATACTTAAAAGTATAAAGTCAATGGTATGTGCAATCAGTTTTCGATATCTTATATGTCTAGCATGATATAAAAACTTGATACGCATCTAAAGTCTATAATATGGCTTATATGACTTAACTTATATGACAATCCATGAAGGATTTAAGTTGCTGGAAGCATCTACAATTCTTGATCTTGAGGTGCCACTTCCTCAGTGCAATTTTTGCACAAATGTATCTTGCTATAACTATAAGCATGATAATGTGATACCGAGGATACCTTTATGGAGATATTGAAGAGCCATTCCACGATAATTGTGAAGACATTATATATCTATCACTAGTTATGATTTCAAGGTGCAAATATTCATTATAGTTAATATGCATGATTTATTTATCAAATCTCTACCAACGATCTCTTGAAGATGGTGCACAAGATTGGAATGCAAAGGCTCAAGGATGTGAATTGATGCTCTCTTCAAGGGGAGTTAATGCGCGTTGCACTCTTTTTCCCTTACAAGGTTTTGTCCCATTGGTTTTTTCTTGCAAGGTTTTTAACGAGGCAACCAATAGGCGCATTTCTAAATATGTGTACTCCTTTTCCTTTTCTAGAAATTTTTTCCCATTGAATTTTATTTTAGTTAAGGTTTTAATGAGGCACATTATTTATTGAGTAGACATTCAAGGGGGAGTGTTAATAATAAAATTCTATTTAAAGTGAATGTCTATCTTGTAGAGAGTTTTATTTTGAGGCTAAGTCATTTTTCCTCATATAAATAGAGGGGTCTTACCCCATTGTAAATCACCCCAAAATTCAATAAGAATCTTCTCTCTCTCTGTTTCTCTGCAATATTGCTCTTCTACTTTTATTGTTTTATAACAGTAAGTATTAATTTAAAATATTGGGCATAATTGTGTGATTAAAAATGCTATTAAATCGAGAAATAGACTAAAATTACAATTTCATGCATTTTTAGTTTAAAAATACCAAATCAACTTGTAAAATTATGTAAAAATAAGGTAAATTATATTTTTGTGTAAATGTGAGAGTAAAATATTTTTTTTACCAAAATAAAGTTTTGGGAATAATTATTGAATTTTATAGTGCAAAATAGGCCATAAATTGGTCTTATAAATCTTAATAAAAATTGGGAAAAATACTAAAATCTTTGGGGATGCTTGTATATGCATATACATGCTATTTGGAAATTAATATAAATATAAAAATATATAAAAAAAATTGGGAATCAAAACAAGTAGGATTAGTGGTGTTTGCACTAGTCACATCCTGTGTGATCAAAGAAGGATCAGATGGAAACATAACAGTTCCTTTGATCTTCAAGTCCTTGAAAAGGAAGATTGTTTCCTTAAAAGTCACATTCCTGCTAGCAAAGAACTTTTTATAAGCTAAATCAAACAACAAATAGACTTTTTGCACTGCTACGTACCCCATTAGGACACAACCTACATCTCTTGGTTGGAATTTGTCCCCAATGAATGATGGTGTAGCATAGCAAAGGGATTATGGAACTTTCATATGTTTCATGGATTATTTTTTTTTATGAAACAATTCATATGGAGGCTTCCCTGCAATCCATGGTGTAGGCATTTTGTTTATCAAGTAGACTTCCAACAACACACATTTATCCTAAAATTTTAATGGAATATGCCCTTGAAACCCGACTTCTCTAGCTACCTCTAATATGTGTATGTATTTTCTTTCTACCAACCCATTCTGCTGGAGTGTGTAGGGGCAGGACCTCTGATGAACTATGCCAAAGCTATTAAATAGATTTGTATATTTATAATTAAGGAATTCTATCCCATTGTATGTTCTAATCGATTTAATCTTAGTGTTAAATGTGTTTGGGCCATTAGAATAAAATTTCTCACACCAACAATTCCATCTGACGTCAACTTTAACAAATAAATCCATGTTACTCTAGAGTAATCATCTACTATTGTAAAAAATATTTTTTTCCATCATGTGTTGCAATTTGAAATGGTCCCGTTACATCCATGTGGAACAATTCAAACACACTTTCTACTCTACTTCTACTAGTAGGAAAGGGCATTTTGCCTGTTTGGCCAAGCGGAAAACTTCATAGCTATTTATTACACTTATACATAGTTCTTCATTGACATTCAACATATACTTCATAACTCTTTATGATGGGTGACCCATTCTCCGTGCCAAAGATATAAGGTATTTTGATGTAGCTGGCGCTTTGCCCAGCTTAACGCATGGAAGGACGAGTCGTTCTGTTAGGGTAGGGGTCAGGTTCTAGAAAGGTCCGAGGCAACGAGATCAACTGCTGACCCAAGAAGGTAGGGAAGTAGACTGTGGAACTAAATCTTGTCCTCTACTTAAAGTTGCATGCGTCAGTAGATAGAGCCCATTAGCTTCTCTACCAATCCTATTCAGCTTCCTAGTGTAGAGGACCTGAAGTGCACAAAAGCCAGGAAAAATGCAGCCATATATCTCAGTTCTCTAGTTAGTTTGGGTACATACAACAGACTGTACTTGAAACCTGGGATAAACAGTATATCCTTAATCTCTTGCCCTTCTCATATCTTGCATTTAACAATATGTGAAATTATTTCCTTAGTTCCATTAGGTAATTGTACTATTTTTCCATTTTGAGATGTTATATATATCAAAAAGTAAGCTAAAATTTGAGGTCATGTGATTAGTCGCACCTGTACCTATGATTCACTCATGAGTTCAACCTGCGATGTCTTAAAAGACAATGGAATGAGAAATACATGCCTTATTAATTGTATTCTCCTGTACTTTTTCTTTGTTGAGCAGCTTCAGGATATGATTGAATTGCTCCTCTGTGAACATATTCCCTATTCCATATCCAAAAGAATTGCCTTTCTCAGCATAATTGCACATGTTAGGTAAATTTTTGTTTCCCTGCATCTGTGGATTAGTTTCTCCAATCACAACTAAATTAGCAGAACTATAACATCCTCTCCTTTTGGGTTTGAAATCAGCTGGTAACCTACTATCTTGTAAAAGTTCTCTCTAGTGTGCCCTTTCATTTTATAGAAATCATTTTGGAGATTGTAATTCTTCTTAGGTCGAAATTGACCAACCAATAGTCCAAATAGATATCAATACAACAACTTCCTTTCCTTCACCTAAGTCCAGGCATGGCTCTTTGACTCTCAAATTCCATTAACATGAAGTATGCCTTATTCACTGTAGGGACTGAGATCATCAAAAGTATTTGGCAACGAGCTTGTTTATATGACTCACTGAGTCCTATCAGGAACCGTAGCAACTTCAAACATTCCATAAACGCAGCAGACTCACTTGATTTTACATAGCCGCAGTCCGGAGCTGGGGCCAAACTATCAAGCTCTGCCCAGAGTAATCACATATTCGAAAAATATGAAGAAATCGAGTTAGTAACTTGGTTAATAGTTGCAATTTCCCTAGGATTTTGGAAGATTCTCGAATGATCGATCTTATCTAAAGTTGGCATTTGAGGAATAGACTATGCCACCTAGTAAATCCAATGAAACACAATTCATGATCCATGACAAAACGATTGCGTTGCATCGCTCCCAAAGATCTACGATATTTGTACCAAAATTTTCTCTCTTGCATGTGCCATTAGTAAACCCTAGTTTATTCCGGCCTAGGAGTACAATTCTCATCGCCCAACTTCATACAGAATAATTTTCCGATCCTCATAATTAGAGAGAGACCAACACAACTCCCGAGTTGTCATTTGAGTTGAGAAATAGTGGGTGATTGTGGCTTAATTTATGTGGTAATTCGTTGTTGACGACAGACATGGTTGAGCGTGTCACAGTTCTCCGATGAAGAAATAGAGGCAAATTAACTAAAACTCTACTGCCGTACTTCACTCTTGCTACTCTTAAAACTTTGTCAATACAAAAAGTAATTTAGCGCCTTTGATGCAATAAAGTTAAAATTTAGTGACCATCCAAAAAATTACCTCTTTTTTTATCTTAATTTTATTTATATACAAAGTACCTTTCATTATTTATATGGTGTACTTAATTAATTACGGAGTAGTTGTCTGTCTACTATTTTATATTTATGTTCAAATTGTTCTTTAGACTTTGATGTTCATCACCCGCTCTTAATTGTCAATTAAGGCCATTGACAAGGTTTTGTTATGTGCTCAAATTAAAGTCTAAACAAGTTAATCTTCCTATTGAGTAATTTTCTTTCCCCAGTGTGTACCTGAAACATTGTCGACACAATGATGCCATACAGAGAAACAGAGAAAAATTGGCCTTTATTTATTCTACACAATGATAATGTACTTGAATTTCAAGTCGATACTTCTTTTCCCATTCCATATCCATTTCCACTCAATTATGGCTATGGACAAGGGTTTTGTTATGTGCTCAAAAAGGCTTGTCGTTGCAAAAGATGAAGGTAATATAGCAGAAAAATATTAAACATATATAATTAGAGCAGAAAAATCAAGATGATGATCAAACATTAAGAAGAGGATGAGAGAAGCAAACACAAGTCAACAAATGCAGCAACTATGACATGATCTTTATTCTTCATATTATTAATCCTCAAGAACCAAGTAAGCAAATCTTCTAAAAAATCCCAATCCATTTCCTCACCAGGCTTCATGAATCCATTATATGCTTTGGTCATTTGCTCCATTGAATGCAAGAAATCTATTTTGGAATTTTCACTTTCCACAGCTAAGACTAAACAATCCTTGAAAGGGAAACCAACCATTGATAAAATTGAACACGATTCGTCTTCTTCGAACGATAGTCTCCTCGATGCCAATGCTTCACGAGCCATCTCCAATAGTGCTTCCTCCTCTGGGCTTGAACTTGATTCTGGGATTACTGGAACCATATTGTCTCCCAACGATTGTAATTTTCTTTTCTTCTTCTTTCTCAAGAACAAGAATGAGAGATCAGGTATTAGACTCCATAAAGTCCACTTCATTTTCCGGAAAATTAATCTCAACTTATTATTAGTTGGTTTCTTATAAATTCACACCCAAGGACTTAAACGGCTTTTATTGTATTGCTGGCTGATTTATTTAGTACAACAACTGTTAGACAAAGACAAGCCTATTTTAACTGAGGTGTTAAAAGTCCCTATTTTTAAAGAGATATTGCTTGTATACTATATAATAATCCAACCCAATATATTATTGTTTGTTCTTTTTTACCTAAGAACCCCGGTTTTAAAATACTCTAAAGTTTGCTTCCTTATATACCTAGTGTCTCTTTCGTTTTACCATCGTAGAATTGCCTAAGATATCATATACACCCCCTCCCTTTAGAGATTCAAGTTAGAGTTTGTCCACCATCATCTCAAAGATGTGCTCCATCAGTGCCCAAGGTTGCTTGTTGAGTAGCTTTGGAACAATTTATTATAGCATGTACATCCAACTAGTGATAATATTCGATTTAGACATTGTACGATTTTAAAATGCATCGCTAGAGTCTAATTTGGTCCCTTATATACCCAACATCTCTAGTGTTTTGTTGACAGAAACACATACTCTTAATTGTAAAGTTATGGACAAATTTCTTGATTAGGATAACATCGGTGTATATTTTAAATTAACTTAGTCGCTTCTTAAGAAAGACATTAATTTATAGAGTTGAAAAAGAGATTATCTAAATAAGCATACATTTCATGAAAACGTATGTCCTTTTACTATTAAAACAACATGAATTTAAATTACTAAAACTGAAGTCTTCAATTTTTGTCGCTACTGTACCATAATAAAGAGCCAAATTTATACCAGGCAGCGCTCACCTTGTTCAATAAAAATTACTTACTCCAATATTTATGATGCATAAATTACGTTTATACAACACCTAAAGGCTTCCTCAAGCAAATAGTGGGAGTAATTTGGATCTGGACCCGGCTTATTCTGTATGCCTATTTCAGAAAACGAATATAGCACATACAATGTCATAAAGATGCTATTTATAAACTTGTCTTTGATTACCATTTGTTGTTCGATATTTGGTTGGAGTTATAAATTATTAGGTGAATGCCTTTATAATTTACTAATATAATAACTGTATAGATCTAAATTTGGCGACGCGACGGTAACGGATAAGAAAGACAAAGAACGGGGTCGACCATGGTGTAACGATCGAAGGTTGCTCTCAAGAAGGCTGGTGCCAAAAATGGGCAGCCGAGATGAAGAAATAACGGCAGCATAGATTCAGATATAGACATAAAGAATATTCCTTATTTTGTACTTTTTAGGGGTTTTGGGAAATGTCCCTTATAAATAAGAAGATATAGAGAACAAAAATATGACTGCACCTTTTTGATAAGAAGATATTATAAAGATTGACAAAAGAGAATATACAAAAGTTATCTTATTCACTGATGATATCATTCAAACACACACAGTTTAATCTTTGCTTACAAGATCCAAAGATTACATACCCGTCTTCACTTCCCGCCTTTTCACGTTGCTCACAGAAGAAAGGAACATCCCAATCATACAATTATTGGATAGTAGATTCTTTCTTATTACACTTATTACCATTATCTACATTTTTTACATACTCATGCTATCATATTCATTTTCAATCATTGAATATTAAATTTGTTATTTAATGGGCTTGAGCACTGTTCATCTTGCAAGTATCCTGTTATATTCGGTCAAGAATTTATTAAGTTCAACTATGATTCTCCCTTTAATTTATCATTAATTGGTTTAACTAAAAGGTTTAATACATTTTTGGTGAAATAATTTGACGCTGTCTGTGGGGAGCTTATTAGTTAAAAGTTTAGTTCTTTTAGATCATAAAAATGGACAACCATCATTTCCCCATTTCGCATAAACTAACAATGGCAGAAAAATGAGATGTATGACAGAAAGCAATAACAAGTGTCACTATGAACATTTTGAATACCATCAACGAGGATGACAAAGAAGACAATGAGAATATGACGCCAAGCGTTATGCCTAGGCGGAATGATTCACCTCCTCCTCATGAAAGTATAACTGCTTAACGTAAAAGGGGAACTTCTACATCGACAGACTGAGGAAGCACCACCAACGGTAAACTTTTGGAGGAGTGGCTGACAAGTACCCTCAAGGACATACTTGACAAACCCGTTCAAAAAACATGCCGCACCAACAGATTTCATAGCAATCACCGATCGGAAACTAGCTCCCCTAATAGGTAACACTCACACCATTATTGATGCAGGCAATGACGTACTGACAACTATCTTAAAGAAAATGGAGGAGATGGAAAATGAAAATAAGGTACTCCACAACCAGATGAAAGAAAATCAAGAAAGGTTCGATAAGATATATACCGGCCACACCAAAACTGCTACCAAAAAGAGATGTTGGCCGATTCGTCGAACAACCATATAGCAAGGTTGCATCCCTGCATGCCATACCCAAGACCTTCAATGCCACCATATTTGAAGATATACGATGGCAACACAAACCCATAAGACCACATCATTCACTACATCACAAAGTAAAGGGCAACGACCTATCAAAGGAGCAAGTACCATCAGTGCTACTAAAAAAAATTGGCAAAACCCTAAGCGGAGGAGCCCTGACTTGGTACTCACAACTACCAGCACAGTCTATAACACCATTCAAAGAAATGGATGATAAGTACATCACTGCCCACGTCGGATCAAAGAAAGCGGATGCCAGGGTGAACGATATATTCGCCATTAGGAAATCGCCAGGTGAGGTACTAAGGGACTTCCTCTCTCGGTTCAACAAGGGTGAACGATATATTCGCCATTAGGAAATCTCCAGGTGAGGTACTAAGGGACTTCCTCGCTCGGTTCAACAGGGTGAGAATGGGCTTACAAAACGTATTGGAGGGAATGGTGGTAGCAACCTTCCAAAACGGACTGAACAGAAGTGTGTCAAGGGCAATCAGGAAGCTATTAAGCTGGCTCATGAAATACCCTCCCACCACATGGGAAGAAATCCACAATGCCTACTGTACCGAGATAATAGAAGACGAAGACAACCTTAGCGGTCCAACTTAACATTTAATATCAATAAAAATAGATCCAAGGAAAGACCTTCGTAATGACAGTTGAAGGGATCAGTCTGGAACACGCCTCATCCGAGGTAAGAGTCAGCCCTATGTTAGGACCACTATTCCGCCATCCCCTCGACATATGAAGGGCCTTCGAGGCTGCTCACATGGACTCAATGAAATGAAAGAGATATGCCCCCACTCTTATACTCTCACAGTTTTTGTGTTTCTCCTTTAGAAGTAGTGTACGCACTAGGGAAGCTTCGTACGAAGGTAAACTGGGTGCAAAAAATGAAGTCCGACCCTAGTACACGAAAGTCGAACGTCCTTTGTGAATTTCACCATGAGTGGGGTCACAAAACCGAGGACTATATAGCTCTATGGAAAAAAGTGGTTAACATGCTAAGTGAAAGGCACCTGAAGGAGCTAATGAGTGATAAAAAACGAGCCATCTTTGGCTATAGACGAGAACAACACCCGAGCCCTCCAAAGCCATCCTCTTCTGCCCGTACCATTCAAATGATCATCTGCGCATGCGATTAAGCAGCAGTCAACCACAAAAAATTTACCACAACACACAAGCTGAAGCGGTCAATCACTCACGATTGGTATGTTGACCTCGAAGAAAGTATCATCCTCGATAAGTCAGATACCAAATGTTTGATTTTACCTCACACCGATGATCTTGTGATTACTTTACATGTTTCAGATGTTGATGTTAATAGAATAATGGTAGACAACGGAAGCAGCACATGAACTATCCATTCTCGAGTGCTCACACAAATGCGTCTCGAAGACAGGATATTACCATGTTGCATAACACTAACGAGTTTTAACAACGCAGTTGAACGAACCTCAGGAGAAATAAAACTGCCCGTCCTAGAAGGAGGAATCACCTTAGAAACAACATTCCATGTCATGAACCAGGACACGGCTTACAACGCAATCGTAGGACGACCATGGATACATGCCATGAGGACAATCCCCTCCAGTATATACCAAGTAATCAAATTCCCTACCCCGTGGGGAATATACAGCATCCGAGGCGAACAACACACGACCCAAGAATGCTACAACATTTCCCATGATTTCACATTCACTTAACAACTAAAGGAAACAAGCTCATAAGTATAGCAATTAACGAAGGCGGGGTTCGAGCTCGACGATCGAAAAGACGCTATTAAAGACCCCAACATCGTGGAGGCCACAAGATCTACAATAGAAGATCTCGATCCCGTCCAACTGGATAGCACCAACAATAACAAAAAGGCATATATAGGAAATAAGCTCTCTAAGCCATGTAACTTTCATGAATTCTTAACCAATAATGCCGATTTGCTTTCTTTTTCCCACACAGATATGCTAGGGATTCCGAAAGACGTCAACACACATATACTGAACGTCGATCCTTTCTACCCCCAGTATGCCTAGAGAGAGAAATTCAATGCCGCAGTCAATGAGGATGTCAGCAAGGAAGTGGAGAAACTGCTTGCTAACGGCTCGATCCGAGAATCTAAATATCCTCGATGGGTTGCTAATATAGTCATGGTCAAAAAGTAAAACGATAAATGGCGGATGTGCGTGGATTTCAAGGACCTAAACAAGGCCTTCCCAAAAGACTCCTTTCTTTTGCCTCACATCAATTAACTCATTGATGCATCGACATGGCAAGAGTTGTTGCGTTTCTTGGACGCCTACTCAGTCTACAACCAAATCCACATGGAGGAAGAGGACAGATAGAAGACTACTCTGATCACCCATCAAGGAATATACTGTTATCGAGTAATGCCATTTGGATTGAAGAACGGAAGGGCGACTTATCAAAGATTGGTGACCAAAATGTTCAAGAACCAACTCAGCAAAACTATGGAGGTTTACATAGACGACATGTTGGTCAAATAAAAAAGGAAGGAAGATCATATCAAACACCTGAAAGAAGCATTCGAAATACTGAGGCAGTACGATATGAAGCTGTATCCCGAGAAATGTGCCTTTGGCGTAACTTCAGGCAAGTTCCTGGGTTCTTAGTATAACAAAGAGGCATCACGACCAAATCAAGGCCATTGAGGGAATATCTGAAGTGTTAACCAGCAAGAAACATGTGCAAAAACGGACATGTCACACAACTGCCCTGTCAAGGTTCATCTCGCGATCCTTCAACAGATGTCACATATTCTTTAACATACTAAAAAAGGAAAACGGACTCTAGTGGAATGCAGAATGCATCGAGGCCTTAAGAGAGCTAAAGTCATACTTATCATCTCCCCCGCTACTTGTAAAAGTAGAACCCAATAAGCACCTCCTTATATACGTAGCCGTGTCAACAGTCGCGGTAATCGCAATATTGGTCCGCAAAGATAAAGGTACACAATTTCTAATCTATTACATTAGAAAAACTCTAGTTGACGCCGAAACGAGGTTCCCTCACCTCGATAAATTGGCCCTGGCATTGATCATAGCTTCAGGAAAGCTTAGACCCTATTTTCAATATCACCCCAAATTAGTGGTAATGACCTTCCCTTGAGAGGTATCCCGCATAAACCCAAACTATCGGAAAGGCTGGCCAAATGGGCTATTGAATTGAGTGAGCATAATATAACATATCAGCCACAAACAACGATAAAATCACAAGTACTCCCCGGTTTCATTGCTAATTTCAACGCCAAAATATTAACCGAGGTCGACAAGGAAATTCCTTAGACCTCGTCTGATATACCCGACCTATGGTTCCTATACACCGACGGTGCCAACGTGTGAGGATGTGGACTAGGACACGTACTCGAGGTCCCGACAGGTGAAGCCATTCGCCAGTCCATACGGTGACCTGATATGACAAACAATGAGGCGAAGTATGAGGCCATAATTGCAGGACTAAAATTAGCTCTCAAATACGGAGCATGCCGAGCGACTCACAACTCATTATCAACCAAGTCACAGAGACTTTCCAAATCAAAGAGCAGAGGATACAAAAGTACTAGGTGGAGATTCATAAATTGATACCAGAGTTTGAGGAAAATCGACTTGATCAGATATCTCGAGCACAAAACATCGAGGCAAATGGTCTCACCAAGTTAGCAGTGGCCACCAAAACCATCGCAAAGGAAAACATGGCCACCCTCTTGCGTTCATCGATAGACCAACTCGAGATACACTATGTAAATTTTACTTGGGATTCACGAAATCGTATTGTAATATATTTGCAGGAGGGGCTACTCCCAGTAGAAGAAAAGGAAGCCAAAAGGCTTTGAATGTAGGTGGCCATATACAATATCATAAATCACGAGATATACAAAAGAACGTTTGGAGGACCCTTAACGAAATGCTTGGTGCTGAATCAAACAAGACTTGTACTCGAGGAAGCGCATGAAGGCCATTGCGGTCCCATTCCAGCAATCGGTCCCTCATTATATGCCTCGATCGAGCAGGATATTATTGGCACAACAAAAAATGAAGCCGCCAATTATGTCAGGAAATGCGAATAGTGCAAAAATTATGTCCCTATGATACACCAAGTGGGCGAACACCTCTATTCGATTACATCTCCATGGATGTTCATCAAATGGGGAATGGACATTGTTGGAACCCTCCCAGCAGGGTGAGGTAATGTACGTTTCCTTGTAGTTTTAACTGATTATTGCTCCAAATGGGTAGAAGCATGCGTTAACCCAATTACGCGAACAAGAAGTTATCACATTCATATGGAGAAAAATTATATGCCGCTTCGACATCCTCAAAGAAATCAACCGCGACAACAGACCCCTATTCACAGGAAAGAAGAGAGTTGAGATCTTTGAAAAATGGGACATCAAGCGAACATTATCCATGCCATATCACCATGCAGGTAATGAACATGCCAAATTCTCCAACAAAACAATACTAAATATCTTGAAGAAAAAACTTAAAGATGCCAAGGGAATATGGACGGAATTACTCCCTGATGTACTATGGTATATCGAACCACACCGAAAACAAGCACAGGAGAAACACCATACTCCCTAGTCTATGGGACTGAAGCCATGATACCGGTTGAGATCAGTGAGCCTACTCTGAGATACTCCAGCAAAAGTGGGTCGAGCAATAATGAAAATAGAAAATAAGACCTCGACAAAACAGAGGAGCAAAGAGACATGGCTTACGTAAGAATAGTAGCCCAAAAGCAACAAGCAGAACTGTACTATAACAAGAAAGCGTAAGTACGACCCATCAAATCGAGGACTATGTACTCGAGGCTAAAACACAAGCGAGCAAAGATTCTAAAGAAGGAAAACTAGGAACCAATTGGGACGAGCTATATAAAATCATGGCAGCAGTAAACAAAGGATCATTTCAACTAGAAATAATGGAAGAAAAACTATTATAAAACAATTGGAACATCGCCCACCTCAAATACTTCAAATTTTGAAAACAGACGCCCCCCGCGTCGTACTCTTTTTCCCCCATCTGAGTTTTGTCCCAATTGGGGTTTCTTGCACAGGTTTTTAATGAGGCGACAAATGTGACGTCTCGAAATTCAAGTATGATTCATCGCCCCATCTGCTGGCTGCTTCTCCATGCCGAACAATGAAGGCACTGGATATATGGAAACTTCTCCAATATATGTACGAAACTGACATATATAGTATTCTCCAATAAATGAAATACAACAAAATTTCTACTTTCCACCAAGATATTCTCCAATGAATGAAACAAAGCGACGTTTTTACTTTCAGCCAAGTTTTTTCGCATCTCACACTCGACCTTGCTTGAATTGATCTACATCCGAGCTCGCTCGAATCACTCTACACTTGACCTCGCTCCAATCGTTATAAAGCCGAACTTGCTCGAATCATTTAACATTAGACCTCGCTTGAATAATTTAACATTCGACCTTGCTCCACTCGAATCTTTCTACATTCCACCTTGATCGAATCGCTCTACATCCGACGTCACTCGAATCGTTCAACATTAGACCTTGCTCGAATCATTTAACATTAGACCTTGCTCGAATAGTTCTACATTCGACCTTGCTTGAATTACTATACATTCGACCTTGCTCGAATCGTTCTACATTCGACTTTGCTTGAGTTACTTTACATTTGACCTTGCTCGAATCACTTTACATTCGATCTTGCTTGAATCACTTTACAATTTGACCTTTCTCGAGTTACTTTAAGATGATAGAGTACGCCAAAACAATACACGCAACTCGGCTGAAAGAATCAGGGACTTCACCGCATAGAAAACAAAAAGACAATGAAAATCCGAAAATACATAGAAAAAGGTAATCATTTCATTACAACTGTCATATTACAAAACATTTTACTAAGGGCCCGAAGACGCCCTCAGAAAAATAGCAAGGCAAAACAAAAATAAGTACAATGGCTTTACGCCGCATCATCCCCATAAACGTACTCATCATTATAACAAGAATGGAGGTGAGCCTGTCCACGTCATCATCAACATCGTCCCCGCCAGGCGTACCAGGGGCATAACCACATGCTTCATAGGCTACATGTGCTTCTACACGGATAACATGGAGTTCTACCTTGGAAACTTTCCCATCAGCCATAAGGGACTTGTAAACATCAAGATGAGCCTTGGCATGAAGCCACATCTCATAAAAATCCTCCGGTATGATGGGATCGATAGAAGTATGAGACGTAGATGGCTGCGAGTGTCTTCGCATTTTCCTTAGCCTTCAAAGCAACAACCTATTCGTTTAATCCAGAAAGCTCTGCCTCAAGATCTTGGATCCGATCTTCAAACCTTGCCACCTTAAGTGTCGACATATCCACCTCATTATCCCACTCAGACCTACAAACATGTAAGGCATCATCTAAGGCTGCTTCTTCGGATATGAAAACCACACTGACGTTTTTGGCACGAGTCAATTCCTCGACCTTAATGCTCAAATCACCCTTTAGATTGACAACCTCCATTTACCTCCGCCCAAGCTCAATAGTTAAGGAAGCCACCTGCGCTTGAAGGTCAAAGTTATCGGCTATCACCCCCTTGTTTACATCGAGCTCATCCTCATGGTATTAAGAGCCTCCTCAAGCTCACTACATTGACCTATATCTTTCATCATCTCATCATCCCGCCTCTTCAGCTCCTCAACTTTCATCGCCAACTCCTCATCTTTCTATTTAGTTGAAACTCGGTATCTTGGTTGAAGACGTTAGCCAGCGTTTGGTGCTTGGTATGGTACTCTTTGTACTTAGAGGTCACCTTCTTAAAATTGGTCGTCCTTCGCTAATCCTGCCGGTTGCGCTTGATACCATGATGCGAGTCTAAAATGCAAAAGAAAGAAAGTCAGCATAAGCAGATTGCGCATGCGAAACAAATCCTAACAGTAAAAAACACTTACTCACAAACCCATGCTAGAAATACTCAGTTATAGCTCTGTATCACTCATTGTCTTTAGCGCCGTGTTCTCAGAAGCAGTGCTCAACGGGCAAAGGACGACACCACCCATTCAGAGTTAACCAAAAGGTCTTAACCCACGAAAATGATTACGTGCCTGTTAGGACCTTCCGTCTTCACTTCTACGCGTGTTTTCCTCTCCAAGAAGGGCCGTATTTCTTAAGGATCGATGATTGAGCCTGAACTATTTTTCCCTTATGAGTACTACTCCATCTCCTCCGGCCGTCGATGATGAGCCACCTTTGGTGGTCTGTACAGGCTCTCTCCCTTCATGTACCCCCTCGTCCTTAAAGGATCTCCTCGCCATAATAGCATCCTCTATAAAAATGGCCCATGCATCTGGCACAAGTGCGGACCCGCTCCCGAAGCAATGAATTTCTCATTTCAACACTAGTGGCGACGGTCTTCCCAAGCTCCATTCTCCGCCTCTTTCTTGACAGCAACTCCTCCCATTTGACGGCTCATCTAAAAGGTGGTAGATAGGCCAAGAATTGATCTCGTACTGTACAGTATCACTCTGAGATGGAGAGTCCTTAGTTGACAATGCTTGAGTATGACCTCCGCGGACGGACTCAGCCAAAGTAAATTGCATCCCTACTGATGCAATAGCCTTGTGAGATACCAACACTGGACCTTTATCTTTGGAAGCCCGTCGACCTGGCGCCATAAGGAGGTCGTATCAACAAATAATAGCAAACAACAGAAGGTCGAAGCAAAAATGCACTTACTAGACGAGACCTTCGGTCCAAGACATTTGTAGAAAACCTCCCAATCACAAATACCCACCATGTGAGGTAACATGCGAGCCACCCAGTCTTCAATACCAAAGACAGGGTAGGGTGTACACCTCTCAACTGCAAAAAACAAAGAAACCACAAATGAACAAAAAAATGAAAGGACAAAAAGAAGACAACGAGCGTATGCAGATATCTCCTATGATTATGGTTCCACATCTCGGGAAACCCAGTTGGGTTCGATACCAAGTGCTTGGTTTTGATAAAAAAGTACATATGCCAAAACTTTTGATTCATCTTGTCGTCCATTCTAACTATCGGCCCTCCTGTCCCGTGATATAGCAGGTGTATCATAGTGCCTTTGTAAGAACTTGGTGAAAACAAGTGTAATAGGTGGCGGATACCAACCTCACAACTATCCAATTCTACAGACTTAGTTAGTATTAGAAAAGCAATATACAAATACGGGGATAGCTGTGCCGGGAAGACATTGTAAAATCAGCAAAATTTCTTTGCCAGAGAAATAAGAGAGAGAGTATGACCAATTAAAAACGGGTAGACATAGAAGGCATAGTACCCAGGTCGATAGACCTCCACGATGTCACCACCAGCCGAAACTATCTTGACATGAGAAAAGATACGGTACGTCTATTGAAGCTCAGGTATATGAGATGGCCAGTCTTGGAGATCACCTGAACGGGAGCAGGCGTAGGAGCAGGTTCCTTGGGAAAATCACTTTTGCACAATGGGTTTTTGGGAACTATATCCTCCATGGTAGGAAAGCTCTCATCCTCTTCAGCTATGAGATCATCACCGCCGGAAGAAGGAGCCACTGACAACGGAGTGGCGTCAGAAATTTCATCGTGAATATAAAGGGTTTGTGACATTTCGATGATAAAGGGTATGCGACTAAACCTGAAGAAGAAGGTAAAAACTTGGTAAAGAGGAGAGTTATGGAATAGTGAAAGTAAAGTCAAGAATAGAAGTTGGCAAAGAAGATCGAAGGAGAACAACGTTCATACAAGGAAAGGGATAGTGAAAACTTCTGAAAAATGAAACCCCCATCTATTTATAGGGCTAGATGGTGCAAAAATCGAAGCAAATGATTGTTTAAGGCACCAATACCGAAGTGATATGCACGGAGACGCTTTCTCAGAACGATATGTAATGATGACACGTGTGGCTATGACGTCACCCCATGTCAACCACACCAATCATGACTCTACTATTTCGCCGTTCTCTCGATCTTGGTCGACTTGGTTTGTTCAACAAACAAATTCCTCTTAAACGAATGCAGATCAATTTCGCTCATTGAGGGCGTGCAGGACCACGACCTCAACAAGCGGAGGGACTAACTGTATAGGTCTAAATTTGGCTACTCGACGGTAACAGATAAGAAAGAGAAAGGACATGGTCGACCATTGTATAATGACTGAAGGTTGCTCTCAAGAAGGATGGTGCCAAAAATGGGTAGCCGAGATGAAGAAATAATAGTAGCATAGGTTCAGATACAGACATAAAGAATATTCATGTGGATATTTCTTATTTTGTACTTTTTAGGATTTTTAGGAAATAAGCCTTATAAATAGGAAGAGATAGAGAGAACAAAACAGGATCTAGACTTTTTGATAAGAAGACATTGTAAAATTGACAAAAGAGAATATACAAAAGTTGTCGTGTTAACTGATTATATCATTCAAGCATACGTAATTTAATCTTTGTTCACAAGATCCAAATATTCTATATTTGTCTTCACTTTCCACCTTTCCACATCGCTGAGAGAAGAAAGGAACATCACAACCATATAATAATTTGATAGTAGATCGTTTCTTATAACACTTATTACCATTATCTACTTTTATTACATACTCATGCTATCATATTTATTATCAATCATTGAGTATTAAATCCGTTATTTAATGCTCTTGAGCACTATTCATCTCGCGAGTGTCCAATTATATTCGGTCTAGAATTTATTAAGTTTTGCCAAGATTTGCCCTTTTATTCATCATTAATTGGTTTAACATTTTTTTGGTCAAATAATTACCATTTCACAGTTCAGACACGACATGTGTATGTGGGGTGATTAAGCTGATACAGACAATATTAGAAAACTACCAAAAACCATTCGGAGCGTACCAACCAAAATATGTCTGAAATGGAAACCGACCAAAATTGGTTAAAAACCAAGTAAACTGGCCGCAAAAGTCAAGTAACAAATTTCACATAAATATACCGACCACAATTAGTCAGAAAAAGTGGTCCCACAATACAGGAGCACTACTTTATCTGACACAATTGAAAATTCTGACTGGCGACGATCGAAAAATGGTCAATATTTGACCAATACCTAGTCAGACTTGCATACTGTCTACAAAAAAAAATTTATTTAAGTAATTTATAGAATACTGATCGATATCGATCCGAAATATTAATTTAATTTGTTTGCCAGTGCCAATGTCTTTTTTTGATAACAAAAAAAATATTTTAAAATAATTATGAAGTTACCGACAAATTTTGGTCTGTATTAGTGATCAAAACGATCAAACACTTATAGATTATTGCTATTTACAATCTACATATATATAACTATTACATTTTCTTTATATGGTACTTTTCCAATTAAAGTGACATTAATCGAAATGGAGTTATTTATTTAATTTAGAGTCGCCACTTGAATAATTTGTGGTGTCCCAGGTCACCGATTTATTTTAAATCCCAAATCGAGAAAATTGACTATATTTATGAACACAGAAGACCCGGGTAAAGAATTTTGTTAATCCGGGAGAAAGTGTGAGGCACTCTCTCCATGGTTTTAGCAATGTCTCTTAATAATTAGCATAATTATCTGATTTATTATTGTTTAAAACCTATTGTGCATTTTATCTTTTAACCGCTTTTAATTATTTTGAACAATTATGGACTTTGTTTAAATAAGTTGCGGTGTCCCGCACTCATTTTTTAAGACATATTGCAAATCACGTCACGTGAAATGTACCCGCGATCTACAAAATATTAATTTTATTATTTTTTGAAGTTATCGTCAAGTCGTGAAATGCGCACTTGAGTTGGAATTATGTATCATGACTATGCCACAAAAATTGTATCCATAGTCACGGTAATTTATTTATTAATCGTGCCTAAAGCAAGCTACTATGTTCATCAACTGTTTATTCTAATCTATTTTGAGATTATTATGGAAAAAAAGTCTCGCAATTATGGAACGGGTCGTGGATGAAGTACACATTTTAAAGAATGGGCACGCCATCCATGGTGGAATTTAAAATTACACTACTGTTTTAAACAAAATTAATTATAAGAACAAACTACCAAAAATTATTGAGACGATTCATAAAAATTAGACTGAAAAAATCTTACTAATCCATTAATGTCCACAAGGACCAATAAATGGGTAATAACATTATGGGTTGAATGTCCACAATTGACTAGACCTCCAACTGGTCTAAATGAGCAAAAATGGCTCATGGTGCCCTTACAAGGGCTGGTCTTTCAATAAGCAATCAGGTCCTTAGTGGACCTAAAAGTCGCTTGGGCCAGTGCCATACCCCTAGCCCAATTGCATTTACAGTACTCTAAATCTGACTTTGCATTTTGCAATAAAATCTAGGCTACTGACTTGAGTTCAATAAGATAAACTTGCATATATTACATAATATGAACCCAATGACCAATCTAATCAATCACGAATAAAAAATCAGAATTAATTATATAGAAATGTAAATCATGTCATGAACTGCATAACTTGCAACCTAAATCTGTCTATGCGACTAATTGACGTTATCTTTTGCCATAGTAAAATTTGATCAGTAAAATCATGTTTCTCTTACGTGAAGGCAGACTTGACAACCCATATTCCATGCATTTTCATCAAGCAGAAATGAAGATTTAAGTTTTTTTGGTAAAAGGGTGCATTTCAAACATTAATTAAAACACTGCTCCTTAGGGTATAAAATAATCGCATCTTTTACCGTGTGTGTACTAGTGCCCCCACTCTGTGAGCATAAGTAGCACTATTACAATCCAAAACCTGTTTTGAGAAAACAGTTCCTCCTATGTCTGCCCAAAAAGCATGAGTAGCAAACACCGGAGGAACTGTTGTTACAAAAAGTTTAACAAAAAAATCCTTCTTGGAACCCTCTTTTGCAAGCAGGTCAGTAACTTTGTTCATCTTCCTGTAGCTGTGTTTCACCACTATGTCTCCTAGAGAATGGACGATTGACCTGCATTCAAAGATAATTGAGTGAAAAACATGATTTTCATTTTGTGTTTCATCACCATATCTCCTAGCCTTTGGACGATTGACTTTCATTCAAAGATAATTGAGTTAAAAACATGATTTTTATTGTTGAGCATTCTTATTACGTCAATAGAGTCTGTGTTGATTTTTAGAGGCGTTAACTGCCTTTCTTTAGCAATTTGCAATCCGCTCCGTACTGCCAAAAGCTCTGCTTATGTGTTGGTAGTGTGCTGCATGCTTCATATGAAGCCCAATACCCAGTTTCCACTTGCAAATTTGAAGACTCATCCCACTTCTCCCTTTCTCGGTTTCCCAACTGCAGTCTCATCAGTGTTAAGTTTATAAGTGTTTCTTAGTGGGGGTGTCTATTTAACCCAGATAGTTTTCTCTTTTGTAGGTGTTCTATCCACCGAGACGGTGATATACTCAATTGCTTTTCCCAAATAAGGTTTTGTATAGACCATGTTCTTTTTTTGTTGAATAGATAGTTGTTCCTGGTGATCCAGATCTGCCAGAAGCAAAAAAGGAGGAGGTCTTCCTTGTTGATGACATTATTGAAAGGTTTTTTTAAGAGAGGCCCATGTGGTAGGCCAATCCCAGATTTTGTAGAAGATGTTCTGATTTTGAGCTCTACTGGTACTTGTTGTGACCAGATTTACCTAGAATGTTTTTTGTGTTGGGGATTTAAAGAGATGTGGGGAGATGTATCTATTGCCTAGTTACATAAACAACACATTGGATTAAGATGTATCCCAATGTTTTGGAGGAAAGCTCCGGTGGGAGCCTTTCATGAAAGAGGAGCCAAATGAAGGATTTGATCTTGTTTGGTACTCTCAATTTCCAGATCCACGAGTAGTTATTACTTGTGTTTGTACAGTTTGGTTGTACCAGGTTGGCCAGAAGGGAGTAGACTGACTTTGTGGTGAAGATGCCATTGGTGGCAATTCCCCATATCATTCTGTCCTCCTTTATAAGATTGGGTGGTATGAATGTGTTTAGGATGATGTTTCTATCACTAGAGGAAATATTTAGGGAGATGGAAGAAGTGTCCCAAGTCTCATTATTATGGATTGATGCTACTAGTAGAAAAGTCCTCTTGTGTAAGAGGACCTTCAATCATGGCTCTAATCGGGGGTGGTTAGGGATCCAAGTGTCATTGATGAAACTAACTCTGTTCCCCGAGTGGACTACTCATCTCTTGGCTTGAGTGCATGTTTCTCACCCTTTAAGAATGCATTGCCAAATAATTGATTTAGCTTTTTTTGGAGGATGCCTCGAGTTATAGTGTTTAGAAATGAGAGTTTTTTCCCAGAGTGAGGATGGGTTCTGGTAGAGCCTCCAGGCTAGTCCTGAATTGATGGATTTGGTCTTCAGATCTATTTTTATGGATTTCTATGCCTCACTTGGCTTTAGGCTTTGTGGTTTTATCCCAGGAGATAAGATGCATCTTTTTCTTGATTGGGGTCGTACCTAGATGAAGTTCCTTTGAATTATATCACTATCCTTCGATGTCTTGGAAAGGAGTTTGATGTATTGCATAACTTGGTTAGTGATACTGTTAAGTGACGCTTTTTGCTAGGGTAGTCTTCCCGGTTATGTTTAGGATGTTTGTTTTTCACCCAGCCATTTTAGTGTGTAAGTTGTCTATGATTAATTGGAAATCACTGTTAGTAGGCCTTTTGTGAAAGATAGCGAACGCTAGATATTTGCCAAAGTTGGTTATGTCCTGGATGGCAAGGCTGTTGGAGTTGGACTCTATTTTGTGTGGTTGGCAGTTAGCAGTGAAAAAGACTGGATTTTCTAAGGTTGATCTTTTAGCCTGAAGCGTGTTTGAAGGAATTGAGAGTATTGATGATTGTGGTGCAATTTCTCTGATTAGCTGTAGCAAAAAAAGCTAGATCACCAGCAAAGAACAAATGGGATAATTTAGAGCCAGATCTGCTTATGCTAATGGGGCACCACTTCTATTGTTGGACATTTCATTCAATAGCCCTGGAGAGTCTTTCCATACACAAAATGAAGAGGTAAGGTTATAAAGGGTCACCCAGCCTAATGCCTCTGGTAGGGTTGAAGGGTTTAATTTGATCCTATTCACTAAGATAGAGATAGAGGATGGGCTAACACAAGACACGATGAGATTAACGGTGGAAGTGGGAAAGTTGAAGACTTGAAGGGTCTCATTGATGGTGGGACCATTCCGTTATGTTAAAGGCCTTCTCCAAGTCAATCATTAGAATTGTGTGAGGTGTTTTGCCTCTCATCTTCCAGAGTGGGTGATGTATTATTAGACTATGATAGAATTATCAAATGCTCTTCTCTTGGAGAGGAAGCTTTCCTGACTAGGATCAATGATATGGGACATGTAAGGTTTAATTTTGTTGACTAGAATTTTAGTCATAATTTCGTAGATAGCATTTCATAAACCTATGAGTTTGAAGTTTTTAATCATGGATGCCTGAGGGCATTTTGGGATTAAATACAGAAGGGTCTGATTCATCAATGGGTGCATTATTGCTGATGGGAAGCAAGTTGTGTAGAATTGGATGACATCCTTCCCCACTATATCCTAGTATTTTTAGTAAAAAAAAAGGGTACAGGCCACCATGGCCTGTAGCTTTGAAGGTTTAAAGGAGAATAGAGTACTTTTGATTTTAGTATCCTTGAGAGGCATGGAAATGGTGGTTCTCTGGATATTGGATATTGAAGGGTTTTGTGGACTATGTGTGGTAGTGTGCATTGGTGACTGAGAGTGAGATGTGGAGTAGAGTTCTTGGAAAAACATGACTATTGATTCTTTGATTTCTAGGGGCTCGTATTGCTAGTTTCATGCTTTATCTTTGAGGGAGAGGATTCTATTTCTCCTCTTTCTATTAAGAGTTGAGGTGTGATAGAATCTGGTGTTGGCATCAACATCAGAGAGCCAATTGATTCTGGCTTTCAACTTCCAAAAATCTTCCTCATATTTCAGGATTGAGTCAATATCCTTAATGAGAGTATTTTCTATGTTTTAGAGGAAATGACTAGATTGGTAGTTTGGAGATTTTTGGATCCCAGCTATCCTGGAAATTAATCTTTTTTTTTTTGTAGAATATGTTGCCAAAAGCGTGTTTGTTCTAATTGAGAATTTTCTTTGAACCTAGTGGAGGAAGGGTTAGGGTGGAGTGGTTTGAGTAGGAGTCCCTGATAAGAGCTTGGAACATTGGGTGGCTACACCACATGGATTCGAATCTAAAAGGCTTGGATGAGGCCTCTTGTGTGCTATTATTGAGCTTCACAAGCAAGGGACAATGATTTGAGTGGGTCCTAGCTAGGTGAATAATTTGTCTCAGGGTATTCATTTACCCAAAGGTTGACACCTATCAATTCTCTCCAGGATGAGGCTGGACCAATCTTTGTAATGCTTGTTAGACCAAGTGCACTTACTACCCTTAAAACCTAGGTCTACTAACTTGCAATTGTTATACAATTCCAAAATAAGTTGCTCCTATTTATGTTAATGTGGTTGCCCCCATTTTTATATTTTTCTTTCAAAACTTCATTGAAATACCCATGCACAAACCAACTACCCTTAAAGTGGTTAGAAATATCAATTGGATTATCCTAGAGGGTATTTCTAACCTCTATATAATTACTAGCATGAATTGCAGAAAGTAACCAAGGGGGGTTGGATAGGATTACCTTGATCATTGCATGTATACTCTCGGGTTTTAGTGCTATTTCATCTACCTAGAGAGAGCACTCCTTCCACATAATGACGATACCTCCTGAATGGTCTATTGTTGCGAACTAGATATGCAGTTTATACTGTAGTTCCTCTATGAGATTTTGGTGGTCTTCCATCTTGGTTTCCAATAGAACTAGCATTGCCGGTTTGTGCATATATCTTCACCATTTTCGAGTAGTGTCAGTGATTTGAAAGCTTTTGGCAAACCATAGACAAGTGGTGATCAAGTTAGGAAAATTCTTAGAAGCCTACCAACCACCTGACGGACTAAAGTGGTATCTTTTTAATATCAAGACCTTAACAAGCTATCATATGATGAACTTCAAGGAGAACTCATTGCTTTCGAAAGAACGCATCTGAAGAAGACGAATCAAGAAGAAAAGAAGAAAACTGTTGCATTCAAAGCCACTATTGAAACTGCTGAAAATGAAATTGATGATCCTGAAGTTGTATAAGAGGAAATCGCTATGATTTTTAGAAACATGGATGGATTAATGAGAAGATATAGAAATACAAAAAAGGAAAAATTTCCACCAAGAATATCTAGACAATACAATGAACAAGATAAGAACGATGGAAAATGCTATGAATGTGGAAAGTTTAGGCATATCCAAGCAGAGTGTCTAGAACTGAAGAGAAAGATCTCTAGAGGATTAAACAAAAATAGATCATTTGGAAGCTGGATTGATGAGGATGACTCAGACATGAAGAAATAGCGAATCTCGCTTCATGACAATTCTAGAAAATGAGATCAACAAAACATTAGGGTGCTGGACAAATGAAGATGATTCGGATAATGAAAACTGTTTTATGGAAAGAGGAGAAACTAGCGAGGTAAGATCTTATGACTGTGAAAGATGCAATGAATTACAAGATATTCTTGACTCCACCCTAAAAGAGTCTCAAAAGATAATGAATGAACTTAGGAGACTCACTAGGGAAGTCGAAGATTGGAAAATCAAGCCTGAAGTATGTGAAATTGAAAAAGACGTACTTCACGAAGAGTTTGAGGAATTGCAAATGCAGTTTAACAGCTTGCGCAAATCCACCAGTCACAGCTCCGTTTGGTTAAACCAGACGACTTCCAAGTCAACTGGAAAAGAACCAATCAAAACTAGATCGACTAGTCGATCGAACCAGTCGACTTATATATCTACTAGAAAGGAACCAGCAAATCCTATGACTACTAGTTCCAACTTTTGTGAAAGACCTGAAAATATGTCTGGAGTTAAATGCCACTATTGTAACCAAAATGGGCATAAATATTCTGGTTGTCACTTTCGTAAATCTCATATGTCCGGATGGATTTGGAAACCTAAGAACTCCGAATCCAGTAACAAACTCACCAGGACCCAAACAAGCTTGGGTACCTAAAAGAAAGTAATAAATATGTATTGGACGAACACCACAGAGTGAAGCACAAAGGAAAATGGTATCTAGATAGTGCGTGTACCAGTCACATGACAAAGCATGTTTAAGGAAGTTACAAAGATTGATGGAGGGAATGTCAAATTTGGATATGATTCAAAAGGCAAAATAGTTGGCACTGGAACTATACCTTTCAATAACCGCTATGACATTACTGAAGTATATCTGGTTGATGGATTGAACTACAATCTCCTCAGCATAAGTCAACTTTGTGATTTAGGATATGAGGTAAAATTTAAGAGAATTGGATGTGTTATTGAAGATGAATCAGGTTAAATAACTCTTCATGGAAAAAGGTACAGAAATGTTTATATACTTGATGGTTTTGAAAATATAGATGGTCACATTTGTCTAACCTCTATGTCTGATGATCCCTGGTTATGGCACAGAAGATTAGGTCATGCTAATATGCATTTAATTGTGAAACTATCAATGTGATCTTGTCATTGGGTTTCCTAAATTGAATTTCTCTAGGACTCATATTTGTGATGCATGCGAAATGGGTAAGCATACTAGAAACTCTTTCAAAAATAAAGACATAGTGTCCACTTAAAAACCGTTGCAATTATTTCATATGGATTTATTTGGACCTACTAGAACTGCTAGCATAGGTGGCAAGAAATATGCATTTGTTATTGTTGATGACTACTTGGGTAATTTCTCTGTCTCACAAAGATGAAGCCTTGAGAAACTTTGAAGTTTTCTGCAAAAGAATTGAAAGAGAAAAAGGTTATCAAATCTCCATAATCCAAAGTGATCATGGAGGTGAGTTTGAAAGCAAGGTATTTGAATATTTCTGTAATGATCAAGGTTACACTCACAATTTCTCTGCTCCTCTCTCACCTCAACAAAACATATTTATGGAAATAAAAAATACAACTCTTCAAGACATGGAAAGAACCATGATGTTAGAACACTCTCTGCCAAATCATTTCAGGGCTGAAGGTGTGAGTACTGCATGCCACATTCTCAACCGATGTCTCATAAGGCCCATCTTGAAGAAAACTCCGTATGAACTCTGGAAGGCTAAGCGTCCTAATATCAATGACTTTCATCCATTTGGAAGCAAGTGTTTCACTCACAACAATTGTAAGGACAATCATGGAAAATTTGATCCGAGAAGTGACGAAGGTATTTTTCTTGGTTATTCCTTAAATAGCAAATCTGTTAGGGGTTTTAATGAACGTACTATGTGCATTGAAGAATCAGTTCATGTTATTTTCGATGAAAATAATTCCTTGGTCGAGAAAGGCATCAATACAGGTGACAAAGATCAAACTCAAGAAGTTTTGGACAAAGGAAAATCATAGGAATCAACTAGTCCCATAGATGTAGTCGAGTTGACTGAACAAATTAGCAACAACACTCCAGATCAACGTTTGGAGTGGACTACTAGCACTGCTCGACTAAATGAATGGAGAAATGAAATTGAATACCCACAGAAATATATCATAGGGTATCCAAACAAAAGAATGAAGACCAAGGCTGCCTTTAAATGGAAAGCGAACATTGCTCTAATTTCTCAAATAAATCCAAAAAGGTAGAAGAAGCTTTGAAGGACTCAAGCTGGGTGAAAGCCATGCAAAAGGAATTAGATCAATTTAGCAAGAATCAAGTATGGAAGCTGATACCCCGACCTGAAAATGTTTCCGTCATTGGAACAAAATGGGTGTTCAGGAAGAAATTGAACGAAGAAGGACAAGTGGTAAGGAACAAAGCCAGATTAGTTGCTCAAGGCTATTCTCAACAAGAAGGAGTCGACTACGATGAAACTTTCGCTAGAGTAGCTCGAAGAGTCTATACGAATCATGTTAGCATATGCATCTTTTAAAGGATTCAGATTATTTCAAATGGATGTCAAAAGCGCTTTTCTAAATGGATTTATCAAAGAAGAAGTTTTTGTGAAAAAACCTCTAGGCTTTGAATACTAAAAATTTCCTTCTCTTGTGTACAAGCTTACCAAGGCACTATACAGACTGAAACGGGCTCCACGTGCTTAGTATGACAGGTTAAGTTCCTTCCTTGTTGATCATGGGTTCACCAGAGGTAGGTACTACTCTATTTATTAAACGATCAACAAAAGGTAATCTCATTATTCAAATTCATATTGATGATATTAATTTTTTGTAGTGCTAACTCTGTTATGTACAGGGAATTTGTAAACTTGATGCAGAGTGAATTCGAAATGAGCATGATGGATGATCTCACATTTTTTCTTGGACGTCAAATTCATCAATCTGAAGAGAGAACTTTCATATATCAAACTAAATATACCAAGGAGCTGATCCAAAAGTTTGGCATGAGCAATGCAAAATTAATTAGGACTCCTATGAGTCCAACTACAAATTTAGATAAAGACGAAATGGTACTCCAGTTGACAAAACCAAATACAGGGGAATGATTGGATCTCTACTTTATTTGACTGCTAGTCGACCAGATATTTTGTTCAGCATTTGTAAATATGCCAGGTTTCAGTCGGCTTCCAAGAAGTCACATCTAACTACTGTAAAAAGCATTATTTGATATCTTATTGGCAAAGTATCTCATGGATTGTGGTATCCTTGCTCTATCTCCTTTAAAATAGAAGGGTTTTCAGATGTAGATTTAGCAGGTGATAAAGAAGATAGAAAGAGCACAGGTGGTACTTGTCAATTGCTAGGAAATGCCTCAATATCCTGGAATAGTAAAAAGCTATCATCAATCGCTTTGTCAACTATTGAAGCTGAATACATAGCAGTTGGTCAATGTTGTGTACAGTTGCTGTGGATGTCTCATCAATTGGGTGACTATGAACTTTCTTTTAAGCCTATACAAATCTTTTGTGATATTTCTAGTGCAATTTGTTTTTTGAAAAATCCTGTGCATCACAATAGGGCAAAGCATATAGACATTAAACATCATTTTATTAGAGATCATGTTCTTAAAGGTGATATAGAACTATCTTTTGGCAGCACCTCTACCCAATTAGATGACATCTTTACTAAACCATTGTTGGAAGATAGATTTTGTTCTTTGAGATAATGACTTGGCATTATTTGTTTTTCAAAAAATTCTTAGGACTAAAGTGTTACTTTTCAAAAAAACTATTATAATTGCTCTTTTCAATGCATTAATTACGCTGTCAGTCTTTTTCCTCTCTTTTTAGTGTTATTCCATCAGTTTGCAGTCGAATTTGCAAAGCCAATCATCATATCGATTCATATGACACCTCTTCCTTTTCTGTACTCAACCGTCAAATCTTCTCTCTTTAATTTAGTCCTTTTCTGTCTCTTTCATCTCCACCATCTCCCTCATCCTCTACCAACTCCCTTTTAAACCTTTACCACCTCTCTCTTGTCCCATGGCAAAATCCTCCAAAAACCCCTCTGCTTCCACCGGGAAAAGTACCCGCTCAAAAGCAAAACCCTCTTTCATGAGTAGACATAGGGTCTGATCATTATGAGGGATGTGCGTCCTCTCAAGGAGGGTTCTCTGAGCACTCCCAACTTTTAGGTGACAAAACCTCTAGAAAGCGTCCCATGGATGATCCTCCTGCTTCTATTCTAAATAAATCAAAGTTCGATTTTTCTGCCTCTCTCTAATCAGACCTAAATTTCTGGGACACCCCAAATAGGGATTTCTTTGTTTCTCTTTAGGACATGCCCATCTCCCATGGCAGAGTAGTAGATCTTCATCTTATGGAGTCTCTCAACTGTAAGGTAAAGGATCTTTTCGTGTATCAAAGGTGGAAAAAATTTCTCTCTATTTCTCCACCTACCGTGTATGAACCCCTTGTCCGTATGTTTTATGAAAATATTCTCTCTAGTAAACCTAATAGGCTTGTAACTCTTATGCTTGGTAAACGTATTATTCTTGATTGTGGTTTGTTTGACTCCCTCTTTCTCTGTCGTTGCTCTGGTTTCTCAACTATCTTTAAGAATGTCTGGCCTAAGGATTTTGAAATCACCTTTGATTAGGCTAAATAGTGTATTGCAGAACATCCCTATGAAACCCTTCCAAATCATTTAGGTCCCAGTAATGTTAGCTTTGAAACTAGAGTTCTTTCCCACATTGTTGCCACCACTCTCCTCCCCAGAACGAGTTCCTTTTCAACCTTCTCTCAATTGGAACACCTTCTTTGTCTACTGTTTTATCTCCAACCTCAAAATCAAGTTGTCCTCCTGGATCATAAATTTTATGATTGAGAGTGCTGAAGATCCAACCTGTCTTCCTTATGGCATGGCCATCACCCACATTCAGGAAGATTATCAAATTCCACGTTCAGACTACCCTTTCATTCCCGTGAACAAATGCTACAACTCTAGAGCCTTCTCAAGTATGGGGTATATAAGTATCAACGGTGTCTGGGTCAAAAAGATTTATAGCGATACAAAGCCTACCCCTGTGGAAACCAAGCCTCCATCTGCTATTCTTCACTCTCCCATTCCTGCAGACCTAAATGAAAAGCTCAGCTCCATTGACTCTCAACTCCCAGACATAAAGACTCCGATGTTTCTAAGATTAGGGTGACTGTGCAACGGGTAAGGGAGAGTACAATTAAATCCTTCAAAGAAGTGCATGGAAGGCGGGATGAAATGAGCGTTGCTCCAACACCAGCTTTGACCAGTTGAAGGAGGCCATCTGCAACACTCTTACCTACTTTCTGCGTCGATGAAATGGATGTGGTCTACATATAATTTTTTTCCTTTGTTTTAAACGTGTTTGGGCTATGGTTGGGCTACGCCCGTGGATGTTTTTTTTTCTCTTTTGCGTTTGTGGACGATAATTTTGCTGCTCCCTCTTTGCTGATGTCAAAAAGGGGAGAATATTTCTGGACTATTAATGCTCTATGTGCAGGTTCAAGTTGATTCTATATATTACTTAGTATATACTCCCTATTCTTTATACATGTTACGGGAGATCGTACCTCATATTCTTTGAAATGGTTAAGTCATCTATGCTGCCCATGCATAGACACTAATATACATGTAAAAGTTGACTGCACAGATTGAGGGGGAGATCAAGTTCAGTTGACTACACATATTGAGGGAGAGCCAATTCAGCCCGTCTCATACAGGGAAGTCAACTGTTGTTTATCCATTTAGTTATATATATATGTACTTTCATCATCAAAAAGGAGAAGATTGTTAAAATATATTTTAATGATGCAAATTAATATGCATGTGCACGAGTTCAAAGGAGCAATACCAACCAAGGAATAACATCGTTCTCAAAGGAAGCAGAACTAAATTCTCTCGGTACTCAAGGAAAGAATCAACTCTACATCAGAAAATTAGATCAAGCCCTAATGGAATAGAGATTCCAAGCAATCCGTGATTGATGAGTCAAAGCAAAATACTAAAGACCAATTAATGGTAGAGGATCAATTACTGAATACCTATTAATGATGACAACAATCAAGATTGAAAAGTCCAAAAATCAAGGAAGAATTCTATCAATCTCGCCATTTTCCTAAGGAAAAGGATCTGAAGAGACGCAATGACTAATACTTTATTCTTAGAAAGAATCAACTCTTTCCAAGGATCAAAACCCTTGGGTTGTCTAGCCTTCACCATCCATTTTTGTATAAATTCTTAATGCAACCCCATCCTTAGTATACTTTAATTGAACCAAAACAACTATCTTCAATTTACTGCAAATAAGCATAGTTGCTCATATAGTTGTGTTATGTAAAAAGTCAGGGATAGAAAGAGAGCTTACAACTGGTGAGGCATTGTATCAAACGAGTGCTGGAAATCTGAGCGATAAACAACAAATCTGTACTCGAAAGAAAACTCATTTGCTTGAAGAGAAATCTCTTGCAACCCAAGGGGACTGGATTAGGATTCACATTAAATTCGAACCAGTATAAAATTCCTGGTGTCTTTAATTTCGGCATTTACTTTCTTCTTATTACTTTGAATTTCTCTATCTGCAAGATTGCCGTATTCAATCGACTTCTAAAGTTTATAGTCAACATATTACGATTAAGTTGTCCTCTCAAACCCCCTCTACTTTCATTTCCCTATTTGATTTGTCCGCTCAATGGTACCGGTCTAATACCCCATAGACACCTTACTTTATTTAACTATGCATGCATCATGGTCAAACCTAGCCGAGTCAGTTATGTTGTCCACATAAAATCTATTTAAGATAGCCTTATTCGAAGTCTACTGGGTTTCCTTGAAACCCAAACGAATACCACCATATTCTGTGCATTTATTTGGAGAACAAAATACATTTTATGCTAATTATTGGTTTAAATAGTCGAGTCTGGTGGGGTAAGGGCCTAGCAATTTATTTTGCAGAAAATGAGGCACAAAGTCCCCAGATTCGGCGTGATAACCAACATTCACCCAAGGTTGCTTAGCTGGTGGGAAGACCTCCACTCCAATGATCAGACGCTCGTCCGCAAGTATTTAGGGAATTTCCTTCTCTTCTGGAGATCCATCCTGACAACAAAATCATCGAGGCTGCAACTCTGTTATGGGATAGTGACAGATCGATATTCCACTTCGAGTACCTTGAAATGACTCCTTTGGTTGAGGAAATAAGAGGGTTAGCTGGTATTCCTTTGGAGACTCCGGGTTTGCTTATGCCAAAATATTGCAAGGGTTGGGGTTTCCTCAAGATGATCGGACTAAAGAAAAACCCATACTTAACTTGTTTGAAGGACTCTTAAATTCCATTCGACTATCTGTATGAGAGGTACGGCCATAGCAACTCAAACCACACTTAACCAGATGAATTTTCCCTCACCTCATTAGCGCATATCCACAGAAGGGTATTCGTCTTTATATTATGCTTTTTGGGGATGATAGTATTCCCTAAGAAGAAGGCTAGGATTCACACCAGACTTGCCATGGTAACCAAAACTTTGGTGGAAGGAATTGGAGGGCAACTTTTCAGTATAGTACCTATGATCGTTGCTGAGATATATCGGGCCTTGGAAAAATGTTAACGAGGGGCCAATCATTTTGAGGGTTGCAATTTATTACTCTAGCTTTGTCTCATGGAGCACCTCCATTAAGGTGAATATCGGCAAGAGATTTTACGCAGGGACTGGGATGATGGCATCACCTTCCATCAACCAAGACGAATGAATTATATGCCTAAGATGTTTGTTCAACCAGAGGACGTTGGAGGATGGGTAGAGTTAATTGAAAATCTGAAAGAAGACCATGTACAATGGATGTTCTAGTGGTTCCCTACGGAAGAATTCATTATTTGATCTTGGCGCACCATTTTTCATACTCGTTGGTCTGAGGAGAAATTATGCCTATGTACCTCTCCTAGTCATGAGGCAGGCAGGAAGAAAGTAGGTAATACCAAGGGTCGAAAAGATGAGTCACTTCAGGGCTGACTTCTAGGACGATGATAGCCCTTACAAGTGCCAAGCTCAAGACATGTGGCATTGCCAGATTATCTTGGGGAATGAATATATTGAGCCAGAAAAGTATCACGCCGGCTGTGCGCGGGTTAGTTGGAAGAAAATCACAATGGTTTGGGTCAACCCGGGTTCATTCGAGGTCATAGGGTCATCATCAAAAAGGCTGAAACAGGGGTCAAGTACAATCAACTGTTCAAGAGAATTTGGGAATGGAAAGCGAGCACCAGGAAATACAAGAAGCCCATCAGAAGTTGATTGAAGAGTGGAAAGATATGGCTGTCAGCGCCAACAAGTGACTGGGGTATTTTGAGTGGGGTCTAGGTGAGAGAGAAGGAAAGTTCATCAAAAGGAATGAAGACTGTCAAAACGCTGAGAGAAATGCGGGCGGACATCTGGCCCGAGCTTCTCTGCTGCTAGGACTACGTGAGCTGGTGAAGCTGTTAGATGGGGCTAAAGATGCCGAGTCTGGGGAAGGTCCTTCCGGGACCAAGTAGTTAGGAGTCTTTTATTTTCTCTTTTAATGTAATAAGGCCAATGGCCATAAGTGATATTTTACTTTTTGTTATTTAGTATCGTTTTGGGATTCGTCTTATTTTATCAATAAAATGAGGCATTTAGTATTATAAGTTCTCCAAATTAACTTGTCACTAGGCCTACCTTGGGCCCAACAAGGCACCCAAATCAGGACACGATTTATATTCTTGCACAATATGTTTGAATACTACAACATTTATATTCATAACCCGCACTAACTTGTTACCTTTTGTGTTTCTTTTATTTTTCTTATTCCCATCCCTAAAGGTTAGTTCGTGCACTTTGGCATCATCATCATACTCTACGAGATCCAAGGTCCCTCCTCCTCCTCCTCCTCCAAGTCCTATCAGAAACAAGAATAAGGATAAAATGGAAGACTTGAACAACATCAGAAAAGAGAACTCGGGTGAATGAACAGAGGTTACTCAAGGTATCCAGATCTCCAAGGAATGTGTTTCCCAACTTGAGCAAAAGTTATTGATGTTTTGAGAAGAATTGGATCAAGTTCAGAACTTCGCAAACTTGTCATTTCCCGTACCACTCTTGATATCAACTTTCCCAACACCCAAAATCCCGCACCTCCACAGAACACCTCACAACCACAGAAACAACCCACTCATACTCAACATTGCAATACATGCCACACTTCAATAATGCTCCATTGCTCATCCCGGAACCACTAAACACCACAAATGACCCTCTCCATAACACTACCATATATGTGGAAACCATACCACACTATACTCAACCAATCTCAAGCACACTGAGTATGATAAACAAAGACTCTCTAATCAGGAACCTGGCCACAAAACTCAAGAAGTTGACTAGCCGAGTCCGGGGTGTTGAAGAAAACAAAGGTATTGATGGGTTGAGTTACTAGGAACTTTGCATTTATCCATGTGTTGAACTTCCTGAGGGGTACAAACCTTCAAAGTTTGAAATGTTTGATGGCACGGGAGATCCGAGAGTCCATTTCAGGACATACTGTGACAAATTGGTCGGAGTCAAAAAGGATGAGAACGCATGAAGCTCTTTATGAGAAGTCTGAAAGGGGATGCTCTATCTTGGTACATCAGCCAAGACCCCAAGAAGTGGACAAGCTGGGCAGGTATGGCGTCCGATTTCATGCGCAGGTTCAGAATCAATATAGGGAATGCACCAAATGTATTTTACATCCAGAATTTGAAGAAGAAACCTACAGAGACATTCTGTGAGTATACTACTTGTTGGAGATCAGAGGGTGCTAAGGTTAGGCCGGCCTTAGAAGAGGAAAAGATGAACAGATTCTTCGTCCGGGCTAAGGACCCACAATATTATGAGAGGTTGATGTTAATCAAGGGCCAGAAATTCTCTGATATCATCAAGCTAAGGAAAGAATTGAGGAAGGCATTAAGAGTGGTATGGTTACTAACCTTGAAGCATTACATGCCACCACGGAGGCTCTACAGTCTGGTGGCACGTCTAAGAAGAGGGATATAAGTGCTATGAAGGTCGCACGGAGAACAAAATCCCCGATAAAATACCAAACTTGCCCATCACCTCCACTTACATATCAGTCTAACCAAATTACCAAGAACCCACAGCCTCCTACTGAAATCCACCACCTGTTTATCAATCATCTCCATCTCCCTTATATCAGCCCACTTCACCCAAATATTCTCAACCCAAGCCTATCTACCAAGCTTATAATGCTCAACCCTCTCACTACCAATCACCTCCCACTCTCCAAAACTTTCCTAGACCTAGAACGAATTTCGACCGCAGACCTCTCAAACAATGCACGGCCATCGCCAAACCAATTGACCATCTATATGAAAGACTTAAAGTTGCTGGTTATGCCACCCCTATGCCTGCCATAAATCCAGAAAATCCTTCTCAGTGGGTCAACGCGAACAAAAACTATGCGTACCATTCTGGCATGAAGGGTCATACCATTGATGAGTGTCGCTCACTAAAAGATAAGATCCAGACCCTGATTGACAATAAGATCATCATAGCAAAGAAGCATGCTCCTAATGTTCGCAACAACCCTCTACTTGACCACAAGGGTGGAGGCATTCACATGATCGAGATCGAAGATGATTGGGACTCCAAAGGGTCAACTGGATTGATTACTGACTGTGATGAGCCAAAGAAACCAACAGTCACACTTAACCTAATTGTTGTCCAGACCTAGCCCTCTGGGGGCGATGAAGTAAACATGTCTATACCATTCGAGTTTGAAGCACCTTCTTTTGCAAATGCACCCGGACCGATTGAAGTCGAGAAGCATCTGCGCCATTTGAAGTTGATGTGTTACCTCCAAGGTGCCTATTCTGGTAGCAATGTTAGACATAACACCATTCCACTCAAAGGCCATACCATGGGATTACACACCTGAAGCTAGAAGGAAAGGGAAAACCAAATCTGGAGAAACAGTTACTGCACAGGCTATGACCAGTACTGGCACAGTTTACACTCCAGAACACCTAGCTGAATCTAGTAAGCAAGCCTCCGAATGGCCTAGTGAAACCGGGCCCGATGATCTTCGAAGAAAGATACAAGTAAAAGAGTACCCAGTCGTTGAACAACTGAATAAAACAACGGCATAGATCTCTATCCTAGCTCTTCCGCAGACCTCTAATGCACACAAGAATGCCTTGATGAAGATACTGAGTGAGGCATACGTGCCCAACAATAAAACTGGAGGAGAAATAGTGAACATGGTAGGGCAAGTATTGGAAAGTCATAAAATCACCTTCCACAAAGATGAGCTGCCACCGGAAAGGATAAGACGCAACAAAGCATTGCACATCATCGTGCAATGCGAAGATTATTTCATCACTAGAGTCCTGATCAACGAAGGATCCAGCCTCAACATATGTCCGTTGATAACTCTCAGAACATTGGGAAAGAGCCTGCATGAGATTAAAGATGGGGCCATCAATGTCAAAGACTTCGATAGATCACAAAGGTCTACTATTGGGGAAATGAGTTTATGCCTGCAAATGGGACCAACTTGGTTCGATGTTGACTTTCAAGTGATAGACGTCCCAGCATCCTACGACGTGCTGTTGAGACGACCCTAGATTCCTGCCGCTGAAGCTATAGCATCAATCCTGTACCAGGCAGTGAAGTTCAAGTAGAATCATCAAGATGTGATTATTCATGGCGATGGTAGAAACCCCATATACAGTTGCCAGACCATCCCGATGATCAGATGAAGAAGGAGAATAGGCAGAGAAACCTACCATCACATCGAGCGGGTCAACACCATGGACAAAGATAAATGGTGTGATAACAAGATCGAGAGTATCCTAAATTGGTGCGGATATGAGCCTGGAAGAGGACTTGGCAAAAGCCTCCAGGGAATCACCAAACCCATCAAGCTGAAGAAACATGGTACTACTTTCAGTTTGGGGTATGAATACACCTGGAAAGAGTTTGATGAATGGTCGCCATTATAGCGCGGTCCCTACTACCCACTGGAGCATCCTATACCTTTCTGGAGCAAACTTTCCAACCAGCATATATCATATATGAGTCAGAAGAAGAAGAGGCACTGGCAGCAATGAGGAATCTATTTCTTGAGGATGAAAATATGGATTGCTGTGTCATTTTTGAAGAGGAGGGAGAGGAAGGCCCTTCCATACAAGCTATGAACCGAGGAGAGAGCCTCAATAATTGGTCCATCAGAACCAGCGGGGCCCGAAAAGCTTTGGGGTAGAAATGCTAAACAACGCACTATGAATCACATTTACTTTTTACTAGTTGATTTAGTTTCTGTATTTTCTTTAATTTTGAAAAGAGCCCTCATGTTCAAAACAATTATGAAATTTAATCAAAGCATTTCAGTTCCTTATATATCTCGCTGTTATTATTTTTCTCTATCATTTACTTATTTACACAACATTACTATTACTTATCTTGATGATGAACTGACGATTGTGACTTGCAACGAGACAACGCAACAATGGATATAGACTCAGAAGAGCATGATATACATGAAGAGGTCGTTAAAGAATTTGAGGATTTATAAAATAGGCCTAAGTCTAACTTGGACGAAACTGAGGTCGTTAACTTGTGGGATACCGAGAACGTAAAGGAATCACCATCAAAGAAGAAAGGGTACATGGAATTTCTAAGGGAGTATGAGGACATATGCACTTGGTCGTATGATGATATGACTGGTCTCAGTACATCCATTGTAGCTCACAAACTGCCAACATATCCAACATGTCCACTGGTATTACAGAAGCTCAGGAAATACAATCCCGACATGAGTTTGAAGATCAATGAAGAAGTTACCAAAGAGATCAAAGCCAAAGTTCTCAGGGTAGTGGTATATCTGACATGGATAGCCAATATTGTGCCAGTGCCGAAGAAAGATTGGAAGGTTAGGGTCTGTGTCGACTACCGGGATCTTAACCGGGCTAGTCCCAAAGACAACTTCCCCTTGCCAAATATACACATTCTTATTGAAAACTGCGCCAAGAATGAGGTGCAGTCATTTGTTGGTTGTTTTGCTGGGTATCACCAGATATGGATGGATGAGGAAGATGCAAAAAAACAACTTTCATCACACCTTGGGGAATGTATTATTACAAGATGATGCCATTTGGGTTAAAGAATGTTGGCGCCACCTACATGAGGTCCATGACTACAATTTTCCATGACATGATACATAAAGAGATTTAGGTATACGTAGATGAAGTCACTCATCAAATCCAAGAAAGCCACTGACCACATGGAAAATCTGAGGAAATTCTTCAACAGACTGAGAAGGTATAATCTGAAAATGAATCCCACCAAATGTGAATTCGGGATTCCTGCAGGAAAGCTGCTTGGGTTCATGCCAAGTCGACGAGGAATAGAACTTGATCCATCAATGGTTAAATCTATTCAAGAGTTTCCACCGCCAAGGAACAAGAATGACATGATGAGTTTTCTGGGGAGACTCAACTATATCAGTCGGTTCATAGCTCAGTCCACTACCATTTATGAACCTATCTTTAAAATGTTGAAGAAAGACGCTGCTACCAAATGGACCGATGATTGTTAGAAAAACTGTAAGATAATCAAGGAATACCCATCAACGCTGCCCATTTTGGTTCCACCCGAACCAGGTAGACCTCTATTGCTATACCTTGCAGTATTGGATGGAGCATTCAGTTGTGTTCTTGGACAACATGATGAAACGGGGAGAAAGGAGCAGGCCATCTACTATCTCATTAAGAAGTTCACCACGTACGAGGCCCGGTATTCTCTATTAGAGTGCACATGTTGTTCTCTGACTTAGGTAGCTCAGAAGTTGAAGCATTATTTCTGTGCCTGTACCACTTATCTCATATCAATAATGGTTCCACTATAGTGTATCTTCCAGAAACCCATGCCCATTAGCAATCTCGCCAAGTGGAAAATCGTGCTAAGTGAATTCGACATTGTTTACGTGACTCAGAAGGCAACAAAGGACAAGCCTTGGTGGATCATCTCGCTGAGAATCCCGTGGATGGAGAATACGATCCTTTAAAGATGTAGTTTACCGATGAAGAGGTATATTTCATTGGAGAGGATATTGTAGAATGCTATGATGGTTGGAGAATGTTTTTCGATAGGGCAGAAAATTTCAAAGTAGTTTTCGATAGGGCAGCAAATTACTGTGCTCATGTCGAGGAGGAAGCTCACGGAAAACCATAGTTCCATGACATCAAGGGGTATTTGACAATAGGACAATATCCAGAACTTGCAAACACTACTCAGAAGCACACCCTTAGACGATTGTCTAACAACTTCTTTTACAGCGGAAGAATCCTGTACAGGAGGACTCCAAATTTGGGATTACTAAGGTGAGTCGAGGTGAAGGAAGCATCCAAGTTATTAGAAGAGGTTCATGCAGGGACCTATGCTCCGCATATGAATGGTTTTAGCTTAGCAAAAAAGATACTCCGAGCAGGATATTTTTGGATAACTATGGAAACAGACTGCATCCAGTAGTTTCGCAAATGCCATCACGGTCAGATACATGTGTTAGAATATACGCTTAACGCTAGAGGGGGGGTGAATAGCGTTATGAAAAAAAACAATGTAAATTTGCGGAATTAAAAATTGCAGGAATAACGTAACTGCAGTAATTAAAAAGATAAGGAGAGAACACACCGAATTTTATCCTGGTTCACCACAACACGTGGTTAGTCCAGTCCCCGAGAGACTCTCTCGAGTTTTACACTAACTTCGTTAAGCTTACGGGTGCTTAACAAACCGTTTCACTTGCTCGTAGATATACCCTCTACAAGACTTCAACCTGCTCGAGGATACCGCACCTCAAGACTTCAAACGAAGGAACTACTTTTCCTTCTTACAACAAGGGATTAGACTATCCCTTCAAGTGTGTACAAACACTTAGCACTCACTTAAACAGAACTCTCTTGAAGAGTAGCTATGAGTAAATAAATACGCTCACGAACACAACTTAGTCAAGAGTTTGGCTCTCAAAAACTTGTGAAATGAATATAAAATGATTGCAAAGAGAGTATGTAAGCTTTATCAAGAATGTAATCAGTTGTTGTGCTTAGAAGAGTGATTTTGAGTTGTATTTATAGTGCTCAAAACACCCAAGACCGTTGCTTAATTGCCAATCACAAATTGCTGATTTTGTTATAGGATAATCGATTATGTGATTCTGCATAATCGATTATCTGCCAACGTTCAAAAATCAATCCCAGATTTTAAGCAGAATAATCGATTATCCAAATCGTATAATCGATTACCTGACAACGTTCCAAAATCAATTTCCGATTTTAATCATAATAATCGATTGTCTGATTATACATAATCGATTATTTTTCAGCGTTTGAAAATATTTTGGCAACGGTCTTTAATATAATCAATTACCAGAAAAGCCATAATCGATTATTTTACTACTTTGAAAAATCTGATGCTCACTGCCTCAACATAATCGATTATCATAAGGTACATAATCGATTATTTTGTAGCCTTGAAAAATCTGGTGAACACTGCCTTAACATAATCGATTATCATAAGGTACATAATCTATTATCTTTCAGCTTTGTAAAATCTGGTGTACACTGCTTTAACATAATCGATTATCATAAAGTACATAATCGATTATCTTACAGCTTTGTAAAATCTGGTGTACACTGCTTTAACATAATCGATTATCATAAGGTACATAATCGATTATCTTTGTCCAGATTTGAAAGACATGTTTCAAATTCATTTTGGTTAAAATGAAATGTTTGAAAATCATTTTGCTTTAAATTAAAAATGCATGGTTTGATAAAAAATGATTTTATGAGAGAAGCCAAGTCTTGAATCAATTGTCGGATCAATATCACAATTATAGAACGACTCATGTATAACTTTGTTGTTTTACTAAATCTTGATCTTTGTTTCTCTTGTGCTTGGACTTCGGCATATGTCAATGTTCCGTTCACGTCGGTTTGTCATTTATCAAAACCTACAAATATGAACACACGTTTAGTTTAGCGACTTGAGAACGTGTTTCAACAATTTCCCCCTTTTTGATAATGGCAAACCAATATCGGGATATGCATATTAATTAATTCATAATGACGATCCAAGACAAGTATATGACGATCCAAGACAAGTATATAGATATGCAACAAGTTCCCCCTCAAGTTATGAATTCCCCCTCAATTTATGCCAATATGTATATATGTGCATAGCCCATATCTTCCCCCTTTTGACATTAGCAAAAAAATAACTAACTCTTTATTGATTAAACACTATTGCAAATACATGAAAATAAAACAAAGAGACAAGACATTATTCATTCACTCGGGGAATAATCGATTGTGCGTTGAGATAATCGATTATTTCAGGAAATGTAATAACGGACATCCGAGACAGTAATAGAAAAATCGATTAACTATTTTAAGTAATCGATTATTGTCATCCAGTGACTTAACACCTGAAAAGAAATGTCAGCACAATCTATTAGGGATATGAGATAATCGATTTTTATATTTAACAGCTAAAATCCTGCAAAGCCAAAACTGTTAGATAATCGATTGTAGTGTTGTATAATCGATTATGTCAATTTTCCAGCATAATAAACATAAAACGTAAATGGGGAATAATCGATTATTGACTTTAGAGAAATCGATTATTCTGCACCAGTGTCTGATAATTCCCCTTATCTTTGGGGCGATACCTGCAAAAAAGAATTAGACGCCTCCGACGCTCAAGTTAGTAATCGTTAAAACATAAAAATGCAATGCATGAATTAGATCAACGTGGAGTCAAGAATCCCGAGTTCACTACGAATTCGGAAGAAGGACTCTTTCTCTAAAGGCTTTGTAAAGATGTTGGCCAATTGATTTTTGGTTTGAACAAATTCAATTTCGACATCGCCCTTGAGAACGTGATCTCTTATAAAGTGATGTCTGATTTCTATGTGTTTCATTCTTGAGTGAAGAATAGGATTCTTCGTCAAGCTTATAGCGCTAGTATTGTCACATCGAAGAGGGACATGATCAATACTAAGGCCATAGTCCGAGAGTTGTTGTTTCATCCAAAGGATTTGAGCGCAACAACTCCCCGCGGCTACATATTCAGCCTCGGTTGTGGAAAACGCAACACTAACTTGCTTCTTGCTAAACCAAGAAACTAAGGAGCTACCGAGCAAATGGCAAGTGCCATTAGTGCTCTTGCGGTCCAATTTGCAACCTGCAAAATCGGAATCGGAATAGCCAACAAGTTGGCATGAAGAATCTTTGGGATACCATAGTCCTACATTTATTGTTCCAACAAGATACCTCATAATCCATTTTACCGCAGTTAAGTGTGACTCCTTCGGTCATGATTGATATCGAGCGCATAAACACACGCTAAACATGATGTCCGGTCTACTAGCAGTAAGATAGAGAAGAGATCCGATCATACCTCGATACTTTTTGAAGTCTACTTCCTTACCTTTCTCATCTTTGTCAAGATGGTCGGATGTACTCATTGGGGTGGCCATTGCTTTGGCGTTGCTCATTTCAAAGCGATTTAGCAACTCCTTGCAATATTTGGATTGGCAAATGAAAGTTCCCTCTTTCATTTGTTTCACTTGTAGCCCTAAGAAGAAGTTTAGCTCACCCATCATCGACATTTCAAATTCGCTAGTCATTAACTTAGAGAATTCCTCGCATAGAGAATCATTAGTAGCACCAAAAATAATATCATCGACATAAATTTGAACTATATAATGTCATTGTTTTTATTTTTGATAAAAAGTGTGGTGTCAACTTTCCCCCTCTCAAACCCATTGTCTAAGAGAAATTTACTTAGACGTTCATACCAAGCTCGAGGAGCTTGTTTAAGACCATATAAAGCTTTCTTAAGCTTGAAGACATGGTCGGGAGATGTAAAATCTTCAAAACCGGGGGGTTGTTCAACATACACTTCCTCTTGAATAAACCCATTGAGGAAGGCACTTTTGACATCCATTTGAAATAATTTGAAATTCATAGATGATGAAAAAGCAAGTAATAAACGAATGGCTTCTAGGCGTGCAACGGGTGCATAGGTTTCTTCATAGTCAATGCCTTCTTCTTGATTATAACCCTTAGCAACTAGCCTAGCTTTGTTTCTAGTGATTATACCATTTTCTTCTAATTTATTTCGAAAAATCCATTTCGTACCTATTATGGTGTGATTATCGGGTCTTGGCACCAATTCCCAAACATCATTAAGTTTGAATTGGTTAAGCTCCTCTTGCATTGACAAAGTCCAATGCTCATCCCCAATTGCTTCAGAAATGGTTTTAGGTTCTATTTGAGAAACAAAAGACATATGTCCTATAGTATCTTTAAGAAGGTTTCGTGTACTTACCCCTTTCTCGATGTTGCCAATTACCTTGTCAAGAGGATGGTCTTTAGACGTCCTCCAAGCCTTAGGCATCATCGATTCTTCTTCTTGTGGTGGTACTTCTTCCGAAGGTTGTTCCATGACTTCATCTTGAACTTCCTTTGGATCCTCCTTTTGTACCTCGTCTTGAAGATGGATTTTCTTTAAAGCATCTGCAAGATCAACGCAAGAATCCTTTCTCGCCAAGCGAGCATCATTTTCACAAAATACTACATGAGGAGATTCCTCAACATTTTTAGTTTGGTTATTAAACACTCTATATGCTTTGCTACGTGATGAGTAACCAAGAAAAATTCCTTCATCAGATTCGCATCAAATTTTCCCAAGTTATCTTTTCTGTTGTTGTGAATAAAACATTTACAACCGAAGACTCTAAGATGGGAAAGGTTTGGTTTCCTTCCCTTATAGAGTTCATAGGGAGTTTTCATGAGTATCGGTCTAATGATCGCTCTGTTTAAAACATAGCTTGCGGTACTCACGGCATCCGCCCAAAAATATTTGGGAATTTCGGCCTCATTGAGCATGGTTCTAGCCATCTCTTCGAGACATCGATTTTTACGTTCTACCACTCCATTTTGTTGTGGTGTACGTGGAGCCGAAAAGGTATGTTCAATACCGAGTTCGTCACAAAAGTCCGCGAAGAGATTGTGATCGAACTCTCCCCCATGATCACTTCTTATGGAAGTGACGGTTGTGTCCTTTTCATTTTGAACACGTTTAAGGAAACTTTTAAAAGCTTGAAAGGCATTACTTTTATGAGCAAGAAATAACGTCCAAGTAAACCTAGAATAGTCATCAACAATGACAAAAGCATAAAGATTACCACCAAGACTTTCAATTCTAGAAGGTCCGAAAAGGTCCATGTGTAGAAGTTGTAAAGGTCTAGTGGTTGAAACAACATTTTTTGATTTAAAAGTGGCTTTTGTTTGTTTCCCTTTTTGACATGAATCACAAGTAGAGTCTTTTTCAAATTTCATGTTTGGAAGACCAAGTACTAAATCTTGTGAAACTAGTTTGTTTAAAAGATTCATATTTACATGAGCTACTCTATGATGCCATAACCACATGTCGTCTTCTTTACTCAAAAGACAATTCACATAACTTGATGAAGAATTTTCAAGATCAACCATATAAATGTTATCCATTATAAAACCACGAAGAATAATTTTAAAATCACTACGACGGATAACTAAGCATTCTTCGGAGTCAAACAATACAAGATTTCCCTTGTCACATAATTGACTTATGCTCAAGAGATTATGTTTAAGACCTTTAACAAGCAAAATATGCTTAATGGAGGAGGATTCATCCTTACCGACCGATCCAATGCCGATAATTTTTCCTTTGTTATTGTCTCCCAAAATAACATTTCCTCCTTCCTTGGGTTTTAGTTGAAGGAATTTTGATGCATCCCCTGTCATATGTTTGGAGCATCCACTATCAAGGTACCAAAGTACACTTGATCCCTTCAAACACACCTACAAAACAAATTAATGAGATTTTGGTACCCAAGCTATTTTGGGTCCTTGTGCGTAAGGTATAACATATTGGTGTGATTGCCCTGCAGTGAAATGTCTATGTCTAGTGAAGCATGCGGGAGCAATATGTCCAATTTTATTGCAATAATGACAAATGTCATTCGGATTGTGCATTCTTCTAGGATGATAGTAATTTGGGGGTCTAAAATTATTCACTCTATTTTTAGGAACATAGTTTTGATGTAGTTTTCGAAAATCTTGTCTAGGTGGTCTATACATGCCAACGTTTCTTGTAGTGTTCACTACATTTTTAGAGATATAGTTTTGATGTGGTTTTCGAAAATCTTGTCTAGGTGGTCTATACATACCAATATTTCTCCTAGCATTTGTTCTAGAATGAGATGCAATTCTAGGATTGAAATTTCTAGGTTGAGTGATGACATTTATTTTGTTTGGCCTAAGTTGAGTCTTAGGTCGTTTTGGAATGGACTCAACTTTTTCTTTTGGCTCGTGTTTGAAGCCTATACCGTGCTTAGTGGATTTCAAATTTACAAGCACTTCATTGAGATTTTTGTGTGAAGAATTGAATTTGTGCAAAGTGCTTCTAAGACTTTCTACTTCTTCCTTTAGAGATTTGCAAGAAGTACAATCCTTATTTGAGCTTTCGGGTTTATCGGCGCTTCTTTTGCCATAAAACTTGTTTTCCTCTTTTAATTTCTCATTTTCAAGAGTAAGTTTTTCAAAATCCTTTTCTTTTGAAGAAAATTGTTTTCTTAAATCTTTTATAGATTTAGAAGCGCTAATAAACTCTTTATACAACTCATCAAATGCATCTTGCAATTCTTCTAAAGTGAAATAGTTCTTAGAAGAAGTACATACCTCATTTTGATTTTCTTCATGTGCCATAAGACACAAGTTTGCGGTCTCGTTTTCTTCTCCATCACTTGATTCATCTCCGGAGTCACCTCCCCAAGAGATGTATGCTCTTTGTTTCTTGAATGGTTTCTTCTCCTTTTTGATGTTTGGACAATTTGATTTGATATGTCTGATTTCTCCGCATCCATAGCACTTCAATTGGTCGCCTTGTTGCTTACCTTTTCGTTCATACTTCTTTTGCATGAACTTGTGAAATTTCTTAATAACGAGTCCAAGCTCGAGATCTTCATCACTTGACTCCTCATCGTTTTGAGGTTGAGTAGTTGATGCTTTGAGCGCAATCTTTCTTTTCCTTTGATCATCCAAAGGAGAGTTAAGAATAGTTGATTCATAAGTTTTATGATTACCTCGTAGTCCGTCGATAGTGACGTTTGTGATGCCGATTGATTCTTGGATAGCATCGGCTTTGGAACGCCATTCCGGAGTGAGGCTTTGCAGGATTTTCCGGACAAGCTCCTTATCCGTGAATGACTTTTTGAGAGCGTGTAGGTCATTGACGATTTTTGAGAATCGTTCGAACATGTCATCTATCTTCTCGTTTTCCTTCATGTGAAACAGTTCATATTCGTGGGTTAGGAAATCAATTTTAGATTCCCTTACCTGGTCCGTACCTTCGTAGGTGATTTCTAATTTGTCCCACATTTGCTTGGCAGTGGTGCAGCATGATATTTTTTGATAGTCATCGGGGTTCACTGCACAATACATCATGTTGATTGCCTTTGCGTTGTTCTCTATTTTTCTGATATCATCGGTGTCGTATTCATCTTCCGTTTTTGGAACGAGTTCTTCTCCAACCTTTTTAGTAGGTTGTAATTCTCCATTTTTGATGATTTTCCACAGTTGGAAGTTGTTTGATTGTATAAAAATCCTCATTCTCTCCTTCCAGTAAGTGTAGTTGGTGCCATCAAAAAGTGGTGGCCTTGTGAAGCATTGTCCTTCACCTAGTCCTGCATAAACACTACGAGTAGAAGCCATGGAAAGTTTCTCTTAAACTGTTAAGTCTTTCAGAGAGTATGGCTCTGATACCAATTGTTAGAATATACGCTTAACGCTAGAGGGGGGGGGGGGGGTGAATAGCGTTATGAAAAGAAACAATGTAAATTTGCGGAATTAAAAATTGCAGGAATAACGTAAGTGCAGTAATTAAAAAGATAAGGAGAGAACACACCGAATTTTATCCTGGTTCACCACAACACGTGGTTAGTCCAGTCCCCGAGAGACTCTCTCGAGTTTTACACTAACTTCGTTAAGCTTACGGGTGAATAACAAACCGTTACACTTGCTCGTAGATATACCCTCTACAAGACTTCAACCTGCTCGAGGATACTGCACCTCAAGACTTCAAACGAAGGAACTACTTTTCCTTCTTACAACAAGGGATTAGACTATCCCTTCAAGTGTGTACAAACACTTAGCACTCACTTAAACAGAACTCTCTTGAAGAGTAGCTATGAGTAAATAAATACGCTCACGAACACAACTTAGTCAAGAGTTTGGCTCTCAAAAACTTGTGAAATGAATATAAAATGATTGCAAAGAGAGTATGTAGGCTTTAGCAAGAATGTAATCAGTTGTTGTGCTTAGAAGAGTGATTTTGAGTTGTATTTACAGTGCTCAAAACACCCAAGACCGTTGCTTAATTGCCAATCACAAATTGCTGATTTTGTGCTAGGATAATCGATTATCTAATTCTGCATAATCGATTATCTGCCAACGTTCAAAAATCAATCCCAGATTTTAAGCAGAATAATCGATTATCCAAATCGTATAATCGATTACCTGACAACGTTCAAAAATCAATTTCCGATTTTAAGAATAATAATCGATTGTCTGATTATACATAATCAATTATTTTTCAGCGTTTGAAAATATTTTGGCAACGGTCTTTAATATAATCGATTACCAGAAAAGCCATAATCGATTATTTTACTACTTTGAAAAATCTGATGCTCACTGCCTCAACATAATCGATTATCATAAGGTACATAATCGATTATTTCGTGGCCTTGAAAAATCTGGTGAACACTGCCTTAACATAATCGATTATCATAAGGTACATAATCGATTATCTTTCAGCTTTGTAAAATCTGGTGTACACTGCTTTAACATAATCGATTATCATAAAGTACATAATCGATTATCTTACAGCTTTGTAAAATCTGGTGTACACTGCTTTAACTTAATCGATTATCATAAGGTACATAATCGATTATCTTTGTCCAGATTTGAAAGACATGTTTAAAATTCATTTTGGTTAAAATGAAATGCTTGAAAATCATTTTGCTTTAAATCAAAGATGCATGGTTTGATAAAAAATGATTTTATGAGAGAAGCCAAGTCTTGAATCAATTGTCGGATCAAGAACACAATTATAGAACGACTCATGTATAACTTTGTTGTTTTACTAAATCTTGATCTTTGTTTCTCTTGTGCTTGGACTTCGGCATATGTCAATGTTCCGTTCACGTCGGTTTGTCATTAATCAAAACCGACAAATATGAACACACATTTAGTTTAGCGACTTGAAAACGTGTTTCAACAACAAGTATAGATAAAAAAGGTGCCTCCGAATGAGCTTACTGCGACAAGCTCACCATGGTCGTTCGTCACTTGGGGAAGGATGTCATCCGACCTATAAGCCTGCCGCATCAAATGGGCATGGGTTCATTCTGGTGGCCATTGATTATTTCACCAAATGGGTTGAAGCATCATTATATAAAGCAGTAACCATGAAAATTGTGGCAGATTACGTCTGTAACCGTATTGTTTGTCGGTTTAGAATTTCGGAATCAATCATTACTGATAATGGTTCCAATCTCAAAAGTGACTTGATGAAAGCAATGTATGAAGCATTCAAGATCAAACACAAGAACTCTACAGCCTACATGCCTCAGATGAATGGAGCTATAGAAGCAACAAACAAGAATATCAAGAAAATACTAAAGAAAATGATAGAGAAACATAAGCAGTGACATGAGAAACAATCATTTTCTCTATTGGGATACCGCACCACAGTTCGCACATCAACCGGACAACTCCATATATGTTGGTTTATGGTACAGAGGCCGTCATTCCCGCTGAGGTGGAAATTCCCTCCTTGAAGATCATACAGGAAGTAGAACTTGACGATGCAGAATGGGTAAAGAGTTGCTGCGAGGAGTTGGATCTTATAGATGGGAAGAGAATGAATGCAGTTTGCCCTGGTCAATTGTATCAGAACAGAATGTCCAAAGCTTTCAACAAAAGATTCAAGCTGAGGAAGTTTACACTGGGGAAACTGGTGTTAAAGAAACATTTTCCGCACCAAGATGAAGCCAAGGGGAAATTCTCTCCCAGTTAGCAAGGTCCGTACATGGTTCACCGGGTCCTAACAAGAGGAGCTCTCATACTTGCAAAAATTGACGGAGAAGTCTGGCCAAAAACAATCAATTCAAATGTTGCCAAGCATTATTATGTGTAATCCTTTGTGATTTATTTATGATGTAATTTGAACTACGCCTGACATGATTCCCATTTAAGAGAGGATATGTAGGCATCCCTATGAGTTCGCTCACAATTTAATAAAATTTATATCTCTCCCCATTATTGGAAACTGGGGTAGAACTTTGAGGAGGGACCTCAAAATTCCGAAGTTATTTTTTAGTCATTCATAGCACACAGCCGTCGGAAGCGCCGTCCCAATAAACTGGGGCAGAATTTTGAGGAGGACCCTCAAAATTCCGGAGCAAGAGAAGTTGCAATGTCTTGAACCGCGCCGCAGTCGTCAGTTCATCTAAAAGAAAACTATTTTCGATTGTATATTTAGATTATATTTTTTTACTAAATAATGCATGACTATTATTGGAATTGCTTGGTTTAGAAACACTACCCCAACGAAAGCACAACGTGGAGCATGGCGAGAAAAGGCTGCGGGAAGATGAACTAACCTTCCCTTTCAATACAAAACTCACAATTTTCCGTGGATGCAGGTACTCAATTTGCAATATCATTGGATATATTTATGCACTCATACTTTCTCAAGAATTCATCTTCTCAGAATCATCACCTATTCAGAATTTCTATACGTGCACGACATCCCAGCAGCCACAATGATGCAGTCAGCTATCAGCTATCATCTTCCAGCTAAGAGATTTCATTACTGTTGTCCTTTTATTTCTTGCATTGCATAAGGCTACATTTTGAGACTAAGCACTATCTCCATCTTTATTTTCTGCATAAGGCTACCTTTCTGCCTTCTGAGGTTAAGCTCTACCTACATATGCATTTCCTGCATTGCATAAGGCTACCTTTCTGCCTTTTGAGATTAAGAACTGTCTCCATCTACATTTTTTGCATAAGGCTACTCTTTTTCCTTCTGAGGTAATATATACCTCCATCCTACATCTCGTCGTAGTAAATAAGGTTACTCTTTTGCCTTCCGGGACTAAGCATTGTCTCCATCTGCATTTTCTGCATAAGGCGACCTTTTTCCTTTCGAGGTTAAGCTCTACCTCTATCTACATTTCCTACACTGCTTAAGGCTACCTTTCTACCTTTCGAGACTAAGCACTGTCTCCATCTGCATTTACTAAGCACTATTTCCATCTGCATTGCATAAGGCTACCATTTTGCCTTATGAGACTAAGCACTATCTCCATTTGCATCTCTTCGCATTGCATAAGGCTAATTTTTTTGCCTTCCGAGACTAAGCACAGTCTCCATCTCCACATTCTCGCATTGCATAAGGCTACTCTTTTGCCTTTCGAGATTAAGCTCTATCTCCATCCTGCACAGCTGAAATATCGCCACCTCTGTATTAAATTATGTACCGGCTGAAATATCGCTGCTTCTTATCTTACATGGCTAAAATATCGCCACCTTTCATTTACGTCTTGAATCGATTGAACGATCGCCACCTTTGACATCTTATGGGCTGAAGATCGCCAAATTGTCCAAAGGCATCATTGTTCAGAGGTACCTTTCATTCCATGGCATGCGAATCCTCTAGTATACGCTTCATGGCCCAGGATGTCATGGTCTGAGGACGTCATCCAACCTGTCCAAAGACAACATTCATGATCCAATGGGAACTTGCATCACGTTTAAATCTATGCACAATATATGTTTGTATTGCTCAGTTGCAGGTACTCCGGATAGCAACGACTATCTCAGCAGGAGCGATCTCTCTTCCACAGCCTAAACATTGCGTCCGCCTTTTGAATCTCCATCGGCATATTCCGTCAATGGACCCCGAACTACATATATGATTTCTATAAGACTAGGGATATGGAGAATCTTAGGAACCAGAGCTCGGTCAAAATTCTTTACAAATCACCTCTTTCAGTCAAAATTGGCCATCATATCTTTACCCGATAACTCTTTCATCCTTTTCGTGTAAAAAGGGGCAGTTGTTGATACCCAATATTTCCCTAGGTATTTTTATACTCAAAATACTTTTTAAATAACATATATATATATATATATATATTCATAAATTAGCATACCCAAATATTTTGGTATTTTTTCAAACTTCTATAGATTTTCAAAACCAATTTATTGTATATTTTAATACTACAAAATTTAATAATCATTCCCAAAATCATCATTTTTGGTGAACAATTTATTTTATTCTCATATTTACACCAAAATATAATTTAAGTGATTTTTGCATATTTTTACACATTTGTTTGGTATTTTTAAAGCTAAATTGCATATAATTGCAATGATAGTATATTTTACAATTAGGAGCATTTTATAATTATAAAACCATTTCTAGTATTTTGTAGATAATATTTATATATTTTTAATTAGTTCAGTGCTTTTAATTTGTTTTAAAATCATCGTAACTTTTTTTATAAAATAAAAAAAGGAAAAACTGGCTATTTAACGTTTAGCCTCATTTTATTGCAGTTATAGCTCATTTGGATTTTAATTTTAGCCCTCAATTTACCCAATCCTAACCCCAATTGGACCAACCCATATTTCAATTAACCAACCCGATCCAGCTCTGGTTTAATCTGAGTCGTTAATCAAATGAGATCAACGGCCCAAATTTGATTTCCTTAATTAAAATCCTAACTACCCCCTTGACCCTTCATATCCACGAGACTCTCTCTCTCTCTCTCTCTCTCTCTATATATATATATATATATATATATATATATATATATATATATATATATATATATATATATATATATATATATATATAGTCTTTACCTCTCACTTCTCTCTAGAACCTTCTGGTTCTCTCTTATTCTCCGATGAACTCACCGCCTCTCAGACAACCTCTAGCCTCATCTCTTTCAACCACCAGCCACTGTGAAGCCTTACCTCATTGATTCCCTCTATCTTTGAGGCCCCAAGAGCCTCAACCATGCGATATTGTCACTGAAGCTTCGCCTGGTTGTCTCCAACCTTTCTCCGATGGATTTTTGTTCGATGGTGCTATGAACACCACTATTGCTGTGTTTCACAGCCATGTTTCTCTTATCTCCCACTGGTTACTTATAAAACCCTAATCTCTACCCAACCTCTCAAATCTCTGTAGTTTTTACGATTTTTTAACTCACACTTTTGTATTTTACACTACTATCTACTCGATCTTTACGATTGTTCATATTTCAAACGTTTTGTTCCCATTTTTTTCGAAACTAGGGTTTATGAACCCCTTTTATAAATCACTTTATTTTTGATTTTTGAGTATTGACTCGTGTTTCTCAGTACTATTTTTAAACATTTTTCTTAAGTTTCATCAAACCCTAACTTTGTATGATTGTGTTTGCATATTTGCACGTTTGTGTATTCTTCTGGGTTCTTCTCCAAATTCCATGCTCTTTACTTTAATCTCGTTGTTAGTGTTTCATTCCCCTACCATTCTATGTTCTTCGCTTAAATCTTCTCTGATTTCTTACATGAGGATTTTATACTAATCATCCGAGCCCTCTTTGAGACTGTGATACTTTCTTTGAAATTGTTATTCTGTGTATTTTTCCCTATAGTTTGAATTGCTTCCTTAAATTGTGGGATACTTTCCTCGATTAATACTAATTTCCTAGGTCTTCAATCTCGTTCATTATTTTGAAAATTATTTCCCTGAATTATAGTGGTATTTTTCTCAATATATGTGCACAAATTTGTTGATTGATTTGCCTAACCTATTTCCCTAATTAGAGTTTCATGTACCTAGTCTTTATTGAATACTATATGTTACCCTGTTTCCTTATGTTATTATACCATACTTTGTGATTTCTTTCCTTTGAAATGACTGATTTTTACCATTGATTTGTATTCCTTAATTACAGGGAAGTCCATATACTAATTTGATTGAGATTGATGCCAGTTCCTTAATTAAAGGTCTACTGCTTTATTTTTTACTTGTATTCAGTACAATGAATACCCCCATTCTCTTTAAAGACACAGTAGTCTTCTGACTTACACACACCAATTTCAAAATCTCTCTTGCTCTCTTGCTCTTGTTCTGTATTGTTGTTCTCTACTCCTGCTCATTATCACCCGGTTGAAAGCCAAGTCCAATATAGTGTTACTACTTTGTGTTTGAATCATGCTTTGCTCTTTTACTAGTATGTCTTCTATTGGATTTACAGTTTCCAAAACAACATGTTTTGATGTGTATTGCACTTCCTCTTGTTTATTTTATGCTTTTACTTATGGTTCTAATCCCACCCTTGAAATTCAGGAAATGGTCGGACTATAGCTATTATTTGTTCATATATATTATAAAAAAGATCGTCGAATGGATCCGTAGTCTGCTCAAAACTCGGTAGCACGGGGAAATCCGCTTGGGTGATAGGTAAATCCATCATAGGAGTAAGCTGCACTGTTGTAGCCACTTCTGTATCTATACCGGCTTGAGCAGCCGAAATATTGATACTAGGATATTGGGGATCGACTGAAACACTCGAAGATGCACATTTGGGGATTTGACGATAAAGATCGGACAACGATCTCACTTTCCTCCTCATATTCGATTTGACTTATGTTCATTCGCTCTTGTTCTCATTGCAACTAGCATGCCTCTTTGTTAGTTCATTAAAATGACTATCTTTCCCTCAATTCAGCATGCCTACTGCTTCCCTTATTTGCTTAATGCATGTTCCCCCTTACCCCTAACCAAGTACAGTATCAACATGCAACCCTGAACCTATTTGGTATGAAATGTTTGGACTGTATTAGTTTTGAAGGTATTTTTCTCTGATGTCTATGTATTTGCAATTGTGCTCTTACATGTGAACTACTTGTCCCCTTCTCCCCTGTCCTCTTTTTGTGCTTGCTTCCCTGGACTACGTGTGATATTCTAGTCTGAGATTGTCTTACTCAACTTCTTACAAGAACTATCACACTCTTCTATTGTTTTCTTTCAAGAACTGATTTTAAATGGATCACTTTTAAAACTATTTTCTCATCCCAACTCAATTTCTTAAAAAACTCTATCACAGACTCTCACTACTCTGGGAGATTAGGTTCTACCCCCTTAGTGTAAGCATTGCTTTGGGTACCTTTTAGTGCTCACTAAACTTTAATTCACGAGGTTGGTAATTTCACACTGCACTTGTTTAATATTTTTGGTAAATGTTTGGGTGCTGGTATTTGTCAGGGTCCCAATAGGGCCCTGGAGAGCTTTGTTGCACCCAGACCATGGCTGTGAAACTCGAATGAAGTGAGGTTGGAAGATTGGGCCTGGTTGAAGGCTCCCTATAGAATAACTTCTTATTTTATTCTTTACTATGTAATTCAGCTGTCTTGATTTGTAATAATTTGTAAACGAATGATTGGGGCTATAGTGAAATTGGGTAAGGTTATGCATGCTTAGTTTAAATTTATGGGTAGAAAACATGTTTGTAGGACTTTACTTACTTATTTGTGCAATAGATATCATGTATAGGACATGCATCTCATATAGTAGTAATCCTATTTTAGACTCTTTACTTTCAGCTTGTTGTCTTACTCATTTCGTAATCACGACTAGCTAATGACTAATGAATAACTATTAAAGTAAGTGGTGCATTCTCACTGGCATTTAGAGACCATGTTTTAGGACTTTTACGTGCATTAGACACCATGTTACTTAGGACTTTTATTTTGTATGAGTTGCAATTTGCGAAATGCCTCACCAGTATGTTTAATCTAATAATACAAGTTTGGTTAATTGTGTCCATTAAAAACTGGGATTAATATGCATGATCACCTTTTAAGACAAGTAGGCAATACAGATGACGCCTAGGAAAGCTTTAGCCCTAATAAAATCGATTAATCATGTTTTACCAGCTTCAGACTACTCAGTCTCTTTTAACTTCTGAAATCTGTTCCTCGTTTTCCTCTCTAAAGTTTACTCTGTTTCGATTAAAACTCCAGTCCCATTTTGAGATAATCTCAGAATCGTGCATCTGTTCGATCATCTTTTCTACTGGGTTGTTTTGGTTGTCCAAAATCGCGCTATTTTAATTTATTGTATGACTTGTCAGGTTACTGCATCTTTAATACCACTACTATATTTTCAAAGTATGTTTTAACAATACTTTTACTAATTCCTAAACTGCTGCATACTTACAACCGTCTTTATTTATACTTCTAAAAATCAAACATTCTTCGGGTTACTCAGTTTTAATTAAACCTTCTTCTTTAACTGAATCTTACCTCTTTCCGTCATTCCTAATTTATTAAAACTTTTGTCTTTGAGACTTAAAATGTGTTAAAAGATTTGCTAACTACATGCTTACTCGTGGAGGAATTTGTGAGCCTCTTATTTGGCTTTGTATGTTTCCTTTATGTGTAGTCCTATTTGTTATGTATGTTGCCCAGATGTTTGTCCTTTAAACCTAAGGGTTCAGCCTCGACCTTACCTTGTAGTAATAATTGATCCTAAATACCCTCTAGGACCTATAAGAGGGGACGTGTAATAGCATGCAATAAGCATTCAAGACCAATCCACGCGTTTAAATAACCTTTACGGGGTGTGAAGGGTAAAATATGGAGATGATGACCGATAAGCTAATATCACGTGCGACCCCTCTTTGAGGAGTGATTGCTGCGTATTGCATTGAAGTGATTCGTATTAATCATAAACCTAGGACCCCCTTCCCTTTACTTGCTTTATCTTTTTTTTTTCTTCGTAAAACTCTTTAAATCTTTTTAAATTCGGCCTTCTCTACTTTCATATGTTTCAACCTAATTTCAATATTTATGCATGTCTTTATTTGAGCCTTGATTGTTTAGTTATAAAGTCACAATTGTAATATGGTCGGCACCACACTAGTAGATCTTGAGATGTGCCTAACACATTCCTCTCGAGATAGTTACTAGATCTTACCCGAACTCTAGTTTCTTCAAATCAAACCCTTCTTAAAGTGTCCGGATGCACTATAATCATTAGGTGGCAACTCTCTAATTCCAAAATCCAATTCTCGAAAGGGAATAGAGTTGTCCTCCCAAATATCGTAAACCCGATTTCGACACTTAGAAAAAAGGGGCATCGACAGTATCGACAAGCCTCTAAGAATATAATTTTCATAAAGGTCGGGATAGAGTACCACTATACATAATAGTACACGTCTAAATCATACTAACCAAAAAAGCAACTCTGAAGCAAATTTAGCGTACCAACATCTTCCGCTAAGTTGATAGCCTACTTGGAGGGCTCTTGACCTGTTTATCGGCACCTTCGGGTATGAAACACAGCGTCCCCAAGCAAAAGAGATGTCAATACGAATAATGTACCGAGTACGTAAGGCATATAAATAGTACATAATAGACATGAAAAAAATTGAGTAAATGCCCCAACCTGTAAGTTACATGTCGTGCATAGTTACATGTTTCATAACTTTATCATGCCTCTGAGGGCATCCCATCATATCATCTCGGCCATTATAGGCAAAATCATCAAGGTATTCCAGCTGATCAGGTGGTGGTGCGTATATAACGCCATGACCTTTCCCATATATATATATATATCACAAAATCTCTCGGTACGTCATAAGAGCATTATTCCTCTGATTTATATCATAAAATAAATTTTATCAACTTATGTATTTTTGAGACCTATGAACAGATGATAGAATAAAATGACACATGGGGAATCAAGAACATAAGAACCCATAGTATTTCTATGAATATAGTCATTTATGGAAGTTGTGTGTTTGCTTATTTCGTTCGTGTCATGTAGATCATGCAAAAAAGAAAGAAGAGATAGCCTTAATATACCCGGAGTAGAAAAAAAATCGTATAATATTTTTGGAAAAGGTTAAACCGTGCAGCGTTTGAACCACATAATTTTATGTTGCTAAGGTTCTAATAATTCTTGTTGGAATGGCTAACGTTCTAATGTGAAGTGTTGTATTCCAAATTAAAAGTGTTGCTATTTGGAAAATAAATTCACGTTCCTATGCTCCTTGGATTAGAAGTTGATTATATTGTAATATTCTTGGCAGAATCTTTCCAAAGGATTAGAAAGAGAGTTGAGTTAGGGAATTATCCTTAACTTTAGGTGTCTTCCTTGAATTAATGCTTGGTGTCACATTTCTTTCAAAGTGTGACATCTTGCATCCTTTAGCGCTTAGTCATTAAAGGGAAAGGGGTTACTTTCCACATTGGGGAAAAAGGTTAAATCTTATCTCACTCTTTTATTAATTACCCAATACATAATGAATTACCTACATAATAAAGATTTATCTCGAATTACTTAAAATATTATTCACTTTTAACATACTTTATATACCTCACTATCATGGTCATGTGGTATCTTGTATGGAACTAGTCCATAAATATGGGGTATTATAGCTTGGTCCGTATTTTATTCCAAAATTTCCAAACTTCGACTGAACTCATTTTTTTCAATTTGCTTACCATCTCACCTTCGGGAATTAACTTATCACTTGTTCGAAATAGCGTAATACTTATAATCCCAAAATACATCTCATTCCCGAACTTACGTCGATTAACTTACGATGAAACCATAAAATACAAAAATACGAAATATAACATCTCATTTCCGAGCTTATTTCAACTTACTTATGGCGTACTTCCATGTAGGAAAACATGGGGTGTAATCATTCCCCCATTTGGAACATTCATCCTCGAATGTTAAATGATGCACTTATTATTCTCATAACCCATAGCTCTAGCAAATACTTTAATACTTTTCTTTCCATTTAGAAAAATGTTCATTGAATAAATCCAAAGGCCAGGGCATTCCCTCCTTTAGGCCTCTTTCCCACACCATGACTTGTGATCAAAATCATTCCAATATCGTAACTGTTGCTACATTTTGTCATGCAACCTCTACGATACTGACCTTGTAAGTGAGCCTATGCGACTCTTTCCTCCTTTTCTCTCAAGCTTTTAACCAATCTCTAGGCCTTGCTTTGTAAATATATATCGAGCTTAATAAGATGCATCTCTGGGAATTTAAATGTATACTAATGTTCTTCACTCAGTACTTTGCAGAACTTGCTAATATTGCTATATCTTATTTTATAGACTTGGTTATCCATTTGTATGATTTTACTGCATCTACGTAGGTCATACTATACCATAACTCTTACTTTGATTTGTCTTTATTGAGGTTTGCAACCAACCCGAAGTTACTCTCGTTGCTTATCCTTAAGACTGATGGTCTAACCTCACCTCATACTATTGAACTTTATTCTATCCACTATTGATTCATCTTAATGTTGATCTATCATCTACCACTGACAACTTGATCTCTTATGTAACACTGCAACTAGAGCTCACGCCTCATTAGGGACATATGATAGTAATTAGATTGATCCACCTAGGGGTGATACTATACTTCCATAACCGTATTTTATAGCATCCCAATATGACTCACGTTACATGTGTATTTTAATCCTATATAATTTATGAAATCCTCTTCATGTCATTACTCCAATGAAGACCCAAATGTCATCCTTTACCTATCACAATCACACCTTCATTCTACTCTAGATGCTATTAGTCTTAGATTCTTTTGAGTTCATTCAGGCTATACTGAACTTTCTGTAACTTAGAGAAACCATTAGTTCTCTTGTTTTCATGGGCTTAAGCTCAAGGACTTATCCATTCTCATCACCTTGTTACTCGACCTTTCTCATCCTTACTCATGTCATAAAACCTCGTCTCTTTACTTTACTTTAGCTTGCGATCTCTACATATCTATTTATACTATTCGCAACCTTCCTTTAACTTGCTTGCACCATAGATTCCCTTATGTTATTCTAGAACATTAAACGAGACATCATATCATCTCTAACTCTTCTTTACTCTCTTAGCTAAATCTCTCAGTACCTAGAAACCATAGACTAGAAGATATGTCACTGATGATGCCTTTATCATTCCTGAATATTGAATCCCCTTGATTCTAGCCTTCTATCCGGAGTATGGACGATTCTCAATCTCTTAGTGTTGAGTATCTCATACATTGTTCATCTTTAACTTACTTGCCTTAAAGTCTCACATCACATCTTCTATCTCTTCATGACCTCCCCTCCACATAGGTATAATTCAAATCCACGTCTTGAACTTATATTATAATACATGCACCTTTTTACACAATCTCATGAGAGCTTCATACAAACTTCTTATGAGGTTGGGACACTTCTAATTGGGTTTATCGTAGAGCCGTTATAGAATATGGTTGTAGTACTATTTATCTTGTACCTATGATATTAAGAGTGATTCTACAATGTTCTCAATCATGATGTCTATACTTTCCGAGTCCAATAAGAATACTCTAAGTTTTTTGGTTGATGTAACTCTTTAGTTTCCTCTACCTCTTGATTAGCCTTTATGTAGTCTTAAGCTATCTTCCGATCTGTGGCTTATGACATTTAGTTATTACTTCAGACTTTCATGAACGCTATGGAAAACCATGATACAATCTTTTAATGATTCAATCCTTTGTATATAACCTGGACCAAATTCCTGCTTACAACTTATACAGAGTCTTCTATGGCTGATCATTAATCAAATAATTCCTTTCGTTATATTTTATGTTTCTTCAAATATAAGCAATTGCTTTTATTGGTCTTTTTACCTCCTGTTGCGTGCATACTTAGCTTATTTGAGTTCTCACACATGCCGAAATTTTTGTGCAACTCATATGGTCTGGAATATTACTTTTGATCTTACTCCCTGCTCATTAGACATGATAGGAGCCACTTTATTTCGGAGTGCATACAATTTTGTGGTAAGACTGTCGTTATACAACCATTTCCTTTTTAGATCATTGTGCTTCAGTTGAAGCCTCCTTCCTTATTTCCTCAGCTAGCCTTTCATTGTAGTACTTAAGGGGGATCCTCTGGCTCCTGTAAGGCTAACAGAATTTTTGATGTTCTTCCTCACCTATGACTACCAATATTTACTTATTTCCATGCCCTTGTGCTTGTAGGGTTACTTCTGAATTAGTATTTCGACTGACTTCCTACTGGTACTATTTTTTATTTTTGTAATACTCATACAATATATTTATCTATCCCAACTTCTATCCGAATATTTCTCAAGGATCACAGTGTCATAACTGCGAGGCTGAATTACCCATATTGGGTTTCCCTATGTTTATCTTGCACGATCTGTAGATTTGTCTGTATCCTCTTGTCTAACCATATCTAGGCTCTTCCCGAATCAACTACTAACTACTTGTTGGCCCATTCCTGTATCAATATTCCGCGTAATCTTTTTTGGGTTATTTCCTTTGTCTTAACTTTCTCTCGTACTGGCTTCTTATTACACAATAACATCTCGGGCAGGAACCCTTACTTCCTCTCCTTGATGTTGTGTTTGCATAATGCTCTAGTATCGCAGCATATCAGTAGGCTTTGAATAAGTACAATCTCATCCCTTTTTATTTTATTGCATTCTTCCATTACCATTCCATAATTACTAAAAATACTTAATTATGACTTAATGCCACATCAATCCATATTCCCCCATTTAGAGAAGTACTAATATTTAGCGCTATGACGATCTAACTATAGATGCTTTACCTCTTCATTATTGGCATCTTCTCACATTATAAATGACTCTTACTCGCCTTGCGGTAATCTTTTTCAACTAAGCAACTTTGCTCTCATTGCTTGCTTTAGGGAAGCGTCTTCCAGAGTGACCATTATCTGAATTTCTCATGAATCTTCCTTTGTTGTCCATTCTATTATCGCCGATGTTGATATTCAATATTTCTTTGTATATTTTTAAATATAGATAAGTAACTTCAAACTAGCATATATATATATATATATATATATATATATATATATTAACATGCACAAGGTGTTTATAATTTTTCCCATAATTTTAAGGATTTAAATTGATTTATTTTCTTTCCTTTTATTCATATAATCCCCTGTAATTATTTCTCAAATTATTGTTATGTTGATTTATTCATTTGACCACTATAATTATGCAAAATAGTGTTAATATATTTTTTTTATGTATTTTTTATAATTACATTTGGTATTTTTATGCTAAATTGCATATAATTTAGTGTTAGCCATTTAAAGTATAATTACATTTTATATGCGTAAAATTGATCCCTATATTTTAAAATGATAAATTACATATTTTACTTATTTTGGTATAGAAAATTATTTTCAGAAAACTATTTATTATTTATTATAAATTAAGTAGGGAAATGGCTATTTAAATTATAGCCAGATTTGGCTTTCAATTGTAGCCCAAATTGAACCCATTCCCCAGCCTAAGTTCACACCCAATTAACCCGGCCCAGACCCTATATACACCTACCCAAACTTGAAATCCATCTACCTGGTCAAATCATGACCGTTGATCTCCCAGATCAACGGTCCACACGAGCCCTTTCCTTTTTTAATTCAAAAGACCACCTAACCCTACCTTATCTTCAAACCCCCGCTGCCTTTAGATGCACTCGTCTTCTCTCTTCTCTCAACCTAACCCTAATCCCTCTTCAATAGCGGCCTCCTTCTCCGGTCTTCTCTAGTGGCCACATTTCAACCCCAAGCCTCCATTGGTTCCTCCATCGCCTTGCTCATCATCGCTGAGGCCTTCAAGGGCCCTTGGCCATCCTGACTTGTATCTAGCGTTGTTGTTTTTTGAAGTTCATGTCTTTTACGGTGTGATTTTGGACAAAATCACACTATATTTGTTATGATCTATGAAGTTCTAAGCAAGTTCTTCTATCTCTACTTGGGTTTCCATTGAAATCATAATTTTCTTTTGTATCTCTTAGATCTGGGCCATTTTAAAATGATTTGGGCATGTTCCTTCTATGTTCTACACTATTCTCAAACATCTTTAAAAAAATCATTAACCTTCAGCTGTTTTTACATTTTTTAAAGTTAGGGTTTCTCGGAGTTTCTTTTAAAATTGTTTAAATTGATTTTCTTTATATTTAAACCTCTTTCCTTTGCCTACCTCAACTAATTCTGTGTTTTTATCCTCATCTATGTTGAGAACCCTATTCTTGGTCTTAACCCTGGGTTCTGATTATGTATTTGACGATTTGTTCGTCTAATATGTGTGCTTGCTTGTTTCTCCTGAATCCCTGTGTTCTGTGTGATTTTTTACCCTACTATGCCCATTAGGGTTTCTAATTTCTTCTTCTTCCGCCTATACTATGTTTATTCTATTAACTCTTCTAGTCAGTGCTATGTTCTATACGAATCCTTGATTTAGTGTGATTTTTACCCTACTGTGCTATTAGAGTTTTTGATTTTATATGTTATTTCCTATTGTTTGTTTATTCTATTTATTCATAGAATGTTATGTTTTTCCCTTAAAATCAGTACTATTATCCATCCGAATCCTTGTTTCCCTATGATTGATATCTTTCTAATCTCTTGTGATATTCTTTACCGATTTTCAACCTCTCAGTCATTTTCTTGCCTTACTTTATAGTCGATTATGCTGTCAACTGACTCTTATGTTATTTCCTTAATTGGAATATTATGTACCTAGCCTTAATTGCATGTTCTATACTTGCACTATGCTGAAATCATTTCCTTATGGGTTATATTTCATGTCTTATGTGATCTCTTTCCTTATCTATCTTTACCGTTTGAAATTAGCTCTCTTAATTAAGGGAGTACTTCTACTAATCTTGTACTAATTGATACCTAGTTCCATAATTACTGCTTGATTTTGATTCTTACCTTATTATTCTACCTAGTTTCAAAATATTATATAAGATCTCTCATTAACTCACACAACACAGGAAAACTTAGTTGAAAAAACCATTTCTCATAATTAAAACATTTTGGTCTCACTCTCTCCCTCTTGTGCTACTTGGTATTGTTAGGATTTATGCCCGTCACTAGAGGAGGGGGGGGGGGAGTGAATAGTGCGGCACGAGAATATTGATAAATATTGCGGAATTAAAAATTGCAGGAATAAAATAAATTCGGTAATAAAAATAGCAAGGAAAGAACACATCGAATTTATCCTGGTTCACCACAACTTGTGGTTAGTCCAGTCCCTGAGAGACTCTCTCGAGATTCCACTAACTCCGTTAAGCTTTCGGGTGCCTAACAAACCGTTACACTTGCTCGTAGATGTACACTCTACAAGACTTCAATTTGCTCGAGAATACCGCACCTCAAGACTTCAACCTTGCTCGTGGATACCGCACCACATGACTTCAATCACTAAGACTTAGGGTACTTAGCGAACCCGACAATCAATGAGAAGATATGTTCTTCTCAAACACCTTTCTCTTTTACAACAAGAACTCTCTCAAAAGAGTAGATAAAGAGATACAAATTTAGCTCTATGAACAACTCAAAGTTGTCTCTCAAATGGCTCAACAAAAGCTCTAAAATGATGCTCAAATAATGTCAATATGTATATCAATATTGGGAGGTGTTGTGTTTTTAAAATCAGCTCAAAAGACCTCTTTTTATAGGTGAAAAATGGTGTATGTCCGTTGCTTAATTGGCAATCAATTATGCTGATTTTGTGCCCAGATAATCGATTATTCAGTATCTGATAATCGATTATTCTCCAACGTTCAGAAAATCAGAAGCTGATTTTCTGCTGAATAATCGATTATCTGATACTGCATAATCGATTATTCTAAGGCAGTGTTCAAACACTGGCAACGGTCTACAGCATAATCGATTATGCATATACTGATAATCGATTATTCTGAGGCAGAATTGAAAACTTACTTCAAAAACCATTTTGGTTAAGATGAAAACTTTAACATCATTTTGTTTGAAGTATTTAAAATATGTTTATGATAAATATGATTTAATAAAATATGTTTATGATAAATATGATTCAATAAAATGATTTTATGCATATTTATGATGACCTATGTTGAGCCAAAAGACGAGATAACTTAAGCGTTGCTCTTACATTTGTTCTACCTAACGACCTACGCCTTGGGTCTTCGGTCTTGAACATTGAGCTCGTCTTTCGCTTTTCCATTGCAATCCGTTCATCAATATGCTTCTTGGCATTCAAGCTTGATTGTTTGTCATATAATGTCGTTGTTTGACACTTGACTTCATTGTTTGTCATTCATCAAAACCTATACCTGAAAATCATGCTCATACAACCAAAGCGCACATATCATAGATTGAGTGATTTTCTACAATTTCTCCCTTTTTGGTAATGACAAACAACAGGAGAGATGCATATCGAATTCTCGAATTCCCCCTAACTTCATGCTATATATCAACATACAATTCATGCAAACAATTCAATATAATTCCCCCTTAATTAAAGCATACTAGAATGTGAAGACATTCCCCCTTATTCGATGCATATCGCCTAAATTCTTCCCCCTTTTGGCATTAGCAAAAAGGGTATACCAATTGTTATCAAAAAGTCCAAGCATGCTTATCCCGTAACCTGCTCCCTTATTTGAATTTAACTGTCTATTTTTTTAAGAATTTATGATATTTTTGTTGCCCGAAAACTGACTTCTCTCTCTGTTTCCTTTTTTCCTGTAACTATCTTTCAATTATTTAAATACTATATTTAAATTTTCTTGAAAATACTTGACTACATGTTATTAATTGTTGCATAAATTATGCTCTGCATCATATTCCACTCGTGCGTATCAAATCTTATAGAAATTCTTTAATGTGTGGTTGCGCTCTTCCTATTTACTACCCCTAAATTTGAAAAGGCTAATTTGCGGGAAAACCAGTCGATCAGCGGTGCAGTCGACAGTTCTGTCACTTCCCCCTCGAGTTGTCCGCTTGAGGGTACCAGTCTAAAACCCCATAAATACCTTACTCTGATTGTGCATGCATCACGGTCAAACTTAGTCAGATCAGTTATGTTGTCCATATAATGATCCTTTAAGATAAGCCTTATCCAAAGTCCATCGAGTTTTCCATAATCCCAATGGACACAGCCATATTTTGTGCACTAATTTGGAGAATCAAATGCCGATATGTTGATAAAAAATGTACAAATAGTTGAGTCCGCTGGGGTAAAGGTCTAACCCTTTTGTTTTGTAAAAGATAAGGCACGAGGTCCCCAGATTTGGTATTGTTAGCAACATCCCACCAGCGCTTCTAGATTGGTGGGAGGACCTTCTTCAAGTGACAAGAAACATGTGAAGCAGTACCTAGGTAACTTGCATTCCTTGCTAGATATTGAACCAAACAACAAATTGATCGAGGTTACCACCTTATACTGGGATAGTGAAAGAGTTGTGCTCTGTTTTGGTGACATAGAGATGACACCGCTTGTAGAGAAAATAGGAGGACTTGCAGGGTTGACTTGGGACAATCCTGGGCTTTTGGTGCTAGAAAACCGTACGGGCAGGGGATTTTTGAAGATGATGGGTCTGATAAAACTCCTACATACCTTTCAATCATCTGTACGAGAGGTTATGGGAATAGAATATCTTTTTGCACTTACCATGATGAGATCCCTCTCACTACACTAGGTCACATCCACCGCTGAGTGTTTGTGTTCATTGTATGCTTTCTAGGCCTGATAGTGTTCCCAATGAACAAAGAAAGAATCCCCACTAGGTTGTTCATGGTCACCAAGACTCTAATGGAAAGGATTAAAGGACATACATATACCATAGTTCCCATGATTATAGCCGACATCTACAAGGCCCTAGATCGCTATCAAAGAGGGGTCAAGCATTTCAAGGGTTATAATTTGTTGCTGCAGTTATGGTTGTTGGAGCATCTCCAAAAGGGTCTCTATCGCCAAGAATTTCCGCGAAAGTCTTGGAACGACCACATTGCCTTCCATCACCCAAAGCAGATAACCTACATTCTAGACAGATTTGCTCAGCCGGAAAGTGCCAGTGAATGGGTAGAGTTCTTCGACAATCTAACCGAGGGACGGGTGTAGTAGATGGTTGAATTGTTCCCAACAGACGCGTTTATTATCAGGCCTAAGGATGCTCCACACTTGGCGTTGATCGGATAAAGAGGGATATATGCATATGTCCCTATGCGAGTTATGAGGAAAGAAGGCAGAAAGTAGGTTGTACCAAGGGTCGTCAAGATGAGTCATTTCAGGGCAGATTCGCAAGACAACGACGTACTTTTCAAGTGCCAAGCTCAGCACATGCGGCATTGCAAAATCATTGTGGATAAAAGCACTACTGATCCAGAAAGATATCATGCGGTGTGCGAGCCTCTCTACCGGGCATGGTTGGAGGACAATATGAAAGGAACGGTGATACGAAGTACTGGTCGAGAGAACAAGATTATAGACGAGCAAGCTAAAGCACAAGTCAAATACAATAGACTGCGCAAGAGGTCCACGACTCTGAAAATGAACATTGAGAAATACATGAGAGGAAAGTGAGGTTGATCGAAGAATGGAAAGAGATGGAAGTCACTTCCAATAGGTATCTGGAGCGAGGAATAGTGGAACTGGTGGGCAAGGTCAAATAGAAGATTGAAAACTGCCAAAATTCTGAAGGAAGCTGAGGGAGGACATCTGGCCGGAGCCTACTTGCTGCGGGACTGCGCGAGCTAGAAGATCTGTATGATAGAATCCAGAAGATTGAATCTGGGGAAGGTCCTTCTGGGACAAAATATATTAGATTTACTTGCTTTTCCTAAAATGTAATAAGGCTAAGTGCCAGTAGCCACTTGTTTAATTATTATATTAGTGTCATTTTGGATTCATCTACTTTTATATTATGAAATGAAGCATTTATTGGCAATTGAAGTTCTCCAAATTATTTGTCACTAGGCCTACCTCGGGCACAATGAGGCTCTAAAATTAGGATACGAGTTCACATTTTGTAATGTGTGTTTAATTACTGCAAACATTTAAGAATCCTCACTAGCTTTTTACCTTTTTGTTTTTTTGCTTATTTTAATTATTATTCCCATCCCCTTAGGTTGGTTCGCTCATACTGGCCTCATCGGCATATCATACCGGATCTAGAGGTCCTCCACCACCTCCTCCTCCAAGTAACACAAAAGTTAAAGGATAATCAATGATGGACGACTTAAGTGTAATCCGAAAGGAAAATGTTTACGACACAGAGACTTTCGACGGCCGCAGTACTCCGGCCCCGAATGACCTGGTTCTGAGACTAGAACAAAACATACTTTAATTTCAAGGAGAACTCGAGAAGGTCCGTAATTTGGAAAACTTGTCACCCACCCTCAATGTCCTTGATATCCGCCAAAAGAACGCAAAGAACCCAACACCTCTTCAAAACCAAACCACAAAATCCTACCGCACCAATTCAATACGCAACTCCACCCTAAAATATCAATCCATTTCCAATACCAACTCCACTACAACATCATCATCAACTTATACCAACCATTAATTACCACACTCACCAAAATAAACCACCACTTATTCCCAATCCACAAAACTCAACCAATGACTATTACTAAACCTAAATTTCTGAAACTCATCAAAGCAACCCCATATATGTGAAATCTATACTACATTCTACCCAACCAATCTCTTGTGCACCAGAATCCTCTGAAAAGGACCTGCTCATTAGAACATGGGCGAATAACTCAAGAAGTTAACAAGCTGAGTTCGAGGAGTTGAAGGCGATAAAGGAATCAAAGGCTTGAACTATGAAGATCTATGCATACAGCCAGATGTGGAATTGTCAGAGGGGTACAAACCTCCTAAGTTTGAAATATTCGATGGTACTGGTGATCCCAGGGTTCACCTAAGGACCTACTGTGACAAACTCGTTAGGGCTGGAAAAGATGAAAATATTCAGATGAAGTTCTTTATGAGGAGCCTTACTGGGGACGCTTTGTCTTGGCATATCAGCTAGAATCCCAAGAAAATGGTCCAATAGTAATCATGGCATCAGATTTCATGGACCGGTTCAGGTTCAACACAGAGAATGCACCAGATGTATTCTACATTTAGAATATCAAGAGGAAACCTACTTATACTTTTCGCTAATATGCTACTCGTTTGAGGTCGGAAGACGCCAAGGTCAGGCCCAGTTTAGACAATGAACAAAGAATAAATTCTTCGTCAGGGCACATGAACCAAAATATTATGAGAGACTGATGGTAATCAAAAATCACAAATTCTCCGATATTATCAAGCTCGGTGAAAGGATCGAGGAAGCAATCAAGAGCAGATTTGGTACAGAATTTCAAGGCATTACAGGCTACAAATAAGGCATTACAATCATGTGGCATATCAAAGAAGAGAGATGTTGGGGCACTAATGGTGGCCCAGGGCGAAAAAACTCCACTCACATATCAAACGCCTCTACTCACCTACCAAACACCTCCACCCACATATCAAACACCTCAACCCACATACCAAGAATCACCACCTACATATCAACCTTCATGTTGGCCCATGTTCAGTTCAAGTTTTGAAGATTGACTAATGAACTCAGGGAAGGACCTGGTCCATCTTGAGAGACACAGTTAATCATATCCATTGCACATGGGAGGCACGTGAGGAAGATATGTATTGAAGATCACGCAGCAAATATCTTCTGAACTGAATCAAAAAGATTACATTAAGTTCTATGGAGGACAGTCTCCTTATGATAAGAGAACACAATCCTATTCTAGGATAAGGATTGGAGTTTGTATTGGTTAAGGACTCAAATTTACAGGTAATGCACATACGCAGAAGTTAAGCATATTTAAGAGCAAAAAGAGCAAGTCTGATTTGCAAGCAATATATGTGGGATACAAGTGTGCACGCCTGAAGCTACATGAACTAAGAGAGAAGAACTAGATCCATCACTGTGTTAAGTCTAATTCAATTGTAGTAGGTTTTCATATTGTACCTTTCAGCTTATTTAGAAGCAATTGCATTAGGTACTTTGAGTATTCAAGTTAGAGTTAACTTGAAAGTACCGCAACAGTTGGGGCTGTATGCCACACTGGGATTAGAGTTAATCCTTAGGTTTACAAAGACTTTTGTAAATTTTGTTTTTGGCTCAATAGTTTTAGTGGAGTTTAAGAAAATCCTATTGAGTAGTAGGTCGTGGTTTTTTCACCTTTTGAGCCAGGTTTTTCTACGTAAAAATCTCTGTGCACTTTACTTTCAGTATTTATTATTCCACAAACTGCTTTAGTTAGAATACTTAGAAGAACCTAGTTCTTCTAAAGTGAAAATTGGGTACCACACAAATCACCCCCCTCTTGTGTGGTATTTATGATTAATAACATCAATTGGTATCAGAACGGGTTATCCTTGAAGAGGTTAACACCTTAGGAAAAGATCAATATGAGTGCACCACTTGGGAATTGGGAAGGTCAATCCACTGTCAGGCCTCCTCTTTTCAATGTCCTCTACTACTCTTGGTGGAAAATAGAATGAGGGACCATATCATGGGCTAAGACTGTGAGCTTTGGGATATAATCACTGATGTTCTTTTAGCCACAACCAAGAATACTATTGAAGGATTTGATGTTCCAAACAATAGAGCAGATTGTACTGCTGAAGACCTAAAGAAGTGGGAGAAAAATGCGAAGGCCAAGAAATGGCTAGTGTGTGGACTTGGTCCTGATGAGTACATCATGATTCATGAAGGAACACCTCAGGTAAAGAGGTCAAGAGGAACACTGATGTATTCTCAATATGAGAATTTTACTTTGGACAGAGAAACTATCCAAGAAATGTATACTAGGTTCACTACTGTGACGACCCGACCGATTATCTTTGGAATTTATGCCCCGTTTTCCCATTAAATGCTTCCCTTAAGTCCATTTCTACTATTTTGGTTTGTCGGGATGTTCGGTAAAAGAATTCGGAGTGTTTTGGGACACTTAGTCCCTAAATGAGAGCTTAAGTGTTGGAAAATGGTCCATAATCAGAACAGTATCAAGAGGACCTCGGAATGGAAAATGATGATTCCGTTAGTCTGTTAGGTGATTTTGGGGTTGAGAGCCTGTTCGAAATGTATTTTGGATGCCCGTAGCTCATTTAAACTATAAATGCCGAAAGTTTGAATTTTGAAGTTTTCGATCCGATAGGGAATTGTTGTTCCGTGGGTCATATCGAGATTCCAAAAGTTGATGTAGAACTGTCATGTCATTTGGGACGTGAGTGCAAAATTTCCGGTCACTTGGACGTGTTTTTGTTAGGTTTTGAATTGAAAGCGAGTTTAGTTAAGTTTTGAAGTTTTTAAGTTCAAATCATTGATTAATTTGAGTTTGCAGCGTTGTTTTAGGTGGTTTAAGGATTGGTACAAGTTTGAATAAGGTTATGGTATATGGTCGTAGGTTTGGTTGAGGTTCCGGGGGCCTCGGATGTGTTTCAGATGCCCAACATGGCATTTTGTGTTGTAAAAGCATAGCAGATTTTCTGTTGTAGATGTTGCAGAACTTCCTTCTCGCGTGATCTCCAATGCAATCACATAATACAAATTGTGGAGGGACATTTTTCCTTCTATGCGATCGGAGGTTCTTCAATGCGATCATATAACTCTACCCTCTCCTTCTATGCGATCGCATTCATCCTTCCGCATTTGCACTAAACAAGTATAGCCATTGACTCAGAGTTCCACTTCCTCAATGAGATCACAGGGGTCCTTATGCGATCGCATATGTCTGTCTTCTTCTACTCCACGATCGCTGGACCTGCCTACATTCGCATAGGCCAAACTTCTGGGCTTCACTTTTACTTTATGCAATCGCATCTCCCTTCATGTGATCGCATTGAACAAAGTATCAGAACAGTTATAAACTTTTCAAAACGAGGTTTCTTCAATTTCATCAAAATCAAGAGAGAGAGAGAGCTTGGTGTTGGAGATTTTTTGAGGGATTTTCTGAGGCAAATATTGGGTAACGATTCCTTACTCCTATATGATTATTACCCTCTAATCTAATCTCGAATTCAAGCTTTAATTTTGGATTTTGAATGAAAATTGGGGTAAAGTTCTTAGACCTAACTTTGATGATTTGAAGTGGTAATTGACCTCCGATTTGGAGATTTTTATATGGTTAGACTCGTGAGAGTACGAGGTTTCTGAAAATGTAAAAATTATTCAATTCTGAGACGTTGGCCTTAGGGGTATTTCGGTTATTTCACCTATTTCTGCGTCTTAGTTTTAATTTTAACAATGTAATTAGTTACTTGCAATGTCATTTACAATATGTAATTGATTTGAATAGATTTGGGCTACTCGGAGTCGGATACTCATGGAAAGGGCATTATTTCTTAGCGGTTTTATATCAATTCGAGGTAAGTAGCTTGTCTAACCTTGTGTGAGGGACCTTTCCCGTTAGGATATCTTTGTCATTGTTTAAAAGCCTGGTGCACGAGGTGACGGGCGTGTACTTCTGCTAGTTGTTGGAAATTCACCTTACTTGGCTTATTTAAACTGTGTTTTCTTCCATATTTAATTGTTAAAAATGAAACTTCGTTTGTTTTGATTTGGGGAATGCATGTTAGTAACTTATTTGCTCTATTTGACTAAATTGAATTATCTGTTTTTCCTTGGGAGCATGCTAGGGATTTATTTTCTCTATTTGACTAAATTGCCATATTTGTCTTTCTTGGGAAGCATGTTAGATTCTCGACTTTACTTGTTGTTTGCATTTGGCTTCTTTTCCGTTATATATTGATTTGTTGTGGTGTATTTACTTTTGGGACTACAGGTTCAATTTCTGGGAGATCCTCTATTATATGTTCGTTGTACTACGGGTTCAAATCCAGGGAGATCCTTTGATATTAATATGACGGACTACGGGTTCAATTCGCGGAGATCCTCTATTGTTGTGGTGTATTTACTTTTGGGACTACGGGCTCAATTCCAGGGAGATCCTCTGTTATTTGTATGTTGGACTACGGGTTCAACTCTCAGGATATCATATGATATTGATATGACGGACTGCGGGTTCAATTCCCGAAGATCTTATATATTTGGTACAAAGGACTGCGGGTTCAATTCCTGGAGATCTATATTTTTCGTATAAAAGACTGCGGGTTCAATTCATGGAGATCCTCTGTAATTGGTATAATGGACTGCGGGTTCAATTCCCGGAGATTGTCTATTAGAGATATGATGGACTATGGGTTCGATTCACGGGAGATCCTCCGATATTGGTATAAATGGACTGCGGGTTCAATTCCCAGAGCTCCATGTGGAAATCCTAACTTTTGAGTATTTTGCCTTGTGTTCGTAGTCTATACTTGTAGCCGTCCTGTTTAAATTATTGTCTTGTTAGATATTCAGAATTTACTTCATTATCTACTATTTATTTATTTTTACATTGTTTCTTATGTTCGTCTCAGTAGGACCTCGACCTTCCTCTTCACTACTACATCGAGGATAGGCCTGGCACTTACTGAGTACCGCTGTGGTGTACTTATGTTATTCTTCTGCACACTTTTGTTCTGTAGATCCAGGTACTTCTGATCGGACGCGCTATACTCGGAGATTTGAGGTATGCATCTGCCGCGTCCGCAGAGCCAAAGAGTCTCCTTCTATTCTCCATTTAGCTAGTGGTCACTCATGTACTTACTTGCTATAGACACTCCTGGATGTTAGAGCTGTATGTTATACTTTACTCTTAAGCTTCGTTGCCCGTGGGTTTCCGAGTCTTGGAGGTTTTCGCGTTATTTGAGTTGACATGTATGTGTCAGGCGGCACTCTATACATTATCTTATGCTATTTATGTTTTATTTATCATTTACCGTAAGGATTGTTGAATATCCGCAATGTGTCAGGCTGACCTAGTCGCGAAGACTAGGTGCTATCATGACAAGTTCACGAGTGGGAACAAGGGTCGTGCCAAGTTGGTATCAGAGCTCTAGGTTCATAGGAGTCACGGGACACAGGCCGGTTATTTAGAGCCTCGGTGATCGGTACAGAGACGTCTGTACTAATCTACTGGAGGCTATGTAACTGTTCAGGAAAAATCTTCACTTCATTTGAATTCTTGTCGTGCTATGTTTTGACCTCGATTCTAAAATTTTGTCTTCTATTCTCTCGCAGATGGTGAGGACACGCATGACCTAGGACGATCAGGCACCCGCACCCCCTCCTATAGTAGCTAGGGGCCAGGTTCATGGACGTGCGCGGGGTGCAGCTAGAGCACTTGCGCAAGCAACCGAGGTGCCACCAGTGGAGCCATTCAGGACTCAGGCACCAGAGACGCCCAAAGCCACCACTACTCCAGCTGTTCAGGAGGCATTGGCGTAGTTTATGAGTATGTTTACCATGCTGTCGAAGGGAGGGTTTCTTCCACCTCTTACAGCTATGTCGTAGGCCGGAAGAGGAGCCCAGACTCCCGCAGCCCGCACTCCAGAGCTGAGGTTTCACATGGGGCCGATTCTGGATATTATTCCTGTCCAGCCTACAATGTCGGTTAAGCCTAAGGATGAGGTACCTGCTTTGGAGGATGAGCAGCGTAGATTGGAGCGGTTCAAGAAGTATGACCCTCCTATTTTCAGCACACTAGCTAAAGACGACGCTTTTGGGTTTTTGGAGGATTGTCACCGCATGTTTTGCACCATGGGTATTACTTATTTGAGTGGGGTTTCCTTTGCAGCTTTCTAGCTTCGGGGAGCCGCCTATGAATGGTGGCGCACACTTTTGAGCTACACATTCCGGACAAGGCTACCTCCGTGACTTGGACTCAGTTTTCAAATATGTTTCAGAGGGAGTTTGTTCCCCAGAGCCTCCGAGATGCATGTCACGCGAAGTTTGAGCTCTTGCTCCAGGTCCCAATGACTATCTGTGAGTATGCCATCCGTTACACTAGGTTGCCCAGGCATGCGCCTGCTTTGGTGGCTACTGTTCATGAGAGGGTTTGCAGGTTTATAGAGGGTCTTATTCCTTCTATCAGGTCTGGCATGGTGCGAGAGTTGGATATGGATATGCCCTATTAGCGGGTGGTGAGTATAGCCACGAGGATAAAGGTTATGCATGACAGAGAGCGGGAGGAGAGGGAGGCCAAGAGGTCTCGAGAGTCTGGTCATTTCTCTGGTACGCGTACTTTAAGAGTTGGAAGTCATGGTAGGGGCTATTCTGGTCGCCTAGTTCACTCATCTCTTCCTTCATCCAGCAGTACTACAGCTCCTGCAACATTATAGGAGCCTTATTATGCATCTCCGGTTTCTAGCGCACCTCCTGCGCAGGGTACCTCCAGAGGTTCGTCCAGCAGGGGTGGATCCAGTCAGTCACAGCCACCGCGCCCTCCCAGAGCTTGTTATGAGTGCGGGGATACCCTCCACTTGGTTAGAGAGTGCCCTAGACGTAGGAGGGGTGTGCCTTCTCAGACTCCACAGCCTCAGCATGCTCCACAAGGTTAGCAGGCCATTATTCCAGCTCCAGCTGCCACCCCAGCTGCCCATCCAGCCAGAGGCGGGGATCGGGGAGATAAGGGTCACCCTCGAGGTAGGGGCCGAGCCATATTTTATGCCGTTCCTGATCGTGCCGAGGTTGTCACCTCCGATTCTGTTATCACAGGTATTATTTTGGTTAGTCACAGAGAGGCATCGTTTCTATTTGATCCAGGCTCTACTTATTCTTATGTGTCATCTTATTTTGATCCACATTTGGGTACAGTCGGAGAGACCTTGAGCTCTCTTGTTTATGTTTCTATTCCAGTGGGAGATTCCCTTGTTGTGGACCGCGTATGTCGGTGTTGTTTGGTTACTACTCGTGGTTTTGAGACCTGGGCAGATCTTTTATTACTTGATATGGTTGATTATGATATTATCTTGGGCATGGACTGGTTGTCGCCCCATTATGCTATTCTTGATTGTCACAATAAGACCGTGACACTGGTTATGCTAGGTATTCCTCGTATTGCGTGGATTGGTACTTTTGATCACACTCCCAGTAGAGTTCCTTTCTTAAAGCTCAGCGTTTGGTTGAGAAAGGGTGCGCCGCATATTTAGCCCATGTGAGAGATGTCAGTGTTGATACCCCTTCTGTTGACTGTGTTCCAGTAGTACGGGATTTCCCTGATGTGTTCCCAGCTGATCTTCCGAGCATGCTACCCGATCGGGACATTGATTTTGGTATTGATTTGTTGTCGGGAACTCAACCCATATCTATTCCTACTTACCATATGGCTCCCCCTGAGTTGAAGGATCACTTATAGGAATTGCTTGATAAGGGTTTTATTCGACCCAGTGTTTCACCATGGGTGCTCCTGTCTTATTTGTGAAGAAAAAGAATGGTTCTATGCGCATGTGTATCGATTATCGTTAGTTGAAGAAATTTACGGTGAAGAACCGATATCCTTTGCCTCGTATTGATGATCTATTTGACCAGCTTCAGAGCGCACAATTTTCTAAGATTGATTTGCGCTCAGGTTGTCACCAGCTAAATATTCAGGAATCACATATCCCTAAGACTGCTTTCAGGACTCGGTATGGTCATTATGAGTTCCTTGTCATGTCATTTGGGCAGACCAACGCCCCAGCAGCTTTAATGCATTTTATGCACAGTGTATTCAGGCCCTATCTCGACTCATTTGTCATTGTTTTCATAGATGATATTCTTGTATACTCCCAGAGCCGGGAAGATCATGAGCAACACCTGAGGACAGTGCTTGTGACCCTTAGAGAAAAGAAATTATATGCAAAGTTCTCAAAATGTGAGTTTTTGTTGAGTTCTGTGGCATTTCTAAGCTACGTGGTCTCGAGTGAGGGCATTCGGGTGGATCCGAAGAGTTGGCCCAGGCCCTCCTTAGCTACAGAGATCTGCAGTTTCCTTGGCCTGGCGGGGTATTACTGTCGTTTTCTGGAGGTCTTCTTGTCGATTGCAGCCCGTATGACTAGATTGACCCGGAAGGGTGCTCCTTTTTAGTGGTCGGATGAGTGTGAGGTGAGTTTCCAAAAGCTCAAGACGGCCACTTCAGCCCCTATTCTGATTTTTCCTACTGGTTCGGGGTTCTATACAGTATATTGTGATGCCTCACGAGTTGGACTTGGAGCGGTATTGATGCAAATGGTAGGGTGATTTCCTATGCATCCAGACAGTTGAAGGTGCATGAAAAGAACTATCCTGTCCATGACCTTGAGTTAGCTGCTATTGTTCATGCTTTAAAGATCTTGCGTCATTATTTGTATGGTGTGCCTTGTGAGATTTATACAGGTCATCGGAGTTTGCAGTATTTGTTCAAGCAAAAGGATCTAAACTTGCACCGGAGGAGATGGTTGGAGCTACTGAAGGATTATGATATTACTTTTCTTAATCACCCGGGCAAGGCCAATGTGGTAGTCGATGCCGATCTTGATAATATTCGGGAGTTGATATTGACTAAGGCTCGTAGCTCGCGGTACTCCATACACCCGGGTGCCGCAAAGATGTATCATGATCTGAGGCAACATTATTGGTGGAGGCGGATGAAGAATGACATAGTGGAGTTTGTAGCTAGATGTCTCAACTATTACCAGGTGAAGGCTGAGCATCAGAGATCGGGAGGGTTTCTCTAACAGATGGAAATTTCGGAGTGGAAATGGGAGAATATCACTATGGATTTTGTGACTGGTCTATCTATGATGGCGAGGAAGTTTGATTCTATATGGGTTGTTGTGGACCGACTGACCAAGTCTGCTCATTTCATTGCAGTGTGCACTTCTTACTCAGCGGAGCGGTTAGCAAGGATTTATATCAGGGAGATTGTCCGTGTGCATGACATTCCTGTTTCTATCATCTCAGACAGTGGTTTAGTGTTTACATCACGGTTCTTGAGAGCCGTCCAACATGAGTTGGGTACCAGAGTGACCACGAGCACAACTTTTCACCGTCAAACGGATGGATAGTCCGAGCGCCCTATTCAGATTCTTGAGGATATGCTCCGTGTGTGCGCGATTGAGTTTAGAGGGTCTTGGGATCAGTTCTTGCCATTGGCCGAGTTTGCATACAATAACAGTTATCAGTCCAATATTCAGATGGCGCCTTATGAGGCCTTATATGGTAGGAGATGCAGATCCCTGGTGGGTTGGTTCGAGCCGGGTGAGGCCAGGTTATTGGGCACTCATTTGGTTCAGGATGTGATTGAGAAGGTTAAGGTGTTTCAGGACAGACTCCATTTGGCGTAGTCGAGACAGAAGAGTAATGAGGACAGGAAGGTTCATGAGTTTCCTTTATGGTTGGTGAGCGGGTTTTGCTTCGGGTCTCGCCTATGAAAGGCGTCATGAGGTTTGGAAAGAAAGGAAAGTTGAGCCCGAGGTTCATTGGTCCATTTGAGATTTTGAAGCAGGTTGGGAAGGTTTCTTATGAGCTTGCCTTACCTCCCAGTTTGGCCGGGGTTCAACCGATATTTCATGTTTCAATGCTTCAAAGGTATCATGGTGACCCGTCTCATGTTTTGGAGTTCACTTCAGTCCAGTTGGACAATGACTTGTCCTATGTTGAGGAGCCAGTGGCAATAGTAGACACGCAGGTCCGAAGGCTCAGGTCAAAGGATATAGCTTCAGTAAAGGTGCAGCGGCGGGGTCAGCCGGCCAAGGAGGGGACTTGGGAGACCAAGCGGGATATGCGCTACCGATACCCTCATCTTTTTGCTATTTCAGGTATGTTCTCTATGCTAGTTCGAGGACGAACGAATGTTTAAGTGTAGGAGGATGTGACGACCCTGCCGATCGTCTTTAGAATTTATGCCCCGTTGCCCCATTAACTGCTTCCCCTATGTCCATTTCTGCTATTTTGGTTTGCCGGGATATTCGCTAAAAGAATTCGGAGTGTTTTGGGACACTTAGTCCCTAAATGAGAGCTTAAGTGTTGGAAAATGGTCCGTAATCAGAATAGTGTCAAGACTACCTCAGAATGGAAAATCGACGGTTCCTTAAGCTCCTTTAAGTGATTTCGAGGTTGGGAGCGTGTTCGGAATGTATTTTGGATCCCTGTAGCTCATTTAGACTATAAATGCCGAAAGTTAGAATTTTGAAGTTTCCGGTCCGATAGTGAATTTTTGATCCGAGGGTCGGATCGAGATTCCAGAAGTTTCTGTATCACCTTCATGTAATTTGGGACGTGCGTGCAAAATTTCAGATCAATCGGACGTGTTTTGGTTAGGTTTTAAATCGAAAGCGAGTTTAGTTAAGTTTTGAAGTTTTTAAGTTCAAATCATTGATTAATACGAGTTTTCGGCGTTGTTTTAGGTGGTTTAAGGATTGGTAAAAGTTTGAATGAGGTTATGGGAGATGTTCATAAGTTTGGTTGAGGTCACAGGGACCTCAGATGTGTTTCGGATGCCCAACGGGGCATTTAGTGTTGTAAAAGCATAGCAGATTTTTTACTGTAGATCTGCAATCACATGATCTCCAATGCGATCGTGTAGTACAAATTGTGGAGCGACATTTTTCCTTTTGTGCCATTGGAGGTCCTTCAATGCGATCGCATAACTCTAGCGACATTTTTCCTTTTATGCCATTGGAGGTCCTTCAATGCGATCGCATAACTCTACCCTCTCCTTCTATGCGATCGCATTCATCCTTCTGCATTCGCACTGAACAAGTATAGCCGGTGACATAGAGCTCCACTTCCTCTATGCGATCTCAGGGGTCCTTACACGATAGTATAGGTCTATCTTCTTCTACACCATGATCACAGGACCTGCCCTGCGTTCGCTTAGGCCAAACTTCTGGACCTTCACTTTTACTCTACGCGATCGCATCTCCCTTCATGCGATCGCATTGAACAAAGTGTCGGGACAGTTATAAACTTTTCAAAAATGAGGTTTCTTCCATTTTCATCAAACTCAAGCTAGAGTGCTTGGTGTTGGGAGATTTTTCGAGGGATTTTCAAAAGCAAACATTTAGTAACGATTCCTTACTCCATTACGATTATTACCGGCTAATCTAATCTTGAATTCAAGCTTTAATTTCGGATTTTGAATGAAAATTGGGGTAATGTTCTTAGACTTAACTTTGATGATTTGAAGGGGTAATTGACCTCCGATTTGGAGATTTTTATATGGTTAGACTCGTGAGAGTACGAGGTTTCTGAAAATTTATAAATTATTTGATTCTGAGACGTTGGTCTGAGGGGAAATTTGGTCATTTCATCGATTCTCGCGCCTTGGCTTGAATTTTAACAGTGTAATTAGTTTCTTGTGATGTTATTTACAATATGTAATTGGCTTGAATAGATTTGGGCCATTCGGAATCGGATACTCGTGGCAAGGGCATTATTTCTTAGCGGTTTTGAACCAATTCGAGGTAAGTGGCTTGTCTAACCTTATGGGGGGGACCTCTCCCCTTAGGATATCTTTGTCATTGTTTAAAAGCCTGGTGCACGAGGTGACGGGCGTGTACTTGTTCTAGTTGTTGGAAATTCACATTACTTGGCTTATTTAAACTGTGTTTTCTTCCATATTTAATTGTTAAAAATGAAAGTTCGTTTGTTTTAAATTAGGAAAAGCATGTAAGTAACTTATTTTCTCTATTTGACTAAATTGAAATATCTGTTTTTCCTTGGGAAGCATGCTAGGGATTTATTTGCTCTATTTGACTAAATTGCCATATTTGTCTTTATTGCGAAGCATGTTAGATTCTCTACTTTACTTGTTGTTCGCATTTGGCTTCCTTTCCGTTAAATATTGATTTTTTGTGGTGTATTTACTTTTGGGACTACGGGTTCAATTCCCGGTAGATCCTCTGATATTAATATGACGGACTGCGGGTTCAATTCCTGGAGATCCTCTGTTTTTGGGAATAAAGGACTGTGGGTTCAATTCCCAGAGATCCTCTATTTTTGGTATGAAGGACTGCAGGTTCAATTCCCGGAGATCCTTATTTATTGGTATAAAGGACTACAGGTTCAATTCCCGGAGATCCTCTATTAGATATATGATGGACTACGGGTTCGATTACCGGGAGATTTTTTGATATTGGTATAAATGGATTGCGGGTTCAATTCCCGGAGTTCCGTGTGGAAATCCTGACTTTTGATGATTTGCCTTGTGTTCGTTTTCTGTACTTGTAGCCGTTCTGCTTAAATTACCGTCTTGTTAGATATTCAGAATTTACTTCATTATCTACTGTTTATTTATTTTTTACATTATTTCTTACGTTCGTCTCAGTAGGGCCTCGACCTTCCTCGTCACTACTCCATCGAGGTTAGGCTTGGTACTTACTGAGTACCAATATGGTGTACTCATGCTACTCTTCTGCACACTTTGTTGAGCTTATCCAGGTACTTCTGATCAGACTCTCTATCACTGATTTAGGAGCTATACTCGGAGATTTTAGGTATGCATCTGCCGCGTCCGCAGAGCCGAAGAGTCTCCTTCTACTCTCCCTTTAGCTAGTGGTTTCATTCATGTACTCACTTGTTGTAGACACTCCTGGATGTTGTTGATAACCAATTTTTCCATGTATTTTTGTACCTAAAATATTTTCAAAATAGCTTGTGGATGCATATATAAGCATCCACAAAAAGTTTAGTAATTTTTCTATATTTTTTCAAGTATTTTAAAACCAATTTACAACTTATTTTGTACTAGAAAATCCAAAATTTGGTATCAAATCTTGTTATTTTAATAAATAATTTATTTTATTCTCTCATCTACATAAAAATTTAATTTATTTAATTTTTATAGATTTATCACGAAGCCATTAGGTATTTTTAAACTAAAATTGCATTAAATTGCAATTTTAGCCTATTTCTTAATTTAATATGTATTTTAAGTATAAAATTGTTCCTAATATGTTTAATTAATTCCTAAACGTATTTTTATTATCTCAGTATTTTTATTGTATTTTATAAAATCATTTGCTATTTTACAAAATTAAATTAGTGGAAATTTGGGTATTTAAATTATAGCCCTTTAACCTTTCAATTTTGGCCACATCTTTAACCCAAATTCACCCCCCAAATCACAACCCAATTGCAAAATAACCCGACCCAGACCTATTTGGACCAACCCATCCGGATCCCTGTTTAAATCGTGGCCGTTGATCATTTTGACCAACGGTCCACAATCAATCTTACCTTAATTAAACCCATGACCCCATTTACCTTAAATCATTTCTCTCAATCCGCCGCCCTTGTATCCCCTTTCACTCCCAATCACTTTCTAACCCTTCTTCTCTCTAGACCTTTTGGTTCTCGCATGGCCTTCATCGCCATACCAGCTCACTCCTCCCTCACTCCTCTCGACTTCCGGCAACCATGAAGTCCCTATTTCGTGGTTTCCTCTCTCAAGCTTAAAGCCTAGCAGCTTCCGCCATGGAAGACAGTCACTGAATCTCTATTTGGGGTCTGTTTCCGGCTTTTCTCTGGTAGTCTTTGAACGATGATGCCTTCTATGGCATTTTTTACGAGTTTCACAGCCAGATTCTTCATTTCTCTAATCTGTTTGAAAACCCTAATTTTTTCTCTTTAATCTCTACTCTTTTAAAATAACTCTTAGTTTGATTTTTTTCGTTTTCTACTCTATTTCTACTTAGCTTTTCCGATTATTTCAAAAATTTTCAATGATTACCATTGTACCCCTTCTTCAAAATTGTTTCTTCTACTCTTTCTGGGTGCTATGTATTCGTTTGTGCTTGTTTATTTCACTTGTTTTTTTGTTTTCTTTGTTAACCTGGGTTTCATACTGTAATTTCTAGGGTTTCTTAACCCCCTTCGAAAATACTTTATTTTAGCACTAATCCAAGGCTCTCAGTACTACTCCTAAAGTATTTCATTAAAATCTGATAAAAAACCCTAACCCTACATGTTTGTATCTGTATTTGCCTATTTCCATGTTTCTTCTGGTTTCTTCTATGAGCTTGGTGCCCTTTGCTTTGATTTTTGTTGCTAATGTTTCATTCCCATACCATGCTGTTGTTCTTCTCTTGAGGTTTTTGGTTGTTTACATGGTGATTTTATACTGACTCAAACCATCTCTTTAATGATATGATTATTGGCTTTAAAATTGTGATTTTGTATTCTCTTTACAGTTTGGTATTGATTTTCCTCAATCAGTGGGATACATTCCCCAATTAATAATTGATTTCCTAGCTTTTCAATCTCGAAAGTTATTTTCCAGAATTAGAGTGGTACTTTTCCTTATATATGTGTATATGTATGTCTACTTATTTGCTTAACAGATTTCCCTAGTTAAAGTCTCATGTACCTAGTCTGCATTATATACCCTATGCTATTTTTATTTCCTTATATGGTCAGGCCATACCTTGTGGTTCCTTTCCTTTTAAATGACTGGTTGTTACCGTTGGACTATGATTCCTTAATTAAAGGGGAGTCCCTATACTTATTTGATTATGATTGATATTAGTTCCTTAAATAGGGATTGACACCTTATTTGTTTACTCGTTTTGATACTATAAATACTCCTCACTTCTCTCTTTGAAAAACACAACACACATTGCTTTCACAATCTAAAGCTCTTTGAATTATCTTTGTCTCTACTATTACTATACTCTTTCATTCTCTTCTTTGAACACTCAATCGGCTAACAACCAAGATTGAGTAACTTGATTTGTTACTTTACACTACTGGGTTTTATTTGTCTACATTGAGTCTGTTGCTGCTGCTACTCTCCTATTGCAGCTAATATCTTCCTACTGCTGTTATTCTCACACTGCTGCTCTCATTCTTTGCACACTTTACTCTCCCTTTGTGCACTATTACATTGCTATTGTATCCTATTTCCTACAACTGGTATGTCACCTATTTGAGATACAATTTCCAAAACAACATGTTCCTATTAATTTTGCAATTCATATTACTTGTGTGCTTTTATCTATGGTTTTGTTGCTATCCTTGTCACTAGCATGTTACTTACTAGTCTACTAGTTGAACTTAGCATGTTTTCCCCTGTTCCCCTTTCCCTGTCTCAATGCATGTTCTTCTTCTATGTGCACTACTGCTTGGCAACTTAACAGTCCTGAAACCTCTCCACGAGGTTGATTATATTTGGAGGTTTGGTACATTAAGAGATAAACCCTTGTTTTAACCATGTCTGATTACTTTTTCCCAATATGTTGTATGTTCCCTTTTTTTATTTACACTTTACTTATTTGCTCCCTTATCCCCTCCCTGTCTCAGTGACTGTTTCCTTTGAATGCTACTACCATGCATCCATGTCTGCTTGGCTACTTGTTTAACCTAAAATCTCTATTTGAAGCTAAGTGAATTAGAATTTGATGCAGTAAGAAATTGAACACTTGGCTTACAATCATATCTGATTAGTTCCTCCAACATGTTGTCTGTATGTCTGTAGTTCACTTTACTTATGTGTCCCCTTTCCCTTCCCCCTGCTTGTGTGATGCCTTGCTGTCCTAATAACTAGTCAATCTAAAATAATTTCAAAAGAGCCTTTTTTTAACTCTTTTAACTGTTTCTTCAAGCTGCCTCAACTTTTCAATTTTTTTGCAACTGTTTTTCTTAAATTGCCTCTCAACTGTTTTCAACTATCTAAATTACAATCTCATTCTTAGAGCTTTAGGGTCTGCCCCCTTAGTGTAAGCACTGCCATGGGAGCCTTGTGCACCCATGAAACTCTGATGCAGAAGGCTGGCACTTCCAATATTTGCACTTGTCTAATTGGGATATTTTTGGGTGCCTGGTATTGGCCAGGGGTTCAAAGGAACCTTTAGGGAACTTTTCCGCACCCAAGACTTGGTAATGGTTGTGAAACTCGAAAGGAGTGAGGTTGGAGATGGTTGGGCCTGGCTGAAGGCTCTCTATGGAATAACTTCTTATTTTCCTTTTATCACTGTTGTATTTTTAATTACTTGGCTGTAATAATTTGAAAAGAATAATGGGGGATTATAGTGAAATTGGGGAGGGTTATGCATGATTATTAAAGATATGTGTAGAAATCATGTTATAGGGTTTATTTACCTATTTGCGTAATAGAATTCATGTATAGGGCATGCATCTCACATATACAAAATAATGCTCTTAGGGTTTTTATTTCTCAGCTTGTTATCTTTATAATTACAATCAGTTAATAACCAAATTACTGCTTTGCATTTAGATACCATGCTTTAGGGCCTTTATATGCATTAGATATCATGTGCTTAGGGTTTTCTTTTGCAACTGCTGAATGCTTCACTAATCTCACTAAACAAAAAATGTAAAAACTAACTCCCTGTTAAAATCAGAAACCATTGCATGCTCACCATTTTAATAACGCCCAGGCAAACTTTACGCCGGATAAAAGGATAAAATGGGCTAATCACTTTCAAATCCTTTTCAAGTTAATTAGCCTCTGTCTGAATTTGTTTGTTTCTGAAAGCCCTCTATATTTTTTTACAAACTTCTGTCACATTTTAATATCATCTATCCAAAAAGGTTCTACTGCATTTCCCGTCCAGATTAGACCACTGTTTCAACTGTCTGCGTACTAATTTTTTTTAAAAAAAACCTCAAAGGGCTTGTGTGTTTAATGTTTTGTAACTTCAAAATGCTTTCACGCTCATTCTTTTACTCTGTCTGACTAAAACTGTTTCACTAAGCTTTTCAAATGTTCCTAAATGACTTATGCAGATTTCTAAAAAATAACTTATATTGCCTCCCTAAAGTTCTGAACGTTTTTCTCTTATGTTTTTCTGCAAACTCCACCACTTCTGTTTCAATTCATACTTCAGCTTTTAAAAATCTTCCTTAGACCATACATGTGTTTGACACATGCTAATTACGTGTTCTCTAATAGAGGGTTATTTGAGCCTTTTACATGCCTTATGTGATTCCTTTATATGCAAGTCTTATCTGTTTTTGTATGTCGTCTAGTATTTTAACCTTTATACTTAAGGGTTCGACTTAGTTCCAACCTGATAGGAATAGTGATCCTAAATTCCCTCTAGGATCTATAGGACGGGACGGGTAATAGCACACAATAAGCATTCGTGGCCAATTCACATGATTAAATAACCTCTAAGGGGTGGGAAGGTAGAATATGGAGGAGATGACAATGCGATAATATCATAAAGCGACCCCTCTTTGAGAATATATGAGGGATATTGCATCGAATGATCCATATTGTAGTTAAACCTAGGACCCTTCTCCCTTTTGCTTGTTATATTCAAATGTTCTTTCATAGTAATACTTATTTTTTAATCAACTTCCTTTCATTTTATTTTAAATTTGCGTACCTCTTTCTTCTTCAAAGTCTTTTTTTCAAGTTATATGAATGCTATATTTGTGAGCCTTACTTGCATAATTGCTTCACCTTTTCATAAAGTCAGAATTAACACGGTCGGGAACCACACTAGTGGATCTTCAGGGGTGCCTAACACCTTCCCCTCGAGATAATCTCAAGACCTTACCCAAACTCTAGTTTTCTTTTCAATATAATCTCTCTTACGTGTCCTAATGCACTATAATCATTAGGTGGCGACTCTTCCAAATCCATAGCCCAATTCCCAAACAAGAAATAGAGTTGTTTTTCCCATAATGTCGTAAAACCGATTTCTCTTTCTTTTAAGGAGGGAAAAAAACCCCCACTTCCAACCGAGAGGTTTTGAGTTCGAGTCTCCCCAATAGCAAGGTGTGAAGTTCTTGGAGGGAAGGATGTCGGGGGTCTATTTGGAAACAGCCTCTCTACCAAGAGTAGGGGTAAGGTCTGCGTACATACTACCCTCCCCAGACCCCACTAAGTGAGATTATACTGGGTTGTTGTTGTTGTTGTTAAGGAGGGAAAAAAGGGTGTGGACAGCATGACGACTCTTCTAGGGATTTTCTTTTAGGCTTTCACCACTACGTGTTTTGTGACTTTATTGCTTTCTTTATTTATTTCTTTAATTATTTTTCACAATGACTAACTTGTTTCTTCGTGTCTTTCTTCTTCTTTAATTGTTTTACTAATTTATTGTATTTACTTTATTTCAATTCCATCTTTAATTTCAAGCATTCATTGTAACCATCATTGTATGAACGCAAAAATACATGTACTTATTTCCTTATTATAATTTCATCCTTCAACATCATTTTCACTCGTGCCAAACAAATCCTATAGCAATGCTTATAATAAGTGGTTGCGCTCTTGCATATCATAAAAACCCTAAATTTGGCAAACGCATATTTGCGGTAAAACCAGTCGATCAACGGTGTAGTCGACGGTTCCGTGCCTTTCCCTCTTGAGTTGTCCGCCTAAAGGTACCTTGTCTAGCACTTCAAATGTAGAAACCTTACTCTCTTTAATTGTTCATGCATCATGGTCAAACTTAGACAAGTCAGTTATGTTTTCCGCATAATGACTCATTAGGATAGCCCAAACCAAAGTCCATCGGGTTTCCTCGAAACCCAAATGGACAGTCACGTTATGTGCATTGATTTGGAGAATTAAATACCTTTGCTAATTATTGATTTAAATATTTGAGTCCGGTGGGGTTGAGGGCCTAACTCTATTTTGCAAGAAAATGTGGCACGAGGTCCCCAGATTTGGTATGGTATCAAACATTCATCCAAAGTTGCTAAGCTGGTGGGATGATTTGCATGGTAGTGATCGGGTTCTTGTTTTCAAACACTTAGGAATCTTCCTTCACTTCTGGAAGTTAGGCTAGATAACAAGATTGTGGAAGCTGCTACTATGTTTTGGGATAGTGAACAGTCCGTCTTCCGCTTTGGGGGTATTGAAATGACACCGTTGTTGGAAGAAATTGGGGGTATAGCCGGAATTCCTTAGGATAGCTCATGGCTTCTTATGCCGGAAAATTGCAAAGGTAGAAGGTTCTTGAAAATGTTGGGGCTCAAGAAGACTCCTAATCTAACCAGTCTGAAGGACTCCTACATATCCTTCGACTTCATGTATGAAAGGATCGGACAAGGCAAATAATACCGCAATCACATGGACGAGTTCGCCCTCACCTCTTTGGGGCACATACATAGGAGGGCTTTTGTATTCATGTTCTGTTTTCTGGGCATGATAGTTTTTCCAATGAAGAAGACTAGAATCCATACAAGACTAGACATGGTAACCAAAGCCGTAATGGAAGGTATCGACGGGCAGACATTCAGCATAACACCCATGATTCTCGCCGAACTGCACCGAGCCTTAGAAAAATGTCAACAAGGAGCACCACACTTTGAAGGGTGCAATTTGCTACTACAACTCTGGCTCATCAGAGCATCTTCAGAAGGGAGACTATAGACAAGAGATCGTGCGACGAGATTGGGATGACCATATTGCTTTCCATAATCCAAAGCGGATGCACATCATGCCGGACATGTTTTCTCACCCAAAAGACGCTAGTGGATGGGCGGAACTATTAGGGAATCTGAGAGAAGAGTAGGAACAATGGATGTGCGAGTGGTTTCCAACTAGAGAGTCTATTCTTTGGTCTAGGGATGCACCATTCCTTGTACTCATCGGCTTAAGGGGAACATACGCATATGTCCCTCTTCAAGTCATGAGGCAAGCGGGAAGGAAGAAAATTATACCAAGGGTAGAAAAGGTGAGTCACTACAGGGCTGATTTCCAGGATGATGATAGCCCACACAGGTGTCGGGCTCAGCATATGTGGCACTCCAAAATCATTTTGAAAAAAGGAACTATGGAGCAAGACAGGTATCAGGTGGGGCATGCGCCGCTTTATCCGTGGTGGCTAGAAGATGATCACATTGGCTTGGGAAAAACGGGTTTCGTCCATGGTCACAGGGTTATTGATGAAAAGGCTGCAACAAAGGTCAAGTATAATCAGTTGTGCAAGCGAATGCGAGAGTGTGAAAGTGAACATCGGGAAATGCTAGAGGCTTAAGAGAAGGTAATCAATGAATGGAAGTACATGGATGCCCGCGCAAAAAATCGTTTAAGATACTTGGAACGGGGTCTAGTGGAGTTGGAAGGCAAGTTTCTGAAAAGGATCAACGACTGTCAGGAAGCTGAAGATAACGAAAGGTGGGCACCTGGCTCGAGCTTACTTGTTGCTGGGACTATGCGCCTGATGAAACTGTACGAGGGAGGAAAAGATACCAAATCAGGGGAACGTCTTTTTGGTACCAAGTAGTTAGGATTTTACTGCTTTCTTGATGTAATAAGGCCTTTGGCCACTAGTGACAATTTTTCTATTTCAGTTTGTTTAGACTCGTTCTATTTTATGTCAATAAAATGAGGCATGTGGTAATACGAGTTCTCCAAATCATATTTTTCGGTAGGCCTACCTCGGGCACAACGAGGCACCCAAATATAGAAACTACTCATGTTTTTTGCAACGATGTGTTTAAATACCGCAATGTTTTTTTTCTCAGAATTCGCACTAACTTTTTACCTTTTGTTTTTCTTTTGTTTTTATTACCCTCCCCAAAGGTTAGTTCGTGTATTCTGGCACAATCAGCATACTCGACAAGGTCAAAGGGTCCTCCTCCTCCTCCTTCTCCGAGTCCTCCCAGAAACAGGAACAAAGGAAAAAATTGAGATAATGAAGCAATGAAGGAAATTGAAGGAACTTTTCAGGGCACCCCGATCACCAAAGAAACTGCTGCTCATTTGGAACAAACTTTGCTAAGGTTCTGAGAGGAATTGGACCAGGTCCGGAGCTTGGAAAACTTTTCCATCTCCCTTGCTGCTGCAGATGTCAACAACTAGGTCCCTGCACCTCCACAGAAGATACCAACCCAAGCTCGCAACAATGCTCCACCGCTTATCCCTGAGCCTCAAAATGCTCCAAACCACCAGGATACCCCTATTATTGTGAATATTGTGCCATACTATACACAGCCCATATCATATGTGTCAGAATTAGATTCACTCATTCAGAACTTGGCTGCTGAACTCAAGAAACTCACTAGCAGGGTTCAAGGCGTGGAAGGTAACAAAGGTGTGGAAGGTCTAAATTATGAAGACCTGTTTTTCCAGCCTGATGTTGAGCTTCCGAAGGGGTACAAACCTCCTAAGTTCGAGATGTTTGATGGTACGGGTGATCCCCGAGTTCACCTCAGGATGTATTGTGATAAGTTAGTGGGAGTTGGTAGAGATGAGAATATGCGCATGAAACTGTTCATGAGGAGCTTGAAAGTTGATGCGTTATCTTTGTATATCAGCCAAAAGCAAAGAGGTGGACTAGTTGGGTAAACATGGCATCTGATTTCAATGATCGTTTCAGGTTCAACATTGAGTACGCGCCAAACGTGTTCTATGTCCAGAATTTCAAGAAAACGCCTACTGAAACCTTTCGCGAGTATGCTACCCGTTGGAGGTCAGAAGCTGCCAAAGTCAGGCCGGCTTTGGAAGAAGAACAAATGAACAGATTTTTTGTTCGTGCTCAGGACCCGCACTATTACGAGAGATTGATGCTATTAGAGGGGAGGAGTTTGCTGATATCATCAAACTAGGAGAAAGAATTGAAGAGGGAATCAAAAATTGTATGGTTACTAACCTTGAGTCTCTGCAGGCCACCAACAAGGCCTTGCAATCAGTTCGTCGAAGAAAAAGGATGTGAACTCCGTAATGGCTACGCCAAAGAAACCACTCTCCCCTGAAATACCAACCCTACCTTTCAACTCCACTCACATACCAACCCTCTCTAAATTACCAAGAACCTTCATCTACCTATCAAAATCCACATCCCATCACTAACATATCAGCCCACCTTGCCAGTATATTCCCAACCTGCAACTGTATACCAAGCTTACAACTCCCAACCTCCTCACTATCCATCACCGCCTATCCACCAAAACTTCCTACGACCAAGACCAAACTTTGACTGCAAACCTCCAAGACAGTACACTGCTATTGCTAATCCTATTGACCAATTGTATGAGAACCTTAAAGCCGCCAGATATGTTACACACATCCCATCCGTAACCCCAGAAAATCCCTCCCAATGGATCAACCCAAATAAAACTTGCGCATACCATTCGGGGATGATATGCCATACTATTGACGAGTGCCGCTCGTTGAAAGACAAAATACAGACCTTAATTGACAACAAGGTCATCATACCTAGGGAGCCTACTCCTAATGTTCGCAACAACCCTCTGCCAGACCATAAAGGTGGAGGCATCCACATGATTGAGGTAGAAGACGACTGGGACCCCGAAGGGTCGATTGGTTTGATATCTGAGAGAGATGAGCCCAAGAAACCGGTGGTCACTCTTAATCCTATTGTTTTTCAAATCCATCCATCTGAGGACAATGTGGTGAATATATCTGTGCCATTTGAGTTTGAGGCACCTCCTACAAAGGTGCCAAAACCAATTGAGGTGGAGTTCAGGACTCCAAAGACGCCCGCACCAATTGAAGTTGCTATGTTTCCTCCAAAGGTGCTCATTCTGTTCACCATGTCAGACATAACCCCATTTCAGTCAAATGCCATACCTTGGGACTACACAGCCGAGGCGAGAAGGAAAGGAAAAACGCGCACTGCTGAAGCAGTTGCCGCGCAAGGTACGACTAGAACAGGCAGGGTATACACACCATAGCACCTAGCTGAGTCCAGCAAGTAGGCCACATGACATCCTATTGAAACTGGACCTGATGATCTCTGGAGAAAGATAGAGGCTAAGGAATATTCAGTTGTTCAACAGCTAAACAAGACTCTGGCGCAGATTTCCATCTTAGCATTGCTGCAGAGTTCAAAGACAGATAAGAACACCTTGATGAAGATATTGAGCGAGGCATATGTCCCGAGAAACATAATAGGAGGAGAGATGGAAAACATGATAGGGCAGGTGTTGGAAAGTCACAAAATCACTTTCCACGAGGATGAATTGTTGTCAAAAAGGCTTAGTCATAACAAAGCACTGCACATCACTGCGCAATGTGAGGATTCTTTCACCACCAAAATCTTAGTCGATGGAGGTTCCAGTCTCAACATCTGTCCATTGATCACCCTCAAGAGGTTAGGCAAAGGATTGCACGAGATAAAAGATGGGGCTATTAACGTTAAGGCTTTTGATGGTTCTCAGAGGTCCACTCTCAAGGAGATTAGCCTGTGTTTGCAAATGGAGCCTACTTGGTTTGATCTCGACTTCCAAGTCATCGACGTACCAGCATCTTACAACTTACTGCTGGGACGACCCTGGATCCATGCTGCTGGGGCTGTGGCATCCACCTTACATTAGGCCGTGAAATTCTAATGGAAACATCAGGAGGTAATCATCCATGGCGATGGTAGCAACCCCATATACAGTCGCCAGACCATTCCAATGATCGAAGGCAGAAGAAGAATAGGCAGAGAAACATATCATAATATTGAGCGAGTCAACACATTGGACAAAGACAAATGGTGGAGCAACAAGGTTGAGAGCACTCTTTATAGGAGTGGGTATGAAAAAGGGAAAAGACTTGGTAAGAATCTTCAAGGTATCACCAAACCTATCCAGCTGAAGAAACATGGTACTACCTTCGGACTAGGGTACGAGTACACTTGGAAAGAATTCAAGAACTGGTCACCACCATGGCGCGGCCCATATTACCCATTAGAACGCCACATACCTCAGTTAGAGCAGACATTTTAGCTAGCCGACACTCTCTACGGGCATAAGAAGACGAGGCTCTTGCGGCAATGAAAAACCTATTTCTGGAGGACATGGACAGTTGTGTGATCTTTGAAGACGAAGGGGAGGAAGGACCTTCCATTCAGGTTGTGATCGAGGGGAGCACCTCACCAACTGGTCAATCAAGACCACCATCGCCCGAAAACCTTCGGGGTAGCAAGGCTGAACAAGCATCATGCATCTTTGTTTTAGTTATTTTCTTTATTTTCCGCATTTGTCTTTACTTTCCAAAAGAGCTCCGATGTTTTGAACATTTATGAATTTAATCAAAAGCATTTTTTAGTTTTATCAAAAATCTCACTATTCATTTCTCTGCTATTTACTTTATTTTCCCACAGCATTACAATTATGTATCTTGATGATGAAACAAAAACTGTAACTTGCGACGAGGCTATGCAACAAATGGACATAGACTCAGAGGAGGATGATATACCAGAAGAGGTTGTCAGAGAGGCTGAAAATTTTGAGAATAAACCTAAGTCCAACTTGGATCAAAACCGAAGTCGTCAATTTGGGAGATATAGAGAATGTCAAAGAAGTGTGCATCAGTGTGCAGTTATCACAGACAGAGAAAGAGGAATACACAGAATTCTTGAAGGAATATGAGTATATCTTTGCATGGTCTTACGACAATATGATTGGCCTGAGCACGTCCATCGTCGCTCACACGTTTCCGACAGATCCTGCATGTCCGCCGGTAAAACAGAAGCTCAGAAAATTCAAGCTAGATATTAGATAAAAATCAAGGAGGAGGTCACCAAGCAGGTCAAAGCCAGAGTTCTTCAAGTGGTAGAGTATCCAACTTGGTTGGCTAACATCATGCCAGTACCGAAGAAGGATAGGATGTTAGAGTCTGTGTCGACTACCGGGATCTCAATCGGGCAAGTCCCAAAGACGATTTTCCCTTGCCAAACATACACATTCTGATCAAAAATTGCGCCAAGCACGAGTTGCAGTCAGTGGTCGATTGCTTCGCGGGGTACCATCAGATATTGATGGATAAAGAAGATGCAGAGAAAACGGCATTCATAACGCCTTGGGGAATGTATTGCTATAGAATGATGGCGTTCGGATTGAAGAGTACAGGAGCTACTTACATGAGGGCCATGACTACCCTCTTTCATGACATGATACATAAGGAGATATAGGTATATATGGATGACGTAATCATTAAGTCCAAGAAGGCTGCAGATCACATGGAGGACCTCCGAAAGTTTTTGAACAGAATGAGGAGGTATAACTTGGAACTGAATCCCGCCAAGTGTGTATTTGGGGTCCCTGTGGGAAAGTTATTGGGTTTCATCGTGAGTCGCCGAGGAATAGAGCTGGATCCATCAAAGGTCAAATCTTTTCAGGAGTTTCCACCACCGAAGAACAAGAAAGAGGAAATGAGTTTCTTGGGGAGACTCAACTATATCAGCCGGTTAATAGCTCAGTCTACCGTGATATACGAAGCTATCTTCAAGATGCTCAAAAAAGATGCCTCCCCAAATGGACTGATGAATGTCAATAGGCTTTCGACAAAATCAAGGAATACTTGTCTACGCCTCCAGCTAATTCCACTTGAACATGAGAGGCCCTTATTGCTGTATCTCACAGTTTTGGATGGAGCATTTGGTTGTGTCTTGGGACAACACGACGATACGGGGAGAAAGGAGCAAGCTATTTACTACCTCAGCAAGAAATCTACCCCGTACGAGGCTCGGTATTCCTTGCTAGAATGCACCTGTTGTGCTTTGACTTTGATAACTCAGAAGTTGAGGCATTATTTCTGTGCTTACACTACCTACCTTATATCAAGATGGATCCACAAAAGTATATTTTTCAGAAGCACATGCCCACTGGCAAGCTCTCCAAGTGGCGAATTTTTTTTGAGTGAATTCGACATTGTCTATGTCACCCAGAAGGCAATTAAAGAACAAGCCTTGGCAGATTATCTCGCAGAAAATCTTGTGGAAGGGGAGTATGAACCATTGAAGACGTATTTTCCCGATGAGGAAGTAGCTTTCATAGGAGAAGATATTGCAGGATCCAATGACGTTTGGAGGATGTTTTTCGACGAGGCGATAAATTTCAAAGGAGTTGGTATCGGAGCAGTCCTGGTATCAGAAACCGGTCAGCATTACCACGTATCTGCCAAGCTCAGGTTCCCATGCACCAATAATATGGCCGAGTATGAAGCTTGCATCTTAGGGCTTAAATTGGCCATTGATATGAACATTCAGGAGTTGTTAGTGATTGGGGATTCAGACCTACTCATATACCAGGTTCAAGAAGAATAGGCGACTAAGAATTCCAAGATACTCCCTTATCTGCACCACATACAAGAGTTGAGGAAAAGGTTAAGAAAAATGGAATTCCAGCATGTTCCAAGAATACGAAATGAGTTCGCAGATGCACTTGCTACTTTATCATCCATGATTCAGCATGCAGACACTAATTTCATCGACCCTATCCAGGTTAGGATTCAGGACCAACCGGCTTATTGTGCACATGTTGAGGAAGAAGTCGACGGAAAGCCCTGGTTCCACGACATCAACGAATACCTGACAACAGGGGAATATCCAGAGTTTGCTAATGCTACTCAGAAGCGCACGCTTCACAGGTTGTCCAACAATTTCTTTCACATCGGAGGAATCCTGTATAGGAGAGCTCCCGATTTGGGACTATTAATGTGTGTCAATGTGATAGAAGCAACAAAGTTACTGGAAGAAGTGCACTCAGGGACTTGTGGACCGCACATGAACGGTTTTGTTCTGGCAAAGAAGATACTCAGGGTAGGATGCTTCTGGATGACCATGGAAATAGACTACATTCACTATGTCTGAAAGTGTCACCGTTGTCAGATACATGCAGACATGATAAAGGTACCTCCAAATGAGCTTACTGCAACGAGCTCACCCTGGCCGTTTGCCGCCTGGGGAATGGATGTTATTAGACCAATCGAGCTTGCCGCCTCAAACGGACAGAGGTTCATCTAAGTGGAAATTAATTACTTCACTAAATGGGTCGAAGCAGCATCATATAAAGCAGTAACCAAGAAAGTCGTGGCAGACTTTGTACGAGATCGAGTTTTCTGTCGGTTCGGTGTTCCAGAGTCGATCATCACTGATAACGGTTCCAATTTCAATAGCGACTTGATTAATGTGATGTGTGAGATGTTCAAGATCAGACATAGAAACTCTATAGCTTATAGACCTCATATGAATGGAGTTGTGGAAGCAGCCTACAAGAACATCAAGAAAATACTAAGGAAAATGATCAAAAGGCATAAGCAGTGGCATGAGAAGCTATCATTCGCTTTATTGGATAATCACACTACGGTTTGCATATTAACCGGGGCAACTCCCTATATGCTGGTTTACGGTACAGAATCGGTAATTCCTGTCGAGGTAGAAATTCTGTCCTAGAGAATCATAAAGGAAGATGAGCTAGAGGACGCAGAATGGGTCAAAGTTCGCTACGAGCAGCTAGCCCCCTTAGTGTAAGCGCTGCCATGGGAGCCTTGAGCACCCATGGAACTCTGATGCAGGCTGGCACTTCTTATGTTTGCACTTGTCTAATTGGGACATTTTTGGGTTCCTGGTATTGGCCAGGGGTTAAAACAAATTTAGAGAACTTTGCCGCACCCAAGCCTCGGTAATGGCTCTGAAAATCGAAAGGAGTGAGGTTGGAGATGATTGGGCCTAGCTGAAGGCTCTCTTAGAATAACTTCTTATTTTCCTTTTATCACTGTTGTATTTTTAATTACTTGGCTGTAATAATTTGTAAAGAATAATGGGGGATTATAGTGAAATTGGGGAAGGTTATGCATGATTATTAAAGAAATGGGTAGAAAGCATGTAATAGGGTTTATTTACCTATTTGCGTAATAGAAACCATGTATAGGGCATGCATCTCGCATATAGAAATCCTACTCTTACATTTTTTATTTCTCGGTTTGTTATCTTTATAATTACAATCAGTTAATAACTAAATTACTACTTTACATTTAGATACCATGCTTTAGGGCCTTTATATACATTAGATATCATGTGCTTAGGGTTTTCTTTTTCAACTGCTGAATGCCTCACTAATCTCACTTAACAAAAAATGTAAAAACTGACTCCCTGTTAAAATCATAAACCATTGCATGCAACCATTTTAATAATGCCTAGGCAAACTTTAGGCCGGATAAAAGGATAAAATGGGCTAATCGCTTTCAAACCTTGTTCAAGTTAATTCGCCTCTATCTGAATTCGTTTGTTTCTGAAAGCCCTCTCCATTTCTTTTACAAACTTGTGTCACATTTTAAAATCATCTATGCAAACAAGTTCTGCTGCATTTTCCGTCCAGATTAGACCACTGTTTCAAGTGTCTGTGTACTAACTTTTTTTTAAAAAACCTCAAAAGGCCTGTGTGTGTATTGTTCTATAACTTCAAAATGCTTTCACGCTCATTCTTTTACTCTTCCAGACTAAAACTGTTTCATTAAGCTTTTCAAATGTTCCTAAATGACTTCTGCAGATTTCTAAAAAGTAACTTATATTGCCTCCCTTAAGTTCTGAACATTTTTCTCTTATGTTTTTCTGCAAACTCCATCACTTCTGTTTCAATTCATACTTCAGCTTATAAAACATTTCCTTAGACCTTACATGTGTTTGAGACGTGCTAATTACGTGTTCTCTTATAGAGGGTTATTTGAGCCTTTACATGCCATATATGATTCTTTTATATGCAAGTCTTATCTGTTTTTGTATGTCGCCTAGTATGTTTACCTTTAAACTTAAGGGTTTGGCTTAGTTCCAACCTTATTGTAATAGTGATCCTAAATGCCCTCAAGGATATATAGGACGAGACGGGTAATAGCACGCAATAAGCATTCAAGGCCAATTCACACGCTTAATTAACCTCTAAGGGGTGGGAAGGGTAGAATATGGAGATGATGACGATGCGATAATATCATAAAGAGACCCCTCTTTGGGAATATGTGCGGGATATTGCATTGAATGATCCATATTGTAGTTAAACCAAGGACATTTCTCCCTTTTGCTTGTTTTATTCAAATGTTCTTTCATAGTAATATTTATTTTTTAATCAACTTTCTTTCATTTTATTTTAAATTTGCGTACCTCTTTCTTCTTCAAAGTCTTTTTTTCAACTTATATGAATGCTATATTTGTGAGCCTTACTTGCTCTATTTCTTCATCTTTTCATAAAGTCACAATTAACACGGCTGGGAACCACACTAGTGGATCTTGAGGGATGCCTAACACCTTCCCCTCGAGATAATCTCAAGCCCTTACCCGAACTCTGGTTTTCTTTTTAAAATAATCTCTCTTAAGTTTCCTAGTGCACTATAATCATTAGGTGGCGACTCTTCTAAGTCTATAACCCAATCCCCAAATGGGAAATAGAGTTGTTTTGCCCATAATGTCGTAAACCCGATTTCGCTTTCTTTTAAGGAGGGAAAAAAGGGGCGTCAACAGATGTTAGAGCCATATGTTATACTTTACTCTAAGCCTATGTTGCTCGTGGGTTTCCGGGTCTTGGAGGTTTTCGCGTTATTTGAGTCGACATGCATGTGCCAGGCAGCACTCTATACATTATCTTATGCTATTATGTTTTCTTTACCGTTTATCGTAAGGATTGTTGAATTTTCGCGATGTGTCAGGCTTACCTAGTCGCAAAGACTGGGTGCCGTCATAACAGGTTCACGAGTGGTGAACTAGGGTCGTGACAACTACATTGAAAAATGAACTTGAATCACTTGGAAGGATTATCCTGGAAGAAGACAAGGTGGAGAAAATACTAACTAGAGTTCTGCAAATCTCCTGGGAAAGCAAAATCACAGCTATTCAGGAATCCAAAAACATTGCTAATTTAAAATTGGATGGATTGATTGGAAATCTTACTGCCTATGAATTGAGAAGGATGACAATGAAGATGGATGCTCCAAAGAAAGAAAGAATTTTGGCTTTTAGAATCTCAGAAGGATCTGATCTTGAATATGATGAAATGACTATGATAACCAGGGATTTCAAGAAGTATCTTATAAGAGGAAAGGGTCCTTCAAAAGGAACAACATTCAAAAAACCTAGGTCTCTTGAAAAACAAACTAATGAGGGGAGTTACAAGTGTGGGAAGACTAATCACCACATCAGAAACTGCCCTCAATGGGAGATTGAATGGAAGAAAGAAAGGGAAGACAGAAGAAATAAAAAGAAGGAACAGGTTCAACCAAGAAGGAACAAAGGATCAACTAAAGCTATGGTTGCTGCATGGGGAGAAACATCAGATGAGGACATAGAAAATGAAGCTGAAGATGAGCAAGCTCTTATGGCCATCGGAGAATCAAGATATGAACATGAGGTAAGTATTCTATATCTAATGAAAAGATGAAATTCTTGTCTAAAGAAGAAAAGTTGGCTGAGCTATTGTTGGAATTCATAGATGAGTCTGAAATAATAAACTATGAGAAGGATGTTCTGTCTAGGGAATGTGTTATCCTAAAAGAAAAATGCAAAAGGATAGAATCTAGGGCTGATAGAAGTGACAACACAAATACTGAGTTGAAGAACTAGGTTCATCAACTTGAAAATAAGGTCCTAGAACTTAGATCTGAAAATATTAAACTAAAATTAGGGACAGGAAACAAAAAGGCTGATCAATCATTTCTCACCCTAGAAGAAAATCTAGGAAAAATAAAAGATGAATTGTACAAGAAAGATGAATTGATTAATGTCCTAAAAGAAGATTTAAGAAAGGTGAAGCATGAACTAGACAGAACATGTGAATGGAACAAGGCTTCCGATGGACTCTCCTGGCTGCAAGAACATCATAGTAGCAATAAGAGAGGACTTGGATTGACAAATAAACTCAGGGAAGGACCTGGTCTATCTTGAGAGACACATTTTGGCATAACCATTGCACATGGGAGGCACGTGAGGAAGATATGTATTGAAGATCATGCAACAAATATCGTTTGAACAGAATCGAAAAGACCGCATCGGTTCTAAGGAGGACAGTCTCCTTATGATAAAAGAAGAAAATACTAAGCTAGGATAATGATTGGAGTTTGTATTGGTTAAGGACGCAAATCGACTAAGGATAAGCATTGGAGTCTCGATCAAACTTTAACTGGTAACCTATTAAATAACCAAGTCATTCTCTTTTACAAGTAATGAAATATATGCAGAAGTTAAGCATATTTGAGAGCAAAAATAGCAAGTCTTATTTGCAAGCAATATATTGGAGATACAAGTGTGCACGCCTGAAGCTACATGAACTAAGATAGAAGAACCAATTCCATCATTGTGTTTATTCTAAGTCTAGTTCAATTATAGTAGGTTTTCATATTGTAACTTTCATCTTATTTAGAAGCAATTGTATTAGGTACTTTAAGTTTTCAAGTTAGAGTTAACTTGAAAGTGTCGCAATAGTTGAGGTTGTGTGCCACACTGGGATTAGAGTTAATCCTTAGGTTTACAAAGAGTTTTGTAAATGCTATTTTTGGCTCAGTGATTTTAATGGAGTTTGGGAAAATCCTAATGAGTAGTAGGTCGTGGTTTTTTCACCTTTTAAGCATGTGTTTTTCATGTAAAAATCTCTGTGCACTTTACTTTTAGTATCTATTATTCCACAAACTGTTGTAGTTAGAACACTTAGAAGAACCTGGTTCTTCTAAAGCGAAAATTGGGTACCACACAAATCACCCCCCCCCCCTCTTGTGTGGTATTGACGATAATAACATCACTTCACCTCCCAGACTCTAATTGAAAATAAGGTCATACAAGTAAAAGAAGGAGCACCAAATGTCCACAACAATCCCTCCTGATCATAGAGGTGACAATGTACATGTTACAGAAACAAATGAAGAATGGCCCCTTGAGGGTTCAATCAGGATTATCTGAGAAGGCGATGACTTTAAATTTGCAGTCACACTTACTCCTATCATGGTTCAGACTTAGGAACCTATTAATGTATAGGTAACTGCATCAGTTCTATTCGAGGTAGAAGTAGCTCCGCCCGCAGCCACCTCCGCTCCATTTGAAATTGAAGTGGTGACACATTCTATTGTGACGGTGCCAACCACACTACCATTCAACTCAAAAGCAATACCCTAGAATTATGTTACTGAGGCTCGGCAAAAAGGGAAGACTAAGATAGAGGAATCTGACGCCGCACAAGAAATGACTAGAAGTAGAAGGGTCTACACACTTGAACACCTAGGGGGTTCAAGTAAGGATGCCACTCCCAGGTAGCCTGTCACTGAGACAAGGGCCAGATGACCTATAGAGGAAAGTACATGCAAAACTGTATTCTATCATAAACCATCTGAACAAAGTCCCAATCATATATCAATCATGTTACTATTACAGAATTCAGAGGCACACAAGAATACTCTAATGAAAGTACTAAGAGGGGCTTATGTACCCAATAATATCACTTGTGGAGAAATGGACAACATGGTTGTTCAAGTGCTGGAGAGCCATAAGATTATCTTCCATGAAGATGAGCTACCGCCCAAAGGTCTGAATCACAATTGAGCATTGCATATTACGGTACAATTTAAAGACAAGTTCATTGTGAAGGTCCTGGTTGATGGAGGTTCGAGTCTAATTTTTTTTCCATTGGATACCCTGAAAAGGTTGGACAAAGGTTTCCATGAAATACGGACAAGCAACATGAATGTGAAGGCTTTCGATGGGCCCAAGGGCCAAGATCGAGGAAATCAACCGATGCTTGCAGATGGAACCAACTTGGTTAGACGTTGAATTCCAAGTACTTGACATGCCAACCTTATATAATCTCTTGTTGTGCCTCCTATGGATCCATGCTGTTGGAGTCGTACCCTCCACAATACATCAAGCCATAAAATTCGAATGGAACCCTCAGTAGGTAATCATTCATGGAGATGGGAGTAACCCCATCTCCACTAGTCAAACCATCCCAACCATTGGACATAGAAGGACGCTAGAAGGGGAAACCTATCATCACATAGAATAGGACGATGATGTCGAGAAGGATAAGTGGTGGAGTAACAAAATAGAAAGCATACTAGCATGGTCTATATATGAACACGACAAAGGGTTGGGAAAGAACCTCCAGGGTATCAACAAGCCTATACGGCTGAAAAATCGTGGTAACACCTCTGGGCTCCGATACCAGTATACATGGAAATAGTACAGGGAGTGGTCGCCTCAAGGGCGTGGACCATATTACACTCTTGATTGCCTCCATGACGTGGACCATATTACCCTTTTGAGCAACTAGTACCCCATTTGGAAAATATTTTCCATAAGGAGGACACAATATGGGGAACTGTAGAAGAAGAAACACCAGCTGGGCTGAAGGATCTGTTCTTGGAAGACGAGGACATGGATTGTTGTGCCATAATTGAGAAGGAGGAGTAAAAAGGCCTCACCATTCAGACTGCGGTAAAGGGAGCTGTTCTCTGAAACTGGACCGCCACACCATCCCGAGCCCACTGAGTCCCTAGGTAGCTTTCAAAATTTATGGTCGTTCTAGGCATTTAAAATTTCCAACAATTTTGTTTTAAGATTTCTTTGTTTCAAAATAAATGCTCGATCCACCGAGCCAAGCTTTGTTTGAACAATTTTCTCAATTTTAATCAAATGCATTTGTCCTTTATCATTATTTATTACGATTTTTATTCTTTTCCCTTCTACAGTGTTATTATTACTTTTCCAGATGAACCAGTAACTGTGACATGTAATGAGGCAACACAGCATGAGAATAGTGACTCGTAGGAAGAAGATGAGATACCCGAGGAAATTGTCAGATAAGTTGAGAATTGTGAGAACAAGCCTAAGTCCAACTTAAAAAAACAGAACCAGTAAATTTGGGAGATGTTTAAACCATCAAAGAGACCCACATCAGTATTCACTTGTCGCCAACAAAGAAGGAAGAATACATCCTTTTTCTAATGAATAAAGATATCTTCGCATGGTTGTATGATGATATGACCGGTTTGAGCACATCTATTGTTGCTCACAAGTTTCCTACCAATCCCATGTGACCGCCAATGAAGCAAAAACTTAAAAAATCAAACCAGACATGAGTTAGAAAATCAAGTAGGAAGTTACCAAGTAGATCAAAGCCAAGGTTCTCTAGGTGGTTGAGTACCCAACATGGTTAGCTAACATTGTGCTAGTTCAAAAGAAAAATGGGAAGGTCAGGGTATGTATTGATTATCGGGATTTAAGCCGAGCAAGTCCCAAGGAATATTTTTAATGCCAAATATACACATCCTGATCGATAACTACGCCAATCATGAACTCCAATCCTTTGTAGATTGCTTCGCAAGCTATTACCAGATTTAGATAGATGAAGAAGATGCTGAGAATACCACTTTATTATGCCTTGGGGTGTATACTGTTACAAGATGATGCAATTCAGTCTAAAGAATGTTGAGGCAACATACATGAGAGCCATGACAACTATTTTCCATGATATAATACACAAATAAATAGAGGTATATGTGGATTACATCATTATCCAAGAGGACTGCATATCACATGGCAAACTTGAGGAAATTCTTCGACAGACTCAGGAGGTACAATTTGATGTTGGACCCTGCAAAGTGTGTATTCGGGGTTCTTGTAGGAAGGTTTTTGGGATTCATTGTCAGTCGCTGAGGGATCAAGCTAGATCCAACTAAGCTATTCAAGAGTTACCACCACCTAAAAGTAAAAACGGCGTAATGAGCTTCCTGGGACAACTCAACCACATCAGTCAATTCATAGCATAGTCCACAGAAATATGTGAACCCATCTTCAAGATGTTGAGGAAGGATACCGAGACAAGTGGGACCAAAGATTATCAGAAAGCTTTTGACAAGATCAAGGAATACCTGTCCACACCGCCAGTTCTGGTCCTGCCAGAACCAGGACGACCTTTGCTACTTAATTTATCCATGTTAGATGGAGCCTTCAGATGTGTTTTTGGACAACATGACAAGACATGAAGAAAGGAGCAAGCAATATATTACTCGAGTAAGAAATTCACACCTTATGAAGCACAGTATTCTCTGCTTGAACGCACTTACTTTGCTTTGACCGGGACAACTCAGAAATTGAGGCATTATTTCTGTGCCTACAACACGTACCACATATCCAGGATGGATCCTCTGAAGTATATATTTCAGAAGCTCATGCCTACTAGGAAGTTGGATAAATGGCAGATGCTACTAAGTGAGTTCGTCATCATTTATGTCACGCAAAAGGAAGTCAAAGGATAAGCATTAGAAGATCACCTCACTGAAAATCTGGTGGGTGATGTGTGGTTATTTTACCACTCAATCTAGTCTCTTTTCCTTATCTTTTATGTCTTTAAATATAATATAAGGCTTTTTATGGTCTGTGTTGTTAGGTTTTCAGGTAAATGATGCTACAAAGTGATTTGAATTGAAGTGGAATTGAGCAAAAACGAGTGAAAACATGCTAATCTTCTACTGATTCCGCTTCTATGGAAGACTTGTCGCAAAAGCGACCCCGCTCCTACATGAAAATAACTGCTTCAAAAAGGGAGGCTTGGATTGGAAGATTCCACTTCTACGGAGGGAAAGACGCAAAAGAGATCCCGCGTCTGCGATGGAATACACGCTTCTGCGGAAATGGCTGAGTATGGAAGAAACTGCATCTGTGATTATAATTTCACTTATGCTAAGTCGCTTCTCTGACTTTTCCTCCACATCTGTGAACCAATGGTGTACAAAGGAATTCGCGGCTGTGGTAAGGAATTCGCCTTTGCGGAACCGCATTTGCGTGAATTGTTGCGCAGATGCGAAAGTCAGGCATTAAACTTGGCAAATTAGTCATTTAACATTTTTCAAGCCCAAACCATTTTCATACTCATCCAAGAAGACTTTTTAGATATCTTTGGCTTATTTTTAGTTCATATACTAGAGAAGAACCAGTATTGAGGCTAGGATTTTTCACACACATTTTGGTTTTGAATCTTGTGGTTAAGATTTTCTTACCCATTTATGTTTCTTTCTTCATTTCCTTGCTTTGTATTGTATATCTAAGTGTGTAGTATTTTATTCAACACTTGAATCTTGTTTATGGAAATATTCATATTTAAAGTGTTGATTAAATACATTGTTGTGCTTATGTATTGAATGATTTTTATTTATTTATGAAGTGAGTTATTGTTACTTTAATTATTCTTGTTCTTTAATGTTTCCAAAGGGATAAGCTAACCCTAGGACTCACCCATTAACTCCTACTTTTTTTTGGAAAAGATAATTTGTGGTTGGGAAAGATTAATTATCAAGAACTTGAGGCGTTAACCCTCATTTTACAGATTCTACCTAAGGATACGATTGAACTACTTGTAGCCATTCCGGGTGTACTTAATCTTCTAATTTTTTTAGGGATAATTCAATTAGTTAGTCTTGTTAGTCTTTGTAAGAAAGTAATTAAGAATTATTATCTGTGGCTAATTAATATAAACTCGCTCATATTTGTAAAATCATGAAATACATTGGATTGTTACTTGAATGTAATTTTCGAAGCATTCATTCTTGTAGCCATTGATCATTTTACTTGCTTTCTAGGTTAGTTAACATTTCCGCATTTAGGTATAAACATTTTAAAACCAATATTCTTATTGTTTGGCATTGCGTGATAAGCGATAATTTTCTTACACTCCTAATCGCCAACACATTGCTCCCTGTAGGATTCAACCCCGACTCATAGTTGGGTATATTATATTGCATGCGACTGTGTCTATTATTTTTTAGTAGTGGATTAGGATGTCATAAAAATTGGAGCCGTTTTTCGGGAACAATTTGGCATAATTTAGGTTGTTTGAGAAGTAAGAGAAAGTACTTTGGTCCAAACTTGTGAATATCTGTGTAATTAGTTTTTGTTACCTTGGTCTATTTTTATTGTTTATTTCTTGTTTATTTTCTAATTTTTGAAAAATGGCATTGTATAATGAAAATTGGTCGGATGGTAGTTGTTCATACTTTTATGACCCGTGTCCTTATTGTGGAGGACCACACTCATGGCAAAATTATTTAAATTCTCCTGGGGGAGGATTGTGCGCACAATCTCAAACCCATGAGTTGAGTATTTGTGATAGGTGTGGTTTTTAAAATGGTAATTAGGATTATTGTGCTTATTTGTCCTTCCCTTCCCCAAGTGCCTACTATGATGATTCTACTTTTTATGATGAGTATTATAGGGCTATGAAAGTGGAAGAAGTTGAGCATGGCCAAAGTGGAGAGTTCAAGCTTATGTTGTAGTGTTTACTTGAAGAAGGAAACAAGGAGCAAAATGCCTTGGAAGAGCTTTTGGATAATAGTCTCTAAAATGACTTGGCGCTTGAAAGGTTGCGCTCACAAATGGATGAAATGATCGAAGCCTTAAAAGTTCAAAAAGCCTCGGAAGTGAATGATAGCCAAGAATCTTCCTTGGAGATTGAAGTTGAAAATCTTTCCTTGGCACTAGATCAAAACCAAGAAGAACTCTCAAATGCTCGAAATGAGAAGATAATGCTCATGTTGGAGACCATTCTTGAAAATGAGAATAAGCACAGCGTTTTACTCGAGGACTTGAAACAAGGCTTCAATTACAATGATGAACACATCCGCTCTTTGGAGGATCAAATGCAAATATTGGTTGAGGCTCACTATGCCCACCAACTTGAGAGTGTGGAAGGATGCTATGAAGAGTCCAATTCCAAGGAAGAAAGTGAGTTTTACTATAAGTATTCAAGAACTGAATATCCACCAACCGACTCCATGAATGTTAATGATGCTGAGAAAGAAATGAAATTAGAGTCAACCGGTATAAATAAAAATTTGATTGAGATTGACTCTAGTCCATGGGAAAAAGAGGATGTCAAAATACAAGAAAAATTTCAAAGTGAAGGTTTGAAGTCACATTTCAAGCATTTTTCAATATTGGAATTGTATGGTGATATGGAAGTTGAAACACGAGTCAATGAGGGATTGCAAGGAGGAAAGACAACAACCATACAATACACAGTTTGAGGAAACAAGAAAGAAAAATGAAATTCCTCACATGAGAGCCAAGAAGTGCAAAATGAAGAATTTAAGGATTGGCTTGATCATTGACTTACCACCTCCCATCACTCGTGGTCACAAGTTTGATTACAAGCTAGCTGCCTAGTTCACATCATCAAAGTGTCGAGAAAAGTAGTAGTGTTTTTTGTGTCGTGCCACGACAATAAATGCGGCACTTGGTGGGAGGCAACCCATCGTCATTCAAAAATTTTAGTTATTTTTGAAATTTTCTTTTTTAGAATATCTTAGAATACTATTTGTGACTAATCTGCCAACTATTAGATTTTTCGGAGTGATTTGAGAAGGCTGGAGTGGTCCGAAGGGCCAAAACCAATAGCTGCACAAACTGGGCATCAATCTTCTAGTGTAACCGCATCAGCATTTTTTTGACCGCAGAAGTGAAGTCGGAGATGCAGAAGTGAAAAGCTGCGTAGAAGCAGATAGCTGGCTGCATAAGCGGCAATGCATAAGCAGATAAATTCCACAGAAGCGGAAGTCGACAGGTCTAAAAAGTAAACTAGACCTCTCAATTCCCCATTCTCCCAGAAATGCCCAGGTATCTATTCCCCAGCCCTAACTCCCTCAAGCTCTAACAAATCTCCATGACTCCTCTACTCTTGATTTCTACTGCACTCTAGCACAAGACTCAGGGAATGTCCTCTGAATCCTCATCTATTTCGCTCCTCTCTTTCCTTTCCTTCCCTTTGCTTCTCCTTAGCCAACAACCCCACTCATTTTTTTATTTTTATTTTGTTTGATGCTTTTTGTTTCAATTTATCTGATGTTATTTTAAGGATGTGAGGGATATTGGTCAAGATATTTCATGTTGTGTGCTGTTAGTATTAAATAAAACTTGTGGGAATTCGGAGTACCCAAGTTGTGTGAAGAAGAGGTCATTTTAAATTGCTCGCAAGATGTTGGACACAATGTTCAAAAGAAATTTTATTGATAAGTATCACGAAGATTGGTCTCAATTGAATCATACGTTCATATACTGCACTAACTTAGAAGTCTTGAGTATAAGTTAGATACCAAAAAAGGGGTTTGAGAATCGAAAATTGAAAAAGATTCTTGTATGTGAAGAAGACGATGAAAACCGCAGAAGCGGACACACTTTCACAAAAGCGGAACCGCTTATACGGTAGAACTTCCGCAGAAACCAAATTTGGAATAGTACACAAAACCGCAGATGTGATGAAATTTCCAAAAAATCGGAACAGCTTGCACAGTATTATTTCTGCAGAAGCGAAAACTAGGCAGTAATGAAAATTCCAATAGATTTGCAATAGTGTCTTCCCAGACCCCTTCAACTTGATTTTTTTGCTAAATTGTAGTGTTTTGAAATGCTTAACATGATTCTATTACCCTACTCACCCTATTTTTATTTTATATAGGTGTTTCGACTTAAAATAGACCCTAATATGAGTGGACAACAACTCGAAGTTGAAAAGGAAATCAAGAAACCATATGATGAGTCACGCTTCATCTCAGCTGCATGTGAGCTTTGCTATTTGCATGACCTCGTCCATACAAGGATAATTCTTGAAAAGGGCATCCATGAATACAAATTGGCCGCAAATCTCCCAGAGCTCCATGCCCGCCTCCATACAATTGGATGGTCATGCTTCATCCACACCCCTTGCAAGGCTAATGAGGAGTGGGTTCTTGAATTTTATGCTACCCTCGGGGGCCCAGATTTTGACAGCCCACAAATCATCATTAGAGGAAAATGGTGAGGTTTGTGATCAAATAAATAAATTGACACTCTTGGGATTCCCAACTACCCAATAAAGTCGGTGCAAGATAAAGATAATTGTGAAAATGGGGAATGGCTACTCTCCAAATTCTTCCCTCCTAGCCTGAGATCCAAATGGGGTAACCAGAGAAAAGGGTTGAAATCAAGTGACTTCACTGCTGAAGCAAAAATGTGGTTGTACATCCTATGCAATAGGGTGTCTCCTTGTGGAAACGTCACACATGTTTCCTATACTAGGGCATTGATCATTACATGCCTCTTGGACGAAATTCTTCTGAATGTCAGATACTATATCCTATGAGAGATGAGGGAGTACTTGGGAGACAAGGATACAGGAATGATGTTCCCCTCTCTGATCACACAGCTATGCATTAGAGTGGAGGTTGCTGAGCATAGCACTGATAGGTGGTTACCTACTGATAAACCTTTTCATCTATTTAGAATGACAGAAGGGGGGAGTGTAGTCATGAGCAAGAAGAGGAAAGTCCCCATCACAGCTACTGGTTCAAAGTCCTCTTCAAAGGCAGCTGCACAGGGACCATTCGGGATACTTAACTCCGAGCTTGCATCTATTAAGGAGTTAGTGTCGTAGCTTCCGAAAGGGCCTTCATCTTCCCAGCATGGGCCTTCATTCTTCTCCAAGGATGAAATGTAGGGTTACTTGGATGCACAAAAGAGCCAGAATGAGCATCTTGAGAAGATAGCAGCATTAGTGACTAGACTTGAGGGAGCATACGACACTTTGGCCAAGGCTCATATAGACCTGCAGCAAGACTTTATGAAGGAGAAGAAGAAAAAAAAAGAAGAAGGGCAAATTCATGATCAAGATGTGGAGAGAAATAAAGGCCATTTTCAAGTGGGGAAGCCCATGAAAGAAGATGCCAGTGGTGGATGAAAATGATAGCGAGAAATATTCCTTCATGTAAGAGGCCACTAGTGATAGTGGCGATGATGATGCCGATGAGGAGACTGAGGATTATGAGGCCATGAGTACAACACAGCATTGATCATCCATCCTCCCAAAGTGTGCTAGTTTGATGCAGACCTCAGGGAGACCCTCAAACTATTTATGCATTTATATTTGATATTGTGCAGTGAGGGCGCTGTAATGTTTTTAGTTGAGGGTGGTTGTAAGAGTATACTGTATTCATGTTTTGATTTTGTGTACCCTTTCCGGGCTTAGTTTGTTGTTATGAATATTGTATGCCCTTGCCGAGATTGTTATTATGCTGTTGTAGATATTGTGTGCCCTAGCCGGGCTATTTTGTGTAGCGGGTGCTCTTGCCGAGCTTGGTTTGATTAGTCGTATTTTTATCTTTCTTTCGTTATTTATTTTCTTTTTGTACCATATTGTTATTAGTATTAGTTTCTTTTATTTTTAGTATCCTTTGTAGTAGTTTTGTTTTCTTTTATTTTTATTTCCCTAAGTAATACCTCCTTGGGTTTTCTTCATGCTACGGTTCTTTCCCAAGGAATATTTTTTAAGTGAACAGGGTGACTTTTTCCTATGATAGATGACGTGACAACTATCTTAAGGGAATTAGTCTTGTTTTGCTAGGATGATACATTTGGATTATTTTGTACAAATAAAATTAGTCACTTGTATGTAAAATGTGAATCAAGAATAACCCTCCGAATTTTGGTTTGGAACTAGAACAAATAAGTTGCATGGTACAAAATAATTCTTGTGATAAATTTTTGGCTCTTTTAGTTACTCTTCGTCCACTAGTTGGAATACTATTGCTTTAGACAAATTTATTAGGAAATGATTGAGTTGTCTTGATTAATTCATGTGTGTTAGTGTTTGTACAAATAAAATTTATCTTTACTTCTATCATCTAAAACTTGCTCGGTTGGTTTTTCATTGTTAATGATAGTATGCTTGGTTGGAGGAATGATCTTAGGCATTTTTTATTTTATTTGCAAAACCTCTTTAGCCTTTCAGCCTACCTTTGCATAAATAATATCACTAGTACCCTATTTGAGCCTTTAAATTTTCTTTGGCAAACTCATTACAAGCCTTTCCTTTTGTAAAGTAATTTCCTCTTTTAAACTCGTCCCTCCTTGAACATTGAGAATGAGGTTAAAAGTCTAAGTTGGGGGTGTTGATGAGTGGTGATTTTACCACTCAATCTAGTCTCTTTTTCTTAGCTTTTATGTCCTTTAACTATAATATGACGTTGTTTATGGTGTGTGTTGTTAGATTTTCAGGTAAATGATGCTACAAAGTGATTTGAATTTAATTGAAGTGGAATTGAGATTAAACAAGTGAAAACATGCTAATCTTCCAGTGATTCCGCTTCTGCGCAAAACTTGTTGCAGAAGCGACCTAGCTCCTACGTGAAAATAACTGTTTCTGCGGTGGAGGCTTGGATTGGAAGATTCCGCTTCTGCGGAGGGAAAGAAGCAGAAGCGATCCCGCTTCTGCAATGGAATATCAGGTTTTGATTTTGTGTGCCCTTGTCGAGCTTAGTTTGTTTTTATGGATACTGTATGTCCTAGCCGGATTTGTTATTATGTTGTTGTGGATATTGTGTGCCCTAGCTGGGCTATTTTGTGTAGCAGGTGCTCTTGCCGATTTTGATTTGATTAGTCGTGTTTTTTATCTTTCTTTCGTTCTTTATTTTTGTGGCTTATTGTTATTAGTATTAGATTCTTTTATTTTTAGTATACTTTGTAGTAGTTTTGTTTTCTTTTATTTTTATTTCTCTAAGTAATATCTACTTGGGCTCTCTTCATGCTACAGTTCTTTACCAAGGAATATTTTTGAAGTTAACTGGGTGACTTTTCCTTATGATAGATGGCGTGACAACTTTCTTAAGGGAATTAGTCTTTTTTTGCTAGGATGAGACTTTTGAATTATTTTGTACGAACAAAAATTAGTCTCTTGTATGTAAAATGTGAATCAAGAATATCCCTCCAAATTTTGGTTTGGAACTAGAACAAGTAAGTTGCATGGTGCAAAATAGTTCCTGTGATAAATTTTTGGCTCTCTTAGTTACTCTTTGTCCACTAGTTGGAATAATATTGCTCTAGATATTCTTATTAGAAAATGGTTGAGCCATCTTGATTAATTCATGTGTCATGTCTATTAGTGTTTGTACAAATAAATCTTTTATTTACTTCTATCATCTAGAACTTGCTCGTTTGGTTTTTCATTGCTAATGATAGTATGTTTGATTGGAGGAATTATCTTAGGTATTCTTTGTTTTATTTGCAGAACCTTTTTATCCTTTCAAGCCTACCTTTGCATAAATAGTATCACTATTACCCTATTTGAGCCTTTAAACCCTTTCTTTAGCAAACTCATTACAAACCTTTCCCCTCGTAAAATAATTTCCTCTTTTGAACCCATCACTCCTTGAATATTGAGAATGAGGCTAAAAGCCTAAGTTGGGGGTGTGGTGTCATAGTGGAAATTGGTAAGGTTTTACATTGAATAAATGATCATATACTTCAAATTGTTTGTATTAAATTATTCAAGCTCCAAAGGAAAAATTTGTATGTAAAAAAGGAGAAATATTTGTATGTACATAAATTATGGAGCCTTGAATAAATTTACTGAGGTATTTAAGGTGGTTCTATACGGGGAACTAGATGCCAATGAGTCTATGGAGGTTTGAAAAGAAACAAAGTGCAAAAGAATGAAAAATGTGAGTAGAGTTCAAGGAGGGTGAAGTCACTTATATTAAAAAGCTTATCCAACCCTTCCTGAAACCTACATTGCATGCTTTGAAAGTCCTTATGGGACCTCCAAATAAATATTCTTAAATAGGCAATGGATTAAAATAAGGGCAAGCTTATTTATGAGATGTTGTAGTACTTGAAATTCTTTGTGAGGTGAGTATTTTTGTAAAAAATTTCCCTTTTGTTGTATTGTAAATATAGTGATTTTGGGACATTCCTTCTTGTGAGGGCACATGAATTAGGAAGGATTGATGAAATTGAATAAAGTGAGCATATGTAATGGACTAGTGCTTCTGAGTCACTTCTTGAGGCTTATTTTAATCGCTTGATTATTTTGAAACTCCCGTGCACATTCTTGAAGTTGTTTTTATTTATAAGGGAGTCATTCGAGAAAGATACACATACTTGAGCCTAACTATTAGTACCAACCAAATCCATAAGTAGGGTGCTTAAATTGGAGAATTTATTATGTAAATGATAGCAATACCACTTGTGTTTTACATGGTAAATCCTCATTGAATTGTTGGTTTTGATTTGCTTGAGGACAAGCAAAAGCTTTAAGTTGGGGGTGTTGATGAGTGGTGATTTTACCACTCAATTTAGTCTCTTTTCCTTAGCTTTTATGTCCTTTAACTATAATATGAGGTCGTTTATGTGTGTGTTGTTAGATTTTCAGTTACATGATGCTACGAAGTGATTTGTATTGAATTGAAGTGGAATTCAGCAAAAACGAGTGAAAACATGCTAATATTCCAGTGATTTTGCTTCTGTGAAAGACTTTTCGCAGAAGGGGCCCTGCTCCTACATGAAAATAACTGCTTCTGCGGTGGAGGCTTGGATTGGAGGATTCCGCTTCTGCAGAGGGGAAAGACGCAGAAGTGATCCCGCTTCTGCGATGGAATACGTGCTTCTGCGGAAATGGCTGTGTATGGAAGGAACCGCATCTGCAGTTATAATTTCTCTTATGCGAAGTCGCTTCTGCGACTTTTACGCCGCATATGCGAAACAATGTTGCACAAAGGAATTTCGCTTCTGCGGTAAGGAATTCGCCTATGCGGGACCACATCTGCGTGAATTGTTCCGCAGATGCGAAAGTCGGGCATCAAACTGGGCAAATTAGTCATTTCACATTTCTCGACCCCAAACCATTTTTATACTCATCCAAGCAGACATTTTAGATATCTTTGGCTTATTTTCAGTTCATAAACTAGAGAAGAACAAGTATTAAAGCTAGGGTTTTGCATACACACTTTGGTCTTGAAGATTGAAGCTTGTGGTTATGATTTTCTTGCCCATTTATATTTATTTATTCATTTTCTTGATTTGTATTGTATATCTAAGTGTAGTATTTTATTCAACACTTGAATCTTGTTTATGGAAATATTTATGTTTAAAGTCTGGATTAAATAACTTATTGTGCTTATGTATTGAATTATTTTTATTTATTTAGGAAGTGAGTTATTGTTACTTTAGTTATTCTTGTTCTTTAATATTTCTAAAGGAATTAACTAACCCTAGAACTCAGCCATTAACTCCAAATTGATTTTGGAAAATATAATTTCGGTTGGGAAAGATTAATTAACAAGAACTTGAGGCGTTAACCCTCATTTTATAGATTCTACCTACGGATAGGATTTAACTACTTGTAGCCATTCCGGGTGTGCTTAATCTTCTAATTGTTTTTGGGATAATTCAATTAGATAGTCTTGTTAGTCTTCAGAAAAGCTAATTAAGAATTATTCTCCATGGCTAATTAACATAAACTCGCTCATATTTATAAAATCATGAAATACATTGGATCGTTACTTGAGTGTAATTCCCGATGCATTCATTCTTGTAGTCGTTGATCATTTTACTTGCTTTCTAGGTTAGTTTATATTTTCGCATTTAGGTATGAACATTTTAAAACCAAAATTCTTATTGTTTGGCATTGCGCGATAAGCAATAATTTTCTTACATTCCTAATCGCCTACACATTGCTCTATCTGGGATTCGATTCCTACTCATAATTGGCTAAATAATGTTGCATACGACCGTGTCTACTACTTTTTAGTAGTGGATTTGGACTTCATTAGTGGGAGGAGAATAGGAACCCATGAAAACGTATTTTGTTGATGAAGAAGTATCATTCATAGGAGAAGACATTACTGAAGCATATGACGATTGGAGGATGTTCTTTGATAGAGCCGCAAATTTCAAAGGAGTAGGCATTGGAGCTGTTTTTGTGTCAAAAATGGGTCAACATTATTCCATATCTGCTAAACTCAGATTTCCCTGCACCAACGACATGGCAGAGTAAGAAGCTTGTATACTAGGGCTCAACATGGCAATCGAGATGAACATTCAGGGGTTGTTGGTGATCGGTGATTCAGATTTGCTTGTGCACCAGGTACAAGGAGAGTGGGCCACCAAGAATTCCAAGATATTGCCATATTTGCACCATGTGGAGGAATTGATAAAGAGGTTCACAAAGATAGAATTACGACATGTGCCAGAATTCAGAATGAGTTTGCTGACGTATTAGAAACTTGTCATCAATGATGCACCACTTAGATACAAACTATATTGATCCTATTCTCGTGGGGATCCATACTTAGCCGGCATATTATGCTCATGTCGAGGAAGAAGTAGATGGAAATCCTTGGTTCCATGATATTAAAGAGTACTTATGAAAAGGAGAATACCCGAACATGCAAATCACATTCATAAATGCAGACTCCGGAGATTGTCAAATCACTTCTTCCACAGTGGAGGAAACTTGTACAAAAGAACTCCAGATTTGTGTTTACAAAGGTGTGTTGATGCAAAGGAAGCTTCTAAGCTACTTGAGTATGTGCGTGATCGGACCTACGGTCCGCACATGAATGACTTCATTCTGGCTAAGAAGATACTCAGTGCAGGTTACTTTTGGATGACCATGGAGACAGATTGTATTTAGTATGTCCGCAAATGCATTCAAGGTCAAGTGCATGCCGACATGATAAAAGTGCCGCCAAATTATTTCAATGCAACAAGCGCACCTTGGTCATTTGCCGCCTGGGAAATGGATATTATCTCTCCAATTGAGCACAATGCTTCAAACGGACACCGGTTTATTTTGTTAGTCATTGATTACTTAACAAAATAGGTAGAAGCTGCATCTTACAAAGCTGTAACCAAGAAAGTCATCGCAAATTTTTTTAAGGATTGTATTGACTGCCGATTTGGAGTTCTTGAGTCCATTATTACTAACAATTCTGCCAACCTCAATTGTGATCTAATGAAAGCTATTTGTGAAACATTCACTATCAAGCACAAGAATTTCACCGCCTACAGACCTCAGATTAATAGAGCTGCAGAAGCCGCAAACAAAAACATTAAGAAGATACTCAGGAAAATGATAGAGAACCACAAACAGTGGCATGAGAAGTCACCCTTTACTTTGTAATGGTACCGCACCACAGTTCGCTTGTCAACCGGGGCAAACCCTTACATGATAGTTCATGGTACCGAGGTTTTCATCCCAACCGAGGTGGAGATTCTTTCTTTAAGAGTCATACAAGAAGCTAAACTCAGCAATGTGGAATGGATAAGAAGCCGCTATGAACAATTGTCCCTTATCGATGGAAAGGGGATGAACGCAATATTCCACGGCAAACTCTAATAGAAAAGAATATCTAGAGCTTGCAAGAAAAGAGCCAAATCAAGACAGTTCGCACCAGGGCAGCTAGTATTGTAGAAAATCTTCCCGTATCAAGATAAAGCTAACGAGAAATTATCTCCCAACTAGAAAGGTCGTACATGGTTCACAAGGTCCTGACAAGGGGAGCACTCATACATGCAGAAACGGATGGACAAATCTGGCAAAAACCAATCAATTCAGATGCAGTTAAGAGCTACTATGCCTAGAATATTTCACATTTATGATGTAATTGAACTATGCTTGACCTGATTCCCATTTAAGAGGGGATACATAGGCAGCATTATGGGTTCGGTCATATCATAATAGAATTTTCATTTTCCCCAAAACCAAAAATTAGGGCAGAATTTTTAGGATGGTCCTCAAAATTCCGGAGCAAGTCCATCCAGCGCCATTACATGCCAAGAAATCAGTAATCAGTTAAGAACTGGGGCAAAATTTTGAGAAGAATTCTCAAAATTCTGAAGAAGGTTCAGCAGGGTCCGTCAACCGCAAATAGTTAAAAATCATCTATCAAACTGGGGCCGAATTTTGAGGAGGAACCTCAAAATTCCAACATAAGAGAGCTGCAATACCTTTGAAATGTGTCACAATCGCTAGTTTATCAAAAATACTTGATATACCAGTACGCTTCCAAAGCAATTCTATTTTTATCAATGATTCCATATTTTTTGAAAATCCTATTTCCATAACAATCAGGTGCTACCTAGGGGAACTCAAAAGGGGCTACCAGAGCGGAGCAAATAAAAGCCAGTAGACGAAGCAAGAACCAACCTCCCCTCATAAAACTTATGATTTTTCTTTGAACGCGGGCGCATTTTACATAATGGTAGCATTCACGAAACCTGTATACACAAAGCAAATTCACTATCCATCCGGCTATCAGACACTGAATATATCTCCAGCTAAGACATATCATATCCTTATCCACTATATTCTCTTTGCATGAGTCTAATCTTTGACTCCATATTTGCATGAGTGTAATCTTTGACTCCATATTTGCATGAGTCTTATCGTTGAGTCCATATTTGCAATAGTCTAATCCCTGACTCCATATTTGCATGAGTCTAATACTTGACTCCATATTTGCGTGAGTTTATTCCTTGACTCTATATTTGCATGAGCCTAATCCTTGACTCAACATTTGTATAAGTCTAATTCCTAACTCCATATCTACATAAGGCTAAGCATTGCCTTCATTTTGCATGGGACTAAGCCCTGCCCCGAACCTCGCATGAGGTATAGCTCTACCTCTATATCTGCATAAGGCTAATCATTGCCTTCCATTAGCATGGGACTAACCCTATCCCGAATCTTGCAAGAGTCTAATCCCTGACTCCATATCTGAATAAGGATAAGCAATACCTTCTCTTTGCATGAGGTTAAGCTCTACCTCCATATTTGCATAAGGCTAAGAACTGCCTTCTCTTTGCATGAGACAGCTCTGTCTCCGATCTTATATGAGTCTAACTCCTTGCCTACCCATTTGCATAAGGCTAATCCTTTCCTTCCCACTTTCACGGGACTAAGCATTTTCCCTCTTTCCACAGATATCTATTTCTACTACTATCTACTTGCTTTTCAATCGGGTTAAGCTCTAACCTCCATTTCACAAGACTAAGACTTGCCTTGTTAGATCATATTATTGCATATCATGGGCCGAAACATCGCCAATCTATTCGAAGGAGTCATAGTCTAAAGGCATCATTCTCTGAGCATCTCTCGAACTTGCATATCATCATTCAAAGGCGTCATGGTTTGGAGGCACCATTTCCATGGCCCGATAACACTATTTCATGGCATGTGAATCCCTCGCTAAGCAATTACTGGCCCAGGGCGTCATAGTCCAAGGGCGTCATCTTTATCCTAAGACAACCTTCATGGTCCAAAGGGAATCTGCATCATGTTTAAATTTTTGCAAATACATTTGTAGCATCTTTTATCTGCAGGTCGCCAATAAGCAACCACTATCCTAGTAGGAGAAATCTCGCTCCTGTTCCCTCCAAGCGTCCCGAGCCTTAACCGCTCCTCGTAGACCTTCCGCATCTCATGTCCGTTTTTGCAATAATTTCATTGGCCCACTCCGCGGGTGAATCCAAAATTAAATATGGCCTAATTCCTATAAATCACCGGATATGTAGGCAACTTGAAAATTGGATTTTGGCCTCTATCTTTCAAAGCATCCCATTGTGTCAAAATCGGCTATCATTTCTTTATCCGAAAGTTCTTTCATCCTTCACAGGTAAAGATGGGCAGCCGTTGATACCTAATTTTTCCCTATATATTTTTAAATATGCATAAATACCTTCAGATAAACATATATATGCATATATAAGCATGCACAAGGTTTTTATATTTTTTCCATAATTTTAAGGATTATAAATTGATTTATTTTCTTCCCTTTTGATTCATAAAATTCCCTATAATTATTTCCCAAATTATTGTTATGTTTATTTATTAATTTAATCTCAATGATTATGCCAAAATATTATTAATATATTTTTTATGAATTTTAATAATTACTTTTGATTTTTTAAGCTAAATTGCATATAATTGCAATGTTAGCCTATTTAAAGTATAATTACATTTTATATGCGTAAAATTGATCCCCATATTTTAAAAATGATAATTACATATATTAAATAATTTTGCTATAGAAAAATATTTTCAAATTATTTTAATTATTTATTACTCTATCCGTTTCAATTTATGTGAACTTATTTTCTTTTGTCTGTGCCAAAAAGAATGACCTATTTTCTTATTTGGAAATAATTTACCTTTATGCAATGATTTATAGCCACACAAAATATATGTGCTTCATCTTGCGCCACAAGTTCAAAAATCTTCTCTCTTTTATTAAACTCCGAGCCCAATCAAATAAGTTCACATATATTGAAACAGAGGGAGTATAAATTAAGTAGGAAAAAATGGATATTTAAATTATAGCCAGATTTGGCTTTCAATTGTAGCCCAAATTGAACCCACTCTCCAGCCCAATTTCACACCCAATTAATTCGGCCCAGACCCTTTATACATATAACCAAACCCGGAACATTTCTACTCGGTCAAATCCTGACTGTTAATCTCCCAGATCAACGGTCCACATGAGCCCTTTCCTTTTTTAATTCAAAAGATCACCTAACCCTACCTCATTTACAAACCCCTATTGCCTTCAGATGCTCTTGTCTGCTCTCTTCTCTCACCCTAATCCTAATACCTCTTCAACCACCGCCTCCTTCTCCAGTCTTCTCTGGTGACCACTCTTCAACCTTAAGCCTCCAATGGTTCCTCCATCACCTTGCTTATCATCTCTCAGGCCATCAAGGGCCTTGGGCCATGCCGACTTGTATATAGGGTTGCTGTTTTGGATTCTCCGATGTGATTTTAGGCAAAATTATACCATATTTGTTACAATCTATAAAGTTCTAAGCATGTTCTTCTACCTCTACTTGGCATTCCTTTGAAACTCTAATTTTCGGTTTGTATCTCTTAGATTTGGGCCATTTTAAATGCTTCGGACCTATTCCTTCTATGTTCTACACTATTCTCAAACCTCTTTTAAAAAACATCAACTTTAAGTTGTTTTTACTTTCTTTAAAGTTAGGGTTTCTCTGAGTTTTTTCTACACTTGTTTAAATTGATTTTCTTTATGTTTAAGCTGCTTTACTTTATATATCTCAAATGACTTTGTGTTTTTCTCCTCCTCTATGTTGTGAACCCTAGTTCTAATTCTGTATTTGATGATTTGTTCGTCTAATATGTGTGCTTGCTTGTTTCTCGTGAATCCCTAAGTTTTGTGTGACTTTTACCCTACTAAGACCATTAGGGTTTCTAATTTCTGCTTCTTGCGCCTATACTATATTTATTCTGTTAACTCCTCTAATCAATGCTATGTTCTATACGAATCCCTGATTTAATGTGATTTTTACCCTATTGTGCTATTAGGGTTTCTGATTTTACCTCTTCTTGCCGATTGTGTGTTTATCTTGTTTATTCATAGAAAGTTATGGTAATTTTCCCTAAAATCAACACTATTATCCATCGGAATCATTGATTCCCTATGATTGATATCCTTCTAATCTCTTGTGATATTCTATACTGATTTTCAACCTCTCAGTCATTTTCTTTCCTTACTTTATGGTCGAGTATGCTGTCAACTAACTCTTATGTTATTTCCTTAATTGGAAAGTTATGTACGTTGCCTTAATTGCATGTTCTATACTTTCACTATGCTGAAATCATTTCCTTATGTGTTATATTTCATGTCTTATGTGATCTCATTCCTTAACTGTCTTTTCCGTTTAAAATTAACTCCCTTAATTAAGGGAGTACTTCTACTAATCTTGTACTAACTGATACCTAGTTCCATCATTACTGCTTGATTTTAATTTTTACCTTATTATTCTACCTTATTTGAAACTTATATATATATATATATATATATATATATATATATATATATATATATATATGCTCTCTCATTAACACATACAACACATGAACACTTGGTTCAAAAAACTATCTCTCAAACTTAAAAGTTTCTGCGCTCTCTCTCTCTCTCTCTCTCTCTCTCTCTCTCTCTCTCTCTCTCTCTCTCTCTCTCTCTCTCTCTCTAGTGCTACTTTCTACTGCTCTAAGTTATCCTGCTGCAAACCAAGGCTAACCATTTGTGTTCTCTTGTTCTTTCACTCTGCTTGCTATCCTCTTTACTGGTATGTCCTAGTTTTAATTCAAAGTTCCAACAACAATATGATTCTCTTATTGTTTCAGTTCCTCTTGTTTCGGGTTTGCTTCCATTTGTGGTTCAGTTGTAAAACTTGTAGTTAAGGGTTACATTATTACCTGTTATCATGTCTTCCCCTCCACATGAGATCAGTATAATTCCCCTTTTATTTGACTCTGAGCATGTCTACACTAATCATTTCTTACTTGTGACATGTTTACCACCATGGATCTCTCAAATCCCTATCCCCTTTGCATGTGAGTCTGTTCTTATGTCTGATTCTATGAATATGTCTAGTTAGCTACTTCTGGGCATGACTATTAATTCCCAGGTCTTTGCTTAACTACGTGTGTCCTATGAATTCCCAAACCCTCTTTACCCCTGTTTGTGAGTACCAAACCTGTCTTGATGTTATGACTCCTAGCTGTGTATGAACCTATCCTAAGGTGTTTGGACTTTGTTAACTACTCCAATCTCTTTTTTTCAAACGATCTCTGTTGCTTTACTGAATTACTTTCAAAAAGACTTTTTTTAAATACAATTTCTTACTAAAATCTTTCAACATATATCCGTCACTTTTCACTCTACTCTTAGTCCCTAAGTTCTGCCCCATCTAGTATGTGAACTGCCTTGGGATCCTTTTGAGAACCCTCTGAACTCTAGTATACTGAGGTTAGCCTTTTCATACTGCACTTGTTCGATCTTTGGTTACTAAGTGTAGGTGTAAGCACTACCAAGGATCCTTGAGATTCTTAGGGAACTTTGATGCACCTAGACTCTGATTGGTCTATGGAATTGAGGCATATGAGGTCATTGGAGCCTTTGAGAAACCTGGGTCTTATTGAAGGCTCTCTATAGAATAGCTTCTTATTTTCTACTTTTACCTATGTGATTCATTCATTCGCCTGTAATAATTTGTAAACATTTTTGGTATTTAGTAAAAGGGATGGGTAGATGCATGCTTATGGGGTAATACGAGTAGAAATCATGCTCCTACGACATTACTTGTAAATCTGGTTGCTTTGCCAAATAGAAATCATGCTCATAGGAATTCACTTTTAAGTTTATTTGCTCAACAAGTAGATGTTTATGAGGTTTTAGATTATGTCATGTTTAGAAACCATGCTTATAGGTTCCAAAGAATCATGTCTTAAAATCGATTTAATAATAGACACCATTCTTATAGGACGTGATCCAAATTCACTTACAATGAGTATTTATGTATGTTCCATACCTGCAAATCATTAAAATCAGCGTTAGGCTTAAATATCATGCCTATAGAGAGCCCTACTCGCAATTTTATCTGTTAATCTAATTTTGTTTAAATAATCAACTTGATCAAACCTCGTTCATTTTTTAATTGGTTTTATTAAGTATTTCCTGAAACAAATTCTTTGAAAATGCCTCAATCTTATTTGATATCATGCCTATAGGTATTAAATGAATCCACTTCAAAACCTGTTTTGTTTCTATATTAATATAGATATCAGTATTCTGCGTATAGAAGCGTTTAGGGCGTTTTCAAAACTGCATTCCTGAATATTGTTTATATTACTCAATGTTTTGTGATCCTAACTTGCTTTAAAAAAAGTCCATAGGAAACTGCTAGGGCATAACTTTTGAGTCTCAAAAAGAGGGTTGGCAGTTTCTGCATATTGACTTAGATATCCTGATTTAGGACATTGTCTAATAAAAGACCTTAAATGTGCTTGAGTCAAGCCGCTCGTGTGTCCTTTCGAGGAGGAAATTCTGAGCCTCTAATTGCTACCTTTATGCGTTGAATTTCCTAACTATTTTTGATTGTCGTCTTAGAATTTCCCCTTTAAAACCCATAGGGGAACGTCTAGTACCACCTATAGGTAGAGGTCCTAACTTCCTCAAGGACCATTAAGAAAGGACGGGTAGCAGAACGCAACAGAAATCGTTGACCAAACACTCACTTTGCATGCCCATTAAGGGGAAGGGAAGGGAAGAATAAATATGGGTTATAATGACTAGTCGCTAATGTCACGTGTAGCCCCTCATTGAGGAGTGTTTACCAGACATTGTGTGGAGTGATCCTATAGGATAATTAACCTAGGACCCCTCTTAACCAAATCCTTCCTTTATTTAAACCTTTGTTTTACAACTTGTTCAAACCCTTATCTTACTACTTGAGTTATTGTCACGAACCAGAATCCCAACCCGGTCGTGATGGCGCCTCTCGTAAGGACAAGGCCAGCCAATCAACAAAACAATACATCTCTTTATAATTACTTAGTAGGAATAAGTCTAAATCTTGGGCAACATAATCTTAAATGCGAAATAAATGTGATAGAATAAGGAAAACCCTCCCAACTCAGCCCGAAATCAGGGAGTCACAAGTCATGAGCTACTACAGATTTTACTAATATTTTACAAACTCTGGAATTATCATAAATAGCAAAGATAAGGGAGAATACTGGGCTGCAGACGTCAATAGCTACCTCGTTACTCCTAGTCACCGCCTGGTCTAGAAAAAATCAGCGCTTAGGAGCAAACTCAACTCTGCATGTATCTGCACGCATGATGCAGGGAGTAAGGTAAGTACTCCGACGTAGTGAGTAATAAAAATAAATAACGACTGAAAACAAATCTTATAATGGCACAATATAATGCTATCTCAAGCAGCAAAATCAATTATACAATAAAACCATGGAATATCAGATAATTCTCTTTTAAAACAGTGAAGACAATTAAATTTAAACAAGTAAGGAATAAACATAAACTTGGCCCTCGGGCTCAATATCAAATTCTCAACAAAGTATCAGCCCCACGAGCTCACTCCCAACTCACCAACACACAATATCAGCCTCTGGGGCTCACTCCCAACTCACCAGCACAAACTATCAGCCCCTCGAGCTCACGCCCAACTCACTAGAACCCAAACATCAGCCTCTCGGGACCACTCCCAACTCACCCGGGTATCCTGGGCTCACTAGGGGTGTGTACAGACTCCGGAGGGGCTCCTACAGCCCAAGCGCAATATAAATAGACCTGAAAGCCTTCACACATCACATATGAGGCATGAAAGCCTCCTCATACAACACTCGAGGCCTCAAAGCCTCCTCACATCACATACGAGTCATGAAAGCCTCCTCATACAACACTCGAAGCCTGAAAGCCTCCTCATATCACTCATCATATCCTCATGTATGGCCCTTGGCCTCTATCAGTCCAGAAAATAATCATATGCCTCTTGGGCATCAGTAAAGCAATAGTGCTCAGCTCAACAACATTATAAATGTCATTAAATCTCGAGTTGAGTATAAATGTAGCTGAGTTCGCAAAATAATATAATTCAATTGGACTGAGTTAAAATAATATTTCAAGTCGTGAGGAAATAGTAATGTAAATTAACAAAAAGATTTTAGATAATTGACACGAAGCCCAAATATGGCAATAAGCCCCAATCATAGTGAAAAATAATAAATCTTTATTAATTACGCGATAAAAATATTAACTGGGATGGACCAAGTCACAATCCCCAATGGTAAATTACTCTGTGCTCGTCATACAACGCGTGTCTCATCTCAACATAGCAGTATGTTGTGCAATCCGGGGATTCAAACCCTAAGTGCATCATTTAAAATCATTACTCACCTCAAACCGGCCAAGGCTCTAGCTCGCTATGCCCTTGCCTCTCAAATTGGCCTCTTAATGCGTTGAATCTATCCAAAATCAGAACGAATATGTCACATTATGCTGTAGGAACACTACCTAATCGAAAATAAACTGAAAATCATCAAAATCCTAAAATTTAAAAAAACCCAAGCCCCGGGCCTTCTCAAAATCCATTATTTTTTACATCAAAATGTTCCTTATCTCGCCACGAGTTTATACATATAGAATTCACAATAATCGGAGTCCATTTGGCCCCTCAAATCCCAAATTTAGAATTTCAATTTAAAGCCCTATTTTCCTACAATTTGGCTATATTTTCATGAATTTCAAGGTTTATTTCACAATATAATCGGTATTTAATTTATAGGACTTTTCTCTAATTGCTTCCCGTCAAAACCCCTTCATTTCCCGTCCAAAAGCTCTCAAGGTTGCTCAAAAATGGTGGAAACATGGGTTGGGTTCGCAGGATGAAATGTTAATATTTCGGAAGTACTATTTACGAGTCACTATTCACTATGTTCATGGGTTACTGTTCACCCGCGTGGTTATTGGTCACGCGCGGTTACCGTTCACTGCTGTAGAAAATACAAAATCTTTTAAGAAATTTGCAGCACAGCCATTTTTCACTAAAAGGGCTCTAACTCCATCATACGAACTCGGAATTAGACGATTCCTGTTCTTATGAGTCACAAATAATAATACGAACATAACCCTTCAATTGAAACTCAATTCAGAGCTCCTTTGCCCAGTTCAATACACATTTCGCTCGTTAAACAATTAACTCACATTTCATGTCAAAAACCCAATCGCAACTTGATGGAATTAAACCAAAATTTCCATATCAGTCCTATAATCCATGATTTAAATTCTGGAAGTCTCAAAATCAAGTTTGGATCTCCAGAACTAAAAATGAACCTTTAGATCATTACATTTATGCTAAAAACGGCAAAAATCTTCCAAAAATGACCCGTCGGGCATCCGAAACACACCCGAGGCCAGTGGGACCTCAACCAATCATGCCCACATAATTCATAACATCATTAAAACCTTTTCCAATCATCAAAACACCTCAAACAATATCAAATTATCCAAAACTCATCGAATTTAAGACTAAGTTTCCCAAAACTTCCGAAAATACACTTTCGATCAAAAATCCGACCAAACAATGTCCGAATAACCTGAAATTTTGCACACATATCACAAATGACATAGAAAAGCTACAGCAACTTTCGGAATTCCATTCTGACTCCCAGATCAAAATCTCACCTATCAACCAGAATTCGCCAAAATACTAACTTTGCTAATTCAAGCTTAAAATATGTATTTCAAGCCCTCTAACACATAAGTCAATATCCGGCTGACTTTTCCAACTTAAGCTTCCTTAAAAGAGACTAAGCGTCTCAAACCTTACCAAAACTAGTCCGAATGACTTCAAATTTTGCACACAAGTCACATTCGACATTATGGACTTGTACCAACTTTCGAAATCGCATTATGACCGCGATATCAAAATTTTCACTTCCGGTCGAATTTTCTGAAAAATCTTCAAATTCCTATATTTAGCCAAATAACTTCAAAATGACCTTCGGACATCCGAATTCACTTCCGATCGCGCTCCCAACTCCATAATCACCATATGGAGCTATTCCCAGACTCGAAATCCCAAACGGACATCTATAATTCTAAAATTCCTTCCAACCCAAATTTATGAAATTCTTCTGAAATACTAGCTTTAACAATACACGCTGAAATGCTCACGGGTTCTCAAAAACCAAATCCGGAAATACGACCAAGTCCAAAATCATCATACGAAGTTGTGGAACTTTCAGATCCCAATTCCGAGGTAGTTTACTCAAAATTCCAATCTTAGCCATTTTCTTCAACTTAAGGTTGCCGAAATGAAAAGTTTCTTTCCAATTTAATTTCGAATTTCCCGAAATTCAACTCTGACCATACGTACAAGTAAATATACTTGAAATGAAGTTGTTCATGACTTCCAATTGTTGAACGACGTGCTAGAGCTCAAAACGACCGATCGGGTCGTTACAGTTATTCTAACGTACTTTCTTGCAGCCTATTTGGGTTCAATTGTTTACTTGTAATGGACTAATTTGTGAATATAAGTTTGGTAAGGACCCACACTTGTATACGAAGAGGGGTGCCTAACACCTTTCCCTCGAGGTTACTTCGAGCCCTTACCTTAATCTCTGGTATTGCAAACCAACCCAAGAGTTAATCGGTCTAGGTGCCCTAACGCACCATAATCCGTTATGTGGCCACTCTTCAAATACCCAATTCCCGAAAGGAAATGAGTCATTACAACCCGTGAATGTCAAACCCCGGATTTCTCCCCGTAAAAAGGGAGGAAAAAAGGGGCGCGAAAGCCAGAACAAAATCTCAAACTCTCATGACGCCGACTAATATCCAATAACTCAGTCCCTAATTCACGTTTGGTTTATCTTATTCACTAGCCCTTACTGAATTCTATTACTATCGGGTCTAAATTTTCCTTTTGGTAGTTGCGTTGGAATCACGACCTTATTTTTAGAAGTGATAATGTGACTTTATGGCCTATACTCTTTTGTTGTCTCAAGGCCTGTTACCTCCCGTCTTTTCTTTCACTGGAATATAGACTCTGTAATACTGTCATCTTTTTGACCTACCGATGTCATCCATGTATCACATCTTACTCTTAATACTTCATTAGCTCTCTTCTTAGTTCCTGCTAACATTTATGTCTATCACTTTATTCTAAAAACTTTAACAAGATATTATTTTGCTTTTAGCTTGCCTTTTCCCCATCCACTAGCTCTTCGAATTGCCTAGCATTATCTCTCTACTAGGGATGAAAGCCATACTAGGATAATATTTATTTCTTCTAGGCTTTCAGTACCTATCTTTGTAGTGCTCATATCTAACTGTACAAGTTTAGAGTGCAACATTTGGATATATCATGAGGAGATGTATTAGCACATTTGCAATATCATTCAGAAATGTCAACTGGCGCAAACAAGCATCCATCATTTTGGGTTACTCTAACCCTAGCCGAATCCTGATATCCATTCCTCATCTTATACTACTTATGTAACCCCCATAGGGCATAACCGAAATGGGTGTGCACAATTGTACATAAATATGTTACTATTGAAGGTAACTCAAAATGTTTATATCTTTCTGTCTGAGTTGAAAATACCAATAATCTTCATTAACTGGGTACCTCGTACCTTTTTTCACCCTGCTTTTGTTACTTGTTGGAACTTATGTCTACTTTCTGATTCTCTTTTTCGTTTTGTTTATCGTAAAAGTGGATAGATATTCTTGCATTAGGGATTCTTATCAAGAAGCTCACACATCTTAGTATACATATGGTCAGCTGAATACGTCATATTTATCCATCATAAGCATGATGCAAAAATCGACCACAACTATATCTCTTACCACTAGTCTTTCTGGATGCAGGCATCGCTTTATTATGAATAAGATAGAGTTTAGAAAATTTAGTTTATACAAGTAAGCTCTACCACACGATCTAGAGTAAGAATAAAGAGTGACAGTCCTAAATTCCATGTAGCCTCCTGCTAATAAGTGTGGTGCACAACACGCCCATAAATAAGATTCTAGTAAACACGGCTTGTAGACTCCCTAGGATAGAACTTCTCTGATACCAATTTTGTCATGAACCAAATCGATGGTCCGCGACGGGCACCTGGTACCTTATTCAATCCAGTACCAACATAACGTATCTATTCATGTACTATCATAGATAACTGAGCCGGAAGGCTGCCATGAGATAAGTAGAATACAACAAGTGATACCAACTTATACATAAGACAGATGAACCTATAAGACCAAAATAACGACATGTATACTGAACATAGGTCGACAAGGCCATACAATCTTTTACGTATATGACATCTCTCTACAAGCCTCTAAGAAAACATAATTTTCATAAAGGTCGGGACAGAGTGCCGCCACACCAAATAGTACACGTCTTATTAATACTAACCAAACAAGCAACTTTTAAGCAAATGGAGTGCACCAACATCTTCCACTGAGCTGATAGCCTACTTGGGGGACTTTTGACCTGTCTATCGGGACCTACGGGCATGAAACTTAGTGTCCCTAGGCAAATGGGACATCAGTACAATAATATACCGAGTATGTAAGCCACATAAATAAGTACATAATAGACATGGAAGAAATATAGAGTAAATGACTCAACCAATAAGTCTAGATAACTCTGTAATTCAAGAAATAATTATAATGTCATGCATATGTGTATTAATTTCATGTCGTGCATAGGTACATATTTCATAACATCATCAGGCCATTGAGGGCATCCCATCATATCAGCTCGGCCACTGTGAGAAAAATCATTAACATATACCAGCTGATCAGGTGGTGGTGCACATATAACACCATAACCTTTCCCATATATATATATCGTCATCTGGTCATGGGTCAACGCGCATGTATAAATGCATGAAATGCATATGAAATACATTAATAAAATCTCTCGGTATGTCATACGTCAATTATGCCTCTGATAATATCGTAAAATAAACTTTACCAACTTACGTATTTTTGAGACCCATAAACAGATGATAAAATAATATGACACATGGAGAATTAAGAACAAAATTATCTCTAGTATTTCTATGAATAGAGTCGTTTATCAATGTTGTGCGTTTGCTTATTTCGTTTCTGTCGTATAGATCATGCTAAAAATAAAGAAGGGGTAGCCTTAACTTACATGGAGTAAGAAAAAATCTGTATAATATTCTTAAAAAAGATTACACCGTACTCTTTTAAAAACGCAAAATTTTATGTTGCTAAAGTTTTAATAATTCTTGTTGGAATTGCTAACGTTCTTATGTGAAGCGTTGTATTCCAAATATAAAGTGTTGCTATTTGGAAAATGAATTCACGTTCCTATGCTCCTTGGATTAGAATGTGATTGTATTGTAGTGTTCTTGGCAGAATCTTTGTAAGGAATTAGAAAGGGAATTGAGTTAGAGAATTATCCTTAACTTTAGGTGGCTCCCTTTAATTAATGTTTGGTGTCAAATTTTTTTCAAAGTGTGACACCTTGCATCCTTTAGAGCTTCGTCATTAAAGGAAAAGAGGTTACTTGCCACGTTCGGGTGGGAGGGGTTAAATATTATCCCACTCTTTAATTAATTATCTAATAATTAATTAATTACTCATATAATTAAAATTTATCTTAAATTATTTAAATACCACTCAATTTTAACACCGTTTATATACAAACTATTATGGTCATGTGATACCTTGTATGACCCTAGTCCATGAATATGATGTATTATAGCTTGGATCGTAGTTTACCTCAAATTGTTAAACTTCGACAAAACTTATTTTCTTCGAATTGCTTACCCTCTTACCTTCGCAAATTAATTTATCATTTGTTCGAAATAGCGTAATACTTATAATTCCAAAATAAATTTCATTTCCAAAATTTATGTCGATTAACTTACAACGAAACATTAACGTACGAAAATGCAGAATGTAACATCTCATTTCCGAGCTTATATTAACTTACTTATGGCATACTTCCATGTACAAAAACATGAGGTGTGACATGAATGATGAGAGAAATTGGCTTGTTTTCCAGCTAAAAATAATAGCATAGTGTCTGACCATGGAGAGCAATCTCCAGCTAGGACGCCGGCGTGTGGTCCTGCGGTGGTAGGGTGGAGGTAAGAATGATTGGAGATTTGGGGGGGGGGGGTGTTTCCTTTTTTTGTTTTTTTGCTTAATATTTTTGGACTAATATTAAATAGGGTATTATTGGGCGTAATGAAGGTGAAAGGCCGGAGATGGAATTAGATCGACGCCCATTGTAGATGCTTCATAGCCTATGTCTAATACACTAGTTGTAGGATTAAAGGAAGATCCTGTTGAGTTGATAGCTATTGTCAAATCAGTTAAGGTTTTTGGATTTCTTGGAGATGGCTCTTGAGTTTCCATGGAAGGATTTTGTACAGTGCGTATTGGTAGGGGAGTTGTAGCACAGTCGGATTCATCATTTGGGTCTACTAGGTGTCATTGGGTTTGGGGTTGGCGTGGGCCTCCGTCTGAGTTACTGCCAAACTCCCTTTCTACGCCTTTGGGCATGTCGACTTTGTGCTTCTAGAGGGGGGATGGGTTTTTTTCCTTTAGGGTGTAGGAACCTCGTCATTACTAGGTGGTGGGTCTCTCCCCTCTGTGCCTTTTTTTCTTTTTGTACTTGTATTAGGCTAGTCCCATATGCACTGGCTCTTGGTGGTTTGATTCTTCGTGGGAGTAAGATGTTTTTTGTTCTCTGACATGGGCTGATGTCTTGCACTTAGTGTTAGAATTATAGTGGAATGTTTGGATCCCGAGGAACTTACAGGAGATGGAATCAAAAATTTGAGCTTGGATTCCATCCAATTGATCGGTAATTTTGCCTTTCCTATTCAGGTTTATTGATTTGCGTTACTGAGTGGGATGCTTGTTTACGTCTCCTAGGGAAGGATACAATTTTCCATTCCTAATCTTCATCTTTATTTGCTTTAGTATTCGAGCAACCTGGGTTGTCCTGTGCTGACGGTGAGTTGGGTTTCAGGGTGTGACCTAGTATTCCACATCTTGTACGTAGGATGTTCTCACCTTCATAGACAATCACTTGCTTGTGATCACCAATGGTGACAGATGTTGCGACTGGTGACTTCAGTGGAACTTGGATGCAGATTCTCGCATATCTCCCCCTTAGCGTTGCTGAGGTGCACATATCAATCTTGAGAAGTTTCCCAAGCTTCCTGCCAACTGTTTCTAGAGCTTCTTTGTCATAGAATTCGGTGGGCAGCTGGAGAAGTCATACCCATATCGCAGTGAAAGATAGGGTGGCTTCTTGTGGGATAAATTTTAGTTCCCATCGTCTGACAGAGAAGAAACTTCTGGGTACAAACCATGGACCTTGGTGTATCGCCTTGATCAAATTTTCTTCCTAACCAAACTTGACTATGAAGAAGTTTCATCCTAGGTCAATCAAGATTATTTGTTCAGATGGGTTCCATAATTCAATTAATTTGCATCGAGAAGATGATGTGGCATACGCCGGCCAAAAAGTTTAATGATGACCGAGAAGTTTCATGGCTCATATAATATATTTTTGTCCTCTTAGGAGAGAAGGATAATGCCTAGATTTTCCTCCCTTTAGATCATATTATGACTTTTCAAGATCCGATACAAAGTAGTCTGTTTGTGAGGTGTCCTATTTGTCAAGAAGCATTTCTTAGCGTGTTTGGTTGATACCTTCCTCCATGTTATTTGTATCCAGTGGTTCCGATGATATGTTAGTGACAGATGAGAGTCTCTCTCGCTCTATGCAAATGTTCCTCCTCCAAGTTGTTTGATTAATAGTTGGAATAACCCAATGAAGATTTAAGTTAACAATTAACCTAGACAAATAAAACTGGTAAACCTCATCATCTTTTAAGATTTTTTGGTTTTCTATACTTACTCTATTGTTATTATGGGTACAACATGCTTTAACTTAGTCAACTAGTCTCTATGACATGCATATAAAGTAAGTTAATCACATGGCGAGCACAATTACAATTAATTCAAATGAGCAAGAGCTGGAGCAAAGGATTTTGGCTTTACATGTTTTTAATACAATCAAAATATTCCAATTTATACAAACGAGTGGTTGTAGACTGATTCTGTAACCCTAATTCAGATCAGGCTCAAGATCACTACTCAACATGCTATAAATTTCATGATAACATTTATCTCTAACATTAAATCACACTTGGATTTGACTATTATGAAGATTGTACATACTAATATGCAGATCTAACTCATTCCAATCATAGACTAAGTTTCTATAAATATCACTTTAACTCAAAACCAATCAACATACCATGATTACAACTGTAGCAGCACAATCAATAAACACGGCTAAACAGGATTCATAGAAGCAGTGATTGAAATAAAAGAGGATAGAATTTCAATATTTACATTAAATGTATCAAATTCAACACTTAAGGTTTTTGGAAGAATATCTAGATGCAGACCAAAACTGCCTAATCCACCACACAAGATTTGAAAAGGCAAGCACTGGAACTCAGCGGCAAATACAATAATTAACCAGCAATTTTGAGAGTTTAAACACTTTGAAAATCCCATAAATCAACAAGCTAATCGACTGAAATCCTGTTTTTCTTTTTTGTCGAATTTTCCTTGATCTCAAAATTTAAAATGAAGAACATAGTTTTATTTTTTCCGTGTATGCCTAAATCATTTCCTAGAATTCAGTGTAATCAGTGTGCGTTCTTCAGCGTACTTGAGAGAAAAATGCTGATATTAATGTGTGTCTGTGAGGTCTCTTATATAAAGTGTAGAAGTATGATCTTGTGAGGGAAAATGAAATAGGAATGCATAAGATTCTATCAGCTAAAAAAAATAGGAGAAAAGGCATATTTTTAACACAAAATGGACAGTTGTGCTTCAACTAATCTTTTCCTATTTCTTTTTACCCCCCCCCCCCCCCCCCCCCGCAACTTCTGGATTTTACTCTTAAATCCTCAGACAACAAATCCTTCTTACTTCTTTCAAATTCAATCACAACGAGACAATTAAAGACCTAAAAATCAAGCGGAATTGACAGTTGAACCAATTAGTCAGCTAATCTGATAATTCATGCAATTAAACAAGTCATGCAAAACTGAGACTATGAATCAATTTTCAAAAATTCTATTTTAAGAAAAGTGACGTACTTCGAGAAGAATAGAAAATCAATTGATGGGTGAGGAAATAAAAGAGAGAAATACATATAAACCTTTAAGAGAAACAAACATAGAACCTCAATCTCGATCAACAAACATGGCTCCGACCAAAAATGAAATCTCCGAGATACGATGCGAAATTTATATCAATTTATAAATCTCATCAAGAGCTTTCCAATGACGTAAATTTTGACCATAAATCGATGGGAGAAAAGTTGAGTAATCAGAAGAGGAAAAGGGAGGTTAGGGTTTAGTTTTGAAATATAAAAATTGATGAGTTTGAGGAGGAATTGGAGGAAACTACAAATGGATTTGGACTAGGTGAGCTTTGGGGATTGTAAGGTTCAGGTTTGGGGGGGATTGGTGGAGTGCCGGCGACGGCAGTGGTTTAGCTCGGCTAGGGTGTGGTTGGCTAGAGAGGATGAGGGAAATGGGTGGTGTCTTCAGGGTTTGGGGGCATTACGACACTTAAAAGGGATATGGGGACGGAGTTCCGAGCTGTCAGATTAAGGGGAATGGAGGGCTGAGATCAAGTTTAACCAAATAGTGTCGTTTGATTTAAAAGTGCGTTGGACCGGATTGGATATAGACTAGGTGGGCCTGTTTGAAAGGATTTTGGGCTGCATTAAAAGCTAACCCATACTACATTAAGAGATCCAAACCAAACTTTTCTTTCCTTTCTTTTAATTTCATTTTTGGCAATTAATTAAACTAACATGATATGTAAACAAAAAATTACAAAATTAACACCTTAACACTTTATCTATTAATTAGTTAGTTAATTACCTTAAAATTTAAAATAATAAAAGAAAATAATTAATTTAAAACCAAAAGCTAAAAAGTGTAAAAATGACTAGGGTATTTTTTGTAATTTTTATTTATGTTGCAATTAATATGTGATTAAATACTAAAATGCAAATAAAACCTAAAATTCTATGCAATAAAGATTTGGACATTTTTATGGTATTTTTCTCGATTTAAAAATATCAAATATTCACAAAATACGACTAAACGCAAATAATTAACTAGGAATTCCTTGAAATTCTATAAAAATTAAAAATAATTAGAAAATTCTATTTATTGTATCTTTTGTAGGAGTATTTTTGTGAGGCAAATATTACGTGCTCACAGTCCTAAAAAGGATATAGCATGCGGCCTTCCAGAGGATCATTTTGGTGGGTACATGGCTGGATTGCAATGTATAGGGACTTCTGCTCAGGGTGAAATACTTGATAGGTCGACTCTCTTGGTTATGGAGAAGAAGATCACAAATCTATCAGCAGACCTTGTAGAGGAAAAGGCTAGAGAAGAAAAGAGAGATCAACAATTTAGTAGCCTTCGAGGTCAGCTGTCGTGCCCCCTTTTCCTCGCGAAATCGGGTTTATGATATTTGGAAAAGACAACTCGTTCCCTTTCGGGAATTTGGGTTTAGATATGAGAGTCTCTACATAATGATTTAAGTTCATTAGGACACTAATAAAGGTTTAATTTAAACAGCCATAGATTGGGTAAGGGCTTGCAATTATCCCAAGGGAAGGTATTAGGCACCCCTCAGGATCCACTAGTGTGGTTCCCAGGCAGACTATTGTTGTGACTATAAAAGTCATATAAGAGGGGATTTTTCACATAAGGTTACAAATAAACAAAGGCAAGAAAAGAAACTAAGAAAAGTTGATTTCTTCTTTAAATAAACAGTTTGAAAGATTAAAAAGCAAGAAATAAAGGAAGGGGGGTCCTAGGTTTATTAATAATATGGATCACCCCATACAATGCCCGGTAATTGCTCCTCGATGAAGGGTTACATGTGATATAATAGCATGGTCATCACATCCATATTGAACCTTCTCACCATGTTGAGGTATTAAGGCGCAGAATGATCTCGTTTATATATTGCATGCTATTACCGGCCCAACCTTATCAGCCCCGAAGGTACTTGGAACTACTAATCCTAAAAGGGAGGAGATATTGGACTTATTTATGGTTCAAAAGGTAAAATACTAGGGCGACAAGAAAAAAACATATAGCAAGTATGGGGAAGCATATAAACAAATGAAAGGGCTCAAATAGACCTCCTTTAAACTAAAGAAAGCACATAATGTAGCATGACTTGCATGTACTGTTTTGGAGGGAATTTCTACCTCGGCGGGAATGACCAATTCCATACCATAAACAAGCATATATGGGGTTGCCCCGATTGATGTGCAGAATATGGTGCAGTACCCCAATAAAGGAAATGATAGCTTCTCATGCCACTTCTTATGCTTCTCTATCATCTTCCTTAGTATCTTTTTGATATTCTTATTGGCGGCTTCTACAGATCCATTCATCTGAGGTCTGTAGGTTGTAGAATTCTTTTGTTTGATCTTGAATGTTTCACACATGGCTTTCATTAGGTCACTATTAAGATTGAAACCATTATCAATAATGATTGACTCTGTAATTCCGAATTGACAAACGATTCGGTCGTGGATGAAGTCTGCCATGACTTTCTTGGTTACTACTCTGTAAGATGTTGCTTCAACCCATTTGGTGAAATAATCAATTGTTATTAGGATAAACATGTTCCCATTTGATGCGGAATGATTGATTCATTCAATAACATCCATTCCCCATGCAGCGAGCGGCCACGATGAGCTTGTTGCATTAAGCTCATTTGGAGGCACCTTTATCATGTCTGCATGTATCTGACAGCGGTGGCACTTTCAGACATACTGGATGCTTCCATAGTCATCAAAAACTAACTTGCATGGAGTATCTTCTTGGCTAAGACAAAATCGTTCATATGTGGCCCACATGTCTCGATATGGATTTCCTCTAATTGCCTGGATGCTTCCTTTGCGTCGACACACTTTAGTAATCCCAAATCAGGAGTCCTGCTATACATTATTCCTTCCCTGTGAAAGAAATTTTTGGATAACCTCCAAAGTGTGCACTTCTGAGCAGGATCTGCGAGCTCTAGGTATTCTCCTTTTTGCCAAGTATTCCTTGATATCATGAAACCACGACTTTCCATCTGCTTTTTCTTCAACATGAACACAGTAAGCTGGCTGATCATGGATCTTTACCGGAATCGGATAAGTGAAATTCTTGTCTGGGTGATGTATCATGGATAATAGGGTAGCCAGTTCATCAACGAATTCATTCTGGATTCTAGGAACATGCTGGAATTCTGTCTTTGTGAACCTCGTTCTCAACTCCTGTACATGATGCAGATAAGGGAGTATTTTGGAGTTCTTGGTTGCCCATTATTCTTGGACCTGATGTACAAGTAAGAGTGAATCTCCAATCACTAGCAATTCTTGAACGTTCATGTCAATGGCCATCTTGAGCCCTAAGATGCAGGCTTCATACTTGGCTATGTTGTTGGTGCACGGGAACCTGAGTTTGGCAAATACCGGATAATGTTGACCAGTTTCTGACACTAGGACTGATCTGATGACGACTTCTTTGACATTTGCTTCTCCATCAAAAAACATTCTCCAACCATCGTAGGGTTATACAATATCCTCTCCTATGAATGATGCCTCTTCGTCAGGAAAATACGTTTTTTGGGGTTCATATTCTCCGTCCAAGGGATTCTCGGCAAGGTGATCTGCCAATTCATGTCCTTTGATTGCTTTATGAGTTACGTAATCAATGTCAAATTCACTCAACAGCATTTTCCACTTGGCTAGCTTGCCCGTGGGCATGGATTTTTGGAAGATGAATTTCAACGGATCCATCCTTGATATGAGATACGTAGTATAGGCACAGAAGTAGGGCCTCAAATTCTAAGATACCCAAGTCAAAGCACAATAGGTGCACTCTAACAGAGAATACCGAGCCTCGTACAGAGTGAACTTCTTACTGAGGTAATAGACAACCTGCTCTTTGCTCCCCGTTTTATCATGTTGCCCTAGAACACAACCGAACGCTCCGTCCAATACGGCAAGGTAGAGTAATAAAGGCCTACCTGTCTTGGGTGGGACCAAAACTGGTGGTGTTGACAGGTACTTATTGATTCTGTTGTAAGCCTTTTGGTAGTCACCAGTCCATTTGGTAGCGGATCCTTCTTCAACATCTTAAAGATTGGGTCGAAGATAACTATAGATTGAGCTATGAACCAGCTGATATAGTTGAGTCTCCCCAAGAAACTCGTTGCATCCTTATAGTTCTTTGGCGGTGGTACTCTTGAATAGCTTTGACCTTTGATGGATCCAGTTCTATTCCTCGGCGAGTTAAAATGAACCCAAGTAGTTTTCGGCAGGAACCCTGAATGCTCATTTGCGGGATTCTGTTTCAGGTTGTATCTTCTCAGTCGCATTTCCTCAAATCTTTCATGTGACCAGTGTCTTTCTTGGACTTGATGATGACATCATCTACATATACTTCAATCTTCTTTTGTATTATATCATGGAAAATGGTAGTTATGGCCCTCACGTAGGTGGAACCTACATTCTTTAACCCCAATGGAACATCTTGTAGCAGTACATCCCCCACGGCGTAATGAAAGCCGTTTTCTCAGTATCTTCTTTATCCATCCATATGCGAAACAATATACAAATGATTACAACTCATGCTTGGAGCAATTGTCAATCAGGATGTGTATGTTCCGTAGAGGGAAGTCATCTTTTGGACTGGCTTGGTTGAGATCCTGGTAGTCGACACACACTGTGAGCTTCCCATCTTTCTTCAGCACTGGCACAATGTTGGCTAACCATGTCGGATATTCTACTACCTTGAGAACCTTAGCTTTGACCTACTTAGTGTATTCTTTCTTGATTTTCATACTCATGTTAGGTTTTATCTTTCTGAGCTTTTGTTTTACCAATGGACATGTCGGATCAGTTGGTAGTTTGTGTGCAAAAATAAATGTACTCAAACCAGTCATGTCATCATATGACCAGGCGAATATGTCCTCATATTCCCTTAGGAATTCTGTGTATTCTTCCTTTTTTGACGGTGAAAAATTAATGCTGACCCGAGTTTCTTTGACATTTTTTGCATCTCCCAGGTTAACAATCTCAGTCTCATCCAAGTTAGACTTAGGTCTATTCTCAAAATTCTCAACTTATTTAACAATCTCCTCCGGTATATCATTTTCCTCTGAATCTATGTTCGTTTGTTGCGTTTTCTCGTTGCATGTCACGGTCATTGGTTAATCAAGACAAGTTATAGTAATGTTTTATAAATGAAGTGATAAGAGTAAGATTTATAAGAAAACAAAAATGCTTTGATAAATTCCATAACTGGTTTAATATTTGAAGACCTTATTGCGAAAATTTAAAATGCGAAAGGAAAGTCAATTAGTAAAAAAAAAGTAAAAGATAGTGCATGATGTTTTGTTCTATCTTGCTACCCCAAGTCTTTCCGGGCTCTGGTGGTTCTGATGGTTTGTCGCCTTCTGTGATCCAACCGATTGATCCCCTGGGGTCCCAGTCATCCTCTATTTTAATCATATGAACGCCCCCACCCTTGTGGTCTGGTAGAGGGTTATTGCAGACATTTGGAGTAGGCTCCTTTTCCACAATAATCTTGTTATCGATCAAAGTCTAGATCTTATCTTTCAGAGAGAGGCATTCCTTAATGGTATGTCCCTTCATGCCGAAATAGTATGCACATGATTTGTTTTGATTGACCCACCGAGAAGGATTTTCTGGGGTTATAACAGGGATAGGGCTGACATAACCAGCAGCTCTAAGCCTTTCGTATAGCTAGTCAATTGGTTCAGCAATGGTGGTATACTATTTAGTAGGTCTATGGGCAAAATTTGGTCGAGGTATAGGAAAGTTCTAGCATGCGGGATGTGACAGATAATGAGATGGTTGAGTATTGTAGGCTTGATATACATGTGCATGTTAGGAGTATCTAGGTGAAGTAGGTTGATATGTTGGAGGTGGAGATGATTGATAAGTCGGTGGTGGAGTTTGGTAAGAGGGTATGGGTGCTTGGTAGTTCGGATTAGGTTGATATGTTAGTGGGTGCATCATATAAGTTTTGGTATTTGAGAGGGGATTTGGTCCTCTGTGCAACCATCACAGCACCTACGCCCCTTTTCTTGGACGTACCACCAGACTGTAAAGCCTTATTGGTAGCTTGCAAGGCTTCATAATTTATAACCATACCACTTTTGATGTCTTCCTAGGTCCATTCTCTCAGCTTGATGATGTTAGAAAATTTATGATTCTCGATCAGCATCAGTCTTCTATAGAATTGAGGGTCTTGAGCCCGGACGAAAAACTTGTTCATTTGTTCTTCCTCTAAAGTAGGTCTGACCTTAGCAGCTTCTGATCTCCATCAAGTGGCATGCTCGCGGAATGTTTTTGTGGGCTTCTTCTTTAAGTTCTGAATGTAGAACACATCGGATGCATTTTCTATATTGAACCTGAATCTGTCCATAAAGTCGGATGCCATGCTTACCCAGTTTGACCACTTCTTTGGGTCTTGGCTAATGTACCAAGACAAACCATCTTCCTTCGGACTCCTCATGAAAAGTTTCATACAGTTCCTCTCGTCTCTCCCTACTCCGACCAGCTTGTCGCAGTATGTTCACAAGTGAACTCTCGGATCCTTTGTACCGTCAAATATCTTGAACTTAGGAGGTTTGTACCCCTCGGGCAATTCGACATCTAGTTGTATACAAAGGTCTTCGTAACTCAACCCTTCGATCCATTTACTTCCTTCGATGCCCTCAATTCGACTAGTCAATTTATTGAGTTTCTCTTCCAGGTTCCTAATAAGTGAGTCTTATCATCAGACTCGGTTGTGCTTGAGATTGGTCGGGTGGAGTGCGGCATGGTCTCCATGTAGATGGGGGTGTTATGATGAGTGTGGAGATGGTCATCAAAGGTTATGGAATGAGAAGTGGAGTATTATTGGAAGTGTTTCAAGTATTGCAGTGGTCTGAGTCGGAGAGGTTAGAATCATGCTCGAACGACCATGGTACACCGGAGCAAAGCTGGAGACGACCGTGGAACTTTGAATCGACAGAGGTATGGGTACAACCTTTCAAGGTCAGGTCTTGAATCTTCACAAATCAGGCATGCGGGAGCCATAGGAGGCCGGTGTAGGACTCTCGTAGCCTTGGACGCTATAGATTCCGGTGAATTTCAAGTCGGAGATCGTAAGAGGCGGCTAGGATTTGAGAATATTCAAGAGAGTTTGAGAGAGTGGATGGTTTCAAAGGCGGATGGATGGTAGGTGAGAAATGAGGAGGTTGGGGTGGTCGTTTGGGTTAAAAAATGTAAGAATGAATAGGCGACGTTGATCTCTAGCCATTGATCTCTATCAACGGCCAATATGAGAGGGGAGGATTTAATTGGTTCAAGGGTGGGTTTGAATTAAAATTGGGTTGGAAAATTGAGATTGAAATTGGGTTGAATTGGGGGCTGATTTAGGCTAAAATCAAAATGGTTAGGGCTAATATTCAAATAACCACTTTTCCCTTATTTATTTTATAAAAATAGTAAGCTAATTTCTAAATATAAATTAAAGGTATTGAATTCATTTGTAATATAAAATATTAAATTAAAAATACATGAATTAATTTTATAATTATAAACATAATTAAATCTTAAAATAGTCTAAAATTGCAATTATATACAATTTACGTTTAAAATACAAAATAAATTTGTAATAAATGTGCAAAAATTACCCTAGATTATATTTTGGAATAAATATGAGAAAAAATAAATGAATTAGAAAAATAATAATTTGGGGAATAATTATTTGTTTTTTACTGATAAAATAAGGCGATAAACTGCTTTAAAAATTGAAAAGAATAATAAAATATTTGGACATACTTATATATGCATACATAAGCTATTTTGAAAGTATTGTGCATATGAAAATATATAGGGAAAAATTGGGTATCAACATCAGTTAGAAAATAGAGACAAGCAATTTAATACCCTTCAAGGTCAGCTGGCCAATCTTATTGCTAGTAGGGCATTTCCGATTCTCCGGTCTCGTGAGTCTTCTCCAGATGCTGCTCTTTCTCATCGTGATGTTTCTCACTGTGCGACGATGAAGCTTCTAATATTGAAGATGATACAGTACAAAACACTCCACGAATGATGTTTGTCATATATTTGAAGTTTTAACTTGTGAAAAGTTTAGAAGAGTGATGTTAATATAGTTTTAACTTGTGAAGATGATATTGTTGTTAATACTTTATAATTTAGTTGAATGATGTTAATATAGTTGTAACTTCTAATATGTATGTGTAGTTTAGTTGAATAATGTTATAATTGTTATTGTTGTTATTATCGTTATTGTTTTAGAAATTGTTATTGACTGAATTGCAACAATATAATCCTGCAATTATAAATTTTTATTGGTTGCTGCCAGGTGGCGCAACTGTAAAATAACAATATTCTGCCAAATCTTTACCTAGAAAATCGACCGCATTCTTGGCAATTTTCTACTAGCGAGACTGGCCAGGAGATATTGAAGGCTCTAGACTTTTATCCTTAGCAGTTGACTAGTTGGTTAGTTTGCTAGAGTAGACACTGATGTTGTGCAGCAAGCTTGGCGCGCGCCTTCTGTCCAAGTCTTGCAAGTTTTTCCTGTTGTGTAATTAACTCACTTGGTAAATTAAAAAAACATCGATCTATGTTGTCTAGACTACAGACACAATTGGATTTGACATGTAATATTCCTCTCAATTTCAAATATTAGTGGTTTTATAACAAACTGAATTTACTTTCAAATACATATTTGTAATTTTAGAAAAATACGATGCCATTCATTATATATTTCTGAATATACAATTACTTCTTCAATTAGAGGAGGATTAATTAAGTGAGACATTTACGGGGGACAGAAAAATAGTCATTTAGACAGATACTTTTACAATTAAAACAATCAATATCTTTTAAGGGGTGCAAAAACTTTTCAAAACAGATAATATTAATTTAAAGTGTAATAATATACTACTTTCTCCGGTCCAAAAATAAATGATTTTTTGACTTTTTTTTTGTGGTCCAAAATAAGTAATTTTTTCAGATTTCAAGAATGAATTAATTATTTTTTTCCTACATTGTTCTTGAAGTAAATAGTGTTAGAATATGTGTAGGAATGTTTATGTGAGATAATAAAGGTTAATATGGTCAATTCTACTGCTAATTAATACTAAAACACGACTTTCTTAATGTGTATGAAAACATCCAAAAAATTAATTATTTTGGACGGGGGAGACTGGAGAGTACGTTCTTTGGTGTGAACTTTATAAATCCTATCGATGCATGATATTCAGTGACCTTTTCTGCGCTGCAACGGTGCGCTGCAACGGATAGAGAGAGTTATGTTGAGGATATCAATACTATTTATGGCAATTTAATTTGTCTCTATGTTTCCTCATATTAATTGGATAATAAGCAACTGGACATAGATAGGTAATCAGCTTTAACTTACTCCTCTTGTCTTATGTATGGATGCAAGTAATTAGTGAGACTGTTGGTAGAGCGGGAAATAAGACTCATCTATAGCGATGAGCCTCGGAGCAACATCAAAATTATCTTTATATAACCTATAAATTACGGGTTTGAATTGTGAAATTAGTCATTGATACTTCTATTAGTGTAGGCTGCCTACACCCTACCCTCTTGGGTACCACTCTTCCTCGGACTCTGCATAATTATAAATACTTCATACACAGAACTATCTTTTTTATTTTTTATTTTTACGCTAAACAGAATAGGGTAACAGATTTGCTAGCCGAAGAAGTCAAAAGCAGTTGTTCAATGTACCTAGAAGTTTCTCCGGTGTTTGTTAGATTAGTTAGTGTGTGATGTGAGCATTTGAGAAGAGGTTGTTTTGTACCTCATTGGAAAAACAAAGAAAGGAAGAAGAGTTTAAAAACACTTTCTTGTCTTATATAGTTTGAATATTTTAAAGGATATTTCGGAGGTAAATTGGAATTTGACTACATTATTTACCATCAAGATTGGCTCTGGGCCAATTAAGTAGCCAGGAACAGTGTTTTAAAAGGCGGGGGCGTAAAGCGAGGCATTTTGCATATTCCTCCGCGGGGCGTAAGCCCCATGTGTATTTAATTTTTAATAAAATAATATAATTATAAAAAAATCATTAAATAGGTTAAATTGCATAAAATTTTGAAAAATTACATATATATTTACAAACTAACAGTGAAATATAAAAAGAGAGGAAATTAATGAGTTCAAAAGAGTAAAATTTTTACATGGAGGAAGGAACAAACCTGTTGAATTTGACATACGGAGAAGAATGAAGTTTTCTGTTGCAAAAAAAGTGATAAATCGCTGCTCTTGGTAGAGGCAGACTAGCAAAACGAATTGGGAAAGACTTCTAATTTAGGACTTTTATCAATATTAAAAAGTTTACTTTTAAATTTAATATTTTTAGTTTCTTTTTAAATCTCTTGAGCTTACGCTTTAACCAACAAACTCGCCCCGGCGTACGCCTCGAACTTCTGGCCGTACACCTTACGGGAATTTCGCCCCCCACATCGCCCCGGGGCGTTTTTGGTATGCCTCGCCCCAGGGCTCGCCCCAGGAACGTCTTTTAAAACAATGGCCAGGAATCACTATTTTAGTCACCTATTATTTTACTAATTAATTTAAAAAATATTTTTAAATTATATTTCAGGAAAACATTATTTAACAGTTTTATTTTTAAAACCAAAATTGGTTACTATTTATTTTAAAAGGTGCCTGTTATGCAGAGATAAGTCTGTTAATTCCAACAGACTCCTAGAAATATTATAAATATAATATCATCTCAAAAACGAAATACATCTGAATTTTTTCATCTCCTTCTCTTCTGCTTATTTTCTACAGCTCACAAATACTCCGTTCTTGTGAGAAATTCGAGTTAATTTTCTACGAGATCTATTCAGGTACTGTTTTTATGGATGGAAACGGATTAAAACTAGAGGAATTTTTATGTCAAAATTACAGGGAACTGAAGTGTTGTTAAGCTCAGATAACATGCTTTGTACCCAACCAGAAAGATCAAAAGGATTTTTATGAACTGTAGCAGTAGAAAGATGAGAAATTCCATCTTCAATACAAAATAAACTTCAGCTCTGAAGTTTATCACAAACATAACAAAGCTTAAGCTAAAATATGTTGAAATTCAGTAAATATAAAACAAAACTTCAGCAAATAATGAACATAACTTCAGCTAGTAGAGTGCTTAAGTTCAGCAATTACAAACAAAAACCTCAACCAACACTAAGTTTACGTGAAAAACTTCAGCTAAAACATGTTGAAGTTCAGCAAATAGAGAACAAATTTTCAGCTAGTAGAATGATTAACTTCAGCAATTACAAACAACTCCAGGTCTGTCTACTAGAATGCTAAATTTTGTATGATTGAATTTGCTACTTTAGGCCCGAATGCTTGAAGCTTACACAAAAAGTAGATACATTTATAATGTTTTTACAAAATAGGTATAAGTGAAAGCGTGACCAAAAATCGGGTATATATGCAGAACCCCAATTCTTTTTAAGAAAAAACTAATCGAAGAATTTAAGGGTCCTTAAATTTATGAATAGACGTTCTTAACCAAATTGCTTAAGGACCATCATCCAAGAACTTAGGATGAAAGGAGTTTAACTCATAAAACCTTTTCCATTAGCACTTAAACTAAATTCATAGAACCAAAGTTTCAATTAAAAAGAATGAATTAAATAGCTTTTATTTACTAACAATTACACAATTAGTGAATTCCTTCTCCTAATAAGCTTCTAATCCATACAAGACTCCAGCATGTTTTTCTGGCCCGTCTTTTACGAAATAAATATCCCTCATTTTCTGAAATGCATGCCACGTCAACAAGCTATCTGAACCGGCCTGGTGGCATTTGCCGACCGCCCGGTCCACAGCCAACGTACTCGCAACCCGGTCTAACCCACCATAGAGGCTATTACAGAACCTCATCATATGCTTCACATCATAAACTTTGTTTCCAAAAAGCGCCCTAAGAATCTCCAAGAAGTCCTCTAAACCACGGGGCAACTCCCGGCGCGTGAGAATCTTCACAAGGTAACCAAAATCGTACGCGCTGTGAAACGTGACCCAACTTACTGAATCATTACATACCAGACCGGACGACATCATAAACTCTGCAAACCGGGCCGAGTCAATCCCACATTCTCGGTTCATCTCGAAATCAATTCCCTGTCGCCGGAGCAACTCGATGGAGGCCGGTGCGTATAAATCACGGGTCATATCAAAATCAGAGAAGTTGAACTGCCAGATGTACCGGTAACCTTCGCCGGAGCCCAAATCAGGTAAGTTACCCTCAGCGTCAGATAATGTAAGACCGAGCTGAATAAGATTCAATACGTCAACGTTAGACTTCAATAACTTATACTGATCGGACGGCAAATTTCGCCGGCGACGGTAAATTTCAGCAGGCTTGAAAACAACACCGGGAAACTCCGTATCCATAGATATAAAAGGGTACTGATCAATCACCGTAGAAATGAGTTCAAATTCTGATTCAAGATTATCAGCCCAAACATCCCGAATTTTTATAGTCATATCGTTAAATCTCCAAAATCCTTGAACGGGTAATCCCTAAAATTGAAAAAAAATTATGGGTCTTGAAGGAAAGAGGATGTTCTTTGTTTTGGTGGAGAGTGATTTTTATAGGAAGAAGGGTGAAGTGAATAAAGATAAAGAATATGTTAGTATTACTTATTAGGAAAGGGAAAAGAAGAGGTGGGGATGTATTAAATTAAGAAACAGAAAAGGAGGCAAGTGGGGGAGTTTAGTGGTCTGCGGAAGGAGAAAGGAAAGAGATGGGATGGTAAAATGAAATAGGGAGGTTTTTGGTCTATGTTCAACGCGTTTGACTGGTGAAGTAGAAAGATAAACTTCTTATATAAACTTAAAGTAAGTCAACACACATAGTTAGCCGATACAGCAGAGGCATCAGATTACAAAACTTTCCCAAACGGGAATCTTGAACATAAGCAGTAGCACACGCAGGATGCAAACTATTACAAAGTAAGAACCGACTATTATACAAGCTTGTTTAATAAAAAAAAAATGATATTTTGGTCGAAGTTAGAAATTAAGAAGAGTACGAGTTATTGGTAATTAAAAAAGAAAATAAGAAAAGATTTTTAGAGTAAATATAAAGCAGAAAAAATCAGATTGTATTTTAATAGTTTCTTCACAGTATTTTTCTCTCCTTACAAATGTTCTAACTCCCTCCTTTTATAGTAAATTCTAGAGGAAATGTATTTGTCTTAATGAGCCACTTATGAGCAATAAATGACATTAAAAGAAACGTTACCCAATCATTTACATTAAATATGAATTCTCTAACGTATCTGACATTTAATATTGTATTTGACCTCTTTTGTGCTGTCAGATTCATCTTCTTGGTCTTCGAGCTTTAAATGACTTGAATAGGTACGAGTTTCAAGTTATCTTAATAACAACTCGTGTCTCTTTAAGTATCTTCTCCCGCATCTGTTGTTGCTCGTGTCTCGTTGCTAATTATAATTCTTTGACCATTTGACTGATACACGTGTCATGGCACGTCACCTTCAATATGTATATTCAGTTTTTTCCCAAAACATATAGTCTCCTCATTTTCCATTTATTTATCAATAAATATTTGTGAAGTAAATCCCATTAAAAAGGGAATTTTTACCATCATTAATGTTATGCCAACATTGATGCTTCAATCATCTTTTGCATTTAATGCTTCTACACACGTGTCATTCTACCACTGGTTCTGCAATTTTGAAGTTGTCCTTCAAGACTTTTACGGCTCCGCTATTCACGAAGAGATAGTTGCCTTTATTATAGGCTTTCCATCATTTTACTTCTTACGGTAATTTTGATATTTAAATTCAATCCCTTTACTCTTGTATTTTTCTTCATAAAGTTTTACTAAGTACTTTATTCTTCAATACTATTCACTTCTTTCTTAATTTGTCTTCTTTCACCATGTCGTCTTCAAACCCTAATCCTAGAAGAGTTGCATTCTTAGATAATTTCTCCAATGTCCCCGTTAGACATAGAAGCGGCAGAGGTGGTAGGCCTCGTAGTCTTGGATCCACCCGCGGTGGAAGTTCTTCTGCTGGTGCTTCTTTACGTTCTTCTAGTTCTGGTGCTATTTCTAAAACTAGAGGTTCTTTCAAACGAAAGTCCTCTTCTAAAGGTAAAGAACCATCTGAATCCTTACAAGAACCTACAGTAAATGAGATAGTGCCCAACGATCTATCTTTTGACCATGATAGAAAATCCCTTTGTAAATAAGTTAGTAGCTTAGATCATGCCGACATTTATCCCACTTTAGTTACAGATGTTTTAATTCCTGTGATTTGTAGAGACTGTTGTTGGAGTAGTGAGCTTCGTATTGAAATTCTCAATCCAAATCAAAGAATTTCTTCTTACAAAACTGAATTTTCCTTTGTCTATACTTATCCTTTTACTTTGGGATTTATATCAACAATTGACCCTGTTATCCTTGATTTCTGTTACTTTTTCAAGGTTTGTTTAGCACAAATTGGCCCACTCATTTGAAGACAAGTGGCTTATTTGAGACATTTGTCTGTTAAGGCAAGTTTTGATTTTACCTTTCCCCACCTTATTCATCTTTACTCCCCCAAGCTATTTTGCAATGGTGTATTTACCTTAGCGGCAATGAGTAAAAGAGTTTTGGTGATCCCTGAAGATAATAAAATCTGCGGGTGGTATGCCCGTTTTGTTGCAGTACCCACAGTTGGTATGGTGGGTAGAGAAAATACGCCTTTTCCTGAAAAGTGGAACCTTGCATGTAAGTCTTTATTCTTTTTTCGTATCTCTTTTCTACACTTTTAACACCTTATCTAAGTTTGCTCTCTTTTGCTTTTTGTAGCAACCATGAGAGTTGAGGACCCCGTTCCCAATTTTTGTGGTCGGGTAGATTTAATATTGAGAGTCGTGCTTATGGACGATAGGACCTGGATGTCTATTTCCAGTTATTATGGTTGGAAAGTGAAAACTCACGCTAAGAATTTTTTATACTTACTCGTATGTATAATTCTTTCGTTTCTGTTTTGATCCTCATCCTTCTTTTTATCAGGATTGCCAATTCGAGGGGTTTCGGTTGAATATGTTATTGCTGCTCGAACTCAACTTTCTTTGGAGAGTGCTGAAGACACTTCAACAAAGAAAAAATCACTGAAGCAGATTCTGAAGAGGAAGGGGATGAGGATGACTCATTAATAGCTAGACCAAGAGCTAGGAGGCGCATCATATCTGAAGATGAGGCTGAAATTTTGCCTTCCCGTACTGCCACTAATGAGCCCGTTCACCTTGTCTATGATGACGAGACTACCCCTAAGGATACTGATGAGTCTAATAAATGGCTTTTTCTTGATGGTTTCGAGAGTGGTGACTTAGGTCCTATTTTAGAAGAGCTTCCTCTTTCCTCTTTTTCATCTCCCATTCCTTCTATTCTTCCTTTACCTGCTTTGTCTGCTTCTGTTCCTTTACCTGTTTCTACTGCTTCAACTTATCCTCCTGCTATTTTCACTTCTTTTACCGCTCCTCCTTCTATAGTTCCCCCTTCTACTATTCAGCATAGAGATGTGGGTTCTACAAGCAGAAGTATGGCTATGAGGAGCGTGACCATCGAGTTCCTGCTAATAGCAGTCTCTTTAGGAAATCTGGTCAAGCAGATGTTTGGCTTGAACCTTTGATTAGTGATATTGAAAAAAAGAAGATGAACAGCCACATTTGCTTGACTTTGATGAATGACCTCTGTCATTCCACTTTGAAGGTATTTCCTTTACTTATTTAAAAGCTTTCTTTTTACCTTTAAATTCTGACTTTCATGCTTTATAATTTTTAGACTAACCTCATTGGCACAGAGTTAATGCGTAGGATTTTCGTACTAGAGAAGGTAGCCCGTGAGTCTGAGAAAAATATTCTCGAAGCTTATGAAGTTGAGCTAGAAGCAGCTAATTGGAAAGAGCAGTTTGAAAATGCTCAAATGGCTATGGAAGACTTGTAGGTAAGCAAAGATAACTTAGAGTAGCAGAAGCGTACATTGACCTCAGAGCTAGCAGTTGCCAAGGCTTCTACAAGTCAAGCAGAGAAGGACAAAGAGCGCCTTGAGTGTTCTTTCTCCGAACAGTTGTCGAAGTCAAGTGAAGAGATTAGAGAACTTAGGGCACTTCAGGGCAAAAACAATTAGTACACAGGAGAGCTAGTGCAAAGCTTGACTCAAGCTCAAGAATATTTAAGAATCTCTTCTGCCAAGGTATGTTCCTTAGAAAGTTCTCATGCCTCCCTCCAAGCCTCCTTTGATTCAACTTTAACTGAGAATGAAGAGCTAAAAAGCAAACTTGCTGTCTGGGAAAAAGAATATGAATTACTTGAAGAAAAGTTGGATATAGAGGTAAGTTGGACCTTTTTGAACTCCCGTCGTGATTCTTTAATCGAGGTCAGCCAAGAAAACTTCAACTTAGAGTCAGAATTGGCCAAAATCTTGGAGGTTATTGAAAAGACTCAACAACCACTTGACTTCCCTTCTCCTGCAATTAAGGCTCTCGTGAATGAAAGTCCTGCAAATGAAGTAGTCAAGGCTAAAGCTCTCGAAGTTGGAAATGTTGTGGCTCAAGCTCCCGAGGGTGAAGTTACCATGACTCAAGCTTCAGAAGTTGAAACTTCCGTAACTCTTGCTCCCCTCATTAATCCTATTGTTTCAAGTCAAGCTGACATTGTGCCTGTGGCTGCTTCTTCTGGAGTTGAATTTATGCCCATGGCTGTTTCTGAAAGTGAAGCTAGCATCATTACCTCTGATGCTCCTACCTCACAGTGACCAGTTTATATCTTTCAACTTGTTTTTTCTTTCTTTTTGGAAAATGATGGTTAATCCCTTAGTTTGTTTTTAAGGTATTTTTGGTTAAAGTCTCCAGTTCTTATAATGGGGCATTTGTATAAACTATTTTGATGACTAAGTTTATACTTAGTCTTTTTTTAAATATATTGAGAAGTTTTTTAGTACTACTATTCAATTTATTCTTGCCTTTTCATACTTAAGGACTTAGAGAATAATTTTGTATTTTCATACTTTGAAAATGCTATATGATTAACCTCATGACTTAATAACATGAGTTTTATAAAAGATTGCTCTTTTATATATCGACACTTAATGAACAAGACGTCTCAACTTCATAATGGTGTTATAATACAATAAAAGAAATAGGAACACACATGTTTAGTTTGAAATAACTTTGACAGGTTTTTATTTATGAACCTTGACAATTTTTCGAATAATAGTTTACATGTATTTGAATTACATCTATCACTTTCCCGTAATTGTTTCTTGTAACAACTTTTTACAAAAGAAGAACAATGGAAATTGGGTTTTCTCTTTATAACCCGTTTTGATACTTAGTCTTTATCCTAACTATTTGAGGATATATCAGATCTCTTTATCTTCGAAACATTAGGAAGGGTTTGAGAAGTAACTTCATTGGTCTCATGGGAAAGAACACTATGATGAGTATTTTGATGAGAAAGAACACTATAATGAATGTCACATTTTTATAGTTTTTGTCATGCTCTTGCTACTTCAAAGATTTGATCTTTCCTTTAAATCTTTCTTGATTTTCCACACAAATTTTCCATAGGTATCTGTGTGTATTATGTATTCCCCAAAGTGTTTGAGCGTTGAAGTATGAGACCTCGAGCACTTGTTAACTTCTTGCACTTGGTCCTTTTCCTAAAAAGGGAAAACATATGGGACTTGGGGATGTGATGTCAGATAAAGACTGCTTAACCCGTTTGTGTTTCTATCACATTAATTGTAACCCTGGGCCAGGAATTTTAGTATATTCCATTTTGCCGTACAGGCCGTGACTCATCATTTAGTGAGGGTTAGCATTTTGCCTAGCATCTAAAAATCGTTAGTAAATTTTAATAATTCAAAAATAAAATTTAACATGATAATACCTAACCGCGGGGTATTTCTTTAAAAGTAATATCTCTTCAAATGAACTGCATTCCAGTGTGAGGATAGAACTTTCCCATCCATTGTCTCCAACTCGTATGCTCCTTTTCCTGCAATATCCCGAATCCGATAGGGTCCTTCCCATATTGGACTTAGCTTTCCTATATTAGCAATTTTTGAAGAATAAAAAACTTTTTTAGCACGAAGTCCCTAATTTTGAAGAATCTAAGGCGCGCTCTTCGGTTGTAATACCGTTCAATGACCTTCTTTTGCGCCGCCATTCTTATTAAGGCAATTTCTCTCCTTCCTTCGAGTAAATCAAGGTTAAACCGCATCTTTTCTTTATTTTATTTCTCTGTTGCTTGTATAAACCGTGAACTTGGTTCTCCTATCTCAACTGGAGTCAAAGCTTCAGCACCATAAACAGATAAAAATGGCGTTTCTCTGGTGCTCATTTTTGTAGTTATACGATAAGCCCACAGAACCGTAGGTAATACCTCAGGCCAGTTACCTTTTGATTCTTGTAACCGCTTCTTTAAATTATCAATAATGACCTTGTTTATAGATTCCACTTGACCATTACCTACTGGATGGAATAGTGTGGACGTTATCCGTTTGATTTGCCAGCTTTGAAAAAATTCTGTGATTTGAACTCCTATGAATTGTGGTCCATTATCACACACAATCTCCTTTGATACTCCAAAACGGTATATTATATTCCTCCAAATAAAGCTTTAACTTCTTTTTGTCATACCTATTTAAATGCTCATGCTTACCCATTTAGTGAAATAATCAGTGAGTATAAGTAAAAACTTTACCTGACATTTTGCTTGTAGTAATGGATCCACGATATCCATTTCACATTTCATAAAGGGCCACAACGATAAGACTAGATGCAATAGCTCCACTGGCCTATGCATATTATTACCGTACCTCTAACATTTATTGCATTTAGATACGAAATTTTCTACTTCCTCTTCCATCTTAGGCCAATAATATCCTGCCCTGATAAAGTTATTACCAACGATCTTCCTCCTGCGTGATTCCCGCAATGTCCCTCATGTATTTTCCTCATTACGTATTATGTTTGGGAAGGTCCGAGACATCTTGCTAAAGGTCCACCAAATATTTTTCGATAGAGATTTCCTTGGTTTAAACAGTAATGGGCAGCCTTTTTATGAAGCGCATGTGCCTTCCTTTTGTCATCAGGTACTGTACCGTACTGTAAAAAACAATAATTTTGTTTCTCCAATCCCAAGTTAAATTATTGAAATTTACCTCATTCTTATCAGGGTCGAGAACGAAATGAAATAAATATAACTGAAGCATTTGCATCGTTTGCCACGTCAGCTGCAGACGCGAGATTGGCCAAAGCATCTGCTTTAACATTTTCATCTCTTGGTATTTGTACAACCTTTTGGAATTGCCTTATCAATTCACGTACTCTTTCTAAGTATTGTTGCATTCTTGCCTCCTAGGCTGTGTAAGTCCCCAGCATTTGATTAACTACGATTTGTGAATCACTTTTAATTATAATTTGGGCTATGCCGAGCTCTTGTGCCAGTATTAAACCTGCAATCATAGCTTCATACTATGCTTCATAGTTAGTTACAGAATGACATTTTATAGCTTGTCTAATAGTTTCACCGGTAGATGGTACAAGAACAATTCCAAAACCCGCACCTTTTACATTAGATGAACCGTTAGTAAATAAAATTCAAGTCCCCATATTTGCACTATTAAAAACTTGTAACTCTTTTTGCGCTTCTAGTTGCATCCCTTGGCTAAAATCTGCTACGAAATCAGCTAATACTTGAGATTTTATAGCGGTTCGGTTGATAAGTGATTTCGTACTCACTTAATTCAATATACCATTTTGCTAACCTCCCTGATAATTCATGCTTATGCAAAATATTACGTAACGGGAAAGCAATTACTACAGCAATGGGATGACATTTAAAGTAAGATCTTAATTTTATGGATGCCATGATTAAAGCAAGTGCTCGTTTTTCTAATTGTGGATACCGTGTTTCTGCATCTAACAAAGACTTACTAACATATAGATAGGGGGTTGTTTACCTTGGTCCTCGCGGACTAAAACAACACTTACCGCAACTTCTGATATGGCTAAATAGACAAGTAATTTTTCCCCTGCTTTTGGCTTTGCCAACAACAATGGATTTGACAAATAAGCTTTCGAATTTCTAAGTGCTTGTTGACAGTATTCGTTGACATTTGAAATGATCTTGCTTTTTAAGTGTTGAGAAAAATTTGAAATACTTTTTTGAAGATTTGGAAATAAATCTCCCCAAAGCTGCAATTTTTCCATTGGTCTTTGGACCTCTTTTTTACTTGTAAGCACGTCAGGTATTTCCTCTATTGCTTTCATATGTAAAGGGTTTACTTCAATGCCATAGTTAGAAACAAGAAAACCCAAAAACTTACCTGATGCGACTCCAAATGTACATTTTTTTGGGCTGAGCTTCATATTAAATTTTCGCAAAATGTGAAATGTTTCAGACAAATGTGATATATGATAGTTTGAATGCTGAGTTTTGACGAGCATATCGTCTATATGTACCTCCATGATTTTTTCTAAATGTTCCTGGAACACTTTTGTAACCAATTTTTGATAGGCTGCCCCTGCATTTTTAGAAAAAAGGGCATTACTTTATAACAGTAAGTCCCCCTGTCTGTGATGAAAGAGGTTTTCTCTTCATCACTTGGATCCATTTTGATTTGATTGTAACCTGAATATGCATTGAAAAAACTTAATAAATCATGCCCTACAGTAACATCAATTAGATGATCTAAATGCGGCAAATGGAAAGAATCTTTTGGGCAACCTTTGTTGAGATCTGTATAATCTATACAAACTCTTCACTTACCATTCTTTTTGGACATCACAACTGTGTTAACTAACTAATTAGGATACTTTACCTTGCGGGTAGACATGATTTTTAATAATTTTTGGACCTCATCTTGAATCACTTGATTTTTGAAAGCTCTTTGCTTTCTTTCTTTTGCTTTATTGGTGTGTACGACGGGTTTTCATGTAACTTGTGGGTTATTACTTCCGGTGGTATACTTGTCATATCAGCGTGGGACGAAGCAAATCAGTCCATGTTAGCTTGTAAAAATTTAATTATCATACCTTTCATGTCTGGTTTCAGGTTTTCTCCAACGTAAACCTTCTGATCGGGCCATTGTTCAAATAATATAACAGCTTCCATTTTCCTCTTGCTCTTGAATTGTGTCAGGTCTCGAATCTATGTTTGATAGTTCTTGTTTAGTTGAGGTTTGAACTGTAATATCCTCAACTGTTCTCTGTGATTGCTATTTCTCTTTATTTACGGTGCTCGCATCTGTCACAATATTAATACTCCTAGCTGAATGTTGATCTCCACAAATTTGGCAAATTCCCCAAGGTGATGAGAATTAAATAACTTGATGTAGAGTTGATGGAACAACATCCATTTCATGGATCCATGGCCTCCCCAGGATCATGTTATGAGTCATTTACATATCTATTACTTGAAATTTAGTTTTTTTCATAACACCTTCTACAAAAGTTATTAATATTACCTCTCTTTTTGTTACAATACTAGAATTGTCGCATCCAGACAAGGTATGCGCCTTTGGAATTATTTTTTCCTCAGCTTGCATTTCACGCAATACCCTCAGTAGGATAATATTTACAGAACTCCCTGGATCAATCAAAACTCATTTCATATTAGTATCAAATACAAGTAAAGATATTACCAGTGCGTCATTATATGGAGATAATACACCATCTATATCTGCACCATCGAAGGTAATGCTTTCTTCCAAGACTTGTCGTACCCTCTTCCCGTGAGTGATAGTGACTTTAGAAACTTTATTAGATGTTGTATACGTTACACCCTTGATATCTTCTTCCCGCTTATAATGTTGATGGCTCTTTTGGGAGATGGTGGTTTTGGAGGCACTTGCTTGTTTTTCATGTAAGCCTCTTTGCCTTTTTCAATGAACAACTCAGAGAGATATTCTTGCTTCAACAAATGATCAACTTCACTTTGCAAAAATCTACACTTAGAAGTTTTATGGCCATGATCATTATGAAATTCGCACCAATGGTCTGGGATATGCCGGTTTGGATTTGACCTCATCTCTTGTGGCCATCAGGACCTTATCTCCCATGCTCGTGAAAATAGCTATGAGCTCGGAGGTAGTGATATTGAAATTATAGCCATCGAATTCGCCTTTAAACTTCAATCGTCATCTTATGACTCTTGTCTGTTTTGCTCGTTCCTAAATCTAGATGAGGAACTTGAATCATTGTTTCTAGATTTATAATCTTACCTTTGATTATCCGATCTTGAACGTGAGTCTTTTCCTATAGTTCCCATGTATGGCTCGTGCCTATTTGTACTGGACTTCCTCTCATTTTCAGCACGTCTCGAACTTACTTTTTCCTCTTTTTGGAATCTTGGAACTGTATCCTCTTCAATCCGCAGCTTTGTGCTATAACTGTTATAAACATCATTCCATATTGTAGCTGGGAATTCTCGAAGGCTTTCCATGAGTCTTCACGTTGCCTCCGAACTTTTTTCATTCATATTACTCGTGAATGCTATAGCCGCCCAATTGTCAGGTACACGCGGTAAAGTGATTCTTTCACATTGAATCTATCAATGAAATCTCGAGGTAGTTCTGAATCCCCTTGTTTGATTTTGAAGATATCCTCCATTCTTTTCTCTACCTTTTGAGCTCTCGAATGTGCTTTAATGAAAGAATATGCAAGCTCAGCAGAAGAATTTATAGAATTTTTGGGTAATAGAGAATACCAAGTTAATGCCCCTTTGGTGAGTGTTTCACCAAATATTTTGACCAAGACTGATTCAATCTCCTATTTCGTCAAATCGTTGCCCTTTACGCCAGTTGTGAATGTTGTCACATGGTCTCGTGGGTTTTTTGTTCCATCGTATTTTGGGACATCAGGCATTTTAGATTTCTTTGGAATTGGAAGGGGAGCAGCACTCGGCTTGCACAGTTGTTGTAAATATTTATCCATATCCACTCCTTTGATTACAGGTGGAACTCCAGGAATTTGCTCTATGCGTCATTTTACTCCCTGAGCTGTTTCTGCAAGGTTACTACTAAATTTTGCAAATGAGGATTCGTAAAATTACCTGGTTATCCCTCCTGTGATTCACTGGGGGTTCCTCCATTTTCAAAATTAACAAGCCCACAACATGAATTCTCCAACGTATTGTTATTAGGCGTAGGTGTAGGCGGTGCAACAGGTAATCGACTAACCAGAGCCTGAACAGCTTTGCTAACTCGTGCATCAATTACCTTTTGTAAAGCTTCATCTGCCCCTTCAAAATATTCAGATTGCTCTTGTTCACCAGCATGAGACTCAGGAGCAAGAATGCCTTCACGAGATTGTCATGGTGAACCATGGGGGGAAGGAACCAGGCGAATGTTTTATAAATCTCTTTGATCTTGCTGCTTTTGATTTTCCTGGTTTCCCAAGGTATTGTCATTGTTGTTGTTTGCCATAGTAGAAGGAAATTGATTATTAGATTCCCGGTAACGTAACCAATTTGTTTAACCAAAAAACTGATACTTTGGTCAAAGCTAGAAATTAAGAAGAATACGGGTTACTGATAATTAAGAAAGAAAATAAGAAAAAATTTTGAGAGCAAATATAAAGCAATGAAATCAGATTGTATTTTAATAGTGTCTCCACAGTATTTTTCTCTCCTTACAAATGTTCTAACTCCCTCCTTTTATAGTAAATTCTAGGGAAATGTGTATTGCCTTTGTCTTAATGAGGCAATTATGAGCAATAAATGACACTAAAAGAAATGTTAGTCAATTATTTACATTAAATATGAATTCTCTAATATATCTGACATTTAATATAGTATTTGACCCCTTTTAGGTTGTCGGATTCATCTTCTTGATCTACGAGCTTTAAATGACTTGAATAGGTACAAGTTTCAAGTTATCCGAATAACAACCTGTGCCTCTTTAAGTATGTTATCCTGCATCTATCATTGCTCGTGCCTCGTGGCTAATTATAATGCTTTGACCATTTGGCTGACACACGTGCCATGACACGTCACCTTCAATATGTAAATTCAGGTTTTTTCCAATACACTAGTATTATTACACACAAATAACGGACTATGCACAAGCTAGATCTATTACACACATTAGTTGTTTCAGAGAGCAAAGTTTCAGTCAACCTAGTACTATCCCTAATAAGCCATCTTTGATAGATTCCTTGCTCATCCTGTTCAAAAAGGTTGGTGACAAAAAGTGGGTCCAAAAAACATGCATCGTTCCTTCAGCTCCATGGCCCCATATGATGCTAATTTATGCGTTATACAATTTTGCTCTCTGTTGACATGGTGCAGGAATGGATTATCCAGCGGTTGGAGCAGACACATGCAGTCGTTTAAAACGTTAGTATACTTCATAATTGGGGAGTTGAACATACCTATGATTGTCTCAATGATGAGCGGTGAGAGATGTTGGTGTATAGCAATTTTGAGACCCATGTGTAATGCAAGCAGTTCAGTCTGAGTTGGCGAACTCTCTTATACTGTTCCTGCTAAACCTAATATTCACTGTCCTTGACTGTTTCGGAAAACACCTCTAATGTCATATTTTTCCTTTCCCGGGGAACATGACCCAGTAATATTTAATTTAATAAAAGGTTGAGCAGGTAGGTGCCCTTTTATGTAACAAGGTGTTAGAGGTGATTTTTTTGGCGGGATTTGTCAAGAAGTAAAATTCAGTTGCATTGTTTATAATTTGAGAGATATTTAAGTAATATTTTTGAGTTTAAAAAAGATGATTATTTCTGACCACCCAAATATGCCACAAAGTAAAAACAATTAATGTTGTAGCTGGTACATTGTAAGGAGTATATGGTGAAGTTGTTGATGCAACCAGCTGATGTTGTGATGATTTTGTGTATAAGGAATAAAAGTTGTCATCGGTATCCCAAGATTATTCCATAAAGAGGTTATGTTTGGGCAGTTAAAAAATAAATGCTGTATTTTTCGGCTTCATTATTGCGTTGCTTGCATACATTTGAAGGTATTATTCCTAACCTTGGCAAATAAGAAGTTGTTGGTATTCTATTATGAGTGACTAACCATAGGAAACATTTTTATTTTGGTGGAATGTGAAGTTTCCACATCCAGCCATAGGAGTGTATGAAGAATATCCGTTTGAGAATCTGAAAGTAAAGCATTGTATATTGATTTAGTGGTAAATAAGCCATTTTCAGTGAGCCCCGAGTAAATCTGGTGCGGAATTAATGGTGTTGAAGGCATCTAGATGTTGGTATTTAAGAGGATAAACTAGGTCGCAATTGAAAAGGTAAATTACCTAGATGCCAAACATTGTGATGGTAGTAACTAGCGACTACTCTTTTGTCCTCATGATTTGGTAATGGTCTGTGGATATAACTGCGCATTATTTTATTAGGGGTGATCTAGGGGTCACTCCAAAAATTAACATATTGCCTCGTGAAAAGGTTCCACTTAACACCTAATTGGCAATAGCACCATACTCTAATAAAATGCTTCCATATAGTCGAACCTTTAAGGGTGTTAGATTTTTGAGGCCTTATATTTGCATGTACGAGTATTTGGGCCCATCATAGATGGGGATTTTGGAATAATCTCCATACTAATCCAACATGTAGTGATTTATTTTAACACTTAGGTTTTGGATACCAAGCCTCCTTGTTGGATAGGTCGTGTAACCTGTGACCATTTGACTAGGTCAAGCTATTTTTGTTGTGGTGTAGTACTCCTAAAGAAATTTCATTGATACCTATTTAGGTATGTTATTATGTAATCAGGGATTTTGATAAACTGCATTAAACGATTAGGAAGATAATTTAGAGTCGACTTTATAAGAGTTATTTTACATGCCCTTGAAAGAAAAGCTGTTTTCTAGCCTTTGTAGTATTTTTTAAAAATTGTCCAGTAGAAATTGAAAGTCTCTTTTATAAGGTCTCTTTGTAAAAATAGGACTCTAAGGGCTATTGTTGAGCAATGTAGCTTATGAAAGATTTTAACAGGTTTATTTAGTCTTTTCCAATTTACCAAAAAGAAACTTCAGTAGAGATATAGTCAAACAGAGGTCAATAGATAAAAACTCTCTTTCTATAGGGACTAAATATTTCATCACCTGGATGAATATATTGATTCCTCCAAAGATCAATGCATCAATTCTACATAAGCCTATCTATGGTGGGCCCAAATACTTAAGAAATCATTTATTCATTATCAATCAGCGCATAAATAAGTTGCGCTTTATAATTTGACTTCAGCGTGGACAAATGATTCCTTAAGTATATTTGAATAAATTTTATCATCTACTTTTAATTTTAATGTATGTAAAAGCATATTTACAATTATTTAAATAAATTATTTAACTTAGTGTAACACGAAGTGCAATGAACACAAAGTATGAATGTGTATTCACAATGTTTGGACAACTTTTTAAAAAAGGGAACGGTTTTCGCTCTACAGACTGGAAGTGAACTAAGCAAGAACTGATTTTGTTTTCTGTGTATTTCTGGTTTTTGTGAAACTGTGGATTGTTTTGATAGCTTGAGAATGAGACACTTGCATCGCGGTGCACGTCAAAACTTACTTGACTCTTAATGATAGTTGTTTAGGAAAATTGTTTACCTTCAAAAGCAGATAACAATTAAATTTGTAAATGATTTTAAGGATAGATGGATTAACTTGAAATAAAACGATAAATTGAATTGTAATTGAAATGAACAATGATAAATAAATTCAAACCACCCTAGTCTGGGGAGATTAACCACCCTAGAACTGGATGTACTTCATCGGTATCAAGACATAACTAAAATAAGAACTTAAAGATAAGAATAATGTATTGCTTTGGATTGCGTGTTACACTGTGTTTTACAAGTAATAGCAGAGAAGTTCTACTTTAGGTACAATTCTATAAAAGGTAACAATCTCTTTATTCATTGATTTGCTAGTTCCTTATTGATATGTGCCGAGATTTTCTCCGTTATATCCAACTGGTCACAGATATTTCGATCTTCTATTGGTTAGGGTGACAATGTTTCCTCGAGCTCGTTCAGGATCAGGGTTGATTCCGGGATCACAGACTCAATGTTCTCTAGGACAAACATTTTGATCTCGTGTTCTGGCCCGGTGGGACTTGGGGTTGATCTTCAATCCCTCATGTTCCGAGCCCAATCTACCATGTCGTAGACGAGCCTGATTTCTACTGTATACAGATAGTCTCCTCGTTTTCGATGAATAGACGATGAAAAATGACATGAGCTGTCGATTCTCACCTCGATACCTTGCGACAGAAACAACAAAATAAATGAAACATCGCGTCAATCGAGTCTTAATGGCATTAAATGCTTGTCATCGAACCATCATTTGAAAACTATAAGTACCCCCTTCTTTATTCATTTAAACTTACATCCAACCTCTATACCCTTGTTCCTTAGAAATATCTCTACTTTCAGGCACTTATACTCTGATTTCTTATGATCTTTTGTGAGGACTTTTGCTCGTCTTCACCTAAAATCATCAAGCGTACTGCTCTAACTTCCTCTTCTTCTTTTTCCATTCATTTAAAAAGAAATGACAAAAACTTCAAAAATTGTTCTGCAAAATAAACTCCCTCTAAATTTGCGGCCGCCTATCCAAGAGATCGTTCCATGTATTGTTGTTGAGGAACCAACAACGAACCCCCTTTGAACACGTTCACCCCTGGTGGGTGTTCGGTAATTGCCGATTTTAAGATTGAAAAACCTTTCTCTGTACCGGATCGGTCTGAGAAGGTCTCGAGATACGTATGCTCGATCACTGAGAAATACTGCCCAAAGTAAAAAAGGATTGCAACTGGGTTGACAAGCACGTGGTGGTTCCCAGGCACGATGAAGATATCACCCCCACATGGAGGGATACTTAAGTGTTTACACTTATCCATTAACGGTAGGCCCATTAGACCCGGTCATCATTGACTTCTGCAAAAGGTACGAGGTGTGCCTTGGCCAGATTCACCCTTTATTCTGGAGGATCGTCATCCTTCTCCGATTATTTGTGAGCAAGATCGATGGATGCCCGTTCACCGTTGACCACATCATGCGCCTATATAGTCCCCGACTATTTTGGGAGGGGGATGGGATGGGAAGGGGGACTGATTAAGCTCACATGTTGAGATAGTAAAGCCCCATTTTTTAGTATCGATGAAGATCACGATCAAGGACGGCTAGGATGTTTTGTCCTAGTGAGGACCTCAGACCTAATCCAGTTGAGTGCATGTTTTCCCCGAGAAGTGGAACACAAAACGTAAGTAAAATTTCGTTTTTCAAAATTTCATTTACTCTTTTTTTCCTTCCTTCTTATCGGTGGTTGGTGGTGGTGCAGCTGTCTCTCGGGTCCCAAATATAGTCCCTCGACTCAAGGAGTGGGTTGAGGGCATCTTGTCGCAAAGGCCATCTTCCGAGCGCGCATGATGCGAACTCTCGAAGGATCGGTGGGAGGTCCGTTCTCATGGTGATATTCCTTTCTTGAGTAAGTAATAATTGGGTTCTTTTGTGTCATTGAGTTCTTACTTGTTTCGTTTCCCTTTGCTAATTTATCCAAGGACATCACAATGGGGCCTCTATCCGGTGACGGGGATTGCTGCGTCGAGTCCCCTACTTCAAAACAGGGTGAGGAGAAGAAGATGAAAAAGGTTTCAATTTCTCCGAACTCGGAGGAGAAGAAAATCAAGGAGAAGACTGGTGCGAAAATCTAAAGAAAGCACCAGCACCCGAGTGCTCTCAGCGTACTCTCTCCACCGGCCGAGGGACGAGTCAGAAGAAGAAGAAGAGTTTGATCTGGTGGGCCGAGAGCCATCGCAATTGGAAGGTCAAGGGGTATCTATACCAAAGAGAGACGAAACTGAAATACCTCAACTCAGGGAGGCTGACAAGGAGACCGTGGCCAGTGCTTCCAGGGCAGTGGGCAATACCTCGAAGGATGGACTCGGTGTAATAGACCTCTCTGAGTCACCTTCGTTCACTGAGTCCATGTTTAACGAGGCTCAAATGATTAAAGGACGCCCCAACGAGGAGCCCCAAGGGGCGGAAGACCCCTTCCAAAACTTTTTTGATGGCGTTGATTCTATCGCCATGGAGGATATCACCGGGTTAGGTGACTTAGCGGTGCCAAGAAAGAATCCATCTTCGAGAAGAAGCAGGCCTTCCTCAAGTCTGAAACTAGTCAATTGGTTCCTAGCTTCGAGTGCAAATCCTGACTAGAAGTGATCGATCATTATCTGTTCCGGAGGATGCTTGAGTCCTCTCTACCCCGTAAAGGTGGCTAGTTATCTTCGGTGCTTGGTGATCGAGAAGGACCAAGCCAAGATCATCGAGGTGGACGAGCCCTGCCTATTCAATGAAGCACAATATGCGTTGAACCGGGTAACTTCAAATGCCTCTCGATGACTTCTAATGTAGCAACCCGACTGGTCATTTTGAGTAATTGCGTCTAGTTTGGTAGTTTGAGGTCACGAGCAGTGTCATATGATGTGCATAGAATTGCATGCACAGTTGGGTTCTTTTTCCAAATGAATCAACGTCGAATTGGAAGAAGGAATATAGTTTTGGAAGCTTAAGTGATGAGAATTTTACTGGAATTTGACTTTTGAGTAAACGAACCTGGAATAGGTTGTGGGTGATCCCAACAACTTCGTATGGTGATTTTGAACTTGGGCGCACGTTCGGATTCATATTTGGAGGTTTGTAGGGTAATTTGAGGCGTTGTGACGAAAGTTGAAAAAGTTAAAGTTTGGAAAATGGAGAAGTTTGTGATATTGGGGTCGGAATGCGTTTCCGAGAGCTGTAACATCTTATATCATATTAGACTTGTGTGCAAAATTTGGTATCACCCCAGGTTGATTGGATAGGTTTCGTCACGAGTTTTGGAAGTTGGAATGTTTGAAATTTTCTAAGTTCGATTCATGGTGTGATTCGTTGTTTGAGCATTGTATGATACGATTGGAGACCTCGAGCGAGTCTGTGTTAGGTTATATGAATTGTTTGAGTGTTTAGATGGGGTCCCGGGGGCTTCGGGTGTGTCCCGGGCGGGCTACGAGCCATTTGCCCTTATTTTTGAACTGTTGTTTCTGGTATCTGATATCCTCCTTAGCATTCGCGAAGCCCCTTCCGCATTCGCGAGGTGTCTTTGTTGGCCGCCTCATTTTCCTTCTCTAATTCGCGTAAAATGCCTCGTGTTCATGAAGGTCTGCCTTCCCCTTCTTCATGTCCACAACCTCTCCATGGCATTCGTGTAGTAGAAATAGGAAGCTAGGGGTTGGTGTCTATTTCTTCTTCGTGTTCGCGGCATTTTTCCCGTTTTCTCATAGTTTCTATTTCTTACTCTTCGCATTCGCGTACATTCACTCGCGTTCGCACTGTTCTGTTTCTTAGTCTTCGTGTTCGCGCCCCTTCACTCGCATTCGCGTAAGGACTTTGGAAGACTCATTCTTTTCTTCATCGCGAACATGAGCCCTTCTCCGCGTTCGGGATGCTTTAGCATCCGGGCTGAATGTATGTTTTCCAAATTGAGGGTCGGGCTATTTTTATCATATTTTAACTTGTGGAGCTCGGTTTTGAGTGATTCTTTGTGGGTTTTTCAAGCAAAGCTATTGGGTAAGTTTTCTTCACTGAGAATTGATTATATTGTATGATTTTGTCTTCATTTGTATCATTTAATTTGTAATTTGGGTTGAGGAAAATATTGGTTTTTGAAGGAAATTTCTATAATGAAAAATCATGATTTGAGAGACCAAATGGTATCAGAGTTCAATAAAATTTTTATGGTTGAACTTATATTGGAATGAGAATTCGACTTTTGTAAAATTTATTGGGTTCCGAGGCGCGGGCCCAGGGGTCGACTTTTGGACCTATTTTTGGATTTTGTTAAAGATTGAGACTTTATGGTCAAGGATAGTTTCATATATGTTTTATTTGTGCTTTGAAGTTAATTTTGTTAGATTTGAGCCGTCTGGAGGTCCTTTCACCCGAGAAGTGCATTTTAGAGTATCATGTCTTTGAGATAAGTATCTTGCCTAACCTTGTGTGGGGGACTTCCCTTTAGGATTTGAGTCTTTTATGCTAATTGTAGCCCGTGCATGCGAGGTGACGAGTGTGTGCTCGGGCCTATTACTGGGAAATTTTCCCTAGGGTTCTTAGGTCCTTATGTTCATTATGTGAAAAGTATCCTATTGCGATTGAGTTATCTAATTGCTTAATTTTTCTCTGTATGCTCCATATGATGTTGTTAGCTTTCCTATAATTCTTACGTGTTACATTGACCCTTAATTGCCTTAATTGAAATGATTGCCTTCCTTATTGTTTTGGTACTTCTTGATTGTGAGCTTGTCTATGACTTCGTGCAACTATGTTACTTGTCCAGTTTTTGTGGTTATCGGTGTAATTATCATGTGCTTATTATATCTTGTTGTTTTGTTGAGGTTATCATGCTTCTTGTTTTTTCTTGATCCTTATTATGTACTTGGTTATTCCCTTGCCGGGATGTTATTGTTTTTATTGTTGATTTCTTTGTCGGGATGTTATTGTTTTTATTATTGATTCCCTTTTCCGGGATGTTATATCCTCTATTGTTGTCTCATTTGCCGGGATGTTTTGTTTCTATGGTTGATTCCCTTGCCGGGATGTTATTGTTTCTACTATTTGGGTGAGGAAAGAGTGATAAAGCACGAAGGGTTATGCCGTTCACATTTACATTTATATTGATGCATATGGTGAGGAAAGAGAGATAAAGCACGAATGGTGATACCGTGCACATTTACACTTATATTGGTGCATATGGTGAGGAAGAGAGAAAAAGCATGAAGGGTGATACGGTGCACATTACATTTATATTGATGTATACAGTGAGAAAGAGAGATAAAGCACGAAGGGTGATGCCATGCACATTTATATGATTCATATGGTGAGGAAGAGTGATAAAGCACGAAGGGAGATGTCTGCACATTTTTATTATTGATTGGATCGTGAGGATTGAGAGTTAAAGCAAGAAGGGTGATGCCGTGCACTTTTAATTTGATGTGTTTATTTGTTGTTATCAATTCTAATGCTTTAATTGTTTAAATCTCTTTACTGTTGTGATCCTTTGTGTTGGAATCTACAGTATTTTCAATACCTCGCATTATTTATGTATATACACATTTCAATACTTCAGAGTTCAATAATTGTTAGATCTTTAATTTAATTAGTTTCTCAAATATATTTCCTTAAACCGTTTGAGATTGTATTTTACTTAAAATGGAATTTCTACTAGGGTTTAAGTTATTAAATCCCATGTTAAAAGTAATAATTCACTCGGTAGACATGTGATTTTTGACCCTCCCCAAGATTTACATATTTTAGTAATAAATATTTAGTTTAGGTCTAATATCGCTATTTTAACTAGTTTTATCTATTTTACTTTAATTGAAAACAAAAATAATAATTACAAAATTATTTTCTTTTATCTAGTTTCTTTAGTTTATCTATCTTTCATAAAATTCAAAAATACCAAAAGATAGTTTAACTTTGTTTCAACGATATTAGTATTTTGGTAACAGTATTATTTTAGTTTTGCGATAATTTTAATCTAGTCCTACTCCATTTTTAGTATAATCTTTGGAAAAATTAAAATAATTTTGTGTTAACTGCATTTCAGTTGAAGTCAATGGTTAATTATATTTTATTATCTGCGATATTTTTATCTTACGGTCCAATCTTAGGCCTATTTTTGAAATTCTTGTGAGCCCATACCCCATTTCTCTTAAGGAAAATTTAAAAAATTTAGACCTAGCAAAATGGAGGAGGGGATCACTCGTTTGGACAAAGGGGAGCATTGTGTTTTTCATATTATTCATTAGAGAAAATATGGAAAAAACCTTAGAGGGATCCATGGCTGCCTGTTAGAAAAACATTAGACCAGAGAAAAATGCCCCATCAGCAACCCATCTTCTTTTTCTTCTTTAGAAAGAAACCTAGAGGACAAGACCTAAAAAAGGGAGCTGCCATTTTTGGACCTTCTACACAGCTTCATTCGTTCTCTTTCGTGGACAAAGGACGAGAACCCTAATGAACACACAGACATACATCTCTTCTTCTTGAAAAAGCTTAACCTCCATCTTCAACCTAAAAATGGCGAAAACCTAGGACAAAAGAGAGCAACAACCAAACGTCCACCATCTCCCTCACGACATCTCGATTGTCTTCTCCAAACATAAAAGATATGCAAGACCCAAGCCCCGTTCTCATCGCCGAACAACAGCAGGCGTTACCCGTCAATCGACTTGCCGGATATCCGTTGCTCGCCTCACTTTTGGCCGAGTTAAAGGGGTTCCTATCCATCAAGGTTTTCCGGTTGAGATCCTGTTCGCGGCCCTATCCGTTTTGAGTATCAGAATTGTCAAACAATCCAGGGTAAGATTCATTTTAATGATCCATTTCTTACTTTTATCTTGTTCTTCAATCCTAGTATCAATTCTAATGAAATGAAGTCTTGATGCATTTGTGTTTTGAGATTGTCTGTATGTTCGTGGTTGGAATTTCCCTACTTTCATATCCGTTCCTCATTAGCTTTAGGGATCATTATTGGATAATTTGCCTAATATTAATTAAGCTTGATTAAGAGGAAGAAGAGAAATATAATTTACTGATGATTTTCAAATGCGTGGAATTATGTCGTGCTATTGAAAATTTAAAGTTGAAAAACTAATTTGCTCATGTTATATTCCTTATCACATTTTTGATTTTTATTTCTACTTTGGATTTCTAGGAGAATGTTTAGTACGATAACACTCGGGTAGGAAAATTTTAGTATTTTTTTATTTTGTCTTTTAGGCGAGAGATTGTTCCCGTAGTTAAATTTATCCGGGAAATGCCCCAAAGGACTTGTATATATTTTATTTAGAGAAATGCCCCGTAGTACTTGTATTTGGAGGCTAATAGTAAAGCTTGAAGGATTTTATTCTTATTTTTACTTTCCTTTTATTAGGTGGGGACGACCTCGAGCACTTTTGGTGCGTTTATTTTTCTGTGTTTGTTTTGCTTCAATTCGAATATTCTAAAAGCCAACTTGATAGAGTACGCAACCATGACCTTTACGGGACTTGGGGAGTGCCTAACACTTTCTCTCTGAGTCAAATGAACCCCTTACTAGACTTGGTTATAGAGTTAGAAATATTTTAAAGGGAAACATAATTTTTAAAATGGTGACCTGGTATACTGAAATCAAGGTCAAGTGGAAACTCTGAGTTAACCCTTTTGAACAATACTTTTGTCACTTTCTAACCGGAAAACATTTTTTCAAGCTTTACTAAAATGTTTTATTAATTTAAGAGGGTTAAGTGAGATTTTGGTTAAAAAAAAGGGTTGTGACATCTATTGCGACTTTACTGGGGACTTGCAGGTTCGAGCTAGTACTTGATCTTGTTGGCTTTTAGCATGTTCGGTTGAGGTTTTATGTGTTTCGTTTGTTTTATGTGATTTTTATTTTGTTTATGTCATTTTATTATTTGCCAATTGCTTATTTGTTTATAGTTTTTCCTTTATGTATCACTGCTTTATAAACTGTCATCATTTGCATAACCATGGGTCTTCTTTCTTCAACAAGTCTCGGAGCATGCGTTGCATGCAAGAACTCATTGTTGAGTCACCCTTAATTTAGGAGGGGGACCGTCGTACGTATGGAGTGGGTGGAAAGCTTGAGCTGCCACCATAGACTATACGCTCCCCCAAAATGTCTTGTTTGTGAACTCCAAACTTAGGTCAGCTTTTAGGTCATTTTTATTTGCATCGTGCATTCAGGCCTAGTAGGGCTCGGTCCCAGGTACCGTGTCCCTTTGTAGGAAGCACGTCCAAATTTTGTCAAAAATGGTCCGTAGCCCAAAAAGACATTCAATCATCCCAATATGATACATGTTTCATTTTTTAGTGTAAAAATGTCATTTGACGGACCGATGTTTGGGAAATAAGGGTGAAATTAAAGCAAGTAGGGCCTAATTATATTTTTCTTTCACAACTTTTTTTAAGAATAACCAAAAAGAAATTGAAAATCAAAAATCCAAATTTTTTTATACTTTCCCATTATTTTCCAAAAATTCAAAAAAAAAAATGCAAAAATCCAAAAGTATTTTACACTTTTCCATTATTTTCAAAAAATTCAAAAAAAGGGAGAAAAAGAAAATCCAAAAAGATTTTAGATTTTCCATCATTTTCCAAAAAATTCAAAAAAAAAATGAAAAAATAAAATCCAAAAAGATTTTACGTTTTCCATCATTTCTAAAAAAGATAAAAAAATATGGTTTTGCTAAATTAGTTGCATTTTTTAAGGCTTTCTCCATGTCAAACCTTCTGGAACTACACGAACCTGATTCTCTTCTTCCGGGGCAGGATATGTAGGCAGCGCACATAGAATAGGGGTTTTCTAGCTAGTCTTACGTTCTTGGCTTTGCGGGGTCATACCATATCTTGCATGTTTAGCTACTTTCGGCCACATCGGCCATTCTTGCAAAATAGGGTCATTTTTGCAAAAGTGGATCAATAACTCATGTCTTAGTATCTTCAGTCCACAAATAGGTTTCACATTACGTTAAGGCCCGTCCTTATTGAGTTTGCATCTTTAGCCATTTTTGACCATATCGGCCTTTTTTTGCAAAATGGGTCATTTTTACAAATTAATTTTTGGCCACGATTATCGGGAGTTAAATTCATATAAGCCTTAGTGAGGTATATTTCCATTTCTTAGAGGCCATTTTTGTTGAGTTTGCATTAATAGCCACTCTTGGCCATGTGGGTTAATTTTCAAAGATAGCCAAATTTTGGCTTGCATGTGTCTAATAGGAAGTGTTGTAGTGTCACAAAGTATCTTGAGTCATTGATCTATTTGGTATTATTTTTCTCATTCGGATGTGGATTCATTTACCAAGACTCGAGCATGACATATACTCTAGGACCACTGCACTCAGGAGTTGCTTGAGGAGCCTCTTTATATTATGAGTCTATTTTTATGTTTGTCTTTCTCTTTGCAGTCATGTCTAGTAGTTTTGAGTCTTTTAGTTGGTGTAAAATTTTGTTGAGTATTTTATCATCCCACTTTCCATTTCTATTTGAAAAACTAGAAAAATTTATAATTGAAAAATTCAAAATGATTTTGTTTCTTATTATATTTTGTCCATTACTTTTCAAGAACTACACTCGATCTGACTTATGAGGGACATGATACGTAGGCAACCTAAATAGGGTTCGATTGAAGCATCTTTTAAAAAACGAGAAAAAAAAAGAATGAAGTTGTGGGACATGAGAAGTGAGAGGAAAGAAAAGAGGGGAAAAGAAATGAGAAACCAAGTTGTGTTAGAAAGGGAAATGAATAGGGAAATGAGGCAAGAAGAGTGAAATTGGGATGATGCCATATGACTGTCGTATCCTCAAAGCCATCCTAGAACCGTTAACTGTGACTAGGGGGCATTGCACGCAATGTGATATTTCTATTTGATAAACGCTTTAACCCTAACATGTTGGCTTTGTTTTGCTCCTCATTGTTACTTTCATAGTTATCATAATAGAGGGTGGTCAGTTTGTGGCATTCTAGCGAGTCATCCATATAACACGAAGTCAAAGAGTTTAAGAAAGTAAAGACTTGTTGAGGGAGATTGAGAATTCAGAATCTGAATTGAAAGAGGAGGTCTAAAGGTTGAAACAATAGATGGCAGAAATGTATCAGTCTTGGGTCCGGGGGAATTCTCCACCTTCATTCCTCAGTAACTACACTGAAAACCCTGCAACTATCCCACCACTATCACAATCCCAGATGCGTAATACCATTGATCTTTCCCCACAATATGCACCAGGCTTTACCCCTTACTACAATTACCCTGGCACCTCCTCCAAAACTTTTTATGCTCCACCAACAAAAACAACCGCATTCCCAGCCCCAGATACCCAATACTATGCCCCGGAACCCACATTCAAAGTCCCAGATCCTTACTCCTTCACTCCTCACTTTGAGCCTCATGCTGAAATTGAGAAACCAGCCAAGAACGCGTAGCAAGAGGAGATGTTTAAGAAAGTAAAGAGCCTGAAGCAATCATTGAGAAATATGCAGGGGTTAGGAAGCCATGTGAGTGTGGCTTATAAGGATTTGTTTTTGTTCCCTGATGTCCAATTGCCTGATGGGTTCAAGATGCCCAAGTTTTACTTGTATGATAGACATGGGGATCGTATAGACCATCTGAGAGGTTATTGCAGTAAGATGAGAGGCGCTGGGGGAAAGACGAACTATTGATGACATACTTCAGCCAGATTCTGAGTGTGGCAGCTCTAGAATGGTATACCCGCTAGGACGCCAACAGGTGGTACACATGGGACGATTTGGCTCAACCCTTTTCATGGCATTTTCAGTACAACATAGACATTTTCCCGGATCGCCTGTCCCTAACCAATGTAGAAGAGAAGCCCAGTGAAAGCTTTAGAGAATATGGATTCCGATGGACGAAGCAAGCTGCACCGGTCAATCCTCTGATGGAAGAAGATGAGATGGTTGAATAATTTCTTCAAGCCCTGAAGCTTACTTACTTTGGCCAGTTGATCTCAAGCATTCGTAAGCCTTCAATGATGTGGTAAAGATGGGATAAATGGTGGAAGAGGGACTGAAGTCAAGCAAAATCATGAGCTATTCTGCCTTAAAAGCCATAACATAGGTAATTCATCACGACACGGGAAGCTTGCCAGGTTTTAAGGGAAAGAAAGATATTGCCATGGTTGTATCTAAATCACGACATGACGCAATGGGTCCGCCTCACCAATATACTCAGCCTCGACCCCAACCCAAACCTATCCCTGAGTTTCATATAATCAACTTTAGTACTATCCTCCTAACATTGCCCAGTCATTTGTTCAACCAATGTGTCACTCCTTATGGTGTGCACCAGCACCGCATAATACCTTTTCGCCTTCACAACATTTTCGAGCACCTGAAAACCCTAGGAAGCAGGGGCATAGAGGGGAACAAAATCAAATAAATTGCTTTTCCCTAATCATAGAATCCTACACAAGTTTATTTGAAAAGTTGAAACATTCTGGCCTGATTAAGCCGCTCCTCGGCTATACATCAGACCCATATTCAAAAGGTTTTGATCCTACTGTGCGATTCATGTACCACTCTAATGTCCAAGGGAATAGAATTGCAGATTGTCGTTCTTTTAAAAGGGAGATAGAAAGAATGATTCAAGAAGGGACAGCTGTGGTCCAGGACAATGACACCCAGAACATTGCACAAAATTCTTTACCTACATATGATGATGTACACTTTTTGGGGAAGATGCGTGGTGACAAGGAGTGTAAGTATCCTTTTGGAAACTTGTTGATTGAAGTTGGTAATATTGAAATTAGTGAAGGTCCCAGTAAGTTTTATGTGCAACCTAGTGGCTAGGATGTCCAGCTTGATAATTGGAAATGCACTCCTTTCTTGGCTAGTCAGGGAGGAGTTTTGGTGGTTTATTTTGTGGTCATTTCTGTTTATCCAGATTATTTCGGGGTGGTAATCCAGACATCGTCTTGATCATCAAACTCTTCGTCTTTTTGCCTAGTTTGTTTTATTGTAGTTATTCACTTAGTATTATCTAGTATCGTTCTAGAGTTGTAACCCATGTTTATTTTCCTTGTCTTGTTCAAACCTTGTTCACCTTCTGTCTAATGTAATCTCCTGTTTTCTGTTAGTTCTAGTTAGTTTTGTTTTGGTCACTTTTTCTTTTATAGTTCTTTTCATGCTGACTCTAGTGACATGATATGAACGCATAATTCTAAGCATGATCTTGAAAGTTAGTCTAATCATGAAGCAACAACACAATTTTGAATATGATAAACGAATGCGTTTGAGGAAAAATTTAAATGTTCAATCATTCTGAGATGTCCTGAACTTTGAATTGACTAAAACTGAGGCAGTAAGTCTGGGAAATCAAGAGGTTGATAAGAGCATACAACAAGGAAATGTCTCTCAACCAGTTTAAGGTAAATCAGTCAGTGGTGAAATGCATTCTTCCACATCAAGATAAGGTTGAGTCAAGTCAGCTTCGAACTGGCAAGGGTCATTCATTAGGACAAAGATATTACCCATTGATACTTCTGTTTGTGATGATGCCATCAATAGATACTGTGTATGATTCCTTTGCTTATCTTCAATTGCATGTTTTTACTTGGAATTTTTAAAGTTTGGTATAATGAAGGCATTTTATTTTGCTACCCAATACTTTTATCTTTTGCTACCTCTTTGGAGACTTAATTTTTTTTGTTTCACATCCCTCTTTTGGAATCAAAAGCAGAGTTGGGAACTAGAAAAGATAATAAACGAGGAAAGGAAGAAAAATAAAAGAAAAGAGAAAAGGAAAAAAAGAAAAAGAAAGAAAAAAAACTTTTTTTTGAACAATGTTCGACCTGATTCTTGTTACCACAAGATACGTAGGAAGCCTTACGGTTCAGTCACACCAAATAAAATATTTCATAATCCCTCAAATTCAAGAGTGGGGAAGTCTTTCTTAGAAATTTTCATCAAAGAAAAATCCACAAAAAAGAAAAATTCCCCAAACTCCAAGAAACTGGGGCCGAAGTTTTAATTTTGCCAAAAGGCATGATTCAAAAAGTTGTAATTTTAAATCCTTTCATCTTACATTATTTTGAGCCTTTATGCCACCCTTTCTTTCTAACCTTGTCCAAAAGCCTACATTACATTCTAAAGAAAGAGCATCAGACGAATCTTTGAAGATGTCAAAAAAAGTATTTGGAAAAAATCTGACCTTCCAACATCACGGGTAATACCTTGTCCTCAACATATAGAGAGAAAATAATAAATTGAGATAGTCATGTCGGTGAAAACCCTCATGGAAATTATAAGGTGACAATGAGTTGAGAAAAAGATCAAAATGAAAGAGGCTTGATAGAGAAAACCCTTCAGGGCACTACAAGTCGACTAAGGATTTTGGATTAGATGGGATAGTTGAAGCGCTGAAGCCCGGTTTCACAGCGAAGAGATACAACAAGAGTTGAATATTAGACTTGCTTGAGAGATTAGGCCACTTAATCCGAAGGTGCATGTCATGGTTATTAGAGTTGGTATCCATATCTGATAAGTTTCTACTTTGTAATTTTTTTTATTTGGTATCCTCTCTTACCCCTTGTCTCTTATTTTGTACCTCTTGTTTTGTTTGAGTCTGTTTTGTCAGAACAAGTAAAGAAATAACTTCAAAATCTGCTACCAGGTTTCAAATTGCACAAAGAAGAGTATGGCTAGCACATCAAAGTAGCAGAAGTCAGGAAAGAACAGTCTGCGGACTGACTTGGTAACAATCAACATGCTTTGGGATTCATGTGAAATGTAAAGATTCAGAAATGTCAATCATGAGCAAAATACAACAGATATAGGATATTGGGATCGAATAAAGAAGAGGTGTTTTCTATGATAAGGTTTGAAAGAAAATGGGTAGTCGATAACAGGCAGGTCTTCCAAGTTGAAATCAAATTTATCTTGGCAAGTGCAGAAGCAGCCTCCTTCGAGGTCAAGGCCACAAACTAACCACTGTGTTTTAAGTTCGCAAGTTTTCTTTGTCTGAAATAGGATAAAGGCTATGTTCATAACAAATCTTGAACTTTTCAGGTGTAATGGCCCAATGCTACTTACGCAAAGGCTATTGAAAAGATCACACATCACCCCTAGGAGACACACTTCCTAGTCGAGGTCTTTCAAATTGTATTTTGTTTTAGGAGACACACTTCCTAAATTGAAATTTTACCCCCTAGGAGATGCACTTCCTATAGTTCATTCAAATTTCACTCCTAGGAGACGCACTTCCTATCTTAAGTCATTGAATTTTCACCCCCTAGGAGACGCACTTCCTAGTCTAGGGTTTTCAAGTTATATTTGTTTTAGGAGAAGCACTTCCTAAATTGAGTTTCACCCCTAGGAGACACACTTCCTAGTTTTGGGTCATTTAAGTTTATTCCTAGGAGACACAATTCCTAGCTTGTGTCTTTAAAATTTAACCCCTAGGAGACACACTTCCTATTCTGGGTTTTTCAGGTTATATTTTGTTTAGGAGACGCACTTCCTAAATTGAGTTTTACCCGTAGGAGACGCACTTCCTAGCTTTGGTCATTTAAATTCATTCCTAGAAGACGTACTTCCTAGTTTTAGTCATTAAATTTTCACCCCTAGGAGATGTATTTCCTAGTCTGGGTCTTTCCAGTTATATTTTTGTTTTAGGAGACGCACTTCCTAAATTGAGTTTCACCCCGAGGAGAGGCACTTCCTAGTTTTTAGTCATTTAAATTCATTCCTAGGAGACACACTTCTTAGTCTGGGTCATTCAGGTTTTATTCTTAGCAAATGCACTTGCTAGTCAAATATTTTTTGTTTTATTCACAAGAGACGCATGTTGATACATAATTTTTTCCTATATAATTTTCATATACAAAATACTCTCAAAATAGAATATATATGCACATATAAGCATAGCTAAGTGTTTTGGAATTTTTTTCTAATTTTTAAAGATTTCGAAATCAATTTATTGTCCATTTTAGCAGTACAAAAATCAATAGTTATTCCAAAAATCATAAATTTTCGTAATTAATTTATTTTATTCCTATATTTATACCAAAAGTAGTCAAGGGGATTTTTGTATATTTTTTACAAATTTATTTGGTATTTAAACGACTAAATTGCATATAATTGCAATTATAGTCTATTTTAAGATTAATAGCATTTCTATAATTATACAATTGCTTTCCGTATTTTATATTAATATTTATGCATTATTAGTTGGGTTAGTACTTTTAATTTATTTTTAATTTTTTTTTACTATTATATAAAATAAAAAGGGACAAAACTAGCTATTTAAAAACTGGCCTCATTTCGTTTCATTGTAGCCCATTTTATATTTCGATTAAAGCCACATTACCCCCCCCCCCCCCTCTTATTGACCAAATTTGAATCCCAATTGGGCCAGCCCGATTCCATACCCTTTGACCCTTTTAACTACCCGACCAAAGGCTCCTTTAATCCTAACCGTTGATCAATCTGATCAATGGTCACGATCTCCCATTTCTATTTTTAATTCTCCAAACCTTAACCTATTCCCCATTTCTATTTATCCAACCACATTTTAATGCTCTCTCCTTCAAACTCTCTCGAAGGTTCTTCGCAACCCTATCCGTTTTCGACCCCTTTTTCACCACACTTTCATCGGAATCCATGGTTTCTCAGGCCATGGATGGTCTATACTCTCTCCTTTCCGTCGTTAGACCTTGGTTGTTTGAAGTTGTGAGGACTGACCTCGATGAATCCCTCTCCGATCTTCTCTGATCTTTGACTCCATGGTTCTCCGGCCAATCTCCGGCAGATTCAAGACTCAGGAGCCTGATTCTTGACCTTTCCGACTCAGAATCGAACCTATCTCCAAGACTTTCTTATTGCTAGGGTTTCTCTAAAACCCTAAGCCATTCGAGATTCTTTCACCATTCTTTGTTTAAATCTAAACTATGTCAATGCTTTTCTTGCAATCTAGAGTGTTTTCCCCAAAAGTTTTTGTCAAAATCATTCTCTCTGATTTTAGGGTTTCCGCAAGGATTTTTGAAAAAATCTTTCTGATTATTTTCTTCTTTGCTTTATGTGTTTTTTTTATACTTTCTCCTATGATTTCTTTTATTTTATGCATATATTGTCTTTTACTTTTTTCTTTTCTTCTGTTAATTTCTGCTATGTTTTCACTACTCTTCTGCTATATGTGCCTACCGTTAAAGATATTTGATTTTTTGACTTTGTTCATGTTCTTACATGCTTCATCTGCTTGTGTTCAAGTTTGCACTGTCTCTTTCTTCTGAACTCGATTATGTTCTGAGTTTCTCGAATATGTTCTTCATGATTTTTCTTCCTTTGTTGTTCAAGCATACTATCATGTCTATTTTGTTAAGATTCTGAAAAATAAATGCTTTGCTTTCCCACCTCCATGTCTGATTTAACATTTGAAACCCTAGGATTTGGGGTTTCCTTTTGACAACTTTGATTTTTTGTGTTCGAGTCAGGGTTTCACTTTGGGACCCTGGACTCTCAGACTCACTATTAGTCTGCAGGTTGAACCTGCATCTCGATGCTTTTGACTCTGAACTTCTCTTCGATTAAAATTCTCTTTTATGTAACTTGACAGTCTCTTCTTGATTTACATGTTTAAGTGTTTATATATGAGAACTGTTCTTTTAAAACGGCTTGTCTAACTACTAATTGCTTCCAGATTCCTTTAATTGTGTTCACTTGATTGTTACTGGTTTTTCCTAATTGAACCTTTCTTTACCCCTTTTCATGACACGATTCATTCGAGTAAAAGTCTGAAGTTTCAATTTTTACTAGTTGATTCCCTTTCCTTTTTCTCTACAAGCCGTGTACTATTAGTTCGTTGCCTTAAATAGCTTCTATGTACTTACCTTTTTATTATATTACTAGGAATTTTTTTTTAAAATCCCTTTCCATAATTGGTTACCCGCTTGAGATTATAATCCCTTAACTAAAAAGAGACTGATCAGAATGATATTTCCTTGCCTTTTCTTGCTTACTTGCTACATTATAAAAAGGGCTCGACCATTCTGTATTAAGAGGACAGAGTCTTTAAGCTTTAAGCTTTGATAAAACCTTACAACTCTCACACACTCTTTTAATTACAATATATTTTTCAATCCCTTTTACTCTCTGCTGAGACTTTTGTACTGCATTGCAATTTGGCTTTTCAAGACTGCTGTTTTTCTTACCTATTTTTCCTGAAACTAGTATGTCTGATTTAATATTTTTGCCTCACTTATATGTGTTCATTTTATAACTTCAGTACTCTTTCCCACTTTGCCGTTCATGTTCAATAGTTAAATTATGTCTGTTTCTTTCCGTGTATCTTGCTTCTATTATGAATCCCTACCCTTATATTCCCCTCTATGTATGTGAGTTAATGGTTTTGGCCTGGCAGCATCTAAATTACTGCCCAGGTCTGAACCTAACCTTCAATAGGTCCTAACTCCAAATTTATGCTAACATGCTTGTCAGGGTGTGCCAGAATCCCAATTGCTATGCATGACCAGTAGTTTGTCATGGCTCCTCCCAAATTCCCCCCTTTACTGCACTTACACTTGCTCTTAGACTCTAAGTTTTGTCCCCCTCCTATTAGCCTTGCCTTTGGAACCTTGAGTTCCCTCTAAACTTGGACATTGGAGGGCTTGCCATTCCACTGCACTATAATTTTGTAATATAATTAGGTGTAAGCACTGCCTAGAGCTTACGAAGCTCCTTGGAACTTTGACACACCCAAAAGACGAGAAAGGCTTTGGGAATCTGATCTTTGGAAGTTGGTTTGTTTCATGTGTCAGACTAGGAGTCTGAATTAGACTCTCCTTAGTTGGAGTTCTAATTTTTGATGCAATTTACTTTTTCTGGATTCATACAAGTTGTAATAATTTGTAATAAGTACGGGGTGTACAGTAAAAATGGGGGAGGATCTTTCATGTTATGCATATGGGGTAGATATCATGCTTTAGGTTTTATTCTACAATCACAACATTTTTGTTTATGTATTTGTGTTTAGAAATCTTGCCTATAAGATTGTTTCATTATGCATTTAGTAATTCTGCCTATAAGATTATTTCATCATGCATTTAGAAAACCTGCCTATAAGATTATTTCATTTCAGCATTAGAAATCATGTCTATAAGTTTCTACACTTCTGTATATAGAAATCATGACTATAGGTTTATGCACTTCTGCATATACACATTAGGTAAATAGTCTATAGGTTAAAATAATCAATTACATCCTAGACACCATACTTATAGGATTCATGCACTTATGTAACTGTTTTAAACCAACAATGCTTAGAAATCATGCATATAGGATGTTTTCAATTGAATCAGTTTCATCAATCGCATCTATAAGTTTTAAAATCAATAGTAACGTCGTTTAAAATTTGCAAATTTTTTTTTATAAAACCAGTAGCTTCCCTTTAAAATCAGTATGTCTTCTTCATTGTTAGATATCATGATTAGAGGCCTCATCCAGGCAAAACTGTAGGAAATCAATCAACTGTACCAGTCTTTAACAATTACAACCAGCAGGCAGGTCTAATTCGGATTTCTTATATGAAAATATGTGATAAATCAACAACGCTTCCTATGTTAACTTTAATTAAAGACTTAACCAGTACTTGTAAGTCATGTTAAATAATTTGCTGGTTTGAATGAGGAGGCCTACTTGAGCCCTAACTGATATGTGTTTCCCTTTACTACTCTATGTGTTTTCTCAGTCGCATTAGCCTTTTCTCCCTTTTTTAAAATCCTGAAATGCCCCAAATCCCTTCCCTTTAGGATTAGTAGTACCAATGCCTCCGAGTCCGATAGGATTGGGAGGGTAATTGCATGCATTATGTAATGATACTATTTTGCGCTCTAATACCTTAACAGGGTGGGAAGGGTAGATATTGATATAATGACCGGTGCGCTAATACCACGTGTAGCCCTTCTTTCGAGGAGTGATTAACAGGCATTGCATTGATGTGATCCATATTAATCATAAACCTATGACTCCCCTCAATTTTATTTGCTTTCTTCTATTTCTTGTAGAGTTGCTTAAATCGTTCATAAAATTCGTGCACTCTTTTACCCTTTCTCAAGTTTTGACTTACTAGCAATATTGTATGTAAACTCTCTCTATTTGAACCCTTAATTGCGTACTTGATTATATGAAGTCCCAATTATAACATGTTCGGGAACCACACTAGTGGATCTTGAGGGGTGCCTAACACCTTCCCCCCGAGATAATTTCTAGCCCTTACCCAAACTCTGGTTCTTCAAACTCAAACCCTTTTTAGTGTCCTAATACACTTAATCATTAGGTGGAGACTCTTCAAACTCCAAAACCCAATTCCCAATAGGGAACGAGTTGTCTTTGCAAGTGTCACAAACTACATTTCGCCTTAGAAAAAGGGGTTCGACAGCATGACGACTCTGCTAGGGATTTCCTTAGGCTTTTACCATTTCATGTTATTTGTGTCTTTATTTCTTTTTATTGACTTTACTTAATGTCTTTATCTCTTCTTCTATGAAACTGACTTGGCTCTTTGTTTCTTTTCTTTAATGCTTTCTTTTACTGCTTTCCTTCAATACTGTTGTAATTATGAGTAATTATTGTAATCATTACTTTATGAACGTGCAAATACATGACAACTTGTTTCATTCTTGTAATTGCATCATCAACATAATATTCCGCTTGTGCCTAACAAAATACCATAGCAATTCTTATTATTAATGGTTGCACCCTTCCAATATTATAACCCCCTAAATTTGGCAAAGGTGTATTTGCGGTAAAACGTCGATCAGCGGTACAGTCGACGTTCCGTGCCTTTCCCTCTTGAGTTGTCCGCTCAAAGTTACCGATCTAATACCCCATAGAAACCTTACTCTATATATTATGCATGCATCACGGTCAAACCTATCCGAATTAGTTATGTTGTCCGCATAATGACTTTTTAAGATAGCCTTGTCCTAAGTCCACTGGGTTTTCTTGGAACCCAAAAGGACGCTACCATGTTCTGTTCATTTATTTGGAGGACTAAATGTTGTTCATGCTAATTATTGATATGTAATAGCTGATTCTGGCAGAAGTGTAGCGTCACCCTTTTTGTTTCGTAGAAATGAATGATTATGGTCAACATACCTTCACTCTCGCAGACTTGGTAGAGAAACCTCCCATTGAGCAACCAAATAAACGAATGGAAAGAGAGAGCCATCAAGGCTAGTGAGAAGCTAGAATACCTGGAGTACAACTTGCTGGAATTGGAAGGGAAAGTGAGGAAAAGAGTCACCGATTGTCGAAACGCTAAAGAATGTGAAGGAGAACGCCTGGCGAAGGCATTTTTATTATGAAATCTATGCGAGCTGGAGGATCTAATAAACGAGAACATTCAACCCGGGGAAGGTCCTTCTGGGGCCAAGTAGTTAGCGGTCTTTTATTTTTCTTTTAAAATATAATAAGGTAATTGGCCATTAGTGACATTTTTGCTTTTGCTATTTTAGTGTCGTTTTGGGATTCGTCTTATTTTTATCAATAAAATGAGGCATTTAGCTTTATAAGTTCTCCAAATTAACTTGTTGTTAGGCCTACCTCGGGCGCAACGAGGCTTCCAGAGGTTACTTTGTGCACTCTGTCATCGTCATCGTACTCCACAAGATCCAAAGGCCCCCCACCTCCTCCTCATCCTGCGAGTCCCATCAGAAACAAGAACAAGGGAAAAATGGAAGATTTGAACTGTTGGAAATAACGCTTTACGCTAGAGGGGGGGTGAATAGCGTTTTAAAATTATTAAGCGTTTTAGTGCGGAATTTAAAAACTTTGCAGAAATTAAGACAAGTGCAGTAAAATAAACTTACACAAAGATGTATCCTGGTTGGCCACAAACGTGGTTAGTCCAGTCCCCGAGAGACTCTCTCGAGATTTCCACTAAACTTGTCAAGCTTACGGGTGCTTAACAAACCGTTACAGCTGAGGACACAAGCCTCACCTAGGTGCTCGGGGATCACAATCCCAAAGACTTCAATTGCTCGGGGATACCAATCCCAAAGACTTCAATTGCTCGGGGATAACAATCCCAAAGACTTCAATTGCTCGGGGATAACAATCCCAAAGACTTCAATTGCTCGGGGATAACAATCCCAAAGACTTCAATTGCTCGGGGATAACAATCCCAAAGACTTCAATTGCTCGGGGATAACAATCCCAAAGACTTCAATTGCTCGGGGATAACAATCCCAAAGACTTCAACCGAGGAAACACAAGTTCCTCAACAAACGAGAATCGCAATTCTCTTACAAACACAAAGACACACTCACTTTACAAAGTACTCCTCAATGAGTAGATATGAGTAGAAATAGTACGCTCAAGATCACAACAACTTAGCTCAATAGAATGGCTCTTCAAAAAGCTTTATAGATGAATGAAAATGATGATCAATGTAAGAAAGCTTTTAGCAATGAAAATACTTAAATTGTATGTGTTGTTGTTGTGAAAACACTGAGTTAAACCTGTATTTATAGGTGAAAAACTCAGTCTTACCGTTGTCTAATTGCCAATTAAGGATTGCTGAAATTACTCAGTGACAATCGATTGTCAGGACTAAACAATCGATTGTTTGCCTATCAGATCAAAAAATCAATCCCAGATTTTACGTTAACAATCGATTACTTCAAATCAATAATCGATTAATTATAACGTTAAAAAATCCTTTCCAATTTTTGGCATAAAACATCGATTATCAGGAAATCAATAATCGATTATTTTAACAACGTTCAGAAAATCTTTTCCAGATTTTACGCTAAAACATCGATTGTTAAATATCACAATCGATTACCTGAAGGTAATTTAAAAAATATGACAACGGTCAGCTTCAACAATCGATTATCAAATAGAACAATCGATTATTAATTAATTTCAAAACTTACTGTCTCATATATAATCGATTATCAAAAGCCACAATCGATTATTAATTAATTTCAAAACTTACTGTCTCATATATAATCGATTATCAAAAGCCACAATCGATTATTAATTAATTTCAAAACTTACTGTCTCATATATAATCGATTATCAAAAGCCACAATCGATTATTATTTTACTTAAAATCACTGGGAGACATTTTTCTCATTCCAATCGATTACCATTAGTTCATAATCGATTTTTATGAGTTTTGAAAACTTTGCCTCAGTTAACAATCGATTATCGAAAGTACACAATCGATTGTTATGCAGTTTGCAAAAACCTGATGTTAACTGGCTTACTCACAATCGATTATCATTAATTCACAATCGATTGTCATGCAGTCTTGGCTTAGAGATACTCGATTATCATAAGTACATAATCGATTATCTTAGCCCAGATTTTTGAGGCATGTTTGGAAAACATTTTAACAAATGTAAATATGCATAGTTTAAAATCATTTGACACTTACTTTAAATATGCATGATTTTGGAAAAATAATTTTAGTAGAGAAGTCATGTTATGAGCCAAGATTGAGGAATCAAGATCACAATTAATATTGACTTAATTATAACATTTCCAAGCATTGTCTTGAGCTTCTTGTAATGCATCCATTATGTGCTTGTCCTTGAGCACTGCTATATATCGCTTATTGCTTTGTTTGACATTCATCAAAACCTACAAAAGAACACACGTTTAGTATATTGCATTTGAAACGTGTTTCCAACAATTTCCCCCTTTTTGATAATGGCAAACATAGGCGGGATATATGCAATAATTATTTTGATAAACCAAGACAAGTGTCATGTTCCCCCTCACTTTAAGCATGAATGAAGTTGAGAGCATATAGCATAATATAGCACACTTCTTGATATCCCGTTTCTTCCCCCTTTTGCCATTAGCAAAAAAAATGTACACAAGGGAAGAATAACAAATATGAAATAAACACAAGTTTATTTATTGGAAAAAAAATTATAACAGTACAAGGGTGGAACAAAACATGACTAACCAACAAAAACAATAAACCAATAACAATTTCACATTCATCATTCAACAATTTCACATAGATAAAATAGCAATTTCATCATTCATCACCCCCATCCCCTTCATCATCATTTGGAGGCGCTTGATATGGCACCATCTGAGCATAGGCATAATTCACGTGATCAAAGTAACCATGGACCTCACGTGTTAATTGAGTAATTTGGTCAGAAATGGTCCGGAGGGTAGGCTCCTGAGGAGGATGAGCACGACGGGCTTGTCGATTTTGAGGAGGAGCGGGAGCATGATCACCATCATGATGAAAGGAAGACTCCGAAATTTCCCAGATTTTGGTGCTCTTTTTGAGAGGACCATTAGCAGTATTGACCCCGGAAGCTTCAAGAAATTTCATTATCAAGAGGGCATAGGGGAGAGGTATGTCATCTCTGGTGGCATTGAACATATGGGATAGAATAAGCTTGCACCAATTTATGTTAACCCCGGTGACAATGGCGTAAAGAAATTTGGCATCCTCTTGGGAAATGGTGGTGTGATTGAGTTTACGGGGTTTGAGAACACGAGTGATGAAGTAAAGAATGAAACGATAATTCGGGTCCATACCCTTTATGGTGGGACGACGGGAAGAAGACTCATCATAGGCGACTCCGGCTTGGCGGAAGAGGTTTGTTTCATCAAGCATGTGCCCGGCATCATTTATGTATTGGTAGATGTCTTCACCATCATGCGGAATGCCGGCAATGAGGTGGAGGTTATCTTCAGAAATTAGAATGGGAATGCCGTTAACATTGGTAACAAGTTCACCCTCATCATTTTTGTGAAGGTTGGAGTAAAAAGCTTCAACCAAAGAAATGTTGTAGTAGGGGTGAGTAAGGAGTAGGAAGTTGAAAAGATGGCACTCTCTTAGCATATTCGCGGCTGGAATGAATGGTGCAATAAGAGCGTTTGTTGAAAAGCGAGGAGGGAGAATAAGGCGTTTCTCAAATTTGGTTACGAACCGGGTGAGCTCTTCATTGGATTCAAAAAATAGAACTGATCCATCTTGATATGGATGGCGAGAAGAAGAGGCACCTTGTTTGGAACGAGCACGTTTGGAGTTGCGGCTTGACATTTTTTTTTTTTTTTTTTTTTTGAAAAGAATGTGCTAGGATTTTTCAAAGAAAACAAGAGAATTTGATGCTTGGAAGCTTGAGTGAGTATACAAGAGCATATGTGCAGCCTATATATAGAGAAGGAATGAGTCTTACATTTATTGGAAAAGATTTGAAGAGATGTGAAGTCTGAAAAGGTAAAAATAAATTCACTGACCGTTCGACAATCGATTGTTTGAATGAAATAATCGATTGTCATTAATGAAGATGATCTGACACATCGATTACACGCCAGAACGGTAAAAATTTGAAAGAGATAGTCGATTGTCAAACTTGGTAATCGATTGTTTGTCATATTTATGACCTGACAGGAATCGATTATAGAGCCAAAACGGTAACATAAGTTTAAAACAGATAATCGATTGTCAGTATATAGTAATCGATTGTTTACTCACAGAGAGTTTGAATTTTGGCAAATAATCGATTGGCAGAACAAATAATCGATTGTTTGGAAGGGGGATGCTAAAATGATGAAACTTAATTCTATCAGGCAATGTAAACAGTCAACAAGATTTCATGGCAGAAAATTGAATCAACAAATAATCGATTATTGATACTGATAATCGATTGTAAGCATAAATAATCGATTATGATCGATTTTTCTTGTATCAAGATAATTCATACTTTCCTCTTACCTTTTTGGGGGGATGCCTGCAAAATAGAATTAAACATCTCCGACGCTCAAGTCAATAATCTATAAATGAAATGATAACTTTGAAACTTGTGTAGTCGGGTGAAGAACGTGAACTCTTAAGAATTTTGTCCTAGGATGTTCTTAAGAGGGTTTAGGGTACTTACCTTCCCTTCGACTTTGCCAATTACCTGATTTTGAGCATCCTCCGTTCATTTTGGTCCTTTGGCTCATTCTTCAATTTGAGAAGCTTCTTTCACAATTTTGCCTTTGTCTTCCTTGTATTTTGTCCTTCTTTTTTTTTTTAAAAAATTCGAAAATACTTCCGATTTAAAGAAGTCTCTAAACCGACTTTTCGTCTCTTCCTCCTTCTTTGTGCTTTAATTGAAGGAATTTTGAATTCGTCTCCCGTCAAGTGTTTGGAGCATCCACTACACTTGATTCCTTCAAGCACACCTGCAAAACAAATCAATGCTCTTTTGGTACCCATGCCATTTTGGGTCCTTGAGGGTTATGCATACTATAATGATATGTTTGAGTAGCATGTCTATGTCTAGTAAAGCATGCGGGAGCAATATGACCAATTCGTCTACAATAATGACATGTCACATTTGGATTATGCATGCGTCTAGGCTCATAGTAGCTGGAATAAAGCACATTATTTTCTCTATTTTCATTTCTCCTAATTTGAGCACCATAATCATTTCTAGGTTGAACATTTCGGGATCTTCTAGCATGACCACTGTTGTGCCTAAAATATGCATCATGTCTATGGTGACGATTGCTAGGTGGAAGGTCATGTCTAGGTCTCCTAATATTTTGTCTAGCATGCATGTTAGTTTTAGGAAAGACATTTTTGTTATTAATCCTAGGTTGAGCTCTAGGTGGTTGGGTTTTTGCATCAACCTCTTCTTCATTTATGAAGCCTATTCCATGCTTGGTTGATTTCAAGTTATCAAGCACCACATTCAAGTTTTTATGAGAGGAGTTGAATTTGTCTAGTGTGCCTTTTAATCTACCTACTTCATTCTTAAGGACTACACAAGAAGCACAATTTTTTGTAGAACTCTCGGGCTTGTCAGAACTTCTTTTCCCATAAAACTTGTTTTGTTCTAGTAGCTTCTCATTTTCCAAAACCAATTTTTCTAATTCTTTTTCTTTTAATGAAAACTGTTTTTGAAAATCTTGTTCTTTTAGAGAAGCACTTTCTCTTAAACTAGTGACGGTTTTTGTAACTTTGAGAAATTCAGCATACAATTCATCAAAGGCATTTCTCATGTCATCAAGAGTATAAAAATTTTGAGAAGAGATTTGACTTACCTCACTTTGATTTTCTTCCTGTGCCATGAGGCAGAGATTTGCCGCTTCTTCATTTTCTTCTTCACTGGATTCGTCTCCGGAATCTCCTCCCCAAGATATGTATGCTCGTTGCTTCTTGAAGGGTTTCTTCTCCTTTTTAAGATTTGGGCAGTTTGTTTTGATATGCCCTGTTTCACCACATTCATAACATTTAACTTGCTCACCTTGCTTTTTCCCTTTGCGGTCATATTCTTTTCGCATGAATTTTTGGAACTTTTTGATGATGAGTCCAAATTCGCTATCTCCATCCTCTTCAATCGGTGATTGACTTGTGCTCGCCTTTAGAGCAATCTTTTGCCTTCTTTGTTCATCAATAACAGGGTTAAGAATAGTGGATTCATAAGTCTTAAGATTACCTCTAAGAGCGTCTATGGTGACGTTCGTGATTCCAATTGACTCTTGAATCGCATCAGCCTTTGATCGCCATGCCGGTGTTAGGCTCCTAAGGATTTTTCGAACTAGTTCTTTGTCTGTGAACGTCTTCTTGAGCGCGTGGAGATCATTCACTATTGATGAGAACCGCTCAAACATCTCGTCTACCTTTTCGCCTTCATTCATATGGAACAATTCGTAAGCATGAGTTAAAAAGTCAATTTTAGCTTCTCTTACCTGGTCAGTCCCTTCGTAAGTGACCTCAAGCTTGTCCCACATTTCTTTCGCTGTTTTGCAGCAGGAGATTTTCCTGTAATCATTAGCATTAACAGCACAAAGTAATAAGTTAATAGCTTTAAAATTATTTTGGACTATTCGATTATCCTCGGCGTTGAATTCCTCTTCTGATTTTGGCACCCATACTCCTTCCACCTGTTTGACAGGAACCTCATTTCCTTTGGTGTATACCTTCCACAAGTAAGGGCTGTTTGATCTGACGAATATCTGCATCCTTTCTTTCCAATATGAATAATTTGTCCCGTTGAACAAAGGAGGTCTTGTGGGGCACTGTCCTTCATCAATACCTGCAAAAGAGTCTAGAGTAGAAGCCATGGAAAGATTCTCTCAAACGGTTAAGTCTTTCAGAGAGTATGGCTCTGATACCAATTGTTGGAAATAACGCTTTACGCTAGAGGGGGGGTGAATAGCGTTTTAAAATTATTAAGCGTTTTAGTGCGGAATTTAAAAACTTTGCAGAAATTAAGACAAGTGCAGTAAAATAAACTTACACAAAGATGTATCCTGGTTGGCCACAAACGTGGTTAGTCCAGTCCCCGAGAGACTCTCTCGAGATTTCCACTAAACTTGTCAAGCTTACGGGTGCTTAACAAACCGTTACAGCTGAGGACACAAGCCTCACCTAGGTGCTCGGGGATCACAATCCCAAAGACTTCAATTGCTCGGGGATACCAATCCCAAAGACTTCAATTGCTCGGGGATAACAATCCCAAAGACTTCAATTGCTCGGGGATAACAATCCCAAAGACTTCAATTGCTCGGGGATAACAATCCCAAAGACTTCAATTGCTCGGGGATAACAATCCCAAAGACTTCAATTGCTCGGGGATAACAATCCCAAAGACTTCAATTGCTCGGGGATAACAATCCCAAAGACTTCAACCGAGGAAACACAAGTTCCTCAACAAACGAGAATCGCAATTCTCTTACAAACACAAAGACACACTCACTTTACAAAGTACTCCTCAATGAGTAGATATGAGTAGAAATAGTACGCTCAAGATCACAACAACTTAGCTCAATAGAATGGCTCTTCAAAAAGCTTTATAGATGAATGAAAATGATGATCAATGTAAGAAAGCTTTTAGCAATGAAAATACTTAAATTGTATGTGTTGTTGTTGTGAAAACACTGAGTTAAACCTGTATTTATAGGTGAAAAACTCAGTCTTACCGTTGTCTAATTGCCAATTAAGGATTGCTGAAATTACTCAGTGACAATCGATTGTCAGGACTAAACAATCGATTGTTTGCCTATCAGATCAAAAAATCAATCCCAGATTTTACGTTAACAATCGATTACTTCAAATCAATAATCGATTAATTATAACGTTAAAAAATCCTTTCCAATTTTTGGCATAAAACATCGATTATCAGGAAATCAATAATCGATTATTTTAACAACGTTCAGAAAATCTTTTCCAGATTTTACGCTAAAACATCGATTGTTAAATATCACAATCGATTACCTGAAGGTAATTTAAAAAATATGACAACGGTCAGCTTCAACAATCGATTATCAAATAGAACAATCGATTATTAATTAATTTCAAAACTTACTGTCTCATAAATAATCGATTATCAAAAGCCACAATCGATTATTAATTAATTTCAAAACTTACTGTCTCATATATAATCGATTATCAAAAGCCACAATCGATTATTAATTAATTTCAAAACTTACTGTCTCATATATAATCGATTATCAAAAGCCACAATCGATTATTATTTTACTTAAAATCACTGGGAGACATTTTTCTCATTCCAATCGATTACCATTAGTTCATAATCGATTTTTATGAGTTTTGAAAACTTTGCCTCAGTTAACAATCGATTATCGAAAGTACACAATCGATTGTTATGCAGTTTGCAAAAACCTGATGTTAACTGGCTTACTCACAATCGATTATCATTAATTCACAATCGATTGTCATGCAGTCTTGGCTTAGAGATACTCGATTATCATAAGTACATAATCGATTATCTTAGCCCAGATTTTTGAGGCATGTTTGGAAAACATTTTAACAAATGTAAATATGCATAGTTTAAAATCATTTGACACTTACTTTAAATATGCATGATTTTGGAAAAATAATTTTAGTAGAGAAGCCATGTTATGAGCCAAGATTGAGGAATCAAGATCACAATTAATATTGACTTAATTATAACATTTCCAAGCATTGTCTTGAGCTTCTTGTAATGCATCCATTATGTGCTTGTCCTTGAGCACTGCTATATATCGCTTATTGCTTTGTTTGACATTCATCAAAACCTACAAAAGAACACACGTTTAGTATATTGCATTTGAAACGTGTTTCCAACATGAACAACATCAAAAAGGAGATTGCAATAGAAAGGGTAGAGGTTCCTCAAGGTATTCAGGTTTAGAGAGTGCCTCCCAGCTCGAACAGAAGTTATTGAAGTTTCAGGAAGAATTGGACCAAGTTTGGAACTTGGCGAACTTGTCATTTTCTAATACTACTCCAGATTTCGACTTTCGCAACACTCAAATCCCACACCTCCACTAAACATCCCAAAGCCAAAAAAACAACCCACTCACGCTCAACGTTGCAACATATGACACACTTCGAACAACACCCATTGCGCATCCCTGAACCGCTTAACACCACATATGGTCATCTCCGTAACACTCCCATCTATGTGGAAACCATACTACGCTATACTCAACCTATTTCCAACATACCTAAGTCTGATGTCAAAGACTCTATTATCAGGAACCTGGCCGCATAACTCAAGAAGCTGACTAGCCGAGTCCAGGGTGTTGAAGGAAACAAAGGTATCAAGGGACTGAATTACGAGGACCTTTGCATTTAGCCAGTTGTCGAACTTCCTGAGGGGTACAAACCACCCAAGTTCTAAATGTTTGATGGCACATGAGATCCCAGTCCATTTGAGGATGTACTGCGACAAGCTGGTCGGAGTTGGGAATGATGAAAAGATTCGCATGAAGCTCTTTTTAAGAAGCCTGAAAGGGGATGCTCTATCTTGGTACATTAGCCAAGACCGCAAGAAATGGATGAATTGGGTAGGTATGGCATCCGACTTCATGGACAGGTTCAGATTCAACACGGAGAATGCGCCAGATGTATTCTACATCCAGAACTTAAAGAAGAAGCCTACAGAGACATTCCGTGAGTATGCTACTCATTGGAGATCAGAGGCTGGTAAGGTTAGGCCGGCTTTGGAAGAAGATCAAATGAATAGGTTTTTTAGTCCGAGCTCAAGACCAACAATATTATGAGAGGTTAATGCTGATTGAGAGCCAGAAATTTTCAGATATCATCAAACTAGGAGAGAGGATCGAGGGAGGTATTAAACCTTGTATAGTCACCAACTTTGAAGCATTACGGGCTACCAACAAGGCTCCACAGTTTGGTGGCACGTCCATAAAAAGGGATGTGAGTTCCGTGATGGTTACACAGAGAACAAAATCCCCAATCCAGTACCAAACCTTCTCATTACCTCCACTTGCATATCAGCCTACGCCAAATTACCAAGCACCCTTGCCTTCTTAATAAGCTCTACCACCTACTTAACAATCATCTCCACCTCCTAAATATCAGCCCACTTCACCTAGATACTCTCAACTTGCACCTGTCTACCAAGCCTATAACACTCAACCCTCTCAATATCATCACCTCCCACTCGCAAAAACATTCGTAGACCTCGACAAATTTTTGAGCAAAAATTCCCAAACAATACACCGCCATTACCGAACCAATCGACCAACTATATGAAAGGCTCAAAGCTGCTAGTTATGTCACCCCCATCCCTGCCATAAACCTCAAAAATCCCTCCCAATGGGTCAACCCAAACAAAACATGTGCATATGATTCCGTCATGAGCGGGCATACCATTGACGAGTGCCGCTCTTTGAAGGATAAGATTCTAGATTTGATTGAAAAAAATATTACTATGGCTAAAGAGCCTGATCCAATCGTCCGCAACAGCCCCATGCCTAAGTCTGGATGCATTCGCACCATAAAGATAGAAGATGATTAGGACCTTGAAGGATCGATCAGATTGATTATTGATGGTGACGAGCCAAAGAAACCAATGGTCACACTTAATCCGATTGTTGTTAAGATCCAGCCTTCTAGAGACACTGAAGTGAAAATATCGATACCACTTGAGTTCGAAGAACCTTCTTCTGCAAAGGCGCAGGACCAATTGAGATTGAGTTTGGACCCCCAAAGGCACCCGTGCCATTTGAAGTTGATGTGTTACCTCCAAAAGAAAGAGTACCAATTCATGTAGCAATGTCAGCCTTAGCACCATTCCATGCGAAGGACATCTCTTAGGATTACACAGCGGAGGCAAGAAGGAAAGGTAAAACCAAAACTGGAGAAACAATTGCAGCACAAGGTATCACCAGAACCAGCTGGGTTTATACTCCAGAATATCTATTTGAGACTAGTAAGCAAGCCTCAGGGCGACCAAGAGTCACTAAAACTGAGCCTAATGACCTCTGGAGGAAGATATAAGCTAAACAACATTCAATCATCGATCAGCTGAACAAGATGCTAGCCTAGATCTCCATCTTATCCCTGCTACAAAGCTCTAATGCACATAAAAATGCCTTAATTGAAGGTGCTGAGCAAGACATATGCGCCCAGCGGCATAGCTGGGGGGAGAAATGGCAAACATGGAAGGGCAAGTATTCGAGAGTCACAAAATCACTTTCCATGAAGATGAGCTGCCCCCAGAAGGTCTAAGCCACAACAAAGCATTGCAGATCATTGTGCAACGCGAATATTATTTCATCACCGGAATTCTTATTGACGGAGAGTCTAGCCTCAATATTTATCAATTAGTGACTCTCAGAACATTGGGAAAGAGCCTGTATGAGATCAAGGATTGGGCCGTCAATTTCAATGTTTTTGATGGGTCTCAAAGGTCCACTATTGGGGAAATCAGTTTGTGTCTGCAAATGGGACCGACTTGGTTCACCATTGATTTTCAGGTGATAGACATCCTAGCTTCTTGCAACTTGCTATTGGGACGACCCTGGATTTATACTGCTGGAGCTGTAGAATCAACTCTACATCAGGCACTGAAAATTGAGTGGAATCAAAGCAGTGATTATTCATGGCGACAGTAGCAATCCCATTTATAATCGCTAGACCATCCCAGCGATCGGAGGAAGAAAGAAGATAGGTGGGGAAGCTACCATCACATTGAGCGAGTCAACATCGTTGATAAGGACAAATGGTGGGACAACAAAATTAAAAGTACACTGAATTGGTGTGGATACGAGCCTGGCGAGGGACTCGTTAAGGATCTCAAAGGTATCGCCAAGCCTATCAAGCTAAAAAAACATGGTACCACCTTCGGGTTGGGATATGTGTATACCTGGAAAGAGTTCAATGAATGGTCGCTACCATGGCGTGGACCTTATTACCCACTCGAGCATCCAATATCTCTCTTGGAGTAAACTTTTCAGCCAGCCAATGTTATATATTGGTCGGAAGAAGAGGACGCACTAGGTGTTGTTGATACCCAATTTTCTCCTATGTATTTTATATCCAAAATACCTTATATATATATATATATATATATATATATATATATAAGCATACCCAAGAGTTTTGTTGTTTTTCCCCAATTTTTAAAGATTTTTAAAATAAATTTATTATTTATCTTAACATTACAAAATCCAATAATTATTTTCAAAATTATCATTTAGGTGAGTAATATATTTCCATACTCATATTTACACCAAAATATAACTAAGATGATTTTTGCATATTTTTACAAATTTATTTGATATTTTAAGCTAAATTGCATAAAATTACAATTATGGCCTATATTACGATTGATGGCATTTTACAATTATAAATAATTTCCAGTATTTTTAGACTAAATTTGATATATTATTAATTAGTTCAATACTTTTAATTTATTTTCAAAATTATTTTTAACTATTTTTTTAAACTGTGAGTATTGTATTCATGATCGAAAGTATACAATTTCCTATTCATAACTGGTTGGACAACCAGTTATATTCTAATTACATCAGAAATTCCTATGAAACTAGCAAATTACCAAAGACTTGTGCAATAGAATTTACAAACTAAGTAACAGTTAAGGAAATCTATCTATTTGTTGAAGTCCATACTGCCATCTTCTACACTGTCTGCCATGAATATGAAGAAGCATTGCAATTTCTCTAGCAGTTGTATCCTCGTTATATGCCACACTTTGAAATCTGATATTATTCCTCGCCTTCCATATTAAAGCTATGACATGAATGAATGCTGCAGCAGTAAAAGCATTCTTCCATACATTGCTACGAGCTATTTTGCATATCCATTTCAGTTCCTCTTCCCAGCTATGAATTTGTCTCTGATTTCCCAACAAACAGCAGATACGAGCCCATAATCTTTGTATAATACAGCATTCAAAAAACAAATGATGGAATGTCTCATCCTGCTGTTTACAAAATACACACAGAATGGGAATTTGAATACCAAACTTTATCAATCTATCCACAGTAGGTAGTCGATGTTGTGCTGCCAGCCAAGCAATAAACTTGTGACGAGGGATTACATTTTTCACTAATAACAAATTCCTCCAGTTCACTCTTTTATAACAAGGCATCATGGCAATGTAAAACTTATGAATTTGGAACTTCCCCATATAAGAAACTGCATCAAATCTATCAGTTAAAGAGCCTACCATCTGTTGATTTTCCATTATACCATCTCTACACTGTATGATTTTCCTAACAACCCATGCAGCTTGCTTGGGTATATTAGCTACTTCAACATTAGATTTCTTTATGTAGTAGCAATGTACCCATTTCACCCAAAGACAATCCTTTTTCCTTGCTATATCCCAGAGGAGTTTAGCTACTGCTGCTCTATTCCATAGTATCAAATTCATTATATTAAGACCACCAGCATTTAGAGGTGAACAAACTCTATCCCATGCAACCAAGGCTCTTCTTGAAGTGTTGGCAGATCCTGTCCAAAGAAATGTACGACAGATTGTATCAATAGCCTTAAGCACTCTCTTTGGTAATATGAAAACCTGCGACCAATAGGATTGAACACCAAAAATAACAGATTTAATGAGCTGGCATCTCCCAGCATATGACAACAGTTTTGTAGACCAACAGTTGATTCTAGCAGTGATCCTCTCAATGAGAGGCAAATACTGATGAACATATAGCTTTTTTGAGTCTAAAGGAATTCCCAAATATCTGAATGGAATAATACCTTCACTGAATCCCAATCTATCCAGCATTTCTGCTCTGAATGATTGATTCACACCTGCTAAGTAAATTGCACTCTTACTTGGATTAGCTTCCATACCAGAAGCCTTAGCAAATTTCATGAATGCCTGATGAAGAATCTGTATAGAGATAGAGTCAGCCCGACAGAACATAAGCAAATCATCTGCAAAACATACATGTGTGCAGTTCAGTTTCCTACACTTTGGATGAAAATTAAAATTCCCATTCCTGTGCAGCTGTCCCAAAATTCTGTTTAAATATTCCATGGCCATCACAAAAAGGTAGGGTGACATTGGATCACCCTGTCTTATCCCTCTCTTAGCTTTAAATGGCTTTGTGAAACCACCATTCATAACTAAAGAGAAGGAAACAGTATTAGTGCATGCCATGATCCAGTTTATGAACTTAGCTGGAAATCCATAAGCTGCTAGAATCTGTTGAAGAAAAGACCACTCCAATGAATCATATGCTTTTCTAAAGTCTACTTTCAAAACACACCTAGGAGAAACTCCCTTTCTTGTGTACCCTTTGAAAATCTCATGACTAAGAAGTATATTATCCACAATACTCCTTCCCTCTATAAATGCAGATTGAGCTAAACCAACAATATCACTGACAACCCCATTTAATCTTCTAGTAATAATCTTGGATATAAGCTTATACAAAGTAGTGCAACATGCAATTGGCCTATAATCCTTGACTGTAGTAGGTGAGCTGGTTTTTGGAACCAAAGCAATAGCTGTAGTGTTTATGAAATGTGGCATAGAGCTTGATTTGAAAAACTCCTTTGTGGCTGCTAATATATCATGCTTAATGATCTCCCAGTTTTTGGTGAAAACTCCACAGGATATCTATCTACTCCAGGTGCTTTATCCTTTGGCATATCCTTCAGTGCATCAGTAATTTCTTCCAAAGATACATCTCTGATTAACATCCTCTGTTGAGACAGACTCAAGCACTTCCCCTCCTTTACACTAGCTATGTCCACACAAGTCAGTTCTTCAGCTCTTCCTCCCAGCAATTCTTGAAATACAGTAATAAACTCATGTTCTACAGCAGCAGGATCAGTTAGATGAATTCCAGTATCTGTGTAAACTGAAGTGATGTTATTCTGGCTATTCCTAATTTTCCATTGAGCATGAAAATACTAAGTATTAGCATCTCCACATTCAATCCATGTAACTTTGGATTTCTGCCTCATGACTTGCTCTTCAATATTACTCCATTTTTCAATTTCTGCCAATGCTTCCTTTTCCTCAGTAAAAAGATCCTGTGAATGAGGAATAAATTGCATTTGGGACTGCACAACATCAAGCTTCTCTCTGGCCTGAATAAGTCTTTGCTTATAGGATGCCATATAACTGTTAGTCTCCTTTAATTGCTGCTTCAACATCTTGAGTTTTGACCATACCTGCTGCATAGGACTCCCTGTACATTCTTGCTGCCATACATCTTTAATCTTATCATGGAATTGAGGAAATTCCATGATCCCAGTGTAGAATCTAAAAGGCTTAGGATGTAATAATTTCTGACTCCCAAACCTTATGCAGATTGGTGTGTGATCTGATACAGAAGGATTAAAAAATTCAGCTTCAATGTGTCCATATTGCTGCACCCATTGGAAGTTCCCCAAAGCCCAATCTATTTTGCTATACACTTGCTTATTAGTCCAAGTGTAGTTCCACCCTATTCTCTTGAGAGGAGTAAGCTGCAGATCTTCTATAAGTTGTTTAAATCCCCTTACTTCAGCTTCAGTAACTATGGATCCTATTCTATCCTCAGCAGATAGAACATTGTTAAAATCACCACAAAGTAACCAAGTATCCTGTGCAGGAATAGAAATACCCTTTAGATCATTCCATAATCTGCCTCTAAGAGCACCAGTATTGTGAGCATACACTATACTAAGATGAGTCTTAGCATGACTAAATGAATCCACTATATGACATTGTATCAACTGATCAGTAACACAGGAAATAGTGACCTGGATATGAGGTTTCCAGATCAACCATATCCTCCCATTTACTGTCTCAGAATAATTGCAAAATACTTTCCAGCCTTTAGCAATCTTCCCTTGAATCTTTTGAGCCTTATGTTCGTTAACTCTAGTTTCAAGACACCCCAATACATCTACTTTATTTACATTCAGAAAAGCTTTTAATTCTTTCTGTTTATGGGCTAAATTCAGCCCTCTAATGTTCCATGTAACTATGATCATATATATGAAGGTCCAGGATCATGCTGGCTATTTCTACCAGCATCTATCTCCTCCACTTTAGCTTTCCCTCTGCTACCCTTCTCCGCCAATGCTATTTCTGTACCAGGTAATTCACCATTATCATTCCCCACTACTATATCTTTGCTACTTGGGATAACTGCATTGCCTTGATCACTTATTCTATTCTGAGAGCCATGACAAATGTCCACTGCATCTGGCTGGTGTGACTCAATTACAGAACTCATAATCAACCCATTAGCTTCTTGATTAACCACAGCAGCTTGAGCTTCACTAACAGCAGGAACCTTTTTCACAGTCCATCTTTGCCTAGTAACTTTGACTGGTTTACTAGGCCTCCTAGGTGCTTCCTGAACCTCATTTGTAACATCATCATCCTTAGGATTGTACCAGCAGTCATTAGTGTCATGACCAAACTTTAGACAATGGTTACAAAATGTGGGCTTCCAATCATAATCAATCAGTTGAACTTTATGGCCATAAGGAGTTTCAATATCTATGTGATCAGGCAAAGGTTGTGAAGCATCAACTTCCACTAGTACACGAGCAAATGAAATTCTTTCATAATGAGCAGTAATCTTATCAGTATACAGAGGTGTTCGAACTGCACTAGCAAGCTTGCTTAACACCTCTGCTGACCAATACTCTACTGGCAGCCCAGGGAACTTCACCCAAACAGGTATTGTACTCAGAACATCACTCTGAAAAGAGAAATCAGTTTCCCATGGCCTCAACACCATCAGTTTGTTCCTATATGAATATGGACCAGATTGTAACACCAGATCCATATCCATTTTGCTCATAAACCGAAATATACAATATCCTTCTGAATGAACTAAGATCTGTGGCTTAGAAACAAAATTCCATACATGCAAGACAAAATTCTCAATAGCTTTTTCAGTAGGGTTATCTCCAATTATGTATCCAATTAATGAGTCCTTCCAATATTCAGCTTGTGGCTTTAATTCTTCCTTACTAATAGTAACTATCTTCTTCCCATCCCTACTGACTGGAGGAACAAACATAAGAGAATTACCCATCTGAGTGAGGCGATTCCCTCGAACAGCTTCAGCAAATGTTGGGGGAGGGGTTTCAACATCAACAACATTCGAAAATTGCAATTTCCTCACGAGTGCTTCATTTTGATTCTCCACTGTTTGCATGCGAGCTTCATCAGTTTTACCCAATCTTCCTTCATTAGATTTCAGAGCAGGTGGTAGAAAGCTACCAAAAGTAAGAGGTTCTAGAGTTTTGGTCTCCACTGGAGCTGGAGTAATCGTCTGCGGAGCAGCTGATGGTTGTGGACGACGCCGGCGAGCCATTTTCCGGCAGATTTAGTACCTTGCTAACATGCGCCAGAGTTAGTACTGTTCTATTACCAAGCGTGCGCCGAGAGCATTTAACATGTGCTCCTCTCTCGAACAGAATTATTTTAGTGACTATATAGTTGAATTTTTTAACTATTTTTATAAAATAAAAAGGGAAAAATGGCTATAATTTCGATTCTAGCCTAAATCAGCCCCCCCCCCCCCAAATTAAACCCTAATTTCAATCCTAATTCCCCAACCTAATTTTAATCAAAACTTGACCCTAATCCAATTAGAACCTACCCGGCCCAGACCAACTTTCATCCTGGCCGTTGATCTCTAAGATCAATGACCTTTATTCATCATTTCCTTTTTAATTCCCAACTACCCCCAAACCCTAATCGTTTTCACCTGCAGCCGCCCTTGAATTCCCTCTTCTCTCAGTTCTCTCTCAACTCCCCCTCGAACCCTAGCCTCCTTCCACTATCTCCACCCTTAAACTCACCGGAAGCCATGGCTTCTCAGGCCATGGACAGCCTATACTCACCTCCTACTGCTCTTATGAGCCTGATACTTGAAGGATCGAGGACAGACTTCAAAGGTCTTTAATCAGGTATTCACCGACTTATGGTTTCTAGCCATCTCCTGCCTTGCTCCGGCATATCCTAGTCTTCTACGTCTGATTCTGACTTTATCTAACTTAGATCAAATCTTTTTAAAGTCTTTCTCACTCTAGCGTTCTTGTAAAACCTAACTATTCGACGGTTTTCTCTGATTCTTTCAGATCTATTGTATATCTATGCTCTATTTGAATTTTCAAATGATTTTCTCAAACTTTATTTTTAAAAAAATTACTTTAAAATTGCTTCTTTTTCAAATTAGGGTTTTCTGAAATGCTTAAAATGTCTCCCTGGCTTTTCTATCTCCGCTATGTTGTTATCTTTCCTTCTCTACCACACATGTTCTTCTACTGTGTTTTCTATATTCCGATTCTACTGTGTTTTCTACGCTATGATCTCACATGCTTTCTCACTATGTTCTGCTATTTGTCTTCCAATATGGCTTGATATACTTTGCCTACTGTATCCTTCTATCATGTTCTTAAGTGTTGCTGTTTCACCTCTATTTTACCTTGTTTTAAGTTTCTTCTAAAGAACCCGTTTGTGCATGTTTTCCTCTACTGTTTCTTCTACTCTCATTATGGTTTGAATTAGTTTCTTCGCTATATTTGCTCTGAGCTTTAAACTGTATTTGCTTGTTTCCTCTTGAGATTCTCAAAAGAAACCTCAGAGCCTGCTGCATCCTCATCTCTGTATTCGACTCGACGAAGAAACCCTAGAATTTTGGGGGTTTTCCTCCGAGTTTGGTATATGATCAGACTAGGGTTCTGTTTGAGAATCATGTACTCTTTCAGACTTATTTCTGAGTCTATTAACTAAATGTGAATTTCTCTTGTTTGCACACAACTCTGATTCTCCTACATTAGACTCTTTTGTTGGATAGCATGACAAATTTCTTCGTGTTTAAGCATGCATGTATGCTTTATATGTGTGTTGAATCCTTCTTTAAGAGGTTTTCAAACTTATGATTGAATCAGAATCCTTTTTAGGTTTAATTGAATGTTACTGATTTTCCTTTCGTAAAACCTTTTCTGACTGGGTTCATTGATACCAAATATTCCGGCTTCTAATTTCTTGGCTTTTAATTGATTCTTTTTCCTTAATTATACAACCGTGTACTATCAAAACCTTGTCCTTAAATAAATTTTATGTACTTTCCCCTATTTTGCTTCTTTGCAAAGAGTTTGATTAATTTATTCCTATATTTAGTTTATGCCCGTTTGAATCTGAATCCCTTAATTAAGGGAGGTTTTGTGCAATTGATTAGCAATCAGCTTTCAAATTATTTTTTACCTTGTTTTCGCCTTCTTTCTACACTATTAATTCACGACTCGTTTTCTTTTCACAACACACAACTGAATACACTTCAGGCTTCACACTTAAAAATTTTACCATTTCTTCTGAACTTTCACTTAGAAGTATTCCTAACTGCAATTTGGTTTTCACAAGACTATTGCTTTCTTTTGCTTGTCTCTTCAAAACTAGTATATCTTGATCCAATTCCCAGCATCATCCCAAATGTGTTTATTTACAGTCATTGTACCTATGTCTACTTTCTGTAGAATTTGACATTGAAGTGTTTATGTGATACTGTTTGCTTTACTTTCTTGTAAACACTAGCTCCCCATACCATTTACCCTCTATATGTTTGTAAGTGGGGCCTCAGGGCATGGCAACAAGAATTGTTGCTCATGAACTGAGTTTTGAACCCCTAAGTATGCTGAAGGGTGTGCTTGTATGTCTTATTGCTGGGTATTCCTTTGCCTACTCTTTTCTTGTATCTTGTTTGTTGTAAATCCCCATATCCCCACTCCCCTATATATGATAAGTTAAGGTATAGCATGACAACATCCCAATTGCTTTCCAAGGCTGAACCTGGCCTTCAATAGGTCCTATCTCCCCAATTTACAATTGACAAGGTGGTCAGGGGTGTGCCTGCACCCTAAAAAATGCTTGGCATGACCACCACTTGCCATTTCACCTCTACTACACTTCCACTTACTCCTAGCCTCTAAGTTCCGCCTCCTCCCATGAGCATTGCCTTGGGACCTTGATTTTCCTATAAACTTGGACATTTGAGGGCTGGCTCTTCCACACTGCACTATAATCTGATTCTGCAATGATATTTGGGATGTATGCATTACTTGGAGTTCTTGAAGCTCCTTGGAACTTTGGCACATCCCAAATAAGAGAAAGTCTTTAAAAATCTGATCCTCGAAGTTGGTTTATCTCATATTATTAGACTCTGATTCTAAATTAGGCTGATTAGATGTAGATGTAATCACTGATGTAATTTTATTTTCTTTCTGATTCATTTAATCTGTAATAATTTGTAATAACTACTGGGGTGGATAGTGAAAAGGGATGGGTTTGAATGCATGCAAAGGGGTAGATATCATGTCTATAGGGAATTACTATTTTTGAAATTCTGCATCTCATATAGATATCATGTCAATAGGGAATCGTTACTTCTAAAATTTCTATATTTCATATAGATATCATGTTTATAGCGAGTCATTACTTCTAAAATTTCTAATTTCATATAGATATCATATCTATAGGGAACTACTCTTTTTGGAACTTCTGCATTTCGTATAGACATCATGGTTATACGGAATTACTCTTTTAAAAAAAACTTTTGCATTTCATTTAAATATCATGTTCATATGTTTTTCTGCATCTCATATAGATACCACGTTCATAAGTCGTTACTGAAATCCTGCATATCATATAGTTAATATGCCTATAGGACTTCCTGCATTTTGCATATGCATCTGTCACTAGGAAAATCTGCTTATAGGAGTTAAATAACCAATAGCATATAGATGACCTGCCTATAGAATCTCTGCATGACAATAACAACGCTAAAAATCAGTAACACCTAGAAAGCATGCCTATAGGAGCTATCAACTAAACTTGAATCGTCCACTTGCTCCTAAGTCTAAAATCAATAGCAACTTTGTAACACTCGCAGACTTATGAACTTGTCTCTGAAACAAGTAGATATCATGCCTATAGGTCGGTTTAACATATAGGAAAACAGTTAAGTAAATAGTCAACTGTGTCAGTCTTTGACAACTACATCTAAGCAGGGCTAATTTGGACTCCCAATCTGGGAAATATCTGATAAATCAACCAATCATATGCCTTAACTTAATTCAAAACAAACCAGTATGTGTAAGATATGCTAAACTATATGCTTCTATTTGATTTTAGGAGATATATTTGAGCCATATCTGCTTACTTGTTTTCCTAATACTTGCTGTATATATTTTGAATGTCGCCATAGAATTTTATCTTTTGAAACTCACAAGAAATTCCCCCAACTCCCTCCTCTTTAGGATTAGCAGTCCTATATGCCTCTGGGATTGATAGGATTGGGACAGGTAATAGCATGCAACAAGCAATGATACTATTCTGCACTTTAATACCTTAACGAGGTATGAAAGGTAGAACATGGATATGATGACCGATGCGCTAATTTTGCGTGCGACCCTTCTTCTGAGGAGTGATTGCTGGATATTGCATTGATGTGATCCATACTAATCATATACCTAGGACCTCTCTCCCTTTATTTGCTTTCATCTCTTCTTGTAAAATTCTTTAAATCATTTTCATAAAATTCTGGCCTCTTTACTTACCTTCGAAAGTTTTCAACTTATTTGCAATGATATATGCAAGTCCTTTATTTGAGCCTTAATTGCTTATTTATTCATATAAAATAACAATTGTAACATGGCCGGGAATCACACTAATGGATCCTGAGGGGTGCCTAACACCTTCCCCTCGGGATAATTTCTAGCACTTACCCAAATCTCTGGTATCTAAATCAAAAAACCATCTTAGTGTCCTAATTAACTTAATTATTAGGTGGCGAATCTTCAATTCAAAAACCCAATTCCAAAAGGGAACGAGTTCTCCTCCCAAATGTCGCAAGCCCGATTTCGATTTAGAACAAGGGGACGCGACAGGTGCAATGAGGAATTTGTTTGTAGAAGATGATAATATGGACTGTTGTGTCATTTTCGAGGAGGAAGGGGAGGAAGGCCCTTCCATACAAGCTTCGAGCCGAGGAGAACGCCTCAAAAATTGGTCCATCAGAACCACCAGAGCTCGGAAAGCTTCAGGGTAGCAAGGTTGAACAAAGCACCATGCATTATCTTTCACTTTTTCGCTAGTTGACTTTATTTTTGAATTTTCTTTAAAATAAGAGTTCCAATGTTAAAAAAAATTCGATATTTATCAAAGCATTTTAGTTTCTTGTAAATCTTGCTCTTATTACATCTATCGTTTACATTATTTACACATTATTACTATTACTTATCTTGATAAACCGACGATTGTGACTTGCAACGGGACAACACGACAAACTGATATACACTCAGAAGAAGATGATATAATAGAAGAGGTCGTTAAGGAGATTGAGGATTTTGAGAATATTCCTAAGTTTAATTTGGATGAGACCGAGATTGTCAACTTGGGAGATACAAAAAAAGTAAAAGAAACGTGCATCTGTATTCATCTGTAACCATAAGAAAAGAAAGAGTACAGGAAATTTCTAAGGTAATATGAGGACATATTCGCCTAGTCATATGATGATATGACCGGTCTTAGTACATCTATTGTAGCTCACAAACTGCCAACCGTTCCGACATGTCTGCCGGTAAAGTAGAAACTCAGAAAGTACAAACCCGACATGAGTTTGAAAATCAAAGAAGAATTCACCAAGCAAGTCAAATCCAAGGTTCTTAGGGTAGTAGAGTATCTAACATGCTTAGCCAATATTGTGCCAGTGCCAAAGAAGGACGGGAAGGCTAGAGTCTGTGTCGACTTCTGGGATCTCAATAGGTCCAGTCCGAAAGACGACTTCCCATTGCCAAACATACACATTCTAATTGATAAAATTGTGCCAAGCATGAACTGAAATCGTTCATCGATTGTTTTATTGGGTATCATTAGATATGGATGGACGAGGAAGAGGCGGAGAAAACGACTTACATTATGCTGTGGGGGATGTATTGTTACAAGATGATGCCGTTTGGATTAAAGAAAGCTGGGGCCACCTACATAAGGGCCATGACTAATATTTTCCATAACATGATATACAAAGAGATCGAGGTGTATGTAGACGACATCATACTCAAATCCAAGAAAGCCACAGACCACATGGAAAATACGAGAAAGCTCTTCAACAGACTGAGGAGGTACAACCTAAAGCTGAATCCCGCCAAGTGTGCACTCGGGGTTCCTCTGGGAAAGCTACTTGGGTTCATTGTACGTCGCCGAGGAATAGAACTTGATCCATCAAAGGTTAAGGCCATTTAAGAATTGCCACCGCCGAATAACAAGAAGGACATGATGAGTTTCTTTGGGAGACTTAACTATATCAGCTGGTTCATTGCTTAGTCCACTGTCATTTGTGAGCCAATATTTAAGATGTTGAAGAAGGAAGCCGCTACCAAATGGAATGATGATTGTAATAAAGCCTTTGACAGAATCAAGGAATACCTGTCAACAACGCTATTTCTAGTTCCACTCGAACCAGGTAGACTTTATTGCCCTACCTTGTTGTATTGGATGGAGCATTCGATTGTGTTCTGGGACAACATGATGAACCGGGGAGAAAGGAGCAGACCATCTACTATCTCAGCAAGAAGTTCACCCGTCTAAGGCCCGGTATTCTCTATTAGTGCGCATCTGTTATGCTCTAACTTGGGTAGCTCAGAAGTTGAGGCATAATTTCTTTGCCTGTACTACTTATTTCATATCAAGAATGGACATATTTCAGAAGCCCATGCCCACTTGAAAGCTAGCCAAGTGGCAAATCCAGCTGAGTGAATTCGACATTGTTTACATGAATCAGAAGGCAATCAAAGGAAAAGCACTGATAGATCATCTTGTTGAAAATCCCGTGGATGGAGAATACGGGCTTCTAAAAAAGTATTTACTGACGGAGGGGTATCTTTCATAGGAGAAGACATTGCAGAATACTATGACGGTTGGAGAATGTTTTTTGATGGAGCAGAAAATTTCAATGGGGTTGGCGTAGGAGCAGTAAAAGTATCAATAACTGGACAGCATTATCCGGTATCTGCCAAGCTCAGGTTCCTGTGCACCAGCAATATGACCGAATACGAAGCCTGCATCTTATGGCTCAAGCAGGCCATTGATATGAACATTCAGGAGTTGGTAGTGATTACGGATTCAGACTTTCTCATACATCAGGTCCGAGAAGAACGGGAAACCAAGAACTCCAAGATACTCCCATATCTACATCGCGTAAAGGAATTGAGGAAGAGATTCACAAAGATGGAGTTTCAGCATGTCCCTATAATGCAGAATGGGTTGGCCGATGCATTGGCTACCCTATCATCTATGATTCAACATCCAGATAAGAATTTCATTGATCCCGTCCCGGTAAAAATCTACGATCAACCAGCTTATTGTGCTTATGTCAAGGAAGAAGCAGACGGAAAACCATGGTTCTATGACATCAAGGAGTATTTGACAACATGAGAATATCTAGATTTTGCTAATGCTACTCAGAAGCGCACACTTCGAAGGTTATCTAATCACTTCTTTCACGGTGGAGGAATCCTATAAAGGACTGCGGATTTTGGGTTACTACGGTGTGTCGAATCAAAGGAAGCGTCTAGGTTATTAGAAGAAGTTCATGCAGGGACCTGCGGTCCACATATGAATGGTTTTATCTTAGAAAAAAAGATACTCCGGGCAGGATATTTTTTGATGACTATGGAAACAGACTGCATCTAGTATGTCTGGAAGTGTCATCGATGTTAGATACATGCATACATGATAAAGGATCCTCCAAACGAGCTTACTGCAACAAGCTTGCCATGGTCGTTCGCCTCTTGGGGAATGGATGTCATCGGACCTGTCAAACCTACTACATCAGATGGGCATAGGTTCATTCTAGTGGCAATTGATTATTTCACCAAATGGGTTGAAGCGGCATCATACAAGGTAGTGACTAAGAAAGTCGTGGCAGACTTTGTCCGCGACCGTATCGTTTGTCGGTTCAGCATCCCAAAGTCAATTTTTACCTATAATGGTTCCAATCTCAAAAGTGACCTGATGAAAGCAACGTGTGAAGAATTCAAGATAAAACATAAGAACTCTACAGCCTACTGGCCTCAGATGAATGGAGTTGTAGAAGTGGTCAACAAGAATATCAAGAAGTACTGAGGAAAATGATAGAAAAGCATAAACAGTGGCACAAAAAGCTATCATTTGTTTTATTGGGATACCATACCACATTTCGCACATCAACCGGGGCAACTCCCTATATGTTGGCTTATGGTAAAGAAGCGATCATTCCCACCGAAGTAGAAATTCCCTCCTTGAGGATCATACAAGCAGCAGAACTCGATGAAGCAAAATGGGCAAAAAGTTGCCATGTGCAGTTAGCTCTTATAGATAGAAAAGAATGAATGCAGTTTCCCATGGTCAATTGTATCGGAACAAATGTCCGGAGCTTTCAACAAAAGAGTCAAGCCGAGACAGTTTACAGTGTAGAAGCTGGTGTTGAAGAAAATATCCCCACATCAATGTGAAGACAAGGGAAAATTCTCTCCCAACTAGCAAGGTCCGTACATGGTTCACCGAGTTCTAATATAAGGATCCCTCATACTTGTAGAAATGGACAGAGAAGTTTGGCCGAACCGATCAATTCAGATGCAGTCAAGCGATACTATGTGTAACCATTTATGATTTCTTTATGATGTAATTTGAACTACGCCTGACTTGATTCCCTTTTATGAGGGGATATGTAAGTAGCCCTATGGGTTCGGACAAAATTTAATGAAATTTTCATTTCCTCACGCCATTGGAAACTGGGGCAGAATTTTGAGGAGGACCCTCAAAATTCCGAATTAATTTTTAGCCATTCATCGCACGTAGGCGTCAGAAGAACCAGGCCAGTAAACTAGGGAGGAATTTTGAGTAGGACCCTCAAAATTTTTGATCGATAGAGGTTGCAATGTCTTGAACTGCGTCGCAGTCGTCGGTTTATCTAAAAAAACTATTATTAATTGTGTATTGACACTATTTTTTTTACTAAACCATGCATGTCTACTATCAAAGTGGCTTTGTTTAGTGATGCTACCCCAATGAAACCAGCCACAAGCAGGACGAGCAAAGTCCACGGGGAACGGACTAACCTTTCCCCCTTTTACAAAATCACGATTTTTCTTTGGATGTAGGTACTCAAGTCGCAAAATCATCAAAAATTCATGCACTTATACTGTTCAAGAATTAAACCCTCATAATCATCACCAATTTACAATTGCTATCCATACACGACATCCCTAGCAGCCACAATATAGCAATCAACTACCAGCTATCATATATCAACTAAGAGATTTCATTACTATTCGCCTTTTATTTTCTACACTGCATAAGGCTACCTTTCTGCCTTGCGAGACTAAGCATTGTCTCCATCTGCATTTCTCTGCATTACACAAGGCTATCTTTATGCCTTCCGAGAGTAAGCACTTCTCCATCTGCATTTCTCTGCATTGCACAAGGCTACCTTTCTGCCTTCCGTAACTAGGCATTGTCTCCATCTGCATTTCTCTGCATTGCATAAGGCTACCTTTCTGCCTTCTGAGACTAAGAATTGTCTCCATATGCATTACTCTGCATTGCATAAGGCTACCATTCTGCCTTCCGAGACTATGCTTTGTCTCCATCTCCATTTATCTACATTGCATAAGGCTACCATTCTGCCTTCCAAGACTAAGCTCTACCTCCATCCTGCATGGCTGCGATATTGACACTTTATATCCCTTGCATGGCTAAAATAGCGCCACTTTATCTCTCTTGCATGAAGAAAATAACACCACTTTATTTTTCTTGCATGGCTGAAATATTGCCACCTTTTATTTGCGTCTTGCATCGGCTGAAATATCGCCACCTTTCATTTGTGTCTTGCATCGACTGAAAGATTTCCACCCTCTGCATTTCATGGGTTGGAAGATCGCCCAATTGTCCAAAGGCGTCATTTTTCGGAGGTACCATTTTCATAGCCCGAGAGCGCAATGCCATGGCCTGAGGACCCCATTTTATCTTTTGCATATTATTATTCAAAGGCATCATAGTTCGAGGCATCATTATCATAGCCCAAGAACATCATTTCATAGCCTATGAATCCTTTGTCATACGCTTCATGGCCCAAGACTTCATGGTCCGAGGACGTCATCCTAACCATCTAAAGATAGCATTTATGGTCCAATGGGAACTTGCATCACGTTTAAAATTACGCACAATATAGGTTGGTATTATCCATTTGCAGGTACAGCGGTTAGCAATGACCGTCCTAGCAGGAGTGATCCCCCTCCAATTCGCGCAACCTATCAGACTCTGATCATCCTTCCCGACCTGAACATCGCGTCCGTCTTTTAAAATCTCCACCAGCATAGTCCGCCAGCATCCTGAACTACATATGTCCTCATTCCTGTAAGACCAGGGATATGTAGGCAGCTCAGGAACTAGAGCTTGGTAAAAACTCTTTAGATCATTTCGTTCGGTCAAATTGGCCATCATATCTTTACCCGACAACTCTTTTATCCTTCCCGGGTAAAGAGGGGCAGCTGTTTTTACCCAATTTTACCCTATATAATTTTCATATATAAAATAACCTGAAAATAGCATATATATAAGCATATCTAAGTATTTTAACATTTTTCCCTAATTTTAAAGATTTTAAAATTAATTTATTATCCATTTTAGCAGTACGAAAATCAGTAGTTATTCCCAAAATCATCAATTTTGGTAAATAATTTATTTTATTTCCATATTTATACCAAAGGTAGTGAAGGAATTTTGGTATATGTTTTACAAATTTATTTGGTATTTGAAAGACTAAATTGTATATAATTACAATTATAGCCTATTTTAAGATTAATAGCATTTCTATAACAGTAAAATTGGTTTCAATATTTTTAATTAATATTTATGCACTATTAGTTAGGTCGTTAATTTTAATTTATTTTTAAAAATCTTTTTTATTATTTTATAAAATAAAACGGGTCAAACTAACTATTTAAAAACTGGCCTCATTTCGTTTTGATTGCAGCCCATTTTTTATTTCGATTATAGCCACATTAACCCCCCCCCCCCCTCCCAAACACGAATTGACCCAATTTAAATCCCAGGTAGGCCAGCCCAATTTCACATCCTTTGACCCATTTAACTACCCGACCCAAAGCTCCTATAATCCAGACCGTTGATCAATCTAATCAACAGTCACGATCTCCCCTTCCCATTTTTAATTCCCAAAACCATACCCTAACCCCTATTTCTGTTTAGTTAGCCGCCTTTGAATGCTCTCTCCCTCAAACTCTCTCAAAGTTTCTTCGGAACACTAGTCGTCTCCGACCCCTTTTTCACTATACTTTTACAGGAATCCATGGCTTCTCATTCCATGGATGATCTATACTCACTACTCTCCGCCATTAGACCGTGTTTGTTTGAAGTTGTGAGGCTTGACCTCATCGATTCCCTCTCCAATCTTCTCTGATCTTTGATTCCATTATTTCTCCGGCTATGCTCCGGCGCATTCGAGACTCAGGAGCCCGATTCTTGACTTTTTCGACTCAATATCATACCTGTCTCCACGTCTTTCTTATTTCTAGGATTTCTTTGAAACCCTAAACCATTCGAGGTTCTTTCACTGTTACTTGTTTTAATCTGTACTATGTCTATTCTTTTCTTTCCATCTAGAGTTTAGGTCAAAATCGTTTCTCTCCGATTTTAGGGTTTTTGAAGGGAATTTTGAAAGAATCTTTATGATTCTTTTCTTCTTTGCTTTATGTTCGTTTGCTTATACATTGATCGTATGATTTCTTTAATTTATGCATATATTGTCTTTTACCTTTTTATTTTCTCCTTTTAATTTTTTCTATGTTTTCACTACTCTTCTTCTATATGTGCCTACCGTTAAGTTATTTGATTTTTTGACTCTGTTCATGTTCTTACATGATTCATTTGCTTGTGTTCAAGTTTGTACTATCTCTTTCTTCTGAACTCGTTTATGTTCTGAGTTTCTCGAATATGTTCTTCATGATTTTTCTTCCTTTATTTTTCAAGCATGCTATCATGTCTGTTTTGTCGTGACTCTAAAAAAACAAAGTGTTTGCTTTCCCACCTCCATGTCTAATTCAACATTTGAAACCCTAGGATTTCGGGCTTCCATTTGATAAATTTGATTTTTTGTGTTAAATTCAGGGTGCCACATTGGGACCCTGGACTCTTAGCTTCACTATGAGTCTGCAGGTTGAACCTGCATCTCCTTTCTTATGACCCTGAACTTCTCTTCGATTAAAATTCTCTTTTAAGTAACATGACAATCTCTTCTTGATTTACATGTTTGAGTGTTTATGTATGAGAAATCTTCTTTCAAAAATGCTTTGCCAACTACTAATTGATTATAGATTCCTTTAATTGTGTTCACTTGATTGTTATTGGTTTTCCTTAATTGAACCTTTCTTTGCCCTTTTTGCTGACTCGATTCATTCGAGTAAAAGTCTAAAGTTTTAATTTTTACTGGTTAATTCCCTTTCCTTTTTCTTTACAAGCCGTGTAATATTAGTTTGTTGCCTTAAATAGCTTCCATGTACTTACCCTTTATTATATTACTGAAAAAAATATTTTTTAAAATCCCTTTTCATAATTGCTTTACCCGCTTGAGATCAGAATCTCTTAACTAAAGGGAGACTTATCAGAATGATATTTCCTTACCTATTCTTGCTTACTTGCTATACTATAAAAAGGGCTCGACCCTTCTGCATTAAGAGGACAAAGGCTTTAAGCTATAAGATTTGATAAAACCATACAACTCTCACACACACTTTCAATCACAATACTTTTTTCAATACCTTCTACTCTCTGTTGTTTGTACTGCTTTGCAATTTTTCTTTTCAAGACTGTTGTTTTACTTACCTATTTTTTCTGAATCTAGTATGTATGATATAATTTTTTTATCTTACCCATATGTGTTTATTTTATAGTTTCAGTACTCTTTCCCACTCTGTTGTTTATGTTCAATAGTTAAATTATGTCTATTTCTTTCCTTGTATCTTGCTTCTATTATGAATCCCTAACCCCCCCCCCCCCCTTCCCCTTTATGTATCTAAGTTAATGATTTTGGCCTTGCAGCATCTAAATTATTGCCCAGGTCTGAACCTGACCTTCAATAGGTCCTAACTCCCAATTTAAATTGGCAGGCTGGTCATGGGTGTGCCAACATCCCAATTTCTGGGCATGACCACTAGTTATTCATGGCCCTTCCCAAATTACCTCAATTACTGCACTAACACTTACTCTGAGACTCTAAGTTCTGCTCCCCTCCGATGAGCGTTGACTTGGGAACCTTGTGTTCTCTCTGAACTTGGACATTGAAGGGCAGGCCATTCCACTATACTATAATTTTTAAATATAATTGGGTATAAGCCCTTCCTGGAGTTCACGAAGCTCCTTGGAACTTTGACACACCCAAAAGATGAGAAAGACTTTTTAAATCTGATCTTCGGAAGTTGGTTTATTTCATGTGTCAGACTAGGAGTCTGAATTAGGCTCATATTGGTTGGAATTCTAATTTCTGATGTAATTTACTTTTCTGGATTCATTCAAGTTGTAAAACTATGGGGTGTATAGTAAAATGGGGGAGGGTCTCTCATGTTATGCATATGGGGTAGATATCATGCTTTTGGTTTTATTTTTGCAATTATAACATTTTTGTTTATGTATTTGCATTTAAAAATCTTCCCTATAAAATTGTTTCATTATGCATTTAGAAATTCTGCCTATAAAATTGTTTCATCATGCATTTAGAAATTCTTTCTATAAGATTGTTTCATTATGCATTTAGAAATTTTTCCTATAAGATTGTTTCATCATATATTTAGAAATCCTGCTTATAAGATTGTTTCATTTCAGCATTAGAATCCATATCTACAAGTTACACTTCTGCATATAGAAATCATGACTATAGGTTTCTGTACTTCTGTATATACACAAACAAGGTGTAGGTTAATATAACCAATTGCATCCTAGACACCATGCTTATTGGAATTCTGCACTTACATAGCTTTTTTAAACCAATAACGCTTAGAAATTATGCATATAGGATGTAGTCAATTGAATAAGTTTCGTCTATTTCATTTATGAGTTTAAAAATCAATAGTAAAGTCATTTAAAATCTACATAATTTTTGTTTATAAAACAAGTAGCTTCCCTTTAAAATCAGTATACCTTTTGCATTGTCAGATATCATGATTACAGGCCTTATCTAGGCAAAAATGTAGGTAATTAATCAACACTACCAGTCTTTAATAATTACAACTAGCAGACAGGTCTAATTCAGATTTCTTATCTGAAAATATGTGGTAAATCAACCATTCTTCCTACGTTAAGTTTAATTAAAGACAACCAGTAATTGTAAGTCATGCTAAATAATTTGCTGCTTTGAATGAAGAGGCATACTTGAGCCTTAACTGCTATGTGTTTCCCCTTTACTGCTTTATGTGTTTTGTCTGTCGCATTAGACATTTGTCCCTTTTTTAAAATCCTGAAAATCCCTAACTCCCTTCCCTTTAGGATAAGTAGTCCTAATGCCTCTGGGACTGATATCATTAGGACAGGTAATAGAATGTTTTTAGTAACGATACTATTCCGTGCTGTAGTACCTTAACGGGGTAGGAAAGGTATACATGGATATGAAGATCGATGCACTAATACCACGTGTAGCCCGTATTTAGAGGAGTAATTACCGGCATTGCATTGATGTGATCCATTTTAATCATAAACCTAGGTCCCCCCCCCCTTTAATTTCTTTTATCTAAATCTTGTAGAATTGTTTAAATCTTTCATAAAATTCCTGCCCTTTTTTACCCTTTCAAGTTTCGACTTACAAGCAATATTGTATGTGAACCCCCTATAATTGAGCCCTTAATTGCTTAATCGATTATATGAATTCACAATTATAACATGGTCATGAACCACACTAGTGGATCTTGAGGGGTGCCTAACACCTTCCCTTCGAAATAATTTCTAGCCCTTACCCAAACTATGGTTCTTCAAAATCAAACCCTTCTTAGTATCCTAGTGCACTTAATCATTAGGTAAAGACTCTCCAAACTCCAAAACCCAACACCCAAAAGGGAACGAGTTGTCCTTCCAAATGTTACAAACTCAAATTCTCCTCAAAAAAGACGGCGCGACAACGCACGTCCCAGTCAAGTCATTAGTTTTGCTAACAACTCACAAATCTTCCTAGTGCAAGCTGGGGCAGAAACTTTTTTTGTTTTATTATTTAAATTGCAGGCACCCACCTGGAGAATGAGGAAAGACATTTAAGAATTCTTTTCAGAATCATTTCAAATTTCAAGTCAGTAGTAGTCATCCACCTAGAGAACGAGGGAAGTCATTTCAGAATTCAGTTCATGTTAGAAGTAGTAGAAGCTCACGGCCACAATGTGAGCCAACAATTTGGGGTGACCAACAGAATTAGTCTCAATAAAAAAAATGAGAAAATGGAAAAAAAGAAAAAGAAAGTGAATCCAAAATGTAGAAGCAGAAAAAAATGTGAACTGCTCAAGACATGGTTGAAGCTATGTCCGGTTCTGATCTAAAAAGTTGAAGAAGAATGAACTAACACCTGCAACTAGCGAGCGTCAAGGTTCAAATCTAAAGTCTTCATGAAGAACCATTCAAGACTCAAGATCAAGCTTCAAAAGACTTATAGATGGGACTTTTGTAACTCATAGCTGACAAGAATAGTTATTCCTTTTCATTTTTGATGTTGATATAATAAAAGAACTAAGGGCTGGACCCTGAATGGAATGGAATCTCGATCGGATCTCTACCTCGGTATACTTCATTATCTCATTTACTTCTGAACTACACGTGGCATGATTCCTTTATAGCCAATGATATGTAGGCAGTTCAGATATCAGGGCTCGGTCACACTCTCTTTTCTCTTAACTTTGGTCTCCCTAAATAAGGGTCGGGTCAAAAAACCTGTCTAGTCGTTCTTTGTCTGAAAATACTTCGTATTTCCAGTCAAAGAGGGGCAGCTGTAGACATGTGATTTTTTACCCTCATAAACGAAAATTTAAACAAAAAACGAAAATTACAAAATATTTTCTTTTATCTAGTTACTTTAGTTTATCTACCCTTCATAAAATTCAAAAATATAAAAAAATAGTTTTGTTTTCAAGGATATTAGTATTTTGGTCGGTATTATTTTAATTTTGCAATAGTTTTAATCTAGTAGTACCCTATTTTTAGTATAATCTTTCAAAAAATATGTAAAATAATTTCGTTTTAACTGCATTTCTGTTAAAGACAATGGTTAATGATATTTTATTATTTGCAATATTTTTATTTTACCTTTGGAAAAGAAGAAAGAATTTTGGGCCAATTTTGTGTCTTGATAGGTCCAATCTTAGGCCCATTTACCAAATTCTTGTAAGCCCATACCCTATTGCCCTTAAGAAAATTTTAAAAAAATCTAGACATTAAGGAAGGTGGGGGATCAGCCGTTTGGACAAGTGGGAGCAGCGTATTTTTCATCTTCTTCATTAGAGAAAACATGGAAAAAAAACCTTTGAGGGATCCATGACTGCTTGTTATAAAAACCTTAGACCTGAGCAAAAAAACCCCATCAGCAACCCATCTTCTTTTTCTTTTTTAGAAAGAATTCTAGAGTACAAGACCTAAAAAAGGGAGCAGCCATTTTCAGACCTTCTACACAGCTTCAGTAGTTCTCTTTCATGGACCGAGGATGAGAACTCTAAAGAAGACACATACAAACATCTCTTCTTAACAAATCTGAACCTTCATCGTCAACCTAAAAATGGTGGAACCCTAGGACAAAAGAGAGCAGCAACCAAACGTCGACCATCTCCCTCACTCAATCTCGATCGTCTTCTCTAAACACACAAGATCCGCTAGCCCCCAACCAATTCTCATTGCCGAACAACAGCAGCCACTGCGTGTCAATCGACTCGTCGAAAATTTGTTGCTCGCCTCACTTTTGGTCGAGTTAAAGGGGTCCTATCCATTGAGGTTTACCGACGAGGTTTTTTCGGTTGAGATCTTGTTCACGGCCCTATCATTTTTGAGGATCAATATTGTTAAAAAATCCAAGGTGAGATTCATTTTAAAGATCCATTTCTTACTCTTGTCTTGTTCATCAATGCTAGTATCAATCTTATGAAATGAAGTCTTGATGCATTTGTGTTTGGAGATTGTCGCTATGTTCCTTTGGTTGGTACTTTCATATCCTTTCCTCATTTGCTTTAGGGATCATTATTGGATAATTTACCTATTATTAATTAAGCTTGATTAAGAGGAAGAAGAGAAATATAATTTACTGATGGTTTTCAAATGCGTGGAATTAGGTCGTGGGATTGAAATTTAAAGTTGAAAAGAATATTTGCTCATGCTATGTTCCTTATCACATATTTGCTCTTTTATTTCTACTTTGGATATCTGGAGCATGTTTAGGATGATAACACTCAGTTAGGCAAATTTTAGATTTTTCTTTTATTTTGTTTTCTTTAGGAGAGAGGTTGTTCCCGTAGTTACATTTATTCTGGGAATGTCCCGAAGGACTTGTATATAATATTTTCCAGGGAATGCCACGTAGTACGTGTATTTGGAAGCCAAAAGTATAGATTGAATGATTTTATTCTTATTTTTATTTTCCTTTTTTCATGTGGGGACGATCTCTAGCCCTTTTTATGTATTTATTTTTCTGTGTTTATTTATTTATATTCGAATAGTCTAAAATCCAACTTGATCGAGTACGCAACGGTGACATTCACGGGACTTGTGGAGTACCTAACAACTTCTCCCCAAATCAAATGAACCCCTTACCTAAATCTCTAGTGTGGACTTGGTTTAAGAGTCTGAAATGTTTAAAAGGAAAAATTATTTTTAAAACGGTGACCTGGCTCACTGAAATCAAAGTCAGGTGGCGAGTTTGAGTTAACCCTTTTGAACAATATTTTTGTTATGTTCTTATTGGAAAATCCTTTTTCAAGCTTTACTACATCTCTTTTATTATTTTAAGGGGGTTATGTGAGGTTTTGGTTAAAAAAAGGGTGTGACAGTACTTTATTTACTCAAATGATTTCTAAAAATAACTTTATCTTTTCTCGCTGATTTTCCTAATTAGTTTAGAAATTGTAATTTACTTTATATTTTGTACATGGGACTTCTTTAACATCTTGAGTGAATTTGTAGGGACATTATGTATTGTATAGCATGTGAATTTTATTGTTAAAAGTGAGATAGAAAATATGTGGGCACAAGGTGCCATGTGTGCTGAAGGTTCAGATGTTGAGATTATGAAATGAGAAACCGAGGATTGAAATGGTCGGGGTTGTGTATTATAAATGATGTGATTGATTGAGATGGCATTACCTTCTCTATTTGAATACAACCTTACTTTTCTATGTCCTTGTTATGTTAGTGTTTATTTACTCGATTATCTGATTTACTTGGTTATCGTTCGTTACTACCCGTGTTCTCCCTTTATTGTTCCTACTATTTGTATTTTGATTTATCTCTGTGGTTGATATTACCTTGTTATCTCTATATCAATATTTTATTATCATATCATGTTCATTTCATTTGACCAGTAAGTGTCTTGACTGTTTCTCGTCACTACTCCATAAAGGTTAATCTTGATACATACTAGGCACTGCCGTGGTGTGCTCATACTACACTTCTGTACATTTTTGTGTGTATCGACCTTTGTATTGATCGATAGTAGTTGTGCGGGTCATCGCGGTGGAGACTCATAGCAACCTGTTGCTATATTTGCAGGCCTCGGAGCCACCTTCATTAGTATTTACGTTCCACTGATTCCTTCTCATTCTGGAACAGTGTTGTATACTACTACTTATAGAAAGGCTTATGGCTTGTACCGCTGATTTTGACAATTTTGATTTATTGAGAGTTAATTAGTTTGAAGTCAGTAAATGTTAATGTTATTTCAGTAAATGTTAGGCTTACCTAATTTAGAGACTAGGTGCCATCACGATTCCTTCAGAAGGATTTTGGGTCGTGACAAGTTGGTATCAGAGCTCTAGGTTCATAGTTTCAACGAGCCATAAGTAGGTTTGGTAGAGTCTTACAGATCGATACAGAGACATTTGTACATATGTTCGAAAGGCTACAGAACTGTTAAGAAATTCCAGTTCTTTCATTCCTTATCACGCGATATTGATTCAGCTCGAAGTATATGACTTATGTCCCTTTACATCCACTCGTATATAATATCACGCTCTCAGCGGCCACTGTGCGCTAGTGGTCCGTGATGCTATAGATGGTCTACGGAGGTGTTAGGGATGCTCAGGCATTGTCTCAAGGTGCTATCCAAACTGAAGATATAGAGGTACTGAAAGGCTATTCAATTGTTCATATGGAGGTGCAACGGTTTCCGGCATCTAGTTGATGAGTGCGAGCTTGGAAAAGTTTAATTGGTTGACTAGTCATCGTGATTGTGGCAAGGTCACAAGGTGGCTGTTGATTGGGAATAGTTGGTGATAATGTGATTTGTGTTGTGCGAGCCGTGAAGGTTAGTTTTACGAATCATCAATCATTGTTTCCTATGGCTTTGCCAATTGAAGGTGTCCAATAATGGCATTCGGATTTCAGAGTTAGATTTATATACGTTTTAGCCTGAGGTATGTGTATATGTGGTATTGATAGGATCATGGATTTACGGTATGACCAGGGTCTGAGATCTTGCACGAGATGATGTTGGGGCATACGGTATTTATGCGTCAATAATGAATCTACATTTCAGCATGAAGGGGAGACAGAGAACAACTTCAGATTTATTGGAGGTCTATTCAGCATGGGTATCGTGGTTGCGGTATAACGGAGTTCTTCAAAGGAAATGCAGTGGTTTATGAGCTTCTAGCCATGTGGTTCGTGTTAGGATCGTTTGTATTTGGAACATTGATTGGGATTATTGCATATCAACTATCCAAAGAAATGGGTCAGCTCAGTAGTGTTTGGTCAACATAGTAGTAGAAGTAATTGGTTCTTTTGAATGGGAATTCTCTACTAGAATTTGTAGCAGCAATTTGGTATTGGAAGGTTTGTGTGACTTGGTTGATTTGGGGAGATACGGTCCTAATGGCTTAGATTCGTGCGGGTGGATCTCGGGGAGTTCTCAATGGTTTGTGTGGCTTGTTTCTGATGGCAACTACGTGCATAAGGAATATGTTGCACATATTGGATTTCTTCTAAATAGGTTTCACAAATTAACAGGGTGTTGGCATTGTTGACTGTTATATGTGAATAGTGTGCATTTTTGGAAAGGATCTTGAGTTTTGGTTTGCGGGAGCGTGACTAGTAGCATGGTGGTTCCGGGGTTTTAAGGCTTTCGAGGTTCATGTTTTGTTATGCTGCCAGAAACTCTATATGAGTGCTTCAGCACAATGATATGGTGTAAGTGATATATCAGCCATTTGATTTGTGTAATTGAGTATGAGTATGGAGATTTTGGTATCCTCGAGATTTTGGGGCTAGATTCCCTAGTATGTTGATCATTTCCTGCTTGCGAATTGTGAAGGAACATTGAGGATGAGGTAATTAATAGCACACAGGATTGATAGGTTGTTGTGGATTTTTAGGAAGAACAATTACCTATTTGGAAATAATCAGGATTTGGGTTGGAGGCTATTTGAAAGATCAATGAAAATATGTATATTGTATCAGATCAAGTTTGAGTGCTCTTGTGAGGTTGTCATTATGGTTGGGTTATCAGGAAAACTGAATATTATTTGTGTTCCTAGCCTATGTTATGTGCTACTCTTCTATGTTTTGTTTGGCGGTGGTTTTGTATGATTATCCCTCACGCGTATTGTAATTCTGTTAAGGCCTTATGGCAATGCGGGTGAGATAGCCCTCGTGATGTTGATTTGCTCATTGTACCTTAGTTGTGCTGATTCTTTCATGTTTTAGCACTTTCATTCAATTTCCCACATTTTTATTTGTGCACTCTATTGTACTTAATATAAGTATTTATATTATCAGTGAAACATAGCAATTTGGCTCGATGAGTATTTGGGAGCAGGCTGCACGTCGAAACGGATGTTATGTGTGATGCCATTTACTTGTGTTTATTTGGTATTGTGTTTTCCCTATGTGGGACGATTTGATGAAAAGATACACTTTTATTGTACACATGTTACACTTGTTAGATAATTCTTATACTTTGCTTTTTTTTTACTTGTGTTGCATAATTAAGCTATTGCTGGTTTGTTGTACGAATTGTGTTGTGCGAGAATCCGTGTGGTTCCGTGATGAGCTATTTGTTGGTTGCTTATATTGGTTGAGATGATATTCTTAGACTTGAGGTTAGTACTATGGTATTAGGGGCAATGAGTGTTTGGAAGTATGAGAGTGTTTCTGCTAAGATTGGCTAACGGCCCTTGGTGGGTGACAGAGCTTCTTTACCACTTGTATTCATGGGCGGCTGTGAGTCCTAGCATGTTTCTTTATCATGAGCAGCGATGTGGAGGTTTGGAACAAGGTTATATTCAATGTGAAGGGTATTGCCGGCATCTAGGAGGTTAGTTGAGCAACTATGGTGGTCAGAGCATTTGAGTTGTGTGGGGCAGCATGTGATTGTATTCTGGATTGAAATTTTGGATCGATTCAGCTTGTTAAGGTTCATGCATTGTGATGACGTGGAATTCAGAACCTATGATAAATTTTAGATGTTGGGGTTTGGGTTCTATTACAAGGTTATGGACTATGGAGGAGATGAGACCTTCGGTTAAGTTTCATTGTCAGTTCTTCTTAGGTTGGGTGATGGGGAATTACCCACGGTTTTATGTATGGTAAGCTTATGCAGTGGTTCGATGGCTTTGGAACGACTCCGGGCACCTTCGAGGACAAATGTATGTTTAAGTGGAGAAGGACATAATGACCCGACTAATCATTTTGAGCAATTGCATCTGGTCTGGCAGTTTGAGTTCACGAGCAGTGTCATATTATGTGAATCAACTTGTGTGCATGGTTGGATTATGTTTCTGAATGAATCAAAGTCAAATTGGAAGAAGGAATATAGTTTTTAAAGCTTAGTGAGAATTTGACGGGAACTGAAATTTTGAGTAAACGGCCTCAAAATGGGTTGTGGGTGATCTCAACAACTTTGTATGGTGATTTTGGACTTAGGCGTGCGTCCAGATTGGGATTTGGAGGTCCGTAGGGTAATTTGAGGCGTTTCGGCGAAAGTTGAAAAAGTTGAAGTTTGAAAAATGGAGAAGTTTGATCCATAGTTGACTTTTATGATATTGGGGTCCAAATGCGATTCCGAGAGTTGGAACAACTCCGTTATGTCATTGTTGACTTGTCTGCAAAATTTGACATCATCCAAGGTTGATTTTATAGGTTTTGGCATGAGTTTTGAAAGTTAGAAGCTTTGAAAATTCCTAAGTTTGATTCCTGGTGTGAGTTGTTGCTTAGGCGTTGTTTGGCGTGATTTGAGACCTCGAGAGAGTCCCTGTTAGGTTATATGGCTTGTTTGAGTGTTTGTTGGGGGGTCCCAAGGCCTGGGTGTGTTACGGGCAGGCTACGGACCATTTTTCCTTATTTTTGAACTGTTGTTTCCGGTATCTGATATCCTACTACGCGTTCGCGAGATGTCTCTGCAAATCGCCTCATTTTCCTTCTTCATGTTTGCAAAGGTCTACATTCCCCTTCTTCGCGTCCGAAAACTCTCTATTGCGTTTGCGTAGCAGAAATTAGGAGTTGGCGGCTGGTGGCTATTTCTTCTTCGCGTTCGTATCATTTTTCCCGCATTTACGTAGCTTCTGTTTCTTACTCTTTGCGTTTGCTTCCCTTCACTCGTGTTCGCTGAAGCACTTTTGGAAGCCTCATTCTTTTCTTCTTTGCGAACGCGAGCCCTTATCTGCGTTTACGATGCTTTAACATCTGGGCAGAATATAAGTTGTCCAATTCGAGGGTTAGGCTATTTTTATCATATTTTGACTTGTGGAGCCCGGATTTGAGCGATCCTTTGTGGGGTTTTCAAGACAAACTATTGGGTAAGTGTTCTTCACATAGAATTGATTATATTCCACAATTTTATCTTCATTTAGATCATTTAATTTGTAATTTGGGTTGAGGAAAATGCTGGTTTTTGAAGGAAACTTCTAAAATGAAAAATCATGATTTGAGGGACCAAATGGTATCAGAATTTAATAAATTTTGTATGGTTGAACTCATATTTGAATGGGTATTCGATTTTTGTTAAATTTATCGGGTCCAAGGCACGGGTCCGAGGGTCGACTTTTGGATCAATTTTTGGATTTTGTTAAAGATTTAGACTTCATAGTATAAAATTGTTTATTGTGTATTTTATTTGTGCTTTGAAGTTAATTTGGTTAGATTTGATCCGTCCGGAGGTCTTTTCACCTGAGAAGTGCATTTTAGAGTATCAGTTTGTCATCTTTGAGGTAACTATCTTGCCTTACCTTATGTGGGGGACTTTCCCTTAGGATTTGAGTGTTCTATGCTAATTGTCGCATGTGCATGCGAGGTGATGAATGTGTGCTCGGACTTATTTTTAGGAAATTCGCCCTAGGGTTCTTAGGTCATTATGTTCATTATATGAAAAGTATCCCGTTATGAGTGGGTTACCTAATTGCTTAAATTGTCTCTATATGCTCCATATGATGTTGTTAGCTTTCCTATAATTCTTATGTGTTACACTGACCCTTAATTTCCTTAATTGAATTGATTGTCTTCCTTATTGTTTTGATACTTCTTGATTGTGAGTTCCTCTATGACTTCGTGCAAATACGTTACATGTCCAATTATTGTGGTTAGCGGTGTAGTTATCACATGCTTATTATTTTCTGTTATTTTGTTGAGGTTATCGTGCTTCTTCGTTTTTCCGTGATCCTTTTTATGTACTTGTTGATTCCCTTGCCGGGATGTTATTATTTCTATTGTGGATTCCCTTGCCGGGATGTTTTTTTTTCTATTGTTGATTCCCTTGTCGGTATGTTATTGTTTCTATTATTGATTCCCTTGCCGGGATGTTATTGTTTATATGGTTGATTCCCTTGCCGGGATGTTGTTGTTTCTACTGTTTAGGTGAGGAAAGAGTGATAAAGCACGAAGGGTGATGTCGTGTAAATTTCCATTTATATTGATGCATAGGGTGAAGAAATAGACATAAAGCACGAAGGGTTATGCTGTGCATATTTACATTTATATTAATGCATATGGTTAGGAATGAGAGATAAATCATGAAGGGTGATGCCGTGCACATTACATTATATTGATTCATATGGTGAGGAAGAGAGATAAAGCACGAAGGGAGATGTCGTGTACATTTACATTTATATTTATGCATACGGTGAGGAAGAGAGATAAAGAGCGAATGGTGATGACGTGCACATTTATATGATTTAAATGGTGAGGAAGAGTGATAAAGAACGAAGGGTGATGTCGTGCACATTTCTATTACTGATTGCAGGGTGAGGATTGAGAGTTAAAGTACGAAGGGTGATGCTGTGCACTTTCTGTTTGTTGTGTTTATTTGTTATTATCAATTCAAGTGCTTTAACTATTTAAATCCCTTTACTGCTGTGATTATTGTGTTGGAACCTACATTATTTTCAATACCTGGCCTTATACATACATATATATACATACATACATACATATACATACATACATACATACATATACATACATACATACATACATACATACATATATATACATACATACATACATATATATATATATACATATATATATATATACATATATATATATATACATATATATACATACATATATATATACATACATATATATGTATATATATATTTCAATACTTCATACTTCAATAATTGTTACATATTTAATTCAGTTAGTTTCTCAATTATATTCCCTTAAACAGTATGAGGTTATATTTTACTAAAAAAAAATTTTGACTAAGTTTTAAGTTATTAACTCCCATATTAAAAGAATTAATTCATTCGGTGTTGTATTTTTAATTGAAAAGGATACTTTCTTTACTCAAATAATTTCTAAAAACAACATCATCTTTTCTCATTGATTATCCTAATTAGTTTAGAAATTGTAATTTACTTTATATTATGTAAATGAGACTTCTTGAACATCTTGAGTGAATTTGTATGGACATTATGTATTGTATATCATGTGGATTTTATTGTTAAAAGTGAGATGGAAAATATGTGGGAACAAGGTGCTATATGTGCCGAAGGTTCAGAAGTTGAGATTATGATATGAGAAACTGAGGATTGAGATGGTCGGGGTTGTGTATTAGAAATGATGTGATTGATTGAGTTGGCATTGCCTTATTTATTTGGATACATTCTTACTTGTTTATGTCCCTGTTATGTCGGTGTTGATTTACTTGGTTATCGTTCGTGATTACCTGTGTTCTCCTTTCATTGTTCCTACTGTTTGTATTTTGATTTCTCTCCGCTATTGATATTACCTCGTTATCCCTACCTAGATACTTTATTATCATATCATGTTCATTTTAGTTGACCAGTAGGTGTCTTGATTGTTCCCCGCTACTACTCCATCGAGGTTAGTCTTGATACTTACTGGGCATTGCCGTGGTGTGGTCATACTACACATCTATTCATTTTTTGTGTACAGACCCAGGTATTGATCAATAGTAACTATGCGGCTCGTCGCGGTGGAGACTCATGGTAACTTGTTGTTTCGTTCACAGGCCTCGGAGCCATCTTTCTTTGTATTTACGTGCCATTGATTCCTTCTCGTTCTGAAATAGTGCTGTATTTATTTTGTATAACTACTCTTAGAAAGGCTTATGACTTGTACCGCCGATACTGCGAATTCTGATTTATTGAGTGTTACTTAATTTGAAGTTAGTAAATGTTAATGTAATTTCAGTAAATGTTAGGCTTACCTAGCTTAGAGACTAGGTGTCATCACGACTCCTTGGGAGAAATTTTGGGTCGTGACACTAATATGTACTTAGATTAATTTGTAGATACCATAACGTGTTTGCAAGCCTCAGTGATTCATCACGAGAATTTGCTCCAATATCCGGAAGAACTAAACCAGTATAAGGTCAAGATTCGATGGCTCACTGAGAAGAGAGATGCTTACAAACTTCTTAGCGAGCAACACGAGTGGGAGGTTAAGAGCCTTCGAGCTGAGCTAGAAGTGGATCGGATTGAGCACACTAACATGGTGGAAAAGGTAAAAGTCTTTGAGGTTAGTGGTGAAGAACTAGACTTGGTGACTAACGCTCCAAACCTGCAAGTCTAAAAGAATATTGATTGGATCAACCAGCTTCGGGTAGAGATGGATGTGATAAAGGTTGAGGCCGAAGAATGGAAAATCAAATTGGATCGCTAGGACTCATAAAAGGAAACTACCACGTCACAATTAGCTTCAGCTGAGTTCAAGCTTTGGGCGCAAGGGAAAAGGCTGTGGTGAATGCTAAATAGATTGAGGAACTCTAGTCTCAGCTGAGTTCTGCCGCCCTTGATCGAGAAACTCTAGTCAAGGAGCTTGAAACTGCCAAGTCGGTGGCCGTGGTGGTCAAAGCTGATACTTACGAGATGGTGGCCCAATATACGGCTGGCACCGAGGTGGCCCAGGATATAGCGAAGGATATATTCGAGCACGTGAAGCAGAAATCACGAAGGGAGGCCCTCGATAAGATTCATGCTCGGGGTTTTGACCTGTTGGCCAAAATCAAGAGTGCTAAGGGTTCTAAGCCTAGGCCAAGAGGTTGGCTTTATCTCGAGGATGATAAAGGCTCCGAGTTTGAGCGGATCCAAGGATGGAAGAGACCCCAAATATCCTGTCGACGAGGCGTGCTCCGGTGAAGGCCAGATCGTATAAATGCCTTGTACATTTTTTACTTGTGTACTTTTTTTCTTTTCTGTCGAGGCCATTTTGCCTTGGTAAACTATTGTATCGAGGTTGTTTAGCCCTCATAAAAAATGTTTTGATATATATATAAAGCTTTTTTTCCTTCAACAATTTCTGAGTTTTTCCTTTGCTTTATGATTTGTATTTGCAAAGATATAACTAGCTTAGCATGAAATAGTTAGGTTATGCTAGAGGGTTGGAATGGTCCTTGCTTACAATATTGTTTTTTCTGAGGCATTGTGGGGGTTCGGTATTATCGTACTTTTCCCCAAAGTACAAAGTACTTATAATTTTATAGTTTGTCGTGGTTAGCCTTTCGAACCGGTTAAGAAAATTTGAAGGCTTTATTTTTTGTTACAGATTTCGGACGTCTCCAAGCCGTTATAATATGGCCAAAGACCATTTAGTTCAGGTGCTTCCCAATGGTATTCTCACCCCAAATTAACCGGACTTGCCTAAGATATTAGTCTCTGAGTTTAGATGGTCGTATCCTTTAAATTTCAGGCGCTGCCTAATAGGTCTTGTGTCCTCGAGCTCCGATAGCCCGGAGCGTCCGAGTTTGTCTTCGGTTGGCAGTCCCAGAGTGAGAATGATCATTTGAACTCGAATTAAGGTGGCCCTTGTGATCGATAACGTTAGGATATCAGATGTAGGAAATTCCTTAAGAAATGCAAGAAAAGTTTTTAAGGGACAAGATATTTTTATTCGCAAGGAAGAGACATCTTTTTGTTCTTAGTTACACATGTGTACATGCTTTGTGGAAGGGTTCAAGCTGTCTATTTGGGAATGGTTCGTTTGACCGTTCGACCCCTATTATAATTCCTACCAATTGAGTTGAGACCATTCAATCACGAAGTTTCTTTACTTGCTAAAGTCGATATCCGAGGGTAATGCCCCCAAGTATTCGAGGTTGAACATAGAGACAAGCTTCCGATACCATTGATGCAATCTTGGTACCGATTCATCACCGATATTCTATTCGAAGTTAGCACGATCCACTGTTGCTTCGTTAAAAATCTTGCTGAAAAACCTATTTGGGACAAAACAGGTTCAAGGAAAAAAGAGTGCAACGCGTGCTTTATAACCTGAAACTTTGTAATGCCCCTTATTGGTTACCTGAAAGCGTTAGTTCAAATCGTAAGTAAAAGAAACAAATGGGTTTTACCTTACAGTAATATCGTTTCAAGTGACTTATGTTCCAGTTGCTCGTTTGGCCGCCCCAAAACAACAGATCGAGAGATATTACAACTAAACTATTTACCCTTAATATCGGATAACAATTAATTTTTTAAGTGATTTTAAGGATACGTGGATTAGCACGACACAAAGTGATGAATTGAATTGCAATTGAAATGAACAATGATAAAGTAAATTCAAATCACACGAATTGAATAGTTACATTCTTGGGTGGTTAGCCACACTCGAACTGAACGTACTTCGATCGGTATCAAGAGACAACTAAAATAAGAACTTAAAGAGAAGAATAATTTATTGCTTTGTAATGTGTGTTACAATGTATTTTGAAAGTAATTAGACACCCTTTACATAGTAGGGGAGTCATGCGTTAGGTACGATTCTATAAAAGGTAAATATCTCTTGATTCGCTGATTTTTCGGTTCCTAATTGATACTTGCCGATATTCTTACCGTACTATCTGACCAGTCACGGATATTTTGGCCTTCTGCTGGTTAGGGTGACAATTTTCCTCGAGCTCGTTCGGGGTCTGTGTCGATTTTGGGATCACTGACTCAATGTTCTCGAGGACAGACATTCCGGTCTCGGGTTCTGGCCCGGTGGGACTTAGAGTTGATCTTCAGTTCCTCATTTTGACGACCCAAAGGGTCATCACCGTAATTTTCCCTTTCTTTGCACTTTTGAGGCCTTGAAAAACTCTTATTTGGTTTCCTCGATTTGTGTGCGTCGTCTAGGCGCGAAGCCGGAAAATTTTTATGTTGAAATACTTAAATTTTGTGTTAAAAATGATGAATTTTGATAATAATATTGATATAGTTGACTTTGGTTAACATTTTGAGTAAACGGACCCGGACCCAGACCCGGACCCGTGATGTGACGGTTTGGAGGGTCCGTAGGAAAATATGAGACCCAAGCGTATTCCCGAAATCGTAACTCGAGGTCCCAGGCCCGAGTATGGAATTTTTCCGTGAAATTGTTTTCTAAAAATTCTTAAGGAAAAATAAAAATTAGATTTGATAATGAGTAATGGTATCGGGCTCGTATTTTTTTCTGATGCCCGGTATAAGTCTTAAATGAGTTTTAAGCGCTATATGTAAAGTTTGGTTGGAAACGAACGTCATTTGACGTGTTTCGTACTAAAAATGGAAAATTTTGATGTTTTGAACTTTTAAATGAAAATTTTGGGTTTTGAAGGTTGATTTTTTGATTTTGATGTTATTTTGGCGATTTGATTGCCTGAGCAAGTTTGTAGGATGATATTGAGTAAGTGTGCGTGGTTGGTTACAGACGGCTCTGGCGTGATTTGGGGGTGGTTCCGGATTTTTGCACTTAGAAAAATTGCAGAAAATTGTAGCAGGCTTCTCTTCATCACGTTAGCGTACCTCTGGTCGCGTTCGCGATGCCCTCCTTTTTCCCTGCTTTGCGTCCGCGATTAGCCTATCGCATTTAGATATAACAAAATCTGGACCCTTGTCTTTTTGTCTACACGTTCGCGTGAGGGCTCTCGCGTTCGCGGAGCCTGGACTGCTCATTATGCACGTTCGTGTATTGCCCACGCGTTCGCGTATGGCCCACTCGTTCGCGTATGGCCCACGCGTTCGCGTAGGCCAACTGTGAAGCCCCAACTTTTATTCTACAAGTTCGTGATTCTCCCCACGCGAACGCGATGCTCAACCTGCCCAACCCTTCGCAAACGCGACCTTGTTCACGCGAACGGAGAGGGTAATTGCCCAGCAAATCATTTAAACTCCAAAATAGTGTTCACTCTGGATTTCATCCATTGTTTCACTCGAACTCTCCTCCTACACTCTCCATTGACAAACTCCAAGCCTCTATTTCACCATATCTCTTTGGGTAAGAGATTCCAACTTCATTCTTCCATTATTTCTTCATCTAATCATCAATTTTCTATCCCTAAAACATAAAATCAAGGTAGAAATTAGGGCTTTTGGGTAGAGTTAGGTTTTTGAGAATTTTGGGCGATTCAACCTCAATTTGGCATCGAATCTTAAAATAAATTATATATTTAAACTCGTGGGAATATGGGTGATTGGGTTTTGGTCCAAGCCTCGAGTTTGGACCATGTGGGCCCGATGTCAGATTTTGGTATTTTTGGATGAATGATAGGAAATTCATTTCTAAGCTATGGAATGGTGTCTTTGAGTTGTTATTGATATTATTGAATCGAAATATGTTAGATATCGTTGGTTCTGGGTCGAATTCTAAAGGAAAGGCGATTGTTGAGCTTTGAGTTGTTATTTTCATATTCGAGGTATGTGTTTGATCTAACTTTGGCTTGAGGGAATAGCATTAGAATAATATTTGTTGTGTGTTATTTGGAGTCGGTATGTAGGTGTGGTGACGGTTACCCATGCGCCCGAGTCTATCATGAGCGTGAGTCATAATTGCTTTTAAAATTTGAAAGAAGTGAAACAATTGAGTTAATTACTTGGTAAATGAACTATGAAGTGATAGTTGAGAAGAAAATGAGCTAAAGAAGGAATTTTGGTATTTTTCCCTTGCCGGGAGTTATTGTTGAGTTGTTTTCCCTTGCTGGGATTGTTGAGTTGTTTTCCCTTGCTGGGACATGTTGTTGAGTTGTTATCCCTTGCCGGGATAATTAATCTTGTTATATATTCCTTTCCCCATTTAGTGTTGACCGTTGATTGGGTGAGGAAGAGAGAGATTATGTAGGAAGGGTCTTTTCGTGCCATGTTTCTTGATTACTTGAGCAGGAAAGTTCATTCCGTGCCTGGATGTGAGAGTTATGTGACGAAAGTAAGAATGGTGATGTCGTGCACTATATTTGATAGTTTTGGGGAGGAAAGCACGAAGGTGATGTCGTGCATTATATTTGACAGTTTTGGTGAGGAAAGCACGAAGGGTGATGCCGTGCACTATATTTGAAAGTTTGGTGTGAATTGAGAGTAAAATCACGAAGGTTGGTGCCGTGTAGTTGTTGATTTACTGGCTTTCTTTTATTGATGTTAAATATTCAATTTCAATTTCTGTTCGTTGGTCTTATAATTGAACTGTTACACCCCACAACATGCCCCCTTCCCATTATCTGTTTAAGTTTTGTTATCTTTCTGTTATTACACATATATCTATACAGGTTGATTGCGGTAGGTCCGGTCTAGCCTTGTCACTACCTCACCGAGGTTAGGCCAAGCCCTCACCAGCACAAGGGGTCGGTTGTGCTGATACTACACTTCTATGCCCTTTTGTGCACAAGTCAGGAGACAGCTTACGGACCGCAGTAGTAGTTCAGGAGCGTGCCAAAAGTCTAGAGACTCCGAGGTAGTTCACTGGCGTTTGTGGGCCCTGAATCTCATCTATTTCATTCCGTTTTTGTTTTCATTGTATCGAAACAGACTTATTATGCATTTTCTTTCAGACTGATGTTTGTAGAACTTTTTTAGTAGTCCGTGAGTAGTGACACTAGATACTGGGTAGTACCATGTTATAATCTTCCGCACTTTGCTATTATTTTTGTTTAAAGTCTTCCGCGTATTTTTAACTAATCATCTCTGTTATTATATTGTATAGATTAATGTTTTGTGGAATATTTTAAAAGGGTTGGCTTGCCTAGCTGCGATACTAAGCGCCATCACGACTCCCGATGGTGGAAAATATTCGGGTCCTGAGAAGTTGGTATCATAGCATTAGGTTACTTATGTCTCACAACTCACGGAAAAGCTCGGTAGAGTCTCAGGAATAGGTACGGATATGTCTGTATTTATCCCCCAGAGGCTACAGAGGTAGGAAAAATTTCACTTTGTTCATTCTTGTCGTGCGATTTGGTTACTCAATTATTTATTATTTTTCTACTCTGTTCTTTCCCAGATGGCGAGAACACGTGTGTGTTCTTCTTCTGCGCAGCATCCTGAGCCCCCAACAGCAGCTTCTGTGAGGGGCAGGGGACGAGGTCGTGGTAAGGGCAGACCCAGGCAGCAATTCCAGAGGTGGAGCCTCATATTGACTTTGATGAGGAGGTTCCAGCCCCACCAGCTCTAGTGGGCTCAGCTTAGGTCCCAGGAGGGGCTATGTTTTCCCCGGATCTTCAGGATGCTCTCGTCCGCATAGCAGGCTTTATGGGTAGTGTCGCTAGAGCGGGTTTGCTGCCAGTAGCACCAGCCACTTCTTAGGCTAGAGGAGGGGTTTAGACTCCTGCTACACGTATTTCGGAGCCGGTAGCTCTCCGGACTCAGGTTCCAGTGGTTCAGCCCGCAGTGGAAACACAGACAGCTATTACAGCTCAGGCCAGAGATGGGACGCCTATGTCTTCGGATGCTTTGTAGAGACTTGATCGGTTCTCCAAACATTTAACCATCACCTTCAGCGGTACTTCATCGGAAGATCCCCAGGATTTCCTATTCAGTTGTCATGCGATCCTCAGGACTATGGGTATAGTGGAGACCAATGGGGTCATTTTTTGCACCTTCAGGATTGCAGGATCCGCCAAGACTTGGTGGAGCGATCATTACCTATCTAGGCCAGCAGGGACCCCAACTTTGACATGGGATCAATTTTCGAAGTTATTCTTGGAGATGTTTCTCCCCGTCACTCAGGGGGAGGCACTTCGTAGACAATTTGAGCACCTCCAGCAGGGCTCCATGACAGTTACACAGTATGAGACTAGATTTATTGATTTGGCACGCCATGCAGTTGTGATACTCCCTATAGAGCGAGAGAGGGCCCAAAGGTTCATTGATGGATTGATTCAGCCGATTCGCCTTCAGATGGCTATGGGAGTTGGCAGTGATATTTCCTTTCAGAAGGCGGACAACACAGCCCGCCGCATAGAGATTGCACTGGTTCGATGAGGTAGTCAGGGTTTGGACAAGAGGCCTCGACATTCTGGTAGATTTAGTGGTACCTCATCTGGAGGTAGGTATTCCTATGACAGAGGCCATCCCCCGAGGCCCTTCCAATCGACACTTCAGCTTTCGCATGGCACTCCAAGCGGTGGTGGTCCTTAGCCGTATAATTCGGATAAGCATACTTTTAGGGCACCACCAACCCTATCAGTGCACCGCCACTTTAGAGCATCAGAGGAGGACATACCGGTGGATAGGGCCAGCAGCCGAGGGCATGTTATGGTTGTGCTGACCCAGGTCATATTGTAAGATTTTGCCCTCGAGCCTCGAGTAGTTCTCAGCAGCAGGATCCTCGCCCTACGATTCAGGCTGCAGGTGATCCACAGGCCGCGCAGCCAGCTAGAGGTTGGGGTAGGGATCATAAAGGTGGAGGTACAGAACGTAGAGGTGGTGCTCGGACACCCAGAGGCAAGGGTCAGCCCATAACAGATCGTCCCAGAGATACAATTCAGGGAGGTGGGGGCCAGCCCCATTGTTATGCATTGCCTGTCAGGCCGGAGGTCAAGTCATCTGATGCTGTGATTAGATGTACTATACTGGTCTATGATAGAGGTGCTTCAGTATTATTTGATCTGGGATATACGTATTCTTATGTGTCGTCATAGTTTTCACCCTATTGATCATGCCAAGTGAGGCTTTGGGTATTCCTGTATATATGTCCACACCAGTTAGTGATTCTATAGGGGTCGACTGAGTGCATCGTTCTTATGTGGTGGTATTTGAGGGTCTTGAGACCCGTGTCGTCTTATTGCTTTTGGACATGGTGGAATTTGATGTTATATTGGGGATGGACTGGTTGTCCCTGTATCATGCTATTTTAGATTGTCACGCCAAGAACGTGACCTTGGCCTTGCCAAATTTGCCCCGACTTTAGTGGAGATGGACCCCAGGTCATTCCACACGTATTGTTGTTTCGTATATCAAGGCTCGACGTATGGTCTATAAGGGGTGCCTAGCATATTTGGCGTATGTTCGCAACTCCAGCATAGAGGTTCCATCTATCTACTATGTTCCTATTGTTTGGGAGTTCCTCGAGGTTTTCCCTTCAGACCTGTCGGGTATGCTGCCCGATAAGGATATTGGTTTCTGTATTGATGTGCCTCCTGGCACTCAGCCTATTTCCATTCCACTGTTTCGCATGGCCCTGCCAGAGTTGAAAGAGTTGAAGGAGTAGCCCCAAGACTTGCTTGATAAGTGTTTCATTAAGCCCAGTTTATCACCTTGGGGTGCACTAATGTTGTTTGTGAAGAAAAAGGATGGGTCGATGAGGATGTGCATTAACTATCGACAGTTAAACAAGGTGAAGAAAAGTATCCACTGCCGAGGATTGACGATTTGTTCGATCAGCTTTAGGGTGCTAGGGTGTTATCGAAGATAGATTTCAGGTCTAGTTATCATCAGCTGTGGATTAGGGCGTCTAATGTCCCTAAGATAGCATTTCATACTTGGTATGGGCACAATAAGTTTTTGGTCATGTCGTTTGGGTTGACCAATGCCCCGACAGCAGTCATGGAGTTGATGAACCGGGTGTTGAGGCTTTATTTGGATTTGTTTGTGATTGTTTTCATTGACGACATCTTGATATACTCCCCCAGTCAGGAGGAGTATGAGCAGCACCTCAGAGTGGTTCTTCAGACTCTGAAGGATAGTAAGTTGTACGCCAAGTTCTCAAAGTGCGAGTTTTTGTTGAGTTCAGTCACATTCCTGGGTCATGTCATATCAACAGGCGGTATTCAGGTGGACCCAAAGAAGATAGAGGCAGTCAAGAACTGGCCTTAACTAGCTTCAGCTACAGAGATCCGAAGCTTCTTCGGGTTAGCTTGTTACAGTAGAGTTTCGTTGAGGGTTTTTTATCCATAACTGCCTGGATGTGAGAGTTATGTGAGGAAAGCACGAAGGGTGATGCCGTGCACTATATTTAACAGTTTGGGTGAGGAAAGCACGAAGGCTGATGTCGTGCACTATATTTGACAGTTTTGTGAGAAAAACACGAAGGGTGATTCCGTTTATATTTGACAATTTGGTGAGAATTCAGAGTAAAAGCACGAAAGTTGGTGCCGTGCAGTTATTGATTTACTGGTTTTCTTTTATTAATGTTAAATATTCAATTTCCATTTCGTTTCGTTGTTCTTATATATGAATTTTTACACTCTACAGCATGCCGCCTTCCCATTATCTGTTTAAATTTTGCTATATTTCTGTTATTGCACATATATATGTACAAGTTGATTGCGGTAGGTCCGGTCTATCCTCGTCACTACCTCACCGAGGTTAGGCCAGGCACTCACCAGCAGATACTGGGTAGTGCCATGTTATAATCTTCCGCACTTTGCTATTATTTTTGTTAAAAGTCATTCGCTCATTTTTAATTAATCATCTCAGTTATTATATTGTTTAGATTAAAGTTTTGTGGAATATTTTAAAAGGGTTGGCTATCCTAGGTCCGGTAGTAGGCGCCATCACGACTCCCGATGGTGGGGAAAATCCGGGTCGTGACAAGCTTATATCATAGCACTAGGTTACTTGGGTGTCACAACTCACAGACAAGCTCGGTAGAGTCTGAGGGATCAGTACGGAGACATATGTATTTATCACCCATAGTCAATAGAGTTAGGAAAAATTTCACTTTGTTCATTCTTGTCGTGCGATTTGGTTCCTCAATTATTGATTGTTTTTTTACTATGTTCTTTCGCAGAAGGTGAGAACATGTGCGTCTTCTTCTTCTGCATAGCAGCCTGAGCCCCCAGCAGCAGCTCCCGCGAGGGGCAGGGGCCAAGGCTATGGTAGGGGCAGAGCTCAACCCCAGGCAGTAGTTCCTGAGGTGGAGCCTCATATTGACTTTGATGAGGAGGTTCCAGCCCCACCAGTTCTAGTGGGCCCAGCTCAAGTCCCAGGAGGGGTTATGTTTTCCCCGGATCTCCAGAATGCTCTCATCCGCATAGTAGGCTTTTTGGACAGTGTCTCTAGAGCAGGTTTGGAGCCAGTAGCACCAGCCACTTCTCAGGTTGGAGGAGGGGTTCAGACTCCTGCTACACGTACTCAGTAACAGGTAGCTCCCCGGACTCAGGTTCCAGTGGTTCAGCCTGCAGTGGCAGCTCAGATAGGTATTACAGCTCAGGCCGGAGATGGGACGGCCATTTATTCGGATGCTTTGTGGAGACTTGATCGGTTCTCCAAGCTTTTCACCATCACCTTTAGCGGTACTTTATCGGAGGATCCCCAGGATTTCCTATTCAATTGTCATGCGATCCTCAGGACTATGGGTATAGTGGAGACCAATAGGGTCGATTTTTGCACCTTCAGGCTTGCAGGATCCGCCAAGACTTGGTGGAGAGATTATTGCCTATCTAGGCCAGCAGGGTCCCCAAATTTGACATGGGATCAGTTTGCAGATTTATTCTTGGAGAAGTTTCTCCTCGTCACTCAGCGGGAGGCATTTCGTAGACAGTTTGAGCAACTCCAGCAGGGCTCCATAACAGTTACACAGTATGCTACTAGATTTATTAAATTGGCATGCCATGAAGTTGTGATACTCCCTACAGAGCGAGAGAGGGTCCGAAGGTTCATTGATGGATTGATGCAGCCGATTCGCCTTCAGATGGTTGTGGGAGTTGGCAGTGATATTTCCTTTCAAGAGGCGGCCAATGCGGCCCGCCAGGTAGAGATGGCTCTGGTTCGAGGAGGTAGTCAGGGTACAGACAAGAGGCCTCGACATTCTGGTAGATTTAGTGGTACCTCATCTGGAGGTAGGGATTCCTATGACAGAGATAACTCCAAGCGGTGGTGGTCCTCAGCAGTATTATTCGGATCAACAGACTTTCAATGCACCACCTGCTCCCATCAGTGCACTACCACTTCAGAGCTTCAAGGGTGCACATACCGATGGACAAAGCCAGTAGTCTCAGCAGCCCAGGGCATGTTATAGTTGTGGTGACCTAGGTCATATTGTTAGGGTTTTGCCCTCGAGCCTCGAGTAGCTCTCAGCAGCATGATCCTCGCCCTACGATTCAGGTAGCAGGTGATCCATAGGCCGCCCAGCTAGCTAGAGGCGGGGGTAGGGATCATAGAGGTAGAGGTAGAGACCGTAGAGGTGGAGCTCGGACAGCCAGAGGCAGGGGTCAGCCCGCAGTAGATCGTCTCAGAGATACCGTTCTGGGAGGTGGGGGCCAGCCCCATTGTTATACATTGCCAGCCAGGCCGGAGGTCGAGTCATCTGATGTTGTGATTACATGTACTATATTGGTCTGTGATAGAGGTGCTTCATTATTATTTGATTTGGGATCTATGTATTATTATGTATCGTCCTCGTTTGCACCCTCTTTGATCATGCCTAGTGAGGGTTTGGGTATTTCTGTATATGTGTCAACACTGGTTGGTGATTCTATTGTGGTCGACGAAGTGCATCATTCTTATGTGGTGGTATTTGAGGGTCTTGGACCCGTATCGACTTATTGTTTTTGGACATGGTGTACTTTGATGTTATATTGCAGATGAAGTGTTTGTCCCTGTGTCATGCTATTTTAGATTGTCACGCCAAGACCGTGACCTTGGCCTTTTCAGATTTTCCCCAACTTGAGTGGACTGGGACCCCAAGTCATGCCACTCGTAGTGTTATTTAGTATGTCAAGGCTCGACATATGGTCGAGAAGGGGTGTCTGTCATATTTGGCGTATGTTCGCGACTCAAGGACAGAGGTTCCGTCCTATCGACTCTGTTCCTATTGTTTGGGAGTTCCATGAGGTTTTCCCTTCAGACCTGTCGGGTATGCCGCCCGACAGTGATATTGATTTTTGTATTGATCTGGCTCCTGGCACTCACCTATTTCCATTCCACAATATCGCATGGCCCCGCCAAAGTTGAAAGAGTTGAAAGAGTAGCTTCAGGACTTGCTTGATAAGGGTTTCATTAGGCCCTGTGTATCACCTTGGGGTGCACCAGTGTTGTTTGTGAAGAAATAGGATGGGTCGATGAGGATGTGCATTGATTACCGGCAATTGAACAAGGTGACGACAAAGAGCAAGTATCCACTGCCGAGGATTGACGATTTGTTCGACAAGCTTCAGGGTGCTAGGGTGTTATTGAAGATAGATTTGAGGTCTAGTTATCATCAGCTGAGGATTAGGGCGTCTAATGTCCCTAAGACACCATTTCGTACTTGGTATGGGCATAACAAGTTTTTGGTCATGTCGTTTGGATGATCAATGCCCCGTCAGCATTCATGGAGTTGATAAACCGGGTGTTCAGGTCCTATTTGGATTTTTTTGTGATTTTATTCATTAACGACATCTTGATATTCTCCCGCATTCAGGAGGAGCATGAGCAGCACCTCAGAGTGGTTCTTCAGACTCTGTAGGATAGTCAGTTGTACGCCAAGTTCTCGAAGTGTGAGTTTTGGTTGAGTTCAATCGCATTCTTGGGTCATGTCATATCAGTAGAGGGTATTCAGGTGGAACCGAAGAAGATAGAGGCAGTCAAGAACTGGCCTCGGCCAGCTTCAGCTACAGAGATCCGGAGCTTCTTGGGGTTAGATGGTTACTATAGTTGTTTCGTTGAGGATTTTTCATCCATCGCAGCCCTGGTGACTAGATTGACCCAGAATGGTGCCCAGTTCAGGTGGTCAGATGAGTGCGAGACGAGCTTCCAGAAGCTCAAGATAGCTCTGACTACAGCACCGGTATTGGTTTTGCCCACGGGATCTGGGCCTTATACTGTGTATTGTGATGCTTCCCGTATCGGACTTGGCGTACTGTTAATGCAGAATGGCAAGGTCATAGCATATGCTTCGAGACAGTTGAAGATCCACGAGAAGAATTATCTAGTTCATGACCTAGAATTGGTAGCCATTGTTCATGCCTTGAAGATCTGGAGGCATTATTTGTATGGTGTGATGTGTGAGGTGCACACGGATCAGAAGAGCCTTCAGTACTTGTTCAAGCAGAAAGAGCTGAATTTGAGACACGGAGGTGGTTGGAGTTGTTGAAAGACTATGATGTTTCTATCTTATACTACTCGGGGAAGGCAAATGTGGTGGCCGATGCATTGAGTAGAAAGTCCGCCAACATGGGTAGTCTTGCCTAAATTCCGGTCAGCCAGAGACCGCTTGCCTTGGATGTTCAGGCCTTGCCCAATAGGTTTATGAGACTGGATATTTCTGAGCCCAGTAGGGTGTTGGCTTGCACGGTTGCTTGTTCGTTATTGATGGAGCGTATCCAGGAGCGTCAGATTGATGATTCCCATTTGTGTGTCTTGGGAGACACGGTGCAGCAGGGAGGTGCTAGGGAGATGACTTTAGGAGATGATGGCGTATTGAGATTGCAGGGGCGAGTTTTTGTTCCCAATGTTGATGGTATTTAGGAGTCGATCTTAGTGGAGGCCCACAGTTCTCGGTATTCTATTCACCTGGGCGCCGCGAAGATGTATCAGGATTTGAGACAACATTATTGGTGGCGCAAAATGAAGAAAGACATTGTTGCATATGTGGCTCATTGTCTAAATTGTCAACAGGTTAAGTGCGAGCATCAGAGGCCCGGTGGGTTACTTCTGAGGATCGAGCTTCCCGAGTGGAGGTGGGAGAAGATCATCATGGATTTTGTTACTGGCCTTCTGATGACTCGGAACAAGTTTGATGCTATATGGGTTAATGTTTATAGGCTGACCAAGTCACCGCATTTTATTCCAGTTGCCACCTCCTATTCATCCGAGAGAGATGCTGAGATTTATATCAGAGAGAACATTCTCCTTCATGGGTTGCCTATATTTATTATTTCGGACAGGGGTCCGCAGTTTACCTCGCATTTTTGGAGAGCGGTACAAAATGAGTTGGGTACCCAGGTTCAGCTGAGTACAACATTTCACCCCCTAGACGGAGGGGTCCAAGAGGACTATTCAGATTCTTGAGGATATGCTCCGAGCCTGCGTTATTGATTTTGGAGGCTCGCCAGACCAGTTCTTGCCTTTAGTAGAGTTTGCCTACAACAACAGCTACCAGTCCAGTATTCATATGGCTCTGTACGAGGTGTTGTATAGTAGGCGGTGTCGGTCCCCAGTCGGATGGTTTTAGCCAGCAGAGGCTCGGTTATTGGTTACATATTTGGTACAGGAGGCCTTGGATAAAGTCAAGATCATTCAGGACAGACTTCGGTCAGCTCAGTCTAGGCAAAAGAGTTATGCAGATTGTAAGGTCAGGGATGTTTCTTTCAATGTTGGTGAGCAAGTATTGCCCCATGTATCACCTATGAAGGGAGTGATGAGATTCGGGAATAAGGGCAAGCTTAGCCCTGGGTTTATTGGCCCATTTGAGATTCATGACCGTGTGGGAAGGTGGCTTATAGACTTGCCTTGCCGCCTAGCTTCTCAATCGTGCATCCGGTTTTTCACGTATCCTTTTTCGAAATATCATGGCAATCCTGCCCACGTGTTAGTTTTCAGTACTGTCCAATTGGACAAGGATCTGTCATAGGAGGAGGAGCCAGTAGCTATTGTAGACCGGCAGGTTAGACAGCTGAGGTCGAGGAGTTTTCCTTTGATGTGTGTTCAGTGGAAAGGTCAGCTTCCTGAGGCATCGACCTGGGAGTCCGAGTCTAATATGCGGAGCCGTTATCCCCATCTATTCCCCGACTCAAGTACTTTTTTCTTTTGTCCGTTCGAGGAAGAACGGTTGTTTTAGAGGTGGAGGATGTGACGACCCAAATGGTCATCACCGTAATTCTCCCTTTTTTAGTGCTTCCGAGGCCTTGAAAACCTCTTATTTGTTTCCTTGATTTGCGTGCACAGTCCGAACGCGCGAGCCTGAAAAGTTTTATGTTGAAATGCTTGAATTCTGTGTTAAAAACTATGAATTTTGATAATAATATTGATATAGTTGACTTTGGTTAACATTTTGGGTAAACGGACCCAAACCCGTGATGTGACGGTCCCGGAGGTTCCACAGGAAAATATGGGACCCGGGCGTATTCCCGGAATCGAAATCCGAGTCCCAGGCCCGAGTACAAAAGTTTTCCGTAAAATTATTTTCTCAAAATGCTCAAGGAAAAATGAAACTGAGATTTAATCAAAAGTAATGGTATCGGGCTCGTATTTTGGTTCTGACAGCCAGTGTAAGTCTTAAATGAGCGCTAACCGCTATCTATATTGTTTGGTTGAAAATGGACGTCATTTGATGTGTTTCGAACTAAAAATGGAAAATTTGGAAGTTTTGAACTTTGGAATGAAAATTTTGAGTTTTGAAGGTTGATTCTTTGATTTTGATGTTATTTTGGCGATTTGATCGCCCGAGCAAGTTCGTAGGATGATATTGAGTTATTGTGTGTGGTCGGTTGGGAGTCCAAGGGCTCGGGCGTGATTTCGGGGGTGGTTCGGGATGTTTTGTACTTAGAAAAATTGCACAAAATTGTAGCAGGCTTCTCTTCATCGCGTTCGCGTCCCTCTGGTCGGGTTCACGATGCCCTCCTTCGAGTTCGCGACTAGCCTATCGTGTTCGCATATACAAAACCTGGACCCTTGTCTTTTCCTCTACGCGTCAGCATGAATGCTCCCGCATTCGTGGAGCCTAGCCTACTGATTCTACGCGTTTGCGTAGACCAACTGTGAAGCCCCAACTTTTATTCTACGCATTCGTGATTCTCCTCACGCCGAAACGACCCTGTTCACGCGAACGCGAAGGGTAATTGCCCAGCGAATTATTATAACTCCAAAACAGTGTTTACTCCAGATTTCTTCCATTGTTTCTCTCGAACTCTCCTCCTACACTCTCCATTGACGAACTTCAAGCCTCTACTTTATCATAACTCTCTGGGTAAGTGATTCCAACTTTACTCTTCCATTATTTCTTCATCTAATCATAACATTTCTAGCCCTAAAACATAAAATCAAGGTAGAAATTAGGGCTTTTGGGTAGAGTTAGGTTTTTTAGAATTTTGGGCGATTCAACCTCAATTTGGCGTGGAATATTAAAATAAATTATATATTTGAACTCATGGGGTTACGGGTGATTGTGTTTTGGTCCGAGCCTCGAGTTTGGACCGTATGGGCCCGGTGTCAGATTTTGGTATTTTGGAAGAATGATAGGAAATTTATTTCTAAGCTATGGAATGGTGTCTTTGAGTTACTATTGATAATATTAAATCGAATTATGTTAGATATCGTTGGTTCGGGGTCGAATTCTAGAGGAAAGGCAATTTTTGAGCTTTGAGTTGCTATTTTCGGATTCGAGGTAAGTGTTTGATCTAACTTTGGCGTGATGGAATAGGATTAGGATAATATTTTCTATGTGCTATGTGGAGTCGGTGTATGGGTAGGTGACAGTTACCTATGCGCCCGATTCTAGCATGACCGTGAGTCATAATTGCCTTTAAAATTCGAAAGAAGTGAAACAATTGAGTAAATTACTTGTTAAATGAACTATGGAGTTATAGTTGCGAAGCAAATGAGCTAAAGAAGGAATTTTGGCATTTTTCCCTTGCCGGGACTTATTGTTGAGTTGCTTTCCCTTGCCGGGACTTGTTGTTGAGTTGTTCTCCCTTGCGGCGACACTTAATCTTGTTGTATATTCCTTTGCCTGTTTGGTTGTGACCGTTGATTGGGCGAGGAAGAGAGAGATTATGCACGAAGGGTCTTTCCGTGCCATGTTTCTTGATTATTTGAGCACGAAGGGCCATTCCGTGCCTAGATGTGAGAGTTATTTGAGGAAAGCACGAAGGGTGATGTCGTGCACTATATTTGACAGTTTTGGTGAGGAAAGCACGAAGGGTTATGCCGTGCACTATATTTGACAGTTTGGTGAGAATTATGAGTAAAAGCACGAAGGTTGGTGCCGCGCAGTTGTTGATTTACTGGCTTTCTTTTATTGATGTTAAATATTCAGTTTCCATTTCTGTTCGTTGATCTTATAATTGAATTGTTACACCCCACAGCATGCCCGCTTTCCCATTATCTGTTTAAATTTTGTTATCTTTCTGTTATTGCACATATATATGTACAGGTTGATTGCGGTAGGTCCGGTATAGCCTCGTCACTACCTCGCCGGGGTTAGGCCAGGCACTCACCAGCACATGGGGTCGGTTGTCCTGATATTACACTTCTGTGTCCTTTTGTGCACAGGTCAGGAGACAGCTTACGGACCGCAGCAGTAGTTCAGGAGCGCGCCTTTAGTCCAGAGACTCCTAGGTAGTTCGCTGGCGTTCGCGGGCCCTGAGTCTCATCTATTTCGTTCCATTTGTTTTCATTGTACCGAAACAGACTTATTATGCATTTTTCTGTCAGACTGATGTTTGTAGAACTGTTTTAGTAGTCCGTGAGTAGTGACACCAGATACTGGGTAGTGCCATGTTATAATCTTCCGCACTTTGCTTTTATTTTTGTTAAAAGTCTTCCGCGCATTTTTAATTAATCATCTCAGTTATTATATTGTTTAGATTAAAGTTTTGTGGAATATTTTAAAAAGGTTGGCTTGCCTAGCTCCGATAGTAGGTGCCATCACGATTCCCGATGGTGGAAAAAATTCGGATCGTGACACTCATGTTTCGACCTTAATCTACCCTATCGTAGACGAGCCTGATTTCTATCGTATACAAAAAGTCTGGTTTTAGCATTCTTGTTTGAGTGAGGCAACAAGGAAACTATTGGAATTTAGTCATCAAATGATTGAGAAATAAACAAAAAGAGTAGATTCATGAGACTACTATTAGCCCGTTTGGATTAGTTTTTTGTAACTAACCGATAAATTTGAAGTGCTAAAAAGTATTTTTAAGTGCTGAAATTAATTTTTAAATAAGCATTTATGTGTTTGGATAAACATGCTCAAACTGTTAATAAGCAGTTGATGTGTTTGATAGAAAAGTGCTGATAAGTTGTTCTTTTATTAAAATAACTAAAATATCCTTAAAAACATACAAAATATTATAAATTAAAATATTTCTTTATAAAGAAAAAGATGAACAACGAATATGGAATGAAAAGAAAGATAGAAAATCTATCTTGGGAAAATTTTTTTGTAACAGAAAATATTATTAAGAATAAACTAGTAAAAGCCTTAGAGGTGTTTGGTTAAGCTTATAAACTGATCAAACTGGTTTTATGCACTTTTTGGCTTATCTACACGTTTGGTAAATATTCAAAGCGCTTATAAGCTAAAATCAACAATAAGTCATAAATTAGTCACTCCCAACTTATGGCTTTTTCGCTTATAAGCACTTTTAGTTTGCAAAGGCTTTTACTAGTTTATCCTTAATAATATTTTCTAATTCACAAATATTTTTTCCAAAATACATTTTCTAACTTTCTTTACATTCCATATTCATTGTTCATCTTTTTCTTTGCAAAGAAACTTTTTAATTTATAATTTTTTTGTGAAGTTTTTAAGGATATTTTAGTCATTTTAATAAAAGAACAACTTATCAACGCTTTTCTACCAAACACATCAACGACTTATTAACAGTTTTAATATATCTATGCAAAAACGTAAATGCTTATTTGAAAAATCAACTTCAACACTTAAATTCAGCACTTCAAGCTTATCAACTATTTACAATCATCCAATCCAAACAGGCACATGAGAAGTATGTTTTTTTCTGATCGACAGAAACTAATGAGAGCTTCTTCGTTTTCCTTTTCTTCGAAAAGAAATGGGATTTTGAAAAATATATCTACTTCCATCACATAATTAGATGCTAAACCAAAATTTTCAGCAGGTTAAGGTAAAACTTCAGCAAATATATATATATATATATATATATATATATATATATATATATATATATATATATATATATATATATATATATATATATATATATATATATATATATATATATATATATATATATATAATTTCGGACTTTAGAAATAAAGGGATTACAGTTGCTAAAAATCTTATATGCAAATAGAAATCATTTAGAGCAGCGTGATTTTTGAATCATTAATTTTTAATGCAAGAAGTATATTTTGATAAGCAGGATTAAAAACCAAGAAACATTTTTGTAGGGATAAGATACCAAAGGAAAGAAAAAGAAAAGCTCTAAAAAGAGTTGTGGATATTTCTTTCTCATTTCCACAGGCGTGGAGTTTTTACGAGTCTTTATACTCTATAATATCTACTGTATCAATTAAAATAGTAAGATAGTGGGCTTTAATCATTGATTTACATTTTAATATCTTCTTGTTTAGAAAACGTGATAAAGGAGGGGACTCAGCATTTTGGTGCCAGTCAACGTTGATGTTTTTGCCATCTCAGAAGACTCTTTCTGTGGCCTCTGTAATTTGAATTTAGAAATCTAATATGTAGCACTGCCAGATTATCCTCCTCATTAGACCCTACTTTTCTATGTTGACTTGACTCTACTTTAGTTTGCGACATTTGGTTAAATTTATTCAGTATAGCAATCCCAAGAAATTAACGTGGGGTTGCTTATCATCAGAGCAACCATCATCAGAGCAATCCCTCTCTTCAACTTTTTTAATTTAACAAATGATAAGTAATTGAGTTATTAATTAGACTAGGAGCTTCAAATTTCGATACAGTTAACGTACAAAAGAGGTGCTAATCAGTTCTTGAACATTAATCCATAGTACGTAGGCAAGGAATGTCAGAAAAAAAAGTTGTCAAAGCAGTGGCATGATCCAATAAATTAATTCCTTGACATTTTCACTTGGACACATAATTGCAACAATTTAAGAGACTATAAATTTCCATCTTACATACACTTGTTGTGGCTACTCCATTCAGAAAAAAGTACCTTCGCGGGGTTGAACAAGCTTTCGGTTCTGAGGTGCAACCATTTCTTTTCTCAACTTGGTCAGTATATCTTCCATGGTGTATTCTCTCTGCCAATTTTCCAGCATACGGAACTTCTTTGCATCAACCTATCACCACAATGTTAAAGTGACTTTCTGCTGCTTCCAACAAAACCAGGAAATATGAAGTCGTGTATCGAAATATATAAATTGGGAGTCAAGTGATAGCTACACAGCAACACTTCCCCTCCAATAAGAGATACTAATCAATTAAGCTATTCAGAAATAGGGCTTACCAACCAATCCTGAAAGATAGAACCTAATGAACAATATTGCAACAAAATAGGAACATTACCACTCCGCTCTCAGGGTTCACACAAGTCATGTTGATGCGTGAATGGAAACGAACACTTGGAGGTTTTTCTGGATAGTCTTTGTCACAGAATAACTTCAACTGATAAATACGTCCCTGATGTATGTCCTGACAATGAGAAAACGGGGGGATATGGTCAATTACAAGCATCGTGATGGACCAATGAAGTGTTTCTCTCAGCATGTTCTTTTGAGAATGTTCTTCGCTTCAGGCGAAGTAGCAAGCATTTCCACCAAATGTACATAATATGAAGATAGACTTTGCATGCTGCTCCTAACAATCATAAATACAATAGTTGCATTCGGAGAGGCTAAAGCAGTAACAAGATACTAATTTGCACAAAGTGGTTAAGCGCTCTTTGATCATTCTTGATCAGAATTGTCATGCATTATTACGTCCCAGACAAATCATAAGAATTTTACTTTTGCACATAAATATATTATTAGGTGGAAGAAAATCAATTACATATGTAAAGTACTCAAAACAGAAAACTTATGGAAAGAAAGACATGTACTTTTCCTAACCTAGCACGCATATCCCTGCGCGGTTCAGCCACAACCTTCCTTAGGCATTGTCGATTAGTATACTGCCAAAGTACTAAACTAACTAGTATTTTTTTTTGTAAAATAGACCACAGAAGAATCATCACGCACCACTGAATTTGATAAAAATTCATTGACCTGGTCTCTTTACTTGAACAATGCGTGAAAGGCCTTGTAATTCTTTTTGTTCCCCCAATTGCAGGAAGTAAATAGAGTAATTTCAGATATATCTATAATCTGTTATTGACCTTTTCTCAGATGGAGTCCCAAATTTGCAGATATCTATCATTAACCTTTAACATCCAAAAGAAGCTTTAGTTCACCAGTTACAGTCTCAAGACAAACAATTTCACTTGTTTTAAGATACACAATTTGACTTGTTCTAAAGTACCACAAAGTAAGAAACATATATTGCCTTAAGGCAGAAGATGTACAATGTTCAATACTCTACTTGGTCAACAAGTCAATCTTTCCACCAACTTGATTAAATTGAATTTGGAGAAACATTAGCCAATCGTCCATACATGAACTTCTTATAATGAAAAATATCCTTTAAAGCAGTTAAAAAAGTTTCACATTCTGAAATATATTAACAACACAAAACTTCTACAGCTTAACAGAAAACAATAAAACAGAGAACACTAATGAAAACTTTTAGCATCCGGAGAAGCTACTAGGATAGACAGGAAAACACAGTTTTGAGAAGAGCTTACATTGTGAGGACCAATTATTGTTCCAGTCCAAGAACGCATAAAAACATCGTCAGCATCATCCATCCCGTAGCTAACAGAACCATCTCCAATACCTTTTTCCCCACGTTCAAGTTCCTCGAGCAACCTAAAGTTCCTTGGGACTGACAAGAAGAAAACATTACTATGCATGATTCATTATCCAGATTTTCATAAATGGAAATGAAGTACAGAGAAATTTCAAATGTCAAGTGAATTTATAGGGTGACAAGTAAGATACGAGAAAGTTCAAAATCCGTCACAGATAAATCCATAAAGAGAAGGGGAGGGTTGGGGAAGGCGGGAGGGGAGATGGGGGAGTGATTATGATCAGAACAGTAAAGTCGCAAAATGAGCAACACATTCATTTTGGTGGCAGTCATCCAAGAGAATTGCTGAAACATGGGATAACAATCTAAACTAAATCCATTACAGGCTAGGAAATGTCCAGGACATATGTGGAAAATGAAACTATGCACAATAACTTCATAAACTTAAGTTATATACGTCAAATGTCATTTCATTGAAAAACAAGGATGGTGTGAAAAGTACATGTACAGTGTAAGCAACTGCGCTATTCTTGATATCCTAAAAAGCTTACCCAACTATCTGTGTAAGACGTTTGCTGTCTGTAGTCATAAGTATAACCGAAACCAAAGAGAGACCCTTCGTATTTCTTAAACTCTTTTCTACCCCTTGAAGCATCTTCCTACTTCTACATTCCAAATTGTCCAGAAAAGGCAAACCGGCTAACTTTTCATGCTGCTTTCATCCCAATCTCCACCTTCTTTAACCTCCAACTAGCCATAGCCTCTAGTGTTGTCTTCAGAGGTACCCATCTCTAATCAGATAAAGAGAACACCACTGCCCAAAGCTGGTTTTGCATACGCAAGAAGCAAAATATGTGGGAAGATCAAGAAGTAACCCACTTGCTGCTCCCAACGACAAAGCCAATGAACCTCTTGAAGTCATCTTCTATTCTCATAATCACTTTTGATAAGCTACTCCAACAACAACAACAACAACCCAGTATAATCCTACTTAGTGGGGTCTGGGGAGGGTAGTGTGTACGCAGACCTTACCCCTACCCTTGGGTAGAGAGGCTGTTTTCAAATAGACCCCAACATCCTTCCGTCCAAGAACTTCGCACCTTGCTCTTGGGACGAGTCTCACAACCTCTTGGTTGGAAGTGGGGGTTGCTTACCATCAGAGCAACCCCTCTTGTCTTTTGATAAGCTACTCCATGAGGGTGTATTACTTCATCTCAACCATCAATTCTGAAACATCCCTTATTTAGCACGATCACATTTTTATTTGAATCATTCCATCTAATTTCCAAAGCCAATACTCATGAAAGCCATATTTAAGACCTCCGGTCTCCTTATCCATCCTCTCTCCCTTATAGGGTCATTATTTTTCCATTCCGCCAGATGGTATTTCGTCTTTCTACCCACAAAAGTTCCAACTTATTTTGTTATAGTCATAAGGATAAAAATTCAATAACAATGTATTTGAATATGCTAGACAGTGCAAATTTCGACAATGTTAAGTTTCCACTTTTTAATAAATACTATCTCTTGCAGAAACAACCTCTTGCAGAAATGCAGGGTAAGGCTGCGTACAGTAGACCTTTGTGATCCGGCGGCCCTTCCCTGGACCCCGCGCACAACGGAAGCTTAGTGCATTGGGCTGGCCGTTTTTTATCTCTTCCACCCATGACCCACTCAATCTCCGATCAAAATATTCAGTCACTGATGGTTACAAGTCCATCTAAGTAGTGGTTCAATTTATTTAAGATTTAGTCATAACAGTGAAATTTCCTCCAAGTTGCTACTCCAAATGACCTCAGAAATGTAACCACTTTACAGTTGCAAATCCACACTAAATTATGATTTTCCTGCATATCCCTAACTGGTAGTATTAGTTAAGACTTGGCCATGTTGATGCGTGATCTTGATATTTTCAGACCATTATAGTGTCCTGAACAATATGAAGCTGTCTAGGACAAGACCCACAAAACATCAAAGTATCATCTGCTAATAGCAATTGAAATATAGCGGTGCATTCACCTGAATCATCCCCACATTGAAGCCCCAAATTAAACCCCCAGTCACTATTTTGTCCATCAATTTACATACATTTTTCACCTCAAAACAATACACATGCAGAGAGAGTATCACAACAAAGCAAGGTCAGAATAGTGAAGATAACAAGGGGGATAATTTTGGGAAACAACAACATACAACTGGCGGATTTCAGTATCAAACACAACACTTAGAAAATATTTAAATAACTTTTTTTTAAAAAGAAAAGGAATTAGCTGAAAGCACATTCAAATTAAACACTTGGGACACAACCCTAAAACCATTGTGTAGCTAAAACCTACTTCACTTTCCAACAGTCAGTAAAATTAACTACAATCATAAAGTCCCAACATGGAATTGCACATACCAAATAAGATTAAATAATAAAAAAAACAAAACTTCCAAGCAAGAACTCACCAACTACGCTAGATCCTCCTGAACCAAGAGTCATTGAGCTTTTTTGATATATAAGTTACAGCCTTAAAGATCGGAGCTTTATTTTCTTGAAGATCGCAAACTTCAGCTTACTAAAAAGAAGAAGAAAAAGCAAAAGCAGAAGGGTTAGGGGGAGCCGGCCACAGTAATTTAAGCCTAGGAATATGAATACTGATATCTTCCCAAGGAGAAGATCTTTTCCTTTTGCTAATAATAATAATAATAATAATAATGAAATTGCGTTGAAGTAGCAAAAGGAAAAAAGAATACGGGAGATGTTTTTTCAAAGGAAAAAAGAATACGGGACACGTTCAAGTGCAACCCATATCAATCATTACATACTTGTAATAAAAAATAACAATAATTTATTAACCGCATATATTACTTAGTCCGATATATATTTTAGGGAATTTTAAAAAATTTCAATTTTGATCGAAAATAAGTGTTATTTTAAGACAAGAAGAATAATTAAAAATTTTAGTAACTCGGTTGGTTAACTACTTAAGTAGTATAAATTTTTAAAAAGTCATCATGCTTGAGGAGTGATAATGAATTAGTCAAATAATTCTTATAATTTGATGCAAAATAATTTTCTTGATGGGTGTGGCACTTACATGGATAGTGTTATTATTTTATGGAGTGCAAAAACGTTATTGGTAATTTGTATCTCATTTAATATTTTTTATAAATTATGTTTTTGATGCATGTGCATTGGGAAAAATGTTAAATTTATATTGGAGATGGTGTGGCATGGCATGTGGACTGGTCAAATGGTCAAAGCATAACAATTGAGAAAAAGGCATGAGAGATGACATATACGGGAAGAGAAAGTTAAACAGGCACGAAAAGCATTTTAGATACGAGCCTCGTACCAGTCATATAAAGCCAACGGATCGAAAGGCATTGAAGATATGAATCTGAAGACAAAAAGAAGTCCAAATTCAGTATTAAATACATGATATCTTAGAAAATTGATATTTAATAGGAATGATTGTGTAACGGCTTATTTATTGTCATTTATTACTCATAATTGTCTCATTAAACCTGAGGTTTCATTCCTTTACCTAGAATCAACTATAAAAGAAAGAAGTCCCATCATTTGTAGGGACACAAAATATTATCAACAATATACTGAAATACAAAATCCTTTATTGCTTTATTCTTATTCTCAAAAAGTTTATTATTCTTTGGTCTCTTCATTATCAGTAACCCGATTTTTCATCCTAGATTCAAGCTTTGACCAAAATATTATTTTTTGGTTTAACAAATTGGTTCTGTTACCGGGAATCTGATAATCCATTTATTCTGAAATTACACTATACCCTATGTTAACATCATCTCAAAAAGCAACGACAACAACAATCAAGAAAATCAGATCCATCAAGTGGTGGGAGATGAACTCAATGATGCGATTCCTCAAGCTTCTCCACGTGGATCTCGTGAGGGAACTCCTAATGATATGTCTGAATATGCTGATGGAGGAGTTGAAACAAGAGATGAACTCCTACAAAAAATATTTGATGCATGAGTTGACAAAGCATTGGAAGCTTAGTACCATCGTGAAGAAAAGAACGGGTCCAGAAGGTGAAAAAATATCAGGTAAGCATAGGTATGATCCATATATGGGACCTGAAAGAAAGGATTCACGATCGAAACAGAATAACCAATGATATGATCAAAGATCAAGAGACAGGGAGACCGGGTCTTTATCTAGGTTCAGAGGCGATCGAAGCAACCAAGAGCCACGAGATGACGATAGGAATTTAAAGGTACAATTTGGCGGCTATAATTTCAACGTAACTAATTCTGAGCTCGTAGCTGTTCTAAAGAGTGTGGGGACAAGGTACGGTGGCCAAAAAAGATGCGATCAAATCCAAACAGGAGTAATCCGGACCATTGGTGCGAGTTCCACAATGTAACGGACATAAAACATCAGAATGAAGATTCCTACAAAGTGAAGTAGACCATCTACTAAAGCAAGGATATCTCACAGAGTTGTTTAGTGAAAAGGGAAAACATGCTTACATGAAAAATAGGCAGGAGCCACTGAAACCACCATCACCTTAGAGAATTGTGAACGTCATCAGTGGAGGGGAAGATATTTATGGTGTAACGTATACAACTTCAAATGAAGTTTCTAAAATGACGATCACGCAGGGGAAGCGAGTACGGAAAACCATAGAGCACGAAAGCATAAACTTTGAGGACGCGGATACAGAAGGAGTGATTACTCCTCACAATGATACACTGGTAATATCTTTACTTGTACATGACATTAATGTAAAACGAGTTTTGATTGGTCCATGGAGTTATGCAAATATCATTCTGCTAAGGGTATTACGGGAAATGTAGGCTAAGGGTAAAATGATACCCAAGGCGTGTACTTTGTCAGGCTTCAACAATTCGAGCGTGGTAACAAAAGGTGAGGTAATTCTAACAACTTTTGCTGCAGGTGTTATTAAAAAAACTAAATTTCAAGTAGTTGATATGGAAATGGCCTACAATATAATCATGGGGAGACCATGGATCCTTGATATGGATGTTGTTCCATCAACTTTGCATCAAGTTATTGAGTTTCCCTCACCCTAGGGAATACGTCAAATTCGAGGAGATCAACAAATATCCAGGAGTATCAATGCCGTAGCAGATACGAACACCGTGAGTAAAGAGAAATAGCAATTACAGGAAATAGTTAGAGGTGTCAATAACCAAGCTTCAACTGAATGAAAAAAAGACAGATTTAGACTCAAGACCTGATATAATTCAAGAACCTGAAGAAAATGAGAACATTAAACAACAATAGAGGAGCTCGAGGTTGTGGTGTTATTTGAGCAATTGCCTGAAAGAAAGGTTTACATAGGAGCCAATCTAAATCCCGACATGCGAGGTATTTTAATTGAGTTTTTAAAAGCTAACATAGGCTGTTTTGCTTGGTCCCATGCTGATATGACAAGGATACCACCTGATGTGATGACTCACAAAGTCAACGAGAAGCCATCTTTCACACCAATAAAGCAAAATAAAAGAAAGCAAGGTGCTTTCAAGAATCAGGTAATTAACGATGAGGTCCAAAAATTACTAAAGATTGGGTCGATCCGCGAGGTAAAGTATCCTAATTGGTTAGCTAATACGGTGGTTGTACCAAAGAAAAATGGTAAGTGGCGTATTTGTGTGGATTATACTGATCTAAACAGAGCTTGCCCAAAAGACTCTTTCCCTTTACCGCATATAGATAAGTTAATTGATGCAACTGCAAGTCATGAACTTTTAAGATTTTTAGATACATATTCGGGGTATAATCAAATTAAAATGGATCTGGTTGATGAGGAAATAACCTCTTTCATCATAGACATGGGGACTTACTGTTATAAAGTAATGCCCTTTGGTCTCAAAAATGCTGGGGCAACATATCAAAGGTTGGTCACCAAAATGTTTCAAGATCATTTAGGAAAAACTATGGAGGTATATATAGACGATATGCTTGTCAAAACCCAGCATTCTCACGATCATATTTCTCATTTATCTATCACATTCAAAATTTTACGAAAATTAATATGAAACTCAACCCATAAAAGTGTGCATCCAGAGTTGCTTCAGGTAAATTTTTGGGTTTTCTTGTTTCTAACCGTGGCATTGAAGTAAATCCTTCTCAGATTAAAGTAATAGAAGAAATATCTGATATCCTTACCAATAAGAAGGAGGTTCAAAGATTAACGGAAAGCATTTCCACCCTGGGAATATTTATTTCTAAATCTTCAGAAAAATGTTTTAAGTTCTTTTATGCTCTTAAAAAGCAAGACCATTTTGAATGGAACGAATATTTTCAACAAGCCCTTAGGAGCTTGAAAGCTTACTTATTAAATCCTCCACTGTTGGCAAAACCAAAGGAAGGTGAAACATTTCTCATATACTTAGCAGTATCAGAAGTCGCGGTAAGAGATGTCTTGGTACGAGAAGACCAAGGTAAGCAATCCACTATTTATTATGTAAGCAAATCTTTATTAGATGCTGAAACACGATATCCACAACTAGAAAAGTTGGCACTAGCTTTGATCATGGCAGCTAGGAAATTAAGACCTTGTTTTCAATGTCATCCAATTGTCGTAGTTACTTCTTTTCCATTACGAAACATTTTGCATAAACATGAATTGTTAGGAAGATTAGCAAAATGGCTATATAATTAAGTAAATATGAAATCATTTATCAACATAAGACTACTATAAAATCCCAAGTTCTTGCTGATTTCGTAGCAGATTTTAGTCAAGGGATGCATTTAGAAGCAGAAAAGGAATTACAAGTCTTTAATGGAGCAAACTCGGGGACTTGGATTTTTTGTACCAATGGTTCATCTAATATAAAGGGAGCGTGTTTAGAAATTATTTTTAAACCACCTATGGGTGAGACCATTAGACAGGCTATAAAATGTCACCATGTAACTAACAATAAAGTAGAGTATGAAGCTGTGATTGCAGGTTTAGAGTTGGCACGGGAACTTGGCATCAAACAAATCATAATCAAACGTGATTCACAGCTCGTGGTAAATCAAATGTTGGGGACTTACATAGCCAGGGAAACGCGAAAGCAAGAATATCTCGAAAAGGTACGGAAACTGATAAAGCAATTCCAAACTTGAAAAATAATGCAAATCCCAAGAGAAGAGAGCACGGAGTCAGATGCTTTAGCTAATCTTGCATCTTCGGCGGACGTAGCAAATGATGAAAATTCTTCAATCATAAATTTATTCCATTCCTTTCTCAAACTTGAAAAGAATGAGGTAAATTTTAATCATTTAACATGAGATTGGAGAAACAAAATAGTTGTTTTTTTGCAGTATGTAGCCGATCCTGAGTATAAAACAAAGGCTCATACACTTCGTAAGAAAGCTACTCGTTGTTGCCTATATCAAGGAAACCTTTACCGAAAATTATTTGGTGGACCATTAGCAAGGTGTCTCGGGCCTTCCCAAACGGAGTATATGATAAGATAAATACATGAGGGACATTGTGGAAATTATGCAGGAGGCAGGTCACGCGCAAAGACATTGATTCGAGCAGTATACTATTGGCCTAAGATGGAAGAGGAAGAAAATGATTTCGTGTCTAAATGTGACAGATGTCAATGATACGATTACAATATGCATAGACCAGCTGAATTATTACACCCTGTTGTGTGTCCGTGGCCCTTTATGAAAATAGGGACTGGACATCGTAGGTCCATTACCACAAGCAAAAGGTCATGTAAAGTTTCTACTTGTACTTACTAATTATTTCACTAAATGGGTAGAAGCAGGGGAATTCAAACATGTACGAGAGAAAGAAGTCAAAGATTTTATTTGGAGAAACATAATATGCCGCTTTGGGGGTACCAAAGGAAATTGTATGTAATAATGGTCCGCAATTCATAGGAGCACAAATCACGGAGTTATTCCAAAGTTGGCAGATTAAAAGGATAACATCAATACCATACCATCCGGTAGGCAATGGACAAGCGGAATCCACGAACAAAGTCATAATCAATAATTTAAAGAAAAGATTACAAGACTCAAAATGTAATTGGCCTGAAGTGTTACCTGCGGTATTATGGGATTATCGAACAACAACGAAAACAAGTACAGGAGAAACGCCATTTTCATGGTTTATGGAGCGGAGTTCTTCCAAAGTTGGCAGATTAAAAGGATAACATCAATACCATACCATCCGGTAGGCAATGGACAAGCAGAATCCACGAACAAAGTCATAATCAATAATTTAAATAAAATATTACCAGACTCAAAAGGTAATTGGCCTGAAGTGTTACCTGCAGTATTATGGGCTTATCGAACAATGGCGAAAACAAGTACAAGAGAAACGCCATTTTCAATAGTTTATGAAGCGGAGGCTTTAATACCAGTTGAAATAGGGGAACCAAGCACACGATATGTTCAAGCAACGGAAGACTCAAACAATGAAGAGTTACGAGTGAACCTTGATTTTCTCGAAGGAAGAAGAGAAGCGGCATTAATAAGGATGGCAACTCACAAGCAAGTAATTAAATGATACTATAACAGGAAAGCACGTCTCAGGTTTTTTAAAATTGGGGACTTTGTGCTCAAAAAGGTGTTTATGAAAGCTGCTAACTCCAGAAAGCTATGTCCAACGTGGGAAGTTCCCTACCGAATCCGTGACATTGCAGGAAAATGAGCATACGAGTCGGAGACAATAGATGACAAGGTCTTACCTTCACATTGGAATGATGTCCATCTAAAGAGATATTACTTCTAAGGGAGTGGTCGAAGTCAGGTATCCCCATGTTAAATTTTTTCTTTGAATTTTAAAACTTTACTAACGATTTTAGATGCTAGGCAAAAACCCTAACTCATGCCAAATGATGAGTCACGACCTGCACGGAGAAATGGAATACTCTTAAATTCCGAGCCTAGGGTTACATTAATCTGATGGAAATACACACGGGTTAGGAAGTCTTCATCTATAATCGCACCTCCGAGTCCCGTATATTTTCTGTTTCAGTAAAAGGACCATATTGAGAGAAACAAACAAGTGCTCAAGGCTTCATTCTTCACCGCTCAAACATTTTGGGAACTACATATTATACACAGATGCGTGCAGCAAAATAGATACGAATATCATAAGATACGAATATCTAACAAAAGTTGGTCAAAGTTTAGTCAAGATTCAACTACAAAAAGACAAGTGTTGAGAGGAAGCTACGAAGTCTTCAGCACTCAGCACAAAACATTCATTATAATGTTACAAACGAATTCACTTCTTAAACTCTTCCTAAATATTTAAAGATAAGGTTATGACTATGTATTGAAACGGGTTATGAAGAAAAACCTTGTCTATTTTATATCATGTAAAAAGTTGTTACAAGAAAAACAGTTACGAGAAAGTTATAGATGTATTTTAACACATATAATAGTCACAAAACATGTCAAAGGTCATGAATGAAAACCTATCAAAGTTGTTTCATACAAAACATGTGTATTCCTATTACTTTCGTCGTATTATAACACCATTATAAAATTGAGACGTCTTCTTTATAAAGTGTTTATAAAATAAAAGGGCCCTCTTTTATAGACCTCATGTTGATATTCCATGAGAAGAACCATAATGTATTTTCAAAGGATAAAAATGCTAAGCTATTATATAACTCCTAAATAAATAAATAGGCAAGAATAGAATATAAAGAAGTACTTATAAAACTTCTTAACATAGAAGACTAAGGAAAAACTTAGTCATCAAAGTGTTTGATTTACAAGTGCCCCATTATGGTAACTGGGGAATCATCAAAAGATCCCTTCAAAATTGCCAAGGGATGACATTAACAATCAGTAAAAAAATACAATAAAAACTCAACACATTTAACTAGTCACTGAAGTAGTTGGAGGTTCAGAAGTTGTAACATCACTTTCAAAGGCAATAGCACACACGGTGACAACTTCTGAAGGAACAACAATAGAAGCGGTTTCAACTGAGCTTGAAGTGATAACATCAACGAGGGAAGTAGTAGTCATGAGAACTTCAATTCTCATAGACAGTGTCATGGAAGTTTCACCCTCGGAAGCCAGAATCACAACTTCAATTACTTTAGTAACTGCTTCAGAGTTCAATATCTTATCCGTTCCAGGAGCTTCGATTGCAGGAGAATGGGTATCAATAGTTCCAAGTGCAGGAGAAGGAGTATCAACAGGTTGTTGACTTTTCTCGATAGAATCCATGACTTTGGCCAATTCAAATTGCAAGTCGATGTTTTCTTGTATAGCCTCCATCAAAGCATCACGACGAGAATTTTAAAAAGTCCAACTCACATCTATGTTGAAATTATCTTCAAGAGTATTATATTCCTTATCCAAAGCTTATACTTCTTTTCCCACATAGCAAGATCATTTTTTGGCTATTTGGTGCTTAGCTAGTTGAGAATCCAAGGAAGCTTCAAGAGAGGCATGGGAACTTTCCAAGGCACGAATTTTGTCCGAAGAAATCCTCAAGTCATTTTGAGCACGAGTTAAGCTTTGAGCTAACTCCCATGCATATTCTTCCTTCTTCTCCATAAGTGCCTTAAGCTCTTTAATCTCATCACTGGATTTAGATAGAGAGCATTCCAAAAGCTCTTTGTCCTTTTTAAGTTGGCCCCAAGAAGCATTGGCAATTCCCAATTTTTAAGATAAGCCACGATTTTGTTGCTCCAAGTGAGCCTTGCTCTTCTGCAACTCCTCTGTAGTCCCCTGGGCACTCTCAAATTATTCTTTCCAGTTTGCTTCCTCAAGTAAGGCATCCTCAACTATTTTCCTAGCTTCAGAGATAGCCTTTGTAGACTCTCGCTCCTTTTTCTCCAACGTAGATACTCGCCCCATCAGCTCAGTCCCAATAAGATTAGCCTACAGTTATAAAGCATTGAAGTGAGAACTTAGAAGGAAAAAGAAGGAAAGCATTCAAGGTCAAGAAAATTACCTTTAAAGTTTAATGAAATATGTCATTCATCTAAGTGTAACAACTATGGGTCTGCATATGTTCTTCTCAATCTATCCAATAAGAGGTTCGAGCCAAGTATTAGCTCCCTAGATTTTCTTAAGAGGCTTTAATTGGCAGGGACTTCGAGTGTGACACTCCTCATAGTCATGCCTCTATTGCTGGAACTTACGTCTATAGGTGGGACAGATGAAGATGGAACATCGGAAGTGGGAGTAGTAGAAAATGTAAATGCCATAGGAGTCATTGGAGTTGAACCAGGAACAGAAGGAGTGGATGTATAAATTAACACAGGAACAGAAGTAAAAGCAGTCAAAACTGGCGAAGGAACAGAAACAGTCAATGCTGGCAAGAAAACACTTACGGTTGGCAAAGGAATGGAGCAAGTAGGTACGAATGAAGAAAGAGGAGCTTCATAAAAAACAGGTTCGATCTCGCCACTCTCAAAACCACTGTCAAAGAGACGCTGAGTTGATTCATTCGTGTCTCTTGGCACGGTTTCCTCGTCTGAAGGAATCAAATAGGCTCGGTGGTCGTTGTTTGAGCAGGAGTATCTTCAATTTCATCATCATTAATTACTCGTCTCATAACTCTTGGCATGGCTATTAATGAGGTACCTTCCTCTTCATCATTCTCAGAACCTTCTCCAATAGCTTTCTTTTTTGGAAGCATGGCTCGAGCCTTGTCCAAGTCAAGTGCAGCATTACCAGACATGCGAATGGACATAGCTATATTAGCTACCATTCCTTTGGAACCAAATCCTGATTAAAAGAAGAATACACAATCAACATTAAGGAAAATGTACTTAATGTGCAAAAAGAAAAGTGTGTAAAAAGGCAATACCATGTGTTTTAACTTTCCAGCCATGTAAAGCAGAAATTGATTTACAAGTTCTTTGCTCCTTAGGAGCAATCTTCAAAATTGAACCTACCCAAACACAGAAGTTGGGAACAGGTTCCACATCTCCCATGGTTGCTATAGAAAACAAAAAAGAGACCAAGCCACTGCTCTCCACACTAGAGGAACAACTTAGCATTGGCTTTGGTAGCATTGGCTTTGGTAGATAGATATCTCAAACAAGACACTGCTCTCCACACTAGAGGACCAACTTGGTCCGAAAAAATATTAAAGAAACGGCAAAAATTGAGAATGACCGGGTCAATTGGAGGATTAAAACCCAAAGTAAAAGGGTAAGTATAAACAAAAGAGTACCCAATCCTAAAAGAAGAAATTGTTCGATTTGGGAAAGGAATTAACATTCAGAGACTATTTTTCCAGTTATAATATCTTCTATTGGTAGGGATCGTAATTTTGGTCACTAATGTAGGATAAATATAAACTTATTCTAAACTTGCAACTTGCTTTTGAAGAGATTGTCTATAACTCACAAAAGACAAATAACTGGTACTATTTCATCAACTAAAGGCTCTCAAGAAGAATCAAGAGTTTCTTTACCTTTAGAAGAAGAAGTTTTAGGGATTGATGACGTCCAAATCCACTGCTAAAAAGCAATGGACACGGTCGCAGCAATATAATTTACTTAACTATGGGTCGGGGTCGTATCCCACAAAGAACAATGTGTAGGCGATTAGGAATGTAAGAAAATTATCACTAGTCGCGCAGTGCCAAACACTAAGAATTTTAGTTGAATTATTTTTATATCTAAAATACGGAAATATAAACTAACCTAGAAAGCAAGTAAAATGATCAATGGCAAAAGTTTGAAAGCATCGAAAATTACACTCAAGTAACGATCCAATGTATTTTACGATTTTACAAAATATGAGTGAGTTTATGTTAATTAGCCACAGCTAATAATTCTTAATTAGCTTCTTATGAAGACTAACAAGACTTCCTAATTGAATTATCCCTAATCACAATTAGAATATTAAGCACACCCGGAAGGCTACAAGTAGTTCAATCCTATCCCTTGTTAGAATCTATAAAATGAGGGTTAACGCCTCAAGTTCTTGTTAATTAATCTTCTCCAATCCCAAACTATTTTTTCCCAAATTAATTCGGAGTGAATGGGCGAGTCCTAGGGTTATCTAATTCCTTTGGAAACATTAAAAAATAAGAATAATTAAAGAAACAATAACTCACTTCATAAATATAGAAAAATCATTCAATACATAAGCACAACAAGGTATAAAGTCCACACTTTAATTATGAATGTTCCCATAAACAAGATTTAAGTGTTGGATAAAATACTACACGCTTAGATAAATAATACAAAGCAAAGAAATGAAGAAATACAAATAAACGGGTAAGAAAATCTTAACCACAAGCTTCAATCTTCAAGACCCAAGTGTGTTTGTGCAAACCATAGCTCATGAACTTGTTCTTTCTAGTTTATACAAACTGAAAATAAGCCAAAGATCCTTTACAAATAAGCCTAGTCGGGTATTAAATGATTTGGGGATAAAATATGTCCAATTCCAGATTTGCCCATGCCTAAAGCACGCACTTCGCATTTGCGATAAAAGGTTCACAATTCCCAACTTGCCTTATAATTCCTGGGTTCGCATTTCCTAGGATTACTTTGCATTTGCGAAGACCTTCTATTTCCTGCTGAGTTCGCATTTGCCAACATTTCTTCGCATTTGCGAAGACTGTCCTATTCATGTTATGTTCGCAAAGTGCGATCATTTCTTCGCATTTGCGAAGGCTTCCATTTTGTGCTTGACTTCGCATTTCCCAGGCATTCCTCGCATTTGTGAGCTCAGAGGGCACTGCCCAGATTTTCCCTTCTTTTGGCTTTTTTTTATTCGTTTTCACTTGGTTTCTTCGACATCACTTCTAAATCACATACACCCTGTAAAGTAGAAGTAATTGAAATTAAATACATAATTTTATCGCTTTAAACATAGGAAAATTATAGGTTTAAAGGCAAAATAAGTCGGTAAAATACCAACTTATCACATCCCCAAACTTGAACTATTACTTGTCCTCAAGCAATGAAAGCAACAAAATCTCTTCCCAAGTAGCCACTCAACAATATATCTACATCAAACTCAAGCCAAAAAGAAAGTCTAATTTAAGCACAAATTCATGTTTGATTGGTACTAACAATTACTCTAAAGCATATGAATTATCAAGAACTTCACATAAACTTCATTATACTTAGAGTTCTCAAACACCAATGCGAATCAAAGTAGCAATCAAGTCATGACACTAAAGCTTCAAAATTTGCCTCACCATCACAATCAACTTTCTTTGGTCATTCCTCATAATTGAAAATGGGAGCAAATTCAGAACTGAAACTTCACGTGCCCTCACATTTAGGAGAGGATCCCACACTCATAAATCATACTTCAGAGAAACAATGGGATATTAAATGGAAAGAATTAACTCTTTATCAAAAAGATGTTCAAATGCACACAAGTAGTACCATAGGCTTGCCCTTTATGTATTCCTCCACTAATGTAGATAACTAGGCTCAAAATCAATTTAGACTTAAGGGTTGTAGTTTAGGCTTTTGGATAAGGTGTGGTACAATATTGGTAAAAGTGACTCAAAACCTCCCCAAGCAAAACACAATTTATAATTAAAATCCACTTCCTTCAAACGCATTTTCCATCCTTTCTTTACTTTTTCTTCCACACCTAACCTTTCCTTTATTCACAAATTTTTATCGCACTATTCTATATATATATATATATATATATATATATAAATTTTTTTCTTTTCCTTTTCAACTTCTTATCACTTCATTTTTTTATCTTCCACATTCTCAACAACTTCCATATCACAACTTTTCCAACATTCACCCCCAAACTAAGGTTTTTAGCCCATGTTTGCACCTTAAGAGTACTTCGGGAGGTCGGGTTCCAAAAAGTATATCAATTAAGAACCAAGGATTTAAGCTTGTAATATAGTTGCCAAAGAATAAGGTTAAAGGCTCAAAATGGGTTGACTAGGGAAAATACTCAAGGATAGGAATTTTTAGGCATACTAGCGGTCCAAGGAAGACCTAATATCATTTTTCAAACCAAGCTAATCTATGATTTCACCTTGAAGCACATTCCGGGCAATTTCTAGACTACAAGAAATGAAAAGAAACTCACAAATAATCTCATCACGCATGGCACATGAACATTCAAGTGGAACATCAATCCAAAATCCAATTGAAACCAATGACTCAAAGAGGTTGCATATAGCATAAGACACTAATTTGTGAATCAAATAGCCAAAATTTGAGTCTAAAAGTCATGACCTTTCTACTTCACTTATTATATATATATATTCTTTTTTCTTTTTCAACAAACAACAATTCATTTGCCGAGGTTTAACTCATGTTGGTACCAAGTAAGCCACAACTTGGCCAATGGGCACAAATCCCAACACAAGCCATTTATTTCCCTAAATTAACAAAATCGTAACTACAAGACTAATTACCTTAAGAAAGTCGTCACACCATCCATCATCGAGAAAAGTCGACAAAAATTTCTACAATTACCCGGTTCAATAAGAAAAATTGGAATGCTTGGAAAAGGAACCATGGTATAAAGAAAATCAATGATATTGCCACTAACAAAACGTATACTAAAATAAATAAAAATTATGAAGCTAATAAAGAAAATCAAGTACTAAACATACTAATATCAACATACTAATATAAAACATGATATCAAAATAAACTAATAACAAAATGAAAATAGTCACAATACTAATTCGCCAAATATCCACAAAACATAACAGTTATACAAGAACCACCCCCAACCAAAGATATTGCATTGTCCCCAATGCAACTAAACATGATATAGTAAAAATGGTAGAAAGTTCTCCCTGTATACTGCATCAAATGCTCTCCTCGCTCTCTGAATCATCCTCACCCTCCTCTTCTTCTTCCTCGGGCCTCATCAGGATACACAACCCTGCTCGCTGTTAGCCAATCTTGAGGCTTAAGGACCTGCCATATGCCCTTCACACCCTTCCACATCCGAGTAAAGAATTTATCTCTTTTCTTCTCTCTTTTCACTATCCGGGTGTGTGACCTCTCCAAGACGCCATGGGAAGTACTCAACTCACCATGCTTCTTGGCCAGCTCCGTGTATGCTTTTTTTCCAGTGCCTTTGAGGTGATCCCACTACTTTCTCTAATCGTCAATGTATTTCTGGAAGTCTTTCTTGGAAATGTTGGCATGTCCCTCAGATGTCTCCCCAGGGCCCTGTGGAAGGCCAAACACTAACTCGTGAATCACTCGCATCTCCTCACTTATCACAACAAATGGCCCTCCTATTGATGATAATGGCATGCTACCCTGAGAAGATGAAAATGTTTTCCTCTTTTTCAGCTTCATTGCTCCTCCTTCTCCTCTTTTCTTCAGCGGATTTATAGGTTTCACTAGTTCTATCCAATTGTCCCATGGAGCTTCTTCCACCCATCAAGCAGGCACAACTCAGTGATAAGTGAAGGGAATAATAATGAGGGGCTGTTTTGAATCCGATACTCTCTCAATTAACTTATAAAGATATGGCCCTCATTTAGCTGAATGCCATCAAGGATGCAAGACACCATTTGAGCTCGAGTAATTGGAATGTTCCATATGTTAGAAACAGGGGAGACACAACTGCATATGATAGCCACCCATATCTTTGCCTCACCAGTGAATTCTTTGGATGTGATCCCCCTCTTTTCAGTTTCCCACGAAACATCTATACTCGGGCACAACTTAGAAGCTAACCATTCTCCTGAAGCACAGTCTTTTTCCTTGAAGGGAGTCATGTCATGGTCTTGCAAAATTTTAGAACCTGTTCACATCTTCAGCCCCAAAGCGCACCATTTTATCCCAAGTCCTCATCTTGGGCTTTTTCAATCGGATCGCAGGGAGGTTCGCATAAAATTCCCTCACCTATTGTTCATTGGCTCGGCAAGGTTGAGGGGCAAAACAATTCCATCCCATCGCCATTAGCCTTTGATAGAACTCGAGAAGATGTTCTTGGACATCATCCATCACTATCCCACTCTCCGGGAGCAATTTCTTTGAGATCAATTCATCATAGTATCGTTCCTGGTATTGCATTATCAGGAACCGATTGTCATCAAAGGCTTGCTCTTCTTCTGCAGGATTTTCACTTGGTGATCCTTTAGATTTCGGATTCATTGCGAAGAATTCCTTCGCAATTGCGAAGAAGGAAGAAATCACAGACATGGGAATTGTGAGAGAAACTTCGCAAATGTGAAGTCCTTCAGAGTTGCCAGTGCTCGCAATTGCGAAGAATGCTTTGCAAATGTGAAGTCAACTAGAAAAGTTTAACTTTGCAAGTGCGAAGAAAACCTCGCAAATGCGAGCCTTCGTCCCCAGGCAGCATTTCTCTCAGAGAACAGCTACTCTGCCCAAATAATTTTCAATCCAAGCCTTATTTTGCAAACCCAATCATTAATCAAGCGTACATCATGCATTAAACTTCATAAAAGACCATGAATCAAGAAATCTCAATGGTTTTGGCAACAAATTTCATTCAAGCCTCACATCGAACACATTAAAGGCAGAAACATTTTTCTTATATTTGACAAGAGTTTGGGTACTCAAACTTCCCCACATTTTGCAATCAACAAATTCACTCACTCTCAACCAAACCTCACCCAGAAATCACAAAGAGTTTCAAACCAATTTTCGACAATTTGGGCAAAGGGTGGCAGCCATTTGAAACCCTAGGGTTCCATAATACCAAGCAATATGGACAAGAGAGTGAAGATGAAGAAGAAGGTAGTATAGAGAATAAGCTTTCATACCTAATCCTTTGCGATTAGAAGTGAAGATATGGTGCCCTTACTGTGATGAGAGAGAGGAGACGAAGAGTTTGAGAGTTTTTAGAATGTTTGTTCGATTTTAGTTCAAAGTGGCAAGGTTAGGCTTTTACCCCTGCAGAAGTCCTAATTGCGACTTTTTCTTCCCATTCGCGAAGTCCAAATTTTGCCTTCAGGTTTACAAATGCAAACTTCTGTTCGTAAATGCGAAATCTACAATGTATTATCCTGACAGCTACTGGTTTTTGCCAAACGGGCCATCCTGACCTGCTCAAATCAACATAAAAATTCTCAAACTTGGTAGATTAGCTACAAATAATATTCTAAGATATTCTAAAAAAATAAAATTATAAAAATGATGAAAAATTTTGTAAAACCGACGGGTAGCCTCCCACTAAGCGCCGCATTTAACGTTGTGGGACTACACAAATAAAATTACCACTTTTCTCGCCACTTGGATGATATGAACTGGGCACCTATTTTGGAATCAAGCTTGTGACCACGAGCGATGGGGGTGCTAAGTGGATAATTGATCCAATGCTTAAAATCTTTATTTTGCACTTCTTGGCTCTCAAGTGAGGAATGTCGTTTTGTTTTCTTGCTTCCTCAAAATGTAAAATGAATGGCAGGAGCTTTTCTTCCTCGCAATCCTTCATTGATCCGTATAGCTCGACTTTCGTGTCACCACACCATTCCAACATTGCAAATTGCTTGGAATGTGACTTCAAACCTTCACTTTGCATTTGTTCGATTTTGACATGTTCTTTTTCCCTCGGGTTAGAGTCAACATCAACCACATTTTCATTTACACCGGTTGACTCCGATTTCATATTTTTCTAAGCATCACAAACACTTATTGAGTCGGTTGGCGGATGTTTAATTTTTGATTCCTCAAAGAAAATATCACTCTGTTCCTCGGAATTGGACTCTTCTTGGCTTTCCTCCACACACTCAAGTCCTTGGGCATAGTGAGCCTCAACCAAAGTTTGCATTTGATTTTCCAAAGTGCGGATATGTTCATCATTGTAATTCATGCCTTGTTTCAAGTCCTCGAGTGCAAAGTTGTGCTTCTCGTCATTTTCAAGAATGGCCTCCAACATGAGCATTATTTTCTCATTTTTAGCATTTGGGAGTTCCTTTTGGTTTTGATCACATGCCAAGAAAGATTTTTCACTTTCAATCTCCAAGGAAGGATTTTGGTTTTCATTCACTTCCAAAGCTCTTTGAACCCTTGAGGCTTCGATCACTTCATCCATTTATGAGTGCAATCGTTGAAGTGCTAAATCACTTTGGAGACTAGTCTCCAAAAGATGTTCCAAGTCATTTTGCTCCTTGTTTCCTTCTTGAAGTAGACACTCCAACATGAGTTTGAACTCTCCGTTTTGGCCATGCTCACTTTCTTCCATTTCCATAGCCCTATAGTTCTCATCACAACAAGCAAACTCATCATAGTGGGGCTTGGGGAAGGGGAAGTCAAGTATGCACAATAATCCCAATGACCATTTTGGCAACCACACTTATCACACATACTCCAACCATGCGGATAAGATTGTGCGCACAATCCACCCGCGGGAGAATTTAAACAATTTTGCCACGAGTGTGGTCCTGCTCAATAAGGACACGGGTCATCAAAGTATGAACAACTACCATCCAACAAATATTCATTATATGATGCCCTTTTCAAGAATAAGAAAATATAAACAAGAAACACACTATAAAAGTAGACCCAAGGTAAGAAATATAACTACACAAATATTCAGAAGTTTGGACCAAAGCACTTTCGCTTACTTCTCCAACAACCTAAATTACGTTAAATTGTTCCCCGACAATAGTGCCAATTTTGGTGACATCCAATTCCACCGCTAAATGCAATAGACACGATCGCAGAAATATAATTTACCCAACTATGATTCGGGGTTGAATCTCACAGAGAATAATATGTAGGCGATTAGGAATGTAAGAAAATTATCGCTAGTCGCGGAGTGCCAAACACTAAGAATTTTGGTTGAAATTATTTTTATATCTAAAATGCAAAAATATAAACAAACCTATAAAACAAGTAAAATGATCAATGGCAACAAGTATGAAACCATCGGGAATTACACTCAAGTAACGATCCACTGTATCTCACGATTTTACAAATATGAGCGAGTTTATGTTAATTAGCCACGAATAATAATTCTTAATTAGCTTCTTCCATAGACTAACAAGACTTCCTAATTGAATTATCCCTAATCACATTTAGAAGATTAAGCACACCCGGGAGGCTACAAGTAGTTCAATCCTATCCCTAGGTAGATTCTATAAAATGAGGGTTAACGCCTCAAGTTCTTGTTAATTAATCTTTCCCAACCCCAAACTATTTTTCCCAAAATTAATTTGGAGATAATGGGCGAGTCCTAGGGTTAGCTAATCCCTTTGGAAACATTAAAGAACAATAATAATTAAATAAACAATAGCTCACTTCATAAATATAGAAAAATCATTCAATACATAAGCACAACAAGGTATAAAATCCAAACTTTAATTTTAAATATTCCCTTAAACAAGATTTAAGTGTCGGATAAAATACTACACTTAGATAAACAATACAAATCAAGGAAATGAAGAAATACACATAAATGAGTAAGAAAATCTTAACCACAACCTTCAATCTTCAATACCCAAGTGTGTTTGTGCAAACCCTAGCTCAAGAACTTGTTCTTTCTAGTCTATACAAACTGAAAGTAAGCCAAAGATCCTTTACAAATGAGCCTAGTCGGGTATTAAATGATTTGGGGATCAAAAATATGAAATTCCACATTTGTCCGTGCCTGAAGCACGCACTTCGCATTTGCGAACAAAGGTTCGCAATTCCCAGCTTTCCTTATGATGCCTGGGTTCGCATTTCCCAGGATTACTTCGCATTTGCGAAGACCTTCTATTTCCTGCTGAGTTCTCATTTGCCAAACTTTCTTCGCATTTTGAAGACTGTCATATTCATGCTATGTTCGCAAATGCGATCATTTCTTTGCATTTGCGAAGGCTTCCATTTTGTGCTTGACTTCGCATTTCCCTGGCATTCCTCGCATTTGGGAGCTCAGAAGGCACTGCGCAGATTTTCTTTTATTTTGGCTTCTTTTTGATTCATTTTTACTTTGTTTCTTTGACATCACTTCTAAATCACATACACCATATAAAGTAGAAGTATTTGACATTAAATACATGATTTTATAACTTTAAACATAGAAAAAGAATAGGTTTAAAGTCATGATAAGTCAATAAAATACCAACTTATCAGGGATAGAACTCCTAGAAGAAGAACCAGAAGAGTCGCCTCGAGTAGATTCTAACCCTGTACAAAGCCTGTCTTCTCTGCCTCGTCTATGTCTAACAGGGGCATTTGGGAATTTATCTAAAATTGGATCTCTTTTAGGGTTAGGGTTTTGAGTTGCCATTGTTGAGCAAGGTTGAATCGAAAGAGAGCAAAAGTAAGGAAGAAAGTGTTTGCTAAACATTTATGAAGAAGAAGACAAAGGAAGAAAATGTTAAGTATGTATATGATGACAACCGTCAAACTTCGAAGTGTAATAATAGAAAACCTATAATAAAGGTAACTATCACTTCGTGAATAGTGGGAGTGAAGAAGCATTGAAAAGGGTGCAAAATAGCAGAATCAATCAAAAAGTTGCACATGGACAGAATATTATATGGAAAAGACAACTGAGACGTCAATATTGTCATACTCATTGATTATGGAAAAAATTCTTTTTTTATGAAGATACACTCCCAATTATTTAATTGATAAATAAATGGAAAGTGGGGGGGAGGGGACTATCTGTATTGGGAAAAAAGCTAAATTTATATTGAAGATGGTGTGGCATGACACGTGGACTGATCAAATGGTCAAAGCGTAACAATTGAGAAAAAGGCACGAGAGTTGACAGATATAAGAAGAGAAAGAAACATGCATGAGAAGCAGTTTTGATACGAGTCTCGTACCAATTCAAGTCATTTAAAGCCAATAGATCGAAAGACATTGAAGATATGGATCTGAAGACAAAAAGAAGTCCAAATTCAGTATTAAATACCTAATATGTTAGAAAATTGGTATTTAATAGGAATGATTGTGTAACAGCTTATTTAATGTCATTTATTACTCATAATTGTCTCATTAAAACTGATGTTTCATTCCTTTACCTAGAATCAACTATAAAAGGAAGAAATTTCATCATTTGTGGGACACAAAATATTATCAACAATATACTGAAATACAAAATTGTTTATTTCTTTATTCTTATTCTCAAAACGTTTATTATTCTTTGGTCTCTTGATTATCAGTAACCCGATTTTTCATCGTAGATTCAAGATTTGACCAAAATATCATTTTTTTTGTTAAACACCATGTATTTAATATATGAAATGTATCGTTAGTACAATTAAATTTTTAGGTTTATTGTAAGAATGCAATTATAGCCTTTTAATTGTTATAAATGTACAAAAAAATTAAGCAAATTCTCATTATGTGGGGTGTTTTTTTTTTTTTGGGGGGGGGGGGGGGGTAGGAGATGAAGTTAGACAGTCTTCCATTCCATTTTGTTTGTCATTAGTGTCCCATATTCTCTCATTCAATGAATAAGAAATCAATAATATTGGTCGTAATCTCAAGTTTGAACATTAAAAAATAAAAAAACAGGGACACCAATAAATAATATATTCTTTCAACTTCTTGATTTTCTTATCATGTGTTCATTACTCATTACTATTAATCTAACGACTTGCCAGAAGATAACCAGGCTTTTAAAGATTGCTATTTTATCTTCTTTCCCAACCTGTTTATTTCTTATTGCTGTTAGCAATTTCATCTTTTACTTAATTATTTATAACTATCATACAGTTCATAAAAGAACATTATCACCAATTTTACAAAATTCACCATCATTATAAAGTTCATAAAATAAAAGATCTCAACGTTAATGAAAAGGAAATTGAAACCATGTGTCATATATTTATTAAATAAACATGTAGAAATTTTTTGATCACATTCTTTTAAATTATAAAATTTGTATTTCTAATTTGCCATTTATGGGAAAATTATTAACATTCTTTTTATTATTTTAACTCGTCATTTGTTGTTGGGAAGGTTTTTTTACCTTCTTAAATATCTTCATGGCAGGCTATTTCTAGACCTCGAAATTCTTTTGCTCCAAAAACTCACCCTTCCTGCGATAAAAAGTACCGATAATTTCAGATGTTATGACATTATATTTTTAATAAAATAAAAAATATTTCCCCTTAAAAAGAAAAAGATATCTCAATATTCTCTTTACATATAGTAGAAAAAACTAATAAGAAGTACAACAACAATATGTGAATGATAAAACTAAAACGTTATGCGCAAAAATAATAAAACATGTTCAAACTTCAATTTATATTGTTTTGGACTTGTACTTCTGGAATAATCCGATCGGTCGTTTCTTGTGTTATCGCTCCGTTTTCCCTATTTTTGTATCCTTACTCTTTGTTTATCCGTGTTATGTGGTATTGGATTAGTCGGTTCTAATCGAGAATGATTTTGGTAAGGTTTGAGGCACTTTATCTCTTTTGAGTAAGCTTAAGTTGGAAAAATTAACAGGATATTAACTTATGTGAAAAAGGGCTCGGATTTGAATTTCAATGGTTCTTATAGCTTCAGGAGATGATTTGGGACTCATGAGTGTGATCGAAACGTATTTTGGAGGTCCGTAGTAGATTTCGGTTTGAATTGGCAAAAATGATATTTTGGTGTTTCCCGGTTGTTATGTGAGATTTTGATATAAGGGTCGGAATGAAATTCCGGGAGATGTAGTAGGTCTGTTGCGTCATTTGGGATTTGTGTGCAAAATTTCAGGTCATTCAGACGTGGTATGTTAGAATTTTTTATCAAAAGCGTAATTCCAAAGATTTTGAAACCTTAGGCTTGAATCCAATGTGATTTGGTTGGTTCGATATTGTTTGAGGTATTTTGAAGATTTGTATAAGTTTGGAGATTGGCATATAACTAGTTCGTGCTTTTGATTGAGGTCCCGGAGGTCTCGGGGTGATTTTGGATGGTTGACGGGAGATTTTGAAGTTAAGTTTTACAGCTGAAGTTTTATGGTTGCTGTTATAACCACTACGATCGAGAGACCATAGGTGCGATTCCCGTAGATGCGGAAGCAAGCCTCAAAAGCAATCAGGGGCTAGAGTACCAGAAGTCGTAGGTGCGGAATCTTGGGCACACATGCGTGACCACATATGCAATTTCAGGGATTTAAGTGAAAATCGCAGAAGCGGTAGATTGACCGAAGAAGCGGTAGTGCAAAAGCGGAGAAAAGGACTGCATGTGCGAAATACCTTGGTCAGAAAATATATAAGGTTTTCTTTGCGAGTTTTTGCTATGTTCTCCATTTTTTGAAGAGGGGAAGTGAGCTAGTGCAGTGTATTTCAATGGAAAATCGAATAATACCAGTTGGGTAAGCTACCTAAGCTTCATTACTTGATATATGACAATTTTTTATTGTTTAATCATTGTATTAGACTATTAGTGAAAATTACGGAAGAATGATGGATTAGGGCTTGATATTGGAGAGCTTTGAATGGGGATTTGAGGGGCCATTTGATGCCCGATTTCAATGCTTTTGGTATGAATAGACTCATGGAAGGGTAAAGATTCTATTTATGTAACTTTTATGGAATTTCGTGACGTGGGCTGAGGGTTGGGTTTGGATCAATTTCAAATTTTTTGATATTATTTGATTATTATCGCTTGGGCTTCGTTCCCATAGCATATTCTAATGTTATGATTCTGATTTTGGGTTGATTCGGCGTGAGTTGAGGCCGAGGCGAGAGGCAAAGGCGTCACGAAGTAGTATTTCATCCGATTTGAGGTAAATAACCATTGTAAATCTGGAACTGAGGGTATGAAACCCTGGTTTGTATTGTTTTGATAAATGAGGTGACACACATGCTAGATGACGAGCGTGTGGGCGTGCACCGGTAGGGATTGTGACTTGATCTGTCCCTTAAAGACTATTAAGCTGCATATTTGATTTGAAATCTTATGCTATCACGTATTTTAGAGATTGATACTATATTATGCGTAGTATGTCATGTTTGGGGCCTTGTGCAGACTTGTTGAGACCATGAGTTGCATTTTTACTGCTTTCCTCACTCTATTTATTTGGAAGTATATCCTCAGTCATGTTTATTTAAATTGGTTTTCATCACTCTACTTCTTAAAACGTGAAAAACTATTTGATATGAGTTTTCATAATTTCCACTGTTATGCTCGAGTGCCTGTAAGGTTAATGACTAAGAGGTTGAGGACCTAATAGAGAAGTTATAGATATAAATATATATATTGGATTAGGCTACGCGTCGCAGAGATATGAAGCTTGGGCTGTAGGATCCCCTCCGGAGTCTGTACACCCACAGTGAGTGTTATCAACTATAAATTATGAATCGGGCTGCACGCTATAGTGGCTATTATAATTATTACTATTATGAGATATTATTGAGCTCGAGTGCTGCGAGTGAGTACGGTGTGACGAGAGCTGAGTTACGAGTAACTGAGAGGCTATGTTTATAAGTGATACCTTGTCCGAGGGGCCTATTTATGACACTTTTGTTGATTTTCACTCTTGTTTTATAACGAGCATCTGGTGAAAACTGCTAAGTAAATAATTTCAAAGTATTTCAATCATAACTGAAGTTTTTACGAAGTAACTAGCTTTTAAACTGTTGAGTTTGATTTGATACTTTGTTGTATACTCTTATATATCATTTTAACTGCTCGTCACTGCACTCAGACCTTATTTAAGTTAGTTACTTACTGAGTTGACGTACTCACATTAGTCCATGTACCTTGTGTGCAGATCTAGGTGCTCGAGCGACAGAGTGAGGGTCCTTAATATTATTGGATCTTACCGGAGACTTCAAGGTAGCTGCACGGCATCCGCAACCCTACTTTCCTCCTTCCTATCTTTCTTTTCTAAATTTTAGGGCTCATTATGTGTTAGTCAGTTGGACTGGTTATATTTAGAGGCTCTAGACTTGTGACTCCGAATTGTTGGGTTGTGCTAGTATATTTTTGTATTGTTTTTCGCACATTTCACTTGATTTATATATTTCTTATGAGAATTCGAGACTTAATCAGTTTTAGAAAACAGTTTTATAAAAGAATTTACTGTGGTTACTTATTGGGTTGGCTTGCCTAGTACTGTGATAGGCACCACGACTGGTTATTTGGGGGTTGTGACAAGTTGGTATCAGAGCCTAGGTTACATAGTTTTCACGAGTCATGAGCCGGTTTAGTAGAGTCTTACGGATCGGTATGGAGACGTCTGTATTTATCCTCGGAAGGCTGCAGAAACTTTAGGAAAACTATTCATTCTTGAATTCCTCTCGTGTGAATTTGTTGATTCTAGTACTAAACTTTTGTTATTTTATTCTCTCACAGATGGTGAGGACACGCGCTACAAGTCAGGACGGACAACCACCAGTTGGGGACACTAAACGCTGAGGACATGATCGAGGCCATGGTAGATGTAGGGGTGTAACCCCCACTGTAGCTAGGGAAGCACCTGCAGATCCACCAGCGGCCCCAGTTCATGATTCTGTCACAGTCGTGAACACTCCAGCAGTACTAGCTTAGGCACCGGCTGCACCTATTGTGATTTCAGGCCTTCAAGAGGCTTTAGCTCCGATTCTATCAGTATGCACTAGGTTGGCTCAGGTTGTCTCTATAACTACAGCCGCAACTACTTCTTAGGCTGGGCGGGGGGGGGGGGGTACTCAGGCTCCCGTTGCTCGCACACTTAAGCAGGTTGTGCAGGGACTTCAGATACCGGGGCACCTCCAGCGTAGCACCCGTTCAGGAGTATGTGGTATCGGTTATTCCTGACAATAAGCAGTGTCAATTGGAGAGGTTTGGTAGACTTCAGCCTCCGACTTTCAATGGTACCGAGGGCGAGGATGCCTAGGGTTTGTTGGACAAGTGTTAGAGGATTCTTCGTTGTTGATACTCAATTTGTTTTGGATTTTTAAATATGTAAAATACCTTCAAAATAGCCTATATATGCTTATATAAGTATATTCCATTATTTTCCCTTATTTTTTCAAAGATTTTTAAATCAATTTGCGACCCTATTTTATCAAGAAAACCTCAATAATAGTCCCCAAAAATATTATTTTTGGTGATTCATTTATTGGATTCTTATGTTTACACTAAATTATAGCTAAGATATGTTTTTTTACATATTTTTACAAATTTATTTGGTATTTCTAAGTATAAAATTGCATAATTACAATATTAGCCATCTTTTAGGTTTAAATTTGTCTCATTTTTATAAAAGGGGATCTTATATATTTAAATTGATATGTATATATTATAAATCATATTAGTGCTTTCAATTTATTTTCAGAAATTTATTTACTATTTTTTATAAATTAAATGAGAAAAAGGGATATTTAACTTATAGCCAGATTTGGCTTTCTAATCTAGCTTAAATTAGACCAGACCCCAACCCAAATTAAACCAGCCCAAATACCCAAGCTCAATCCCTGAATCTACTCAAACCAACAGGATTAAGTCTTTGCCATTGAAAAATTTTGATCAACGGCCCAGATTTGCTCTTACCAAACTAAACCAAACGACCCCCTTAAACCCCTCTCATTCCTCAATAAACCGGCTCTCATCTCTCTATATTTTATCTCTGGTTCTCTCTAGAACCTTCCCCCCTCCTCTTTTATGAGCTTCACTCACCTTCTCAGCTATTTTCTTGCCTGAATACATGGTGGTTTCACCACCCATCAGCCTTCTATGGCTCATCCACGCTTGGTTATTCAAGTCTCATGACCTGACCACGAAGAAGCTGGGTCCAGACCTTGCTTGATTCAATTTCCATAGCCATCTCCGGTCTTGCTCCGGCAAGTCATGTCTGTTCGAGCCTTGCCTCCACTCCCCCTACTTAGATCAACGACTATCCAAGCCTTTTTAATTGTTTGGGTTCCTCTGAAATCCTAGCTTTTGATGTTCTTCTGATTTCTTTAGATCTGTTGAACTTTTAAATGATTTCTTGTGATTTCTTTCGAAATTACGCTTTTAAAACCTTCATTTTTCCGATCTAGGGTTTTGGAGTTACTTAGATGTTCTCTGATTTTTTCTCTTATGTGTTTCTTCTACTATGTTTCTTATCAAGTTTGTTCGACTGTGTTCTTTGTGTGTTTCTCGTACTGGGTTTCTTATTAAGTTTCTTCTACTATGATTTTTTTATATATTTCTCCTACCGTGCTCTTATTAATTTCTTCTACTAGGTTTCTTATTAGTTTCTTCTACTATATGTCTGTGAGTTATCTACTTTGTTTTGCATGTTGTTCTTTTAATATGCTTCTCATGAGTTCCTGCTATTGAAAAAGCATGTTAATGGTCTCAGTTCCTTTCTGAAACCTCTGAACCTGTCTCGATTAGTATCCTTTTCCTCGATTACTTGTCATCTTATCTCTGCACTCTATTGATGGTAAAAACCCTAGAATTTGGGGGTTCATCCGAGTTTTGAGACCAGTGGTTATGTGATTTGCTTGAACTTGTTTGATTCCATAAGCCCTAACTCTTTTGGACCTATTTCGAGTTTCTGAATTTGTTTCATCTATTACTCAACCGAGTCTTGAAATCTTTGTTTCAACCTTTGTTTCTTTAAGCAATTCTGATTCTCTACTAAACTCTTCTAAGGTCCTTATATTGGACCTTTGTATGCTATTTGATACTATATCTTCTACATTGCTGACCTATGTGATTACCATGACCCTACCGTCTACTACCTACTGATTTTGCAATGGCATGATGTTTTTCTTTGCCCTAAATTCAGCGTAGCATATTTGTGTGCTCTTTATATGTGCTGAACATCCCTCTAAAAATGTCTTTCAATTTTGATTGATTTCAGACTTCCTTTTCATAAGGTTGATTGATTTATTTCTTTGTTTACTGACTTCCTTCTTACTCGATTTAAGTCAAAAACCTTCCTTAGTTTTTTTGACTTAGTTCATTCATGGACCAGTGATTACAAAATCTCTGACACCTTGATTTACCGTGTACTAATTGATTCTTACCTTATTTTGTTTTGATTGTGTATTTCAAACTCTTCCTCTAAATAAACTCTTATGTATTTACCTATAATTGCCTACTTCGCACAAGATGCTTGTTTGATCTCTTTATTTAAATAATTTTCTTGTTCATTACTCGGAAGTCCGAATTTCTTAATTAAAGGAAGTCTTGTATTAATTTATTTTAAGTGATACCCAATTGCTTAATTGTTTTCTTACCTTTTTTCTGCATGTTTTTCACATTATAAATACATGACTCTTTCATTAACAAAAACATCCATCATTCGTAGTCTTTCTAGACTTACACTTACACTCAAAAGTATTCTCTCTTATTGCTTGTACCGTGGCGTGTTCACAATGCTTGTTGCATGTTTTCTCTCTATTTGCATCGTTGAAACTGGTATGTCCTGATTTAAGCTTTTTAGCACCACAACAGTGTCTTTATTTACTGCTTTTGTATCCCTATCTAATTACTGCTTCTGTGTGGTTCCACACTGCTGATTTCTTTCTGCCTTCTATTATGAATCCCAAATCCCTGCTCCTCTATATGTTTACGCTATGGTTTGAGGCATGGTAATCCCGCAAGTTATTGTCCATGAACCAAACTCGATCCCTTGGGACCCTAGCCTCTAAATAGTGTGTTTTGGAAGGTTTGAGAGTATGCTAGCATCCTCCATTTCTAGGCATGTTTGAAACCTGTCCTAGCCTAAGTAATAGGCTCTTCACAACCTCACTACTCCCCTGAACCCCCATATGTGTGTTTATTAGTAGTTGTTTCCCTCTCATTTTCCCCTTTAGCATCATATTCTGCACTTGCACACTTTCTTAGTCTTTAAGATCTACCCCCCTCTTGTGAGCCTTGCCTTGGGGCCCTTTGAGTTTCCTCTGAACTTGGACACTTGAGGGATGGCCCTTCCACACTGCTCTTGTCCTAATATGATACTACATTTGGGTGTGAGCATTGCCTGAAGTCCCGTTGAGGCTCTTAGGGAACTTTGACCAACTCAAATGGGAGGAAGGCTTTGGATCATGATCTCATGGAGTAGGTTTACCTCCTATTTAATACATGAAGTCTAAATCAGGCTCTCCTTCGGTTGTACTTTTATATTTTCTGATGTATTTTTACTTTATTTTGGGCTATAATAATTTGTAATAAACTCTCTGGGATGGTTAGAGTGGGGGGAGGGGGGAGGGGTAACTATGTATGCATAAAGGGTAAAAATCATGCCTATAGGTTCTTCTGAATTCTGCATATGTATATAGAAATTATTCCTATAGGTCCTTCTGAATCCTGTGTATCCATTATTTATATAGCAATCATGCCTATAGGATTGTTTAAGTTTGCAAGTTCAATTGCACCTAGATATCATGTCCATAGGCCTTAAGCAAATTTCTGCACCTAGATATCACGTGCATATTACTTAAACAAATTTATGCACCTAGATATCATGTCCGTAGGTCTTAAACAAATTTAGCATCTAGATATCAAGTTCATAGGTTTAAAACATGCCTTCTGCATTTTTATACAATGTCTACAAGGTTCAAAATAAACTACGCGTATAAAGCATATCTATAGGAACTTCTAATAAAATTTGAATCGTTTCATTTGTATAGAGATAAAACCGGTAATAACGGGTACCATCAGTTGGAGAACTTATAACTTTCTTTAAAACTTGCCTTCCTTTAATAATCTGACTACCCCTTTTAACCAGTACGTATTTAGTTTATTTTAGACCTTGTTATTTTATTACTTTCTGAATTCAGTAGATACCATGCCTATAGGATCCTTGGCCAACACATAGGCAATCCTTAGGGTAAAATTATAAACTGAATCTGTTTTATTAAGTATGACCAATAAGCAGGTCTGATTCTGGCTTCTTATCTGAATTATGTAATAAATCAGTCTACCTCAACCTTTAAGTTCTTTCATGCTTAGTACTTAATCAGACCCTAAACAGTGTGTTTAAGTTATGTTGATTATGTGTTTATTTGTTTAAATGGGATATATCTGAGCCTTTGCTTGTTATGTGCTTTCCCCTAACTTACTATACATGTTTTGTATGTCGCCTTAGAATTTTTGCCCTTGAAACTATAAATACTCCTAATATTTCCCCCCTTTAGGATTAGTAGTCCTATATGCCTCCGGGACTGATAGAATTGGGGCAGGTAATAGCATGAAATAAGTAAATGAGACCATTCCGGGCTTTAGTACCTTAACGGGGTAGGAAGGGTAGATATGGATAGGATGACCACGCGATAATGTCATGTGTAGACCCTCATTAAGGAGTGATTACTAGGAATTGTGCAGGGTGATCCATGTTATTAATTAACCTAGGACCCCTTCCCTTTATTTCTTTGTTTCTTCTAAAATTTCAAACTCTTTCTTCTATAGCTTTAAGCAATTGGGAAGCAGTGCTTAGCGTCATGCAAGAATAAGAGACAATGCTTAGTATCACACAAGAAAAAGAGATAGAGCTTAGTTTGATGCAATGGAAGGAAATGCTTAGCCTTATGTAGTGGAGGAGGCAGAGCTTAGCCTTATGAAAGAAGAGGAGACAATGCTTAGTCTCATGCAGGGGGAAGAAAATGTTTAGCCTTATGCAAATAAGGAGGCATAGCTTAACCTCATGCAAGATTCGTGACAGTGCTTAGTCTCACGCAAGTGGAAGACAATGCTTAGACTTATGCAAATGAGAAGGCAGAGAGTTAGTTTGATGCAAGATTTGAGACAGTGCTTAGTCTCATGCAAGTGGAAGTCACTGCTTAGCCTTATGCAAATGAGGAGGCAGGGCTTAGCCTCATCCAAGCTTTGAGACAGTGCTTAGTCTTATCAAAGTGGAAGATAATGCTTAGCCTTATGCAAATGAGGAGGCATGGTTTAGCCTTATTCAAGATTTGAGACATTGCTTAGTATCATGCAATGGACAAATAGCAAGTGGAAGCATAATATTTCTTAGTTGGAGATATATTTGCATTTAGTAGCCTTGTCGTTATGAAGATAGTGATATTGGTATGTGTACACTTGTGAATGCTCCAGTCATGTTCATTGTGCCTGCATTCAAAGAAAAATCATGAGTTTTGCAGGGAAGGTTGGTTCATGCTTTTGCCTGGTTGCTTTAATTTGCTTTGCTCTGGAGATCCTATTCAAGTTACCTTGGGTAACATCCTACTGACATAGAAATAAAGTTTTCGTAAAGTATGCGTGCATTTGATAAACATAGTTATGTTAAAACATAGTAGTTTATGATATTGAGTAAAGTAAATGAACTAATGACTGCGACACTTTAAAGACATTGCGACTTCTTTGTATTAAAATTTTAAGGGTCGTCCTCAAAATTCTACCCGAGTTTCTGGTTGTGGGGAAAATGAAAATATTATTTAGATGTAACCGTGTCACGCCCAAAAATCCGAGGAGCACAACCGGCGCTCAACCGAGTAAACCCGACTGAGCAAGCCTACGATGTTTCATTCTACCCAAACTAGTTCGTAAATAAAGATGGGATATTATCCCATTGAATAAAATGCTAAAAATTCTGTCGTTAGAATCCTTCATTTCATTCACGCTAATTACTTCACTTCGTTTTCAAAAATATTACAAGTTTAATGAAAAACATGCTTATCAAGTAACAACACTTCTAGCCTGGACTCCCATCATCAACAACCACCCACAATATTCTACGGAGCCTTTAAATATAAGATTAGAGCAATAGAGAAATACCGGCAACAAGGCTCCAGCCATACCTCAAAATGTAATGAGAAAATGAAAAAAGATATACAAAATTACCCAGAAGTGGAGTGGGGCTCACCAATACAGCTGACGGAAATTAGAGGAGGTGCTACTGCCGGTGGACTTAAGTATATGCTATAAAATCACCTACAATCATAACACGAATGTAGCACCCCCGTTAAAAGGGACGTTAGCACTAGTATGTAAGGCTAAAAGTCCTATTTCATAATAGAATAACTGTACAAGCATAATCCACACGCAGTAAGTCAAGATCAACAATTTTATAACACCCAATTTTGAAACATGTCAGTCCTCTAGTTTATGAAAATAATATATATATATATATATATATATATTGGTTGGGAGATCTCCAGCACCGATATAAGTGTTACCACTGTCTTTGTTAGTACATAGTACGATCACGACCCGATCGGCTAGGTCGTCCCTTTAGAGATATGTACAATCACAAATTTCCAATTTTTTAATTCCCAGGTCTTAAATCTCCAGATTTTTGATTTCCAGCACAATACCACCATGTGTGCGGTATGGCGTCCGATTACGACCCGATCGTCTAAGCTGCCTCCCCACATATGCCATGTGGATAGGCGTTACAAATTTATAATGTTACCAAGATCATCCCAGTTAAGGGGAATAAGCACGATCCACCCCTACACCGGCACATGTAGTTTCAGGAGTGAGTTTTTTTTACCCACCCTTCCTCGGAGTTGCTAAAGATACTCCCAAAAACGTATTTGATTCAATTTAGTAGTGCACACAGTTGTAGCATAAATACAAGAATACGAATATAGCATAAATGCAACCATATTTACCTCAATATCCTCCACAATTTATGGATTCCAATTAGCATTTCCAGTCACCAACAACAACAGTATTTCCTTGGCTCATTTGGCCATTCACAAGATTCTTTATTCCTGACACAGTGGCCGTATTCGGTTTTTTACATTTTCATCCCTTTATTTCCAAATATCACCAAACAATATCAACGTACCAAATATTCCGGAAATTATTTATTTTTAATACAACAGAGATAGAGTCATCAAGCATAAAGGACTCTTCCCAAATAGGAATATACTAGCCAACAATTATATTATACATTGATCGTATCTATAAGGAAAATCATTATATAAAACAACCATTTATGGGCATATTTCGGGTACAAGACCTTTAGGCCATTCTACTTTTGGAAGTTAGTTCATAAGATTTGAGACTTATTTCATAATTGTTCAACACTTCCTTATTCGAGTCATTTCCATATGTCATTACATCTCGTCAACAAGTAGACATAACCAATCAAGTCATTTAGTACACACAAGAGCAACTAGGAGCATTAAAAAGAGAAATTCTTCTCAGTCGATTAACATGCCAAACTTCTTTTAAGATGCGACTCAGGACTATACAATTTTGGTAGGTAAACCACATATAAACTTACAAACAATATGGCACTTCCGAGAGAGAGAGTTTCGCCTACATACCTCAAAGATCTTTCCCTTAAATTTTTTTGAATAAACCAACAACATTTAGCACTCACAATCTATAAGAGGAAACCGATTAATAGTTATAAAGATTACCCATGGTGCAACCCTCTTAGAAATTTCATCAAACACCTAACAAATGAAGTAGACTACAAGGTTCTACAATGAAAATTCCTTCTTCTCTTACCCAGTCTCATCAAGAACTACCCAAAATAGTGCATTGATTCCACATACTATAGCTTAATAACACATGCATGGCCTATTTCTAGCCCGACTATATACTTTGAACTCATAACTCTTTACATAAAATTATTTGAAGTAGAACTTACCCGGATAGAAGAAAATCTAAGGTTATCTTTCTTGATTCTTGAAGACTTGAGAAAGATTTGGATGATTAAGAGTTAGGCCCCTTATTTCTCTCTCTATATGCTCTTACTTCTCTCTAAATCAGAAGAAAATACCCAAAAATATGAACCCTAAACAAGTTAAATAAAATGAAGTTCGGGTCTTAAGAACCCATTTTTTGTATTGTCGGGCCGCGTGGGACGACGCATGGTGCACTATGGTAGTGGAAAGTGTTCTCAGAAACAAAATTGGAGGTTCTCTGATAATCTACACAGTCACGCCGCATGGGACAACGCATGGTGCGGCGGAGTAGTGAAAAATTCTTCGCTGCTTTTGGTAATTTGATCATAACTTTGTGTAGGAATGTCGGAATAACTAACGGTTCAAAGCGTTGGAAACTAGACTCGAAGATCTTTAATATGTCAGTCATCACATAAAACCTTGTATATATTTATCTGTGCTCGTTCAAAGTATGGACTAGTGCAAGCTCATTGGGAATTTTACCCTATTGTGAACCTTTCCAATGTTTGTTAGAATTAGGCCTTTCCTTGGACCCCAAATTACTTACCATAAGACTTATACACATATCTACAAAATAAAGTTGATGCACACCATGTTAATAGAACATAAAATATTATAATAAGCCTACGTGGCACCACGAAATCCTACGTTACTTAGTGAAATTTTCCGGGGCCTTACATTCCCCCCCCCCCCCCAGGATCATTCGTCCTCGAATGAGGATTTTGAAAATCAGTAGGTTTTGGAAAAGAACAAAAAAGTGATACGCAAGCTCCCAAATTTTTACTAACTCCCCTATTTTTGGAAAATTTCACGAGAGTACATTCACATGAACAATTTCGACCCCAAAACTTACTTAGCAAGGATAACAAGTAGATATTTCGCATAAGATAACCATCTACTAACTTCACCTTCACTAACTTCCACCAGAATGATACACAATGATATCCACCTACCTTCTTAGACATAGACAGATGAATCCACAAGATATATGGCAAACAACTATGGGGACACTTCATACTCCTAGTGCGGACTAACGTGGAATACACTCATGCAACCTTTATAATCAACTCACATAAAATCTTCAGGGGAAAATTTTGAGAATAGCCTGCTCACCCTCCAGACGCTAATTCTCCAGGAGAACACTCACACTAAACCCTTGATTACCTTCAATAATTACTCAAAGAAGTGTTATCATAAACTGACCATAAAAGTACCTATCAAGTATATATGTGATCATACTGCAAAGTTTCCTATTTGACTTTTCTGAACTTACAATGCCTAATGGATCTAATACAATGAGGAATAACAGATTCAAGATTAGGCATGAGTTACTCAGGAGTCCATTAATGTGCTGAGTAGAGTATTTCATGTGGTTCTATGCTAAGGGACACGAAAATTACAACCAACAATTCTGAAACGGTTAATTACTGTAACGACATCAATTATTACACAAATGAGGCATAGTGGTAAGTAGTACATTGGCAATAGGAATAATTAAGGAGGAATATTCAAATACATGACCCAGTCATTTTCCTAGGGTGAATGGAAAATCCGTTTATCAAGAGTAAGATTACTCTAGCACCTTGAATGCGATTGGGGTTTCAAACTACATGAAGTTGAATTACACTCTTAATAATTACCTGACACACGAAATCTAGGCCCCAAGCCCATGAGGATGAAAAGAAGTTGTACACTTATGAGATCATCTTATTCTTAAACAACTTAACCCGCAATGACAGTTGATCCTAAATGAGAGAACTAATGTTACGACAACTTTGTCTTTCAAATCAATATGCTCATGATATGCGCAAAAAGTTGAAGGCATCTAATCTCACCCTTTCACGAGTAAACCCACATAGCTAAGACAACCAAGTGTTGGGACAAAATCATATATTGGTTAGAGGCATTTCGGTTAACATGATGCTCCGGGGAGAAATACAAATGACACTCTTATCCACCAAAGGAGGTGGAATATCAAGGGTAGCAAAACTCCTCTCTTATGACAATGATATAGTTAATTATTCTAGAGGCTAAGTGAGAAGAAAGCCACGTAACCCATCCAGTCCGACCCATTTAAGACTTCGAAAAAATGTATACACTTTGGTTTGAAATCATGACAATTTAATCTTTAAAGAAAATCATTACCTTTTTTTCAAAAAAAAAAACAAGATACAAGCCCTCGTAGTCCTAGATAATCGTCAACAATGGCAAGAAAGTACTTAAAACCATTAAAGTTAGTATGAAACAAGGCCTTAAAGTGCCCAAATGGATAAGTTCGAATGGATGAGACGTCTTAATGCATTTATCGAGGAGAAGTAAGCTGGGTTATCTAGTCACATGGATAAGCAAAGTAGGTAAATGTTTGTCAGGAGAACATCTACAAAGAATACCAGCAATATTTATTTATCCCAACTAACGGAGTATGTCCCCTTCCTTAATGCTGCAAGACGTTCTCTTTGATGCCATGAAATGTAAATGAATTTTTTACAATGAGAGTTATCATATGAAACAGATAGTAGTGTAGCAAAATTAATGAGCACCATTTGGATCCAACAAGTTTAAACTAAGCCGAAGATATTAGAAGTTCATAGTAAAGGGAAATTTACCTACTTCCAGTGTCCTTTTAGAAAAGGGTACTTGTATAGTATAAAAATGAGGGGAATTTAATCAACTTGTATATTTGGATGACTAGCCAAGACATTGAGATAATATCGCACTGAAGATTATGGGTAAACAACACACAATGCTAGACAAATAAAAAGAAAGTGAAAGAGCCTTATAGAGGTAACCTTTACATTGTATCCACTAGGAAGGGTGGTAATTCAAAGCGACTATGAGAAGGTACATTTTTTGAAAGAAGATCTCCATATGAAGTAACGTGATGTATAACTCTAGAATTCTAAAATCTAATTATATTTAGCAACTCTACTTCATAATGAACCACTACAACATACTTCTACACAACCATCTATTGCAAACCACATTGGGAGAGGCTATAATACTCAACGGAGAGAAAGGTTTTGACCTACGCATGTTTTACTAGGTGTATTTCTCCTTTGTCAACCCAAAATCTAAAGGAAAGAGTTAGACTAATAATAGATCTTTGGACTAGCACCAGTGTAGATAATCTATGATCGAAAAGAGATCATTCAATTTCACTAATTGTGGCATGCTATCAACCCTTGATGAACTTGAAGTGATATGAGAACCGAATGTGGTAGTATAGAATAATTATTGAGGGTTTGCAGATGCTCATACTGCGTTCTCCATGGATTTTAACTTGAGAACTACCAAATTCTAATGAAATACATAAGAGTATGAGAAACAGGCATTGTGATATAATAACCCCCAAAGGTGTTATTAGTCTTGACGGAGAGCCTAGCAAAGTTCCTTACAAGAAAAGAAGTGTTACAATGATCCATAGAAGGATATGTTCTCTCATGGTTATCGAAAAAGTGTGCAGAAACTAGCACAATGAATTCACTAACTAAAGAACACAATGGACACATGTTATGGAGGTCTAAGGGGAAAGCAAACATTTGTTATGAGCTGGACATGCTTATAATATATTATCTCCCAACTGAAATATATGACCATGCCATGAGCAACTACAATACTAGGACAAAGTGAGCTACTTACTGCGGGATGTCCCAAGTGGACACGAAAGTTATTGCAACACATGATCTTCCTATGACGTGGATGTTAGGATCTCAATTTTTCAGAGAGACTTTATGCACCTGCTGACCATTTTTATTGACGTGCACTCAAGTGGGGAGTTAAGGTACGCTCTTATGTTACTAGGAAGTGTGAAGCTTTCATGATGATGTTCGCAGGAGAGTAGATTGACTATTCAAACCATATAAGACAAATACACAACTGAGTAAAAGAGTGACTCGAGAAGGATCACAACGCTGGGTTGCTTTGCATGGAACTTGACACCACATAGGTAAACTTTACGATGGTGCATGTATAGGCACAAGCGAGTAGATTTTTTTGCCCATTTAAATAACAAGATTCTGTAAGAAATTCATTGGATATAGTACCTTGGTGAGAATTTAGGAAAATCAAGTGGGAAATATCAACCCTAGAGTTACAAATCAATTCAAGTGCATAATTATAAAACTTAATTCCACAAGGATGTAAATAAGAGAATTCATATTAGTGTGGATTCACGAATAGTGCGCCTCGTTCAAAGAGTTGATACACGCAATGTTCTGTTATTCAGCACCCTCTTAAGACCATGTTCATGAGGACTCTTCAATATGGACGTACATATACAATGAGTAGAAATTTTCATTTGATTCCCATAATAACGTTAGGTTGATAGAGCAATAGCTTAATCGATACCCCTCGACTCCACATCCCTCACGTACGTAGGTAAGATACTTATATACCACATGATCTGATGGTGCAGAGACATCAATAGGGACAAGGACACTCCCCTCTCAGTGATATGATTTACCAATCCCTCCACAGCTCAATACATTCTCCTAACAAGTCCTTGGGCAATCCACTCAGACTCAATTGTGGGATCGATCCCTCCCTACATGCTTCAGATTCGCGGATTATGGTATCAAGGATTCCAATCTTTAGAAAAAGACTTAGAGAGGAAATCAGCTCCCTAACTTGGTCTCTACCGCACGATTGGAGTACTAAAGAAGGGTGAAATTCCTAAATTTCCGAATAGCCTCCTACTTATCGATGTGGTCGACAACACACCGATAAGAAGGACTCTAGTAGACATGGCTCTGAGACATCCTAGGACACTTTAAAATCTTAGGCTCCGATACCAAGTTTGTCACGCCCCAAAAGCCAAGGAGCGCAACCGGTGCTCAACCGAGTAAACTTGACTAAGCAAGCCTGCTACATTTCGTTCTTCCCAAACTAGTTCATAAATAACGAGAGGATATTATCCCATTTAGTAAAATGCTAAAAAATATGTCGTTAGCATCCTTCATTTCATTCACGCTAATTACTTCACTTAGTTTTCAAAAATATTACAAGTTTAATAAAAAACATGCTTATCAAGTAACAACACATCTAGCTCAGACTCCCTACATCAACCACCTCCCACAATAGTCTACGGAGCCTCTAAATAAAAGATTAGAGCAATAGAGAAATGCAAGAAATAAGGCTCCGACTATACCTAAAAATGTAATAAAGAAATGACAAAAGATATACGATATGACCCCGAAGTGGAGTGGGGCTCACAATACAGCTGACGGAAAGCAGAGGAGGTGCTACTACCGGTGGACTGAAGTATCTGCTATAGAATTATCTACCATCATAACACGAATGTAGCAGCCACGGTAAAAGTGACGTTAGTGCCATCGAATAGGACTAGTATGTAAGGCTAAAAGTCCTATTTCAGCATAGAATAATCGTACAATCAAGAATCCACAAACAGTATGTCAAGATCAACAATATTGTAACACCCAATTTTGAAACATATAACTCCTCTAGTTATGAAAATAATATATATATATATATATATATATGGGAGATCTCTAGCACCGATAAGTTTTACCACCGTGTTTGTTAGCACGAAGTTAGATCACGACCCGATCAGCGAGGTCGTCCCCTTAGAGACATGTAACACAATAAAAAATTTCCACTTTTTGAATTCTTAGGTATTAAATCTCCAGATTTTTTATTTCCAGCACAATACCACCATGTGTGCAGTATGGCGTCTGATCACGGCCCGATCGGCTAAGCTCCCTCCCCATATATGCCATGTGGATTGGCGTTACCAATTTATAATGTTGCCAAAATCATCCCAGTTAAGGGGAATAAGCATGATCCACCCCAACACTGGCACATGTAGTTTCAATAGTGTCTTATGACCGACCCTTCCTCGGTGTTGGTAAAGATACTCCCAGAAACATATTTGATTCAAATTAGTAGTGCACACAGTAGTAGTATAAATACAAGTATACAAATATAGCATAAACGCAACAATACTTACCTCAATATCCTCCACAATTTTATTGATTCCAAATAGCATTTCCAGTCACCACAACAACAGTATTTACATGGCTCATTTGGCCATTCTCACAATTCTTTATTCATGGCACAATGGTCATATTCAGCTTTTTACATTTTCATCCCTTTATTTCCAAAGATCACCAACCAATATCAATGTACCAAATATTCTGGATATTATTTATTTTTGAATTCAACAGAGATAGAGTCATCAAGCATAAAGGACTCTTCCCAAACAGGAATATACCAGCCAACAATTACATTATACAATGATCGTATCTATAAGGAAAATCATTATATAAAATAGCCATTTATGGGCATAGTTCGGGTACAAGACCTTTAGGCCTTTCTACTTTTGGAAGTTAGTTCATAAGAGTTGAGACTTATTTCATAATTGTTTCACACTTCCTTATTCGATTCATTTCCATATGTCATTACATCTCATCCATAAGTAGACATAATCAATCAAGTCATTTAGTACACACAAGAGCAACTAGGAGCATTAAGCAGAGAAATTTTTCTCAGTCTATTAACATGCAAAACTTTTTTTAAGATTCGACTCAGGACTATACAATTTTGGTAGGTAAACCACACATTAACTTACAAACAATATGGAATTCACTTCCGAGAGAGAAAGTTTACCTACACACCTCAAAGAGCTTTCCCTTAAATATTAATTAATATACCAACACATCTAGCAATCTTAATCTATAAGGAAATAACAGAAATCGATTAATAGTTAGAAAGATTACCCATAGTGTAATCCTCTTAGGAATTTCATCAAACACCTAACAAGTGAAGTAAACTACAAGGTTCTACAATGGAAATTACTTCTTCCCTTATCCAATCTCATCAAGAACTATACAAAATATGCATTAATTCCACATACTATAGCTTAGCGACACATGCATGGCCTATTTCTAGCCCAACTATATACTTTGAACTCATAACTCCTTGTATGAAACTTTTAGAAGTAGAACTTACCCGGATGGAAGACAATCTAAGGTTATATTTCTTGATTCTTGAAGGCTTGAGGAAGAATTGGATGAATAAGAGTTATGCCCCATCTTTCTCTCTCTATATTCTCTCACTTTTCTTTAAAATCAAAAGAAAATACCCAAAAATATGAAACCTAAATGAGTTAAATAAAATGGAGTTCGGGTCTTAAAAGACCAATTTTTGTACTGTCGGGCAACATGGGACTGCGCATGGTGCGCCGTGGTAGTGGAGTGTGTTCTCAGAAACAAAATTTGAGGTTCTCTGATAATCTGCACAGTCACGCTACATGGGACGGCGCATGGTGCGGCCTAGTAGTGAAAAATTCTTTGCTACGTTTGGTAATTTGATCATAACTTTGTGTAGGAATGTGAGAATGACAAACAATTTGAAGCGTCGGAAATAGACTGTAAGAGCTTTAATATGATAGGTTGTTCATCAGATAAAACCTTATATATATTTATTTATGCTCGTTCAAATTATGGACTAGTGCAAACTCATTGGGAATTTTGGCCTATTGTGAACCTTTCCAATATTTCTTAGACCTAGGCCTTTCCTTGGACCGCAAATTACTTACCATAAGATTTACACATATCTACAAAAAAAAGTTAGTGCAAACAATGTTAATAGCACATAAAATATTATAATAAGCCTACGTGGCACCACGAAATTTTAGGTTACTTAGCGAAATTTTCTGGGGCCTTACAGACCGAACACACATGGTTGCCTATGTATTCCCTCTTAAACAAGAATCAGGTCAAGCGTAGTTAAGTTACATCTAATTAAGAGATTTAAATATTGTATCTCTTAACTGCATCCGAATTGATAGGCTTTGGCCAAACTTCTCCATCCATTTCATCAAGTATGAGTGCTCCTCCTGTTAGTACCATGTGAACTATGTAGGGCCCTTGCCAATTGGGGGAAAACATTCCTTGGGCTTCATATTGGTGTGGAAGATTCATTTTAACACCTGATGCCCTTATGTGAACTGTCTAGGTTTGACCCTTTTGTTGAAAGCTGTAGACAATCTATTTTGATAGAGTTGACCATGACATACAGCATTCATTCTTTTTCCATCGATAAGAGCCATTTTTTCATAGCGAATCCTTATCCATTCTGCATCACTGAGCTCTACTTCATGTATAATTCTCAAGGAATGAATTTTAACCTCGGTGGGAATGACAGCTTCAATACCATAAACCAGTATGTAGGGAGTTGCTCTAGTCGATGTGTGAACTGTGGTACGATATCCCAGTAAGGCAAACGGTAATTTCTCGTGTCATTGCTTGGGGCTGTCCACCATTTTCTTTAGGGATTATATCTTCTTCTTCTACTTTTTCTGAATCAATATATGTAGCATTTTCTCATTAGATGTTATAGTCATTGGTTTATGAGGATAAGTAATAATTGTGAGGCCCGTGAGAATTTCTCCTCAAAACCCGAATCTTGTAGCGCCAAGTTAGGATACAGTGTTAGAAATTCATAAAATTCTTCGCGGATTGATCATTGCATTAGAAAGTTAAAAAACTATGTTTTCCACAAAAGTACCTTTTTGCGGTCCATTATATGGTCGCATAATAGGAATGCAGACCGCGTAGTCATCGCAGAGTCAGTCAGTGTGTGTGTTAATTTGAGGTCAACTATGCAATCGCATAATCGATATATGGGTCGCATAGTTAGCACATAATCCTCTTGGAATTTTGTAAAGGGCAGTTCTACGGTGTATTATGTGACAACACAATATGTATGCGGACAACATTTCTGTCGCATACCCAAATAGATTGTTATGGTTTTTGAAAGAATTTTTGCGGCCCATTATGTGGGCCGCATGTCAACTTTGCAATTGCATATGCGACCACAAATCTGAGTCAGAGCTCCAATTTTCTAAATTTTAATCCCGAACCCCTGATGTTATATCCTGTGCAATAGCTCATTTTGAGCCTATTTTGCTAGTGCTTTTAGAGTGAGAGGGGGGGTCTATGAGATTGTGTGATTCTTCTACATGGTTAATGTTATGATCGTATAAAGCTATTATTTTATACTTGTGATTTCGTATGTTTAGTATGAAAGTTCTTTCTAACTAGGTGTTGTTTAGGAATACATACTAGTACTATTCAATGGTACTAACGTCCCTTTTTCTGGGGCGCTTCATTTTTAAATGAATGTAGGTGGCTCCACTGCGAATAATGTTGATCGTGCGTAGCAGAGTACCTTCTTGTCAAAGTCTTGGTAAGCCCATTTCTCCTTCAAAGGGTTATATTGGACATCTTTTGTTGTAGGCTTCTAGTTTTGAGATATAGCAGGGGCCTTGTTGCCGGCATTGTCATACTTATCTTTAACATCCTTAGAGGCTCCATAGACATAGGTGTGGGTTATGTACGGGTGTTTGATGGGTCTATGTACTTTGTTGTAATTCTAACTCTCATTTTTATAAAGTATAATTCTGGAATCTTGGAACTTATCTAGGAATTAATGTTGTGATATAAAATGAACTAGTAATGTAGAATTTACTATATTTCCTCGTCTAAATAAATGAATGAAAGCATGGTTTTCTTATTCATATTGAGTTGGGCAGGAAGTGTTTGATAAGGCCTCCTCCTCCTTCAAGTAGATGGGCTTTAGCTGGCTTAAGGAATCTATTTCTGGATGATGAATACACGAACTGCAATGTAATAGTTGAGGGGAGGAGGAAGACCTCACCATTCAGACCATGGAGAAATGAGTTGTTTTCAAGAATTGGATTGTTGCACCATCCCAGGCCCGTCGAGTTACTGGGTAGCCTTACAATTAGCATGATCTTCTTTTAAAATCAATTTTAATCATTTATGATATTTCTAGTATTTTGTTCTAAGACACCTTTGTTTTGAAATAATTGCTCGAGTCATCAAGCCATACTGTTTGATGTTTTCAAGATTTAATTGATGCATTTCTATTTTAGTATTTATTATTATCTTTTACATTTTCCTCTATATCATTACTATTGTCACGCCCCATCCTTGGGAGGTGCGACCGATGCTCAATCAATCAAAAGGTAAACAAGTCAGTGGGGAGTATTAAAGGATGTTTGCGGTATTTGAACACATATTGCAGAATTATAAACACGCGTCCTAATTTGGGGACCTCATTGTGCCTAAGGTAGGCCTAAGCGATATATAACTTTGGTGAAAATCAATGCCGATAAGTACGCATTTTGGTAATACAAAAATGAACCAAATCTTTACTAAACAACAATATTTATAAAGAGTCACTAATGGCATTTGCCTTATTACAAACAAAGGCAAGAACGAGTCTAGGAAGCAAGTAAAACATAATTACTAAACTCTTTGGTCCGAGAGGGACCTTCTCCATGCTTGGCCTACTTAGCTCCAACAATCAGGTTCCCCGGGTCACGTATGTCCAATAGCAGACAACAACAATGGTGGGATATTTTGAACCATGCAGAACGTGGGACTTCGTGCCTCATTTCTACAAAACAAGTAGAGTTAGCCCTTTCCCTCCTCTAGATTTGGTTATTTAAACATTAATGATCAACATATCGACATGTTTTCTCCAAATGATGCCCAGATCATGATTGTGTCCATTGGGATAAGGTTTGTCTTGGTGAGTTATTGCATGGACAACGTTTTAACTTATACTAGGTGTATGGAGTAAAACCGGAGGGGCCGATTTTATGGTCATCATGGTGCTTTATAGGCACACTTCCTAGGGCTCGAGGTAGAGCTCGAGGTACAACCTCGTAGGATTTCTAACTGCCCGACTCTGGGGCAATGTGGATCGATAGCTATGATGGAGAAACGGGAAGTTCCCTAGGTACTTGATTGAGGCTGACAGGCTAGTATGTGCCTATTCCATGGCATTAAATGACTGCATCCTCCACGTGTCTTTGTAATAAATGCACCTTGTACTATGTTAGGGTTCCCTCTGATATATAAAACAGATCCTGGTCATTTAATAGACAAGTTACAGTACAACATTACTCATAATATTCAGTACAAGAACATTCGCTGCCCTCAACTTAAACATATTCTCTTTGTTTCACAACGTACATTTATCACTTATATTTATTGCTTTATACTTATTGTTCTTCATTTATTACCCATTATTGACAGTAAAGACCCTTCATCAAAGCTCTCATAACTGTTAATCCTCCATCGACTGCCCTTAGCTGGACATCTGACTCGACCTCGAGGCCCCATATACACCAGCTCGAGGTCCCGATTTCCAGCCATTCGGTTTGATTATTATACTATCTACAAGCTATTGTCTTATCTTCTAATCTTTCACTTAGCATCTATGGCCTAAGAACTAGCATAAAAATAGATCGCGTAATTTTAGAACCGCAAAATCAATCTAATTGTAATTATCATTTTCAAGGTAAACAGTTTGGCACCCCTAGTGGGGCTAAAAATAATAGTGATTTTTTCTTGTTGGTTAACTACATAACGCATGTTATCTTTCACACTTTTTCTTTTCCAAGATCTCAGATTTCAGGTCAAAATGTCTAACTTAGTAAATGCACATGAAAACAACGGTCATGAGGATCATGGAGAAAATGGTGTAGCTATTACAAGTGTTGGTGTACCTCCACAAAACCTTGAGGATGCACCAGAACCGATCCCATGGATGTGGTCTCATGCAATGACACGCTGAGATAATCTCCCACACTAATAGGAGTATACATAAAGAAAACCAACAGGAAGCCCAAAAAACCCCGGCTCAGAAAGAACAAGGGGTTAGCCTTCACGTCATCTTCGAGATGTTACATGCACAACAGTTGGCGATTTCCAACTGCAAAGCCACTAGAAAACTCCCAGCATGGTAGCACCGGAAACGGCTCCCCAAGCCGAGCATGTACCAAAAATATCAAGCAACAATGGGTCGGAAGCTGATCCCCCCATCATAAAGATGCTCGAGGACCTCACAAAGAGGATAGAGTAAGGCGAGAAGAAGATAGAAGCCAACGAGAAGAAGGTAGAGACCTACGATTCTAGGATCGATCAAACTCCAAGCACACCGCCAATCCTGGAAGGTTTAAATTCGAAGAAGTTCATACAAAAGTCGTTCCCATAGAAAGCAGATCCAAAACCCATTCCAAAGAAGTTCAGAATGCTCGACCTTCGAAAGTACAACGGAACCTCAGACCCCAACGAGCACGTCACTACTTACACTTGTGCAGTGAGGGAAACGACCTAAATGACAACGAGATCAAATTCGTCCTACTAAAGAATTTCGGAGAGACAGTTTCAAAAGGGAAGATGATGTGGGATCACAATCTAGCTCTAAATTCAATAAACTCATTTGCCATGCTGGTAGATTCTTTCATAAAGGCACATGCTAGTGCTATCAAGGTGGCTACAAGGAAATCCGACATCTTCAAAATCAAACAAAGGGAGAACGAGATGTTGCGCGAGTTTTTATCTCTCTTTCAAATGGAACGAATGGAACTACCACTAGTCTCCAATGACTGGGCAGTTCATACCTTCACTCAAGGTTTGGACTAACGAAGCTCGGTAGCTTCGAAGCAGCTGAAGCAAAACGTAGTCGAATATCCTATCATGACTTGGTTGAAAGTCCACAACCGATAGCAATAAAAGATCAGGGTCGAAGACAACCAACTAGGAGTCCGCTCGGGCTCGATATATCCTAGCAAGCTTCCATCAAAGGATCCAAAGCCAAACAAAGAAATATACCAACAATATACTAAATATAGAAGACGCCTTGGGATGCAACATACCCCGCAATGACCAAAGGATGAATCGAGGACAGAATCCTCGGGGACTCGTTAGCTGATCTGAATTTGACATGCATACAAGGCCAAGAGAGGCACCCCTCTTGTCGAAATACAACTTCGATGTCGATATTTCAAACATTGTATTCGCCATCGGTAAAATCAGTGACATCAGATGTCCAAGGCCGTGCAATCAAACCCTTTGCAAAGGAACCATAACTTAGTGTGTGAATAGCACGGCACTCATTAGACAACAAATGCAAGCAAACAAATTAAGCCTATAGACAGTTTTAAAAGTTGAGGTTGTTAGATCCTAATAAGCATGTTCTCTACGTGATTCTGAATTCTAATCATATTGCCAGTTGTGTAAAGTAATTTCTAAGTGACTGCGTAGTTGCTTAATGATTATAATTAGAAGTGGTCAAACCCATATATGTTGATACCCAATTATTCTCATGTATTTTTGTACCCAAAATATTTTCAAAATAGCTTGTGAATGCATATATGAGCATCCACAAAAGGTTTAGTGTTTTTCTATATTTTTAAAAGTATTTTAAAACCAATTTACAACTTATTTTGTAGTAGATAATCCAAAATTTAGTATCAAATCTTGTTATTTTGATAAATAATTTATTTTATTCTCTCATCTACATAAAAATATAATTTATGTAATATTTATAGATTTTTTACATAGCCATTAGGTATTTTAAAACTAAAATTGCATTAAATTGCAATTTTAGCCTATTTCTCAATTTAATAAGTATTTCAGGTATAAAATTGTCCCTAATATTTTTAATTAATTCCAAAACATATTTTTATTATCTCAGTATTTTTATAAAACTATTTGCTATTTTACAAAATTAAATTAGGGGAAATTTGGGCATTTAAATTATAGCCCTTTAACCTTTCTATTTTGGCCATATTTTAAACCCAAAATCAGCTCCCAATTGACCTGACCCAATTTAAACACCCGACCCAAACCCACTAAACTTAACCCACCCACTTCTTCTTCTAATCATGGCCGTTCATCTCACAGATCAACGACCCACATTTTAACATACCAAATTAACCTCCCAAACCCTTAACCCTACAATCACTTTTACAAAACGGCCGTCTTCACTCCCAAATGCTCTCTAAGTTCTCTGAAAACCCTAATCGCCTCCTGCTTATTTCACCGGCGTTAATGGCTGTCCAGGACATCAAACTTCCGTGTTCGTCCACTCATCTCCTCTCCTGGCCTTTGGGTTAGATCGGGATATTATTGCAAAGGTGACTCGACTAGAGGTCCTTCGATGGGTTTTCATAGCCATGTCCGGCCCTTTCTCCGGCAAGCCTTGAAGCCTGAGCCTTTTGCCGACTCCGACGAGTCCTTTCCAAGCTTTTTCTCTCCATTTCGAGACCTTCCTATGAAAACCCTATTGTTCGAGGTTATTTTCCATTTTTTCTCTATGTTTATCGTATGATATTCTCTAAGCTGTAGTTATTTTCTAAAAATTTTTAACTATCTCTCATCCTTTCTTCGCCTATTTGTGTTTTCAAAACTTTTCATCTTTTAAACCTAGGGTTTTCTATGACTTATCTGATTTCGTTGATTTTGTTGTTTATTTTTTGCTATTACGTGTTCTTCTCCATTATTTTAAACGTTTTCTACTACGGCTCTAAACTGTCTTGCTTTACTGTGTATTTCTAGGGTTTTTTGGTTCATTTGTTTATACTTTCTTATGATGTTTTGCTCTTGTTCATCTTCGTCTATGGTGTTCCTTATGTTCTAACTAGTAGTGGAAACCCTAAGCTCTAAGGGGATTTTCCATTTTCTTTCTATGTGTAACCCTGGCCGCCTCTGGTTGTTCTATCTTGTTTAACATATGTTTACACTGCTATTTCTAGTCTTTTTTATGTTCAAAACATATGCATCTTTTATAGTACTTGTTAGATAATACGCTTAACGCTAGAGGGGGGGGGGGTGAATAGCGTTATAATAAAATTTGGCGTAAACTTGTGGAAATTAAAATTTGCAGGAAATAATTAAGTGCATTAAGTAAACAGAATAGGAAAGAACGCACCGATGTATTCTGGTTCACCACAACAAGTGGCTAGTCCAGTCCCCGAGAGACTCTCTCGAGATTTTCCACTAACTTGTCAAGCTTACGGGTGCTCAACAAACCTTTACAACTTAAGGACACAAGCCTTAACACCTTTGCTCGGAGATACAACACTCCAAGACTTCACTGTTAAGCTTACGGGTGCCTAACCAACCTTTACAACTTAAGGACACAAGCCTTAACACCTTTGCTCGGAGATAAAACACTCCAAGACTTCACTGTTAAGCTTACGGGTGCCTAACCAACCTTTACAATCTGAGGACACAAGCCTCAACAATCTTGCTCGGAGATACAACACTCCAAGACTTCGACCAAGGAAACACAAGTTCCTTACAACAAGAGAATCACAATTCTCTTCAAGTGTACAAAACACTAAACACTCAAACAATACACTCCTTTATGAGTAGATATGAGTAAAAGAAGTAAGCTCAAGATCACAACAACTTTGAACAATAATATGGCTCTCAAAATTTATGTAATGAATATAAAATGATAAGCAATAGAGAATGCAAGCTTATAGCAATTGTATGATCAGTTGTTGTATGTTGTTGTGTTTAAAACACTGAAATGAAGCTGTATTTATTGTTGAAAAACTTGGCATTACCGTTGTCTAATTGTCAATTAAGAGTTGCTGATTTTACTGAGTGACAATCGATTGTCAAGAAGCCACAATCGATTGTTTGCCAATCGTTCCAGAAACCAATCCCAGATTTTACGCTTAACAATCGATTGTCCAAGATCAACAATCGATTATTGGTAACGTTCAAAAAATCATTTCCAGATTTTACGTAAACAATCGATTATACCAAATCAATAATCGATTATTGGTAACGTTCAAAAAAATCCTTTCCAGATTTTAATTTCAACAATCGATTGTACAAAATCAACAATCGATTATTCAGCAACGTTCAAAAAATCTTTTCCAGATTTTAATATCAACAATCGATTGTACAAAATCAACAATCGATTACCTGACGGTATTTGAAAACTTTACGACAACGGTCAGCTTCACAATCGATTGTGCAATGTTAACAATCGATTATTTATCAGACTTTGAAAATCATTTTAGACACTGCCTCGTGACAATCGATTGTTATATACTCATAATCGATTATTTAATAACTTTGAAAAAGTCTGGAAGACACTACCTCAACATAATCGATTGTCATATGTTCACAATCGATTATTTTGTGACTTTTAAAAATCTGATGGACACTGTCTCTTCACAATCGATTGTCATTAGCTTCACAATCGATTATTCTGAGTTTTGAAAAACTTTGATGGACACTGCCTCATCACAATCGATTGTCATAAGGTTCACAATCGATTGTCATGCAGGTTTGAAAAACCTGATGCTTACTTCCTTAACACAATCGATTGTCATTAGTTCACAATCGATTGTCATTCAGTCTTGGCTCAACATAATCGATTATCATAAGTACATAATTGATTATCTTAGTCTAGTTTTTAGAGGCATGTATAAAAATCATTTTGACTAATGAAAATATGCATGATTTAAAATCATTTAGCATTAAATTAAATATGCATGATTTTGGAAAAAATAGTTTTACGAGAGAAGCCATATCATGAGTCAAGTTGTAGAATCAAGAACACAATTAAGAATGACTCATTTAAACTATAAAACTTTGTCTTGTGCTTGAATCTCGTTATGCATCAATTATGCGCTTGTACTTGAACTTCGTCATATATCAATTTGCGCTTCGTTTGTCATTCATCAAAACCTACACATAAGAACACACGTTTTAGTATAAAGCCTTGAGAACGTGTTTCCAACAATTTCCCCCTTTTTGATAATGGCAAACTTTAAGCGGGATATGCAACTTAAACAATTTATAATGACGATTCAAGACAAGTAAAGATATGCAATAAGTATGCGATTAGTTCCCCCTCAATATATGAATTCCCCCTCAATTTAAGCTTATAAATATTGAGAGTGCATACCCGTTATCTTCCCCCTTTTGCCATTAGCAAAAATAATATAAGAAGATTCCAAAGATGTAAATAAATCTTGTTTATTTATTGGAAAGAAGATTACAGTAACAGGGAAGACAATGCAACATATAAAGACAAACTTAAAAGAAACAAACAAAGAAATTATTCATCATCATTTCCCGCCTCATCATCTGGCACTGAACAAGACCCGCATATGGATAATGAACATGGTCAAAATATCCATGGATCTCATGAGTCAATTTACCAACAGAGGTGGTCAAGGAAGCAATTTGGTCGGAAATGGATTGGAGAGTGGGCTCTTGAGGCGGACGAGTTCGACGAGTTGGAGGAGGAGCAGGCGCTGCATGATCGCCGTCATGATGAAAGGAGGATTCTGAAATTTCCCACTTTTTGGTACTCTTTTTGAGAGGACCGTTGGAAGTGATGAATCCGGAGGCTTCAAGAAAATTCATGATGAGGAGAGCATAAGGAAGAGGCCTATCATCTCCGATAGCGTCACGCATGTGAATCTTGACGAACCGACACCAATTGATGTTAGCTCCGGTTATTATGGCATGCATGAGCTTGGTGTCCTCTTGGGAAATGGTAGTATGGTTATGCTTACGAGGCTTGAGGACTCGGGTGATGAAATAGAAAATCAACCGATAATTGGGATCCATTCCCGTAATTGTAGGACGACGGGAAGAAATATTTGGATCATAAGAAGTAAGACCGGTTTGATGTAGGAGGACTGTTTCATCAAAAAGGGCTCTGGCCTCTCCGATGTACCGAAAGATGTCTTCACCATTATGAGGAAGACGGGCAATGGTATGAAGGTTTTCATCGGAAAGAAGAATTTGAACACCATTTGTATTTGTCACAAGCTCACCGTCATCATCCTCATGAAGGTTGGAGTAAAATGCTTGAATCAATGTAGTATTGATGTAAGGATGGGTAAGAAGTAAGAAGTCAAGAAGTTGACAATTTTTGAGCATATTTGCAGCAGGGCCATAAGATTCAAGATACTTGTTGGTTGAAAAGCGGGGAGGAAGAATGTCGCGCTTTTCAAATTTTGTTAAAAATCGAGTAAGCTCGATGTCAGAATTAAAATAAAGAACGGAACCATCTTGGTAAGGATAGTTTGGAGCAGCAGAGGAGGATGCACTATGCCTAGCAGAACGGGAATGTTTGGAGTGATGGCCCGATATTTTTACTAAGAGTTGCTGGAATTTGCAAGAGTCTTGAAAGAGTTTTGATAGTTTGAGAGCTAAAATTGATGCTTGAGTGAATAAAAATGAACATATATGGATCCTATTTATAGAGGGGAGAAAGGCATTTCATTAATGGAAGAAATCTGCAGAAAATTGAAAGCTGAAACAGTCAGAAACGGTAAAAATAAATCTTACTGACCGTTAGACAATCGATTGTTGGAATGAGATAATCGATTGTCATTAAGATTTGACTGAATCTCGGAACTGACACAAATCGATTGCAGAGCCAAACGGTAACAAATTTTGAATTACTGACATGAAATAATCGATTGTCAAAATATGGTAATCGATTGTTATGTTACAGTGAGCACAGAAATTTTCTGATTTTGAGAATAATCGGTTATATTTTGAAACAATCGATTGTTTTGGAAAAGCATTGCTGAATGGCTGAGACGGAAGTCGATTTTGCAGTTAAAGAATCAATTATTTAACAAAACTGCATAATAAACATAAACCATAAACAATCGATTTGTGATACTGCTAATCGATTTTCTGCACAGTAAGATAATCGATTATTTGCTTGGAACAATCGATTGTTCTGTGCCAAAAATTAATAATTCCCCCTACCTTTAGGGTGATACCTGCAAAATAAAATTAAACGTCTCCGACGCTCAGGTCAGTAATTAAAATATAAATGCAACCTAAAATGTATGCATTTAGATCAACATTTACCCGCATTCAATACTTCATTTGGACATGATTTATATTTAGCACAACATTAAACGCTAAATATTTTATCAAGTCTACTAGCAATGAGGTAAAGTGAGGAACGATCATACCTGTGTAGTTCTTGGTGTTGCTCGTCTTACCTTTCAAATTTCTGTCAAGATGGTCATCTAAATTCATTGAAGTGACCATTGGTTTGGTGTTGCTCTTTTCGAATTGATTTGGCAACTCCTTGCGACATTTAGATGGACAAATGAAAGTTCCCTCTTTCACTTGCTTAATTTGCAGCTCCAAGAAGGAATTAAGCATGTCTATCAATGATATCTCAAATGCGATTTACAGATTCCTTGCATGCCACTTATTAGTTGCTCCAAAGTAATACAAATATTTTCTAAGATATCATTTTCCACAAGATTTGGAATGCAAGATATTAGTGGCATGAGAGTTTAAAGAAAATAACATTGCCAATATAGAGAGTTGTTTTGAAATTCTGTCATCAAAAAGATAGTAAACTTCATGCAATCTATTTCCCCTTAATCAGAAATTTATCAAGACATACCAACAAGACATAGATATACCAATTGTTATAAAACAATGATAAGCCATTTGTTGGATGATATAACAAGTGTACAAAAAGTTATTTTATTAACAGTGATACAAATTGTAATTTTTAGTAAAGCATATTACAAACGAGTGTTGACTGTTAACAGATCAACCATACATCGAATATTGAAGAACATACCAACCATTATCCAGACCAAAGGATGTGTTCATCAAGAGACGATTTTAACAGAAGGATTTTTGTCAATTGTTAGAAACATGAGACATCTCAATTATTTTTCAAAGCTGAGAATAGCATTCATCAAAAGCGTGAGTGAAAACTTTTTGAAGAATATGCTAATAGATAATACACACCACACAGTATACAAACAGTTATTTAAACCACAGATAGCAATTATCAAATCATGAATGAAATGATTTTATCAAGCTAACTGTTAATACATGTCAACAGTTTTGATCTTTTAAAAGCAGATAACTAACAAGTAAACTAATTGACACCAATTGTCATTTAACAACACGTTTTCAACATATGAATCAACAAAGCTAATTGATATTGATTGTTGACAAGGATATCTCAATTGTTAACGAACATCAACTATTACGACTAAGCTTATCAAAGATTCAACAATAAGGGAACCAAATTAACAACAAATAAGTTAATATTGGTTGCTAGCACATATCAACAATTCGGTTTTTGTCAAAGAGGATAACTAACCGAAATTTCCTCTTGATGCAATGAGGTGTCGTGCTCGGTGCATCTACTACAATACTGTGGCCTTTCAAGCACACCTGCAAAACAGATTAATGATCTTTTGGTACCCGTGCCATTTTGGGTCCTTGGGGGTTAGGCATATCATAATGATGCGATTGAGTGATATGTCTATGTCGTGTAAAACATGCAGGAGCAATATGAACAATACGTCTACAATAATGACAAGTCACGTTGGGGTTATGCATCCTTCTGGGTTCATAGTAACTTGACGGACGAAAATGGTTTACTCTATTTTCAGCATTATGACTATTCCGCGCTTTATGAACATCATTTCTCCTACTATGAGCAGCATTTATACAATAATTATTTCTACGTTGGAAATCATTTCTAGGTGCTCTAAAAGGTTCAAAATTCCCTCTAGTTTTGGCCTATAATATGCATCATTTCTAGAGTAGTTATTTCTAGGTGGTAAGTCATTGCTAGGTCTTCTAAAATGTTCAACATTTAGTCTAGCATGCATATTGGTTCTAGGATTGCTATTTCTAGGATGAGCATTTTTATAATTAGTCCTAGGTTGAGCCTTAGGTTGTTGGGGTTTAGCTTCAACCTTTTCTTTAGGCTCATTCGTAAACCCTATGCCATGCTTGGTTGACTTCAAATTATCAAGAACATCATTCAAATTTTTGTGCGAAGAATTAAACTTATCTAATGTGCCTTTAAGCCTTTCTACTTCATTTTTGAGATGCAAGCAAGAAGTACATTTTCTAATAGAGCTTTCGGGCTTATCGGCGCTTCTTTTTCCGAAAAACTTGTTTTCCTCTTTCAACTTCTCATTTCCTAAAACCAGTTTTTCAAAATCTTTTTCTTTTAGAGAGAGTTGTTTTTGAAAATCTTTTTCTTGCAACGACAGAGTTTTCTGCAAATCTTTAATAGTCTTGGAAGCATCAACAAACTCACTATGTAATTTATTATAAGCATTTTGCATTTCTTCAAGCGAGTGAGAGTTGGACGTACTTACCTCTTCTTCTTCGTTTGCCATGAGACATTGGCCAGTTGATTCATCATATGAGCTGTCCGCTTTTTGAGGCATGCTTTCATACATTTCCTCCAGCTTATCCCACATCTCTTTGGTGGTTTTGTAGTGGGAAATTTTCTGATAGTCTTCCTGATTCAAGGCGCTATACAACATATTTATTGCATTAGTGTTGTATTCACTTACCTTGGCTTTCCCAACTTTTGTTGTCATTTGATCACCATGCTTGATGATTTGCCATAGATAAAAGTTATTGGCTGTGATGAAAATTCTCATCCGATCTTTCCAATATAAGTAATTATTTCCATCAAATATTGGGGGCAACATGTTAAAATCACCTTCACCTATTCCTGCAAAAGAGTCACGAGTAGAAGCCATGGATGGTTCTCTCAAACTGTTAAGTCTTCAGAGAGTTGGGCTCTGATACCAATTGTTAGATAATACGCTAAACGCTAGAGGGGGGGTGAATAGCGTTATAATAAAATTTGGCGTAAACTTGTGGAAATTAAAATTTGCAGGAAATAATTAAGTGCGTTAAGTAAACAGAATAGGAAAGAACGCACCGATGTATTCTGGTTCACCACAACAAGTGGCTAGTCCAGTCCCCGAGAGACTCTCTCGAGATTTTCCACTAACTTGTCAAGCTTACGGGTGCTCAACAAACCTTTACAACTTAAGGACACAAGCCTTAACACCTTTGCTCGGAGATACAACACTCCAAGACTTCACTGTTAAGCTTACGGGTGCCTAACCAACCTTTACAACTTAAGGACACAAGCCTTAACACCTTTGCTTGGAGATACAACACTCCAAGACTTCACTGTTAAGCTTACGGGTGCCTAACCAACCTTTACAATCTGAGGACACAAGCCTCAACAATCTTGCTCGGAGATACAACACTCCAAGACTTCGACCAAGGAAACACAAGTTCCTTACAACAAGAGAATCACAATTCTCTTCAAGTGTACAAAACACTAAACACTCAAACAATACACTCCTTTATGAGTAGATATGAGTAAAAGAAGTAAGCTCAAGATCACAACAACTTTGAACAATAATATGGCTCTCAAAATTTATGTAATGAATATAAAATGATAAGCAATAGAGAATGCAAGCTTATAGAAATTGTATGATCAGTTGTTGTATGTTGTTGTGTTTAAAACACTGAAATGAAGCTGTATTTATAGTTGAAAAACTTGGCATTACCGTTGTCTAATGTCAATTAAGAGTTGCTGATTTTACTGAGTGACAATCGATTGTCAAGAAGCCACAATCGATTGTTTGCCAATCGTTCCAGAAATCAATCCCAGATTTTACGCTTAACAATCGATTGTCCAAGATCAACAATCGATTATTGGTAACATTCAAAAAATCATTTCCAGATTTTACGTAAAACAATCGATTATACCAAATCAATAATCGATTATTGGTAACGTTCAAAAAAATCCTTTCCAGATTTTAATTTCAACAATCGATTGTACAAAATCAACAATCAATTATTCAGCAACGTTCAAAAAATCTTTTCCAGAACACTTTACGACAACGGTCAGCTTCGCAATCGATTGTGCAATGTTAACAATCGATTATTTATCAGATTTTGAAAATCATTTGAGACACTGCCTCTTGACAATCAATTGTTATATACTCATAATCGATTATTTAATAACTTTGGAAAAGTCTGGAAGACACTGCCTCAACACAATCGATTGTCATACGTTCATAATTGATTATTTTGTGACTTTTAAAAATCTGATGGACACTGTCTCTTCACAATCGATTGTCATTAGCTTCACAATCGATTATTCTGAGTTTTGAAAAACTTTGATGGACACTGCTTCATCACAATCGATTGTCATAAGGTTCACAATCGATTGTCATGCAGGTTTGAAAAACCTGATGCTCACTGCCTTAACACAATCGATTGTCATTAGTTCACAATCGATTGTCATGCAGTCTTGGCTCAACATAATCGATTATCATAAGTACATAATCGATTATCTTAGTCCAGTTTTTAGAGACATGTATAAAAATCATTTTGACTAATGAAAATATGCATGATTTAAAACCATTTAGCATTAAACTAAATATGCATGATTTTGGAAAAAATTGTTTTACAAGAGAAGCCATATCATGAGTCAAGTTGTAGAATCAAGAACACAATTAAGAACGACTCATTTAAACTATAAAACTTTGTCTTGTGATTGAATCTCGTTATGCATCAATTATGCGCTTGTACTTGAACTTCGTCATATATCAATTTGATTGTCATTCATCAAAACCTACACATAAGAACACACGTTTTAGTATAAAGCCTTGAGAAGGTGTTTCCAACAGTACTATTTTACCCTTTCTCTGAAACCCTAATTGATTTTGGTATAGCTGTTTGATTCTCTAATTGCTCCCTATTTTCTGACTAAGTCCAAATGCAAGTAGCATCTTGACTCCTTGACTTCCTGGGTGATTACTTGCCTTATATGCTTTACCCGTGTGATATTGAAATTCTTTATATGTATTTCCCTATATTCTGCGATTAATACTCGATTGTCTTTCCAAATTTAGACCTAGGTTTATTTATTTCCATCAGGTTCCTTAATTGAAGGGGTTCTCTTCTCATTAATGGATACTGATTGATATTGCTGAATATTACCTTGCCTTAGTGTTGCATCTTTTCAAAACTATAAATAGGCCTTCTCTTTTTTCACTAGCACACACTCATACACGAGTTCTCTCTACTCTTACTCACTAATAAAGACACTCTGATTTTCTCTTCTCTTCTCTGTTACTTGCTCTCTTTAGCTAAGGATTAGCCGGCTGAAAGACAAGGCTAATTATAAGGTTTCTCTTTGCTTTGTTACTCAAGTTGCACTGGTAGGATCCTAATTTCAATTATTAACCTTCAACAATCTGTTTGTTTCCCTCTTTCTTTGTCTGTTATGCTCTTGCATGTTTAATATCTTCCCCTTGTCCCCTTGTCTGTTTGTTTATTTCAGTATTTCATTTGAGCTCTAGCATTTTTAATTCCCTCTCCCTTTCCCTAGGTTGTTATGCTGTTTCAGTTTAAGCTCTAATATGTTTTATTCCATTTTCCATGTTTCCCTCACCTGTTTTGTGTATCTCAGTTAAGCTTTATGTTAATTCCCTTCTCCTTGTTCCCGTGTCTGTTTGTGCTAAGCTCAGCAGGTTAACCCTTAACCCTGGTCCTTGTCTGCTTATTCTTTTAGTTTAAACTACATCATGTTAATCCCTATTCCCTTTCCCTTTGGTTGCTTCCATTTAGTATTTTAATTAGGTCCAGCATGTTAAATCCTTTTCTTTGCTTGTGTATTGTTCATTATTATGCTTTCTTTCCCCTGAATCCCTTCAATCTAATCTTGTCTGCTAAGTGCTTTCATATGATTCCCCTCTCCCTTTGATCCTTGTTTGAATGTGAGTTTGTTATGGATATGGGTGGAACTTCATTGCAACTTCTAGTCTAGAACTAAGGCTGTCAACAGCCTCCACTCAAAGCAGTCCCACCCTCATCCCCTATCTTATGTGTTTTAGCCTTGACAAAGACCTGTTGGTGTCCTAATCATCATTCAGACCCTTTTCTGACTTGCTTACAAGTCTGCTCTTGTTTGTTAACCCTTGTAAGAAGTCTTGGGTGTGCCAGTCTCACTCAATAGGCTGGGTATGACCACTTCATGCATTGGTTTCCTTATAATCCTCACTTTTGCACTTACTCTTAGTTCTTTAAGTTCCTACCCTTTTTGGTAAGCCATGCTTAGGGACCTTGGAGTATCCTTTGCACTTGGATGCCTTGCGGCTGGTAATTCGAAACTTGCACTATTCTAATTAGGGTGTAAGCAATGCCTGGGTTTCTTTGAAATCCCTTGGAACATTGTATCACTCTAAAACGAGAAAAGCCTCGGACCTTGGGAGCTCGGATTTGGTAAAAGGCATATGTTGGACATTAAAGTTGCTTCGAGACTCCTCGGGCCTGTTATAGCTGCTGGTGTATTTAGCTATTATTTCCTTTAATGTTCTTTAATAATTTGTAATAAAAGAACTTAGGAGTATAGTAAAAGGGATATGGGGAGGGATTTACTTTCTTGCATTCATTAGAAACCATGCCTATAGGTTTGCATGACTTGTTAGTACAGATACATGCCTATAGGTTTCTCATTATCATACAGAAAGCATGCCTATAAGGATTTACTTTTCCTACATCATAGAAATGGGCCCGGGGAGCTCGAAGCAGATTTTCTATCCAACTCTTATGTGTTAAACTAATCTTTTCGCTCTTCTAACATCTTTTAAAAGACCAAATCAGTAATTGAAGTCATGCTAAAATGTTTGCTGTATGTTACAGGGTTTAATTGTGCCTTTAACTATTTATTTGCATACCTCTTATATGCTACTTATTTTTTACTGTGCCTCTAGTGTTTATCCTATCTCTCTCTTCCCCTTCTTAGGATTAGAAGTCCAAATACCGCAGGATTAACAAGTTGGGACGGGTATTAACACGCAATAAGTAAACAATACCAACACGTTTAAATACCTTAACGGGGTGGGAAGGGAAGAATATGGAGATGATGACGATGCGATAATATCATAAAGCGACCCCTCTTTGGGAATATGTGCGGTATATTGCATCAAATGATCCATATTACAGTTAAACCCAGGGCCCTTCCTCTCCTTCATCCGCTTTATTTAAATGCTTACTTCTAGTAATGCTTTTCAAACTAGTCCTCTCTTATTCGAAACTTATGTCCTTCCTTTTCTTTAAAGCTTTCAAGTTATGTGAATGTTATACATGTGCACCTTATTTGTCTACTTGCTTCAGCATCTATTAAAGTCACAATTAGCACGGCCGGGAACCACAGTTGTTGATCTTGAGGGGTGTCTAACACCTTGCCCTTGAGATAATCTCAAGCCCTTACCCAAACTCTAGTTTTTTCTGTCAATATACTCTCTTCATCTTAAAGTGTCCTAATGCACTATAATAATTAGGTGGCGACTATTCCAATCCCATAGCCCAATTCCCAAACGGGAAATAGAGTTATTTTTCCCATAATGTCGTAAACCCGATTTCTCTTCTTTCCAGTTGTTGAAAAAGGGGGCGTCGACAGCACAGCGACTCTTCTGGGGATTTTCTTTTAGGCTTCTACCACTACGTGTGTTGTGACTTTATTGCTTTTCTTTTTTTATTGCTTTAATTATTTTTCACAATTACGAACTTGTTTCTTCGTGTCTTTCTTCTTCTTTAATTGTTTTACTACTTTATTGTCTTTACTTTATTTCAATTCCATCTTTAATTTCAAGATTCATTGTAACCATCATGGTATGAACGTGAACATACATGTACTTATTTATTTATTGTAATTGCATCCTACACCATCATTTTCCACTCGTGCCAAACAAATCCTATAGAAACACTTATAATGAGTGGTTCCGCTCTTCCTATTATAAAACCCCTAAATTTGGCAAAGGCATATTTGCGGTAAAACCAGTCGATCAACGGTGTAGTCGACGGTTCTGTGCCTTTCCCTCTTGAGTTGTCCGCTTAAGGGTACCATGTCTAGTGATTCAAAAGTAGAAACCTTACTCTGTTTAAATGTTCATGCATCGTTGTCGAACTTAGACGAGTCAGTTATGTTGTCCGCATAATGACTCATTAGGATAGCCTAAACCAAAGTCCATCGGGTTTCCTCGAAACCCAAACGGACAATCACGTTATGTGCATTGATTTAGAGAATTGAATACCTTTGCTAATTATTGATTTAAATAGTCGAGTCCGATGGGGTTGAGGGCCTAACTCTCTATTTTGAAAGAAAATGAGGCATGAGGTCTCCAGATTCGGTATCAAACATTCATCCAAAGTTGCTAAGCTGGTGGGACGATTTGCATGGTAGTGATCGGGTTCTTGTCCGCAAGCACTTAGGAAATCTTCCATCACATCTGGAAGTTAGGCCAGATAACAAGATTGTGGAAGCTGCTTTTACGTTTTGGGATAGTGAATGGTCCATCTTCCGCTTTGGGGGTATTAAAATGACACCATTGTTGGAAGAAATTGGGGGTCTAGCCGGAATTCCTTGGGATAGCCCGGGGTTGCTTATGCCGGAAAATCGCAACGGTAGAGGGTATTAAAAATGATGGGGCTCAAGATGAATCATAGTCTGACCAATCTGAAGGACTCCTACATATCTTTCGACTTCATGTATGAAAGTTTCGGACACGGAAAATCATACTGCAATCACATGGACGAGTTCGTCCTCACCTCTATCACATGGACGAGTTCTTCCTCACCTCTATAGGGCACATACATACGAGGGCTTTTGTATTCATGTTCTGTTTCCTGGGCATGATAGTTTATCTGATGAAGAAGGCTAGAATCCATATAAGACTAGCCATGGTAACTAAAGCTGTAATGGAAGGTATCGACAGGCAGACATTCAGAATAACACCCATGATCCTCGTCGAGCTGTACCAAGCTTTAGAAAAATATCAACAAGGAGCACCGCACTTTGAAGGGTGCAATTTTCTACTTCAACTCTGGCTCATCGAGAATCTTCAGAAGGGAGACTATAGACAAGAGATCGTGCGACGAGATTGGGATGACCATATTGCTTTCCATCATCCAAAGCGGATGCACTTCATGCCGTGCATGTTTGCTCACCCGGAAGACGCCAGTGGATAGGTGGAGCTATTAGGGAATCTGAGAGAAGAGCATGTATAATGGATGTGCGAGTGGTTTCAAACTAGAGAGTTCATCATTCGGTGTAGGGATGCACCATTCCATGTACTCATCGGCTTAAAGGTAACTTACCTTTATGTCCTCTTCGAGTCATGAGGCAAGCAGGAAGGAAGCAAATTATACCAAGGGTGAAAAAGATGAGTCATTACAGGGCTGATTTCCAAGATGACGATAGCCCACACAGGTGTCGGGCTAAGCATATGTGGCACTCTAAAATCATTTTGGAAAAGGAATCTATGGATCCAAACAAGTATCAGGCAAGGCGTGCGCAGCTTTATCCAGGGTGGTTAGAAGATGATCACATTGGCTTGAGAAAAATGGGTTTCGTCCATTGTCACAGGGTTATTGATGAGGAGGCTGCAGCAGAGGTCAAGTTTAATCAATTGCACAAGCCGATGCGAGAGTGTGAAAGTAAACATCGAGAAATGCTAGAGGCTGAAGAGAAGGTAATCAATGAATGGAAGGACATGGCTGTCCGCGCAAAAAATCATTTTGGGCACTTGGAGCAGGGTCTAGTAGAGCTGGAAGGCAAGTTTTTGAAAAGGATCAACGACTGTCAGGAAGCTAAAGGTAATGAAGGTGGGCACCTGGCTCGAGCTTACTTTTTGCTGGGACTGCGCGAGCAGATAAAACTGTACGAAGGAGGCAAAGATAACGAATCTGGGGAATGTCCTTTTGGGACCAAGTAGTTAGGGTTTTACTGCTTTCTTGATGAAATAAGGCCTTTGGCCACTAGTGACAATGTTTCTATTTCAGTTTATTTTAACTTGTTCTATTTTCTGTCAATAAAATGAGACATGTGGTATTACAAGTTCTCCAAATCATATTTGTCGCAAGGCCTACCTCGGGCACAATGAGGCACCCAAATAGGAAACGACTTATGTTCCTACAACAATGTGATTAAATACCGCAATGTTTTCTTTCTTAGAATCCGCATTAAATTTTTACCTTTTGTTTTTCTTTTGTTTTAATTCCCCTCCCCAAAGGGTAGTTCGTGCATTCTGGCACCATCAGCATACTCGACAAGATCAAAGGGTCCTCCCCCTCCTCCTCCTCCGAGTCCTCCCAGAAACAGGAACAAATAAAAGATGGGAGATAATGAAACAAGGAAGGAAATTGAAGGAACTTCTCAGGGTACCTCGATCACCAAAGAAACTGCTGCTTACTTGGAGCAAACTTTGCTAAGGTTTCGAGAGGAACTGGACAAGGTTCGGAGTTTGGTGAGCTTGTCCATCTCCTTTGCTGCTGCAGATTTCAACAACCAGGTCCTTGCACCTCCGCATAAGATCACAATGGAGGTTCGCAACAATGCTCCACCGCTCGTCCCAGAGCCCCGGAATGATCCAAATCATCAGGATACCCCTATCTTTGTGGATACTGTGCCGTACTATGCACAGTCCATATCAGATGTGTCATAATCCGACTCACTCATTTAGAACTTGGCTGCTGAACTTAAGAAACTCACTAGTAGGGTTCAGTGCGTGAAAGGTTACAAGGGTGTGGAAGGTCTGAATTATGAATATTTGTGTGTTCAACCTAATATCGAACTCCCATAGGCGTACAAACCTCCTAAGTTCGAGATGTTTGATGGTACGGGTGATCCCAGAGTTCACCTCGGGATGTATTGTGACAACCTAGTGGGAGTTGGTATAGATGGAAAGATCTGCATGAAGCTATTCATGAGGAGTTTGAAAGGTGATGCTTTATCTTGGTACATCAGCCAAGAAGCGAAGAAGTGGACGAGTTGGGTAAACATGGCGTCCGATTTCATGGACCGTTTTAGGTTCAACGCTGAGAATACGCCAGACGTGTTCTACATTTAGAATTTGAAGAAGAAGCCTACTGAAACTTTTCGTGAGTATGCTACTCGTTGGAGGTTAGAAGCTGCAAAAGTCAGGTCGGCTTTAGAAAAAGAACAAATGAATATATTTTTCGTCCGTGCTCAGGATCCATGTATTACGAGAGATTGATGCTGATAAGGGGAAGAAGTTCGCTGATATTATCAAAGTGGGAGAAAGAATTGAAGAGGGTATCAAAAATGGTATGGTTACTAACCTTGAGACACTTCAGGCCACCAACAAAGCCTTGCAATCTGGTGGTACATTGAAGAAAAAGGATGTAAACTCCGTAATGGCTGCACAAAGAAACCACTCTCCCATGAAATATCAACCCTACCCTCCAGCCCCACTCACATACCAACCCTCTCTAAATTACCAAGCACCTTTACCTACCTATCAAAATCCACTTCCCGTCTACCAAACATCTCCACCACCAACATATCAGCCCACCTCGCCAGGATATTCCCAACCCGCACCCGTATACTAAGCTTACAACTCCTAACCTCCTCACTATCCATCACCACCTACCCGCTTCCAAAACTTCGCACGACCAAGACCAAACTTTGACCGCAAACCGCCCAGACAGCACACTGCTATTTCTGAACCTATTGACCAATTTTATAAGAAGCTTATAGACACCAATTATGTTACACCCATCCCAGCCGTAACCCCAGAAAACCCCTCCCAATGGATCAACCCGAATAAATCCTGCGCATACCATTCGGGGATGAAGGGCCATACCTTTGACGAGTGCCGCTCGTTGAAGGACAAAATCTAGACCTTAGTTGACAACAAGGACATCATAGCTAAGTATCCAACTCCTAATGTTCGTAACAACCCTCTGCCAGACCATAAAGGTGAAGGCATCCACATGATTTAGGTAGAAGGTGATTGGGACCCCGAAGGGTCAATTGGTTTGATATCTGAGGGAGATGAGTCCAAGAAATAGGTGTCACTCTTACCCCTATTATTGTGCAAATTCAGCCATCTGAGGATAATGTGGTGAATATATCTGTACCATTTGAGTTTGAGACACCTTCTGCTAAGGTGCCAAAACCAATTGAGGTGGAGTTCGGGACTCCAAAGACGCCCGCACCAATTGAAGTTGCTATCTTGCCTCCAAGGGGGGCCCATTCCGGTCACCATGTTAGACATAACCCCATTTCAGTCGAATGCCATACCTTGGGACTACATAGCCGAGGCGAGAAGGAAAGGAAAAGCGCGCACCGGTCAAGCAGTTGCCACGCAAGGTATGACTAGAACAGGCAGGGTATACATACCAAAGCACCTATCTTAGTCTAGAAAGCAGGCCTCTAGACATCCCATTGAAACTGGACCTGATGATCTCTGGAGAAAGATACAGGCTAAGGAATATTCAGTTGTTGAACAGCTAAACAAGACTCCGGCGCAGATTGCCATCTTAGCATTGCTGCAGAGTTCCGAGGCGCATAAGAACGCCTTGATGAAGATATTGAGCGAGGCTTATGTCCCAAACAACATAACTGGAGGAGAGATGGCAAACATGATAGGAAAGGTATTGGAAAGTCACAAAATCACTTTCACGAGGATGAATTGCCGCCTGTAGGGCTCAGCCATAACAAAGCACTACACATCACTGTGCAATGTGAATATCATTTCATTACCAGGATCCTAGTCGACGGAGTTTCTAGTCTCAACATTTTTCCATTGATCACCCTGAAAAAGTAGGGCAAAGGATTGCACGAGATAAAGGATGAGGCTATTAACGTTAAGGCTTTTGACGGTTCTCAGAGGTCCACTCTCGAGGAGATTCGCCTGTGTTTGCAAATGGGAACCACTTGGTTTCATGTCGATTTCCAAGTCATCGACGTACCAAAATCTTACAATTTACTGCTGGGATGACCCTGGATCCATGCCGTTGGGGCTGTGGCATCAACCTTACATCAGGCTGTGAAGTTTGAATGGAACCATCAATAAGTAATCATCCATGGAGACGGTAGCAACCCCATATACAGTCGCCAGACCATTCCAATGATAGAAGGCAGAAGAAGAATAAGCGGAGAAACATATCATCATATCGAGCGGGTCAACAAAGTAGACAAGGACAAATGGTGGAGCAACAACGTTGAGAGCATTGTTAATTGGAGTGGGTATGAACCATGGAAAAGACTTGGTAAGAATCTTCAAGGTATCACAAAACCTATCCAGTTGAAGAAACATGGTACTACCTTCGGACTGGGGTACGAGTACACTTGGCAAGAATTCAGAAACTTTTCACCACCATGGAGCCGCCCATATCACCCACAGGAGCACCCCATACCTCAGTTGGAGCATACATTTCACCCAGCCGACATTCTCTACGGGTCAGAAGAAGACGAGGATTTTGCTGCAATGAAGAACCTATTTCTGGAGGACCTGGACTGTTGTGTGATTTTTGAAGAGGAAGGGGAGGAAGGCCCTTCTATTCATGCTGTGAACCGAGGGGAGCCCCTCACCAACTGGTCAACTAGGACCACCATCGCCCGGAAACCTTCGGGGTAGCAAGGATGAACAAGCATCATGCATCTTTGTTTTAGTTGTTTTCTTTATTTTTCGTATTTGTCTTTACATTCCAAAAGAGCTCCGATGTTTTGAACATTTAGGAATTTAATTAAAAGCATTTTCGATTTTATCAAATATCTCGCTATTAATTACTTTTTCTCTACTATTTACTTTATTTTCACACAGCATCACTATTACGTCTCTTGATGATGAACCAACAACTGTATCTTGCAACGAGGCTATGCAACAAACAGACATAGAATCAGAGTAGGATAATATGCTAGAAGAGGTTGTTAGAGAGGCCGAAAATTTTGAGAATAAACCTAAGTCTAACTTGGATGAAACCAAAGTCGTCAATTTGGGAGATACAGAGAATGTCAAAGAAACGTGAATCAGTGTGCACTTATCACAGACAGAGAAAGAGGAATACATATAATTCTTGAGGGAATATGAGGATATCTTTGCATGGTCTTACGATGATATGACTGGCCTCAGCACGTCCATCGTCGCTCACAAGTTGCCGACAGATCTTGCATGTCCGCCGATAAAGCAGAAGCTCAGAACATTCAAGCCAGATATGAGTTTAAAAATCAAAGAAGAGGTAACCAAGCTGGTCAAAGCTAGAGTCCTTCAAGTGATATAATATCCAACTTGGTTAGCTAACATTGTGCCGGTAACAAAGAAGGACGGGAAAGTTAGAGTCTCTGTCGACAATCGGGATCTCAACCGGGCCAGTCCCAAAGACGATTTCCCCTTGCCAAACATACACATTCTGATCGACAACTGCACCAAGCATGAGTTGCAGTCATTCATCGATTGCTTTGTGGGGTACCATCAGATATTGATATATAAGGAAGATGCAGAGAAAACAACATTTATCACGCCCTGGGGAATGTATTGCTACAGAATGATGTCGTTCGGGTTGAAGAATGCAGGAGCTACTTACATGAGGGCCATGACTACCCTCTTCCGTGACATGATACATAAAGAGATTGAGGTACACGTGAACGACATCATCATTAAGTCCAAGAAGGCTGCAGATCACCTGGAAGACCTCCGAAAGTTTTTCAACAGACTACGAAGGTATAACTTAAAATTGAATCCCGCCAAGTGCGCATTTGGGTTCCATGCGAAAAAGTTATTGGGTTTCATCGTGAGTCGCCGAGGAATAGAGATGGACCCATCAAAGGTCAAATTCAGGAGTTGCCACCACTGAAGAGCAAGAAAGAGGTAATGAGTTTCCTGGGGAGACTCAACTATATCAGTCGGTTCATAGCATAGTCTACCGTCATCTGCGAACCTATCTTCAAGATGCTAAAAAAAGGATTTCGCCACCAAATGGACCGATGAATGCCAAAAGGCTTTTGACAGGACCAAAGAATACTTGTCTATGCATCCAGTCCTAGTTCCGCCTAAGCCTGGGAGGCCCTTATTGCTCTATCTCGCAGTTTTGGATGGAGCATTCGGTTTTGTCTTGGGACAACATGATGAGAAGGGGAGAAAGGAGCAATCTATTTACTACCTCAGCAAGAAATTTACCTCGTACGAGGCTCAGTATTCTTTGTTAGAACGCACCTATTGTGCTTTGACTTGGATAGCTCAGAAGTTGAGGCATTATTTTTGTGCATACACTACCTACCTTATATCAAGAATGGATCCACTAAAGTATATTTTTCAGAAGCCCATGCCCACTGGAAAGCTTTCCAAAAGGCAAATTTTGTTTAGTGAATTCGACATTGTCTATGTCACCCAGAAGGCAGTTAAAGGACAGGCTCTGGAAGATCACCTCGCAGAAAATCCTGTAGAAGGGAAGTATGAACCATTGAAGACGTATTTTCCCGATGAAGAAGTAACTTTCATAGGAGAAGATATTGCAGAATCCTATGATGGCTGGTATGAGAAACCAGTCAGCACTACCCGGTATCCTTCAAGCTCAGGTTCCCGTGCACCAATAACATGGCCGAGTATGAAGCTTGCCTTTTGGGTCTTAAACTGGCCATTGATATGAACATCCAGGAGCTTCTAGTGATTGGGGATTCAGACCTACTCATACACCAGGTTCGAGAAGAATTGGCAACTAAGAATTCCAAGATATTCCCTTATCTATACCACATACAGGAGTTGAGGAAAAGGTTCAGAAAAACAGAATTCCAGCATGTTCCAAGAATACAGAATGAGTTCGCAAATGCACTTGATACTTTATCATCCATGGTTCAGCATCCAGACACAAATTTTATCGACCTTATCCTGGTCATGATTCAGGATCAACTGGCTTATTGTGCACATGTTGAGGAAGAAGCCGACGGAAAGCCTTGGTTCCACGACATCAAAGAGTACCTGACAATAGAGGAATATCCAGAGTTTGCTAATGTTACTCATAAGCGCATGCTTCGAAGGTTTTCCAACAATTTCTTTCACAGCAGAGGAATACTGTATAAGAGGACTCTCGCTTTGGGACTATTGAGGTGTGTCGATGCGACAGAAGCAACCAAGTTACTGGAAGAAGTGCACTCAGGGACTTGTGGACCGCACATGAATGGTTTTGTTCTACTAAAGAAGATACTCAGGGCAGGATACTTTTGGATGACCATGGAAACAGACTGCATCAGTAAGTCCAAAAGTGTCACCGCTTACAGATACATGCAGACATGATAAAGGTACCTCCAAACGAGCTCACTGCAACAAGCTCACACTGGCCGTTCGCCACCTGGGGAATGGATTTCATTGGACCAATCGAACCTGCCGCCCCAAACAGACATAGGTTCATCTTAGTGGCAATTAATAACTCCACTAAATAGGTTGAAGCAGCATCATATAAAGTAGTAACCAAGAAAGTCGTGGAAGACTTTGTCCAAGACCGGGTTGTCTGTCGGTTCGGTGTTCCAGAGTCGATCATCACTGATAACGGTTCCAATCTCAACAGCGACTTGATAAAATCGATATGTGAGACTTTCAAGATCAGACACAGAAACTGTAGAGCTTATAGACCTCAGATGAATGGAGCCATGGAAGCAGCTAACAAGAACATCAAGAAAATACTAAGGAAAATGATCGAAAGGCATAAGCAGTGGCATGAGAAGTTTTCATTCGCTTTATTGGGTTATCGTACTACAATTCACACATCAACTGGGGAAACTCCCTACATGCTGGTTTACGGTACAGAGGCGATAATTCCCGCTGAGGTAGAAATTTCGTCCTGGAGAATCATACAAGAAGCTGAGCAAGATGATTCAGAATGGGTCAAGGCTCGATACGAGTAGCTAGCCTTTATTGATGGAAAGAGAATGAACACAGTATTTCATGGTCATTTATATCAGAACAGAATGTCCAGAGCATTCAACAAAAGAGTTTGACCAAGGAAGTTTACACCAGGGCAGCTGGTGTTGAAGAAGATATTTCCACATCAACATGAGGCCAAATGGAATTTTTCTCCCAACTGGCAAGGTCCATACTTGGTTCACCGGGTTCTAACTGGAGAAATGGACGGAGAAGTTTTTCCAAAACCGATCAACTCAAATGCGGTGAAGAGATACTACATTTAGTCATTATGCTTTCTTTCTGATGTAATTTGAACTACGTCTGACCTAATTCCCGTTTAATAGGGGATACGTAGGCAGCCCTATGGGTTCGGTCACATTATTAATAAGATTCCATTTTCCCTACATTTGGAATTGGGAAAGAATTTTGAGGAGGACCCTCAAAATTCCGAAGTCAGTTTGCCAATTTTCGTATCAGCATCGACCCAGTAAACTGGGGCAGAATTTTGAGGAGGACCCTCAAAATTCTAAGGTCAATCCGCTTTCAGTCATTCAGCACCACCGTCAACAGCACTAGCCCATTAAATTGGGGAAAAATTTTGAGGAGGACCCTCAAAATTTCGGAGCCAATGAGGTTATCGTGCCTTGAACCACGATGCAATTGTGGTTCATCATAAAACAAACTATCTTTTGCATTACTTATATATATACATTTGCATCATATTTGTCAAAATTTTGCACAAAATCATTTGGATCACTATCGTTCTACAACACTATCCCAAATGGTAAAAAACACCACGGGTCGAGGGATGCGAACTAACCTCCCCCTTACAGAACTCACGATTTTTCTCTGGATGCAGGAATCCAGGGTGCGAATAGGCGATGTAGGATCTTTACATAACCGAAGTTCCCAAAGCCACTACCTACCTACAAATGATTACTATCTAAATTCAATGCTTCCCCAACAGTCATCGATAGAACAATCATCTACCAAGTAAGAAATCACCACCATCATCTTCTTTATATTTCTACATTCTTCGAGGCTAAGCTCTACCTCCATCCTGCGTTTTTACATTGCATAAGGCTATTTTTTTCCTTTCGAGACTAAACTCCGTCTCCATTTCATTGCATGAGGCTATTCTCTGCCTTCCGAGGTTAATCTCTCCCTCTATCCTACATAAGGATATGTTCTGCCTTTCGAGACTAAGCTCTATCTCTATCCTACATTGCATAAGGCTATCTTCTATCTTTCGAGACTAAGCTCTGTCTCCATCTTGCATCCTACATAAGGCTACTCTTTGCCTTCCGAGGCTAAGCTCTGCCTCCATCCTACATAAGGCTACTCTTTGCCTTCCGAGGCTAAGCTCTGCCTCCATCCTACATAAGGCTATTCTCTGCCTTCTGAGGTTAATCTCTACCTCCATCCCGCATAAGGCTATTTTCTGCCTTTTGAGACTAAGCTCTGTCTCCATCTTGCATCCTACATAAGGATATTCTCTGCCTTCCGAGGTTAAGCTCTTCCTCTTTTATTTTTTCATTTGGCTGAAAAATCGCCACCCTGTCTCATATTGGTGAACTATTGCCGCCTTGCATTTTAAATTCTCGCTTGGCTGAAACATCGCCACCCTTGCATCCATTCGGCTTAAAGATTGCCACCTTTTCATGGGCTGAGATATAACAAACTTGCTCAAAGGCGTCATAGTTCAGAGGCACCATCCGCATAGCCCGAGAACACCATTTCATGGCCTGCGAATCTTTTCTTTTATGCTCTTCATAGCCAAAGACATCATAGTATGAGGACTCCACCTTAATCGTCCGAAGACAGCATTCATGGTCCAAAGGGAACTTGCATCACGTTTAAATTACGCATATATACGCACATCGTTCATTTACAGGAACACCAGCTGGCTCACAGCCGTCTCAGCAGGAATGACTCCGCTCTATTTTTTTCGAAGCCATCCGATCTCCAAACCCTTGACAAAACTTCAAACCCCATTATGTCCGCCTCTTCAAAAATTTTCATTGGCATATTCCACCAATGGCTCCTGAACTACATACGGCCTGATTCTTGTAAAAACAGAGATATGTAAGCAGCTTGGAAGCCAGAGTGCGGACGAAATTCTCTTGCAACCGTCATTTCCGATCAAAATTGGCCATCTTATCTTTACCCGAAACTCTTTCATCCTCCTCGGGTAAAGAGGGGCAACTGTTGATACCCAATTTTTTCCATGTATTTTTGTACCCAAAATATTTTCAAAATAGCTTATGAATGCATATATGAGCATCCACAAAAAGGTTAGTATTTTTCTATATTTTTTTAAGTATTTTAAAACCAATTTACAACTTATTTTGTACTAAATAATCCAAAATTTTGTATCAAATCTTTTTACTTTATAAATTATTTATTTTATTCTCTCATCTACATAAAAATACAATTCATGTAATTTTTATAGATTTTTTACAAAGTCATTAGGTATTTTTAAACTAAAATTGCATTAAATTGCAATTTTAGCCTATTTCTCAATTTAATAAGTATTTCAAGTATGAAATTTTCCCTAATATTTTTAATTAGTTCCTAAACATATTTTTATTGGATTTTTATAAAATTATTTGCTATTTTACAAAATTAAATTAGGGGAAATTTGGGCATTTAAACTATAGCCCTTTAACCTTTCAATTTTGGCCATATTGTAAACCCAAATTAAGCTCCCATTGACCTGACCCAATTTAAAACACCCGACCCAAACTCACTAAACTTAACCCACCCACTTCTTCTTCTAATCCTGGCCGTTCATCTCACAGATCAACGGCCAACATTTTAACTTACCATATTAACCTCCCAAACCCTTAACCCTACAATCACTTTTACAAAACGGCCGTCTTCACTCCCAAATGCTCTCTAAGTTCTCTGAAAACCCTAATCGCCTCCTACTCACTTCACCGGCATTAATGGTCGTCCAAGACATGAAACTTCCGTGTTCGTCCACTCATCTCCTCTCCTGGCCTTTGGGTTAGATCGGGATATTATTGCAAAGGTTACTCGACCAGAGGTCCTTCGATGGGTTTTCATAGCCATGTCCGGCCCTTTCTCCGACAAGCCTTGAAGCCTGAGCCTTTTGTCGACTCTGACGAGTCCTTTCCAAGCTTTTTCTCTCCATTTCGAGACCTTTCTATGAAAACCCTATTGTTCGAGGTTATTTTCCATTTTTTTTCTCTTTGTTTATCGTATGATCTACTCTGAGCTGTAGTTATTTTCTAAAAGTTTTAAGTATCACTCATCCTTTCTTCGCCTATTTGTGTTTACGAAACTGTTCATCTTTTAAACCTAGTGTTTTCTATGACTTATATTATTTCTTTGATTTTGTAGTTTATTTTTTGCTATTACGTGTTCTTCTCCATGATTTTGAACGTTTTCTACTACGGCTCTAAAGTGTATTGCTTTACTGTGTATTTCTAGGGTTTTTCAGTTCATGTGTTTATACTTTCTTATGATGTTCTGCTCTTCGTCTATGGTGTTCCTTATGTTCTAACTGGTAGTGGAAACCCTAAGCTCTAAGGGGATTTTCCATTTTCTTTCTATGTGTAACCCAGGCCGCCTCTGGTTGTTCTATCTTGTTTAACATATGTTTACTCTGCTATTTCCAGTCTTTTTTATGTTCAAAACCTGTGCATCTTTTATAGTACTATTTTACGCTTTCTCTGAAACCCTAATTGATTTTGGTACAGCTGTTTGATTCTCTAATTACTCCCTGTTCTCTGACTAAGTTCAAATGCAAGTAGCATCTTGACTCATTGACTTCCTGGGTGATTACTTGCCTTATATTATTTACCCGTGTGATTATAAAATTCTTTATATGTATTTACCCAATATTCTGCGATTAATACTCGATTGTCTTTCCAAATTTAGACCTAGGTTTATTTATTTCCATCAGGTTCCTTAATTGAAGGGGTTCCCTTCTCCTTAATGGATACTGATTGATATTGCTGAATATTACCTTGCCTTAGTGTTGCAACTTCTCAAAACTACAAAATAGGCCTTCTATTTTTCCACTAGCAGACACTCATACACGAGTTCTCTCTACTCTTACTCACTAATAAAGACACTTTGCTTTTCTCTTCTCTTCTCTGTTACTTGCTCTCTTTAGCTAAGGATTAGTCGGCTGAAAGCCAAGGCTAATCATAAGGTTTCTCTTTGCTTTGTTACTCAAATTGCACTGGTAGGATCCTAATTTCAATTATTAACCTTCAACTATCTGTTTGTTTCCCCCTTTCTTTGTCTGTTATGCTCTTGCATGTTTAATATCTTCCCCTTGTCCCCTTGTCTGTTTGTTTATTTCAATATTTCATTTCAGCTCTAGCATTTTTAATTCCCTCTCCCTTTCCCTAGGCTGTTATGTTGTTTCAGTTTAAGCTCTAACATGTTTTATTCCACTTTCCCTGTTTCCCTCACCTGTTTTGTGTATCTCAGTTAAGCTTTATGTTAATTCCCTTCTCCTTGTTCCCGTGTCTATTTGTTCTAAGCTCAGCAGGTTATCCCTTAACCCTGATCCTTGTCTTCTTATACTATTAGTTTAAACTGCAGCATGTTAATCCTTATTCCCTATCCCTTTGGTTGCTTCCATTCAGTATTTTATTTATGTCCAGCATGTTAAATCCTTTTCCTTTACTTGTGTATTGTTAATTATTATGCTTTCTTTCCCCTGAATCCATTCAATCTAATCTTGTCTGTTAAGTGCTTTTATATTATTCCCCTCTCCCTTTGATCCTTGTTTGTATGTGAGTTTGTTAGGGATAAGGGTGGCACTTCATTGCCACTTCTAGTCTAGACCTAAGGCTGTCAACAGCCTCTAATCAAAGCAGCCCCACCCCCATCCCCTATCTTATGTGTTTGATCCTTGACAAAGACCTGTTGGTGTCCTAATCATCATTCAAACCCTTTTCTGACTTGTTTACAGGTCTGCTCTTGTTTGTTAACCCTTGTAAGAAGTCTCGGGTGTGCCAGTCTCACTCAATAGGTTGGGTATGACCACTTCATGCATTGGTTTCCTTATAATCCTCACTTTTGCACTTACTCTTAGTTCTTTAAGTTGCTACCCTTTTTCGTAAGCCATGCTTAGGGACCTTGGAGTCTCATTTGAACATGGATGCCTTGCCGCTGGTAATTCCAAACTTGCACTATTCCAATTAGAGTATAAGCAATTCCTGGGTTTCTTTTAAATCCCTTGGAACATTGTATCACTCTAAAAAGAGAAAAGCCTCGGACCTTGGGAGCTCGGGATTTGGTAAAAGGCATATGTTGGACATTAAAGTTGCTTCGAGACTCCTCTGGCCTGTTATAGCTGCTGGTGTATTTAACTTTTATTTCCTTTAATGTTCTTTTCCTTTTCTGCCAAGATCTGTAATAATTTGTAATAAAAGAACTCGAGAGTATAGTAAAAGGGATATGGGGAGGGATTTACTTTCTTGCATTCATTAGAAACCATGCCTATAGGTTTTCATCACTTGTTAGTACAGATACCATGTCTATAGGTTTCTCATTATCATACAGAAAGCATGCCTATAAGGATTTACTTTTCTTGCATCATAGAAATGGTCCCGGGGAGCTCGAAGCAGATTTTCTATCCAACACTTATGTGTTAAACTGATCTTCCCGCTCTTCTAACTTCTTATAAAATACCAAATCAGTAATTGAAGTCATGCTAAACTGTTTGATGTTTGTTACGGGGTTTAATTGTGCCTTTAGATGTTTATTTGCATACCTCTTATATGCTACTTATTTTTGACTGTCGCTCTAGTGTTTATCCTATCTCTCTCTTCCCGTTCTTAGGATTAGAAGTCCTAATACCGTAGGATTAACAAGTTGGGACGGGTATTAGCATGCAATAAGTAAACGATACCAACACGTCTAAATACCTTAACAGGGTGGAAAGAGTAGAATATGGAGATGATGACGATGCGATAATATCATAAAGAGACCCCTCTTCGGGAATATGTGCGGTATATTGCATCGAATGGTCCATATTACAGTTAAACCTAGTGCCATTCCTTCTCCTTCTTCCGCTTTATTTAAATGATTACTTCTAGTAATGCTTTTCAAACTAGTCCTCTCTTATTCGAAACTTATGTCCTTCCGTTTCTTTAAAGCTTTCAAGTTATGTGAATGTTATACATGTGCACCTTATTTGTCTACTTGCTTCATCCTCTATTAAAGTCACAATTAGCACGGCCGGGAACCACATTTGTGGATCTTGAAGGGTGCCTAACACCTTTCCCTTGAGATAATCTCAAGCCCTTACCCAAACTCTAGTTTTTTCTCTCAAAATACTCTCTTTATCTTAAAGTGTCCTAATGCACTATAATCATTAGGTGTCGACTATTCCAATCCCATAACCCAATTACCAAACGGGAAGTAGAGTTATTTTTCCCATAATGTCGTAAACCCGATTTCTCTTCTTTCCAGTTGTTGAAAAAGGGGGCGTCGACAGCATAGCGACTCTTCTGGGCATTTTCTTTTAGGCTTTTACCACTACGTGTTTTGTGACTTTATTGCTTTTTTTATTTATTCTTTTATTATTTTTCACAATTACTAACTTGTTTCTTCGTGTCTTTCTTCTTCTTTAATTGTTTTACTACTTTATTGTCTTTACTTTATTTCAATTCCGTCTTTAATTTCAAGCATTCATCGTAACCATCATAGTATGAACGTGAAAATACATGTACTTATTTCTTTATTGTAATTGCATCCTTCAATATCATTTTCCACTCGTGCCAGACAAATCATATAGCAATGCTTATAATGAGTGGTTGCCCTCTTCCCTATTATAAAACCCCTAAATTTGGCAAAGGCATATTTGCGGTAAAACCAGTCGATCAACGATGTAGTCGACGGTTCTGTGCCTTTCCCTCTTGAGTTGTCCGCTTAAGGGTACCTTGTGTAGTGCTTCAAAAGTAGAAACCTTACTTTGTTTAAATGTTCATGCATCATGGTCGAACTTAGACGAGTCAGTTATGTTGTCTGCATAATGACTCATTAGGATAGCCTAAACCAAAGTCCATAAGCAAAGATGTGCATATAGACATATAGACAGAGATTTTAATAAAATAATTAAAGGATCGACCAAGATTTGGTTTGATTTTGAAGAATTGAAAAGCCAAAATTTAGGCAAGTAAAAATCAATAGAAATAATAAGCAAAGGGTCATAATAAGAACCATGTATACATATATATGGAAATACGAACAAAATAATTAAAGAATCAAACCAGATTTGATAAGATCTAGAAAGATCTTAAACCCTAGTTTAGGGTAAGTAGGGAAAAATTAAAAAGATACTTATAGATTCGTGGAAGTCCATACCATAGCAGAGCAACAAAGACGGAAAAGGTCCATAAGTTGAACCATTTAGATTCGAGGTTGAAGATATCCGCCTGCTATGTTTAGGCAAGCGGTATATAGAAAGTCCTAGTACGAAAATGATGTGAGATATGGTGAGAAACCAATAGGAAATCCCATGTCTGGTGGGATTAGGGGAGGAGATTGGGGGAGATAGCTAGGTTTTAGGGCAAAAAAGAGAGGAGAGGATCTAGGGTCGGTGGGTCGGTGGGAATGATTAGGGTTAATGGGGTTTCGTTTGTTAAAACATTTATGTGTAATATGGATCATTGATCTTAGAGATCGATGGTCACGATTAAAAGGGGTTTTCGGTGGGCTAGTTTAATTGGGTAAGGGATTATTTGTACTAGGGTAATTGGGCTGGTGTAATGATATTGGTTTGGGTGCAAAATTGGTTGCAATTAAGGCCAAACTTTAACTACCCAAATTAAATTAGTAAATAATTTGTAAAAAATAATAAATAAATAATAAAAATATTATTTGTGCATAAAACAAATAAAAATTTTATTTAACACTATAAAAGTCCAAAAGATTATTGTTGCATATAAATTAATTATAAATACATATAGACTATTATTGCAAATGTGCAGTTTTAGCCTTTAAAAATGCAAATATAATTATGACAAATATGCTAAAAATATTTAAACCTAATATGGGTGAAAATAATCAAATTGGATGATAAAATTATTATAAAATAATTTGTGAGGTAATTAATGCCTAATTATATAATAAATATACAGGAATAAATTGGTTTAAAGCCTTTAAATATTATAAAACAATACTTGTATATGTTTATAAATCAAGTGATGGTGTATATGCACTATTTTGAAAGTATACATATATATTTGAAAAATATAAAGGAAAGTTGGGTATCAACAATATGCACAATGTTTTCCTACAGGGTGACTTACTATATGAAGTCTACATGCAATTACTTGAGAGTTTTACAAGTCAGGGGTAGAATTCAGTGGTATGTAGGCTTGTTAAATCCCTATATGGTATGAATCAAGCAAGTAGACAATGAAATGTCAAACTCACATATGCACATATAGCTCAGGGGTTCCTAGAGAGCAGTCTTGATCATTCTCTTTTTACACGGAAGGTAGGGACTACCATAATTATCATTCTTGTTTGTGCGGATTACATGTTGATCACTGAAAACAATATTCGGTTGATAGAAGAAGCAGAGAATAAGCTACAACAAGCTTTTAAGATGAAAAACCTTGGTAAGTTAAGCTTTTGGGATGGAATTCAGCATGTCAAAGAGTGTGATTTTGATGAATAAAAGAAAGTATTCTCTGGAATTCATTGAAGAATTAAGGATGAGTTCCTCAAAATCAACTTCCAACCTATTGGAATACAATCGAAAGAACATTGTTAAGGAGTTGGATGATATCACAGGAAGGTGATGAGCAACTAGAAGACAAGGTCCAGTAACAAAGACTCATTAGGAAGTTGATACACTTGACAGTAATAAGATAGCCTTTGTAGTCTAGACACTCAGTTAATTAATGCAATAACCAAAAGAAGTCACTAGGAGGCCGTTTTGAGAGTGGTCAAATATGTAAAGAAAGAGCTAGGTTTGGGGATCTTGATAAGCATTGAAAAGAGAAATAGACTAAGTGCATACTATGATGCTAACTGGGCTTCATGCTCTAACACAAGAAAATTAGTCTCATGCTTTCTTGCTAAGCATGGAAATTCTCTCATATTTTGGACATCTAAGAAACAAAACACAATCTCGAGAAGCTCAGCAAAAGCTGGATACAGGAGCATGACATGGACAGTAGCAGAACTCGTTTGGTTAACAGGGTTGTTCAAGGTGCTTGGTGCAGAAGTGAAGCTGCTAATTGAATTATTCTATGATAACAAAACAACACTTCAAATTGTTGTGAATCTAGTATATCACGAATGAACAAAATATATTGAAATAGATGGTCATTTTATCAAGTAAAGAATACAGCAAGAATTGGTGATGTGAGTTCCAAAGAGCAGCAAGTAGATATCCTTACAAAAAGGGTTGCTGAGGTTGCAGCATGAGTACTTGATATCCAAACTAGGAGTGCTCAATATTTTTACACCTACCAGCTTGAGGGGGAGTGTTCGAGATGGTGTAACTTAAAGCTACTTTGGGAACCACTACATTTAGTCGCTTATTACACTCTATTTTATTGCACTTTAGTTGAGTTTGTTCTATAATCGCTAGTGTTTTACACTAACAGTGTGTTTTATGCCTTATAGGAGTTATATCGAGCAATATAGATGTTATGGAATAAATTCAAGTGATTTGAAACTTTGAAGCTGAGTAAAAGTCCAAGGAATTAAGCTGGGATCATATTCGGGGATTAACGGATGATACAACAACAGAACGAAGAATCAAATAGGCATATTATGCACTGTCCAGTAAAATATACATAACGTTTTGCTCAGAATTCCATTTGGGCTCCACAATATATGATTGGAAAGCTAACTCAAAGTGCTAAAAATTTCATGTTTTATGTTTTTCTAAATTCCAAACTAGACCGTGTTCATCGCGGTCCACGCCGCGGCCACGGTGAACTGTTCACGAACTTGGAAATTTGGGGGCTAAAGTGTCAATTCGGAAAAACTTTTGTAAAACCCTTATAAGTTGTAGAAACTCTTCCAAGAAAGGGAGGCTGGTGTTTTTATATTACTTTTGGAGGAAGAACAAGTGTGAGAGATCACCCAAAATATTAGAGTTCTTTATCTCTTTTATTTTCTTGTAATTTTTCGATTTTGAGCAATTTAGTAGTTTTCTCTTACTTTGTTATGAGTAGCTAAATTCTTTGTCTAAAGTTTTGGTGAAAACCATTGGGGATGAATTGGTAATTATATTAATATAATTTTGATTTAGTTGTTAATCTCTATTTTTTCAACTACATATTAATTTTGGTTAATTGAAAGCATCCTCAATTAGCCGTTCCTATTTATTATGTCTCTGCTTGAGAGAGAGTCCATATTTAGGTAGTTGTCTGAACAACATCACTCCCGAAGTATAGGCGAGAGTTATAACCAAGGGTTTAGAGGTTGGATTAGAGATAACGATACCTCGGGTGCAATCTAAGTGAACTGTAATGTGAATCTAGCTAGTGTAGCCTGAGAGAGTACGTTTAGTAAACTATCATAATTGCTTGAGAGAGATTTTTGATAGTTGGAAAGTTCATGATTGATAGAGGCAGCTAAGTCAACGCTATAAGAAACATACAACCAAGGAAATCAACGACAAGGGAAATCATAACTCTACACATGCTTAATTTAGTCTCCAACCCTTTATTTTGTTAGTTGATGATTTCACAGGTTTGTAGTATTTGCAAGTTAATTAGCTAGAAATATAAATCGCAATCTTTATAATTTAGAAAATTATTCAATATGTCTTCTTGGTGATATTAAACAGATACAACTAAGCCTTAGTTCTCTGTAAGATTTGACTCCAGACTTTTAGACCGATTATATTTGCAGCGACCACTTATCCTTTTTAGGATTAAAGTTGGGCATGATCAAGTAGCGGTTAGACATCAAAGTAGAGTTAGTTATGTAACCAATTATTAGAAGTTTAGTTAGTTAGTAATAGTTTTGGACAACTGACAATTAACAGTAGAGATTTGTTATTTTATACTTAGACGACTAAATCAATGAAAAGATTAGCTCCTTCGTTCTCATTTTCGTTATGTTATCAGTTTCATAGAAGCTCTTTTCCTGTCAACGTCCATTGAAGTGGAATAGGAAGCTCAAGCTAAGCACAAGCGAAATGTGCAGAAATTAACATATTAGACAAGTAAAAGTGAACAAAATGAGGATCATATTTTCTTTTCGGCTTTTCCCTAAAGTAGCTTCTTTTCAATTTATAGTCGAAGAAGTTATTCTAAAAGTGTTGCAGGAGGAGGAAAAAGTAAAGGAAACTATCAGCTATGTCCATTTATAAGTAGCTTGTTACAAAAATTTACTAATTTAAAAATAATTATTAATACTAGTCAATATTACCAATATTAGTCAATTAACTAGTTGTAGCCAAAAAAGATCAAATTTTTATCTTTTTTTAATGGGTGTTATTAGTTTTAGATTGGGTACATCTTAAAGAGATTGAAACTAAATTTTGGGTGATTTTTTAAAGTTTTGAGATGGTTTGAATTGAAAGTTTGAAGTATAAGTTGAACATGAAAAAAGAAATTATACGTGTGTAATATTGTGTATCATTTGTGTATCACATATATATCATATTTGTATCAAATATGTATCACATGTATATAATGTATACCTATGTATGAGATAGATGTGTCGCGGAAGTATTTTATGAACTTGATTTTAACTATAATTTTTTATGTCAAATCAGTCCAAATTATCTTCAATCTTCCTCAAATTTTGTATATTGACTCATCTATGTATTTTCAATGAATTTCAATCACACATATTGAAAAGGAACCTTTTTTACTTAGATTTTTAGAATCTTATATTTATAGGTTTTTTTTTGTATTTCATCAACTTATTTGCTACCTCATTCATGAAATTTTATTTTCCTCTTGCATCTAATGTTACTAATCATACTTTAAAATATGGAAGGAGATCTTCGCGTGTGTTTCTTGGAAAGAAAGAACCTCATTTGTTTGGATTTTTAATATTTATATGCACTTGACTAATTTTGATAAATATATAAATAATAGCTAGAGATTATTAAATTGGGACTTATTTAACACATTTAAAGATTCCCAAGAAGTAATGATACATGTGATCAGTCAGCATCACATAATTGTCCTTTGGACCTTTCAATGCCTGTGAAAATGGAACTTGGAAGGTTCGTATTTGGGGATAACGAAAAAAATGTAACTCATGTGTTATGAAATAATAAAAAAGAAGAAGAGTATAGGAGAGAAAAGTACGGCGAGAGAATTCTTATATATTTTATGGATATAATGGAATAGAACTCTCTATTTATAGGAAAAAGTGACTTAACCACCAAGTAATAAACCCTAGAATCTATCTAAATATAGACATTCACCATAAATAAACTTCTATTTATAACACTCCCTCTTGAATGTCTATTAAACAGATAATGTGCCTCGTCAAAACCTAACTAAAATAAAACCCAGTGGGAAAAAATTTTTAGAGAAGGAAAAAGAGTACACATATCTAACAATACGCCTTTTGGTTGCCTCGTTAAAAATCTTGCGAGGAAAACACAGTGGGACAAAATCTTTTAAGGAAAAAAGATTACAATGCGTATGAACTTCCCCAATGAGAGCATCAATTCACATCCTTGAGCCTTTACATTCCAATCTTGTACACCATCTTCAAAAGATCATTGGTAGAGATTTGATAAATAAATCAACCATATTAAATTGAATGAATATTTTGCATCTTAAAATCACAAGTCGCGATAGATATATAATGTCTTCACAAATATCGTTCAATGACTCTTCAATATCTCCATAGAGGTATCCTTGCTATCACATTATCATGCTTATATTTATAACAAGATATATTTGTACACAAATTGCACTGAGGAAGTGGTACTTCAAGATCATGAATTGTATATGCTTTAAGCAGTTTAAATTCTTTAAGGATTGTCATATAAGTATAGTCAAATAAGCCATTTAAAGAGACTTTAGATGCATATCAACTTTTCATGTCATGCTAGTCATATAAGATGAATAAAAGTGATTACACACATCATTGATTTTATACTTTTAAGTATTTGAACTGCAGGTCCAAAACAACATGTCTTTCATATGAAATCAATTCTATTTGAATTGTTTCTCTAGACTTAAGATCCTCATATATATATATTTAGCGCTATTATAGATATCGTTGAAACATATTTTATATCGGTTCCAACCTCCTTATTTATATATAGACATAACATATAGATCTCCCCATTCATATATTCAGGTGCCTGAATCTCTCATGAGATTTTATGAAGTGTTATGTCATGTGATATTCTAGATTACTTGCCTCCTTATTATGATCAGTTTGATCATTTGTTCTTTTTCTTTATCAAGAAGTTCTATTTGAAACCAATTTTTCTATACGCTTTAAGCGTACCATAGACTATGTCTTTCTAGGACTTAATATGAGCATTTGCAATGAGAACATAGTTACTTTCTTTGGGTCAGCAAATGCGTCTGGCTTGCTTTGCAATATATTGCAAATGAATTATCTTTTTATAAACTTCAAGTTCATATTATTTTATTCAAGGATCTAAATGTATAAACGATAATTCATTTCGTGTAAATTTTCCTGAATTATTATATCTTGTCTCCCCTTCATGTTAGAAAAACTAACTTGCTTTCTCAACTTTAAGAACCAATCTTTGTACGTTATGGAGTTAACTAAAATGTACACTGCACATCAATAATTATAAGATAAAATTATTTGGTTTCTGACCCTGAACCACCTGTGAGGAGGGAATGTAATATACTTTTGTATATAACCTATATCAAACTGATATAGATAACTTTGTTCTCATAAGAAATAGTTTAGCTATTAAGTGGAGGCACTCAATAATTATTTTGCTAAACCAACTGTGTTGTAAACCAACTTATCAAGATGAACTTCTTTAATAGAAAATCATGAGATTATGCTCTAAATTAAGAGATTATGACATTATTTTTTATATCATCTCAAACTTCCTTCTAGAGATGAGTGTGGTATATTCACTACCACGTTCTTATTCTTCAAAAAATGAATATGTATTTATAAATCAGATGTTGTCACATTCACATCATGAATGGACCATAATCATCTATATGTGCTTTATATAATCTCATGTCAAAATCGATGACAAATATTACTTTCACAGAGTGAAGGATTATTTTGAGAATCCTTATTGTTCTCATTACCACAATAACGACGATTATAATTTCGTCTATTGTCACGTCCATATCCATTGATACATTCATAGTACTAATTTTATTTTCTATCTGACTTATCACAGACTGCTACTACATTCTCTAAAGGGAATGAGAATATAGCAAATTCAACGGAACGAATGATCACATATAAATTCGATCATGGCAAGACATAGAAATTTTACCACTTTGGATATTTATAATTCATTTCAAACATCATTAGAGTTACAATCAAAATTTATCGTCTTTGCTTGTATTTAAAAGGAGAAATACATAAATAGTCCATTAAGTTGTCCGAACAATCATTTGAACACTCAAACTAACCTACTGACCATTTAGACACTTTCATTTGACAGAAGTATATTTATTGGACACTTAAGTCAAGCAGACCACGTGCGTGATATACACTTGCTGTTGACATGGCAAATGAGCCAATTAAATAAGAACACATGTAATTTTAAATAAAAATAATTTCACATATAATTAAGAAATACTAAAAAGGACTAAAATATAATTTTTCAATTCTTCCGCCAACCTTTGGTCGCCTTCAATTCTCCAACTCTGGTTCCCTAAATCTATTCTTCAATTCTTCCACCAAAATCTATCTGATATGTTCACCGCCTATCCCACCCATTTCTTCCGTCCCGATAATCTTTCCCTATTTTCTCTTTTTAATTTATTTTCTTGTACATGTTCCAAACAACACTTCACTTTTATCTCCCTAATATAAAACCTTGAAATTAACAGCAAACTTCATCAAGAATAATTCCACATAGGTTTTATCTTCAATTCTGGTTCATAAATAGATTTGTTATCGGATAAATAATTTTTTCTAGAAATCGGAGAAAAACTTGATGAATCAACATCAAGGGCTTGAAAAATAGCTCCTAGACGATAACGACGATGCGGTAAAAATAGCCACAGTAATCAAGTGCTTCGCGGGAGAGGGGAACTTACAAATTCGTGGCCCTTCTTGGGTCAAATATCTTATTTTTTCACTTGTTATTGTTGGTCAACATTGGGTTTCACTGAATAGTTGAGATTATTGGGTTGTTTTCTTAATCTTGTGATGGATTTATGGCAGACTGTGGCCCTAAAATGAGTTGGAGCTGCTGGTATTAGGTGAAGGAAGGTTAGTTGGGGGAGATGAATTTTTTGGGGAGACGGTGAAATATTTTGAAGGAAAAAAAAGAAAATGTGGTGTGGGCCACACATAAAAATAATTTGAGCTGAAAATAAAAGATAACAACATTATTAGAGTTCTCGCACGCTTAACGCTTAGTGAGTCAAAATCAATTTGCCATGTCAGCACAAGGTGTTTAAAAGACACATGCTTCTATCAAATAAAAGTGTCTAAATGGTCACTAGGTTAGTTTAAGTGTTCAAATGACAGTTGGGGACAACTGAAAGAGCTATTTATATATTTCGCTTATTTAAAATCAAATTTTAAAATGTCAAGAATTTAGAAGAGAAACATAAAGTAAAATACTTACCTTAAATTCAGAATTTAATTATGAAGGAAATTCATGAAATAATTGACAATTATTATGCTCAATGCTAAATCTTCTACTCAATAAGTAGAGTGTCGTGCTGATAATGTGTTATGAAATAATAAAAAAAAGAAGAAGAGTATTGAAGAGAAAAGTGAGGAGAGAGAATTCTTATTGATTTTTGAGATAATTTACAATCGTATAGAACCATCTATTTATAGGGAGTGATGACTTAACCTCCAAGTAATAAACCCCAGAATCTCTCTAAATATAGACATTCACCTTAAATAAACTTCTATTTGTAACTATGCTATTACTAGTAGTATACATGAGCGATTTTATTTTGTACCTCACACAATTTGCATTAGTTGTGTGAGGCTTTTTTTATCTCACATATTTTGTGGACTCATATCTTATACATTTTACTTATTGTCTCTTGTTGATGTCTTGAGCTGAGGGTCTCCTCGAATTAGCCTCTCTGCCCCCCGGAGTAGGGGTAAGGTCTGCGTACATATTACCCTCCCCAGACCCTACTTGTGGGCTTTTACTGGATTGTTGTTGTTGTATATCTTATACATTTTGTTCAACAAAATTCTGGGACCACACAACTGTAAGACAAAAAAGAGTCCCCACCCAGCACAAAATAAATTTTTTCTTATACTCACGTCTTTTCCATGAACAAGTTAATACTTCATCATCTAGTTTATGTGAGCTTATTACCTTTTTGGTCTTTTCCAAGAAGAATGATCATTTTAAAATTTAGTAACAATTTTGCTTAAACTTATAATTCTACTCTTAATGAGAAGATTTTATAACCATACAAATATTTTGAGTTCCATTTAAACTTATTTAGGACTATAAATTCCAAAAATATTCTTTTTTTATTTATTTTGTGTTCAATCAAATATGTTCAAATAAATTAAAACAAAGGAAGTAAGTTATTGTGACGGACTGAAGTGAAATTGGGTCCTACATGAATAAGATCGTCACCCTTTTTTTTATGAGCTGTATTTGTACTACTATTTGAGTGAAACTAAGCTGACCTAAAAGAATTATTTTGATATATGACTTGTTCCAAAGCTATGATCATCATTATATCGTTATACATGATTGGATATGGTTGGATTGATGTAGTGGGTAAGGAAGTTACTACCACTTTATAATTCCCAGCTTAAACAGCCCCACATAACAGCACCTTTATTTTTTTCAGTGGTTATTAATATTTATTTCAGCTACATCTTTATGACTTTCTAGTGACATTTCTTCACCTACTTTTTTTCCGAGATAATTTTTAATGCATAAATGCATCTGATGGAACTACCAAATATATGCAACTGATTTTTTTGCACTATTATTATGTAATTAAAAGGAAGACCAAGGTTGTTTTAATAAGATTAAGTTTGTAACATGCTAGGACTAGTTAAACTAATTAGTTGAAATACATTCTTTAATTCTATCTTTTAGTTCCAAATCATGTCTCCCAGAAAGCATCAGCGACATAAATATCATGTAGATGGTACGATGTTCAATGATTGCAAATTCTTGTCACGTTAGTTACATGAGTAAAAATTATTGGTGGAATAAAAATTCTTGCCCTCAATAAAAAGTTAGTATACATGGTATTCACACCCAAGCAGTAAACATTTTACATAAAATATTATAGTATCATTTATTCATACATTTATACCTCAATTTTATCACTAATTGCAATAATACAATTTAGTGTAAACAACAGGTGTAAATAAGTTCCTATCTGGCTATGTACGCAATAGTAGTTTTTACTTCTCATATGACATATGATCGTAATAAATGCTTGTATATAAAGGACTCCGCTACGAGTTTTTGATCAATGTTTGGTTAATTGATATATCTATATATAGACAAGAGGGGTGCTCTGATGGTAAGCAACCCCCACTTCCAACCGAAAGGTTGTGAGTTCGAGTCTTCCCAAGAGTAAGGTGGAAAGTTCTTGGAGGGAAGGATGACGGGGGTCTATTTGGAAACAGCCTCTCTACCCAAGAGTAGGGGTAAGGTTGGCGTACTATATATATATATATATATATATATATATATATATATATATATATATATATATATATATATATATCATTTAATCATAGAGAAAAAGGTTTAAAAGAAATACTTAGGATTAAAGAGGGAAGAAAGCACCCCCAAACGATGAAAAGCCGCATGGGATCGATGTTACATAATGGATAGCCCCCTTCAATATATTAGCAGCTGAGTATAAATATAATATGTACATTCGGACAGATGTTGACTAATTCTCCCCTAAAATTCTGCATTTTCTCGAATTATATATCCTCACACATCATACTATTACATCGTAAAAACAGTCTTGGGGAAAAAAAAGGAGTGGGGAGTGAGAGATAGAGAGTACCAACAATATAATAGATGTCAATTGACATGGCTTAGTTCCTTAAACATCTGCATGACAATTCTGTACTAACTGATACTTCATAGCTGATCCAACTGCAATACTATTTCCAATCATCTTACCCCCAACTCCAACATAAGCTGGACAATTTACATACAAATGATACTTCCCTGAAATAAATGTCCCAACTTTCCATCTAATTCTCCCATCCACTTTGATGTTAATCAACACAGTTCCAGCCATCTGATCTTGTTTAAGACTTTCACTAAGGAATGGCGCAACGGGTACTGAGTTTCCATACACAAAAGGAGACCATATTGTGACATCTTTATGTCCTTGATAAGTTGAGGGTAGCAGTGTAGGAAGGGTAATTTGTTGGCCACGGTAAGTTGCATACACGTCGAGTTTGTCATAGTAAATTGCAATTTTGTTATTTGGGTTGCGAGAAGCGAGGGTAATTTGGATGTTGGTGGTTAGGAAAATATTAGGGAAGGAGACGTTGAAAGCATAGATAGTGGCATCATGGAGGATGAAACTTGGCTTTGTTGGCCTAAGGATTACCCAAATGAGAAAGATAATGAAGAGGACTAAGATGACGAAGCCAAGTACGGCCATGAATAGGCGGTGGTAAAGTTTGTGCCGCTCCTCATCGTGGTGGCCGCAGTCCTTGGCCGACATGTTGGCGGCAGTGACAGCGGATGTGGTGGTGTTTAGGCTAAAGTTTTAGTCCTTCGGGAGAGTTTTCTATGGCGAGCTAAGTTGGTTAATATGGTTTATTTTCAAGATTCTATAATGTGGCGAGAGACTTTCTCTTCTTGAAGAGAGTGGTCTTCTCTATTAAAAATGTTTGGCATTTCTTCTTTTCATTTTTTCTATTTCTGTTTGTAGTCGTTGTCGAGGTTTAGGAGACTCTAAGTAGGGTATATAGAAATCTTTCCTTTTATCAAATATGATCATGACACTATACTCAAAATATTTAGAACTCGAACCTAAGACCTCTAATTAAGAATGAAGAGATCTCTAACCATTTTATCAATGAAGAAGTTTTATTTTAAATTTTGTTCTTTTGAAACATGTTATACAAGTAATGGCTATCTAATAGTTAGTGAAGTGTCTCAACGACCAATTCATGCAAATACTATGCAGTAACTAATTGCAAGTTGCAAAATTTAGAGGAAAGTGAATGGTGGAAAATGAAGTTTGGTGATATGGTCATGGTATGGTGTGGTGCAAGCAACCTTATCTTTTTGGGACGTATGCTTCTACGCAAAGGCTAATTAAAGATACAAGAATTATACCAAGGGCCCTACTTTTCACAAGTAATGACAAAATGGGATAGCAAGATTCTGAAGTCACCGACACAAATTGGCTATTGTACCCCGAACGGCTAAAACTTAAAGTTTTGGTTTCACCCTCTCCAAACAAAAGTTAGAACTTTTTATGCCAGCTATTAGTTGGGATATCAATTATTATGGCACTATCTTATGAGAAACAAGAAAATAAATAGAAAGGAGAAACTTAATTAGTCGAATTTAAAATTAGTTGTACCGATAGTTTTATTTTATGGTATAAAAACCAATACGATTAAATTTGGTAGTACAACATTTTACAGATATACCCTCTTGGAATCATACCCTATATATTACCTATACGTGTCTTGTGACCTATTTCCCAGAGAAGCTAAGGATCTTTTTGGGATAACCCCAGGAAATACTACCATGTAGAATTCCATTTTCATTTCAAGCTTGGTTTTTGCCCTAGTGGCCAAAGTGCAAGAGCACATATGAATTGACAGTGCGACCAATATTAGGTACTAGGGGCACGCATATGTTGCACAAAATCAACTATTTCTTTCTGCACTATACTGGACTGGAACCATAGTCGTAATCTCTTACCAAGTGAATTTCTTCTTTCACATTATCCTTCTTAAATAACCCAAGGAGCATGTTCATTGGTATAATGAAACATAAGCCATGTAAAGCCAAGACATAAAATTTTTATCAGAATATAAAGTTGAAGCCAAGAGATAACATGGTACCAGCAAACTAGCAAATTTAAACGAAGGTAAACTTGAACCATAAAACAGAAATAGGTAAAAACGCGCATATACTAACAGATAGTCTTGTCATCCCTGGCAGATGCACAGTAAGAAGGTAGGAAAAACATGTACATAGACTTTTTCTTTTGAAGATTGCTTCAACTAGATATAGAATCCCATTAAGGAACAGCATGTTAAATTTTCATGCATCAAGGTACGAAGCCACAGGTTTACAATAAGACACTAACTTTTCAACTTACCATACATGCACGCAATAAACCTGCAATAAAGGAATATGACTTCAACAGAGTAGCAAAGCAACCCCCACTTCTAACCGAGAGATTGCGAGTTCGAGTCTCCCCAAGAGCAAGGTAGAAAGTTCTTGGAGGGAAGGATGCCGGGGGTCTATCTGGAAACAGTCTCTCTACCCAGGGGTAGGGGTAAGATCTGCGTACACACTACCCTCCCCAGACCCCACTAAGTGGGATTATACTGGGTTGTTGTTGTTGTCCTGTGCTTCAACAAATTTTTAAGAGGATAGTGCAGTGGCGATTGCATTATCTCCTGAACACTGAAACTGATCTCCCTCGCGGATTCAAGATTTGAGGCTTATGGATTCCTACCATAATTTTAAATTAATATATAATAATAAATGAGTTCACAGTTAAATATTTATAAATATTTTATGAATTTATTAATATAAATAAAGAATCTACGCAAAAGTTACTAGGTTCCCGGGAACCCGTATTGAATGCTCTAGGTTCCGCCTGCCTCCTTCCCTCCCTCTTTCACACATACACACACATAGCAAGAGAGCCATCTCCTCTGTATTGTTATATTTTCAGCTCAGAGATTATCTACAAGTCAAAGCCATTTGCAACAATCAAGGTTTCGGGTTCTCTGGACCAAGTCACCATGAACTACGGATCTCATAGATGAAGAGGAACAAGAGTGTCTTCAAGATTCTCTTTAATTTTATTAACTTAGCTCGAAAGTGCCTATCGCATGAAATAACACGAACCAAAAAGGCTATCCAAAAGAACTCACGTCGATAGTCCTTTACAACTCCTTTCCCCTAGTGTTCTTCTATTTCACCCAGTACCAGCTACCTGCTATCTCCTATAAGCACAAACACTACTTACAAGGTAATTTTACCCACCAAGGCTTAGGCTTAGGGAGATGAGTATATATCACCTAGTGTTTCGGTATTTCTTGCCTTTGCTGGGATTCAACCTAAGAGTTCTCCTTCTACTCGCTATTTTCCCAGAACCACAATGTCTTAAGAGGTGTCACCCTTTAATCTGTCAAAACAATGCCTCACAACCGAATTGGCGCTGCATCACACAAAGGTCACAATTTCTGTACTCAAAGGTTGTATCAACTAGTAGACATGAAAGCAGAAGCTAAGAAAATCAATATAGATATTTCCTAGAACTGTCTCATATCACTTCAAAGCTGAAATATCAGACAAGTAATATAACTTGGACGATACAGGATAAAGAAAAAAAACCTTTACTTGATGGGTCAAGAAAATGTAGACATTACCTTACAATGATTTAAACCAATTCTTCAAGAAAATAGATAACATACCACCCCGAAGTTATTGAAGCACTAGGAACAACAAATAAGATATTTTGGTCACATCAAAAGTCTAACATTGCAAAATTAATGGGCAATAAAATTTAAAATCCTAAACGACATGAAAGGGCTTCCCTACACCTTGATTAATTCGAGATTACTGATCTACAGGTACACAAAATAACCTTCTTTTCCTAAGACAACATATCAAAATTACAGACCTTTTTACTTGCTTAGCTATGCTGTAAATCATAAGACGAATAAACAGTTTAAAAAAAACAAGAATAATTTAATAATAAAACACATTCTCTACATCTTAAACGTAGCCTCAGAACAACAAGAACACGTCAACAACAGCCTATAGATCTGTACACACCAATGTGAATAAATAAACAATCAAGATTAGTTTTTTCATTTAATATCAGATCAAAATAACACACTTGCTCTACATCCTAAATTAGCCTCAAACAACAATAAATACAACCTAAAGATCTGCAATACATCAAATATGAACAAATAAACAATCAAGAACAGTTTTTTTCCTTCTTTTTTTATGTATCAGATCAAAATAACGTGATTCAATTAGCATTATCCTCACTACATTGCTCATACAATTAAACTAAGAAGACATCTAATGGGGTCAAACAAAATTCAAATAACATTCACCTCAGAGCAAATCAAAATCCCACCATCAAAGCCCAACCCGACACTGCCTCGGGCCTCCAAGTAAATTCCCAGAAGACTTATTTGACCCGATCCCAATAGACAAAACCTCACAATAAACCCTCAAATACCTCCTCCTTGCTCTCCAAGCCCCAGCTTTAAATCCAACCCTAGCCACCATCCTCACATTAAACCCAATACTCCCACTTTGGGCCTTCTCTTTATTCATACCATCAAAAGCCCATTTCTCCACATAAGCCCCTGATGCAACAATGCGAACTTTCTGGGCCGTCTCATTTCCTTTATCCATAAAGAAAGGTGGAACCGTAGTATCAGCAACCGACAGCGAATCGTAAAAAATCGCCGCCGCAATCTCGTCGTAGTATAGAGTCATCTTTTTGTTGGGATTTTTAGCAGTAAAATGGAGATCCCAGTTGGCAGTAATTAAGGAGTTGGAAAGATTGAGGTTTGAAATAGTGAGTGAGTCGATTTGGAATTCGGGGATGCGGGGACTAATTAAAAGCCAGAGGATAAAGAGAATTGTACCAGTGATGATTGTAGAAGCAACGATTATGGCGATTGCTCGGCGGAGAAGGGTATTACGCTGTGATGCATAAGGATTTGGGTAGTGGTGGTAGGGGTTGTTGTTGAAATACGGTGGTGGTGCGGTGTAAGGGTAGGCGGTGGCAGGAGGTGGTTGGGCGGCGGAGGAGAAGACATTGGGGTTTGGAGGAGCGGCGGGGTAGCCGGTGACTGGTCTATTGTGGTCCCCCATGGCGGAGGATATGGAACATCTGAGGAATGCTATGTGCGGTGGAATTGTAGCGGAGTGCAGTGGAAAGTGCAGTAGAAGAAAGAATCTAAAAGAAGAAAGAGGAAAGAGACTTTCTGGTTACGGCCTACGTTGATATCAACAACTAGCAATAAATAAACATATTTATTTATTACTCCCCAAGTCCCTCGCCAAGTCCCTCCACCTCGACAAATTTGATTGTGTGCTACTTGGTCAGCGGTGAAGTTGGTCTTTTATCTCATAAATTTATGGATCTTATGGATCTTAATATTATATTTTTGGTTCATAAAAATTTGGATTCATAAAATCTTGAAATAAAAGATATTTCATATAATTAATATAAGTATATAAGATACAAAATAAAATTTTTCCTCCACCTCAATTTATATCTTAGTTTAATTGTATAAGTTTTAAAAAAATAAAAGCCTTTTAGATTTTATAATATTAAATAAAATAAAAATGTAATATATAAAATACTCTTTGAATTATCTAATCTAAATTTTGTCACGAATATAGATTATTGAAATTAGAGAGTTACCAGGTCTTAAAAAAAATCTTTTTGAAATATCCTAAAAAAACTCTCCAATTAGAAAGAGTAGAGTATAAACTTGGGCATTACTTTATTATATCTCTCTACGGACAGGGAAAGAGAACGCGGTCGAAAGAAGTTCAACAACTAGTAAAGAATAAGAATATTTAATCTTGCCATAAATTGTGATTGTTTTTTTTATCATAAGAAGATACTATATTAATAAAAAATAGTTAGCGTCTGTTACATCGTCTTCCAAGCAGTAGTCTAGATGACGTTCAAATTACTCAACTCGACTAATTGGTAACATACAAAAGTAGCCATAGTTTTAACAAAATAGACACAAAAAGCCCTATTCTAAGCTAGATTATTTATAACATAGCAGGGTGGGCAATTCAGAAGTTGGAACTCAGTCCCTTCCTTCAATGCCTCCCTTGCCAACTTGTGGGCAACTTTGTTCCCTTCCCTAAACTTATGAATGATCCATGTTTTCCTCAGGTGGAGTATTAACATCCTTCAGGAATCAATGATTGTTTCATGAGAGAGGGAGCTAACTTTTATAAAATTTATAACCTGTGTAGCATCCGCTTCCACGATCAAAGGTGTGAATCCCTTTGATAAGTCCATCTTGAGACCTTCCTTGAGAGCCTGAAGTTCTGCATGGAGAGGAGATGTTGCAGGACAACTAAGTTTGTATCCTAATAACCAACTACCATTATGGTCTCTAAACAAGACATCCTAATCCTCCTATTTTCCTTTTATCATTAAAGGCCCCATCAAGGTTTAGTTTGAAACAGAAAGGATATGTTTATGCCATCTAACTTTGATTGTATGGGTAGGAATTGTGAAATTTTCTTTTTTAGTAAGGAGAATATATTCTGTAGCTAGGGCCACAACAGATTTATGATTGGGGTGATACCTAGTGTTTTGATGGTTGTTATTATAACGGTTAAGCCAAATACTCCACAGAATAAGAGGATAATATTCATTCCATGATAGAGATGATGATGGGGAGGAGATGTTCATATTGTGTATTAATTCTAACCAGCGGGGATAATCAGCTTCTGTGTTGAACCTAATCCCCAACCTATTCCAAATATTTTTGACTGCATGGCACTGTAAGAAAATATGTTCTATGGATTTCGAATCATTTTTATAGGCTGGCAGTGTGGGGTGTATATTAATACGAGTATACGAGAGGTATGATCTAGTGGGAAGTTTATTGTGACGACATTTCCATAGAAGAAATTTGATTTTGCTTGGGAGTTGAGTTCCCAAATCCAACTGAAGTTAGTAGATGTTTGATAATTGTGATTAATAATGATATAACAGCTTTTGGAGGTGAACATTTCACCCCCTGTTAGTTTCCCAAGTAATCTTGCCAGTTTCCCCAACTGTTGGATGAAGGGTTAGAAATAGTTAATAATGTCATTGGGGAGGTTACAATGAATGTTTTCTAGTGACCACTTACCATTATTCCAAATGACCCTTATCAATAATCTAGAGTTATTAAATGTTAAAGGACCCTCAATAGACTTTCTTAATTCTTGGGACTTAGAGATTCAATTAGCCTCTCAAATATTAATGTTGGAACAAGATCCAGGGATCCACCTTCATTTGCTACAAATGTCTCATCCTTTGATAATGCTCTTCCATATATAAGAAGTGTTTCGATAATTATTTTTGGAGCCATATAAAGACGATAGAACTTTTGACCAAGGTCGGTCAATATTATGAATATGTCTCCATGAAAGGCTAACTAGATTAACTATGTTTTTATGCCTAGCCACTCTAATACCTAGTCCTCCGTGACACCTATCTTTGGTGACTGTATTCCATGCAACAAGGTGATTGTTTTTCATAGATGAGGTAGATCCCCAGATGAAGTTTCTTTGAAGTTTATCAATGTTACTGAGAGTTTTTATGGGGAGGAAGTTGTAGTGCATGATGTGATTTGGACTATTATTTAAGATGGCATGAGCTAGAGCTACTCTTCCTACCATGCAAAGAAGATTTAATTTTTAGGAGTTCAATTTCTTTGTCATATTATCTATGATGAATTGGTAATCAGAATATTTATGAAAGCGATTTGTGATAGGTTAACCTAGATATTTTCCCAAGTCATAGCTAGTGCTGATATTGAAAAGCTTGAGCAGCTCTTTAAAAGTAGATTTGGGGCAATTCCTTGACACTATCAATTTACATTTGATGAGGTTTATTTGTTGGCCAGATAATTTGCAGAAAAAAATAATGCATTGAAGCATAGTTTTAGGAGATTTATTATCAATTCTACTCATTAGAGTTAAATCATCTGCATATAACGAGAAAGTTGATATTTCTTACTGCCTATTGAAATAGGAGTCTTGTAGCCTATGTCAACATAGTGGTTTATATGGATGGATAACATTTCCATATATAGAATAAAGAGGTGGGGTGAGAGAGGATCGCCTTTTCTGATACCTCTACTTGGGGTAAAAAAATTACTTCTACTCCTGTTTACAAGAATAGAAATTCTACTAGACGTTATACAACTCATAATTAGAGTGGTGATTTGGAGAGAATTTGAAAAAAACGAAAAGTGTATAGATAGTAGATCATTCTAAATGATCAAATACTTTATCAATATCTATTTTAAGGACCATATTAGCAGTAGTACTTAGTTGCTTTTGAATTTTTAACATAAGCTCCTGAATAATAATAGCATTATCACAAGTATGACGACCCTTAGTAAAACTGGAAGGATGAGGACTGATCATTTTATCGAGAAAGGGTTTGAGTCTATTAGTAATTATTTTGTTAATAGTTTTATATATCGTGTTACAAAGTCCTATTGTTCTAAAGTTTTTCAGGTTGTTAGCTTTGAGAATTTTGGAAATGAAGCAAAGGTAAGTATCATTTACACCTTCTATAAGCTTTGCGGTATTGAAAACTTGGATTATAAGCTGATTAATAGAAGATTTGATTGACTGCTAGTGCCTTTGAAAGAAGAAACGGTGTAGGCCGTCTGGCCCATGTGATTTGAAAGGTTTAAAGGAAAATATTGCATTCCTAATTTCAATTGGGGTTATATTAGCATCAAGGCAAGTTAAATCAATTTGATGATGGAGAAGGGTATCCTTTTTATTGATGACCAGTCAAAATATAAATGGATGGTAAAGAAAACACCTACGAAGTATGAAAGAGTGTATTCCATCATTTATTTTGGGTCGTCAATCCAATTACCAAAAGGGTCCTTAAAGTAAACAATATTGTTTCTCCTTTTATTACTAGTGGCATTAATGTGGAAAAACTTGGTATTTGAATCCCATCATTGAGCCAGTTAATTCTCGACCCCATTTTACAATAATCCTCTTCCATTCTTATGATACTACTATAATCAGCTTTTAGAGAGGATTTAAGTTGATTAAGGAAATTGCTATGACCATATGCACTAGAGTTTTGAATACCGTTAAATCTAGCCAAATTATTTTTCTTCTTTTTAAAAAGATCTCCAAAAGTATTTTTTCTCGAGCATGATATACTAATCTTAAAGGTATCAGAAGCCTTACTGAAGTTATTATTGATCCAGCACTCATCCACGATTTTTCCAAATTCCAGGTGGTCACACCAGTAACTTTCTAATCTAAAGGGTTTGCTTAAAGACAATTCTATCTTAGGGATTAGATTAATAGGAATTGGGTGGTGGTCCAAATGGGTCATAGGGAGATGAATTAAGGAAGCCTTTGAAAACAATTCTATGTGACGACCCGACCCATCGTCTCATGAGTTACCGCTCCGTTTTCCCAATTTTTAGCTTCTTTATGCTTGGTGTTTGGTATGATCGAGTCGATTTGGATTGGTTTTGGAAGAAAATGAGACACTTAGTCTCTTTATGGAATGTTTATTTGGAAAAGTCAACCGGATGTTGACTTATAAGTTAGAGGGCTCTTGTTGATAGGTGCAATTTTGATCCGAGGATCGTAATGCAATTTCCAGAGTTGCAGTAGCTTTGTTAGGTGATTTTTCATATGTGTGCAAAATTTCAATTTATTCGGAGGTGATTTGGTTGGGTTTTTGATCGAATTCGTATTTCGGACGTTTTAGAAGAACTTAGGCTTGAATTCGATGTAATTTGATGGTTTTGGTGTTGTTTGATGTGTTTTGATGACTGGAACAAGTTTGAATAATATTATAGGATGTGTTGGTGCTTTTAGTTGAGGTCTCGGGGCCTTGGGTGATTTCGGATGGCTAAACAGGAAGGTTTGGACTTGGAAATGTAGCAGAAATTGCAGTAGCAGTGTAGGTTAATTTTTGGTCTTCGCGATCGTGTAGAAGGAATTGGGTGCCTGAGTTTTAAATCTTCGCGTTCGCAGCCTGGGCTCGCGTTCGCATAGGTCTGGGAGCTGGCGCATCGCATTCGCGGAAGCTTGTACGCGTTCGCATAGAGGATTCAGAGGGTCTGATGGTTTTGTGAATTGCATTCGCGACCGTATGGACGCATTCACATAGTTGAGGTTGCAGAAGCTTCGCGTTCGTGGGTGGGGAACCAAGTTCGTGAAGGGTAAGTTGGTCAGAGGTAAGTTTTGTTCATCGCGAACACGAGAGAGACCTCGCATTCGCATAGAATAAAATATCAGCTGGGCGGAAGGTTTCTAATAGTATTTCATCTGCGAGCCTAAGTTATTTTCATCCATTATTGATCATTTTAAGAGCTTTTTGGGAGAAATTGAAGAGAATTTTGAATGGGATTGATTGGAGGTGAATCCTATGAACTAAAACATGATTTAATTGTTGAATTAACCTAGAAATTCATGGAATCTTAGCTAAAAAGGGAAGAACTAGGACTTGAGTTTTGATATTTCAAATTGGGATTTGATGGTTAGTTTGAGCTCCGATTTGAGAGTTTTTGATATTTATGGACTCGTGGCGAGATAAGGAACCCGTTGATGTGAAAATTTTTGAGTTTCTAGAAATGGGCCCGGGGCTTGAGTTTTGCCAATTTCGGAATTTTTGATAGTTTTCGATTATATTCGATTGGGATTAATTACCTTAGCATATTGTGATGTATTCGTTGTAGTTTTGGTCAGATTCGATGCATGAGGAGGCCATTTTGAGAGGCAATGGCATAGCGAGCTAGTGTTTTGACCGGCTTGAGGTGAGTAATTTTTATAAATGATATCCTGAGAGTTTGAAACCCTGGATTTGCACAACGTAGTGCTATATTGAGTTTAGGCACGTGCTGTATGATGAGCGTGGAGTTCATTACTACTGGAGATTGTGACTTGGTCCATCCTGTTGATGATTTTACCTTGTTTATGACTAAGGCTTGTTATTATCGTTATGATATCGTCTAGTCTCCATGTTTGAGGCCTTGTGTCGACTTGTAAAACCATTAGGGGCATTTTACTGATTATCCTCACTTTACTTGTTAAAGATCATATCCTCAGTCATGTATCCAACTGTTTAACACTATATAAACTGGTTTTTGAAATGCTAATCCCAAATGAAAATAATATGTGGGTTGAGATCCCTACTATATATTAGTATGCCCGAGAGGCTGTGATTATATTGACTGACAGGGGGTGAGAACCCAATAGTGAGGATGTTTTATATGTTGTGCACCGGGCGGCACGCCACAGAAATATAGTTGTGTGGTTTAGGCTGCACACTGCAACAAATGTATAGATATATATGGATTGATCTGTGCGCCGCAACAATATTAGCACTTCGTTTGTAGGAGCCTCTCCGGAGTCTGCACACCCCTAGTGAGCGCAGTCTACTAATTATTATGGATCGGGCTATGTGCCACAGCGATATAGTTGTGTGGATTAGGCTGCACAGTGCAAAAAATGTATTGATATATATGGATCGATCTGTGCGCCGCAACAATATAGCACTTCGTTTGTAGGAGCCTCTCCGGAGTCTGCACACCCCTAGTGAGCGCAGTCAACTTATTAATATGGATCGGGCTGTGTGCCACAGCGATATACGAATAGGGCTGCACGCTGCAACGGTATATTTATGAGTTCGGTTATTGGGAAAACTATATAAATATAGCACTGAGGAAAAAGAATTAATAAATAAAAAATATGCCCGATGAGTGGATTTAATTCTTGATTAATACCTGTTGAGCTACCCGTTTTACCTGCTTTAAGGAATTTCACTTGACTTCATTATTTTCTACTGTTTAAATGGTTTTAGTGCTTTGATATAGAACTGCTTCGTGCCTTTTCATGATTTCATACTGTCTGTCATTATTCATTTTTATTATTCACTAGGTCGGAGTACTCACATTACTCCTTGCACCGTGTGTGCAGATCCAGGTGTCCCTGATGTGTAGTGCGAGTTCTTCAGCAGTTTAGTTTCCACCGGAGCTATCGAGGTAGCTGCATGGCATCCACAGACCCAATGTTCTCTCTCTATCTTTTACATATCCGTATTCTAGACATGTCTCTGTAATAGGCTTTTGAAAGCTTGTATGTAGAGGTTCAGACTTGTGACACCGGATCTAATAGGCTATTGTGGAGATGTTTTATGGTTTTCTGCAGATTTCATATATACTGTTTAGACTTCTACTGATATTACAATGGCATTTAACTCTAGTAGCTAATAAAGATATCTATATAAACAGGTTGTGAGTGTTGGATGGTCGGGCTTGCCTAGAATTGTATTAGGCGCCATCACGATCGGGGTTGGGTTCATGACAAGTTGGTATCAGAGCCTAGATTACTTGGTCTCGTGAGTTATGAGCCGGTTTAGTATAGCGTAGCGTATCGGTACAGAGATGTCTGTATTTATCCTCGAGAGGCTGCAACACCTTTAGGAAAACTTTATGTTCTTGAAATTCATGTCATGCGCCTTTGTTGATCCGAGAACTAAACTTCTATTATTCTATTCTCTCGTAGATAGAGAGGTCTCGTGCTACCAAACAAGGTGGATGACAACCAGTGCCACCCATTGAGGCCATCAAAGGCCGTGGACGCTACCGTGGCAGAGGCAGGGTAGTAAGGACAGCACCTGTTGATCTACCAACTGCCCCAGCTCCAGATCAGGCTCCAGCAACAATACCAATTCAGGCACCAGCAGCCCCTATTATGATTCCGGGTCTATAGGAGACCTTATATTAGATCTTGACAGCTTGCATTGGCCTAGCTCAGGCAATTTCAGCTACCACAACAGGAGCTACTTCACAGACGGAGGGAGGCAGTCAGAACCCCGCTGCTTGCACACCTGAGCAGGTGGTACATGGATTGTAGATAATGGAGGAAACTCCAGCCCATCGGTTGCACCAGCTTAGGAGTTCCTAGTGCCAGTTATGCCAGATGATGAGCAGCGTCACCTTGAGAGGTTTGGTAGACTCCAATTCAGTGGTGCTGAGGGCGAGGATGTCAAAAGTTTTCTTGACAAGTGTTTGCGGATGCTACGTACAACAGGGATTCTTGAGACTAGCGTTCTGGCTTTTACCAGTTTTCAATTTACTAAGCCTTGACTTGGTGGGAGGCATATGAGCGGCGTAGGTCAGTTGGTACCACTCCCCTTGCTTTGAAAGAGTTCTCCACTCTCTTCTTGCAGAAGTATGTATCGGAGTCCCGCATAGAGGAGCATCGTAGACTGTTTGAGTTGCTGAAGCAGGGAGATAAGACTGTGTCTCAGTATGAGGCAATGTATTCTGAGTTGGCTCATCATGCCAGTTGGATGGTTCCGACTGATCATGAGAGGATTAGGAGATTTGTGGATGGCCTTAACTATCATCTCCATATTTTGATGACTAGAGAGCGTGTAAGGTGTTCCTTTTGAGGACGTGGTTGACAGCAGGGGATTGAGACGGCTCGTCGACAAGATAGATAGGATAGTGAGGCCAAGAGGCCCTGAGGTTCTAGCAGTTTCAGTGGTGCTCCGTCTAGGGACCAGTTCCAGCAAGGTAGAGGCCTTCTTTCAGGACGGCTCAGTCGGCCCGTCCAGAGTATCGTGGGGCATCTTTAGGCCGTGGTTTTCAGGGTTCACAGGATGGCCTGTCATCACTCAGAACCCTCCCAGCTCAAAGTTCATCTCGTGCCCCATCAGTCCAGGGTTCTTCTCTGGCAGGTCCTTATACTGGTCATTCAAGTGCCAGGGGTTCCTTTCAATCCCTACCCCCAGCACCGGGCAATTATTATGAGTGCGAAGACTTTGGGCATACCAGGAGGCAGTTCCCTCGACTTCATGATAGTCAGTATTAGTAGAGAGGTTAGCCCTCATCTTCTGCTCCAGTTTCTTCACCACCTGCACAGCCCGCTCCAGGTGGAGGTCTGGCAGCCAGGGGTCATCCTAGAGGTGGAGATCGATTAGGCGATTGCGAGACTCATTTTTATGCTATTCCAGGTAGGACCGATACTAGTGCTTCTGATGTTGTCATTACAGGTATTGTTTGAGTCTACCGTAGAGATGCCTCAATATTATTTAATCCTGATTCCACCTATTCATATGTGTCTTCATATTTTGCTTGTTATGTGGGTACGCCTCGAGAGTCTCTTCATTTACCTGTTCATGTATCTACCCCAGTGGACGATACTATTATTCTGGACCGTGAGTACCGATCATGTATTGTGACATTGGGGGTATGGATGCCCGAGTTGATCTATTGTTATTGAGCATAGTGGGCTTTGGTGTTATTTTGGGCATGTATTGGTTATCTCCGCGTCATGCTATTCAAGATTGTCTTGCTAAGACAGTTGCTTTTGCTATGCCGAGCGTATCGAGGATCGAGTGGCGTGGTATGACTGATTATGTTCCTAGTAGAGTGATTTCCTTCTTGAAAGCCTAATGTAGGGTTGTGAAGGGTTGTCTTTCATATCTAGCTTTTCTGCGAGATGTTGGAGCTGAGACTCCTAGTATTGATTCTATTCTAGTTGTGAGGGATTTTCCTGATGTATTTCCTGCAGACCTGCTGGGCATGCCACCAAACAAGGACATTGATTTTGGTATTGACCTGGTAGCGGGCACTGAGCCCATTTCCATTCTGCCATATCCTATGGCACCAACAACCTTGAAAGAGTTTAAGGAGCAGCTTCAGGAACTCCTAGATAAGGGGTTCATTCAGCCTATTGAGTCACCGTGGGGTGCAATGATTCTGTTTGTGATAAAGAAGGATGGCACAATAATAATATGCATTGACTACATTGAATTGAACAAAGTAACAGTGAAGAACATGTATCCCTTGCCTCGCATTGATGATTTATTTGACTAGCTTTAGGGAGCAAGGGTGTTCTCTAAGATTGATCTACGTTCGGGTTATCACCGGTTGAAGATCAGGGATTCAGATATTCCTATGACTGCTTTTAGGTCTAGATATGCTCACTATGAGTTTCTTTTCATATCGTTCGGGCTGACCAATGCCCGAGCAGCATTTATGCATTTGATGAACAATGTATTTTGGCCTTATCTGGGTTTGCTTGTTATCGTATTCATTGATGATATTTTAGTGTACTCGCATAGTTAAGAGGAGCACACAGAGCATTTATGAGTAGTATTGCAGAGATTGAGGGAGGATAAGCTTTATGCAAAGTTCTCCAAGTGTGAGTTTTGGCTTGGTTCAGTGGCTTTCTTGGGACACGTGGTGTCCAGCGAGGGTATTCAGGTTGATCCAAGAAGATAGACGTGGTGTAGAGGTGGTCTAGGTTGTCCTCAAACACAGAGATTCGTAGTTTCCTTGGGTTGGCAGGCTATTATCAACGTTTGTTCAAGTATTTTCACCCATTACATTGCCCTTGACCAAGTTGACTCAGAAGGGTGCCCATTTGTATGGTTGGACAAGTGCGAGGAGGGCTTTTGGAAGCTCAAGACAACTTTGACCATAGCGCTAGAGTTGGTATTGCCATCAGCTTTAGGTTCATATACCGTATATTACGACGCTTCGAAAGTTGGGATTGTTTGTGTGTTGATGTAGGAGGGTAGGGTTATTGCTTATGCTTCTTGTCAGTTGAAGTCCCATGAGAAGAACTACCCTGTTCATGACTTAGAGTTAGCTGCCATAATCCATGCTTTGAAGACTGGGAGGAACTACTTATATGGAATATATTGTGAAGTATTCATTGATCACCGTAGTCTTTAGTATTTGTTCAAGCAAAAGTATCTTAATTTGAGGCAGCAGAGGTGGCTAGAGTTGCTAAATGATTATGATGTCACTATTATGTATCTTCCGGGGAAGACCAATATAGTGGCCGATGGTTTGAGCTGAAAGATAGTGAGTATGGGGAGTTTGGCATATGTTCCAGTTGAATAGAGGCCCCTTGCAGTTGATGTTCAGGCTTTGGAAAATTGGTTTTTTAGATTAGATATTTCAGAGCCTAGACGAGTGTTGGCTTGTGTGTTTTCTCGGTCTTCCATATATGATAGCATCAGAGAGCGCCAGTAGGACAACCCGCATTTGCTTGTCCTTAAGGACAAAGTTCAGCATGATGATGCCAGAGATGTGACCATAGGTGATGATGGCGTGTTGAGGCTGCATGGCCGGATCTGTGTGCCCAGTATGGATGGGCTTAGAGAGTTGATTTTAGAGGAGGCCCATAGCTCGCGGTATTCTATTCATACGGGTGCCAAAAAGATGTATCAAGACCTGAGGCATCACTATTGGTGGAGGAGAAGAAGTAGAATATTGTAGGGTATGTAGCTCGGTGTCTCAATTGTCAGCAGGTGAAATATGTGCATAAAAAATCGGGTGGTTTGCTTCAGCAGATGGTTATTCCTGAGTGGAAGTGGGAGAGATTCACTATGGATTTTGTGAGTGGTCTTTCTCGGGCTCTAAAGAAGTTTGATGCTATTTGGGGATTGTAAATCGGCTGACCAAGTCCGAGAACTTCATTCCGGTGTGTACTACCTATTCTTCCGAGTGGCTGGTAGGGATCTTTATCGGGGAGATTTTTTGATTGCATGGTGTTCCAGTGTTTATTATCTCAAATAGAGGTCCTCAGTTTACTTCCCAATTTTGGAGGACTTTTCAACGAGAGTTGGTACTCAGGTGGAGTTGAGCACATCGTTCCATCCTCAGACGGATGGGCAGTTCGAGCGTACCATTCAGATACTGTAGGACATGTTGTATGCATGTGTTATTGATTTTAAAGGTTCATTAGATGATTTTTTTTCCGCTTCTAGAGTTTGCCTACAACAACAGCTATTTGTCCAGCATTCAGATGGCACCGTATGAGGCCTTGCATGGGAGACAGTGCTGATCTCCAGTTGGTTGGTTCGAGCCCCGCGAGGCTAGGTTATTGGGGACAGATTTGGTTCAGGATGCCTTAGAGAAGGTGAAGTTGATTCAGGAGAGACTTCGTACAGCCCAATCACGTCAGAAGAGTTATACGGATCAGAAGGTTCGAGATGTGTCTTACATGGTGGTTGAGAAAGTCTTGCTGAAGGTCTCGCTTATGAAGGATGTAATGAGGTTTGAAAGAAAGGGAAGTTGACACCGCGGTTCATTGAGCTTTGTGGTCCTTAGGAGGATTGGGGAAATGGCTTATATGCTCACTTTTCCACACAGCTTGTCAGGCGTGTATCCGGTATTTCATGTTTTTATGCTCCAGAAGTATGTTGGGGACCCGTCTCATGTCTTGGACTTTAGTACGGTTCAGTTAGATGGTGATTTTACCTATGATCCAGCCAATGGTTATTTTAGATCACCAGGTTCATAAATTGAGATCGAAGAATATAATTTCAGTGAAAGTGTAGTGGAGTGGGCAGCCCGTGGAGGAGGCTATCTGGGAGACCGAGCGGGAGATGCATAGTAGATATCCTCACCTATTTGAGGCTTTAAATATATTTCTTGACTTGTTCAAGGATGAGCATTTGTTTTAGTTGGGGAAGATGTGACGACCTGACTCGTCATCTCATGAGTTACCGCTCTGTTTTCCCCATTTTAAGCTTCTTTATGCTTTATTATCAGTATTTGGTGTGATCTAGTCGATTTGGATTGGTATTGGTAGGAAATGAGACACTTAGTGTCTTTAAGGAAGGTTTAGTTTGGAAAAGTCAACCGGATATTTCCTTATGAGTTAGAGGGCTACGATGTGATTTCTGGTGGTTCGGTTAGCTTTGGGGGATAATTTGTGACTTAGGAGTGTGGTCGGAAGTAGTTTTGGAGGTCCGGTGAAGATTTAGGCTTGAATTGGCAAAGTTAGTATTTTGGCGATTTTCGGTTGATAGGTGAGATTTTGACCCGAGGGTCATAATGGAATTCCAAGAGTTGAAGTAGCTTCATTAGGTGATTTTTGATGTGTGTGCAAAATATCAGGTTATTCGGAGATGATTTGGTTGGGTTTTTGATAGAATGCGTGTTTCAGAAGTTTTAGAAGAACTTAGGCTTGAATTCGATGTTATTTGTTGGTCTTGGTATTGTTTGAGGTGTTTTGATGATTAGAACAAGTTCAGATAATGTTATAGGATGTGTTGGTGCTTTTGGCTGAGGTCCCGGGGGCCTCGAAGTGATTTCGGATGGCTAAACAGGAAGTTTTGGACTTGGAAATGTAGCAGAAAATACAGCAGCAATGTAGGTTAATTTTTGGCCTTCGCGATCGCGAAGGACCCCCGCGATCACACAGAAGGAATTGGGTGCCTGAGTTTTTACTCTTCATGTTCGCGGCCTGGGGCTCGCGTTCGCATAGGTTTGAGAGCCGGAGCATCGCATTTGCGTAAGCTTGCCAGTGTTCGCATAGAGGGATCTGAGCCACCGTTTGTTTTATGCATCGCGTTCGTGACCATGGGGACGCGTTCACATAGTTGAGGTTGCGGAACCTTTTTTTTCGTGGGTGGGGAACCGCATTCACCAAGGGTAATTTTGTTAGAGGCAAGTTTTGTTCATCGCGAAAGCGAGAGAGACCTCGCATTCGCATATCGTAAAATGTCAGTCGGGCATAAGGTTTTTAATTATATTTTATCCGCGAGCCTAAGTTATTTTCCACCATTGTTGATCTTTTTAAGAGAAGTTTCGTAGAAATTAAAGAGGGTTTGGACTGAGATTGATTGGAGGTATGTCCTATGAACTAAAAATATGTTTTAGTTGTGGAATTAACATAGAAATTCATGGAATCTTAGCTAAAAGGGGAAGAACTAGGGCTTGAGTTTTGATATTTTAAATTGGGATTTGACGGGTCATTTGAGATCGAATTTGATAGTTCTTGATATGTATGGACTCGTGGAAAGATAAGAAAGCCGTTCATGTGAAAATTTCTAAGTTTCGAGAAATGGGCTCGGGGCTCGGGTCTTGCCGATTTCGAGATTTTTTATATTTTTCGATTGTTATCGATTGGGTTTTATTTTCTTAAACACATTGTGACATATTCATTGTGATTTTGGTTAGATTCTACGCGTGAGGAGGCCAATTTGAGAGGCAACGGCATAGAGAGCTAGAGTTTTGGCTGGCTTGAGGTGAGTTATGATTATAAAAGATGTCCTGAGGGGTTGAAACCCAGATTTGCATAACGTAGTGCTATATTGAGTTGAGGCACGCGCTGCATGATGATCCTGGAGTCCGTTACTACTGGGGATTGTGACCTGTTTCCATCCCATTGATGATTTGAGCATGTTTTTGACTAAACCTTGTTATTATCGTTATGATTTGGGCTAGTCGCCATGTTTAGGGCCTTGTGCCGACTTGTAGAATCCTTAAGGGCATTTTTACTGATCATCGTCACTTTACTTGTTAAAGATCATATCCTCAGTCATGTTTCCAACTGTGTAACACAATATAAAGTGGTTTTTAAAATGCTAATCCTAAATGAAAGTAATATGTGAGCTGAGATCCCTATTATTAATTAGTATGCCCGAGAGGCTGCGATTATATTGACTGAGAGGGGTTGAGAACCCAATAGTGAGGATGTTTTATATATTGTGGATTGAGCTGCACGCCACATCAATATACTTATGCGGATCGGGCTGCACGCCGCATGTTGATACCCAGTTTTTTCCTATGTATTTTTCGCACCAAAATACCTTCAAAATAGTATATGTATGCATGCCTGGAATTTTTTGTATTTTGTTTTAATTTTTTAAATCAATTTACTGCTTATTTTTGACAGTACAAAGGCCAAAATTATTTCCAAATTATCATTTTAGTGAATAGTGTATTTCACTCTCATATTTGAAATAAAATATATTTTATGTAATTTTTGGGTATTACTAACAAATTTATTTGGAATTTTTAAAGGTAATTGTATGAAATTACAATTATGGCCTATTTTGCAATTAACTATGTTTTATAGCTATAAAATTATTTTTTAATTTTTTTAGATTGATATTTATATGTTATTAATTAGTTCTATGTTTTCAATTTTACTATTTAAATTAGTTAACTATTTTATGAAATAGATTGGGAGAAATTGGCTATTTAAAAAGAGGGCCAGATTTCATTTAAAATATAGCCCAAATTGCACCCTATTTCCAGCCCAATTTTGTGCCCAAATTAAACGACCCATACCCGTTGATTTTAACGGACCCACCGCTGGTTTAATCTGAGCCGTTGATCAAATAAGATCAACGGCCCAGATCTCATTTCCTTAATTAAATCCAAACGACCCCCTCCCAAACCCTCTTTCACAAAGATGGTATATCTCTCTCTAAAAAATGTTCACCCTTCTCTCTAGAACCTTCTGGTTCCTTCTTCTTCAACAAAGTTCATCGCCTCTCCGTCCATTCTCATACCTCACTTCACTCGATCTCTAGTCACCATGGAACCCTCGTCTCATTATTTCTCTCTAAAGTTTTAAGCCTAGAAGCTTCCACCATGAAAGACGGTCGGTGAAGCTCTGTTGCCGGCCTTTCTACGGTGGATTTTTGTCCGATGATGCCTTATATGGAATTATTAATGAGTTTCACGGTCAGGTTTCTCATTTTCTTAATTTATTTTGCAAACCTTAATTTTTGCCTCAATCTCTTTAATCTCTACCTTTTTCGAACAATTTTCAGTTTAATCTTTGTGTTCTACTACTTTTCACTTGATATCTCCGATTAATTTAAGTTTTCCTACATTTTTCTCTTTTTTCAAAGCTAGGATTTCCGAACCTCTTTCAAAATCGCTATATCTTCTGGTTTTTCTTGAGTATTATGTGGTTATGTTTGTGTTATGTTTTTGTTTGTGTTACCTTCTGGTTACTCCAAGTTCCATGCTTTAAGTTTTACACTAGGGTTCAGTCTTCTGCCTTCTCTGTTTTTCTTGCTTAGGGTTCTCTGATTTTCATGTCTATGGCGCTTTATAAGTCTAATTGTTCATCATCTACATAATATTCTGCTGATTTTGTGCATCTCTACGAATCCTTGATTTGTATGTGTTTTCCTTAGAAGGTTTACACTGAATTTTTGAATTACTTCCTTATTTGTGATATGCTTTCCTTATAACTAATCCCTTGTGATTTTAGTCTCATCCGTGATTCTTTGACTAATTTTCAGATACCATATTTATGCGCGTGAACATGCTTTCAAATATCCAGTCTATATTTTCCGTACTAAAATTATTATGTATTTAGCCCTTATTGCATATTATATGCTTTACTACTCATAATATGGTAGATACGGTAGTCTAATTGATTCCTTTCCTTTCGAAATAACTGCTCGTTACCGTTTGACTTTGACTCCTTAATTGAAGGGGAGTCCTTATACTTATTTGATTAGGATTAATACCTAGTTCCTTAATTATAGATTGTTACCTTTTTTGTTTGCTCGTTTGCAATACCATAAGTACCCCACTCTTTTGCCTAGGACACCAACACATTGCATATCTCATACACACATACAGACACAAGTTCAATCTCTCTTAACTCTCTTTCAAAAACACCCAATGCTTTCTCTCTTTCTCTATTGTTTCTATACAACACTCAATTGGCTGAAAGCCAAGATTGAGTAATTTTGGCTGTTTATTTCTAATACTAGGGTTCTACTGCATTGTTTGTTTGGGTTTGCCTGCTGCTCACTTTTCTGCACACTGCTGCTCTCATTCTCTGCACACTGTCTGCACACTCTGCTCTCCTTTGTTCATTATTGCTCATTACTACTATGTTACATTAGCTGCAACTGGTATGTCACCTATTTAAGTTAAAGCTTACAAAACAACATGCTTGTACTAGTTTTACACTTTACCCTGTTTCTTGTGTGTTTTTACTTATGGTTCTGTTGTTCTCATTGCCACTAGCATGTACTTATTAGTTTGCCTGGCTTGACTTAGCATGTTCACTACCCCCTTCCCTATCTCAATGTATGTTTTTCCTCATTCCTGTGCACTACTAGCATGTATTCAGCCTGCCTGGTTACTTAACAGTCCTGAAACCTCTTCCTAAGTATAATTAAGTTTGGCATTTGGTACAGTAAGAACCGAACTCCTTGTCTATAGCCATGTTTTATTGCTTTTCCTTGATTGTGTTGTACATGTGAATGGTTTCCTTGCTTATTTGTTCCCTTTGACCCTACTTGTGTGATTTTCTTGTTTTGAAACTGGTCAGGCCAAATGAATTTCAAATGAATTCTTACTGTTTTTCTCTCAAACTATCTCTCAACTGTTTTTAACTCTTTCAACTCTATCACAATTTCACTACTCTTAAAACTTAGGTTATGCCCCATTAGTGTAAGCATTGCCTTGGGAGCCTTGAGCACCCACTGAACTTTGATGCACAAGGCTAGCACTTCCACACTTGCACTTGTCAATAATGATATGTTCTGGGTGCTTGGTATTGTCCATGGGTTCAAACCCTTTAGGGAACTTTGCCGCACCCAAACCTTGGTAAAGGATGTGAAACTCGAAAGAAGTGAGGTTGGAGATTTTGGCCCTGGATGTAGGCTCCCTACAGAATAACTTCTTATTTTTTATCACTATTGTATTTTTAATCATTTGGGCTGTAATGGTTTGTAAATAATAATGGGGTATATAGTGAATTTGGGAGGTTTATGCATGCTTAGTTGAGGGAATGGGTAGAAAACAAGTTCATATGGTTTACTTACTTATTTGTGCAATAAACACCATGTTAGGACATGCATCTTTGCATATAGAAATCTTGTTCCTAGGTCTCTCACTTTCAGCTTGTTATTCTATTTATAATCATAATCAGTTAATAATCAATGTCATTACCATTGCATTTAGATACCATGTTTTAGGATTTTTGCGTGTATTAGATATCCTGCACTTAGGGCTTTTGCTTGCAACTGTTGAATACTTCGTTAATTTGGTAAAACTGGTTAACAAACTCATTTTAAAACTAGAAACCAATATGCATCTTTTATAACGCCTAAGCAAACCTTAGGCCGGATAAAAATCGATTAATCGCCTTAAGTCGTATTTAAATTATTCCACCTCTGTCCGAATTCATTTGTCTCTGAAGCCCCCCTGATTTTTATGCAAAAATTTTGGCCTATTGTTTACCGCTTGGACAAATACTTTTACTGAATTAATTTCTTTCCTTAGATCATAACTGAACTACTATTTTCCAAAAGAACTATCCGAGTGCTGTATATTCTGTCATTTTCCAAACTGTAGTTCTAAGTTAATATGTTTTACTGTTTTTCCTTATACTTTTGCAGTCTTAAAAATACTATCATATCTGTTCTGCTACTCCTCCTGTCCGAAAACTGCATTTACCATATGTTCCACGTGTGTTTTTAAATTCCTAAAACTACTACTGTCTTTTTTCAAGTTCTGAACATTTTCTTTACGACTCTTTTCTGCAAATTCTCTAGCTTCTGTTTTAAACTTATGCTCCAGCTTTTAAAAATTCTCCCTTCCTTAGAACTTAAATGTGTTTGAGACGTGCTAAATACATGTTTGTTCATGGAGGGATATTTGAGCCTTTACATGCTTTATTATTCCATTACATGTAGTCCTATTTGTTTTGTATGTCACTTAGCATTTTCGCCTTTAAACTTAAGGGTTCAGTCTATTTCCTACCTTATAGGAATAGCAATCCTAAATGCTCTCTAGGATCTATAGTACGGGACGGGTAGTAGCACGCAATAAGCATTCGTGACCAATTCACACTCTTAAATAACTTTTATGGGGTGTACCGAGTAGAATATGGAGATGATGACGATGCGATAATATCATAAAGCTATCCCTCTTTGGGAATATTTGCAGGATATTGTATCAAATTATCTTTATTATAGTTAAATCTAGGATCCCCATTCCTTTACTTTTTGTCTAAGTACTTTCTCCAAAATTTCCCTTTTACTTATATTATTCATCTTTCAAAAATTTCTCATTAGTTTTGTATTCTTTATATGCACATTTGCTTGTATACTTCTATGCTTTTTAAAGTCACATATAAGCAAGGCCGAGAACCACACTAGTGGATCTTGAGGGGTGCCTAACACCTTCCCCTTGAGATAATTTCAAGCCCTTACCCGAACTCTGGTTTTCATTCAAAATCTTCTTCTTCTCAAAAAAGTTCCTAATGCACTATAATCATTAGGCGGCTACTCTTCAAACTCCATAACCCAATTCCAAAAAGGGAATAAGAGTTATTTTATCAATAATGTCGTAAACCCGATTTCGCTTCTTTTGGGGGGGGGGGGGTGAAGGGGGCGTCGACACCGCAACAAATGTATAGATATATATGGATAGGGCTGCGTGCCATAGCAATATAGCACTTGGGCTGTAGGAGCCCCTTCGGAGTCTGCACGCCCCCAATGAGCGCAGTCAACAAAATAATATGGATCGGGCTGTGCACCACAGCAATATACGGATCGGGCTGCACGCTACAACCGTAAATTTATGAGTTCGATTATTGTGAAAAGTATATAAATTGAGCATTGAGGAAAATTAATAAATAAATGAACAATATGCTCGAGGAGTTGATTTAATACTTGATTATTACCTGTTAAGCTTCCCGTTTTACCTGGTTCAAGTAATTTTACTGGACTTCATTATTTTCTGCTATGTAAATGGTTTTACTGCGTTGATATAGAACTGCTTAGTGCCTTTTTCGTGATTTCACACTGTTAGTCATTATTTTTATTACGCACCGGGTCGAAGTACTCACATTACTCCCTGCACCGTGTGTGCAGATACATGTGTCCCTGAGGTGTAGTGTGAGCTCTTCAGCAGTTCAGTTTCCACTGGAGTTATTGAGGTAGCTGCATGGCGTCCGTAGACCCGATTTTCTCCCTCTATCTTTAGCATTTTCGTATTCTAGACATATCTTTGTAGTAGGCTTTTGAAACCTTGTATTTGGAGGCTCAGACTTGTGATACCGAATCTAGTGAGCTATTGTAGAGAAGTTTTATGGTTTTCTGCAGATTTCATATATACTGTTTAGACATCTATTGATATTAAATTGGCATTTAATCTTAGTAGCTAATAAATAATTCGATATAAAAGGTTCAACACATTTTCTATTAGCAAAAGCTTTATCTAAATTCTCCATAATATGGCCACATATACTTACGCCATTTAAAACCTACATCCATAAGCATACAATAATTATTTTTTCATCAAATCTTAGCAGCTCTTCTTCTATTCATAGGGTTACCTTCCCATTTGTCATTTGCCATTAATACGTCATTTAAATCACCCCTAGGAGCCAAGCCACTTTATAGTTATAAAACATATTCACTATATTATCCCACATTATATTTCTTTTGGAAGTAATTGAACTAGCATATAGAGTAGTAAATAACAAGTTATGGCGAATAGGGGTACCTCAGTAAGTCCATGGATCTCGTTGTTTCTTTTGACGATGTTATTCAAAGACACTAAGCTTGCATATATAAAATGACCATTCCCCCCGATTGTCCTTCAGGAGGAACCTCAATCGTGTTAGAGAAACCAAACTCGTGCATTATACTGTCATGATTTACCATTCTAGTTTCAAGTAAAACCATCATGCATGAGTGGTGGCTAGTAATTAGTTCATGGAAATTCCTTTTAAACTCATCATTGTTACCCCCCCTGATATTCCAAATGACGATATTTTTTGAATGATTCATGGGTTGGGGTATGGCTTTAAGTTGACCATTGATCTGGCTTCCTTGGGGAAAGATTGGATTCCTTCTCAGTGATGGTACCAGTTTCATTGCAATCTTCCCCCCGTTAGGTCTTGTGGTGGACGCATGTCCACTGTAAACTTGTACAATAAAGCTGAATAGGCTAATATGAGCCTCTCCTACCGCATCTCTTCGAAGAGATAAACCTTTACCTCGTCTAGGTTTCTGGATTCTACAATGAATTCTCCCACCAGGTTGAGCTCCCCTGCTATTCCATCCTCCACTGGATTTCCTAGGTTTTGATTCATCTTAGGAGGTCGGATTTCATGGTTCATAGGACCTAGGTTTATTGGAACCTATGGTTGCAAGTTGTTCACTAGTGAATCGCAGTTCATTAGGATAGGGTTGAGACCAGTCATCTCATGGGGAGGAAAGAAAGATAGGTCCAACCCCATGTTCTGGGGAAGGTAGGGTTTTGGTTGTAGTTGGGGGCAAGTTCCACTAAGCTCTCATGACATGTACTAGGTTGTTGTTCATTCACAGAGCCAGTGGTTGCATAATATTATTCACCCATATATGATTTATATAATTTCTCATTGTTAGGTGAAGACCTTCGGAGAGTAGTTGTGCTAGGAATTTTAGATTCTAAATTACTATACGATTTTCCTTTCCCTTGATGTTGAGTTGGAGAGATATTCTCCTGCCCATTAATCATAGTTCTATCCAGGAGGTTGGGTTGTGACCCTGAGGGAGAGGGTGTTGAGCATAGATCACATGCATGTTTGGAAGTTGTGGAGGAAGATTTTTCATGGGAGCAGTACATTGGTTCCATGGATTTGGATTAGCCTGAACCTCCTTCTTTGTTGTCCTAAGGTGAGTCTCGACATTATTAAGAGAATGGAGAGGTTGATTTAAGGGGTTGGGGGTTAGATGTAGGGATACTTATTTCATCAATTTGCATGGCATCTAAAGGTTTACCATGTTTGATTTAATAGATTTAGTAACATGTGTATGGATAGGCAAGTGTAATGGTGTTTGAGACAATTGTCTACCAAGGTTCAATTAATTGGACAGGTGTACATCCCCATGCAAGCTAGGGTTATTAGTTAATAGGTTGTTTGGGTTATTAAAGGGGGATAGTTGATCAGATATAGGAGATGATTAAGGAGAGTTAGGGCTAATGTTTGATTGGTCAGTAAGGTCATTAGGGAATAAAGAAAGGTAATTTTCTAATTTGTCGTCTTGTAATGACGATTTGCTGATATCTCTTTTATCTCTTCTGACCGGTTCATGAATTGTTTGCTAATGGTTTTAGAGGAGCTATTAATGATTTTCATAACAATTGTATTGGTGGTATTGACTAAAATCAGGTTCTGGTCTATTTCCTCTAATTGAATGTTACTAAATGAAGAGAATCTGTTTTTAGTATTAATTAATTTAGTAGTATTGGGATGGACTTTGATGGGTATTGATTTGATACATTATTCGTGGGGGAAACATTTGTATAAGATTTAGGCAAATACATAAAATTTTGGGTTATAATATATTTTGCAGTCGTGCTTCAAACATTTTTACTCTAATACTTGATCCCTGGGTTTTTCCATCCTCCTTACTCATTTCTTTATAGGTTTTCTGGTCCTTGTGAATGTTACCGTAGACCATTCTTCCTCTTGTGATGGAATAATTAGTTGGGCTTCTTTTCCCAGATGTGTCTGATGGAAAAGGGGTAGTGTTCCTTACTGGACAAATTCTTTGTGTACAGGAACTTATTTTGTGACCAAGTTTTTCACATATTTTACATAGAATTTGATCAGGTTGGTATTGAATGGTTTTTTTGTGAGTGCCTATTAGAATGTGCTTCTTAACAAGCTCATCCATCAGAATCTCTATGCGTAATCTAGCATACCTTCCTCTTAGAGATGAGGATGTACATGCATCTATCCTTAAAATTTTTCCTAGTGTACTCCTATTCTCTTTAGGATCACACCATCGTAGAATTCAGTCGAGAGTTGAGGGGGTCTAACCCAGACTGCTGTATAGGGTTGTTTTTCTTCAGACGTCACAAAATTAGGTTTCCATCTTTGAATATATAGGAAATAACCATAGATGAACCATGGACCAGCTTGTAGGATGTGATTCATAGTCTTCTCTTTTTATGGTTTAAGAATGAAATAATCATTGCCTAGGTCAATTAGAGAGATATGATCTCCTATATTCCATAAGGGTCCGAATCTTCTGTTTTAATATTTGGCGAAGGATTCTTCTTCCTTGAAGCTTAATTATTAGGGAGAATTTCCAAGGATGATTTCTTCGCCTATCTTCCAGAAATATGGGAATTGTAATGGATGGGATAATTTCATTATTTGTAGGATTTGCTAATGTTAGTTCTTGGTGAATGTCAATAGGAATTGATGGGGAAGATGAAGGATCGATTGAGAAATTAATGGAGTTTTTATTTTCCAATAATTTGTCCTTGAACGATAGAAGACCTTTGGAAGACGAGTCACCCCCATCATTAATGTCTGTCTCCATTAAACCGCAGGGTTCCTTATCCGAGGGTTTTGGAGGAATTTGGGTAGTTAACGGTTTAGAGATTGACGATTTATAGTTGAGGGTGTTAAGGAAATTATACTTTCTTGATTGTAGAATGAGGAGAGAAGGAAGAGCTTCTCTCTCTAATAAAAACTTTGTCGTGATGGTGCAATTTTGAATTTTAAGTAAAATTATTTTGACAATACTCATATAGCATTATAAAACATTTAATGGTGGATTACTAGTAATTATTTTTTAGTATTGATTGATGAATGCCCGAAATACACAACTTATACTTGAATTTATATATTACTAAGGAACTTGACCGCGTTTGACGCCATCATTTAAATATGCTATAATTATGTAATCATATTCCCACGTTGGATATTAGATATGGTGAAAATGAAAATTGAAGTCCATCAATTTGAGCGTCTAATAAATGGGAGGTAAAAATATTTATTGTAAGAATGTAAACTTAAATTTTGTAAATGCAATAACATAATATTCGAATATACGTATAGTCATTCTTTGCCTGATTTATCTGGAAATACTCTTTTATATAATTCATTTCTAAGTTGTACTTGCTCATACTTCAAATATTCTATCTGCATTTATATGATTCTTGTTAGGATTATGATTCCTACTAAAAACAACAACCTTCATATTGAATAATCCGGAATTACAACTACATGAGCGGAAGCTAACCTGAATCCATATGTGGAATTTGATGAACCTCCTTTGAAGATTGTCCTTATGTTCTTGTGAATTCCTTGATCCTTCCTTCAAGTTTCTTGAAGTTGTATATCACCACAAATGCCTCACAAGACTTAAAACAATATATGTGAATTGTTCACAATAGTAAAGGTTATGACAATAATCAAATTTGGTATATGGTTTTCCACCCTATTTGCAAGACAATGGACAATATGGTTCTTGATTCAATGGGAAGAAGAAGAACTTGTCTTGCTAAAGAATGGGAACCATAACCCCACTTTATAACTCTAGGAGTTACATAACCCAAGAGACAAGAGTTACAAGACAAAAGTTATGTCTTGAGTTATGTCTTGCAAGAGTTACAAAACTCAAGAGTCACAAGCATTCATGTAACCATAGTTATATTTGTAACCTTAGTTAGCCCATCATAAACTAAGGTTACCCTTTTGGGTATCTACACATTAGTCCTACACTTTAGTATGACAATACATTGGCCCCCTTAACATAATGTCCATAAGACCACATAATTAGGCCAAACCAAAAGATAGCACATAACATATAATTATCCATATATTGTTCATATGTGTGTAGATATAAGTCCATATATCTAGATATAAATCCATATATCTTACAATCTCCCACTTGGACGAGATATACAAACATATGTACAATCCTTAATATTATATGTTACAAACCTTAGGTGCACAAAATTGCTATCACAATAAAATTGTCATGAACAATCCGGTCCATCAATCATACCAACATAGGACCTAAGAGCTCGTCGTTACTCATTCGTAACTAGAACCAATCATAGATCACGTATATCAATATAACCAACGACATGGATCAAGTGTAGGTATGTAGCATGGAAATAACATAAAGTGTGGTCAATAGAATGTCTATTTCCAACTGGTTCTCTTTATTGAGATCAAACATAAACTGTAAGAGTACAAAAACTTTAAAACTGAATATCTGCAGATATAACTGAATTACTGAATTTCTGAATATAATGAACAATTACATAAATGTGCAATACAAACTCCCACTAAAATACATAATCCTTATCTGATTTGACACCCATACAAGCAATATGCTCATGAAATACTTTTGGTGCCAATCCCTTAGTTAGCGGATCCGCAAGCATGGAGTTTGTACTAATGTACTCAATGCACAATTGTCCATTTTGTACTCTTTCTTTAACAACCCGAAATTTGACGTCCATATGTTTTGCTTTCGTCAAACTACTGTTGTTATTAGCATAAAGGACTGCTGATCTGTTGTCACATAATAGCCTAAGAGGCTTCTGAATAGTATCAACAATACGCAGTCCACCAACAAAATTCCACAGCCATAATGCCTCATTGGATGCTTCATAACATGCCATAAACTCCGCTTCCATGGTGGAAGTGGCTGTAAGAGTTTGCTTAATGCTTCTTCAAGAGATAGCACCACCCGCAAGCATGTAAATATAGCCTGAAGTAGACTTCAAACTATCCTGACATCCAGCAAAATCGGAATCGGTATACCCAATGATCTCAAGCTGGTCCGATTTCCGGTATGTAAGCATGTAATCCTTTGTTCTCTGTAAGTACCTCATGACCCGTTTGGCTGCCTTCCAATGGTCCATTCCCGGATTGCTTAGATATCTGCCTAACATCCCAACAATGTATGCTATATCAGGTCGTGTACATACCTGAGCATACATCAGACTACCTACCGCCGAAGCATAAGGTGTCTTCTGCATTTCCGAAATTTCATAAGAATTGTTTGGGCACTGTTTGAGACTAAATTTGTCTCCCTTAGCAATAGGGGTGTCGCCTGGTTTACAATCCTGCATGCCAAATCTTTTCAGAACCTTATCGATATAGCCCTTTTGTGACAGACTGAGAACGCCTTTGGAGCGATCTCATAGAATCTGAATTCCTAATACAAAAGAAGCTTCACCAAGATCTTTCATTTCAAATTTCTTTGAAAGAAATTTCTTAGTTTCAAGTAATAATGCTATATCGTTACAGGCAAGCAGTATGTCATCGACATATAAAACCAGAAAAATATACTTACTCCCACTGAACTTATGGTATATACAGTCATCAGCAATATTCGGTTCGAAACCAAAAGATGTAATGACTGCATGAAACTTATAATACCATTGACGAGAAGCTTGCTTGAGCCCATAGATGGATTTCTTTAATTTGCAAACCTTCTTCTCTGATTCATCCGAAACAAAGTTTTCAGGTTGCACCATATAAATTGTTTCCTCAATGTCACCATTGAGAAAAGCAGTCTTAACATCCATTTGATGAAGCTCAAGATCAAAATGTGCTACTAATGCCATTACAGTCCTGAAAGAGTCTTTCGATGAAACTGGAGAGAAAGTCTCTTTATAATCAATGCCTTCTTTCTGAGTGTAGCCTTTTGCGACAAGACGAGCTTTGTACTTAATAACATTGCCCCCTGAATCCCTTTTGGTTTTAAAAATCCATTTACAACCAATAGGTTTCGTACCTTTGGGCAACGTAACAAGCTCCCAAACGTCATTATCGCTCATAGACTTCATCTCATCATTCATGGCATCAATCCACTTTTGAGAGTTAGAACACTTAATGACTTGACGGAAGTTGATTGGATCATCTTCCTCAAGTCCAATATCACTTTCTTGTTCTTGGAGAAATACATAATAATCATCCGAAATTGCATTTCTCCTCTCTCTAGTGGATCTCCTTAATGGCATTTCAGTTACTTGAGGTTGTTGAGTTTGATTTTCATTAGTTATATCAGGTTCCTGATGGGGGAGATTTTCGAGATTGTCTTGAACCGGAGTTGTGTGATCCGAGTCAGTAAGACCAAGATCAACAATTTGAGGGAAAGACACATGTTCTTCCTCAAAGACAAAATCTCTAACAACTTTATCTCCCCACCCCCCAAACTCAATATCCTCAAAGAACCTAGCATTTCCCGTCTCAAAAATAGTTCGTGATGTGGGATCATAAAACTTAAAACCCCTGGATTTTTCAGAGTATCCAACAAAATAGCTACTAACCGTCTTAGCGTCCAGTTTCTTTTCATTCGGCCTATAAGGCCTTGCCTCAGTTGGACAACCCCAAATGTGTAAATGCCGAATACTGGGTTTATGCCCAGTCCAAAGTTCATAAGGGGTTTTGATTGTAGCTTTAGTTGGAACTCTATTTAGAATATAAGTTGCAGTTTTTAATGCTTCACCCCAGAGTGAATCTGGCAAAGAAGTACGAGAAATCATACTTCTTACCATATCCTTAAGGGTCCTATTTCGTCTCTCAGCTACACCATTCATCGTAGGACTTCCTGGCATAGTATATTGAGGGACGATCCCACACTCATCAAGGAATTTAGCAAAAGGCCCTGGACGTTGTTCACCGGAACCATCATATCGACCATAGTATTCACCACCACGGTCAGATCTAACGGATTTAATTCTTTTGCTTAGTTGATTTTCAACTTCAGCCTTAAATGATTTGAACACGTCTATGGATTAGGACTTTTCGTGAATAAGATATAGGTACCCATAACGAGAGTAATCGTCTATGAATGTGATAAAGTATTGTTGACCATTCCGACAAGGAGTAGGAAATGGCCCGCAAATATCCGTATGTATCAATTCTAAGACGTCCGAAGCTCTCTTGGCACCTAATCTAGTCTTGTTTGTTTGTTTTCCCTTGATACACTCAATACAAATTTCCGAATTTGAGGTATCAAGAGAATCAAGAATTCCATCTGACACGAGTTTCTGAATTCTTTGAATGGATATGTGACCCAAACGTTTATGCCAGAGTGCTATAGAATTCTCATTAGTTAATTTCCTTTTAGTACCACTTAAACTTGTATGCAAAGTTTCTTTATTTGAAGTTATTGTATCAACCAAATATAAGCTATCAAATGTTGATAAAACACCAGTACCAATAAGATTTGAACACTGAAAGAGACTAACTTTATTATCCCCAAATGTACATTTATAACCAGATATGTCCAATTGGGGAACCGAAATTAAGTTCCGTCTAAAAGACGGTACAATAAAAGTCTCATCCAAATCTAAATGAAAACCAGTTTTAAACAACAGCCTAAATTTGCCAATAGCTTCAACTGGCACCTTCTTGCCGTCACCCACATAGATGTATCTTTCACCATCATTTGGTTTTCGGCAGTTCAGGCAACCCTGCATTGATATACTTATATGAGTAGTAGCAGCAGAATCTACCCACCAAGTATCCTTAGGTACTGAAATTAAATTAACTTCAGAACAAACAAGAGAAAGAAGTGTACCTTTTTTCGCACGCCAGGCATGGTACTTGGTACAATCCTTCTTCACATGATTAGTCCCCTTACAGAAGAAGCAACCTAATGCAGTGATTTCAACCTTAGGTTCCTTATGTTGCTTATTCTTGGGCCTTGCAACTGCAACTTCCTTACCCTTCCTCTTCTTAGTTTCCTTAGAAGAGGATGCCAAATGAGCACTTTCTGTCTTATCTAGCTTTATCCTTTCCTCTTCTTGCACACAGTGTGAAATGAGCTCGTTAAGAGACCATTTCTCCTTCAGGCAGTTATAACTGACCTTAAACTGATTAAAGTGTGCAGGAAGAGATATCAAAACAAAGTACACAAGCAGTTCCTCAGGTAAATCCAGCTTGAGTGACTTTAGTTTCGAAGCAAGATGAGACATTTCCATAATGTACTCCCTAATGTTTCCCTTGCCCTTATACCTCATGGAAACAAGTTTACTCAATAGTGTACTTGTTTCCGCCTTTTCGTTTTGAATAAAACGCTGTTCGAGGTTTTCAAGGAAAACTTTGGCATTGGGTTCATCATTCATAGTGCCCCTGAATGATTCTGGGATTGCACGCTTCATGATCATGAGACTCATGCGATTCGAGCGTTCCCACTTCTCCATCACCCTCCTGTCATCAGGAGAGGATGTATCCTTAAGAGGAGTAGGTTGCTCGGTCCGAAGTGCTAAGTCAAGATCCATGCAACCGAGAACGATCATGACGTTCTCTTTCCATTCCTTAAAGTTAGTGCCGTTAAGCACAGGGATGCTATTGATGTTGGCAGAGATCGTAGAAGCAGAAGAATTTACTGAAAATAGAACAAAAGGATTACTGAATACATGCTTACATAAACTTGAACTTTAACTTTATAGATTCAAAATTAGGCAATTCCCATTACAAGATACCTAGCACAACATTGATTTTAGTCTTTGGACAGAAAAACAACTTGTAAGTGGTGGTACTCTTGGTGTAGTGATCAAACATAGACAATAAACTCCTGTCAAATATTAAACCTTCCTTTGGGCCGATTTAATATTCACATGGAAAACCAAATAATCGTCTCATATTTACCACCACAAGAATGTTCGAATTCCTGCCAAATAACACCTTCCTTTGGGCCGGTGTTAAACGCATGGAAGACTAACATCCACAGTCATCTTATATTTTAAAATTAATCAATCTACACAATAGAGGTTACTTTGGCAACATAGTGCTTCAATTGAATAACTAAAATATTAGATGCTATAAACTTTAGTTCCTTAAGCCATTTTATGAATCTCAACTTAATGTGTTACATGATTGGATGTGTAACACTTGAATATTAATTGTTGTTTACTGAATTGGACAATTCTATAATATATAAGAATTGATGGACTATAAAACAATTAACATTCACTGAAACTTAAGAGAGTTGAAACGTTTTTCTTAAACTTTACTGGACCAGACAATCGATTGTCAACACAGACAATCGATTGTTTGGTTTTTTCTGAATTTTAAGTCACTGGATCTGACGAGGAAAATTTTTTCTAAGTTACTGGACCAGACAATCGATTGTCAAAACAGACAATCGATTGTTTGGTTTTTTCTGGAAAAATTTTAAGTCACTGGATGTGACAAGGAAAAATTTTTCTAAGTTACTGGACCAGACAATCGATTGTCAAAACAGACAATCGATTGTTTGGTTTTTTTTGGAAAAATTTTAAGTCACTGGATGTGACAAGGAAAAACTTTTCTAAGTTACTGGACCAGACAATCGATTGTCAAATCCAGACAATCGATTGTCAGGTATACTCTAAAAAACATTTCATCTCACTGGAGTGTATACAAGCGATTGTACAGTGTATACTTTTTCTGAATTATAACATGATTTTTAACATGAATCTTTAAACATGAAAACATGTTATTTACCAACTAAATCATGCTATATACAACGTTTTAACATGATATAAAAACATCAAACTGAATCAAATCATAACATTCATAAGATCATGCTATCATGCTATTTCATGGTAGAATTTCATAAACAAAATTCTAATTATACTTTAACATGAATCCTAATATAACATGAACCTTATGAACATCCAAATTATCCAAAATGAAGGGTGGCTCTGATACCAATTGTTAGGATTATGATTCCTACTAAAAAAAACAACAACCTTCATATTGAATAATCCGGAATTACAACTACATGAGCGGAAGCTAACCTGAATCCATATGTGGAATTTGATGAACCTCCTTTGAAGATTGTCCTTATGTTCTTGTGAATTCCTTGATCCTTCCTTCAAGTTTCTTGAAGTTGTATATCACCACAAATGCCTCACAAGACTTAAAACAATATATGTGAATTGTTCACAATAGTAAAGGTTATGACAATAATCAAATTTGGTATATGGTTTTCCACCCTATTTGCAAGACAATGGACAATATGGTTCTTGATTCAATGGGAAGAAGAAGAACTTGTCTTGCTAAAGAATGGGAACCATAACCCCACTTTATAACTCTAGGAGTTACATAACCCAAGAGACAAGAGTTACAAGACAAAAGTTATGTCTTGAGTTATGTCTTGCAAGAGTTACAAAACTCAAGAGTCACAAGCATTCATGTAACCATAGTTACATTTGTAACCTTAGTTAGCCCATCATAAACTAAGGTTACCCTTTTGGGTATCTACACATTAGTCCTACACTTTAGTATGACAATACATTGGCCCCCTTAACATAATGTCCATAAGACCACATAATTAGGCCAAACCAAAAGATAGCACATAACATATAATTATCCATATATTGTTCATATGTGTGTAGATATAAGTCCATATATCTAGATATAAATCCATATATCTTACAATTCTCGTATACATCTCATCCATGGAGGGTTCAGGTTGTTTTTCTACATATGTAATTAAAGACGAATTGTAGTTTTAATATAGCTAAGAATAGTAAAGTAATAAAATTATTTAATTTAGCATAAATAATTTACATTGACAATTATTCAAGGAAGTTTGATGTCGTTAATCTATAATCTGTTTATCCATTGTAAAGATCCTGTATAATGTAAGACAAATTTTAGTGTGGAGGTATAGGCATATCATGAATTATATTATTAAGTATATTTAATATTATATCTCTATAATAATGTATTATTTTTATATGCTTAAATCATTTTGCTACTTTAGAGACAAACGTTTTGGAAGATTTACAAATGAAAGGAACATAAAATAAGAAGTGACTCACTAATCAGTAATAATATGAATGTCCCTTTTTCCCATCTCGTGCCAGCAGTCTCTATGTCTCCAACTCCGCACAAACAACCCACCACATCAACAAATGAAGAGCAGAAAGTTATTATTTTAGAATTACATGAATATTTTAAAAAAAGATAGGATCCTTGAATCAATCATATCTGGTATGATAAAGTGAAATTCATTTACAGGAATATTAACAATATCTTCCTCTAGACTTTGCCGACAGTTTTAAGTAAAAAATAATTTTAAAAGTACACAACATGCCTATCTCCACCACTACTTTCATTAACTTTGAAGTTCTTGATAACAAACAAAGAACCTTCGTCAACTTATCGTTAGCATGCATCAGAATTTTCTAATAAAAGAAAAGACGTAAATATTTTGAGATGAAAGGCACGAAGAGAATCTATGTATAAAAGAATAAGAATCATAAAGTACCTTTTCGTCAATAAATATCATATCCAAGCCAATCAACTCTCTGGTTTTTTTTGGGATTAAAATAATCCCACATTCTGCAAACCAGAAAAAAGAAAAATATGAAAGCTGGCCATTCAGGGATGCTACATTAGCTGGCCATTTCACACACACACACACACACACACATATATATATATATATATATATATATATATATATATATATATATATATATATATATATATATATATATATGTATGTATATATGTATGTATATATATATATATATATATATATGTATGTATATATGTATGTATATATATATGTATGTATATTGTATGTATATGTATGTATATTGTATGTATAGAAAAAATATTAAAATATCTATACTAATTAATATGATGTTGCCAAGTGCCAACTTTAATGTAATAAATACAAACGAAACTGTACAATTGCTCTTGTTTTTTTTTTGGTGTAAAAGATAAACATATATTATATTAAAGGTTGCGTACAGAGGCTGAATGCCTATATTGCATCCTTTGACATGCAGCTGCACCAGGGGCTAATTGAATTCCCTGCAACAAAGCACGTAGTTCTGCTAAAGATGATGAATATGTTATTATTGCTGCTACGAATCCTAATAGCCATTCAACATTTGCATTTCTTATCAGCCAACCAATACTAGACTTGCTCATAATATACGCTCCATTAGTGTTTAATTTATAGGAAGGATATTTAAGAGGTTTCTATTTAAAATTTTGTTCTCTCTTTTTCCTAGTAGTGTGTTTCTTAGCTATAAGATATGTGAATTCGGTAACTTATTACGTGCTACCCAAATATTCCATAAAATTAGAGACAAATATATGAATGGATTTATTTTGTATGGAAAATGAAAATCCTTGCAATTTATAAGTTGATGAACCAAATGAGAAGCATGTGTTCCTTGCAAGTAATGATTGATGAATTCAAGGATGACTAAAGTATGCAAATATATTTTTGTATTTGTGCCCTCTAGGAATAGGTGATTAGTGTTTTCATCTTTCCTATAGCAATACTCACATTTAGCATCTTGAATTATGTTGATATGTTTGAGATAGTCCTTAGTGGGTCGCCTCTTTCTTTCAAGAAGCCAAATGAACCCTTTAATTTTGGGTTGGACATATAACTTTTATATCCACTCAAAATTTGTATAACTTGGAGTAGAAATATCATGATGTGCATCCAATATACCATACATAGACTTAGTGCTGAAAAGACATGTAGGAGTTAAACCCCAGAAAATGCTATCGAACTTATTACTCTATTTTGAAATATAAGTAGATTGAATTTAGTTGGCTAATGTTACTAGGAATCTCAAATGGTAGTTTATTCCAATTCCATCCCTCATTATCAAAAAAGGAAGAGATAGTCATATTCTGATGCTCTAAGGGTAAGGCTCCATAAATAATTGATCAAATTGTTGCACCAGGCGCAATCCATGAATCATCCCAGTTTGATGTGAGTTCCTTATTATATATTCCATTTTATATCTAGTTGACATAAGTGCCAACCATTAGTAATGTTAGACTAAATGTGGGTGTTATTATTAATACAAGAAGTATGAAGATATTTGGACAGTAAGACCTTAGCCCACATAGCATTTGGTGAATTAAATAGCTTCCAAGATAAACTTTCTAATAAAGCATTATTCTTTTCACATATTTTTAAATTCCTAATCCTCCACTATTTTTGGCCTAGTAATATCATGTCATTTTACAAGGTGTAGTTTTTTTTTTCCTAATGTAGTACCCCATAAGAAATTTTATTGGTACTGATCCAATGTGGGATGGAATGTGTATGTATTTCATTATATGATTTGGTAGTTGGTTTAAAGTGGATTTTATTAAGGTGGCTCTTCCTGCGAGTATTAGGAATTTAGACTTCCATCTCACTAATGTATTCTTAAAATTGTCGAGTAGGAACTGAAAATCAATATTTTTAGGCTTTGCTTGGAACATGGAAATCCCAAGTACTTGTCAAAGCAGGTGCCTTCTTTCATGCTAAAGGAGTTGATAGCAAAATCCTTATCAACAGGACCACAATTTTTAGAGAAGAATAGTTTTGATTTATCAAAAAGAATTCTTTGCCCCGATTATTTTGAAAAGTTATTTAACACATCAATGATCACATGACAACTTTTGATAGTTATTTAGAAAACAGAATAATATCGTCTGCGAAGAATAGATGAGATAGTAGTGGACCTTTGTTAGATAGTTGAATTGGTTGCCATTTTAAATAGTCCCCTGATTGTGAAATATTTCTAGATAATAATTCTATGCACATAATAAACAAATACGGTGACACTGGATCTCCTTAACGAATACCTCTTGAAGGTTTAAAGTAATGTGTGATTGAACCATTGATTAATATAGAAACCTATGTAGTTGTAACACGGGGCACATTTAAAGAAATCATCGAAGGAGGAATATTAAAATAAAATAAAGCATGTCTTATAAAAGATCATCCTAATCTATCAAAAGCTTTTTGTAAATCAAGTTTTAATAACATTGATGGATATTTTCCTTTTATTATAGCAAGATAATTTAAAGCTTCTTGGACTATTATGGTGTTATTGCAAGCTCTCTTGCCTTATTCGAAGCTAGTTTGTGTTGGTCCTATAATCTTACTTATAATTGGCTTAAACCTATTAACTATTATCTTAGTAATTGACTTATAAACAGTATTGCAAAGATTGATTAGCCTAAATTGTTGTATTCTTATAGGATGGTTTACCTTAGGGATAAGGCAAAGAAAAGTCTTATTAAGCTCATGAGGAACATTTTTAGAATTAAAAACATCATGACAAAAAGTGGTGACTTTATTTCCTACATCCTTCCGGTATCTTTGGTAGAACAGTTGATGTACTCCATCTGATCCTGGTGACTTTTAAACCTTAAAACTATTTAAAACGTTTAAAATCTCTTCATGATCAAGAGGTAAATCCATCTTATGTAAATCATTAGAAGAGATCTAGTAACGATATGAATTAATTCTCATGTTCATGGAGATTAAGTGGTCAGTTTGAAATAGATCAATGCAATAATTTAAGATTAGGCTATATATTTCAGTAGAAGTAGATAACAAATCCCAACATTATCTTGTAAAGCAGTAATTTTATTTCTACGACGTCTATGAAGAGTGGATAGATGGTATTTGCATCCCCTTCATTCAACCAATTTATTCTAGATTTTAACTGCATTTATTCCTCTTCTATACAAAGAATATGACTGTATTCCAAAGTCAATTGAGTTTACAAAATTTTGAAGAAAATACTAGTAGGATAATGTAATGAAGATTGTAAGCCAACTAATCTAGCAAGCAATTTTCTTTGTCGTTCAAAAATATTACCAAAAGTATTATAGTTCCAACATGTTGCTACCCTCTTAAAGCTTTCAGTAGTAGTTAATGATGATGTACGACCTTGTGGCATGAACCAAGTATTGAAATTATGGATGAGAAGCCCATATAGTCTCAAATTTAAATATTGTTTTACAAAAAGGTTGAGGAGTTTCTAAATTAATTAGTAAAGGGAAATGATCAGAGTGAGTACAAGGAAGATGCATCGCAGAAGAGTTTGGAAATAAATTTAACCACCATAATTAGCCAAAAAACGATCTAGCCTTTCTAATATGGTACTCCCATTTCGTTGTTTATTAGTCCAAGTAAAATGACTACCCTGAAAACCTAAATGAATAAGGCTACAACTGTGCATGAAGTTAGCAAATTTATCAGACCTATTATTATTAATAGGTAGACCCCCAAACTTATCTCTAGATTTTAGAATTTCATTAAAATCCCCCTATTAGCCATGGTAAAGCATTGTTGTCATGCAAGTTAATTAAACTATTCCAAAGCTGTCACAATCCAAAATCTATTGAGGGTTGTGGTTGCGCCAGATACCGCTGTCAGGGAAGCCAACCAAAATACTTCATTAAATTTTAATTTTTTATTATCTAAAATTATTTTTTATACATTAAATAATGAATAATAAAATTTACAAAACCAACCGTGATATCTTTAACAAAATATAACATTTAATAATTCAAAAATTCTCATAAAAGCCAGTGTCACAAGCTCATGAGCAATTTATAAGAAATATGTAATACAACAATCATCCGGAATACAATATTGGACGAAAATAAATAAAGAAAACGGAAAGAGACTTTGCTTGTAACGATCTGAAAGGTTGTTTTGAGTTTTAGCAATCCGTTCAGTAGTCGGAGGCCATGAACAACTTCATTTCAGGTATTATGATATGTACGCGTGGTCGGAATTCGAATTTCGGGAAGTTCAGAGTCGATTTGGAAAGGGAATTCTTATTTTAGAAGCTTAAAGTGAAAGAATGAACTAGGATTGATATTTTTAGTAAATGACCTTGGAACTGGGATCTAAAGGTTCCAGAAAGTGTTGTGATGATTTCCGACTTGGGCGTAAGCCCGATTCGGGGTTCGAATAACCCGGGAGCATTTTGGCCTATTGTAGAAGTTAACATTTTAGAGAAAATTTTATAAGTTTTGCTTGACGTATATTTCAGTGTTATTGATGTACTTTTGGGATTTTGAGACCGTGCATAATCCCGTATGGTAATTTTGGAGTTGAGGGCGCGATCAAAAGTAAATTCGGAGGTCCGTAGGTCATTTTGGAGTCATTTGGCTAAGGATAATAATTTTAAGGTTTTTGTAAAGTTTGACCGGAAGTGGACGTTTTGATATCGTGGTCGGAATCCGAGATAAGTCCATAATGTCTAATATGACTTGTGTCGAAAATTTGAAGTTAATCGGACGTGATTTGTTAGGTTTAAATTTTGGAAATAGAAGTTAGAAATATCAAGGTTCATAAAGCTTGGATTGGAGGTCGATTGAGGATCTTAGAGTTGTTTGATGTGATTTGACACCTCGAGCGAGTCGGTAATGTGTTTTGGGACTGGGTGGTATGATTGTTTGGGGTTTCAGGGGCCTCAGGTGGATTCCGGGTGGATAAAGGATCAAAAAATAGAATTTTGAAGAATTCTGAAGGGTCTGGTTGCTGTAATAACCGCACCTGCGGAAATTGGGCCGCATGTGCGAAGCCGCAGAAGCAGCTAAGATGGCGCAAGTGCGAAATTGTTGTTAAGGGCTTTAGGACCGCATCTGCAGAGAAGTGGTCGTAAAAGCGATTTTGGTCGGCTCAGAGTGGACCGCAGATGTGGTCAAATTTCTACAGAATAGGGACCGCATCTGCGGAGGGGACATCTGATCATAGCAAACCCAACCTTACACGATAGTAGGAAGGACCGACGCTAAAACCTTTACCTGAATAGTGGTATCGAGGTCGATTTTTACAGGGAGCTTGGAATGGAGTTGCGTATATGTTTAGACTAGGAATGCGTTTGTGCTCCTAATTATACTTCTAACATTTTTGGGTTTTTGTTTATCAACTACTATTATCAACTACAAATTAAGGCTAATTTATGCTAAAGGGATATTTTCTAAGTTGCGATTAATATAGAGAAAGGCACTAAGGCCGTGACATCACTTTGGTGGTTAACTAATGGGTGGAAACTACTAATAATACATTGACATATTTGGGATCAATGTTATAACCGTTGCACAATTGTATCCACTCTCACACCTCTTAGTACATAGAGCGATTATGCCCAATTGACTCTCTCGAGACAAATTGGGTAGGCCAATTAGACCAAGCAACAAGGGTTCAAGTATGGTGAATACTCTCTCGAGCTTTAACCCGTTAATTGGTACTATCATTTCTCATGGGTCCATCCCAATTTTTAGTTGGGTCAATTTTGGGGTCATAGACTCTATTTCTCAAGAAGCGTCAAGACCCACTAAGCTAGAATCTATGTTTGCAACTACCAATCCTTAATTAAAGAATAAAATTAACCCAAATAACAAACACCAAATATCAATCTATCATTAAGAAGCAACACTCATCAATTACACACACTAGGGTTGAGCCACAAATCTAGCTCATGGGTTTAGCTAGACATAATTAAAGAAGAAACTAAAGAAATAGATGAAGAAACAACCTTATTAATTAATTGCTAATGTTGTCTACAATAATCTATGAAGGCATAAAGCTAAAAATTCCTAAAATACGCAAAAATCAATGTCTCACGAGTGCAGCAGCTATCTGATATTCAAAACTTAACCTAAAAATGGCAAAATGATCTATTTATAGTGGGATGAAAAAATTGGATAAAAATGATCCTGCAGGTCGATGCGGGCTGCACAAACATGACCGCGGCCTCACCGGCTAATTTGACTCCTATGTTTTTCTCTCTGAAGTTTGTGGCGCGGACCGCACGATGTTGTGGTGTGGCCGGATAGGGGTGTGACATGGACCGCGCAAGCAAGGGTGTGGCAGCATGGCTGGGTTTGTCTGAGAATCCACCTTCTCTGAAATCTTGTGGCTCAGGCTGTGTAACAAGACGGTACGGGTGCACGAGCTGGATGCGGGCCACATAATGTCAACCGCGACCGCGTAGAATTTATCTCAAATAATGCCTTCTTTGAACTTTGTGCTGTGGCCTTATGCATAGTTGTGCGGTCTGCACCAGGCTTGATTTCCACCACTTCATTTGTCTTTTGACACTTGAGCAAATTTTAGTTCGGTTTGAGCCAATATTTGACATGTCGTCGCTTTGTCACTCAAACCTATAATCAAGCACACCCTATAAGCATTTTAGGATGATTTTGATGCAATTTATACTCAAAGTATAGGCAAGTATGTGCATAAAACATGTTAAATCCTAGTTATCAACTTCCCCAAACATAAGCATTTGCTTGTCCTCAAGCAAACAAAATAAGACCCACCCCTTAAAGAAAACATCCAAGTAATTCTAGCTTATCATAAAGTAACCTCAACAAGCATAAATTGGGACTAACAATTGCCCTCAATACAAATGCATCATTAGCACATTTTATACTTTGAAAACTTGTAGATCAAGTGTGACACAAGAGCATCACGGGTTGACACATTTCATCAAGGAAACTTCTCTCAAGTACTTTGGTCATTGTGGAACCCAAACTCACACGTCCTCAACTCTCCATAAGCAAACCTCACCTCTTTGAATATTGACACACAAACCGGGGTTGATATATTTTCACTCATCTCTCACAAGAAGAAGGTCACAAGTTCGGCTCTAAGTAGCATATGCTTTCCCCTTAAGTAAGTATCCACTAATGTAGGTTCCCTTCAACTCAATATCTTGTAGGGCTTTTGTGGAGTCTTTGTGAAGGCTTTTGGGTAAGGGTATGAAATGTTTCTGTTCAAGTGGGTTCAATCTTCCCTTAAGCATTTCCTTTGGTTCATTTTGGCACACTTTCTTGACTCATTTAAGTATTCACTTCTTTTTCAAGGGGTTAGAGAGACACATTGTCACTATTTCTTATGCAATTCAACACATTTCTCCTTTTTATTCCTTTTCCACTTTTGTTTTCTTTGAATCCCCTTTTTGACCTAATTCAATTTTGTCTTTGTTTTTGTCTTGTCTTTTCTTTCTTTTTCATTTCCTTCCTTTTCTTTTGCTTTTGTACATTTTACCACATTGTTTCCTTTATTGTCTTCCCCCCAAACTTAGACATTTGCCATTTACTCAAGGAAAGATTTGGGTGCCAAGAGAGGGTATCATTAAGAATGAGTATAGGCTTGTAGATTTGGTTCTTGAAAGAAGAAGGTTCAAGTCTCAAAAGGGTTAACTAGGGATCATTTCATTGGTGAGTCATGTAATTGTTCAATCTTAGCATTTTGGATCAAGGAGAGCCTACAATTACTTCTCAAGCCAAATTTCACCTAGGATTTCGCCTCAACAAACATTCGGGGCAAGTTCTAGACCATCGGCTTGGGACTTGGACATGCAAATCGAATTTTCACCACACAAACTCAAGGATTGCTAAAGATATTTATTCGATGGCCCACAACAACCTTAGTTACGATTCAAGCGCATAATGGTCCCACACGACCACATGATGACTCTTTGGTCAATGCAAGAGTCTCAAGGCCATGACTTTCACCATCCTAAAAATGACATCATGTATTTGATCATGCGATGAAAGGAAAATGTGCGAGGCCCAAGTGAAGCTTTGATTGAGGTAACCTTAACTACAAAACTTGAGAATAAAAAAAAATAAAAAATGGACTCAAACCCATAAGAAGGTTATCATGCCATCTATCATTAGGAAGAGCCACCTGGTTCGCATAACACTCTACCTTGGAAGAACCGCGGCATTAAGAAAACCAAGAGCTTATTGAAAACACCAAAACCAAAACCAAGGGAGCGAGCCTAACTACGAAGCTAAAAACGAAATTTTTTAGCGAAAATAGAAAAATCGAATGAATATGTACAAAAGGGGAGTAGAATATACAACGGGGATGAATTTGTACATGACGTAAAAAACTAACTAAAATGAGAAGTTATATACAAACCAACTATCAAAGCTAAACATAAGCTAAGAGTTAAAAATGTACAGTCATCCAAATGTATTAAAATCACAATAGTAGGGCACACCCCAAAAATAAAAGATGGCATTATCCCCATTGCCAACTACCAAAATAAGCATAAAAATCACAGAGAAAGGATATAGAGGGCTCCCTAAGCCTGGTCCACATGTATGGGTTCTCTGGTGGTCCCTTGATCCTCTGTAGTAGCCGAGACCTGAGACTGGTCTCCAACCTGCTGCTGCTGGGATAGGGTCCTGTTGATGGACTGGTGGAACATCTGGTACATCACCGGAGGGAGTGACCTGAGTCTCATCTAACTCAATCACGACTCCCTCAGTGCTGGGCAGCTTCGTCTTCTTCCTCGGTGGCTTGGGTGCCTGCTCCTGGTGTGGCTCATGTAATGATACTACTACTGGAGGGGTTAACTTCCCAAATAACAAGTCTAATGGTAGCTGATCTATCATTAGCTTGTCCACATCAACTCTTTGTACCTTTACCGACTCTTTCGATGCCCTGGACTTTCTCATCTTCTTGTGCTCCCGGGCCAACCTCTCCAAAGCTGTGCTGTGTTCCCTAACTGATTTAGTCAAGGTATCCAGAGTCTTAATCATCTTCTTCTGGTTTTCCAAGAGCATCTTCAGTGTTTCCTCAATATACGGAGGAACCTGGACAGTAGCTGGTGAAGACTGCGCCTCAACTGAAGTGGACAATGTGGACAACTTGGACGTCACAACTGGCATCTAGTTGTTTAAATTGGCCAATATCGTAGCTAACAGTTGGGATGTAAATGGGTTGGTCCGGGAAATAGGAACAATAGGGATAGCTGCTAGGACCACAGAGGAGGAAGGCACATCAAGTAGGGACAGAAATAGCTGGAGCGGAGGGAAGCTCTGTAGAAGGTTCGACCGAAGTCTCTACCTCAACTAGCTCCTTAGACTGGCCAGTCGGGTCATAGGTGGATGCTTTTCTTTTCTTGTCCCCCTTTGGGTTGTCTAGTTATTGAATACCGAACCAGGAGAACGGGGCCACTGAGCGCACTGACACATCATAAGGCTTTTTCTTCACTTTCAAATCCATGAAGTACATCGTCAAAGTGTTGGGGAATAGGTAGTTCCACACACTGTCAGTCCCCATAGCAGTAATCTCCATGTACATAGCATTCCCTACATTGATAAGGAATCCTGCCATAATGGAAGCAATAAGCACAACACGGGGGAGAGGGGTGGTCTGATCATGTGACGTGGGATCCAGCCTGTTGCAAACAAAGGCGAGCAACCCTCTCACCTCGAAGTTCAAATTCTTTCTTAAAAGTTTTACCCTTGCCTGTACCCAATCCGGAACAACACCCGGATGAGCCAAAATACTCTACCATCTACGAGCGAACCTCCTCCTTCATCGCCAGCTTCTCCAAGTGTTGGGTCACGTCTTCATCATTAACCCAAATATTCATTAAATGCTTCGCCCGAAAAAACAACATTTTAGTTCCTCACTTCGGTCGTAGTGGAGTCCTTTTTGGTGTAGGCTACATTGGCGAAGAACTCTTCAACCATGTGTTCATTTGCATCTATCAACCCGTCACTGAAGTGATCCCACCTGACTCTGGTTTCAAACTGTTCATAGTCTTCGGGTATGAATCGAAAAAAGTCCTTGGTTATTATCCTTCTCTTAGGATTAGGTGTCTTTTGGACAACATTTACCAGAATATGTGGAAGGTCACTTGACTCACAATGTGGTCCTCCCACAATCCCGCTCACTGTGTTTGTTCCACACCACCAACCTCGGGTACCCTACTACCCAGGACCTCATCACCACTGTCAATACTCTCCCCAGATATTGAAGCTGTAGGGGAGGTGGAGTACTCGCGACTACCCGCTGCTGAGCCATCAGACGACTCGGACTGTATAACCTACAATAGTACAAAAAAGACTTTTGGCGGCAATTATTTAGCAGCAATAAGACAATTGTTGCTAATAACCTTTTTTAAACTGAAAAATTAGCGGCACATGGCCATTAGCCGGTAAAAGATATCCTTTTACCGGCAATGAAAAAACAATTGCCACTAAAAATTACTAATTAAATTAATTTTTTTTATTTTTTATACTTTTCCCTCGACATGAAAAGAGAAACCTTGGACGCAATTTATTAGTTACCTCCAAATCTATTGGACGATATTTATCAGTTCCCTCCAATTTGAAAAGATTAGGAAAACTTTGGACGAAATTATTGGTTCCCTCGAATTAGAAAAGTTTACGAAAACAATATTCCCTTGAATAGAAAGGGATTCGGCCGCGCCAGAGGAAACCTAACTGCTGCTGCGTGCCTGCTCGTTGATTCTTTTCCAGGTAGCTTCTCTGATAAATTGAGAACTTAGGAAATCAGTTTTGTTCTTCCCCGATTAAATCGATTCGATTATGATAAATTGCCAGACCTTGTCGATTATGTTCTTCCCATGTTAAATCGATTTTTGCAATTAATTTTGGATTGATGCTACTCGATTGTTTATATCGACTGATTTACAGTGGATTGATGTTGCTCGGTTATTTATATCTTAAGAAATTAGATTTCAAGAGTTTATGTTTGGCTTTAGGTTTTTAAATATGTTGTGTTCTCCTGTTAAATTGGTTCGATTATGATAAATTGATAGTCCTTGTTGATTCTGTTATTCCCCTGTTAAATCTATTTTTTGCAATCGTTTTGCAACAGATTTTTGATTGATGCTTCTCGATATTTTATATGGATTGATTTACATTGGATTGATGCTGAATCGAATGTTTATATCTTAGAAAACTTTAATTTCAAGACTTAATGTTTGTCTGTAGATTTTTAAATAGGATGTTCTTCCCCTGTTAAATTGCTTTAGTTTGGATAATTGGTAATCTTCGTAGATTCTATTCTTCCTCTATTAAATCCGTTTTTGCAATCGTTTTGCAATGTATTTTGGATTGATGCTGCTCGATTGTTTACATCTTAGGAAACTTTGATTTCAAGACTTCATGTTTGTTTGTGGATTTTTAAATAGGTTGTGAAGTTGTATAAGTGTAGTTTTTTCTGTTTTTGCTAAGTCGTTTGTGGCTGCAGTAAGAATGATAGTTCACTTTGATATCGTTTTTGTGCATTTCTTGAATCCTAGCTAGATAGCATGAGGACCCCTACTCTAGATAGTGGGATTGTTTTTGCATCTCGTGTATGTTGCTGTAATTTATACATCTGAAATCCAGTATAGTACCTGCATTTTCATACAATATACAATTTTATGGCCTTTGTCCTTAAAGAAATCAGTAAGGAAATCGCGTATCGAGTATCGACTATGTACTTGTACAAAGGTAATTGAATACTTAAAATAGTAGGAGAAAAGGTATATGCTTCTTTTACTAAATAGACATATAAGAAAGTCAAGGCACTTGTTGTATCATGATTCTGTAATTGAACCAATATATGAGTTGTATGTATGTCTGCTTTGATCAGTTTTTTTAATGATTTTATCCTTTCTTTGACAACTAAAATACTTCCAGTGGTAAAAAGATCAACACCTTTTGCTTTGCACGCTGTTGATCATTTACTTATTTGGTTGTAGTTCTCCTTTTATTCCGCGTCTTGGATTATTTGATTACTTTTCTCCTTTCTCTTTATTGTCTCTTCCTATATTCTTTGACAAGCTTGTACCTTCATGGGAAGCAATACTGTTGTCTATGTCGCTAATTCTCATGTTTGGAAAGATGCTTGATTCTATTCATCAACTTAATCTTTCAGCTTGTTAGCAATGGCCTATGCTCGTCTCTTGTTCTTTAACTAGGCATCGTTACATTTTTACAATTACCGATAATTCCTCAAGCAATCTGTACTCGCTACATATTGACAGTTGGAGCCACAGTAGCACCCTTTGTTCAACTTCTGCTATGGTTATTCTTGCACGTCGCTTATCCAATTACTAAGGTATAAAGCGCAATCACATCCTATAATTGACTCATGTAGAGTTATTAAGTTTCCATGTCACTTTTAATGTGTTATTATTTGCTGAGAGAAATGCTTCACCAAGTCGTATGGTTTGGTTGCCGATGTGTACTCATGATATTGATTAAATAACAGGGTTAAGAAATACAACTTTATGAATCTACTATATAATGAATTTTTCTTCAGCCATTAGATAGTTCTGGATTCCAATTAAGTGTGTGAGCTGTTCTTTTTTTGTAGCTTTTGCAATAAAATGGAAAGAATGCAACATAAGTTAAAGAGATGAGTTCAATATATTTGCTATTGTGCTCTACTTGGTTATAGTAATAATATAAGAGTTAACTGTATCCCCTCTCTCTCTATCTTATCTCTTTTTAATCTTTACCTTAAAAATGAAGCTTCTCACGCTAATAATTGGATATATCGAATATCTATTGCTTTGTTTGTTAAGATGCACGAAACCAACACAAAACCGCAATGCATAAAACTGAGAAAATTTCTTCATGCTACTTTCTCTAGTTAAGGATCTTATAGATTCATCCTTGCTTTTGTTTCTAGGTCTTTGATTGGATGTTAGTAAGGATCACGCTGCCCTTCTTCGAAGAGCTGAGGTAAAAACATTTATGGATTTCCATGGCAATGAGGTAATCAATAATCTCTACTTCTCAATTTTTTGATATACTTTAAACATGCAATATTCATATATACTATTTTGCGCGGATTCACCAAAATGTAGCCGCACCCGTATCGGATTCTTAAAAAATGCACTACTTTTGGAGGATCCGACTTGTATGCCGATATATTTTCAGAGAATCCGAACAACATAGCATATATATGCATGAATACTATTGTTGCTTAAATGAACAAGTTCACTCACCAAGATTAGGTGCTAGAGCTGAACCTATTTTTCAAATTCTCTTTGTTCCTTTTGTTATTGTATTTCTCAGCTTGTTTGCTTCCTATTGCTGCGATAGGCTAGAAAAGGAGGAGATTTGACATATGATGAAACAACAATAATTGCTGGAGCACTTGAGTTGACAGAAAAAACTGCAAAAGATGCAATGACCCCGATATCAAAAGCTTTTCCTCTTGATCTGGACGCAACACCTAATTTGTGCTATAAGTTAATGTTAAATCTGATTTCAAGCTTTCAAAAACTTATTATGTTCTAACCCCCCTTATTATCTCATGCAGGGAAACACTAAATGCTATAATGACAATGGGGCATAGTAGAGATCCTGTTTACTACAGAAACCAACAAATATTATTGGACTAATTTTAGTAATTATGTCTCTTGCATGCAAACTTTACCTTCTGGATTTCACTTATTGAGTTGAGGTTTAATTCTAAAGACCATTTATCAAGAGTTCTCATTCCTCTTTATGCATTACTTTTGCACAACTGTGTCGTTTGTAACTAACTGATATTGTGCTTGCTCTTTGTACTGCCTTCAAATATTTCATGGGTAGGTTAAAAATCTTTTGGCAGTTCACCCCGGAGAGTAAGTTCCCCCGAGGAAAATGAGCATTGGTTTGCTTCATTTGTACAAGTAATCGTGTAATGATCAGCTGCCTTCTGATTATTTCCAAGGATGAACTATTATTGCAGTTCATCAAGTTGTCAACAACAAAAATCTGAGCGTCAAGTTGTGCTAAGCCATGAGCCTCAATATCCCCATATCCAAAGCAAGATTAGCCAAATGATCAGATAGACTATTGCCTTCTCTCAAGTTCTTGATGCACTTAGCAGTACCAAAACAGTTATAAATACCAATTTAAACCATCAACGTGAATTTGTGGAGATTCAGTTTGTCCAAAATGGAAGGACAACTGATGTAGCACCAAAGGGGCATCCATAATCATTTCACCATCTCAGTCATTGAAAATTCTATGAACTTGGTGACTTGGTAAATATTGTTATGATTACTTAATACTTCAGGAACATATACAACATTTAGCAAAAAAAGAGCAGGGCAATTATTTCCTGTCATGGTCTAACAATTGAAACTTTCTGTAACTATACAGGCATGCTGACATGCACATCCGAGTACATACACATACATATATATGGTATACGCGGACTTTTTAGCTACAATTATTTTGAATTTAGCGGCTACAAAAATATATGGTAAATAAGTGGAAATAGACGTTTGGATTGGATTTAGTAGCCATTATAATTGCCATAAACAATTGCCGTTAGAGATGCGAACATTTAGCGGCAATTAGTTTGAATTTAGCGGCTATAAAAATTGATGGTAAAGAAGTATAGTTAGCCATTTGGTTTGAATTTAATAGTTATTATAATTGCCACAAAAAATTGCCGTTAGAGATACGAACGTTTAGCGAAAATTATTCTGAATGTAGCAGCAATAAAAATAGCAACTAAAGAAGTATAGTTGGCTGTTTAGGATTGAATTTAGTAGCCATAATAATTGCCGCAAATAATTTCCACTAAAGATAATAATTTTAGTAGCAATAAACTATACCTTTCACCATCTTTTCCGATAAATGAAGCTCAAGTCTTTGCCTATCCCAGCATCAACGGCAAAAAACTAATTGCTGGTAAAAGATATAGCAACTATAGTTATTGACGCTAGAGCTATTTTTTATTGATGCTAAAGGTTATTTTTGTAGTAGTGCTATGGAGCTCGGGCTGGGACTGAGGGGGCTCGCCCCGAATCAACTGACAAGTCTTGAGAGGGAATGTACTCACTCCCCGACTGTTCCTCGTCACTCACAACTAGCTTCCTTGTCTTTAGTTTTGGACGGGGAGTGAGTTTGGTCAGCTTAGCTTTTCCTCCCCGGGAGGGTTCACCTCATCTGGGTTGTTTGGCACATCTTCCTCTTTGTTTAACCATTTTCTGCAAACAAACGATTCTAACATTGTTAGTATAGGCAAGTGCAATGTATTATTAAATGCAAATTAAAGCAGAACATCAAGAAAAAATGTTGCAGACATCTTAGCAGACAAGAGCAACGCGGGCCGCGTGAGAAAGGATGCGGACATGCGGGGTCCAGCGCGGACCGCACCATCAAGACCGCGGGCCTCACTAGATTATCAACAAAATCTTTCTTCTGTGAATCCAACCAATGCGGGCCATGTGAAGGAGGGATGTGGCCGCTCGAGATCAACGTGGACCGCACAATCAGGGATGCAGTCGCGCTGGGATTTCCATAGCTTTCAAAATCAAAATCATTGACCGCGTGAACAAAGGACTTGGCCGCGTCAAGGGCATGTGGATCGCGAGATCATGATCGCGGCCGCGCTGGGTTACGAGTTTAGGGACAATTAGGGTTTAACAGGTTTGCTCTTTTCGTTCAAATTTTAACATCCTACATTGTCCCTACTCAATTATAGCATGTCCAACATTTTTAAGAATAACAAGAACAACAGAAAACTATCCCATCATGAAACAAAGAATAATAAAATAAAAACTAAGAAAAACAAAGAAGCTATGGCTACAACAACATGTATGAAGTTGAAATTAATACTAAGTAAAGATTAATATGAGCAATATGTTACTAGGAAAGTGAAAAAATACTCTTGATGCTAACACAGCGGAGGGTCTTAGGGTGAATAGTAGCTTTTTAGGGTTCAGGGATCGATTTTGGCGAAAAGTTATAATGGAAACCCTAATGTCCTATTTATAGAAAACACGCGGGGCCCATGACTCACCCTCTAGCGCAGCTACATAAACACGACCACGGGCCGCACTGGTGCTTACCATTTACCTACTGCAGACACAATGCTACACGGACCCCATGAAAGAAAATACGGCCGCGTGGGAGCAATGCGGGCCGCTCAAACAGGGACGCGGCCATGTTTTCCAACTTCAAAGACTGACCCTTATTGGCCTTAGCCGGTGTGGATTGCACAAGAAGGGAAACGGCTGCGATGGCACTATTCAGACACTGTGTAATTTTGCACTTTTGTTTTGCACTGGTTCAACACAAGTTATGCAACATCTCACAAAACAATTAAGTCACAAATCCTAATCTACAACAGAAAACAAAGAGAAAGAAAAAGACATGGGTTGCTCCCAAGAAGCGCCTGATTTAATATCGTGGCACGACGCATGTTACCATTAATATCACTTCAAGTGAATAAGTGCCACAACGTGGCTATCATCAATCTTCCCCAAGTAATGCTTGACACGATTCCCATTGACCCGAAAAACTTCACCATTTTTGTTCTTGAGATCAATAGCACCAAATGGGGTTACACAAACAACTTCAAATGGACCACTTGACTTAGACTGTAGCTTGCCTGTAAATAACCTCAATTGGGAGTTGAAAAGAAGAACCATGTCACCAACTTTGAATTCCTTTCCCCGGGCGTACTTGTCGTGAAGGTACTTCATCTTGTCCTTATACAAGGATGAGCTGGAGTACGCATGAAATCTAAACTTTTCAAGCTCATTAAGTTGCCCGACGTGGAGATTTGCAGCGACATCCCATTCTAAGTTCAACTTTCTCAAGTCCCACAGAGCCTTATGTTCCAATTTCGCCGGAAGATGACAAGCTCTACCAAACAACAACCGGTACGGAGACATACCAATTGGGGTCGTATAAGCCGTCCGATAGGCCCAAAGAGCATCATTTAATTTCTTCGACCAGTCGGTCCTATTGGCATTGGCAGTTTTGGACAAGATACTCTTAATCTCTCAGTTGGAAACTTCCACCTGACGCTTGAGGATGATAGGGGTGGTCACCTTGTTATTTACTCCATACTTGATAAGCAATGAGTTAAAAGCCTTGTTGCTAAAATGAAACCCCCATCACTAATGATAGCATGGGTTGTGCCAAACCTTGTGAAGATACACTTATTTACAAAGGCCACTACACTTCGGGCCTCATTGTTGGGCAAAGCCACAGCTTCGACCCGCTTTGACACATAATCCACTGCTACTAAGATATACCAGTTCCCACAAGATCTCATGAAAGGACCCATAAAGTCGATACCCCACACATAAAAAATCTCCACCTCTAGAATTGTATTGAGAGGCAACTCATCCTTCTTAGAAATCCCACCGGCTCGTTGGCATTCATCGCATATCTTAACAAAATCACCGGCATGTTTAAAAAAGGCGGGCCAATAGAAACCGCAACTAAGCACATTAGAAGCCATCCTCACCCCTCCATTATGGCCACCATAGGGAGAGGAATGACAAGCCTCCAAAATGCTCAATTGTTCTTCTTCCAGGATACATCGGCGAAATTCACACTATCGATGAAAATCTTGAACAAATATGGCTCATCGCAATAATAATCCCAACTATCCCACTTGAGCTTCGTCCTTTGGTTAGCAGAGAGCTCATACGGGACTATACCGGTTACAAGATAATTGGACACATCGGCAAAACACGACATATCATGCATAGACACCGCAAGGAGTCGTTCATCCGGGAACACATAATTGACCTCAAGTCCATCAGAAGGCCTCCCCTCTTCCTCTAAGTTGGACAAGTGGTCCGCCATTTGATTTTCACTTCCTTTGAGGTCCACAATTTCTAGATCAAACTCTTGAATAAGTAGCGCCCATCTCATCAAACTTTCCTTGGAATCTTTCTTGTTCATCGAATTCCAAAGGGCGGCATGATCGGTATGGATAATCACTTTGGCCCCCACAAGGTATGGTCAGAACTATCCCATGGCAAACACAATAGCTAGCAATTCCTTCTCGGTGAATATATAATTTCTTTGGGCTTCACTCATTGTCTTACTTGAGTAGTACACCGGATGGAACATGTTGTTGATTCTTTGGACAAGGAACGCCTCTACCACAACATCACTAGCGTCACACACGAGATCAAAAGGCAAGCTCCAATTGGGTTCGGTAATGATAGGGGTTGTTGTCAACTTGTGTTTTTGAAGCTCGAAAGCCTCCATGCATTTCTCATCAAAGACAAACTTGGCCTTCTTCTCTAACAACTTGCAAAACGGGTTACCTACCTTAGAAAAATCTTTCATGAACCTACGGTAGAAACCCGCATGCCCCAAAAAACTCCTCACCCCTTTTACAGAAGTAGGGGGAGGTATCCTTATAATGACTTCAATCTTGGCTTTATCAACTTCAATACCTCTCTTCGAAATCTTGTGACTTAATACAATACCCTCTTCTACCATAAAATGGCATTTTTCCCAATTGAGAACTAGGTTTGTATCTTCACATTTGTCCAGCACATGGTCCAAAATTTTCAAGCATTCCTCAAAAGTGTCTCCCACACCGCTAACATCATCTATGAGGACCTACAATATATCTTCCACCATGTCGGTGAAAATTGCCATCATACATCATTGGAAGGTCGCTGGGGCATTACACAATCCAAACAGTATCCTTGAAATGCGAATGTGCCGTAGCGACAAGTAAAGGTTGTCTTTTCTTGGTCTTCCGAGGGGATGAGAATCTGATTGTACCTCGAATACCCATCTAATGAGCAATAGAATGACGGACACGCAAAGAGATCAAACATTTGGTCGAGGAATGGTAACGGGATATGATCCTTCCGAGTCACCTTGTTAAGCTTTTTATAATCCATACAAACTCTCCATCCCGTCACTGTCCGAGTAGGCATCAACTCATTGTTAGCATTGGTCACCACAATCATCCCGCCCTTCTTGTGTATATATTGCATCAGAGAAGTCCATGAGCTGTCAGAAATAGGATACACCACACTGGCGTCAAGCCACTTGATAACTTCCTTCTTGACCACTTATTGCATAGCTTCGTTGAGTCTCCTTTGGTGTTCAAGTGATGGCCTTGCATCCTCCTCCAATATAATCTTATGCATGCAAAAGGTTGGGATTATACCACTAATATCCGCCAATGGCCATCCAATCGCCCTCTTGCGCTTTTGTAAAATCTCCAAAGTGGCGTCAACCTACACATTTGTCAAGCAAGACGAAAAAATAACAGGCAAAGTGAAATTAGGGCCCAAGTATTCATAACTGAGGTGAGGAGGAAGTGGTTTCAACTCCAACACCAGAGGCTTCTCAATTGATGGCTTGGTTGGGGGAGTTTTGCGTTTCTCAAGACCCAAGGTTAGGAGTGCGAGCCCATACCATGCAAAGCGCTTACACATTCAACTCTCCCGGCATTATCATTAGCATCCATGTTCAAAAGCACAACTTCAAGTAGATTTTCAACATTAATCATTTTGCTTATGTCATCCATTATCACCACCGTGACAATGACAACAAACGAGCACACCTCAGTGCTAGTTGGTTGCTTCATAGACTTGCACACATGGAACACTACCTTTTCATCACCAACACGGAAGGTCAACTCTCCCACATCGACATCTACCAAAGCCTTCCCCGTAACTAGGAAAGGTCTTCCAATGATAATTGGGACTTCAAAGTCCACCTCACAATCTAGTATCACAAAGTCGGTCGAAAAGATGAATTTATCAATACGAACAAGGACATCATCGATTATCCCCAAAGGCCGCTTCATTAACCTATCTACCATTTGGAGCCTCATTGAAGTTGGACGAGGTTGTCCGATTCCGAAGGTCTTGAAAATCGAATATGGTATTCAATTGATACTTGCCCCCAAGTAACAAAGGGCTTCTCCAAAGTAGGCACTTCCAGTGGTATATGGGTTAGTGAATGCACCTGGGTCCTCAAGTTTTAGAGCCATAGAATGTACAATTGCACTCACTTGATGCGTCATCTTGATTGTATCACACTCCATTGATCTCTTATTTGTAACCAAATCTTTCTTGAACTTTGCATACCCCGGCATTTGCTCGAGTGCATCCACCAAAGGCACATTGATAGTCAAACTCTTCATCATCTCAGTGAATTTATTGAATTGGTTGTCACCCTTTTTCTTGGCTAACCATTGAGGACAAGGCGGATGGGGCTGAGGAAAGGGTGCCTTGGCTTTGGGCACCACCGGCTCGGGCATATCAATCAAGTTTTCCCTCGATGGTGTTGCGACCAAAACACTCACGCAAGTGTACGCGATCGATATTAACTCAAATAATTGTCAATTTATACTATACTGTTACAAAATATTTAAAGAACCAATTTACAACTTACTTAATAATTGTACAATAATTCAACACAAAATTACTACACCAAGTTCACAATATGTTTATAACAATTTGGGTAAATATATTCCAGGGTCATGGACTTGATAGAGATCATGCTAGCTTAAGATTGAATTATTGAATTATCCAGGTTATTGATTATAGGGTTAATAATATTCAGAAGAATCTTTCGAGTTCTTATGCATCTATTCAAGTTAACTTAATATCTATATGTCTATGGTATTAATATTAGAAAGAATGCATTTACAACTCCTATTCTTCAACCAAACAAGACAATTAAGTATATATCTATCTTAATTGCAAATCATTCACCCGATGCCCAGGATTCAGATCTTGTTTTATTTGATTCTATATGCAATCAAGAATTTCCTTTATCACGTTTAACTCATGATACGTAAATAATATTTCACTGTTAGCTATGCAGTAGGATAATTAAAAGTAGAATCAAATGAACAACCAAAAATGATAGATTCAAGATCGTCAATCTAAGCTTCAACAACATAATCATCTAACATCCATGAGCCCAAAATATTAATGGTTTTAGCTACTCATAATCATACAAAAATCAACAATAAAAGTTTAAACACAATATTAACAAGCAGAAGGAAGAAAGTTTGAAAGAGCTCTTTATCTTGATAAAAAATAATGATGTTGCTTCTATTCCTTAGCTCGAAGCTTGGTTTCAATGGCTTTTCTCTCAAATATGAATAGTATATTTCCACTTGGCTTCTCAAAATCTGATTATGATCCATAATGGAACTTTTATTTTATGATAAGTTAGTGAATTACTCCCAAATTGACCAATTTGCCCTTCAATAATAGCTTTTTCGGACCAGGGGGTCGGGAGCTAGCATACACATCGCACAAAGATCGCGAGGTACACTTTCTGGGCAACATTAACTTGTGAGCTCCGTGCGAGCTTGCATGGAGCTTGCTCTAGTGGGAATTTGATAAAATGCAGAACATAAAAGTTGTAGCTCTTTTTAAAAGGTTTCCATCAAGATGTAATGGAGCCCAAACAAACTTTTTACCAAAACGTTATGACTTATTTACTCAACTTGGTTCCAACTTGATTCAAACTTGATTTATTTAGCTTTTACTTAGACTTCAAAGACTCAAATTACTCAAATTCATCCCGAATTAACTCTAATGTTGGAAACTCTTCCTGCAAGGCATAAACCATGAATTTAGTACAATTCATACTCATTTAAGTTCAAACATATGTAAAATGTAGTAAGTAAAGTGTTGTTACAACGGCTAAAACACGTGTTTTTAGCCTATGATCAACACCCCACACTTAAACCATTGCTTGTCCTCGAGAAATTAACATACATTTCAAATGTTGAAAACCTTTTTATCAAATAATTTCTTGTAACGACACATGCTGACACTTAGGTACCAATTCATAATAATTCAACCTCAAGACATGACTTCAACGTGCCACGCATTTTCATAACTTGCTTACTTGCTCTAACACAAATGTCAAAAATTCTCCTTGCCTTTACAAATTATGTGCCCTCCCACAAATAGTATAGACTAGTTCCTCTCAAAATAATAATCAAGAATATTTAGGAACACAAAATAGGAAGAATTAATTCACTCTTGGAATAAAAATTCATGTGCAACAGATGACATACCATATGCTTTCCCCTAGTATAATACTCTACTAATTGAACTTATTCAGTCAAGGATCAAGTATGTCTTTTATTGGTTGTAGTGTAGGCTAGAATGTAGAATATAGAATGTAGTAACTATAGAATGTAAAAAAGAAGGGTGTGAAAAATATAGAATGTTGGAACTACAACTCTTTGAACACTTCCATACGTTAAACCATCTCTAACCTTTTTGAGATTTTACATACTAACAACAAATTCAAGTCTCTTCAAGAACCTTAGGTTAGGGAATGCTACTACTAAAAATTCATCCCCTAAATATACATATATATATCGATATGAATTATTCTTCACTCTTTTTTCTATTTTTTTAAACATCCTAATGAACCAACCAATCGCTTCTCAACTTCTTCAACATTAAAAAAACATTAAGTACTCATGAGAGATAGAGGTGAACACAGCTGATATATTTCATAAATTGGTAAGATTTATAAAGTGGGTGCCAAAGAAATAGGATTAACTGCTCAAAAGGTTTGACTAAGATATATACAATTAGGTGGATATAATTATGAAACTAGTTCAACAAAGAAATGCCTATATCATTTCCTAAACCGAATAATGCTACTATTTCGCTTTGCAAAACACTTGGGGGCAAGTTCTAGATATCAAATATTATACACAGAATTCCAGCAATCCTTACTCACACATTGGCACACAATTCACTCAAGCTTGAATCTTTCTCGACTCTCTAGTCAAAGCAGTTAAGCATAGTCATAATTATACATTTTAAGGCACATACTTTAGAATCAAGAATTGAGATTTGAACATCACAAATAAGGCATATATCACTTTTCAAGCATGTGTATTTGAGTAGAATTAACTCTGTAAATCAGGAACTTTTTATTCAAGCAAAATAAAAATTATACTACACCCAGTTCAAATACACCCTTATAAAAGAACCATGGCATAAAGAAAACCCAAGGGGGAATTACTACACTACTTACAAAGAAAATCTTTTTGTTGGTTTTTTTTTTGTTTTTTGTTTTAAGCTTAGTCCCTCAAGACCTCCTATCTAAAAGAATCCGTCACCGGGTCACGCCAACGTAATATTGAAATTATTTAATAAAATTTTTTATTCAAAAGCCAAAAATTTCTCCAACAATACTATATCACCAAAACATTCATAAACAAAAGTGAAACAGTCAAGCAAAACATTTCAATGATCCACAACAATTGAAACACCCTAACATAGTTGTTACTACAATCCAAAACATTTAATATTACTAAAACATATGCTTCAGGGAATCCTCCACCCCACACTTAAAGAGATACATGTACCCATGTCTTTCATTATTCATAAAAGATGAAACAATGATACTTCCCCGAGGAGTCACTCCTGATTGGAGACAAAGCCGGTGTCCACATTGCATGCCTGACCAATTGCATGAAGCCAACCCAAGAGGTTGTTTTCCGTTTTCTTTTGCTGATCTTGTATTTCATCAACACGTCTCCCTAGATCTGTCACTGATGTTTTAATTTCACCGATTTCTTGCTCCATACGGTTTATCCGTTGTCCACGATTGGCCATAGACGGGCCTGCAGCATAAAAAGCCTGTGGTTGTGCAGGTTGTCCATCTTCTCTCTCATCTTCCGATGCATCAGAACTACTCACATCCCCTCCACCTGAAGCTGCTGCTGGGGCTTCCTCTGCAGTGTCTTTGGCAGGTCGTATCTTATGAGATTTCATCAACAGCCTATCCATACGAGTATTTTCAAGTACTTGGACCTTCCTACACAACATAGTTATTAAATATGGGAAAAACAAACCACAGAATTGTTGGGGGCATCGAATAAACATCTCCTTCTGGGTAACTTTGGCCATGTCGAAGGGGAGACCCCTAACAAAGCACCGAATTAATGCAACTCTAGGCCCATTTACCTCTGTAGTATTATTAGACGGTATGAGGCGACTACAGATCACAAACATCCAACACTTTACCTCTCGCGTTAACACAGAGGAGTGGAACTTATCTCCATGATCCAGCCACTCTACCACTTTGCCTGGTTCACAAATGTCCTCACAGAATCGGTTCCACTTAGCATCGGTAGGCTCTTTCCGATACTCATAGAAATTTGTACCTCCAGGTAGAAGGGCGGGTAATTGATATGCTGTGCGTATTTCCTCTACGGATGCATCCACCTTTTTGCGGCGTAATGTGACCACATGGTTCACATGCTCTGGAAGATTCGCGTAAAATTCGCGTACAACCATGACATTTGCTTCCCCGGGCTGGTTAATGAACATCTGCAAACCCCTGTCCATTAGTTCACTGTACATGTGGGGGCATCATGCATGACCTTTGTGATGTCATTGCCCCTCTCCGGCACTGCCTTCTTATTTGCCTTTTCCTTGAAAAGTTCATGAGCTACAAGTGAAACAAATTTCTTGTTTTCATATGGTCGTTCAGGGGCTGCCCTTGTGTTGCTGGTTGATGGACTTGTGGCTCGGCACTTCTTTTGTGCCATAATACCTGTAAAAGTAAATCCATTAGATTAATCCAACAAAAATAGTGTGACATAGTGCGTTAATCATACTTCACATGCAAAATTTTTCACAACTACATAATCATACCCATTGAGGTATTTCCACAAATATCTTGTGGGCATTAGGCTCTCATAACTTGTTTCTAAATGTCTTGCAATAGAGTTCCCCACAAATGTTTTGTTCAACCTCAATCCAAACTAAGTACTACCCACCGCACACTTACAACAAACTAAACCCTACACATATTTTCACCAATATTGAATACTAAATCACAAAACACAACATGAAAATACTACAACATGCACCATAAAATCTTAAAATAGAAAAGAAAGAAAGAGAAAGATGAAAAACTAAGAAGAAAAATTAAAGTACACTAGGGCTCATAGCTTGTTGAGGATTATGAGGTGATATGTGAATCGTTTGGAGAAGTGAGGCGTGAGAGTTGAATGGAGAAGAGGGTAGGGTTTTGTTTTAATTTTGGGATGGGTGAGAGGAATAAGGGAGAATGTGTTGGGTCTTTAAGAAGAAAGGGGTTTGTTAATTTAATCGAAAGACCCTTCGAAAAATAAAAACAATAACAAAAAATTGAAAAAAATAAATAAAACAACAACTAAAAAAAAACGGAGCACAGGACGCCGGGAATAGTTGTAGATGTGCGACTTGTAGGTGACCTCGCACAGTGCTTGCGACCCCTATTCTTTTGCCAGGAAGAAGGGTTTGCCCAAATGCACGACTTGTATGCTAGCTCGCACAGTGCTCGCAACCCCCATTCTCTCTGCTAGGCAGAATAACCCTCCAAGACGCGTGAGTTTTGCGCGATGTCTGTGCGAGCTAGCGAGCCTGGGGTGTTTATTTTTGCATTTTTGCACCTGTGTCGCTCCGAGTTAATGTTCCTTTTATCTCCCTTCATTACCTGCATTTGTTAGTATGTCAAAACAAAATACTTGTTCAAAAATATCGACTAATATTGGTAGCCTCCCAACCAGCGCCTTATTTAATGTCGCGACACGACACTATATTGCATTATACATCAATTAAATCTACTGAAGTTTTGTGACGTTGAATGTCACCACCCCAAAAGTGTCTAATTCGTTTTCCATTTACTAAGAATGTGCCTGTTGAACTCTTGTATCTCAATTCCACGGCTCCGCGAGGTTTCACACTAACGACAACAAAAGGTCTAGACCACCGAGATTTAAGTTTTCTAGGAAAAAGCTTCAATCTCGAGTTGAACAATAGAACTTCTTTCCCTGGCTCGAACTCTCTATGATTAATGTGCGTAGCATGCCACTTCTTAGTCTTCTCCTTATAAATCTTGGCATTCTCATATGCATGTAAGCGAAATTCATCGAACTCATCAAGTTGCAGCAACCTTTTCTCTCTGGCTAATTCTTCATCCATGTTCAGCTTCTTGATTGCCCAGTATGCCTTATGCTAAAGTTCTACAGGCAAGTGAAATGCCTTCCCATACACCAATTTATATGGAGAAGCTCCTATGGGAGTTTTGTATGCTGTTCTGTACGCCCAAAATGCGTCATCTAACTTCCCAGTCCAATCTTTTCTATTGGTACTCACTGTTTTCTCAAAGATTTATTTATTCTCTCTATTTGAAACCTCGACCTGACCACTTGTCTAAGGGTGATAGGAAGTATAGACCTTATGCTTGACGCCATATTTGAAAGGACATTGTTCAAAAGTTTGTTACAGAAATGCGTACCTCCATCACTGATTAAAACTTTGGAAGTTCCGAAACGTGTGAAGATATGCTTCTTCACAAAAATCACCATAACCTTTGCGTCATTAGAAGGAAGATCAATGGCTTCCAACCATTTAGAAACATAATCAACCTCCACCAAGATATATCTTTGACCATTTGAGTGGGGAAAGGGTCCCATGAAGTCAATTCCCCAAACGTCAAAAAGTTCCACCACCCGAATATTTTGTTGTGTCATTTCATGCTTCTTAGTGATTGTCCCGGTTCTCTGAAACATGTCAACAAATTTAACAAACATATGTGCATCTCTAAAAAATTTAGGCCAATAAAAACCTGATCGTAGAACTTTCTGAGCAGTCTGATCTCCTCCATGAGGACCTCCATATGGTGAGGCGTAGCAACAATGAAGGATGGCGCTCATCCCTTCTTTGGGAATACATCTCCTCACCAGCTGGTCCACACAAAGCTTGTACAAGTCCCATATATATAATCTCACATCATGTAAGAACCTTCTTCTTTGATCTGGTGTTAATTTTGGAGGAGTCACTCTACTTGCAATGAAGTTCACATAATCAGCATACCACGGGGTCATGCTTGTGGTGACTTCCAACAACTGCTTATCTGAGAATGTTTCCTTGATAGTCTTTCTTTCAATCACATGGCCATGGTTTTCCAACCTAGACAAATGATCTGCAATCTGACTTTCCGTGACTTTTCAATCTCTAATCTCCAAATCAAACTCCTGCAAAAGAAGAACCTATCGAATTAATCTTGGTTTTGCATCTTTCTTTGCAAATAAATACCTGATGGCGGAGTGGTCTGTGTAGACTATGACTTTAGTTCCCACTTGATAGGACCTGAATTTGTCAAATGCCCACACTACCGCAAGCAACTCTTTTTCTGTGATAGTATAATTCAATTGAGCTGCATTAAGAGTTCTGCTTGCATAATGAATGGAATAAAAGATTTTATCCTTCCGCTGTCCCAAAACAGCTCCAACGGCTATGTCACTACCATCACTCATTAACTCAAATGGGAGTTTCCAATATGGAGCAACGATAATTGGTGCAGTAACTAGTCTTCTTTTTAGCTCGTCAAATGCTTTCAGACAAACATCATCAATCTTGAAGGATGTATCTTTTTCAAGAATCCAGCACAAATGAGAAGAAATTTTTGAGAAATATTTAATAAACCGACGATAAAATCCTGCATTCCCTAAGAAACTGTGGATACCTTTGACAGATATTGGCGGATGCAATTTTTCAATTTCTTCCACCTTTGCCGTTTCCACTTGCAGACTATCCTTTGACACTTTATATCCCAATACTATACCTTCCTGCACCATAAAATGGCACTTCTCCTAGCTTAGCACAAGATTAGTCTCTTCACACCTGGCAAGTACTTTATCCTGGTTCATTAAACAATTATCGAAATAACATCCAAAAACAGAGAAGTCATCCATGAAAACTTCTACAAACCTCTCAACCATATCAGTAAAGATGGCTATCATACACCTTTGAAAAGTCGTAGGTGCATTACAAAGACCAAATGGCATTCTTTTGAATGCATACGTGCCATAACGACAAGTAGTCTTTTCTTGGTCCTTTAGGGCTATAGTAATTTAATTATACCCCGAGTAACCATCCAGGAAGCAGTAGTACTCCTGGCCAGCCAACCTATCAAGCATTTATCAAGGAATTAGAGGGGAAAATGGTCCTTCCAAGTGGTATTATTAAATTTTCTGTAGTCAATACAAATTATCCACCCTGTTACATTTCTTTTTGTAATCAAATCATTGTTCTCATTTACTACCACAGTCATCCCCACTTACTTGGGGACACATTGCACATGACTCACCCATTTACTATAAGAGATAGGAAATACTATACCTGCATCAAGCCATTTGATCACCTCTTTTCATACCACCTCTTTCATGTTGGGATTTAGGTGGCTTTTTTGTTGTATACTTGGCTTGTGTGCTTCCTCCATGAGGATTTGTGCATGGAGAAAGCAGGACCAATACTTTTGATGTCTGACATTTTCCACCCAATTGCTTTCTTATGCTCTTGCAATACTTTCAACAATTTTTCCTCCTGCAATTTAAATAAATAAGAAGAAATAATAACATGCAATGTATCATAACTACCCAAATAAGAATAAATAAGGTGAGAAGGTAAAGGCTTCAATTCCAGTTTTGGAGCTTCTTCAATTGATAGTTTTGGAGGTGGGCCTTCTGGCCTGTTTAAATGATTAAAAAGTATTAATCCTCTCAAGTATTCACAAGATGAATTCAGAATATGCTTCATTTCTTCCACCTCATCATCATTCTCCAGACTTTCAAATAATACAATTGCCTTCTCAAAAGAATCCTTCAAGTACACACTTGGGGATATGAGTTTCTCATCCATCTCCGTGACCGAAATCATAGACAATTCTTCATAATGTCGAGGAAGTTGCATAGCTTTATATACATTAAACACAGCATCATCGTTGTCAACTCTTATTATTATTTTTTGACTTTAATTATAGCATCACCAGTGTCTAAGAGAGGTCTTCCTAAAATAATAGGAACCTTTTCATCAGCTTCAAAATCCAAGATGATAAAATCAGCTAGAAAAATAAAGTTTCCAATTTTTAACAGCACTTCTTCAATTATTCCTTCCGAGTAGGATGTGGACCTGTCTGCAAGTTGCAACATAAAAGTGCCGGGTTTTGGATCTACCAAACCCAATTGCTTGTACTAGGACAACGACATAACATTTATACTTTCTCCCAAGTAACAAAGTGCATGGCCTACATCAACATTGCCAATTCTCACCGGTATAGTAAAGCTTCCAATCCTTAAGCTTTTGATGAAGCTTATTTTGAACCCTTGAAGTGCACTCCTCAATATGTGCAACTGTTTCAAAATCTGTCAATTTCCTTTTGTTCGCCATAATATCCTTCAAGTATTTTACATACTTTGGAATGTCCCGAATCGCATCTACCAACGGTATATTCAATTGATTTTGATTCAACATAGTGAGGAATTTGTTGAACATGCGATGTCATTCTTCTTCTGCAACATTTATGGAATTGGTGATGGTGGTCTTGGAATGTCCAAAGGTGTTGGGATTGCATCATCTGTCTTTTCCTTTTGTGTTTCTTTGGGAATTAATTCACCTTCAGGTATTTGCTTGCACTTTTTCTTCGATGACACTTCTTCTAACTTCCTTCCTGTCCTAAGTGTAATTGAACTAACTTGAGGATTTTTTTTGTATCACCTAGAAGAACACCTGTAGGCCTAGTATTTTGATTTGCAGCTAACTGTCCTATTTTCCTTTCAAGATTCCTAAAGTCCGTTCTGAGTTGTTGATTATCTTGCAATAATTTTTTCAACAAATCATTTGTGCTTTCTTGTGCTTGTTGTGGCGGCCTTTGAGGTTGATTAAAATTTCCTTGGGGTCTAAATTGATTTTGATTCGTTTGATTCCCACCCCAAGAAAAATAAGGATGATTCTTCCAATTTGGGTTGTAAGTGTTTCTGTATTGCACTTGTTGATTCATCTGACCTCTGTTTTGTTGCCGAACATAATTAATAGTTCCAGGATTCACATGGCACATGTCACTCGTGTGATTGTCACCACACATTTCATAACAAACTGACATTTGTTTAACCTGCGGCATTGGTTGTGAATATCCCATTGTCATTCTGGTCATTTGATTTGCCAATTTTGCTAAATCTTCTCTCATGGCGGAAATGTCATCCAGTTCAAGTAACTCTACTTTCTATTTCATTGCTCTCCTTGGTTCTACTTCACCTTGCCAATTATGATCATTAGCAGTAAAGTTACTGAGCTAAAGTTCTATTTCACTATATGGTTTTTCCATGCAACTACCTCCACAAGCTGAATCTAGATTCATTTTGGAAGTTTTGTCTTATCCACCAACAAAATTATAGCCCAATACTTTATCAGTTTGACAATGATGAGGACAATCTCAAAGTAGTTTCTTGTATCTTTCCCAAGCTTGGCGAAGATTTTCACCATCACATTGCTGAAACCCAAGAATCTAACTTCGTAAAAACTTTGTCTATTTCGTGGGGAAAAACTTGATTAGGAATTTCTTTACTAGATCATCCCAATTGTGGATTGAATTCGCGGGCTCTTTCTGCAACTATTCTCTAGCCTCCCCCAACAATGAAAAAGGAAATATAGTCAGCATGTCATAATCCTTGGAAACGTTTCGATAGTTGTATGTATCCGTTATTTACAAAAAAAATTTGAATGTGCCTTTGTGGGTCTTCATACAATAAACCAACATATTGGCCAGTGGACTGTATCACCTGCACCATGTACATCAGAGTGACTGGTGATTTCAGGCTTCACAATGGCCTGAGTCATATTATCAAGGTTTGGCCTTATTACTTCTATCACCGCACGTTCTAGATTAACTGCCATCATTGTTGGTTGTGGTTGAACTTGAATGTCCAACTCTGTTTCTGTTCTGTTTTTAGCTTCCCACTCCTTCTTTGTTCTATGAATTGTTTGTTCAATTTCAGGATCAAAAGGGAAGAGGTTGCTTGTGCTTCTACTCCTCCGCATTCAAGAGAAGAGCCCGCGCGAAACAAACAAAGTAGATGGAAACTTGAGGTTTGTATTAACAGCTAATAAAATCTTAAAACAGTCAAGTAGCTAATTTAATTCCCCGGCAGCGGCGCCAAAAACTTGTTGCTACCGAAACACTCACGTAAGTGTACGCGATCGACAAGTAATATAGTTGTAAGTATAGTATCATTCCCACGAGGAATTATAATCAACTTATTGGCTGATCTTAACTCAACTAATTGTCAATTGATGCTATGTTATTACAAAATATTTAAAGAACCAATTTACAACTTACTTAATAATTGTAAAATAATTCAACACAAAATTACTACACCAATTTCACAATATGTTTACAACAATTTGGGTAATTATATTCTAGGGTCATGGACTTGATAGAGATCATGCTATTTTTCTAGCTTAGGACTGAATTATTGAATTATCCAAGTTATTGATTATAGGGTTAATAATATTCATAAGAATCTTTCGAGTTCTTATGCATCTATTCAAGTTAACTTAATACCTATATGTCTATGGTATTAATATTAGCAAGAATGCATTTACAACTCATATTCATCAACCAAACAAGGCAATTAAGTATATGTCTATCTTAATTGCAAATCCTTCACCCGATTCCTAGGATTCAGATCTTTTTCTATTTGATTCTACATGCTATCAAGAATTTCCTTTGTCAAGTTTAATTCATGATTCGTAAATAATATTTCACTGTTAGCTACGTAGTAAAATAATTAAAATCAGAATCAAATAAACAACCCAAAATGATAGATTCAAGATCTTCAATCTAAGCTTCAAACAACATAATCATCTAACATCCATGACCCCAGAATATTAAAGGTTTTATCTACTCATAATCATACAAAAATCAACAATAAAAGTTTTAAACACAATATTAACAAGCACAGAGAAGAAAGTTTGAAAGAACTCTTTAAACTCTTGCTCAAAATGATGTTGTTGCTCCTATTCCATAGCTCCAAGCTTGGTTTCAATGGCTTTTCTCTCAAATATGAATAGTATTTTTCCATTTGGCTCCTCAAATATGATTATGCTCCATAATGAAACTTTTACTTTATAATAAGTTAGTGGATTACTCCCAAATCGACCAATTTGCCCTTAAATAATTGCTTTTCCGGACTGGGGGTCGCGAGCTAGCATACACTTCGCATAAAGATCGCGAGGTACACTGTCTTGGAAATATTAACGGGCGATCTCTCATACATTTTGCGCTAGTGGGAATTCGATACAATGTAAAACATAAAAGTTGTAGCCCTTTTTAATAGCTTTTCATCAATATATTATGGAGCCCAAACATATTTTTGAGCAAAACGTTATGGCCAATTTACTCAACTTGGTTCCAACTTGATTTATTTAGCTTTTACTCATACTTCAAAGTCTCAAATTACTCAAATTCATCCAAAATTAATTATAAAGTTGGAAACTCTTCCTACAAGGCATAAACCATGAATTTAGTACTATTCATAATCATTTAAGTTCAAACATTTGTAAAATGTATTAATTAAAGTGTTGTTACAACGTCTAAAACACGAGTTTTTAGCCTATGATCAGACGGGTTCACGGACTCTTGTGTATTCTTCTCAACCTCATGAATATCAATCTGCATATCATTTCTAACACTTGGTTCAATTACATCTTCAACCACCAAAGGAATTTGATCATCTCGTAACTCATCTTCATACACCATAGCTTGGTTTCTTCTTGAGGCATGCACATCACTGCCTCTTCCACTTTGCGTTGTCACCGCCATCACATAATTGTTGTACCTACCCTTGGGGTTTACTATCGTATCACTTGGTAGAGAATCCTTTGGGCGAGTATTTAAAGATTGAGAAATTTGGCCAAGTTGTTCTTCCAAGTTACAGATAGAAGTGTTGTGGGAGGCCAATTGAGTATCAGAGTCTTGGTTTTTCTTCATTATTTGCTCAAACATAACTTCAATTCTACCAAATTGATTTCCCAAATAACTAGACGTTTGAGATTGAAACGATGGTAGGTGGTTTGGTTGTTGAAACATCGGAGTCATTTGAAAGCCTTTCCCCTGATTTCCTTGACCACCATTGTTGTTCCACCCACCTTGCCCATTGTTGTTGTTCCAATTGTTGTTGTTGTTTCCGCTCCAATTCCCTTGATTACCCGAATTGTTGTTCCCCCAATTTCCACTTTGGTTGTTATTATTGTTCCATTTACCACCTTGTTGATTGCCCCATTTCCTTGGGGTGTCAATTGTTTATTCCCTTGATAGTTGTTGGCATATTGGACTTCCTCACTTTGACCACCATAGCATTAATTCGAACAGCCACCACCATCATCATAGTTATCAAAATTTCCTTGAGGTTGTTGTCCTCTTTTACTTCTTTTCATATTCACTCCTTCCGTTGTATTGACTTGGCGCGGGTTTTGAACTTGTTGTAACTCCGCCTTAGCAAACTGATTCATTGTTCTTGTAAGTTCAACAATGGCATGTAACTCCTTATGAAAATATATGAAATTAGGATGGCATTGAGAAACATTAGCCCGGATTTGCCATGCCGACAATGTATCGTCCATCTCATCTAACACATCACAAGCTTCATTGTACGGAAGCTTCATGAAATTTCCTCCCGCCGACTGGTTCAGAATACATTGGTTGGTTGTGATTATGGCCCTATAGAATGTTTGTTGGATCATCACATCATTTATGTCATTGTTAGGGCGCTCTTTCACCATAGTTTTAAAACTCTCCCATATCTCGTGTAATGGTTCAGACATATCTTGCTTGAAGGCTAGCATCTCATCCCGTAGTGCCGCCATGTGACTTGGTGAAAAAGTCTTAGCGATGAAGTTGTCCTCCAACTCATACAATGTAGTGATGGAATAATTGAGGAGCCTCTCCAACCAATCTAACGCCTTTCCCCGAAGTAATAATGAGAAAAGTTGAACTCTCAATGCATCCTCCAAAACATTTGTCTGCTTGCTACTCCAACAAGTATCCATGAATCCATTCAAGTGTTTATAAGAATTCTGTTAAGAGGCCCCCGTGAAATAACCTCTTTGTTCGAGCAAGGTAAGAATCACATTTTTAATCTAGAAGTTCCTTGTTTTGATTCGGGGAGGAACTATTAGACTTTCGTACCCTTGATTAGGAAGAACTATTCGGACCGCTTTTGGTGGAGGTGGAGGAGGGTCTGGTATGTTTTCATTTGCCTTTGCATTGGCATTTCGACCTCTCCTCGGAGCTTGAGGTAATACATCTTATTGTTCTAGATCCTTAATCTCCTCTCCCACGACCAGGTTGCCAAGTGGGTCATTTGAGTTTAAAGCAATGTGTACCTGAGTGATTGACACTTAATAAATTTAGTAAAAAGAAAGAAAGAGAAGCAAAACACAAAACTAGCTACACAAATAGTCAACACCGTATGCTCCCTGGTAAAGGCGCCAAAAAGTGATCGCAGCAAACCCAACCTTACACAATAGTAGGGAGGGTGGGCGCTAAAATGTTTACCTGAATATTGGTATCGGGGTTGATTTTTCACAGGGAGCTTGGAATAGAGTTGTGTATTTTTTTAGAGTAGGAATGCTTTTGTGCTCCTAATTGTACTTCTAATATTTTTGGGTTTTTGTTTATCAACTACTATTATCAACTACAAATTAAAGCTAATTTATGCTAAAGGGAAATTTCTAAATTGTGATTAATATAGAGAAAGGCACCAGGGTCATGTCATCACCTAGGTGGTAAACTAACGGGTAGAAAATAGTAATAATAGATTGACATATTTAGGATCAATGTTATAACCGTTGCACAATTGTACCCACTCTCACACCTCTCGTTACAGAGAGCGATTTTACCCAATTTACTCTCTCGAGACCAATAGAATAGGTCAATTAGACCAATCAACTAGGGTTCATGTGGGGTGATTACTCTCTCGAGGGTTAACCCATTAATTGGGACTACCATTTCTCATGGGTCATCCCAATTCATTGTTGGGTCAATTTTGGGGTCATAGCCTCTCTTTCTCAAGAAGAGTCAAGACCCACTAAGCTAGAATTAATGTTTGCAACCACCACTCCTTAATTAAAGCATAAAGTTAACCCAAATACCAAACACCTAATATCAATCTATCATTAACAAGCAGCACCCATCAATTGCCCACACTAAGGTTGAGCCAATACCCTAGCTAACGGGTTTAGCTAGATATAATTAAAGAAGAAACTGATGAAATAGATGAAGAAACAACCATATTAATTTATTGCTAATTTTAAACTACAATAATCTATGAAGGAATAAAGCTAAAAATGCCCAAAATAGGCTAAAACCAATGTCTCACGAGCGCAATAGCTATATGATATTCGAAACGTAATCAAAAAGTTGTAAAATATTCTATTTATAATGGGCTGTAAATACTGGACAAAAATTCAACCGCGGGGTCGGTGCGGGCCATACAAACATGACCGCAGCCGCAACGGCTAATTTGACTCCTATGTCTTTCTTTATGAAGTTGAGGGCGTGGATCATACGATGATGTGGTGCTGCCGCATGGGGTTGTGGCGCGGACTGCGCAAGTAGGGGCGCCGTCGCATGACTGGGCCTGTCTAAAAATACACCTTCTCTAAACTCTTGTGGTATGGGCCGCATAACAAGACAGTGTGAGCGCACGAGTTGGATGTGGGCTGTGTAATGTCAACCACGGCTATATGGAGTTTATCTCAAATAATTCCCTCTCTGAACTCTGTAGTGTGACAGCATGCGTAGTTGTGCGGTCCGCACCACGCTTGATATCCACCACTTCATTTGTCTTTTGACACTTGAGCAGGTTTCACTCCGTTTTGAGCAAATATTTGATATTCTGTCACTTTGTCTTTCAAACCTGCAATCAAGCACACCCTGTATGCATTTTGGGACAATTTTGTAGCAAATTATACTGAAAGCATAGTCAAGTATGTGCATAAATCATGTTAAAATCCTAGTTATAAACATTGCAGAGGCGAAAAAAGGCAGCCTTGGGCGGACTGCAGAAGCGGCCCTATATCCCCAATAGCGGAACCACATAAGTGTAAGTATTCCCGCAGATGCGAAAATAGGGGGGGGGGGGGGGAGAATGGTTGTTTTAAAATCGGATATTTGGCCCTATCTCTTATATTTTTCATGGCTTAGGAAATTTTTAGGGAGCTTTAAGAGAGAGTTTTCATCATCTATGATAAGGTAAGTTATCCCCACTTATTTTGAGTTAAATACATCAATTATGTTTAGATTTTTGGTATGTAATTGGGTATAAATTTTGAGTTTTTGTAGAAAGACCTAGAAATTTTATTCTTGGAACTTAGCCATGATTTCGGGTATGCAATTCGGAGAAAATCATATATTTTATTTTCTAACGTCATGGGCAAAGATTATCTTCAAAAAATTTTGGATTCCGGGCATGTGGGCCCAAGGGCATTGTCAACATTCGAATCGGGGTTAGGAATTGTTATAAATTGGATTAATATGAGTACCTTAGCATATATTAATGGATTTGTATAATCATTGGCTAGATTTGGAGCATTGTGCGTGGGTTCAAGTCTTTGAAAGAATGTAGGATGCCGGTTGTGGGTCTTCGGAGCAAGGTGAGTCTCCTTTCTAACCGTGTGAGAGGGAACTATACCCATAGGTGAGTTAAATTTGTTAGGTGCTCCTATTTGTAGGGGCTACGTATGCACGAGGTGACGAGAGTCCATGTGTAGGTATTGTTATGCTATTGTCCGGGTAGTCTAGAACACAAAAGCATGTTATACTTGGATTATTTCTGAACCCATTGATGGATTAAATTGCTTAAATCACATTAAATTAGTAAATGAGTTTCAAATGGATTAAGTTTCATTTCTTAAAAATTGTTAAAGGAGAATCGGTTTCATTTGAAAAATGTTTCCCAATAAGTTCTTTATTGACTGATTGAGCATTTATTCCTTATGTGCACATGCGACGCAAACAAGATTCGTGAGCAGGGTATGTGTTTAATTTTTGAACGGGCCGAACGACTCGACAGATTAAGTAGATGCATCTATAGGCGCACAGTCGACACTCAGCAAGTGCACATTTATTTTTGTTCGATCGAGCCGTCACCTCGGCATGACTTGCACATGCTTGTATTGCTGCCTTGAACTTATTAAAGTTGTTACCGCCTTATCTTGGCTCGAGAATAATTTGTTAATAATGAGAAAGAATTTTGGAAATTTCCTATAAAAGAACTAAGTGTTTAGTGGTTTCCTCAAATTGGATTAAAATTATGTTTATAAAAATCCATAGTTTAATATATTAAGGAATCATTATTGGACTATTATTGAGTGTCAAAGTTGACCATATCATCTTTATTTCTTCAAAATTATGCGGGATACTCATTGGGTACACATTATTTTCTTACTCATACTACACTTGCTATGTATTTTTATTGCACGGGTTTATTGTTTGGCTCGTGGCTTAGCGGTATAGCGGCATGGAGGGCGCAGAGACTAGGTGAGTTGTATTACCTCGAGGCGTTTTCTCAGCTAGTATAGTCTCTTTCAAGATTTTAATTAATTTTTGTCCATTTTTATTCCGGGTAGTTATTGTACCTATTTGGTTTCTCTTAGAAAGTTTGCTCATGTACTTGTACACGGGGTTCTGGGGATGTATTTGGATTTATTAAAAATTTTGAAAGTTGATTTAGTATTTCCTTACTTATTTGGAGGAATATACAGAGTAATGCTTTAATCATAATAAGGAAGTGTTTTCGAAATTATTTAAATAAGAACTTAACTAAGTATTTTTGTTGGCTGGCCTGACAGCGGTGTCCGGCACTACCAGTACCCTTAGTGGATTTTGGGTCGTGAAAACATGGTATCAGAGCACTAGGTTCTCGGCGGTCTCATGAGTCATCATCAAGTCTAGTAGAGTCTCACGGATCGGTACAGAGGCATCTGTACTTATCCTCGGGAGGCTACATGGCTGTTAGGAGTACTTCCCTTTTTGATTTCCTTATCGTGCGATTCAATTCCTCTGTGGCTTATGCTTTTGATTTCTTCCTACTCAATCTTACGTGAGCACTTGCTATAAATAAAAAATTGAAGGATTGTAATGGCACTACAAGTGTTGTGCGAGATGATTCTGTCTGTATAGTTGATTGGACTATTATATTCGCCTTATGGAAGGATATTCAATTGTTTCAACTCATTAACAGAACTTCTAAGAGCCTTGGGGCTAGGCACAAGTTGCCATGATGCTTATGAGCGATTATTCTACAGTATTGTTGTGATGGTAGAATGTTGCCCGCGTTCCGGGGAAGTGAATTTCTTGAAAGGAGGTTTACCTAGTGTGTAATCAAGGGATTCGGTATTTATTTGGGGCAAGGGAAAGGCAGTCGGACTAAGGATTGTCAGATATAGGAAGGTGGAAGTAATGAGACCTGGTATTTGCAAGCGTGATGAAGATTTCTTCTTTGATGGGGAGTCGTAGCCCTAATGGAACATACTAAGTTTGTCGATGTTATAATCTTCTACAATTCGCCTTATGGAAAGATATGGTGAAATAGTATTGGAGATACAACTGTCGGATACCGCATGGTGAGATGGTTTAGGATCGAATCACATTTTCTAATGTTGGCAGTTCGGTAAAGATGAACTTTGGAAATGTTTATAGTTAGCAGCATAGGTGGGTTCAAGTGCTATGAAAATATATTTTATCAAAGGAAACAATCGAGCAACAAAGAATGAGGAAAGACGTTTGGGAAGTGTCAGACAGTGGCTAAGGTTTCTGAGAGGCCAAGTATAAGAAGCAAAGGGCGAGTAGTCAGTTAAAGAGACGAGTACCGCCAAAGTGGGGGAGTGGCGGAGTCGCACATGGGAATTGTGGTAGGATGACTATGCACCTTATGGGGGCGTATGAAATGATTTGAGAATTTCGGAGATTAGTGATTGGGGCCTACAAAGTTAACTTAAAACAGGGGCCATTAAATGGTAGGAGATTGGACTCAACGGGAAGGGGATGCTTGAAATGAAGAAGGTCACACCATAACCTTGAATTGGAAGGATATTGCCACACATTTAATTGATGTCCACAAAGGGATAAATGGACTGGTACAACTAGAGAGTGAGCTTGGATTACATATGGGTTATTGATATCATGGTGATTGTATCCCGTGCAGCAACATTGGATGATTTCGGGAAGTGATCTCCACAGGAGGGTTATTTCCTGTGAGCAGGTTAGCGGTCACATCGTTGGCGAGGCTTCTACATAGGAATATATTGGTTGTACAGTGAGAGATCGATCGTGCGAAGGGGGTTGATGATTCAAAGTATCAAAATGGGCTGTTTCCCAAAGGATTCCGAGGCTTTTGGTGGTTGATTGTGCCTGGTTATGTCAATAAGAGATAAAAAATCCCGGTGAATTCCGGAGTTGTGAAATAATGGCTACAAGCTAAGTGGGAGTGTCCCATCGTCTATGTGTTATATAAGCTACGGGAAAAAGCCATTAGTAGTAATTTGAGTAGATAAATTGTTGGATGCATGCTATGGTCGCCCTTATTGGCTCATGTTCACATTTGGGGAAAAGGTTAAGGATTTATGCCTTGTATAGAAACGGGTTTAAAGGGGCATGATTTAGCCTGATGCTTTGTTTAGAGGGTATTAATGTTCTAGAAGATTCATGGAGTTGATTATATTTGGGACCAAGTCATAGTGGGTGGCTCTCAACAATGGTCCTAGTAGATCCCAAGGAATAAAGTGTGGTGCCCAATGATTTCAAGCCTATGAGTAAAGTTAAGGATCAAGATTTGTAACAACTTATGGGAAGGTGTCCAGAATATTCTATGATATTTGACTTGTTGTTTAGCATTTGAGAGATATGAAATAGTTCGTAGGATTTGAGACAGCATGGTCTCATGACTCAAGGTCACTCGGGGTGAGTGTAGAGGGAATATGTTATGTGTTGAATAAAGATAGTATCATTTCCAAGACAATCAAGGATAAAGTGGAAGGAGGTAGATTAGTTAGCCATAATTGAATTGACATATTGAGGCAGTGATCTGTTCATTCAGCGTGATCAAGTTATGCATATGATTTGTGGTGGTACATGTGATGCTTGTCAGCCGCCTTAATTGATGTTATTCAGAAGCATTCTTCTGTTATGGCCTGTTATGTGTAGAAGGATCCCGGAGGGGCTATGGCGACTTATACCACTACTTAGATGTTTGTATATTATACGGTCATGGAAATTTACATGTGTGTTGCTATGCTTCTCCTGAAGTTAGTTAAGTGAGTAGATCTTACATGATGAAGTGTTAAAATATTAATGGTTTCGGAGTGTTCTATTGTATATTGGCATGTTAGGTACGGTGAGATGTATGGAAATTTGAAGTAAGGATCAACATTGCAGTTTGGTATTGGCAAGGATGTCACGGGTTCGGATGATCAAGGAAAGGGTTGAATGATTAGTGGCTTGTATATGGAAATATTTAGTGTTTGAATCTCCTTCATTTCGCCAATTAACCCTTCAACAAAGTTTCCAGAAATCCTCTTCTAATTTGAGAATATAGTCATAATCCCCTAGTAATTTTACTTCTAGGTCTCTAAGAAATTGGATATATTGGTAAGTAGGAGAGTTTTAGATGCCTATTATGCGCTTTAATATTTTTTTTTTGCAAAAATATTACCAAATGTTGTCTTTTTCCAATCCAAAACATTTTTTTTTGGAATTGCTCAGTACACTCTATAATGTCCTTATTAGCCCAGATATAACAATTCTTGGGAAATCAGAGTGGTAGCACCAAAAAGTTTTCATTCTAAAGGGCCTAGCATTATTTTTGTTAATACTATTATTTATGTTGACTAATATATGATCATGGTCGAAGTGAATTTTAGGCAGGTGTGTAACTGCTACATTATTGTACTCTTGTAACCAAACATGATTACTGTGCACCTTATCTAACCTTTCCATGACGAGACCCTATTTCTCCTACGATTATTTGACCATGTGTATTTGCATCCTTCATAACCTAGGTCAACTAGATTACAATAATTAAGGCAATCTATAAGTGTTCTAACCCTTTTTTATTAATCGATCCACCTCCAAACTTATCCGTAGAGTTAGTAAGTTTATTAAAATTGCCAGTGACAAGCCAATGTCCCTTTTATCTATCATAAATATATTTAAAATAATCCCAAAATAAGTTCCTAATGGCTATATCATTGCTAGCATAAATTAAATAAAAAAATAAAAAAATATTTTGGGCTTTACCTCTATCATTGCATGGATGGATTGGCCATTTGTCATGAAGTTGTATACTTTTACCACTACAGTATTCCAAAGGAGAACCATGCAACATGATTTTCCCACCATAGGAACTTCAACTATTTCATTAAAATGATACCCTTCCAGAATGGAAATGTAAGTTTCCATTTTTTGTTTCAAGCAATACAACTAGGTTATGTTTGTGAGTATCCATAAGCTCACGAAGGTTCCTCCTAAATTATCATTGTTTGCTCCTCTAACATTCCAAACAATCATATTACTTGGTTAATGCATTGGACTCATTGTGGGTGGGGGGGATATTGTTCGGGTTCCTCCTCAAGTAAGGGACTAGAATGACTATATTCTTTCCCAATGTGGGATCGTGGGGAGGGCGGATGTCCAATAAGCACAAATAAAGTGTTGTTGGGTAGCTGAAGATTCACTTCTTGTCTAGCATTTCTTTGAAGATTAATATTTTACCTCATTTCGGTTTGAAAATGTCATCGGTGGCTCTAACAAGATTTTTAAGTCGTCTTCTTCCTCCTGAATCCCTTACCGATTCTGCATTTTTGGGATTGGTGGTTGTACTTTCATTGGCTCTGGTTGAGGACCTAGTGGCTGGGCTTGCATGGGTTGTGATATTTATTGTGTAAAAATTTGATTCAACAACATTAAATCCTCCAAGGCAAAGAAGGGTAGATTTATTGGTGGATGTCGGGGTAATTGTTAGTTGGCATTGTGTGGGATATTCCACATATCTTGCATATTCTGCACTAGGTTCTGGTTCAGTGATGGATTAACGGGTTGTAAAATGTTGCTCATCCATATTTGGTTGGTATAGTTGTTTATGGCTAGGGTCATTTCTCTCCGAGATTAGTTGTGCAAGAAAGTGCGTGTTCTGTATGATGGGAATAGAGTCCTGGAAATCGATCTCCATATTGAAGGAGATGGCATGTCCCTGAATCCCTAGTTCCACCCATGATTGGGGTACATGACTGGTAGAGCTTGATGGTTTAGCATAGACTACTGGATTTGGTTGGATTTGGGGAGGGAGTGGTGGTAGGTTGTTCAGTGTTTGTTTCCTTGAGAGATGAATAAGTTGAATTGGGCGATATATTCTTCTTAATGTTAGTGGCATTCTTGCTAATTTCAAATTTTTGGGGTAATATAGAAGGGTTAGTAACGATTGGGTTAGTAGAGTTAGCAATGATTTGCTATAGGGTAATAGTATTTGGTATTTCTTGCGTGTGATTTATATTGAAATCTGCCGGATTATGCGTGGATTGGCCAACTTCCACTTGGCAATGTTCACCTTCCATGTGTTGCGTGGTTGAGTGGTAAATGGTTGGAGCAGTTTGCATGTTGTTTATTTGTAGTATATTATCATCTTCCATTGATTGGGTGGTTAAAATACCAGATTTCCTAGTACTACGTGTGATTATGTTATTATGGTTGCTTATGTTGATTAACAAATGGTTAACTATTTTTGTCCATTTTGTGTGGTAAAAGATTTGAGTCATAATTAATGTGATTTTTTTGTGACACGTATTTTCAGTTGTAGAAAGAATGGATATAGTGCCATGCAAAATAGAATTTTCATTTGTTATTATTTTATAAACATAATTTTGCAAAAAAGTATACTCTTATGGTTTTTTGTTAAAACCACTATTATTCGTGTAATGTGGCTTTTTAGTGAGGTGACAAGCTTCTACGCTTGTCTCCTTTCTTTTGTCTGAATGAAGATCAAGGTAGGTTGAGGTAGTGGCCAATTTTGTATGAGTGTTAGTATGGCTTGTACCAGGGGAATTGAGGAACTTATATGGCCTTATAGCCAAGAAACATGCAATAGTGTATGTGTCAGTGGAGGAGATTGCCGTCATTTGTTGTTGATTGGCTTTTACCCTTCTTTGGAAAGGATATTGTTTTCCATTCCTGTGTGTTATCTCTTTCAGAGACTGTTTCTTCCTTAATCGCCATTCCATTTGGTTGTTTACTTTGTTCAATTCGATATGTGCAACTAAAGGTTGAGTGACTCATTCGTCCACAATTCTTACATAGGAAACCTTCACCTTCATATAGGATTGGTTGAGTGTGGTGCCCTATCAAAATAGAGGTTTGTATCGGATGATCCAATGACAATTCCACACATAACGTGTATATCTCCCCTTCAAGGTGGCAGATGTGCATGCATCAACTTTCAATAGCTTACCATTACAATTTCCAATCTTTGTGGGGATAATCCCATCATAAAATTTCGTAGGGAGTTGATGTAATCTAATCCAAACGGCTGTGAAGTTTTGGGATGCCCTATTTGCCACAAACTTTGGAATCCATTTTTGTACTGATAGGAATAATCCATTAATGAACCATGGACCATTGTGAAGGATCCTGATCATGCTATCTTCTTTCATCAATTTAACCATATAGTAATCCTCCCCTAAGTCTATTAAAGGGTAATTTTCATCAACCTTCTATAGCTCTTGTGTTTTCTCCTTAAGATAATGATGAATTACTCTCCCAAGAGCTTAATAATTTATGAATATTCTTTATTTGTATTCCTCACTCAGGATAATTTGTTTTAAGTTCTTATACATAGATTTGAACGGAGGTTTTTCAATATCATAAGCTTAGGTGTCCATTGATATACATTATGACCCTAAGTATGAGTGTATTTCCATCGACAATAATTCTCCTTGGGCTAATTTATCCTAATAGGTAGTTGGAGTTAGAGGATGATTTGTTGAAGTGGATGATGAATTGTGTGTATATAGTTGTTTGTCAGGGAATTTTGGAGGAATTAGGTGTAACTTTTTTCGATAAATTTGTGAGTGAGAGATTGCTCATTCTCGCTAGGTTAACATGAGTCTATTAGTTGCCAGATATTTGCTCCTCGAAAAGCCAAAACATGCAAGGTACTTACTCTTTTCTTATAACACGAGAATTTAGGCAGCTTAAGTAAATCATAGTATTAACTTTTTATTTGCACCTTTTGAATTTATTTTTTGTTTTTTTGCTTGGGTTTCTTCTTTGTTCTTTCTTTCATGCAGAAGCGGATATAGTATACTATTTACGAATTTAATTGGATCCATAATTTTTATTGTAAAGTAAAAATTTATATGTAAAAATTTATTAAAATATTAAAAATAATAGATATAAATCATAATTTTAAATATCTAATAAGTTCAATATTAAAAACCTTAAAATTGAACTAATAAAATTATTCTAGAAATTTTTTTTCTAAATTTTTTTCTCTAAAATATATTCTAGAAATTTTTTTTCTCTTTGTTTCATTGTGTTTTGGGCGTTGGTGTGATGTTTTCAAAGCACAGAGATTCCAAAAAGGAAGTAATTGTTTCGTTTAGACAAAGTTAATTGGTTGAAAATTTATTTAGTCTGACTAGGGCCTGAGATTTAATGCTACCGTTAAAATGGCAGATTGTGTTCAGACACCCTTTAGAGTGAACTCATATGTTAAATGAGAAGTTTGCATACTGATTCATCTAAATAATTTTACACAAATAACTAAGAGTTGAACTGACATTCAATATTTCTTTTAAGATAGTTTGGAAACTTTTTTCTATAATAAATAAAGAGGTTAGTCGGTGTTGTGTCAGTTCCTATTATTACTTCATGTGATAGCGTTCTTTATGTCATCCTTCCAATTTTTGCGCATTTAAAGAGCTAAATAATTTTGACAGAATCTAATAATGAATAACTAAGGTATGTCAATTAGTTAGTAAGTTAAAATTATAGCCACTTTCACTATATATTTCCTTATGAATATTTATTCAGGTTTGAAATTCGCGTGAAAATACAAGAAGAGAGAATATATATCAGTTTTTTCCCCTCTTATTCATCTTCTGTTGCTGAGTATTCTTCTTTAAAGAGGATTTATCTCTGTCCTGTTGTTACTCTCAATTCTCAATGTGAATCTCTTCTTTATAATTTTAGAATATAGTTGTTCGCCGTCATGTTTAGAAACCATATGAAGTTTAATTTTGGAAACCATATGAAGTTGAAGGTGGTACTTCTGCAACTTCACTATCAATTGAGCTAATTTACTGGGATATCTAAAAACTACAAAAAACAGTGTAACTGCTTGATGGTATGAAGGGATTTTGCAGGAATTGATGAGATATCAATGTGCATGAATGATAAAAAATTACGTAATCTTTATCCCAGTAACTGATCCAGTGAGTGTAGTGAGCAAACTAACGGATATTTGGTCAGCAAACATAATCTTATGAGTTTTGGACCACAAAAATTAAGAGCCAGAGAAGGAGGAAGTAAGGAAATAAGATGGCAAGAAAGAACGAAATGGATAAGGAGGAGCATAAGAAAGAAACTAAAAGGAGCCTTAAAGTAAAGAAGAAGCTAAGAAAGAGCTTCTGTAGAACGATATATGTTTTGTACATCGTTCTCTCTTTTTTCTTTCTCTACCATTTGTAAATTCATGCATAATTTCTCAAATCAGTGTTTCCTTCTAAAGTCTGAAAGCCTTTTCATTTCTGTTGAACGATATATATGTTTTATGACTACTAATTTTTGTGCTGATTTTACAGTATTTATGTTTCTTAAATATACTGCTAGAATTGAATTATTTTATTTTTCTTACAGTCGCGTGAGTGCGAATAAATTTACTAGTCATATTTATAATTACCACGATTCTTATTATTTCTAAGTTATTTATCATTAATTAAAAGTTTATATTAAGATATATAACATAAAAGTTTATCTTATATTAGGTAAAATTTGTTATAGCACGTGTCCATCCATGAAGGGGACACATGGAACCTAAACCGGGAGGACAAAAAACCGGAGCAGCTATCCCGTGTCTCACCGGAACAGAACGTTCGTGAAGGCATTGAATACTCCATGTTCGGTCACATTTAATGAGGGATACTCCATATCATTAAAGAGAAACGACCCATTACACATAATTTTGTATTTATGTTTACCGAAAAGACCTAACAGACTAATCCTTTATCGAGGATCTAGATGCTAATGGGGCGGGAATCGATGTGGGGACCCCTCTACCGTCTGTGTCTATCTCCTGTCAAGTATGCTCCCCAGACATAGACTACATACAGGGTAGTACTCTTGAAAAGATAGAATATCACCGCATGAATATAACATTACATTAAATTACGAATGTAACTCCCGAAGGATCGACCAATATTCTAAATACAGTAAGACGGAGAACTGTTGTTCAGTGGAGCACCGGAGTGCGGAGGTTGTTCCCATCATTGAAGTCAGGGTGTGGGACCGAGCCTTCCGAATGAGAAAGAAGAAAAGTTTCATCAATGCTCGTAATAATTGATATTAAAGAAGGGTTTGACTCTAGTACTTTCTTCATGGCTACAAATAATAAATTCAATTATCCTTACGAGGGACACGAGTTTGCTGGTTAAATTATACTATATTCTATATAGAATTTTAATACCATTTTGCTTTCTCGCTTTTTGGTCTCATCACTATTGTGTCCGGAAATAGGGGGTCCTAGACTCGTTAGTTCTGTCATTTCATCTACATTCTAACGCTAAGTAATGTATATTTCATTAGTTATTTTGCTAATTTATGGATCAATTTAATTCACTTGTCTAGAAACCACGAACAAATTCAATTGTCCCATTTCATGGGTAAATAATCTGGCTCCTATCATGGGGCCTAGAAAGTCATGCAATTAAATTGATCCTAGCCTTTTTAACTCATAAACTTTGATTGTTTTGTCCTAGAAAAAAATCACAAAAATGATTGGCAGACAATATTTTGCGTCATTGTCAGGAGGTTAAGAGGATTTAGCTATATATCTAGGTTTTTCTATGTTTTATCTTTTTTTTTCCGTTCGAGATACTAATTTTGTGTTCGAATTAAATTTAGGTACGAAAATGACTCTCAACAACGATCCCATCATAAATGTGCCATTGGGGGAGGAAGTGCCCGATGATGCCATGGATGAGGTTCCTCTTGAACCTCAAGCTAAAAGACAAGGCTGCACACCTCACTATGATGTGCCTGCCCCTCCCCCACCTCCACCAAGAGTGGTAGCCCACCGAAAATTACAAAATAATGGTTATGCAAGTTGTGACGCCGCGACTTATCGTCTTATGAGTTACCGCTTCATTTCCCCTATTTTTAGCTTCTTTATGCTTCATTATCCGTATCATAGGTGGTCGAGTTGGTTTGAAGAGGTTTTGGTTGGAAATGAGATACTTAGTCTCTTTAAGTAAGGATTAGTTTGGAAAAGTCAACAAGATATTGACTTATGCATTATAGGGCTCAGATGTGATTTTCGATGATTCAGTTAGCTTCGGGGGATGATTTGTGACTAAGGAGTGTGATCAGAAGTGATTTTGGAGGTCCGATGTAGAATTAAGCTTGTATTGGCGAAGTTAGTATTTTGGTAATTTCCGGTTGATAGGTGAGATTATGATCCGAGGTTCGGAATGGAATTTCGAGAGTTGCTCTAGCTTCGTTATGTGATTTGTGATATGCGAATAAAGTTCCAGGGGATTCAGAGGTGATTTAGTTGGGTTTTTCTATCAAATGCGTATTTCAGAAGTTATAGAAGAACTTAGGCTTGAGTTAGATGTAAATTGATGGTGTTAGTATTGTATGAGGTGTTTTAATAATTGGAGAAAGTTTGAATAATTTTTTAGGATATGTTGGACTTTTTGTTTGAGATCCCGGGGGCATCGAGATAATTTGGGATGGCTAAAAGGAAAGTTTGGGCTTGAGAAATTGCCGAACTCCTACTGCTTCTGGTGTTTTCGCACCTACGTCTTGGGGAGCGCAGGCGCGGTATCGCAGATGCTTTATTTGAGTCGCAAAAGCGAAAAGGCTGAAGGAAGCTTGGGATCGCAGGTGCGGATTGGTGACCGCATATGCAGAGTCGCAGATGCGACTATTTGACCGCATATGCGAGATTGTGAACCTTAGTGAATTTTCGCAGAAGCGGGGCCTTGGCCATAAAAGCTGTACCGCATAAGTGGTTATCAGACTGTAGGTGCGGTTTTGAGTGAGTAGAAAGTATTTAAGGTTCTTCTTTGCTAATTTAGAAGGGTTTATTCATTTGGACTTCGGACTTTGTGATTTTTGGGCAATTTTGAAGAGGGATTTCAAGGAGCTTCGATATGGTAAGAATTTTTGGAACTATAACACAATCTATGGTGTTATTTCGTGAATTAAGACTGAAAATTTAAGAAATCATGGACTAAAAATGGAGTTTAGGGCTTGAATTTAAGAGAGATAAAATTAAGGATTTGAGGGGTCAATTGAACTCTGATTCTTGTGATTTGATATGTATGGACTCGTGGCGAGATGAGGAACCCGTTGTTGTAAGAATTCTTGAGTTTTGGGAAGCGGGCTTGGGGCTCGAGTTTTGTTAATTTCGAGATTTTTGATGTTTTTGATTGTTTTTGCTTGGGCTTGTTCCCTTAGCGTATTGTAACGTATTCATTATGGTTTTTGTCAGATTCGACACGCGAGGAGGCCGATTGGATAGGCAAAGGCCTCACGAGCTAGAGTTGTAGCCGGTTTGAGGTGAGTAGTGATTGTAAATGATGTCCAGAGGGTTTGAAACCCCGCATTTCACAATGTTGTGCTATATTGAGGTGCGACATGCGCTTAATGACGAGCGCAAAGTCCTTTAATTTCGGGGATTATGACTTGGTTCATCTCAATTAATGTTTTACCGCGCATTTGACTAAAAATTGTTTGTTATTTATATAAATTGGGATTATTGCCATATTTGGGCATCATGCCAATTATTTGAGTCCTTCGTGGACTTTTATCACTGTTTCCTCACTATTTTGACATATTACCTAAATTCAGTCCTATTGATTAATAATGTTTTACAAACTCAGCCACTTTTACTTGAATTTGGGACTTAAATAATATTTCTAATGATGTTTTGGGCTGAGCATGATTGCTTTACTAAAGCCCAAGGGGCTTTTGATGATTTTGGACTGAGTGAGGCCAAGGGTATATGCGAGGATATGCTGAGAGATGTGAGGCCGGGGGCCTTAGATCCTATATATGCCACGAGGTGGCTTGAGTGCTGTGAGGACGAGTGATGATGCCATGATGCGGCTTGATGTAGTGCTTGGGCCTTAAGGGGTCCCTCCGGAGTCTGCACACCCACAAGTGAGCGCGGGTACCCATATGATTTGAGAGTGAGCCCTATGGGCTGATACTATGCTGAGTGATTGATACTGAGCCCAAGGCGATGATACTATTATGTGCAATTGATACAGAGCTAAGGTGCAGATTTCGACTTGCTATTTACTTATAATTTTACCTGACTTACCTATTTTTAAAAGAGATTTCATATGTTTCTTCATTGTTTTACTTCTTTAAGTGATTTTACTGCCTCATATAGAATTGCTTTGTGCCTTTACGTATTTTCACCTTCCAAAAATTATTTATATTTATTAATCAATGGGTCGGAGTAATTATAATACTCCCTGCACCATGTATGCAGATACAGGCATCGCACAGTCCACTCCTGAGCGCTGATCTTTCCAGTCCAGGCAGTGATTTGAAGACTACGAGGTAACTGTCAGCGTCCACAGCCCCTGTGCCTCCTTTATCTTATCCTTTTATGTTTTCTAGGGACTGTTGTATCAGATTCCGTATTTCATAGACTTGTACTGGATTCTTCTTAGTTGCTCATGACTTGTGACACCTCGGTTTGGACTGTGTCGGATTGTTTCCCTTATTGTATTTGCTACTTCCTCACGTTACGGTTATTAAATCATGTTTTATAACTGTTTATGTTAAGTAATTGCTTAAAAGGAATTTTATATTGGTGTGGCTAGCCTTGTCTTCACGAGAGGCGCCATCACGACAGGGTTTGGGAATTAGGTCGTGACACAGGTGCTATAGTCCCGTCCGCAGTAGGGCAGGAAAATTCCAAATCACAAACTTGATGCTTACACTACTTGAGCAGCATGGATTCTTCAACGGGGCTCCGAGTCAAAATGCCTATTAACATCTCAAGGGGTTCGTCAATACTTGTTGGGGGAGCAAGCAAATTAATACTTTTTGAGGACGCGCGGAGGTTGAGGCTATTTTCCTTTTCTCTACGGGGAAAAGCATTGGACTGGTTAGAGAGGTTTCCCAACAATTCCGTACACACTTGGGATGAGTTGGCAGACAAGTTAATTTCCAAATTCTTCTCTTTGGGATATATCGCAACGCTTCGGGATGAGATTCTTACTTCAAGCAAGAACCCAATGAACCATTGCACGAGAATTGGGAAAAATATTGCACCATGGTTAAAGAATACCCTAGCAGTGATATGACTAAGACCATGATCCAACAGACCTTCTACGGTGGGATCAACACCCGTAACCAATGTGTAGTTAACCAACTCGCCAGGGGAACCTTCATGAACACACCATATACTGCATCTTGTGAAATTCTTGATTATATGGGGGATACCTCTTCGTCATGTCAAAGTAGATTCAATGGTTTGCAAGGTGACCCTAATGTTATTCACCTACACAAGGATTTACGTGAACACATGCAAGCTATTTTCAAGTTTTCAACTGCCATGAACCAATTGACCAAAGCTCAGCTTCAAAAATTTCAAAGGCCGAAACAAGTGCATGCAATATAAGGTGTGAATATGATGTTAAACAAAATACAAAACGACGAGGTCAACAAATGCAAAATCGTTCAGAACAATTTCTGCAAAAGGATAGTTTTTATGATCAAGGTTATTCATTTAATAGGAAAGACGAAATATTTCAATATGTCAACAATTATCAAGGTCAAAGAAACAATGCTCAAGGAAAAAATCAATAATGGTGGTCCCAAGGGAACCAAGGTAATTTGAACAACCAAAACTACCAAGGCAATTAGAGTGGTGGCAATCCTAATAAAGGCAATTGGAACAATCAAGGAAATCAAGTCAATTAGAGTAATCAAGACAATTGGGTTGGAAATAAAATAGGAGGTAGAACAACAACAACAGTGGGGGGGGGGGGGGTCCGGTTTCCAAAGGCCCCCGATGTTCCAGTTGAGCAGTCCACCTCTTATCCTTGTCAAGGCCCAAGCTCTTCCTTCAATGATATGGGTAAAATTGAAAACATGTTTCAATACATGATTTAGAATAATGCCGACTCTGATACTCAATTAGCCACACACAACACTTCTTTTCTAAAATTGGAGCTTCAATTAGGCCAAATCTCACAAGCGTCTAACACTCGTCCTAAAGGGCACTACCTAGTGATATGGTGGTGAACCTGAAAGGTGGGAATAATACGAGACATGCTATGTCCGTGGCTACAAGACGTGGAAGCCCATTGTGTGGACCACACCATAATTATGATGCCGCACAAACTTCGCAGGGACATTTTTTTTGATATTTTTCAGCTTACGATAAATATATATTTTTTTCTTTTTAGGTCAAGTTGGATTTTAGGAAGTGCACCTGAGCCGTTTTCTTTACTTTTTAGAGTAATTTTGTACTAGTTTAACTTCTAAACATTATGTTTTCTTTGTCTAATAAATTATTATGCATTCTATCTTAATTTTTTCTTGTATTTCTCTATTTTTCATGAGTATTAAAATCTTTATCTAGGGTTGTGGCTCAACCCTAGTGCGGATACTTAATGGGTATTTAATTTTTAGGATTGTTTTTGATTATGTTAGTGATATTTAGCCTTATTTATTATTGAATTTTATAATTAATGGTTGCAAATATTAATTTATGCCAATGTGACCTTGTCTTTACTTGAGAAAAAAAGACTAAATTTAGGAAAGCGTGGCTAAAAAGGAATTGGGGTAAACTCAAGAAATTTATAGCCCCGGTTAAAGAGCCAAATCTAGAGATATTAAGGCCCGACTTAAGCATATATCACATGAGTTGTGCAATACCCAATTAGGCTTGAGAAAGCCAAATTGGGCAAAATCACACAAATTTCCGAGAGGTATATAGTGAACACTTGCACATGATTTCTATACTACGATCCCAATTAATCAAACTATCCCTATAGTTTACAACAATCTAGGTGGAAGTCACGACCCTAGATCCCTTACCATTTGAAAAAAACAAAAAACAAAAATATTGTCTTCTAGTTTATTATTTGCGATCAGTAGTTATAAGTTGAAATAGAAACAACCACCAAATATGCGGAAATGAAATCTTAGGCACATCATACATTAATACTAGGACGTCTTCACGCTGTTCCAAATACGGGCAACATTTCACTACTTAAGCTCTCACTTAGGGATTAAGTGTCCCAAAACTCTCTGAAACTCAAATCGGAACATCCTGACAATTCAAATTAGTAGAAATAAACTTGAGGAAAGAAGTTAATAAGGGATCAGAGTGCTATTTCTTAAGACAACCAGCCAGGTCGTCACATCCTCGTACACTTAAAAATTCGTTCTTCCTCAAAGGAGCATAGAGACATACCTAAAGTAGTGAAATGATGAGGGTAACTTATGTGCATATCCCGGTCGGGCCTCCTCGGCCGACTAACCCTGCCATTGAACCTCTAAGGAAGCAATGTTGTTTGACCTCAACTTTCTGACTTACCTGTCCAATATAGCCATTGTCTCCTCAACATAGGATAGATCCCTGTCCAACTGGGCTGAACTTAAATTCAACACATGCGACAGGTCACCGTGATACCTCCAGAGCATCAAAATATGAAATACCGGATGAACTCCTGGAAAGTTGGGAGGTAAGTCAAGCTTATAAGCAACCTCCCCCGTACGCCTCACTATCTTAATACGGCCAATAAATCTCGTACTCAACTTCCCTTTTTTCCAAATTTCTTAACGCCTTTTATAGGAAAAATCCGAAGTAGAACAGGCTCTCCGACCATATATCTGTCTAGATTAGGCTGTGCAAATTCTAACCTAAATCACCTTAACCTTGTCCAATGCATCCTGAACCCAATCTATGTCCAATAGACTGGCCTCACCCGGCTCAAACCAGCCCACCGGAGATCTGTACCTCCTACCATATACAGCCTCACACAGCGCTATCATAATGTTGGACTAATAACTGTTGTTGTAAGAAAACTCTGCCAATGGCAAGAACTGATCCCAAGATCCTCCAAACTTAATCACACATGTATGGAGAATGTCTTCAAGAATATAAAAAGTTCGCTCGGACCGGCCATTTGTAGGTAAAATGTTGTGCTCAACTCCACCCGAGTACCCAATCTTCTGTTAAACGACCCTCTAGAGTTGTGATGTAAACTAAGTACCTCTACCTTAAATAATAGAAACTGGAATACTATGTAGACGATCAATCTCCCGGATATAAATCTCCACAAACTGCTCTGAAGAATAAGTAATACATATAGGAATAAAATGAGCGAACTTGGTCAACAATTCTATAATCACCCGAATGGAATTAAACTTCTTAAAGGTCCGTGTGAGCCCAAATACAAAGTCCATGGTGATCCACTCCCACTCTGGGATCTCTATCTGCTCAAGCAAAACACCAGTCTCTGGTTCTCAAACTTCACTGGCTGACAATTGAGACATCTAGCTAAAAATACAATTATATCTTTCTTCATCCGTCTCCACCAATAGTGCTGCCTCAAATCTTGATACATATTCGCGACACCTGGATGGATGGAATACCGCGAGATATGGGCCTCCACTAAAACGAACTCTCGAAGTCCATTTACATTAGGCACACAAACCTAGCCCTATATTCTCAATACACCATCATCTATAATGGTAACATCTCTCGCATCACCGTAATGAACCTCGTCCTTGAGGACAAGTAAATGAGGGTCATCATATTTCCCCCGGATATGGTTGAATAAAGAAGACGGATAAACCACGCAATCTAAGACCTGACTGGGCTCCGAAAGATAAATCTCACAAACTGACTGGCTAAGGTGTGAACATCCATCGCCATAGACCTCTCTGAAGCTGGTAAATATGCCAACTCCTTAAACTCTCCGCCCGACAACTCAAGGCATCAGCTACCACATTGGCCTTACTCGGGTGATATAGAATAGTGATGTCATAATCATTCAGCAACTCTAACCACCTCCTCTGGTGCAAATTTAGATCCTTTTGCTTGAATTAATGCTGCAAGCTGCAATGGTCAGTGTAAATCTCACAAGGCATACCATACAAATAATGATACCAGATCTTCAAGGCATGAACAATGGCAGCTAAATCAAGGCCATGGACAGGGTAATTCTTCTCATCTATCGTCAGATGTCTAGAAGCGTAGGCAGTCACCCTACTATCGTGCATCAACACCGGTCCAAGTCCAACCTGCGAGGCATCATAAGAAACTTTATAAGACCCTGAATCACTAGGAAATATCAATAGTGGGGTTGTACTTAAAGCTATTTTAAACTTCTGAAAGCTCACCTCACACTCCTTTGGCCACTAACATGGAGCACCCTTCTGGGTCAATCTAGTCATAGGGGCCGCAATCGATGAAATCCCCTCCTAAAAATGACTTTAGTAGCCCGCCAAGCCAAGGAAACTGCAAATATATATAGCTGGGATGTCCTGGGCCGACTCTGTACGACCTCTAATTTCTTTGGATCCACCCGAATTCCCTAACTCGATACCACATGGCATAAGAATGCCACAGAATCCAACCAAAACTCACATCTTGAGAAATTTCCATATAACTTCTTCTCTCTCAAGGTTTGAAGCACAATCTTAAGGTGTTACTCATGATCTGCCTGACTACGGGAATATACTAGAATATCATCAATGAAACAATAAAAATGAGTCATGATAGGGCCAGAACACACTGTGCATCAATTGCATAAAAGCGCCCAGGGCATTGGTCACCCCAAATGACATAACAAGGAACTCGAATGACCATATCGAGTCATATAGGCAGTCTTTGGGATATCTGGCTCCCGAATCTTTAACTAATGGTAAACGAAGCGTAAATCTAAATTAGAAATCACATGTGCACCCTGAAGCTGGTCAAATAGATCATCAATAGGAGGCAAAGGATTACGGTTCTTCACTGTAACCTTGTTTAACTGACGATAATCGACACACATACACATAGAACCATCCTTTTTCTTCACAAACAAGACAAGAGCACCCCAAGGTGAAATAGTGGGTCGAATAAAACCATTATCAAGCAATTTCCATAATCGATCCTTCAATTCTTTCAACTCAGGAGGAGCAATGCAATATGGGGAAATAGAAATAGGATGGGTGCCCGACAACAAATTAATGCCAAAATCAATGCCTCTATCAGGTGTCATTATAGGAAGATCATCTGGAAACACATCGGAATACTCACATACAATTGGGACCAAATCAATAGAAGGGGTATCAAACACTAACATATATCACATAATCTTAATACGCGGAACACCCTTCTCAACTATACACCGAGCTTTAAGGAAAGAGATAACTCTACTGAGAGTGTGATCTAAAGTACAACTCTACTCAACACGCGGTATACCTGGAATAGCCAGTGTCACGGTCTTGACGTGACAATCAAGAATAGCATAATGGGATAACCGGTCCATACGCAAGATAATATCAAAATTGACTATTCTGAGTAATAATAAATCTGCTCAGGTCTCAAAACCATGAATAGTAATAAAAATAACCGATAAACACAGTCCACAACTAGAGCATCCCTCACAGGAGTGGAAACATATACAGGAGAACTCAGGTAATCTCGGGTTAAACCCATATATGGAGCAAAATAAGAAGACATGTAAGAGTAAGTAGAGCCTGGATCAAATAGAACCGATGTATATTTGTGAAAAACCAGTATAATACTTGTATTAACAAAATCTGAGGCAACAACCTCGGTACGAGCAGGAATACCATTATATCTCGCCTGGCCTCCACCTCTAGGTTGACCTCTACCTCCTCGACCTCTTCCCCTTGCTCGCTGGGCAAATGGAGTAACAGCTAGAGCTACGATTATAGCCTGAGAACTCTGCTAGGCACGTTATGGCTGAGCACTCTGTAAAGATGCACCCCTCCCATGTCTTGGGAAGTCCCTAATCATATGGCATGTATCACCATACTCCAAACAATTTGTAGGAGGATGTGCTGGCTGGGACTTTCTAGGGACGTGTTTGCTGGACTAACCCCTGAAAGCACCCCGCATAGGAGGCGTGCTAGAAATCAGAGGTGCATAGTAAGGATCCAGAGGCTTAGGTGGAGCTGGAGCAATGCTGGATACTGGAAGAGCTAAGTGAATGGGGCCACTCATATAACCCCTGCCATGACGATCTGCTGCTGGGGTACGGACACTAGAGTAGTGGATTGACTCTCGAGGCCTCTTGGCCTCTCTCTCTTCTCGCTCCCTAGAGAGCATACCCTCGATCCTCCTAGCATTCCTGACTATCTGCTGATAAGGAATGTCCATCTTTAATTCTCGAGCCATGCTAAATCCGACGGCTGGGATAAGACACTCAATGAATTGCCGAACCCTCTCGTGGACAGTAGCTACTAACGCCGGTGCATACCTAGCTAGACTTGTATACTGGATAGCCTATCTTAAACGATCATAGTACCCAGGCGCAAATGCTCAAACTTTGCGCTCCATGCATCCCAGAGGATCTAAGGGACAAACTCTCCTGTAAACATATCTGAGAACTGGGTCCAGGTTAGTGAAGCAGCCTCGTCTTGATTGTCTATCTCATAAGTGCTCCACTAATCATAGTCGGCTCACCCAGCTGGAAGGTAGTAAAGGAAACCCCGCTAGATCCGGCTATATCTAGAGTGCGAAGAGTACGGTGATACTCCTCTAAAAATCCCAAGGCACCGTCTGATGCTAATAAACTGAATACTGGAGGATCATACTTCTTGAACCTCTCAAGTCTTTGCTGCTCGTCCTCTTAAGAACTTGACCCATCCTCGGGCTTAACTCCCACTTTTGGAGGTACAAGAATGATCTCTGGGACATGCCCCACATGCACTCTTTGCTCAAAATTGCGTGTGGCGGAAGTCTGGGATCCTCCCCGGCCTAGGATGTGGGTGCACCAAGGGGAAGAAACCCTGCATGAGTCAAGGTGGTTTATTTAGTCATGAACTGAGCGAACGTCTCCTAAAGGGCTAGAGTAGTAATGGCGAAAGACGTGTAAAGTGAAAGTATTCAAGTTAGATCTGCTGGTGGTACCTTGGCGGCAGTTCGTGTAGGTGCTCTCACTGCACCACGTGCGCGTCCTCGGCCTCAACCCCGGACCCGGCCTCTGAGGGCTACAGTAGGGGGCGCAGGTGCCTGATCATCTCAGGTAGCTTGTTCCCTCTTATTCTCTGAGAGAATAGAAGACAAAAATTTAGAATTGTGATATCAAAATATCGCACGACAAAGAAATCAAATGAAGTGAAAAATTAACCCAACAGTTACATAGCCTCTCGTAAATAGGCAGAGACGACATCGTACCGATTAGCGAGACTCAAATAAACCAGCATGTTTTTCGTAACACCTATGAGCCTAGATCTTTGATACCAACTTGTGAAGACCCGAGTTTGCCATCCGTAAACATGTCATGATGACACCTAGTCCCTAAGACTGGGTAAGCCTAGAAATGCAAAACAAATCGAAACTAACGGAAATATAACGTAAAAATCCAAAATTTTAAAAACAAAAGAAACAAAATATGCCACTTGGCATATATAACATAATAACACAACTTTAGAAATCTTTGCAAAAATCCGAAAACTCACTAGAACATAAGCTGTCAGAGACATAGTACACTGCTCTAACACCAGAATGTCTATAACAACAACAGAAGGAAAGCTAAATGCTAAAAAGGTAGAACAAGATAGAGACTCCGTGAATCTGCATACACGGTAGATGTACCTTGAAGTCACTGATATATCTCCCTGCTTCAAACATGATAAACCTGGGTGAAGGTACCTGGATGTGCACATGAAAAACATGCGCAGAAGGGGCATGAGTACACCATATTGGTACTCAGTAAGTGCTAAGCCTAACCTCGGTCGGATAGTAACAAGGAAGTTTAGGTCCCTACTGAGATTAAATGAAATAATAAATTTGCACGGTATAAAATAAACAGTATAAATGAGTAAAACGATGAAGAAAGATAGGTTCTACAAGGCAACAAATTATACATAGAAAATAAGGTAACACAGAGTAAAATAGTTCAATACAAGTAACAACTACGAGGATCTCCCAAGATTCCGTCCTGTAGTCCATTTCATAAACTGTACAAGGATCTCCCAAGATATCGTCCCGTAGTCCATCTTATACGTATATCCAAAGGATATCCCAAGATACCGTCCCGTAGTCCATCTATAAATACATGAGGATCTACTGGAATCCCATCCGTAGTCCCAAAGTAAAGGTGCATGGGAGATCTACCGGGAATATAACCTGTAGTCCCAAAGTAAACAAACAAGTGGGGAGCTACCGGAATCCCATATCCGTAGTCCCAATGTAATACATAGCCACATCAAGAAGATATACAGAAATGGTGCAATTATCCAAATCCACAGGTAGTTCTAGCCTAACATGCTTCACGTATTACAATCAAACCATCTTAAGCATATATGCACTTATGAGTGCCGAAACTGATTTCGGTAAGATGCTGATGGCTCCTTCAGGCGCATAATGCTCTGAAGATCAAAACTGGACGGAAGCCATGAGATCTTATAAAGGGCAGGGAGAGACTTCAAAAAGGGAAAGCACATGCACATCGTCGTCCCTCATGCAAACTGTGAGGGAGGTGCTTAACCGGTGCTTAGAGAACTGCCTGGGATGCTTTACAAGCGATATTCCAATGGAACGGGAACATTGGTTACCATGTGCAGAATAGTGGTACAATACCACTTATTATTCGGAAACCAAACAAAGAGCGTTTGAAGTGGTATATAGGAGCCAACCACCTCTAATTAGGTCCTATACTCATTAGTCCGACAAAGTTTGGTCTATACGTCTCAACCTCCTGGTTTTTTGGATACCGCTCATCCAGGATACGTGTGCCGGCTCTCTGTGACCTCCCGCCGTTGACGACATCCCTTTCGGTGCGTTGCGGAACTTCTTAGACGATCCCTGTAGGCCCGGCCTGCCGGCCCTCTTCTTTGATCTCCCTTTCTCCTGACGTAATAAAGTGACATAGGCTTGGCCAGCTTTTTTCAAACATGACGGTCAAGTTCCCTGCTACTTTTGTAAATATGCCTTGGACGAGCCTAACAGCCGTGTACCTGGAAGCACTTTTGTTTTCAACCAACAGATGGTAAAGTTTCTGGTGTAAATTCTTTCCTATTACCATTCGTTGCTCTCAAATGTTGAGTACAAGGTGAACATTAGCCAAAGGTAAATCTAGTTCAATCGGTAGATCCATCCCAGGAGTAAGCTGCTCCGTTGTAGCCACTTCAAGTTCCACCCTCACTATGAAATCCAGGTCTCGTGGATCAATGAAGAATTGTAAAAGCGGATTATGATACCCTAGGAGCGTGTCATAAAGATGGGTACGCGAAGTGAGTAATGGTTAAATTCTCCACCACAAGCCCTATGAAGCAAGGATACACACTGCTTTAAATAGATAGCGCAAAAATAGTTTTGAAAGCTATTCCTACAAGGAAAGGCCTCCTTTCTTTTATCTAAAAGCTGGCTGGTCTCTTTTCATATTAAAAAAAGGAAGGCACCACTTTGAAGCAAGTTGCCTAGGTTCTTAAGAAAGATTTTTTTTGTTTTGTAAAGCGGAATTCTCTTTTGACTCGATGTTTAATTGTAGTATAAAATTATGAAAACTCTTTTTGAAATTCAATAAGTTTCTCAAGAATTTTGAGAAAACTTGACATAAGACTCGACATTTATGTTTTCTTTTTATATTTCTTTTCTCGTTCTTTCTTAGTTGAAGTTCCTAAATTTAGGACAACTATGCATACTTTTCTAAACCAACACATGCTATAATTACAACTAGAATACAACAATTAAGAAAAAAACATCTAAATATTTAAAGTATGAATGAGGTATTCAAAAATTAGCTCAAGTACACACTCGCCCCCTAACGTACAAGGCATTCAATTACCAAACATCATATCCTAAGGGGAAGGTCGCCCACACGAGGTTAGATAAGCCACTTACCTCAAACCAACTCTTATATCAACTCGAAACCACATGTTTTCCACGAGTATCCGACTCTAAATGGCCAAAACCTACTCAATTAAATTACATATCGTAAATAACATCTCAAACAACTGAGTCTACGATTTAAATAAAAGTTGAGACGTGAAATTAGGTTAAATGACCAAAATAACCCTCAGGTCAACGTCTCAGAATCAGATTAAATTAACATTTTTAGAATCCTCGTACTCTCGCAAGTCTAACCATATAAAAATCTCGCAAATCGGAGGTACAACATCACTCAAAACTCAATAATTCGGTGTATGAAGCTTATCAATTTTTCATTCAAAATTCAGAAATAAAGGAGGAATTCATGCTTAGATTTTTGGGTTATAAGCAAAAAAAGAGTCTATAATCGTTACCCAATCAATGCCTCTGAAAATCCCTCGAAATCTCTCTCAAATTTGAGCTCTCAAGCTTGAGTTTTTGTAAAAATGGCTAAACCCTCGATTTTTTGAAATGTTTATAACTACCCAGACATTTTTTTCTATGTTATCGCAATAGGAGAAATGTGATTGCGAAGAGTAAACTTTAAAGGATCAGAATGTAGCATATGCGAACGCAGCCCAAGCCATGCGATCCCCGAAGAGAGAGAAGCATACATATGCGATCGCAAATAGTTCCACGTGTTCACAAAGAGGAAATTTCAATGAAGTACCGGCTCCTAATTTTTACTATGCGAATGCGGGAGAACACTTGCGAACGCGAAAAGGGAAAGGTTAACTTTCGCAATCGTGAACCGGCTAATGTTATCGCATAGAACAAAACAATCATCCTCCGAAATTACACTATTCACCAGCAGAGGGGAAGGTGCGATTGCAGAGAAGGAAAACCTGTAGAAGAATTGAAGAAAAATCTGTAACTCTTTTAGCACAAAAATGCCTCGTTGAGCATCCGAAACACACCTATGGCCCCCTGGACCTCTACCAAACCTACATACATATCCCATAAACTCATTAAAACTTGTACCAATCCTTAAACCACCTAGAAAATGGCGGAAAATCAAATTTATCAAGGACTTAAGCCTAGGAACTTCAAAATTCCTAAAAATACGCTTTCGATAAAAAACCTAACCGAACCACGTCCAAATGATCTGAAATTTTGCACTGACATCCAAAATGACATGATAGAGCTTCTCTAACATCTGTAATTCTGTTACAACCCTCAGATAAAATCTCACAATCGGATCAAAAACATCAAAAATTCAAAATTTGGCATTTCAGGCCTAAATAGCTTCTCCAAAACACATTCCTACCATGCTCCCAATCCTGAAATTACCTAACGGAACCATCAAATTTCGATTTCAAGTCTGTCTTCATGCTGCTACGACTACGAGTAACATTTCAACACTTAAAATCTCATTAAGGGACTAAGTCTCCGAAAACTCTCCGAAACTCAAAACCAAACATCCCGCAAATTTAAATTACGAGAAATAGACTTGGGGAATGTAGTTAATAGGGGATAGTGGTGCTAATTGTTAAGACAACCGGCTGGGTCGTCACATATTTGGGAGACTCAAAGTTTATGCTTTGAGCCGATGTGATGTACGAGGAAAGGAATTCATCTGCCTGCTTCTTTGAGTGAATGTTCATATGCTGACAGAATAATGAAGTTTGATTATATTTGATGCCATGTCCGTGTGGATGATCCTCAACAGAGATGCTTGTGGGTTCATTATATGGCTTAACACCGAGATTTTACAACAGAGTGTGAGAAATACTTGGGAATATTCTGTGTTATAATTGAGTCCGAGGTGTTGTATCAGAGGAATAAGAGAAAACAACCTCGAATTTGTAGAGGATATTTCAAAATGGGTGTACCAGTTGGAAAATGTTATTGTGTGCCGAAGGAGGGTATGAGACAGTTCATGGGTATTAAAAGAATGCGGTGTCGTGGTTTGGGTCACTTGGGATGAGTGTTGTTGAGTTTATTCATGTTTTGAAATGAAGCTATTATAATTTCTAAGGAAAGTGAAGAGTGAATTATAAGAACCGGGGTTGGTTAGTAACAGTTTGAGTTAGCATGATTGTAGCAGTGATTAGTTCCTTCAGCATGCTAAGTTATGCATGTGATTTGTGGTGGTATGTGTGAGGCATGATGGTCGCCGTAATTTTATTTATTTGGATGTGTTTGATTACAATGGTTTGTTATATGTAGATGGATCCCAGATGATTTATGGTGGTTTAGACCACTACTTGAGTCTTGTATTTTCTACGGTTATGGGAATTTAGTCACGTGTTGCAATGGTTCTCCTAAAATAAGTTAAGTAGAATCACTCTATATGATGAAATGTTTATTAGATTAGTGGTTCAAAAGTTATGATGAATTTCTTATACTATCACGTATTGGCTTGTTAGGTGCAGTGAGCGGCATGGGAATAAGAATTTCAGGATCGAGGTTGTGATTCGATGTTATCAAGAATATCATGAGCTCGGTGAGCATGGAAGAAATCAAATGTTTAGTGTAAGTTGGTATTGTCTTTAGCATAACCTGAGATCGTTGTCCTGTGTAATAAGCTTTGTGTACTGATTTATGAATTTTTCGATTAGCTTTGTAGTATTAGTATGGCTAGCTATATGTATGTGCAGAATTTGCTACCTAGTGTAGAAGGTCGTGGGGCGTATCCTACATGAAGATTTTATAAGTGTAACATGTTGTCACTTGATTTATTAAAGATCAAAACCAAATATGAAGATCATCGTACTATCGCTAATGTGAAAGTTTAGGCCTGGAACGTGCTATATTCTTTTGTTTTGAATTGGGAAGTTTTTTCCGGATTGGAAGACTACTCTTATATGTCATGGATAAGCTTTTCGTGGATCCTTGGAAGGTGTTTAGCTAGTACGGTACAATGAAAATTAGCTTGAGGTCTTTGGATGGGTCAAAATATGAATGCGTGATCTATATCAGGCCAGGTGTGTTCGTTCAGCATATAGCTGCTTATGGAGGAGTCTTCAAGCGTTAGATGTTATTCTCGTTGTCAGATACTCCATGTAATAGTCTATTATGCTATGTGGGTTCTGAGAGCACTTTATTATTCGTACATGTGTTGTGGTCCCCTGTACCTTCCAGTATATGAGAAGGATGACTCTAGAGGTGCAAGACCTTTATTGAGCCGTAGTCGTACTTGAGATTTGTAGCATTTGGCGCTATCTATCTCCCCATGGATGGTGTTATACACTTGTCATATTTGTGGTCGACATTCTGGTATTTTGTAGGTGTGAGCATTTTGGCTCGGTTGGTATTTCCTTATAGATTATTATATGTGAATCGGGTGGAACGCTACCATGGGTACATTATTTGGATCGTGTGGCACGCCTTCGTGGGTATGGTATTTGGATCGTGTGGCATGCCACCACGGGTATTATGGTTTGATTGGGTTGCACACCGTAACAGTATCATGTGTGTATCGGGTTGCATGTCGCAATAGTATGATGTTGAGTACGGTTCCCTCTATCTATTCTTGTGTGTTTTCTTTCTCATATTCTGAGAAATGTTCATAAAATCGTTTCGGTTGTTTAATTAGTTACATAGGTTGAGTTTTTCTTTCCAGAGTTTGTTTTCCTTAGTTATCACATTCGAGTTGGTATCTTGTTGGCGCATGTGGCATCATATGAGATCTTGGTCAGTGTTTGAGGTGGCTTATTACCGAGCAACTTCTACTGGGTGAGGCAAGATTTTTGACCTAAAATTAGTTGATCAAATTTATCTAAGGTATATTAAAGAGCAAATATCATTATCGAGTTCAGAATAAGGAAATAGTCATTGTCAGGAGGAAAGACTCTGTGATTTTATAATTTGACAGGTTGTTATGAGTTTCTACACATATCTTCCATCGTGGCAATATTGTAAGAGATGGAACAAGGCTTATGTATGTTATGTGGTATAATACAGACTTTGGGTCAGTGGAAATTTTAGTTGTTGTGCTTGGGGGTGATTGCCTTAGGCAAATAAGTTGTGTGGTGCATGGTGTGCTTTTAGCGGAGAAGCATGGTAACATTGAGATCACTGTCTGTTGATTGATGCGGTTTTTGTGCTCTAGATTCTAGTATCATGGAGAATAATTGATGTTGGAATTTGGTTCTAAAGCTTGTTATCTATGGTAGCAGGAGAGATCTTCAGTCTCGCTCGAGCTAATATGCTCAAATGGGATATGATGGCACGGGTAGTTGCACAAGGTGTTAAACAATGACTTTGGAAAACTTCGAAACAGTTCGTAGCACGTTCGAGAATAAATGTACATTTAAGCGGGATGGAATGTAGCAACCCGATTGGTCATTTTGAGGTTTAGCGTCTTGTTTGGCGATTTGAGGCCCTGGGTAGCTCCCCTTAATGTATTATGACTTGTACGTATGATCGTAATTGAATTTTTGGGAAGGTTGGAGTTAAACTGTAAAGAAATATCTAGGTCCATAAGATTTAAGTTCGAAGAATTGGCTATGACTTGAATTTTGAGTAAACAACCTCGAAATTGGGATTTAAAAGTTCAAACAAGTTCATATGATAATTTTGGACTTGGGTGTTTGTCCGAATTATGTTTTGGATAACCCGGGAGCGTTAAAATTCTTATCATGGAAATTTGTCATTTTAGAAGAATTTCATAAAATTGGGTTGAAATGTATTTTAATGTTATCGATGTTCTGGTCCTAGGAGAGCGTTTAGACGTGGATTTATAGGTCGATAAGACATTTGGCAAAAGTTGGAAATTTGAAGGTTGTTGGGAAATTTTGCCGATAGTGGAAATTTTGATATCGGCGTCGGATTTTGATTTTGAAAGTTTGAGTAGTCCTGTAGTGTCAAATGCAATTTGTGTACAAAATTTGAGGTCAATCAGACTTGTCTTGATAGGTTTCGACATCGATTGTAGAAATTAAAATTTCCATAGATAAATTAAGCTTGAATTATGGTGCGATTTGAGTTTATGATGTTGATTGATGTGACTTGAGGGCTCGACTAAGTTCGTATGATATTTTAGGACTCGTTGGTAGGTTTGGACGGGGTCCCTGGAACCTCGGGTGTGATTCGGATTACCTTTTGACCATTTTCTATTTGATTGTAATTGCTAGTTTTTGGTGTTTTTGCTGTTCATAGTTATCGCGTAGATAAGCTCGTGATCACGTAGTATTGACTATGAGCTGGAAAAATTTTTCTTCACGATCCTAGGGATGAGTTCTTGATAGAAGAAGGCATTGGTCTTAGGCGTGAAAGTTTGGCCCTCCTGTTCGCGGAGGTGGGTTCGTGTTTGCTTAGGCTGATCAGGAAAAGGTTCGTGATCAGGTAGCCTTGGTCATGTTCGCGTACGGGGAAATTTGGGGCAACTAAATTTGGCCTTGGTAATCATCAATGCATTCCAATAATCGCAAAGAGGAAGGACCTGGCAATATATTTTTAAAATGGGAGTTTGCCATTGTTCATTCCCTTTTGCTTCATGGGAGTCGATCGTGTAGCGGAATCAGAGCACTATTTCCATCGTCATTGACGAGTTAAGTAATTCAGGCGTATTGTTAGCTAATTACATGGAATAGAGATGGATTTAAACATAAGATTAGTAAAATTTGTGATTTGAAAGAAACCTAGAGTTTGGTATATTTGGATTTTTACCACAAAATTTGACATGGTATTGAGAATAAATTACATATTCGAGTTTGTACCGGTATAGGCAATGGTTATCTTCGATTTATTTTTGAATTCAGGCACGCGGGGCCTAAGGGTTGACTTTATTGACTTTTCGAGCGGAGTTGGGAATTTGATTAGATTAAGTATTATGGGTATTGGAGTATAGTTTGATTGTTTTGCATCTTATTTGACTAGTATTGGATGGACGGGCATCGGTTTGAGGTGTTAGAGAGGCTTTCAAGCCCGTTATGGAACTATAGAGCACGGTTATTCTCATGTCCAACTCTATTATGGGGAAGCTACCCATAGATGATGTATTTGATATGTGTTACTTGTTGCAGGCACTACGTACGCACGAGGTGATGAGAGTCCATACGTATTTAGATTCATGTTATTATCCGAGTAGATTTACGTTCACACCATGCTATACTTGTACTATAGGGGTTATCTTTGCTCATTTAATTGCTTTGTTTCGCATTACAACTTGGGACGAGACTTCCGTAGAGTAATAGACTTGCTATTGTAAAGATTTGATGGGCTTCATGATTAGACATTGAATATATACTCTTCTTAATAATTTCTTTCAAGGTGTGCGTCATTATTGAAAAGCTTTATTAATGTTCAAAACTCACATGTTTATTTGTGAGTGGCGTCAAGGACCCGTCAAAGCTTCTTATTCTAATAAGATCGGGATGTTCGCCTTGGCAGGACCGATATATCTATTGTTTGTGTTGTTCTACCTTCGACAGCGCGCACATTATGATGGGTCGGGCCGTACGCCTCGGCAGGATTATGTGCCACTCTAATGGGAGCGGGCCGTCCACCTCGGTAATATTGTGATGACCCGACCCGTCGTCTCATGTGTTACTGCCCTGTTTTCTTCATTTATTTCTTTTTCATGTGTCATTATCACCATTAGGTGAGTTAGAGTCGAATTGGTTTGGTTTTGGTAGGATATGAATCATTTAGTCTCCATAAGGAAAGCCTATATTTAAAAAGTCAATCGGATGTTAACTTATGAGTTAGAGCGCTCGTATGGGATTTCTGGTAATTTGGTTAACTTCGGGAAGTGATTTATAATATATGAGCGCGATCAGAATTGATTTTGGCGGTCCGGTGTAGAATTAGGCTTGAATTAGCGAAGTTAGTATTTTGGCGAATTTCTGTTGATAGGTGAAATTTTCATCAGAGTGTCGTAATGGAATCCCAAAAGTTGCATTATTTTCTTTAGGTGATTTTGGATGCGTGCGCTAAATTTTGGGTCATTCGAAGGTGTTTTCGTTGCGTTTTTTATCAAATGCGTATTTCAAAAGTTTATAAAGAACTTAGGCTTGAATCCGATGAGAATTGATGATTTTTGTATTGTTTGATGGGTTTTTATGATTGGAACAAGTTAGGATAATGTATTGACATATTGGTGCTTTTAGTTGAGGTCTCGGGGGCCACCTGGTGATTTCGGAGGGTCAATCAGACTATTTTTTGACTTGAGATTAGGTTTCAGTTGTTGGTGTTGCATAAAAATACTGTTCATCGCGTTCGCGTGTGGTGAGTCACGATCGCTTAGAGTAAATATGAGGGCAAGGAAATTTGGCCTATACGTTTGCATCAGCGGTCACACAATCGTGTAGGGGAAGCTGGTGAGCTACCGCATTCGCGTGGGGGAGGTTCGCGTACGTGTAAGTGAAGAACCCAGGCCTTCACGTTTAAGAGGATGAAGCCGCGTTCACGAAGGGTATTTTTGGCAGAGTGATAATTTGGTCATTGCGAATGCGGGAGTACCCTCGCGTTTGTGTAGACTAAAATACATGGGCAGGAGGGTTTATATATTATTTCATCCGCGAAACGTGGTCCATTTTTCTCCATTGTTGAGCACCTTGAGAGCGTTTTGGTAGAAATTGATAAGGTCTCGACAAATTGATTGGAGTTGAGTCCTATGGCCTAGAAATGTCATTTTATTGAAGAATCACTTTGTAAATTAACGGAAATTAAGCCTAAAATTGATGAATTAGGGTTTGAGATTTTGAAATTTCAAATTGGGATTTGCCGGGTCATTTGTGCTCGGATTTGAGATTTCATGGTATGTATGAACTCTTAGCAAGACGAGGAATCCGTTAATGTGAGCTTTGTATTTTTTCGAGAAGAGGGCCCGAGACTCGAGTTTTGTTAATTTCGAAATATTTGCTATTTCTCGTTTGTTTTTGATTGGGTGTTGTTTTTTTAGCATATTATGATGTATTCGCTCTGAATTTTGTATGATACGGCGCGCGTAGAGGCCGGTTTGAGGGGCAAAGACATCGCGGGCTAGAGATTTCACCAGTTCGAGGTGAGTAATACTCTTAAATGATAACTTGAGGGTTTAAAACCCTGTATTTGCACATCGTCGTGTTGTATTAAGGTGACTTGCACGTCGGATACGAGCGTGGGGTAGAGCATCGTCGGGGATTGTGACGTGGTCTATCTCGGTGGATGATTCTTGCCGCGTATTTGACTTATAGTACTTGTTGCCATCATAATATTGGGTTGATTGCCATGTTTGGGCTTCGTGCCAACTATGTGAATCCTTCAAGGGTTGATATCACTTTTTTCGCATTACTTTGAATATTATTTGAACTTGGTCCATGGTTTTTAATACTGTTTTAAAAACTCAGCTATTTTTTCTAAGATTTGAAAACTTAAACAACATTTTATCTACGTTTTGAGCTGAGAACTATGGTTTCAATAGTGCCCAAGAGGCTTTGTGCATTTTTGGACTGAGCATGGATCGGGCTGGCGCTGTAGTAGTGTTGTGGTGATTTCTGGATATATGGATAGCTCGGGCTGCACGCCGTAGTGGTGTTACATTGTTATTGCGCTTGGGCTGTAGGAGCCCTTTCGGAGTGTGAACCCCCATTGTGAGCGCGGTACCCAAATGGATCGGGTTACGTCCCGCATCGGTCATATGCATTCCATTGCATTCATGCATTGGTTCCTGTTTGTATTACGTTTCATAACATTCACCACTCTCGTTCATTGGCATCCATGCTACTTCTTGCAGTGTTTGTCAGACACCATGGTCTTAATTGTTAGTAGAGTGTTGTGCCCGAGAGGCTTATTTATGTGCTGATTTGCACTATCTGTCTTCGCATTCATTTTGCTAAACTGTTGGAAAGACTATTTTCAAAGGAACTTTTAACTGAGCCCAGATATTTTCTAAAGGATTTTCACGATTTTACTAATTTCTCAAAGATTTGTGCTACCTTATATAGCATGATGGAGTGCTTTACGTGTTTTCTTACCGCTCAGTAATGCTTTACTTTTATTACTCACTGAGTTGGAGTACTTACTTTACTCCTTGCACCTCGCGTGTAGTTGTAGGTACTTTTCACTCAGTAGCGGGTTATTAGTTAATTGAAGGTATTACTATGGTGGCTGAGCAAGGTGACTGCCCGCTTTCCCGGCACCGATTTTCTTCCTCTTGATATATGATTTTTATTCTATGCATTACTGACGTTGTAGTTGTATTAAAAATCCTCCTAGATGATCATGACTTGTGACACCCTGTCGGGCTATGTTGGGTTGTAAATATCGATTATTATCAGTAAGTTGTATTTATCTATTCATTTATGTTTCGTAATTTTGAAAGAGGCGTTGTTGTTCTGTTGGCTGGCCTTGTCTTCACGAGAGGCGCCATCTCATGTTTAATTTAAGAGTACGTGTTGAAATTTGATAAAATCTGGATGCTCTAGAGGGTGGACTCAGCTAATGTGGGGATGGATTCGAGGTTTGCCGAGGATTTCAGTACTAGATGATCTGTGTTTTCACGAACTGGTAGATGATTTGAGTTTAATCTCACTATGATATTGTGGCATCAGTAGAGTAAAAGTATGGGCTATTGAGTATGTACTGATATATGGCTTCGAGCTAAGTTGGGTAGGTTGCTGTTGATTAGCTTATCACACGGTCATGTGCTATGTCGGTTCCAGTTCAACATATGCTGGTGGATCAATTCTAGTTGCAGAAATTTAACTGAGGATGGCATGGGTGAAGCAAAAGTTTCATAAAGGTTGTATGGTGCTTTGTATATATCTGAAAATAATAGGATGTCTTGAGCTGTCGTTGTTAAAGAATGCTCAATGTATAGAGAATGAAGATGTTTATTTGTATTGTAATGAGATCAAATCTTGCAGTGTCAGAGTGCTAATGAGGCACAGTTGGTTATGCCTATTTGATCAGGATTGCAGTTAGATATGAAGTAAATGATTCTCGAAAATGGTTTTATTGTGTTCAAGATTCTATATGTAACAATCAGGTGTCTTAAGGTTGTCTAGGTGGGTAGAGACTGTATTTTCCTTGGAAAAGGTCAAGACTTATGGTATTTTTATGTTGATTTGGAATCCTACTATATCTGGAAAGTAATGGTAACGAATTCAGATTCGCACGAAGTTCTTCAAAGTAAAGTATTCTAGAATATGGTATTTCTAGGAGCATCTGAGAGAGTATTCAGTGGCCTATGGTTCTTTGATAGTATGGTCTTGTGCTTGGGTCTCGTATAGTGAATCTAGGTTGAAGCATTGTGGTGCTACAAGAAGAGGGAATATCAAGTTGATGATGAATCAGAAAGGGAATATCAAGTATTGTGCAGCAAAGCTCTTGAGTTTAATAGCTTGCTTAGCTTGGTTTGGATAGCTGGATTTAGTTCTGGTAGTTTAGCTTCTGCAGATGGATCTGGGAGAGAGTTTTTGTTGAGTTTTACCGTGGTTTTAAGATGTATATATTTTCTTAGAGCATGCGAAGCATGGAATGTGTAATGATTCTTCTTCTAGATGGGATTGACGGTAGGTCTTGGCTAGATGAGTTACAGTTCAGTTCTGAAAAGACGTTCATAAAATTCTTAGGCAACAGGTAGGCTCAGGTAATCAAGGAAATGGTACTGCTAATTGGATGCGATTCGAAGAGAGTATTTGTCTTGAAAAACGGTGATGTGTTTAGATTAACGATATTTCGGTAGTATTGCGGCACTTTCCTTTTAGATCATCTGCTGATATATGAGTTGTTTTATGGCACATGGGAATTTTAGAATATCTTTCATTTAATGATTTGGATACTTGAGGTGTAATATGTATTCATACAGCGGAATTTTGGAATCAGGTACAGTGATTCGTGTGCTATATGGAGTTGGAGACTGGGAGTTTTCAGGAATAGACTGTGTAGTAGTTGTGGATCGTGTGTGTTACTACAGTTAGCGGCTATTGGAATTTGGAGGCCCGAGTGGATCTTTCTTTGCTTGGTATATTAGATTCTGGATATGATATTGGGGTATAGACTGGTTGTCTCAGTGTTGGGTTATTCTAGTCTATTATGCTATGGGTTAGGTCAGAAAATGTCACAGGTTGCGTAGCGGATTGCATCGGATTATGTTCTAGTAGAGTGTTCGTATTACAAAGACCAGCGGACGGCTGAGAAGTGTTGTTTTTCTTAATTGGGCATTCGTGGAAGATGTCAATGCAGAGGTTTCTACCATTGATTCAGTTGCGGTATTGAGGGACTTTTTTCGGTTGCGTTTCTTATGGCCGGGCGAGATTGTGGATTTCGGTATTTATTTGGTGCCGGGCACCATATCGTACGACTCCGGTAGGAGATATAGTAGTGGGAGGAGTATCTTCAGGCTTCTTGGTATTGAGTTCATTGGCAGGCCGATGTGGCTACGTATTTAGCTTGAGTTAGCTTTGTTGGGCCCGAGTAGTATTGTTGAGGGATAGGTAGAATCAATTGTTATTGAGATTGTTAGTGATCTAAGGAGATATGTGAGTTTCTTTTCTATGCTCAGAGACGTTAGGATATGTTGGATATGGGCACATGTGGTGCGATTCTTTTGAGGATTTCGAGGGGAAGTCGAGCGGGAAGAGTAATTAAGTGTTGCTCGATGAATGGAGTATTGGATATGGCTTATCGGTTTGTGTGTCATGTGTTATTTGTTTCACCATGGGTGCTAGGAATTGTTTGGTTTCATACATCAAAATTATGCGTATATGTTGACTTTGAGCATAGCGACTTGAGGTGTTTCATATGTGACAGTGTTTGCATAGTATCGCGCATTGTAGCAAGGCTATGTGGAGTTATGACCCTTCGGGGTAGATTCGGGTATTCTATTTCTATGATGTGAGACGGGGTCTCAGCCTTCTGTTGTGATGGTACTGATGAGCTTGAGGTACAGCTCTTTCGTTTTGAGTGCTTGGATTATGTGTTATATCATGTGATTTCGCGGAGGTTGCATATGGGTCAGTATAGCTGGTTCAGGACAATTCAAAGTATAGGTGTGAGGTTGTGATCGTATTGATGGTTTCAAAAGTGAAATGGTAGCTCTATGGTTTTTGGGCTAGACTGGATTTGGTAATTTTAGCTATGTTGTGTTTTCAGTCCTATGTGTGATAGGGTGACGTGGGATCACCCCAGGAAATGCTTGGTAAGGTCATTTAGCTATTGGTTGGCTTCTAGCTCTACTCTGGGTACGCTCGAGGATGAGCATTTGTTTAAGTTGGGGAGGATGTGATGACCTGACCTGTCCTCTCATGTGTTACTGCCCTGTTTTCCAAGTTTATATCTTCTTCAGGTTTGATTATCGGCATTGGGTGAGTTAGAGTCAAATTGTTTTGGTTTTGGTAGGAAATGAGATATTTAGTCTCCTTAAGGAAGGCTTATATTGGAAAAGTAAACCAGATATTGACTTATGAGTTAGAGGGATCAGATGGAATTTTCGGTGATTTGGTTAGCTTCGGAAAGTGATTTGTGACTTAGGAGTGCGATCAGAATTAATTTTGGAGGTCTGGTGTAGAATTAGGCTTGAATTGGCGAAGCTAGTATGTGCGCGAATTCCGGTTGATAGGTGAGATTTTTATCCGAGGGTCGAAATGGAATTCCGAGAGTTGCAGTAGTTCTCTTAGATGATTTTGGATGTGTGTTCAAAATTTGAGGTCATTCGAAGGTGTTTTGGTCAGGTTTTTTATCAAATGCGTATTTCGGAAGTTTTTAAAGAACTTCGGCTTGAATCCAATGAGTATTGAAGATTTTGGTATTGTTTGATGGGTTGTGAACATTGTAACAAGTTTGTATAATGATTTCTGACATGTTGGTGCTTTTAGTTGAGGTCCCGGAGGATTTGAGATGGTTTCAGAGGGTCAATCGGACCATTTTTGGACTTGAGATTGTAGGTTTCATCTGTTAGTGTTGTAGAAAAATAGTTTTCATCACATTCGCGTGGGGTGAGTCGTGAACGCGTAGAGAAAATCTGAGGGCAAGGATATTTGGACTATGCATTCCCATCAGTGGTTACGCGATCGCGTAGGGGAAGCTGGCCAGCAATTGCGTTTGCGTTAGCGGAAGTGAAGGACCCAGGTCTTCACCTTCGCGTGGATGAAGCCGCATTCGCGAAGGGCATTTTTTGCAGAGTTATAATTTGGTCATTGCAAATGCAGGAGAACCCTCGCGTTCGCGTAGATTTAAATACACGGTCAGAAGGGTGTTTATATTATTTCATCCGCGAAACTTGGTCCATTTTTTCTCCATTGTTGAGTACCTTGAGAGCTTTTTGGTAGAAATTGATGAGGGTTTAGACGAGAATTTATTGGAGGCGAGTCCTATGGCCTAAAACATCATTTTATTGAAGAATCAATTTGTAAATTCATGGAAATTAAGCCTAAAATTGCTGAACTAGGGCTTGAGTTTTTTATATTTAAATTGGGATTTGATAGGTCATTTGAGCTCGGATTTGGGAGTTCATGGTATGTATGAACTTATGGCAAGTCGAGGATTCCAGTAATGTGAGATTGTAATTTTTCAAGAATCGGGCCCGGGGCATGGTTTTGTTAGTTTCAAGATTTTTTCTATTTCTCGATTGTTTTCGATTGGGTATTGTTCCGTTAGCACATTCTGATGTTTTCGCTCTGCTTTTGGTTAGATACAACACGCGTGGAGGCCGGTTTGAGGGGCAATGGCGTCACGGGCTAGAGATTTTACCGATTAGAGGTGAGTAATACTTGTAAATGATATTCTGAGGGTTTAGAAACCCCAAATTTGCACATTATGCTGCAGTATTGAGGTGACTTGCACACCGAATATGAGAGTGGGGTAGAGCACTGTTGGGGATTGTGACTGAGCATGGATTGGGCTGCGCACTGTAGTAGTGTTATGGTGATTTCTGGATATGTGGATGGCTCAGGCTGCACGCTGCAGCGATGTTACATTGATATTGCACTTGTTCTATAGGAGCCCTCCAGAGTCTGAACCCCCACAATGAGCGCGGTACCCAAATGGATAGGGTTACGCCCCGCAGCGGTCATATGCATTCCATTGCATTCATGCATTGTTTGCAGTTTGTAGTACGTTTCATAACATTCACCACTCTCATTCATTGGCATCCATGCTACTTCTTGCACTATTTACCAGACAACCTAGTGTTAATTGTTAGTGGAGTGTTGTGCCCCGAGGGGCTGACTTATGTGCTGATTTGCTCTATCTGTCTTCGCATTCATTTGCTCAACTATTGGAAAAATATTTTTAAAGGAAGTTTTAACTGAGCCTAGATATATTCTAAAGGATTTTCATGGTTTTACTGATTTCTCAAAGATTTGTGCTGCCCTATATAGCATGATGGAGTGCTTTACGTGTTTTCTTACCGCTCAATTATTATTTTCTTCTTTTACTCACTGAGTTGTAGTACTAACTTTACTCTATGCACCTCGCATAGAGTTGCAGGTATTGTTTATCCGGTAGCGGGTTATTAGCTTATTGAAGATATTACTATGGTAGCCGAGCAAGGTGACCGCCCGCATTCACGGCATCGAGTTTCTTCCTCTTGATTTCCGGTTATTCTATGCACTACAAAATTTGTAGTTTTATTAAAAATCCTTCTAGATGCTCGTGACCTGTGACACCCCGGTCGGGCTGCGTTTGGTTGTAGATATTGATAATTATTTTCATTAAGTTGTATTTACCTTTTCATTTATGTTTAATAATATTGAAAGAGGTGTTATTATTTATTTGGCTGGCCTTGTCTTCACGAGATGCGCCATCACGATCGGGTTTAAAAATTGGACCGTGACAAGTATAATAGATGTATCTAAGATTATATACCATATTATAACGGGAACAAGTCGTTTTCCTTGGGAATATAATAAATATATCTATGGTTATGTACCAGATTATGATTAGAATTGGTCGTACGCCTCGTAGATTCTATAAACTACTCCTATAGAATAGTGCATAATATTGTCAAGAGGCAGTGCATCTGAGAATTTTTCTTATTTATATTATGGCAACCTATCTGATGAGGTTAATTATATATATATTAGTTAATTTGACCAATTATATATATATTAGTTAATTTGACCGCGATTCGCGCAGTTAAATAGTCCTTTTAAAAATTCAGTCGACATAAAAGAAAAAAGATTATAATCAAAAGTCAAACAAAAAACAAATATATAAGACATAAAAATGTAAAATTTGAAACAAAAATATATGAAGAAACAAGTACATACGAAAAAAATCAATATAAAAGTATCACGTACTTCATGTATTTATAGCGGCAGAGCTCTCGTCTCTAAAAATTATGACTAAACTAATCAATTCATTTTTTTCTTCACATTAATAGAGTTTCACATCAGACTTTGTCTTTTCAGTGCAATCATCCCTAAATTACTATCCAGTCATCATGTTTTAGGCAGTAAATGTGATATATACATTGAAGTGTTGGCATATATAATTTTATGTTGACATATTTCTTTTTGTACCATGCGGCTTTTGTGAGGAAGTTAACTGTTCACGCGTGGTATATTCGATTAGCAATAACCATTTCAAATTGCACTCATATTCAGTATTCAGCAAAAAATTTTTAAGTAATCTCAATTTGTAGTAAGCCCTTGCTCTTACGGTTTCTCAATATTAAAGTACTCTGGCCTCCTATTATATTCTTTAAAATTGTTTTCCCTATTGCTCAAACAAAAAACAAGTTAAGGGAAGCTCAATATACACTTCAAACTCTATACTGCAAAACATATATTAAACAAAATGAAGAAGCATAGACATTAATATAACTGATTATCTTATTTTATTACAAAATAAGAACAAACTGTTAAATATATGAATAGAACCAAGAGAATATCATAAGTTAATTACACATAATAAATATAATCTCAACATAAAGGTAGTAAAAAAGCACCGTATTAAGATTTAAATAAAGCTTAAAGTTTGTATTTCCTTGTTATCCTATTATAATAAAGTTTGACGCACAACAATGTTGAAATGAAACATAACATATCTTCAGACATGGAGAAAGGAGTAAGATTGCCATCCATAGTAGTACTTTCAGTTCCAAATTCTTCGTCATTTTCTTCATCTAACCAAATATGGGAGATAGAATAAAAAATTCAAAAAACATAAGAGGAAATTTACCTCCAGCAAGTAGCAGAGTTAAAGTTTCAGCAATCGTACATTACTTACTAACCTTCATAAATCAAACATTTAAGCTTTATTAGATATAGCTAGCTGAACTCACAAAAAAATAAACAAATAAACATGTTAATTTGTCATAACCAATCTGATCCATCCATATAACTACATGTTTATTAGAGGACTGTTACTTGGGCAAGATAAAAGCAAATTAATAATGGCCATATTAGTCCATCACTTGCATAAAATTAGTAAGTTTGATGCTATTACATACTAGTGACACATTGTAAATAAATACAACAGATTCAAACCAAATCAACGCACCTACAATTAGTGAGTAAATCTAAGAAATAACTAACTTAAGTATTTTATTTAAGCAAATGCAGTCTTGAAGGTTAAAGAGCTGCAATATAGTATACAAACAAATATATGCCAAGAAGCTTTTGGCGTTCTGCATGACCACAACAATAAATATTACAACAAAAGTTGAAAAACTTCAGTAAATAAGAGCGGTAGTTCATAGGAACGCAAATCCTAAAGATGCATGCTATGACAGAGGCATGGTGAAAAAGATGAACATTCAAATCAACCAAAAGCCAATAACCAATCTTAATAATCTGAGGAACACAAGTTGGGGGAAAAATAGTTCATTGTTGTATTATAACTGACCATATTTTTTTAAAAATGGAAAAGGTTTTGTGAGATTTGAATATTTTAACCTGTAATGCACCTTCAAATAGCAAAACACAAAAAAGAATGAAGACAAATGCATATACAAACAACCAAATCTTAGACGTTTGTGTAGTTCTCTAAAACTTTGGACGTTTGTGTGACCAAATTTTAGATTAGTCAAAACATGGTTTTGAATTTGAGAAGGAACCAAATGCAAATAACATGATATAAGAGATATAAAATGTTTTGGCGAAGACTATAGATGCTGAATTTATTGACAACTGCCAATGATCTGCAGATATTATTGTATTTTAAAGTTTTTCATCTATTTATACAAATTTATTAGCCTTAATCATATAAGCATAGTAAAAAATTCTCTTCTAAATGCGAAAATTGTATAAAGCAAATCTCGTTTTGAAAAAATGGCTATATTTAGGACTGAAGAAAGTATGGAACTGTTTGTTTTCTTCACCTGAACCAAATTGCATAGCGAATGGAAGGGTGAATTTAATAGATGGAAATAGGATTTTTGTGTAAACCAAAAAGAGCATATCCAACAAAAAAGGTCATGTAGTAAAAGAGATAGGGTCCATAAAAACTATGGCAAAAGTCATGTGTCACAATCAATAGCTCAAAGTTTTGGCCAAAATAAGGAAAACTAAACCAATAACGTGAAATATTGACATGAGTTGAAGGAAAAGCAAATCAAAAGGAAGAACTAAAATGTACTGCCATTGTCATTCTCAAAACGTTTCAAAACATCAAAATACTAAGAAACGGTTCCTCAGAAAAACTTAAAGAATTGCGAACAGAGGTGAGAGGAATAGAGAAATATAATGCAGGCCAAAAATAGGTTTAGAGATATGGTAGTGAAAAACATGGGGAAGTGAGAACCAAAGTAGAAGAATGAAGACGTTTTGTTTTGGTTAAACGAATTGAAAACGGATAGAAAAGAAGTAGAAAAGGAGGCCAATTAACAGAAATGACTCTTCAACATAAATTTTTTGAAACGCACAACACATATTAGGGAAAATAGCCTGAAAAATAGGAATAAAGATAAATCCTAATCCTGAACTATAGAAGGTGCCACGTAATATTTTAGTGCCCTATATATATATATTGATTCTCCAATTGAGGATGTAACTGTTAATCAAGAGTTTGAGTTAAGATTGAGAGAAAAATTGTACCTTGTATTTACACTTGTTTATTTTGTTAGTTTATTTCGTTGGACCACTAGTAAGTGTCAATGTCGATCACTTGTTCACTAACTCTTAGTTGTTAGGCTAGGTACTTACTAGATATGCATTGATTTACGTACTTATCACGATACTAGTTCGCCCTTCATGAACTATCACGACGATACATATTCTCTATGACTAGGTAAGCCTATCAAATGAGAAAAAGAAACAATTGCGGAAAGAACATAATTAAAAATTGAGATTAAAAAATGCAACAATGTTTAAGATGTCGCCCGTCATATAATAGTACAAGAATCTCAACCTAACACTCCAAAAATCTAGAACCCCATGAATCATAACCTAAGAGATACATAAAAGCTCTAACTCCATAAATCTCTATCAACAAGGAAAATAAAGATAGGCAATACTACTACATAGAATAGAAAGGGACTCCTCGGTCTGTGGACCCGGTAGATATACCTTGAAGTCCCTACAAAAACGCCTCGCCTCAAGGTTGATAAGAATGAGTGGAAGTATAAAAATTTGCACATGAAAAACATGTGCCAAAAGGGCGCCGGTATACTAAAGTGGTACTCAGTATGTCCCAAGCCTAACCTCGGTCAGGTCGTGACGAGGAAAGTCAGGACCCGACAGAGTTTAGATGAATAATAAGGTAAGACAATATAGAATACAATAATATAATTAAATTCCAAAAATAAGGAGTTACATAGGATAATAAGAATAACAGCAATTATAACAAAGATAAATAATCACAAAAGGAATACTGTTCAACACCGATATAACAACCGGGGAACTCTCAATATCCCGATGATCTCTTGTTATCATCAATATGTATGTTGAGGATCTCTCAGTATCCCGAGGATCTTTTAGTATCCTCAACATATATGATGGTGATCTCTTGATATCCCAATGATACCTTAGTATCCTCAATATACGTGATAGGGATCTCTTGGTATCCGAAGAATCTCTTAGTATCTTCAATATACGTGTTGGAGATCTCTCGGTATCCCGCACATAATCCAAATCAATATATGTGCAAGGGATCTCCTCGGATACCGTCCCGTAGTCCCAAAGTAAACATATAGCAGCAACACGAAAAGTACTCAATTCAATTCAAATTTCATATCAAGGTAAAATAGGTGTTTCAGACTTAGCATGTTGTATACAATTCAAATAAGGCAATTTGAGCAAATAAAAAAATTAATTCAATTAAACATGCTTCCCTAAGCTAGTAGCAAGATTAAATTGCAAGTAGTAGAAGTAGGAGAAGAAAACACAATTAAAGTTACTTATTGAAATACAAGATTTTTTAACAATTAGCATAAGTACACACTTGTCAACTCACGTACAAGGTATTTCAAATATCAACAATACTAGAAATATCACGAACCTTCCTGTCCATGTAACTCTTCTGTCTAGACTGGGCTGTACGGAGTCTATCTTGAATCACCTAAACCTTCTCTAAAGCATCCTGAACCAAGTTTGTGCCCAATAATCTAGACGCACCCGTCTTAAACTAACCCACCGGGGATCTACACTGCCTACCATATAAAGCCTCATACGGTGCTATCTGAATGATGGACTGATAGCTCTTATTGTAGAAAAACTCCCCCAACATCACGAATTGATCCCAAGACCCTCCAAACTCAACCACACACGCATGAAGCATATCCTCCAAAATCTGAATAGTGCGCTCGGACTGTCTGTGCATCTGAGGGTGAAATATTGTACTCAACTCCCCCCGAGTGGCCAACTCATGCGGTACGTCCTCCAGAACCGTGATGTGAACTATGTACCTCTATCTGAAATGATGGAAACAAGAATACCATGTAGGTGAACAATCTCCCGGATATAAATCTCCGCCCACCAATCAAAAGAATAGGTAGTACACATAGAAATGAAGTATGAAAACTTGGTTAGCCGATCCACAATCCCCAAATGGCATCGAACTTTCTAAAAGTATGTGGAAACCTAACTACAAAGTTCAAGGTGATTCGCTCCCACATAAACTCCAAAATCTCTATCAGTTGAAGTAACCAACTCGGTCTCTGGTGCTTGTACTGCACCTGCTAAAAATTGATGCACCGAGATACAAACCCAACTATCTTTTATATACCGTGAAAATTGTAATTATAATTAAATTTGTTGATGGGACTCTAAAAATATGTAATCTATTTTTATGCTAGTTGTTTGAGCAGTTAAGGCTAGATATGTGAAGATAAAAATGAAATGCGAGCCAAAATAGAGTAATAATCAAACTGAGGGGGTAGCTGCTCGGGCCTCAGACTAACCGATGAGGGGCCTCAAGGTCGATGCCTGGGCTTGGGCTTGGGCTCGAACTATTGGAGATAATCAAGATGGGGCTAAAAGTTAGGATATAGTCAATGAAGGTTCTATATGGCCAATAACAATCAACAAATGAAGAACAAATATGAGAGTAATAAGTCATAATGTCAGGAAATTATGTTAGAGAGAAAATAAAGAGAGTTGTTATTTATCTTGTGTAGGATAGTTAGAGCCACAGGGTCCACAAAGTTCCAATTATCCCCCTTATGTACTAGTGGGGATCGCAACATAGTACAAGATACATTAATTATAAAGGTATGGAGATGGGATAGCTAGGTATGACACCTGGATCTGCCAATGCTATCTGTTGGCCTTGGGAACTCCCCATTATCGACATCGTCATTGGGTCGAGCGTAAATGGACATCGAGGGAGAGAACTCGACCATAACCTCGCAGCCTCGAGGTATCGATATGACTTCCCGAAACATCATAATGACGAGAAATTGGACCCTCTGATTTTACGGTATGTAATTTTCTTCATCCACCTCCACTAATAGTGCTGCCTCAAATCCTGGTACATCTTTGCGGTATCTCGATGAATTAAATACCCCGAACTATGGGCCTCTTCTAGAATCAATTCCTGAATCCCATCAATATTGGGTACACAGAACCGACCCTGCATCCTTAATACTCCATCATCACCAATAGTCATATATTTGGCATCACCATGCAAAACATTATCCTTAAGGACCACCAAATAAAGGTCATCCAACTGCCAATCCTAGATATGATCAAACAAGGAATACTAAGAAACCAAATCAAGGACCTGACTGGGCTCCGAAAGATCCGACCTCACAAACTGACTGGCTAAGGCCTGAACATCCATCGCCACGGGCCTCTCTACTATTGGTAAATAAGCTAAAATCCCCAAGCTCTTTGCCATGCGACTCAAAGAATCAGCTACCATATTGGCCTTGCTTGTGTGATACAAAATAGTGATATCATAGTTCTTCAATAGCTCTAGCCATCTCTTTTGGTGCAAATTAAGATCCTTCTGCTTGAACAGATGTTTCAAACTCCGGTGATCTGTATAAATCACACCTACTAATAATGACGCCAAATCTTCAAGGCATGAACAATAGCAGCTAACTCGAGATCGTGGACATCATAATTCCTCTCATGTACCTTTAATTGTCCTAACGCGTAGGCAATCACCCTACTGTGATGCATCAATACCGCTCTAAGACCATCCTCGAGGCATAACAATAGATAGTATTAGACCCCGACCCCATAGGCAATATCAAAATTAGGTCTGTAGCCAAAAATATCTAGAGCTTCTGAAATCTCGCCTCACACTCTTCCGTCCATTGGAATAGAGCATCGTTCTAGGTCTATCTAGTCATAGGTGCTTCAATGGATAAAAATCCCTCAACACATCGATGGTAATAACCCGCCAATATAAGAAAACTACGGATCTCTGTTGCTAAGGATGGTCTGGGCCAGCTCCGAAATGCTTCAACTTTCTCTGATCCGCCTTTATCCCCTCATTAGAAACCACGTGACCCGCGAATGCTACGGAATCCAACCAAAACACACATTTCTAGAACTTAGCATATAACGTATTTTCTTTCATTGTTTGAAGCACTATCCTCAGGTGCTGATCATGATCTTTCTGACTCCAAAAATATACCACAATATCATCAATAAAAACAATGATATGGCCGGAACACACTGTACATCAAATGTATAAAGGTTGTTGGGGCACTGGTCAGCCCAAATGACATAACTAGGAACTCGTAATGACCATACCGATTCCTAAAAGCACTCTTCGGGATATATGGTCCTCAAATCTTCAATTGATGGTAAGTTGAACATAAGTCAATCTTTGAAAATACTCGTTCACTCTGTAGCTGGTCAAACAAATTATTAATATGGAGCAAAGGATAACTATTCTTCACTGTAACTTTGTTAAACTAGCGATAATCAATTGACATATGCATAGAACCATTCTTCTTCTTCGCTAAAAAGGTAGGAGTACCCCAAGGCAATACACAAGGCCGAATAAACCATTATCAAGAAATTCCTAAAACTTACCATTCAAATCCTTCAACTTAGAAGGAATCATATGATATAAAGGAATATAAATGGTTTAAGTGCCTGTCTACATATTAGTGCAAAAATCAATAACTCTATCACGTCGTATGCCTGGAAGATTGGCTGGAAACGCATCAAAAGAAATATCGTACTACTGGGAGTGAATCAACTCTAGTTGTATCAACACTGACATCACTCACAAAATCTAGATACGTATCCCACCCCTTGTCAACCACAAGCTGAGCCTTAAGGAATGAAATAATTCTACTGAATGTATGTTCTACGGTATCCTTCCACTCTACTCGCGGTACACCTGTCATAGCCAACGTCACAGTTTTGGGTGACAATCAAGAATAGCATAATTGGGAGACCGTGCCTATGTTAACAAAAAAATATACCATGCTGAGCAATAATAAATCGGCTCTGGTTTGAAAACCACTAAGAGAAACCATACATGACCAATGAATGTGGTCCACAATAAGAGAGTCTCCTACATGAGTAGAATGATAAATAGGGGAACTCAGAGAATTCTAAGATACACCCAAATGTGGGAAAAAATAAGAAGACACATAATAATATGTGGAGCTCCGATCGAATAAAATCGATGTATCCCTGTGACAAACCAAGACAATACCTGTGATGATAGAATCACAGGCAACACCGTCGATACGGGTAGGAAGGGCATAATATCTAGCCTGGCCTCCCCGACTAGGGTGACCTCTACCTCCCCGACTTCTATATCAAGCTAGCTGAGAAGGTTGGTAGCAACTGCAACTGTAACCATAGCCTGAGTACTCTATTGGGCACACTATAGTTGAGAGGTCATTGGAGGTGCACTCCTCCCAAGATCAGGGCAATCCCTCAACACATGGCATGTGTCAGCACACTCAAAAAGAGCTCTGGGATGACTTGGTGGCTATGACTAGCTTGCGCCAGGTCTACTGGATTGACCTTTAATAAAACCTCGCGCATGAGGCTTGCTAGATACTGGTGGTGCATAATGAGGCTCAACAAGCCTAGGAGGAGCTGTAAGAGCTGAATGAACGGGGCGACTCAAATAACCTCTACCATGACGACCTGCAATTGATGCACGAGCACTAGAATAATGGCCCGACCCTCGAGATGTGTTGACCTCCTTCTCCTTTCTATCCCTAGCATGCATACCATCCACTCTCCTAGCAATGCTCGCCACCTGCTGCTAAGAAATATACACATCTAACTCATGAACCATGCTAGATCTGGTATTTGAAATAAACCCTTTAATAACTCGGCAATCCCTCTCGCGAACGGTAGAAACCAAAGCGGGTGTAAGCCAAGCCAAGCTAGTGTAACAAATAGCATACTCTGAGACGGTCATAGCACCCTCACGCAAATTCTTAAACTCTATGCGCCATGCATCCCTGAGGCTCTCGGGAACATACTCTCTTATAGGTGGCTACCTCATCCAAACCGTCTAAATCATAAGTACGCACCACTCATAGGTGGCCTCAAAGCTAGAAATTATTAAAAAAACCCCGCTCGATCCTGTTATACCCACGGTATGTATAATACGATGGCAATCATCTAGAAATCCTAGAGCATCATCTAATTCTAGACCACTAAATATAGAAGGCTTATACTTCTTGAACCTCTCAAGCCTCTACTGCTCTTCCTCAATAGTCGTTTCCCTATCATCGGGCTGATCTAGAACTATAGGCTCTAAAGGAGTTATCTTTGGAACATGATCAACATGCACTTGCTGCTCGGGAGTGCAGGCTAGGGGAGTCTATGTTCTTCCCCTGGCTTGTGATGTAGCAGTAGCAAGTGGAAGAAACCCTGCCTGATCTAGAGTGGTGTATATGCTCATGAACTACGCAAGAGTCTTTTGATGTTCTGCAGTAGTAGAAGTAGTTGGTGTATTAGGTGCCTGGGCTTCGGCTGGAACTGTTGGCAGCTCCTCGGCAGTAGCTCGCGTAGGTGATTTCGTTGCACCACGTGCACGTCCTCAGCCTTAACCCCGGCCAGTCTCTAACAGCTCAAGTAGGGGTCGCGGGTTCCAGATTGTCTGGGGTAGCATGTGTCCTCACCATCCGTAAAAGAATAGAAGGGAGAAGTTTAGAATTAAGATATGAAAAAAATAGCACCACAAGGAAATCAAATGAAATGGAATTATTCCTAACAGTTACATAGAGTCTCGTAGATAAGAAAAGATGTCTCCATACTAATCTCCGAAACTCTAATATATCGGCTTGTGATTCATGACTCCTATGAACCTTGAGCTCTGATATAAACTTTTCACGATCCCAATTCACCCTCTGTGAACTATCGTGACGGCACATAGTCTCTACGACTTGGTAAGAATATCAAATGCAGGAAATAAACAATTTTGGAAAGAAAATAATTTAAAATTGAGATAATAAAATGAAACAGTGTTTAAGATGCCACCCAAAATATAACATTACAAGAATCTCAACCTATCACTCCCAAAATCCAGAACCACATGAATTACAAGGTAAAATATACATCAAAAGTTCTAATTCCAAAAATGTCTATAAACAAGGAAAATACAGAAGGTCTATACTAGAACAAAGAATAGAAAGGGATTCCTCGGTCCGCGGACGCGGTAAATATACCTCAAAGTCTCTGCAAAAGCGTCTCTCCTCAATTGTGATAAGACTAAGTTGAAGTACCTAGATTTTCACATGAAAAATATGCATAGAAATTGCATTAGTACACCATAGTGTTACTCAGTAAGTTGCAAGACTAAACTCAGTCGGGTAGTGACGAGGAAAGTCAGGGCTCTTTTCACTTTAGATGAAAAACAAGGTAAGACAATATATAATATGACAATATACTTAAATGCTAATAGTAATGAGTAACGCATGATAATAAGAATAACAATAACTATAACATAGACAAATAATCATAAAAGGAATACTGCTCAACACCAAAATAACAATCGGGGATCTCCCAGTATCCCGAGGATCTCTTAGTATCCTTAGTATGTATGTTGGGGAACTTTAAGTATCCTGAGTATCTCTTAGTATCCTCAATATACATGCTGTAGATCTCTTAGTATCCCAAGGATCTCTTAGTATCCTCAATATACGCTGGAGATCTCTCGGTATTACGCAATTCAATCCAAATCAATATATGTGTAGGGGATCTCCTGTGATACCTTCTCGTAGTTCCAAAGTAAACACACGGCAACAACACGAAGATTACTAAATTCAATTCAAATGTCCAACCAAGGTAAAATAGATATTTGTAACCTAGTATGTTGCATATAATAAAAATAAGACCGTTTGAGATAACAAAGCAATTATGTCAATTAGAGATGCTTCCCTAAGCTAACAACAAGCTTAAATTGCAAGTAGTATAAGCTGAAAGGAAAACACAATTAAAGTTACTTTATAACATGATTTTTCAATGATTAGCACAAGTACACACTCGTCACCTCACGTACAAGGCATTTCAAATATCAACAATACCAAATCCTAAGGGGAGATCTCCCACACATGGTTAGGCAAGCCAATTACCTCGAACCAACTCAAAATCAACACGAAACGACATTCTTGCCATGATTACTAGACTTCATCTGGTCCAAATATATTCAATTCAATTTTATTATGTAAATATAACTTCAAGTAATTGTTTCCACAAATAAATTCTAAGCCAATACACAACATTTTGTCAAAATAACCAAAATGCCCCCGACCCACGTCTTGAAATAGGGTACAAATTACGGATTATTAAATTTCACTGACTCATGATTTGACAGCCTCGAAGGATCCCTAGGAAATTATGGGTCTTGGGTGTATGCCCAGAATCGAATTATGAAGTTCCAAGCCCGATAAATAAATTATTAAAGAAAATTATATTTTGAAATGTTTCTGAGTTTTTAAAAATGAAATATGCCTAAATTTGATTATATCGGTCCCGTATTCTGGTTTCGGAGGTCTTATATGTTGCTTACGTAAAATCTATAACATTTGGTAAGAAACGGATGTGAAGAGACGTGAGTCGTACCGTATTTGAGAAAATTGGAAATTTCAAGTTCTTAGGTGATTTCATTATTTCGATACTAAATTCATAGTTGTTGATGTTATTTTGGCGATTTGATCGCACTAGGTTGGTGTGCAATGCTTTGGAGACTCGAGGGCTCGGGTGACATTTGGATAGGCCACATAGCGGAATTTGGACTTAGGGTGATGCATATTTGAACTAGGGTGTTGCAGGCCTACAAGCTTCCCGTGGCTCGAAAATGCGAGGGGTGAGTCACAAATACAAAATAGCCCAAGCTGGTATTTGCTCGCAAATACGATACCCCCCCATCTTCTCCAGTCGTCGCAAACACGACAGATCAATCACAAAAGAGACTTCGCTATTGTGATTGCCACTTTTGCAGATGCAAGCTTAGTAGAGTCTGCGTTCGCTATTGTGAACCCTAGTTGCAATTACACTACCTGCAACCTGTAATCATTTGGGAGATTTTCTAAAAATATTGACTTATTTCCAAAGAAAATTTCTTCTCCAAATCAATTGTAAATTTTTTCTAACTAGTTTTCTTCAATCTTTTATATCTTTTCACCTCATTTCAACTCAAAATGAATAATTTTCATTGGACAAATTGGGTGTTTTTCATAAAACATAGGTTTTTCAAATGTTCGGGATTTGGACAACGATTTTAGGTACGATTTCAAATCAAGTTATATATTTGGGTTCGTGGGGGAATAGGTAAATCAGGTTTTAGTTCGAACCTCAGGTTTTGACCATGTGGGCTCCGGGGCGATCTTCGACTTTTTTTGTAGAACATCGGAAAACTTATTTTTATGTATTAGAATTGATTGAAATAGCATTTATTAATGTGATTAAGTAACTTCTGGCTATGTACAAATGAATTGGTGGTAGAATCAAAAGATAAATAAATTGTTGAGACTTGAATTGTATTCATAAAATCGTGCTAAGTGTTTGGTCTAACCTTAGCTTGAGGGATTAGTAGTCGAGTCATATTTGCTATGTGATATTTGTTGAGTACTATGTATACGCATGGTGACCAGTATCTACATGTTTATTTCTAGAATGCCCATGAGTCTTATATTATTATAATTATGACTTTGTTGTATTGTTCATGCCTTTGATTATGATTTCTATTGTTAGGCAAAGTTTGTGAAAGAAATAGTGATATTTGAACATTAAGGAGTTCTAGCTCAAGTTGTATAATGAATGCAAAATTATAAGTGTTAGTTGAACACATTAGATAGTTGACTCAAGTTGTTGAGTGAGGTATGAAGTAAAAGCGAGAAAGAGAAGAGAAACATTATATTGCCTCCCTTGCGGAATATTGTTGCTCTCAATGCTATCTCCCGTGCCGGGATGTTGATGTTTTGATGTTGTTCCCTTGCCAAGACTTGATTTTTGAGCTATTGTTCCCTTTCCGGGAGTTGAATTTTGAGCAATTGTTCCCTTACCGGGATTTTTATTGTAAATTCATTTATTTCCTTGCCCTATTGCTTGTGATTGTTGTTTGGATAAGGAAGAGTGTTAAAGTATAAAGGGTGATGCCATGTATAATTTATCAGGATGAGTGAAAAGAATGAAGGGTAATGTTGTATCGCGCGATGTATAGTTTTGTGGCATTAATATTGATTATATGGTATGGATGAGAGTAGAAGCACGAAGGGTGATGCCGTGCAATTTATACTAGTTCTTTGGTGAGGTCGAGAGTTAAATAATGAAGGGTGATGCCGTGTACTTATTGCTTACTAATTCTTGTTGATAACTGAGATAGGTTTTCCTCATATTTACCTGTTGTCTTTCTATTCTTACTTGATGTTTCCACCTTCCCATAGTTGATTGTATATTTCCGTTCTTCTTTCCTATTGTATATGGTTAAACTACATGTGTTTATTTTGTAGTCTGGTCCTAGCCTCGTCACTACTTTCCCAAGGTTAGGCTAGGCACCTACAAAAACATGAGGTCGGTTGTGTTGATACTACACTCTGCACTGTGTATAGATCTCGTAGCAGCACCATTTGAACCTTAGCTTGGGTAGTTGTCTTCAGTCCATACAGAGATCCAAGGTAGTTTTGAAGGCGTCTGCAGGCCCTGGCGTGTCCCTCTATCTCTTCATCGTGTTTCATTTACTTATTTCAGAAATGACATATCATTTATCTTTCAGACGTTGTTTGTAGTACTCTTTGACCGTCTGTGAAACTAGACTCTAGTTCTGGGTAGTCTTGTTTAAACAATTGTATTAAATATGCTCAATATTTTTATTGTTTTTCTTTTTCATGTTATAAATTTCGTTGTCTTTAATTATTTCTTTTAATGAATAAAGGAAAAAATGAGGAAAAAGTGTAATTTGTTCAAATGGTCGGCTTGCCTAGGTCTAGGTTTGTATTAAAGCTCTAGATTACATGGGTCTCACTGTTCACACACAAGCTTAGTAGAGTATGAGGGATTGGTACGGAGACGTGTGTATTTATCCCCTAATGGCTACAGAGTTAGGGAAAACTTCACATTTATTTCTTCCTGTCTTGCAGTTAGGTTTCTCAATGATAATTGAATTTCTACTATGTTATTTCACAGATGGCAAGAACACGCGCTTCCTCATTCCCTAATAAGCAGCCTCAGCCTCCAAAAGCAGCTCCTACGAGGGGCAGAGGCAAGGCTGAGGCTATGATACAGGCTGATGTAGGGGTGGAGCTCAGACCAAAGTAGTAGCTCCAGCGGTGGAGGCGTGGAGCCTTAGGTTGGCTTTTATTATGAGGTTCTGGCTCATGTTCCAGAGGGGATCATTACTACCCCAGTACTCCAAGATTCTCTGGTCCGTCTAGTGGGCCTTATGGAGAGAGTCACCTGATTACGCTTGCTTTCAGTAGCCACAACCGTCTCTTAGTCTAGAGGAGGGGCTCATGCTCCTGCTACTTAATGAGTGGTGATTTTACAACTTAATCTAGCCTCTTTCCTTAGATTTTATGTCCTTTTAATTATAAAATGAGGTTTTTATGTTGTTGTTGTTAGATTTTAAGGTAAATGATGCTACAAAGTGATTGGGATTGAATTGAAGTGCAATTGAGCAAAAGAGAGTGAAATCATGCAAAATTCTAGTGATTCCGCTTCTAGGGATATTTGGGCACAAAAGAAACCTCGCTTTTGCGTATATTTAACCATTTCTCCGGTGTAGGCATGGATAGGATTTTCGCTTCTGCGGAGGAAAGGGCGCAGAAGCAATCACACTTATGCAAAGAAAGAACCTCATCTGCGGTGACAACACAATTGACCAACTCTGTTTCTACTATGAGAGTTCTGCTTATGCGAAGACGCAGCTGCGATGATTCTTCCGTAACTGCAGAAGTCGTGCATCAGAACTGGGAAAATTAGACATTTTATAATGTCTCATCCCAAACCATTTTTATACTTTTCCACGAAGACATTTTAGAAGTCTTTTGGCATATATTCAGTCTTCATAGACCATAGAGAGCAAGTTGGAAGCTAGGGTTCCTGTACACACACTTTGGGTTTGATGATTGAAGCTTGTGGTTAAGATTTTCTTACTCATTTATGTGTATTTCTTCATTTCCTTGCTTTTGAGGAAAATTGAGCTTCTCCAGCAGGGTTTTATGACTGTTACTTAGGAAGAGACCAGATTCATCTACTTGGAACATCATGCTCATATCATACTTCCACTGAGAGATAGAGGGTGATGAGGTTTATTGAGGGACGTATCCATCTTATTCTCCTTCAAATTTCCAAGGAGACAGGGAGTGAGAATTCTTCTCAGGAGGTGGCCAATGTGGCCAAGAGATTTATTACCGGTAGTAGAACAAGGTTACCATCAAGAATTACTGAACATTACCGAGGATTGATTATTTTTGCTGTTAGCTTCATGGTTCCAAGGTATTTTCGAAATATTGATTTGAGGTCTCGCTACCATCAGTTAAGGATTAGGGCATCCGATGTCCCTAAGACAACTTTTCGCACTCGGTACGGGCATTATGTGTTCCTCGTGACTTCATTCGCGTTGAAAAATGCCCGAGTAACTTTTATGGATTTGATGAACCGAGTGTTCAGGTATTACTTCATTCATTAGTGATAGTCTTTATTGATGATATTTTGATCTATTCCCGCAGTGGGGAGAAGCTGGAATAACACTTAGAGTGGTTCTTCGGACTTTGAGGAATAGTTAGTTGTATGCTAAGTATTAGAAGCGTGAGTTCTGGTTAAGTTAAGTTACATTCCTAGATCATGTTATATCAGCAGAGGGTATTCAGGTTGATGCGAAGAAGATTGAGGCAATCAAGAAATGCCCTTCACCAGCATCAGCTACAAAGATCCATAGTTTCTTAGGATCGGCAGGCTACTATCGTCGATTTATGGAGGGGTTTTCATCTACTGCAATATCGATGACTAGATTGACATAGAAGGATGCCCAAATAGATGGTCAGACGAGTGTGAGGCGAGCTTTCAAAAGCTCAAGGAAGCTTTGACTATGGCATCGTTGATTGTTTTGCCTACAGGTTCAAAGGCTTATACAGTTTATTGTGATGTATCTCATATCAGACTTGGTGTGGTGTTAATGTAGGATGGTAAGGTCATTGCCTATGCTTCGCGATTATTGAAGATTTATGAGTATATCTAGTTCATGGTTTAGAGTTAGCATCCATTGTTCACGCAATGAATATTTAGAGGCATTATCTATATGGTGTGGCATGTGAGGTGTTCACATATCACAAGAGTCTGCAGTAGTTGTTCAAGCAGAAAGAGATAAATTGGAGGCAGAGAATGTGGTTAAATTTATTAAAGGACTATGATATTACCATGTTATATCGTACGGGGAATGCCAATATGGTGGATGATGCTTTGAGTAGGAAGTCAGCTAGTATGGGTAATCTTTCTTATATTCCGATTGGTGAGAAACCGCTTGCTTTGTATTTTCAGGATTCAGCCAATAAGTTTGTGAGGTTGGATGTTTCTAAGCCCAGCCATGTGTTAGCTTGCAGAGTCGCCCGTTCTTATTTATTAGAGTGTATCCGTGAATAGTAGCAAGATGATTCTCATTTGTGTGTCCTTAGAGACATGGTGCACCACGGAGGTGCGAACCAGGTTACCTTTGGAGATGAAGGAGTTTTTATATTGCAGGGTCAATTGTATGTGCATAATATGGACAGACTCGTGGAGTTAAGTTTAGAGGAGGCCAAAAATTCCCAGTACTAAATTCATCCGGGTACCACGAAGATATATCATAATTTGCGGTAGCATATTGTTGGAGAAGAATAATGAAGGATATCGTTGTGTATGTGGCTTGGTGTTTTAACTGTCAGCAGATTAAGTATGAGCATCAGAGGCCCGGTGGTTCGTTCCAGAAGAATGAGTTTCCTAAGTGGAAGTGGGAGCGTATCACTATCATTTTTGTTGTTGGACTTGCACAGACTCAGAGGAAGTTCGATGCAACGTGGGTTATAGTAGATAGGCTAACCGTGTCAGCACAATTCATTCACGTGGCAGTCTAATATTCTTCCGAGAAGTTAGCTTAGTTCTTTATTCAGGTGATTGTTCGCCTTCATAGTGTGCCCGTGTCGATCATTTTGGATCGAGGTACGCAGTTTACCTCAAATTTCTGGAGAGCAATTCAGCGAGAGTTGGGCAGACGAGTTGAGTTGAGTTCATCGTTTCATCCTCAAACGGACATGCAATTCAAGCAGACCATTCAGATTTTGGAAGATATGCTCCGAGCTTCTGTCATAGACTTCGGAGTCTCGTGGGATAAGTTTTCTTCTATTGTAGAGTTTTCCTACAACAACAGCTGCCCGTCGAATATCCAGATGACTCCTTATGAGGCTTTATATGGTAGCTAGTGTCGGTCACTAGTTGGATGGTTTGAGCCGGAAGAGGCTCAGCTGTTGGGTACGGATTTAGTATAGGATACCTTGGACAATGTTAAGATCATTCAAGATAGGCTTCGTACAGCCGATCCAGGAAAAAGTTATGAAAACCGCAAGGTTTGTGATTTGGTATTCATGGTCGGTAAGCAGGTATTGCGAGTGTTGCCTTCCAAAGGTGTGGCGTGATTCGGTAAGAAGGTAAAGCTTAGCCCTATGTTAATTGGCCCATTTGAGATTCTTGATTGACTGGGGGAGGTTGCTTAAAGGCTTGCATTGCCGCTAAGTTGATCAGACGTACATCAACTGTTTCATGTGTCCATGCTTCAGAAGTATCACGACGATCCATCCCACGTGTTAGATTTCAACACTGTCCATTTGGACAAAGACTTATCTTTTGAGGATTAGCCGGTAGATATTCTAGACTGTCAGGTTCGTCAGTTGAGATCAAATATTTTTTACTTTTGTTCATGTTCAATTGATAGATTAGCTACTGAGCATCGACCTAGGAGACCGAGTTCAATATGCGGAGCAGTTATCCCCATCTTTTACTCGACTCAAGTGCATCCATCTTTTGTCCATATTAGGACGAATGTTTGTTTTATAGGTACAGAATATGATGACCCAAAAGTTCATCAGATATTTTAAAAAACAAATTTTGCATTCTAAGACCTGAAAAAACCTCTTTCTCGCTGACCTCTATTTGCGTGCGAAATCCGAGCGAGTGGTTAGAAATCCAATATTCTAAAATATGTGAAAATGATTAATTTTAACATTAAAATGAAATAAGCTGACTTTGATCAATATTTTGGGTAAACGGACCCGGAACTGTGATTTGACAGCCATAGAGGGTTCATAAGAAAATATGGGACTTGGGCGTATGCTCGAAATCGAATTTCGAGGTACCAAGCACGAGAAATGAATTTTTAAAGAAAATTATTTTCTAGAATATTTATGAGTTCTTGTGCAATGACCCGATCGGTCATTTTGAGCTTTGGCACGTCATTCAGCAGTTTGAGGCCATGAGCAACTTTATCTCAGGTATATTGACTTGTGTGTTTGGTCAGAATTAAAATTCAGGAAGTTTGGAGTCAAATCTAAATAGAAATTCTTATATTGGAAGCTTCAAGTTGAAGAAGTGAACTAGGATTTGAGTTTTGAGTAAATGACCTCAGAATCAGGATCCGAAGGTTCCAGCATGTTCGTATGATGATTTCGCACTTGGGCATATGCCCGGATCGGGTTTTGGATAACCCGAGAGCGTTTTGGCGACTATTGTGGAAGATAGCATTTTAGAAGAAATTGCATCTGCTTGGCTTAAAATGCATTTCACTGTTATTAATGTTCGTTTGGGATTCTGAGACTAGGAGTTTCTCCATATGGTGATTCTGGATTTTGGAGCGCGATCGAAAGTGAATACAGAGGTTCGTACGTCATTTTGAAGTGATTTGGTTAAATATAGAAATTTGAAAGTTTTTGAGAAAATTCGACCAGAAGTGGAAATTTTGGCATCGGGGTCGGAATGCGATTCTGAAAGTTGGGGCATGTTCGTAATGTGGAATGTGACTTGTGTACAAAATTTGAAGTCATTCCGGAATAATTTTGGTAAGGTTTGAGACACTTAGTGTCTACTAAAGAAGCTTAAGTGGGAAAAGTCAACCGGATATTGACTTATGTGTTAGAGGGCTCGAAATGCAAATTTTGTGGTACAGATAGCTTTGCTAGATGATTTGGGACTTAGGAGTGTGTCCGGATTATTTTGCGATGACCGGTGTAGATTAAGCTTGAATTGGCAAAGTTAGTATTTTGGCGAATTCCGGTTGATAGGTGAGATTTTGATCCGAGGGTTGGAATGAATTTTTGAGAGTTGTCGTAGCTTCGTTATATCATTTTGGACTTGTCTGCAAAAAATTTGAGGTCATTCGGACTAGTTTTGACGCATTTCGGCATCAGATGTGAATTTGGAAAATTCCTTGGATTTAAGGCCGAAATCATTGATTTTAATGTTATTTTTGAGATTTGATCGCTCGAGAAAGACTTTGTGATGTTTTAGAGTCAGTGGGCATATTTGGTTTGGAATTCTGAGTGCTCGGGAGTGCTTCGGAGGGATTCCTGACTTAGAAAAATATGCAGAAATTGCAAAAGATTTCTGCTATGAACAATGCTGTGAAACAGTACCCGTGAACTGTACTCGTGAACAGTGCAAGTGAACAGTCTTGATGCATGAACAATGCCATCAAATTTTTCGGACAGAATATTATTTTTCTGAAAATGGGAGTCATCCCATTTTCCATTTTTGGACCAAGGGGTGAGGCGACTTTTCGAGAGATTTTCAAAAAAAAGAAAAAATCGGGGTATGTGTTTTTGACTCAATTTTGGTGGTATAACTCGAATCTATTGTAAGTTTTGGTGTTTACTTTGAGAATTTTGTTAAAAAGGGTAGAAAACCCTCTTGGATAGAATGATGATTTGAGGGGCTAAATGAACTCCGATTTTGGTAAATTTGATATATACGGACTCGTGGCGAGACATGGAATCCGGTAATGTAAATTTTGTAATTTTTCGATATGTGGGTTGGGGGCTCAGGTTTAGAAAATTTCGTGATTTTCGATATTTTTCGAGTCGTTTCGATTGTGTTATATTCCCTTAGCATATTGTGATGTATTTTCTTAAAATTTGGGTAGATTTGACGCGCGTGGGGGCTGTTTTGATTGGCAAAGTCATCGCGCGCTAGAGATTTCATCGGTTCGAGGTGAGTAATACTTGTAAATGAAATCCTGAGAGTTTGAAACCCCGGATTTGCACATTATAGTGTTGTATTGAGGTGACTTGCACACCTGATATGAGCGTCGGGTAGAGCACTGTTGGGGACTATGACTTGGTCCGTCCCGGTTGTTCATTATACCGCGAATTTGACTGAAATTATTTGTTATCATCATAATTTCGGCTGATTTCCATGTTTGCGCTTCGTGCCAACTATGTGAATCCTTCGGGGATTGAGATTACCGTTTTTAGCATATGTTGCATATCATTTGATTCCAATCCAAGATATTAATACTGTTTTGCAAACTCAGCCATGCTTCTATCTTTTGAAAACTCAAATGATATTTAAATGTTATTTCGGGATGAGATTACTATTTTATAAATGCCCAAGGGGCTTATGATATTTTCTGAAATATTATGGGTGGCTCGGGCTGCGCGCCGCAGCAAGAACTTGAAACAGTGGCAACAATGGCACTATGTGATGTGTCTTGAATTATTATGGGTGGCTCGGACTGCACGCCGCATAAGGAACTTGAAATTGTGGTAACAATAGCACTATATGATATAAATTTGTTAGATAACATTGGCTGACCTGTCAGGTAACATTGACTAACCAGTATATTGCGCTTGGGCAGTAAAAGCCTCTCCGAAGTCTGTACACACCCCATTGTGCTCCGTCGAGGTTAAATGATTATGGGTGGCTCGGGCTGCGCACTGCAGCGGGTACTGGAATGTACCATCATATGCATTGCATTGCATTGTATCCATTCATTTGTTCCTATTTGTACTACTTGTCATGACATTCACCACTCTCATTTCATCGACATCCATACTACTTCTTATAATATTTACCACATACCCTGGTGTTATTTATTAATGAAGTGTTGTGCCTGAGAGGCTGATGTTGTATTTTGTGAGTTGGGAATGAGCCCATGTGGCTGATACTATACGGAGAGGTTGACATTTAGCCCGAGGGTCATATTTCTGATTATTCACTACTTATTGAAGTTATTTTCGCAATTTTTGAGAAGGAATATTTATAAAAGTGGTTTTTATTGAGCCCAGATGTTTTCCAAAGGATTTTCACAATTTTACAGTTTCTCCTCAAAAAGGGTTGTAATATTCTATATAGCATGATGGAGTGCCTTATGTGATTTCTTACTTTCAACTATTATTTACTCTTATTACCGCTGAGTTGGAAGTACTCACTTTACTCCCTGCACCTCGCGTGCAGTTGCAGGTACTGGTTTCGGTAGTGGGTTATTAACGGACTTAGGGTATGCTATCGTTGCTGAGCAAGGTGATCGTCAGCATTCACGACACCGTAATTCTTCATTGATTCTAAATTCCATTGTGTATATTGCTGGTCTTGCATTAGTATTTAGATTCTTTTGATGCTCGTGACTAGTGACAACCCGATTTGGGATGTGTTGGATTGTATTCTGCAAAATCATTTTATTTCATTATCTTGAAACTGTTTAATCCATGTATATATATATGGTTGAAAAGGTTGTTTATATTGGTTGTCTGGCCTTGTCTTCACGAGAGGCGCTATCACGACAGAGATTGGGATTTGGGTCGTGACAAGTCTGTATCAAAGCCTAGGTTACGAGGTCTCACGAGTCATGAGCAAGTTTAGTAGAGTCTCGCATATCGGTACGGAGACGTCTGTTTTATCCTTGGGAGGCTGCAGAACCTTTAGGAAAACTTCACATTCTTGAAATTTTATCGTGCGTCCTTGATTCAGCTTGAAAAAGTAAACTTTACAGTTCCTTCCACATATTCATATGCGCGAACGAATGTTCGGTATTAGATGTGCCTTGATGGCTTGTAATTCCCCGATCGAGGGGTGAGGTGTAATCTCTGTGAGTTTGATGTTAGGCCAGTCTGAAGGACTTGAGGCAGGATCTTTGCCTATGGCTTGAGCACCGAAGTTCTGATTATGTGAGCAAGTGTTTTGAACTTATATATTCGGTGTTGTCCCTATTAGTGGGAATGATGGATGGATAGCTACATGATGAGTATGTTGTAATTGCGAGAAGTATCTATATGAATTGGAAGTGATGATGGAGACCTTCTGGATGATAGGTGGACTATTAAGTGTTTTTTCATTTTGTCAAGTTGTGGATGTGTTGTTAGGATAGTATTGGTGATTTTCTGGCAGGTGGATAGGCCCAATTACAAAGGAAACTCAGTCGATGTTTTTGAAAAATTTGGGACTTAGTAAAAATTTTATCGCTTGAAGAGTGGGCAGAAGAGTTAAAATTTCCGATGATTCGTGTTTTCACAAGCTTATGAAGGAGTGAGTTTAATCTCACCATGGTATTACGGCAGCAATATAGTATATGTGTTGTGATCTATGGCTACGAACCAAGTTGGGATTTTGCTATTGATTAGAAAATTGTACGGTCATGTGCTATGTTGGTTCCCGTTCAAGGCATGCTGGTGAATCAACTCTGGTTGTGGAAATTGGTCCGAAGGTGGCACGGGTGAGGGAGAACTTTGACAAAGGCTACATGGTGGTTCATAGAAGTGTCAGAATAACAGTATGTCTTAAGCTCTCGTTGGTAAAGAATGTTCGGTGCATGGAGTAGTAAGATTTTTGGCTGTATTGGAATGAGTTCATATCATGCGGTGTTAGAGTGCTAATGAGACAGGGTGGTTATGTTCCTTGGATTAGGTGAATTGCAGTTTGAATAAGAGTAATGACTTGAGAGAATGGTTCTAATATGTTCGAGAGTTGTGTAATAGTGGCTTTGAGCTAAGTGGGGGAGTTCCACAACTTAAGATTGGGTTGCATGGTTAATTACCTGCGTGAATTCTGATTATTGGCATATTGATGGGTTATTGCAGCTACATAAAAGGACCATGAGTGGTAATTGGAGTAAATAAATTGTTGGATGGATGATATGGTTAGCCTTATTGGCTCATGTTCAAACTTGAGGGAAGATTCATGATTTATGCCTCGTATAGGTGTTGGCTCCGAGGGAAGTGATTCCGTTGGGTGCTTTATCGAGACTGTATTCACATGTTATAAAATTCAGTAGAGTTTGTTGCATTCGAGGCCAAGTCAGAGCTGGGTGGCTCTCAATAGCGGTCCTAGTTAATTCAAGAGGTAAAGTGTGGTGCCTAATAATTTTGAGTGTGTAAGTACAGTTAAGAGTCAATCTTTTGAAGCAGCTTATGAAGAAAGGCACAGAATGTTCTATGATGTTTTGACTTGCGGTGTAGCATTTGAGAGACATGTAATGGTCATGGTATTTGAGACAGCATGGTCTCGTGATATAAGGTCACTCGAGGTGAGTGCGGTTGAAATAAGTTAGGTGTTAAAGGGAGATATTATTATTTCTAAGGCAATCAAGGATAAACTGGTAGGAAGTAGATTGATTAGCCATTATTGAGTTGGCATATTGGTGTCAGTGATCGGTTCGTTCAGCGTGATCGAGTTATGCATGTGATTGTGGCAGTGCATGTGAGGCTTGTCGTTCGCAGTGATTGATGTTATTCTTAAGCATTCTTTTGTTGGGGCCTATTATGAGTAGGCAGATCCCAGAGAGTGTTATGGTGGCTTGGACAACTACTTAGAGATTGGTATATTCGACGATTATGAGAATTCACTAGTATGCTGCTATAGTTCTCCTGAAGTGAGTTAAATGGAAAGTCTTATGTGATGAAGTATTAGCCGATCGGCTGTTCCGGAGTTGTGATGGAAACCGTGTCTATCGTATATTAGCACATGAGGTGCAGTGAGTGGTATGGAATTTGAAGTATGGACCAAGGTTGCAGTTTGGTTAATGACTGTGATGTCACGATATTATATGAGCAGGATATGATTTTCAGTATTTTGAGTAAAATGGGTATTGACGTAAGTATCACCTGAGATCGGTGTTCTGTGAGAAAGGTTTTGCATCTTGGTTAGGGATTCTTGATCGCTTTTCAGCGTTAGTGCAGCCGGTGGTTTGAATGTGCAGACCCATTAATTATTTCGGAAGATTGTGTGAGCTTGTCCCATAGGAATATTGTATAAGTGTGACATGTAGTCACTTGATTAATTAGAAATTTAAACCAAGTATGACGATTTTGGTAATATCATCCATTTGAGAATTTATGCTTGGAGGACACTCTGCTTATTGGGTTATGGACCTCTAAAATATTTTTGGCCTAGCTCTGTACTATCAGGATCGACTTGAGGTTGGTGGATAGATTTAAATGTGGAAGTGCGCCTTACGTCAGGCCAATCGTGTTTATTTCAGCAAGCGCTCTTTATGAAAGAACAGTCAGGATCTTACTTTGTTGTTAGCTAATTTATGTAAAGATATATTGCACCGTATAATTTGTGATACGACTTGGTTCCGCTCATCGATGATATTGTATGAGAAGGATGGTTCTTGAGACTTAGCGCATGTACCGCACCTCAGTTGTGTTTGAGTTTGTAGACTATAGAGCTATATGTTTCCTTGGGAATGGTATTATGCACCTTAGTGTGTTTATGCCCGATATCCGGTGTTTTGATGTGATGAGATTTTCAGCTCGACGTATATCTCCTTGTGTGATTTCTATATGGGGATCGGGTGGAACGCCGCCATGGGTAACTTGTTTGGATTGGGTGGCCGCCAATAATATTAATTAACTAGGTCCTTTTAGAGACAAATTCAATAGAAAAATAATAAATTGCTTTTAGGTTGGCCTTTACATAATAAATAAGATGAGCCTCGCTAAGAAAAATGCATAGGGCCCTCTTTTAATACTTATACTTAAAATACATAAAATTCGGGACGGGCCGTTTAACTAATTTCACGGCCTTCCCCAAAGATAATACTGTGTTAGTTGCTTTAGGCATGCATTTTAATAAAATTACTTTCTTAAACTCGGGTATGAATTTCATGTGACTCAAATCAAATCCCAAAATGTTGCAGGTGTACGTAAAAAGAGGGGTGACAAGTACCAATACTAACCTCGATGTGGTAGTGAAAAAGAATAGTCAAGGCACCTATCCGTCAAATAAACAGTATGATCATGGGAGATAAGGAAACAATATATAAATAGGTAAAGTCTACATGGATGTCAAAAAATGCAATAGTTCACAATAAAGGGAAAGCTAAAAAGGAACCACGACAATATAATAAATGATTATACGAAATGACGGTAGAATCACAATCCAAATCATAAGGTCAAGACACAGCAAGAGCAAACTAGTCAACAACTCATATCCTTCAAAGGTGTTCGCATAAGGTCTTATTCAACTCTTTCCACTATTTTACCAAGTCTCGGATGAACCATAACTCACAATAGCCTATCATCTCAAATATAACACTTGGCATCATGTGCCTCATCTATCTTACGGTCATGCTGACAACTAACTGGTTAACTAGGGCAACTCGCACATATATAATGGATAAACGAGGGCGTATAACCACCTATAGAAAAATCGTAAGGAATTCACCTCTAATGGGGGTTCCCAACTATGTGTATGCTTGTGTAAGTGTGTTTAATAAGAACTCCACCATCTAGTAAGAATAAGAAATGGAACGACCATCACCTGAAATTTTTGTACACAGATAGAATCAATGAACACATCAGATCAGAAAAAAATAAATTTAACAGGGGATCTCCGAGGATATCGTCCTGTAGACCATAACATAATTGTGTGTGCTAAGAATTTCTTTCTATCCCGAGGATCTCTTAGTATCATCAATATATGTGCTAGGGATCCATCGAGAATCGAACCCACTATCCCAAAGTAAATATGCAGGGGGATCTATCGGGTATCAAACTCGCAATCCCAAAGTAAATATGTAGGGGGGATCTATATAGAATTTAACCCGCAATCCCAAAGAAAATATGCAAAGGGATCTACCGGGAATTGAACCCACCGTCCCAAAGTAAACAAACAATGGAGAGCTACCAGAAATGCCACATTGGTAGTCCCGATATGAATACACACCAACAGCAAGAGACTAACAACATCCGGGCAACGGAGTCAACAACGTATACAATAACGTCCCAGCATGGGAATCCATAATAGAAAAAATTCTTTCTCGGCAAGGGAATCAACAATAGATACAATAACGTCCCAGTAAGGAAACCAACAATGGAAATAATAACATCCCGGCAGGGGAATCAACAATACATAAGAAGGGTCAGGGAAAACCAAGAAGCACGATAATCTAAAAAAATAACAAGACATAATAAGTGTGTGATAGCTACACCGGTAACCACAACAATTGGACATGTAACATATTTGCACGAAGTCATAGAGGAAATTACAATCAAGGAGTGTCCAGACAATAATGAAGCTAACTTGAATTAAATAATTACAATTAAGGAAATATCTACTAAACCTGGGATATCTAACTTCTTTCCAATTAAGAACAATTAATCAGATAAGATAGAAATACTGTTGATTTCCAAATAAAGACAAACAGTTAGGAATGATATTGTGACTATTGAAGGGTGAATATCTACAGTTAAACAAGTGAAAGTCAATTAGGCGACAAGAATACACCAAGAAGAGGAAAATAAATTTAAAGCAAGACCTGTAGAGGTGAAACAAATAGCAAGGAACTCAATCGTATTAAGAACAACTTCATGTTCGGTCATTTCAAGGATCTAAGACTCTAAAAGGGGTAATTTTCCAAAAATTCATCTGAGCATGCACTCGTCACCTCGCGACAAGGAATACAATCGACAAAGAAGACTCAAATCCTCAGGGGAAATCCTCCATACAAGGTTAGGCAAGATACTTACCTCGAACCGGCTAAAATCAACTAGCAATCGCGTTCTTATAATGAGTACTCAACTCCAAATGGCCCAAATCAATTCAATTCAATCACACATTGTAAATAACATCTCAAGCAACTGATTCTACTATTTAATTCAAATCTAAAGCATGAAATTAAGTAAATTAACCAAAAACGGCCCAAAGACAATGTCTAGAAACCAGATGAATTTAACATATTAAGAATCCTTGTACTCTCACGAGTCTAACTATATAAAAATCTCTTAGATCGGAGGTAAAACACTCCGTCAAAACCCAATAATTCGGTCTATGAAGTTCTACCCAATTTTCATTATAAATCTAAAATTAAAGGATGCAATTAAGAAGAGATTCATGGAAATACGTCTAAACCAAGTAAGAAACATTAACCCAAGTCGAGGTGAAAATACCTTCAAAAATTGCCAAGAACCGCGCTCTAGAAGTCAAAATATGATAAAATGGTAAAACCCTCGAATTTGAGATTTAATTATGTCTGCCCAATGATTTGTGATATGCGATCACGGGCCAAACAATGAGATCGCATAGAAGGAAAAATATTATTTTCCAAATATGTGTTATGCCATCGTGCGCAAATCAATGTAATCGCATAGAAGGAAATACTACTACAAAAATTTGTGTTATTCGATCGCGGGAAAAGCAATGCGATCACATAGAAGCAAAATAGTGATGCCCAAATTTGTGCAATGAGATCGCGGGACAACAATGCGATCGCATTGAAGTAAATAACATATATCAGAATCGCATTCCGACCCCGATATCCCAAAAGTCAACTGTGGGTCAAACTTCTTGATTTTCCAACATTAACTTTCGCCGAAATGGCTTAATTTTCCCTATGAGCCTCCAAATCTGAATTCGGACGCGAGCCTAAGTCAATAATAACCATACAAAGTTGTTGATATCATCTAGACCCATTCAGGGGTCATTTACCTAAAAGTCTAATTCTTGTAAGCTTTTCACCCTTTCAAACATCCAAAACAAGTTTTCTTGTTTTACTTTGAGTCTAAACCATCTGAAAGATGAATTCTACCATGCACGCAAGCTGATACTCATATTCCCAAGCTATTCTAGACCTTTGTGCCACTGAATGAAGCTTAATTTCTCAAAACGACCGATCAGTTCGTTACATCCTCCTCTTCTTAAAACCAACGTTCGTCCCCAAACGTGATAAGGTTTACCTCAAAGTCCTCAAGTCACTAAGTGCGCACTTCCAACATACACCCGTGGGTGATCCCAAGTCACCCCAATCCACTTAAGCATAACGACCCATCTTAGCCGAAATTTAGTCTTTCTAGTTATACAAATAAGCATTCAAACAAGAATGTTCACCTTCCATCATTTTCCAAAACACCCGATTCTAAATCCATATCTAGTATCAGCCTCAACCAGTTGCTTCAATACAAGCCAAAACACACAGGTACGGCCACACAACATGGCACATCATACATAGGCCCACAATAACATTTCTGATAGCAATACTTGCCTGAGATCAAATCCGTACTAGCGATAAGCCTCATATTCAATAGTAAACTCCTTTTGAACCTCCATAACACAGGTGATGATACAATAAAAATGAAAACCACATAATAAAATACATGAATAACAAAATTTCAGCCAACACCAACGTGTAAACACCCCACAAACTAAAACTCAAGAAGCACAGAACGAAAATGAATGAATATGGGAAAGGAAAACACATAAGGGAACTAACAAATAAATCAAACTAGCACAAATTTTTCTAATGCACAAATCTACAAAGACATTTAACAAGAAAGAATAAAAGCATATAAAGGACTCACAAGGTATTTATACTGATACAACTCTCACTACAGTACATAAATCGGTCTCAACATATCAAATCACCTGAAATTACGAGGGTCCCTCCCTCACCACTGAATCACAAGTAGGGTACACATCGACCCATCTAGATACTCTCACTAGATCAACTCCGCCTACAAATCACAATACAGCCTAGCTCCCATACCCGTGGAGCATAGAAATCACAACTCGTAACCAAGAATACTTAAACATCACATCACACCTATCGAAATAGACAACATGAACTTACTACTACCCTCATAACTCTCGGTGAAAACTAGAAATAGATGATAGACACGGCTATCAATCATAGAACCTCCCAACAGGATAATCAAATAAGCAAAGTACAAATCATGACATGCACCTAGAAATGGGGCAACAAATAAGGGATCTCACCCCGACAAGCAGAACTGTGATGAACTACAAATATTGCCCCTTAATCACAAACTGAATTTGTACCTGAATGACATAGCTGGCACACCGCACTCAAACCTACTATATGAAATACATAAACGAGGCAGGCCTCCCCTTTTTAGGCGCCCTCTACCTGCCTGAATACCTCATTGTGACACATCGGTCTGAAGTCTGGGACGATCTCTTACCATGTAGCTACTATCTCCCTCTATGCTGACGAGACGATGGGAACTGTGCGGTACAAGTACTCCAAGACCCATGAACAACTAAGTCACCATGCAAATCTTGAAGCACGAAGTAAACTGGCTGACTCGCAAAACCTCTACAATTTCACACCCTGCCTCCAAAATAAGGACCATTATATCTCACCGGTCTACCAGGACTCCTAGCTTCCTCGAACTCTCTCTCTCTTGATCTCGTCTGCTCTTTCTCTCTCTCTCTCTCTCTCTCTCTCTCTCTCTCTCATGACGCTGGCTGCCCCCTTTCTCTCTAGCGTGCATACCCTCTATCCCCGAAGCAATGCTCACCACCTGCTGATACAAAATATCCATCCCCATCCCATGGACCATACTGGAAATGATGCTAGGAATAAGCCTCTCAATAAACTGGGGAACCTTCTCGCGAATGGTAGAAACCATGGCTAGCCAAACTGGTGTAACAGAAAGCATCCAAGACGGTCATATCACCCTGGCGCAAATACTCAAACTCCGTGCCCCATGCATCCTTAAGGCTCTGAGTAATAAATTCTCGCAGAAACATATCTGAAAACCGGGTCCAAGTCAATTAAGCTGCCTCATCTGGGTTGTTTAACTCATAGGTATGCAACTAGTAATAGGCGGCTCCTCGAAGCTGGAGAGTGATGAAAGAGACCCTGCTCGATCCAGAGATACCCATAGTACGGAGGATGTAATAACACTCATCAAGGAATTCTAGGGCATCATCCGATGCTAAACCACTAAGCTCAGGAGGCTTATACCTCTTAGTACTTTCAAGTTGCATCTGCTCCTACTCGGAATCCACTGCCATGCCCTCAGGCTGAACTGGTGCTGTAGGCGATACATGAATAATCTCAGGGACCTTCCCAACATGCGCTCGCTGCTAAGGAGTGCGAGCGGTGGGAGTATGTGCTTCTCCCCTGGCCTGGGATGTGGCTGCAGCAAGGGGAAGCAATCTTGTCTGAGTCAAAGTGGTGTACATACTCATGAACTGTGTCAAAGTCACTTGAAGGGCTGGCGTAGTAGTAGCAGTAGGCGTGTTAGGTGCTTAGACTCCTACTGGATTTGCTAGTTGTATCTCGGCAGCCGCTTGCCCAGGTGCTCTCACTGCACCACGTGCGCGTCCTAGAACTCTACCCTAGCCCCAACCTCCAAAGGCTACAGCAAGGGGCCCTGGAGCCTAATTACCCCGGGTAGTACATTTCCTCACCTTCTGTGAGAGAGTATAAGACAAAGTTTTAGGATTGTGGATGCCAAAAATCTCGCACGACAGGGAAATCAATGAAGTTAAATTTTCCTAACGGTTACATAGCCTCGCAGAGATAAGTACAGACGTCCCTGTATCGATTCACAAGACTCCAATAAATCGTCATGTGATCTGTGACTCCTATGAACCTAGAGCTCTAATACCAACTTTTCAGGACCCCAGTTCGCCCTCTATGAACATGTCATGACGGCATCTAGTCCCTACGACTAGGTAAGACTAACAATGCGGAATATAAACCAATTTGCGGAAAAAAACAATTAAACTGAACTAGTCAAATAAACCAATGTTTAAGGTGCAGCTTGGCACATAAAATAACAAGTCACGAAGCCAACAAATAATCCCAAAACCCAGAATCTCACAAATCACAAGCTATGGCATACATAAGAGGCTCTGACTCAAGAATGTCTATGCAAAGGAAAAATAATAAAGGAGCTATACTTATTATAGAAAGTTAGAATGGGACTCCTTGTTCTGCGGACGTAGCAGATATACCTCGAAGTCTCTACCTATACGCCTCCTACAAAGGTTGACAGAACTTAATGGGAGTACATGTATCTGCACAATAAAAATATTTGGAAGAGTAGCATGAGCACACCATGGTGGTGCCCAGTAAGTACCAAGATTAACCTCGATGGGGTAGTCATGAGGAATAGTGAAGGAATCTACCGGTCAAATAAACAGAATGATCATGGGAGATAAAGAAACAATATATAAATATATAAATTCTACATAGATAACCAAAAATTCTATAGTTCACAATAAAGGGAAAGGCAACAAGTAATAACAAGAATATAATAAATGATGATATGAAATGATAGTACAATAACAATCTAAATCCTAAGGTAAAGACATAGCAAGGGCAAACTAGTCAACAATTTATATCCTCCAAAGGTGTTCACATAAGGTCTTATTCAACTCTTTCCACAATTTTACCAAGTCTCGGACGAACCATAACTAACGAAAGCCTAACATCTAAAATCTAACACTTAGCATCTTGTGCCCCATCAATATCACGGTCATGCACACAACTAACTAGTTAACTAGGTCCACTCTCACGTATATAATGGATAAACAAGGGCGTATCCCCACCCTTAGCAAAAACAAAAAGAATTCACCTCTAATGGAGGGTGCCCAACTACGTGTATACTTGTGCAAGTGTGTTTAATGAGAACTCCACCATTTAGTACGTATGAGAAATGGAACGACCAACACCCAAAATGTTTGCACACGGATAGAATCAATGAACACATCAGCTCAGAGCACAGTAAGTTTAACATGGGATCTCTCAGGATATCGTCCTGTAGTCCCAAACATAAATATATGTGCTAGTAATCTCTTCGTACCCCGAGATCTCTTTGGATCTATCGAGAATCGAATCCGCATTCCCAAAGTAAACAAATAAGGGTTAGCTATCAGAAATTCCACATCTGTAGTCCCAATGTAATTACACACCAAAAGCAAGAGGACAACATCCCGGCAAGGGAGTGAACAACAGATACAATAACGTCCCGGCAAGGGAATCCACAAATGAAACAATAATGTCTTGGCAAGGGAATCAACAATAAAAATAATAACGTCATGGAAAGGGAACCAACAATGGAAACAACATTGTTTCGGCAAGAAAATCAATAATAATAATAAGGGTCAAGGAAAACGAAGAAGCACGATAACCTGAACAAAATAACAAAACATAATAAGTGTGTGATAGCTACACTGGTAACCATAACAATTGGACATGTAACATATTTGCACGAAGTCACAACTGGACATCAAGGGGTGTCTAGACAGTAGGAAGCTAACATTTTAAATAATTACAATTAAGGAAATATCAACAAAACCTAGAATATCTAACTTCTTTCCAATTAAGCTCAATCAATCACATGAGAGATAGAAATACTGTTTTATTTTCAAATAAAAATAAGCAGTTAGGAATGACAATATGACTACAGAAGGGTGAATATCTACAGTTAAACAAGTGAAAGTCAGTAAGGCAACATGAATACACCAAGAAGGGGCAAATAAATTCCAAGTAAGACATATAGATGTGAAACTAATGACAGGGAACTCAATCGTATCAAGAACAACTTCGTGTTAGATGATTTCAACGATCTAAGAACCTAAAAGGGGGAATTTTCGACAAATACACCCGAGCATGCACTCGTCACCTCACGTACAAGGAATACAATAAATAAAAAAGAAGACTCAAATCCTAAGGGAAAATCCCCCAGAAGGTCAGGCAAGATGCTTACCTCGAACCGGCTAAAATCAACTACGAACCGTGTTCTTGCCACGAGTACTCAACTCCAAATGGCCCAAATCTATTCAATTCAATCACACATTCTATATAAAATCTCAAGCAACAAATTCTACTATTTGATTCAAAGCTAAAGTGCGAACTTAGGTAAAATGACCAAAACATCCCTCGGGATAACGTCTCGGAACCCGAGGAATTTAACATTTTTAGAACCCTCATACTCTCATGAGTCTAACCATATATAAATCTGTCAAATCAGAGGTCAAACACTTCCTTAAAACCCAGTAATTCAATATATGAAGTTGTACCCATGTTTCATTAGGAATCTAAAATTAAAGGATGAAACTAAGAGGAGATTCATGAACTTGTTCTTAATCGAGCGAGAAACACATACCCGAGTCGCTCAGATGAAAATCCCTTCAATGATCGCTAAGAACCAAGCTCTAGAAGTCAAAATTTAATAAAATGATGAAACCCTCGAATTTGGGATTTAATTCTACCTGCCCAGTAATTTTTGATATGTGATCGCTGGCCAAACAATGCGATCTCATAAATGGAAAAATATTGCTGCCAAATTTGTGCTATGAGATCACGGGAAAATCAACGCGATACTTCTGCCAAAATTTGTGCTATGTGATCGCGGGACAAGCAATGCAATCGCATAAAAGAAAAATATTGATGCACAAATTTTTGCTATGCGATCGTGGGACAATATTGCAATCGCATAGAGATGTTACAAATAGCCTAATACTTAGGCAAGGCTAAGCTTTGGGTATGCACGGAAATAGAGGATGTTGACATGCCGATAAGCTTACAATGGCACACGGTACTAGAGGTTAGGATCCTAGGGGATGAAGCATGAGTAATAGGCAGTAATGTTCAGTACTGCCATACCTCAAACAAACCATAACCAGTTAACACATTGGGGTTGGGGTTTGGCATTCATAATAGATTTAGAATAGGCATATGGAAATTAAAGCATGCTAAATAAGTACTGAACTAAACACAAGCAGGAGGCATGCAAATAGATAAAAGTATTAAGTAAACACATTGTTCTGATGCTGGAATTTTAGTTAGAACATACCAGTTTAAAGAAGCAAAATACAACAAAAGTCGGTAGCAAGAATTTAAAGACACGCCATAGTACAAGTAACAAGAGAGAATATTTTTGAGCGTGAGTGTGGGTTCAGAAACATAGAGTGTTTGTGTGTATTGTGTTAATGAAAGGGCAGGGTATTAATATTTCTAAAACAGGTAGAAAATAAGGCAAGAATTATAGTTAAGGAGTAATTGTGGCACTATGTACTAATTAAAATCAATCAGTTAAATAAATTTTCTTTAATTAAGGAGTCAAACATATACAGTAAAGGACAGAAAACTATTAAGGAAAGAAATCGAGTAAGCATCTTGTGCAGAGTAGACAATTAAGGGTAATACATAGGGGTTTAATTAAGGGAAGAGTCTTTGAAATACTCGGTTAATTAATTAAGGTAAGAAAACAAAGTAAAGTTGTAGAATATAGAGACAATTGAAAATCAGTACCTAGCAAATCAGGGAGACAAGGATTTCAAAATCACTTACTTAAGGAGAGTGACATGGGTTCCAAAGAATAAACTAATAAACCATGTCAGAAATAGGTGAATTGAAAGTCTAAGGAAAGTTTTCAAATAAACCCAAGAAACAGGGAAATGAATAAGGCAAAACAAGGAAAGAGTCAATCACTCAACACATGAATGCAATCAAAATTACACAAGGATATTTGATATTAGTCAAAAATTGAAGATTATTTCAGAGGGAAATTTAGCATAAAAAAAGGGCATAAACATTAGGCGTGCAAGGCTAAATTTAGGGCAAATAGAAGCGTCATGCAACCACAATGCCAGCAAGTAGTGGACTATAGGAACATAATAGTCACCTAGGTCAGTCTTAGTAACTCAAAAATAGAGATGAGAGAGAATCAAATAGCATGAAAAGGGGTCAAGTGAAAGGACCCTATAGTAGAGTTTAGAAGGAAGATAAAATTACATAAAGAGACAGTGGCTGAAAGAAAGATTTAGTCGAGCAACACATGAAGCAACTTAAAAAACTCAAATATATCCAGAGAAATTAGGGTTTTGAAACCAATCGAATTCATAGCATGACGAACAAGTAAATCATATAGAAAATAGTCTAATAACTCGAATGAATCCAAAATTTTAGGGTTTTCAACATTAATCGAGTATAGAGTTAAAAATGAGTAAATCAGGCAAAATACAATCAAAATAAGTTTAGAATTCTCAAAAAGCTAAGGTCATTAACATGCAAACTCAGGTAGACCAACGACATAAGAAAACACAGTAGAACATGCTAAAAATTAATGCAAGCTTTGAAAATAATTTAAGAAAACCTTAATCGGAAAAAATTAAAAGGGGTTTTGAAGGCAGAATTTTAAAAGAAATCTTGAGAAATTGTTTAAATGTTTAGGGTAAACACAGATCTAAAACATATTTAAATGAAATTGGAGGAACCTCGAAGGTTAGGGTTTCATAAGAACCCTACATGGTGAGAATGGCTTGGAAATCATCGATCTAAGCAAGAGAGGTCAAGATAAGATTTTAATAGCCATTGATGGCCAGAGTAAAATCAAAGATGACCGGAGACGACAATAAGAATAGATATCTTCCAAGCTCTGGGCCAAGACTATTCAAGGTCTGGTCTTGAAATCATAGCAATCAAGCATGTAGGAGTTGTAGGAGGTAGATACAGGACTTCAATGGACTTGAAGTCATTTATTTTGGTGGTTTTAGGGTGGAAGCTGAGGGAGCCGGGTAGGGTTTGAAAGGAGCTTGAGAGAGAATTGGGAGAGGGGGGATTCAAAGGAGGCTACATATGAAAAATTATTAGGGTTTGGGGTAGCTCAGGGTTTAAAAAAGGTAAAGAAAATATGGACCATTGATCTGAGAGGTCAATGGGTGAGATTAGAGATGGTAGGTGGGAAACGTGTCTAGGTTAGTTTGAACCAGGATTGGGTCACGACACTTGGTCTTAGATTGAGTTCCATTTGGAGTTGGTTTAGGGCTACAATTGAAATAAACGGGGCTAGTATTTAAATAGCCACTTTTTCCTTGTTTATTTTATAAAAATAGTAAAATAATTTCTGAAAAATACTAAAGGTACTAAAATGATTAATAATACATAATTACCAAAATAAAAATATTGTCCCTAATTTTTTTGTATATAAACATAACTAAATCCGAATGGGGCTAATATTGTAATTATATATAATTTAGCTTTATAATAGAAAATAAATTTATAAATATATTCAAGAATTATATTAGCTATATTTTAGTATAAATATGAGAGTACAATAAGTGAACCACCCAAAATGGTAATTTTGGGAATAATTATTACGCTTTCTTGATAAAATAGGAAAATAAATTAATTTTAAAAATATTAAAAACATTAAAGAAAAATAATAAGATATTTGAATATGTATACATATGCATATACATGCTATTCTGAACGTATTTTGCGTATGAAAAATACATAGAAAAAAATTGGGTATCAACACGCCTGATATCTACAAACGGCGAATTCGACGCAAACGGGAGGGGAAAATGTTTTCTCGGGTATACAAAGACAAAACGAAGGTGATGTACGCACATACCTCGGTATGGTGTTCTCCATTCGATACGAAGCATAGCTTGCTGAACATAGAGAGGGGTGTTTGGATTTTGGGAGAATCGTTGTTGAAAGTATGAAGCTGATGTATTCTATGTTGGTTTTGTTTTAGAGAGTATTAAAATTTTAGTGGGGTCCATTATTGTTGGTTTTTAATAAATACCTAGGAGGGAAACAGAGGAGGCAAAATTAAATAGACCAAATAGCTTTTTATTTCACAAAACAGTTCCCACAAACAAACTTATTGTATCGCATATAAAAATCGTCTCCATACAGATAATTATGGTGACGGTTAATACTCTACTGAAACGGTTATTGTTCAGATGTGTGCCAGAAGCCTTTGTCTCTATTAGGATGGCTAAAACCGTTCCAAAATATAATCTATTGCAACCGTTACCCAGAAACCATTCCACTAAATTCATTTTCTAGGATTGATATCACAAGTTACTCTCTCTAAGGGGGAAGAGTAAATGAAGGAAGCTCCGATCGCGAAAAGTACACGCAAGTTCCTCAGCGAAATTCTATCTTATACGGCCTGGAAGGTGCCATATGCATAAAGACTAATAGGGATCCCTGGGTACCCAAAGATGACCTACATTTAGGGCATTGTCCCATGAGGCCTCTCAACTTAACGCGTGATCTTCGAATAAACCAATGGGCCCCAACAGCCACGACTTATCAGGTCAGTTAAAAATTGGTTCGAAGCTCAGTGATAAATTTTGACAAAGAGCCATGTCGATCAACAAAGGGTTGGAATAGAACACTTACGGCCGATCTAGATATCAGTGACCAACAACAAAAAGAGACATTCAAATGGCCTTGAAGGGCATGAAAGCATGTAGAAAACAAAGCAAACTCGAAAGCCGAAACTAACAAAGTTCATTTGTATTCATAAAGTTTGTGTACAAGCATCCTTTGAGGGGTCGTTGCATACAAATACTAAAGCCCACGGAAGATTTCCACACCTAAAAGGCAGAGACGAAAGGACGCACATGCAAGGTGAAGACCCGGATGCTGATCCACTTCAGGAAGTCCACCTACAGGACCTTACGAGGACACCTCCTTAGAAGTTTCATCCCAACCTTCCACATTGATATCCCCAAAGGACTAGGTGGGTTGCAGGGAGGGATGAAAAATGCCATATCTCTCCGAAGCTCGAGGAGCCTGTTTGGCCAAAAAAGCCTCGGAGAGATAGCAGACCAAATAGTCCTTGGTCCCTCCTGCATGGCTACATTGAATCCACTTATTGGAACATCCTACGGTGCAAGCCCCCAACTCAAAGTAGAGCGCATTATCGAGTCGGGGAATGAAGGTGAGCAGCGGTGTATATTCTAAGCCCCCTTTTGAGCAGCGGTGCATAATTCGAGCAGTCATCTACATAAGGGAGGAACAAACTCTCCGTCCATCATCATTGCCTTGACCTAGTACTAGTAGCCAAATTGGGTGTATCAGCAAGCACAGTGATGGAGTGATTGTAAGTCTACGTCTGGCGGAAAGATGCCTAGGCAGGAGGCTACAGCGCAGTCCAAAGGAACTCCTCCAAACAGCCTTGAGACAGAAAGCTTCCATCATATAAATCAAAGGAAAAAAGAAATTGACAGGAAGGAAAATCTAAAACATGTCAACGGGAGCATTGCGATGGAAGAGGCAATGCCACAAAAGCGCCCTCATTTATAGGAGAAAAATGACATGGTAATCAATACTCAAGAAGATTGACCGACGGGTGCACTTATTGCTTCTTGCTTTTCTTGAATAAACGAATCGACAATAGTGCTTTTGCATCGAGAAGCGGACACAATAAGGAATTGAGTAGGGATCTTTGTGATATGTCGTCTGTTACAAAAGATTTCCCCTTAATTCGAATTGCCAGCATAATGTCATCAAAGGAAGCTCAAGAATTCGACTGTTAGAATCATATCCCATCACTTTGTCATGGAAAACGCGGAGACTATTTGCACGCGGTAAAATCATAAGATCAAATTGTTTGTAGCGCCTCAAATGCTTTTTCCGAGACCGCGAGGGTTGGAGGTCGTGACCGAATGCATAGCCTCGAGGTTCGATTGAGCCCGACTCGAAGAAAGCAAGGTCCGAGGTCTGGATGAAAGAAGAAGTTTCCTAAGTAGGTGGCTACACCTAACAGATCCGGTCTATCTAGAACCAATATTGCAACATCATGGAAATCCATCAGATCGTCGTATTTGATACTTAATTACACACATGTACTATACTGTTCCCCCTCGCCTATATAAGGGGGACTCACCCTACCTTGTAAGAGACTAATGCTGCTCCATTTTCTCCACAGGTGAAATAATATCTCTCCCTCTTTTCTTTTCTACTAACTTATTCTTTCTTGCAGGCCCGAGGACACTCCGTGTTCATTGTTTTCTTGCTTACTCTTCACCGTATAACTCAATGTCGACAATAGAAAGCCATAGTTAATTATATCTTGCTTGTAATCCACCCTAGATTTTCCTCGATGGTTAAATTTCGACTCAAACTTCACCCCCGAGGCCTTCATCAGACCACTTCGCGCTTGGACAGCAAACTCCCTCGGTATGTTTATTACCCCGCGCTACCTTGCATCCCATCTTCACACTTAGTATTTCAACCATCAACTGCTCTAAAAAAACTAGCTCGGAAATAGATCACGTAATTTTTAGAATCTCATTTACAAATTCAATACTATTTTTATAGTTTATATAAGGGACGCTTGCGATAGTTACCAAGAGATCGAAGATACACAGGAATTGAAAATCATACATCCTTAGTTGGCTGACAAAATTTGACAAAGATATTTCACCTAACTCTGTCTCATCAAAAAAGTAAAATTATAAAGAGAGGGAGAAAGAAAGAAACAAAGAAAGGAAATATCAGCACTTCAGTTGCATGCATACGCAGAGGAAATTGGTTTTGACAGCGACGTATCACTACATACATATCAATACTTTACTCACGGAAAATTTAAAAATCATTGTCGAAACCTGATTTTTTTTTAAAAAAAAAAAAAAATACTCACGGAAAATTTACAATTAAAGTTTTATACTGTGTATGTATTACTTACTCATGATTAAATATAAAACATATATCTTGCATTAATTTATTGTTTCGATTTAAATATTTGGTGTGAGAAAAAATCTTCCGTGTGCTAACATTTTGGCATTGTAACATTAATTTTTGAGGCAAGATTATTACCTTTATTAGTTGATATTTAGTCATCCATATATATCTATTAATCTGTCATTTTTATACCTTTTGATGTATAAAAAATTGTAATAAGTTCTGTCAATTGGCTAATAGTGAATGCTGACGATTTTATTTTTCTCGAAATACATGTAGAAGATATTCTATTTAATGGACTATGGACATAGCAATTTAAAGATTTGCTCAATTCAGTCTCATTTTCAAAAATTAACCACATTTAAAACGAGATTTTAGATATAGAAGTAATCAAAGAATATGGGTGAAAAAGGCTATCTCTTTTGGATTAAAACCTTATTAAATAACCTTTTTTGAAATCTAATTGAGTAACATGTGAAAACATTTGTATATGAGGTTGCTTATATAGTTGGTAAATTACAGATTAAAAATGCTTCAGATGCACCGTCTCCCACTCTTAAAAATGTCAATGAGCATCCAGTAGTTAGACACGAAGCAGTCAAAGCTCTTGCTTATGTAGCAGACAGTGTTCTTTGCAGCATCACTCTTCAGGATATTGTAGGAACCAATGAGGGTTTTCCCTCAATCCATGATCTCGTTTGCAATCAATAATATCTCTTGATAGATTGGACAAATATATGATGAGTAAGGATTTAGTAAATAAAGCTGTGGAAAGACACGAAAGGTTGTGGGGGTGCATTTGCTGTGCATGTGAAAGAGCTTTTTCCTGGGATGATAAAATAATAGTACTTGAAAAATATAAACTTTGGCATTAAGGTGCCTAAATCTAGATTCATATAATTACCTTGGTTTTGCTACATCATATCAGTATTGTACACCTACCATCATTGAGTCTTTGAAAAAGTTTTCTGTGAGCACTTGCACTCCCCGTGTTAATGGACGTAAGATGATTTTGTAAAAAATGTTGTTGTCTCTGGATGATAATTTAACTTTGGTTCAAGATTTGTCTTCACAAATACTATATTATCCATGCATAATTGGAAGAATGTGTGGCTCATTTTTGTTGACAAGCCAACTGTTTTCGTTACAGGCATGCGTTATGTAACAAATTTAGCCATGCTTTCTATTTTGATAGGAAAGATACAAAAAGTTTAAAAAAGTTATACTTATGTTTTATTTGTGATTATATTTTTTATTTTAATTTGATCATTTCATGAAGGTTTGATCATCAATGATTCTCCCAACGACAACTCTATTGTAAATGATACTCGATTTTCTGGAGCAACTATTTTGGTTTTTCAACATAATAGTAAGTTTCTGCAACTTGGGCTATGTCCTTTTTTGTCATAACATGTTTATATCGTGAGTTTATCTTATTTCATGTTAATGATTTTCTTGGCCTGTAATGAGCCGACCGATCGCTTTTAGCTCTAGAATGTAGTTCAGTGGTACGAGGCCTTGAGTAGCTCCACTTAATGTATTATGACTTGTACAAATGGTCGGAACTGGAATTCAAGATGTTCGGAATGGATTTAGAAAGAACTCTCTAATTTCGGAAAATTTAAGTAGGAAAAATTGACTAGGATTTGGCTTTTGATTAAACGACCTTGGAATCGGGATTTAAAAGTTATAACAAGTTCGTATGATAATTTTTGACTTGGACATATATCCGCATTGGATTTTGGATGACCCAGAAGCGTTACGACACTTATTGTGGAAAGTTGGCATTTTTGAAGAATTTAATAGATTTGGATTGAAGTGTATTTCAATGTTATCGATGTCCGTGTAGAATTCTGAGCCTCGGAATAGCTTTGTGGTGATTTTCATCTTAGGTCTCCGGATGTGTATTTGGAGGTCCGTAGATCATTTCGGGCTCATTTGGTGAACGTTGGAAATTTCAGGGTTTTTGGATGTTTCTCCGAGAGTGGACTTTTTGATATTGGATTCCGATTCCGATTTCAAAGTTGGAACAAGTTCGTAATGTCAAATGTGACTTGTGTACAAAATTTGAGGTTAATTGGATGTGATTTGATAGGTTTTAGCAACATATGTGGAAGTTAGAAGTTCAAAAGTTTATTAGGGATGAATCGATGCACAATTCGTAGTTTTGTTATTTTTTTGTATGATTTGAGGTCCATATTATGTTATGGAGTAGGTTGATGTGATTGGACGGGATCCCGACCGCCTCAAGTGTGTTTCATATATGTTTGAGTTGTATCTCGCTCATAGTTGATGTTTCAACGTTATTTATTTGGACATTAAAGGTACCATATTGAGAAAACGATCTTTGATTTGTGATTAGATTAAATCATTATATTCATATCGTAATTATGCAATCGTAATAATAAGTGTCATCGAATATGGATGTCGTATAAGAGAGTAATGCCAATTTTCATGTCGGGAAAGATTGCTGGTTTTTGGTGTGGACTTTGTTCTTCGCGAGAGCGAGGGAGGTCCCGGGAGTGTGAAAAAGGAAATTTTGGTTGACCAATCAACACGAAGAATTTCTCTTTGAGAACACATTGTTTTTCACACGAACACGAACAACAAAAATCTCTTACAGAGTGTTTTAAACCGGGAATTTTAGTATTTTAGGCATATCTTGAGTTCTAAAGCTCCATTGAGGTGATTTTTGCAGCGTTGGTTATCGTCTCAACAAGAGGGTAAATATATAACCTTTATTTTGATATTTATAAATTGTTATTTCAGTTGGTTATTATTTTTCTCCATATTTGGATTGTAGAAATTGGGATTTTGAGCCCCAAAGTTGAGAAATAGTAAATCCTTGAATTGCGGGTGGATTCATGGATGAAATCGGATGAATTTCTTAAAATAGAACATATAAGTTTTAGGTAATATTTATTTTCAATAATTTTTGGACTCCAGGCAAGTATGCCCGAAGGTTGACTTTATTGACTATTTGAGCGGGATTGGGAATTGTTATAAATTGATTACTATGGGATAGAGTATATTTTTATAATTTTTATATTGCTTGACTAGTTTTGGATCAACGAGCATTGGTTTGAGGTGTTAGATTGGTGTTGGAGCCGGTTATTTAACTTCGGAGCAAGGTAAGTCTCGTGTCTAACCTTGTGAGGGAAAAACTGCCCATAATGATATTTATTATTATGTGCAACTAGTTGTGTGTGCTATGTTTGTACAGGTGATGAGAGTCCGTGTGTAGATAAAGCAAGTTGTGCACGGGGTATACTTAGGATCTTATCATGTAATAATTGAATTATTTAAATTTTTCTGCTGGCTAAATTAATTAAAGTTATACCTGAAGTTGATTTAGAAATATATATATATATATATATATATATATATATATATATAGAGCCAAGCTTTATCACCTTGAATGGTTGCTAAGATATTTGATAAATGTATAGAGGTGTACCTATTATTGTGCTCATGTAATGTATAGTGAACACTTGTCTTGAAATTTTGGAACTTTCTTCCTTTCTTGTGGAGCGGGCCGAACACCTCGAAATTATATAGATGCATCTATGATTTGTGTCGATCAACCCAGGTAATGTACATGTTATTCTTGATTCAGCCGAATGACCTCGACAGAATCGTGCGTTACATCACTAGTAGTCTCAATATTCACGAGCTAATATTCCTACTGATGCCCTACACATTAAAATATTTCTTATTTATTTGGTATTGACCCTTGACATATTTTGAGACATTAAGGTAGAATGCAAGATCGAGAAACCTAAGCTTTAAAGGGAATAATCAGAACATTATGAAATTTTAGATATTACCTCACTGTTGTTGTGCACTTCATATTTGTTATGAATTATCATATTATTTATTTGGATCTCTAGTAAGTGTTAATGTCGAACCCTAGACACTACTTCTCCGGGGTTAGGTTAGATACTTACTGGGTACACGTTGATTTACGTACTAATATTGCACTTCTGCACTAATTGTGCAATATCTAGAAGGTCATTTGGTAATCATCTTGGCATGCAGGTTCCCCTATTGAGGAGATTTTATGTGAGCTGCATTGTTGGCTACGTTTCGCAGTTCATTGAGTCTCCATGTTATTATTTATTTTATTATGTCTTATTATATTCGGGATAGATGTTGTATTATTATTGTACTCCTTAAAAAATGCTCATGCACTTGTGACACCTGGAAGATTGGGATTTCGAAAGTAAATAAATTGATAAATAAATGTTGGCTTGCTTGACGACAGCGTTAGGCGTCATCAAGACTAATAGTTGATTTTGGGCCATGACAGCTTGGTAGCAGAGCGTTAGGTTCATTTAGGTCTCGCGAGTCATGTGCAAGTCTAGTAGAGTATTGTGGATCAGTACATAAATTTCTATATTTATCTTCCAGAGGCTATAGGACTATTATGAGAACTTCCCTTTCTTCATTCCTTTGAGGCTTACGCATTTATATCCTTTCTAGTTATTCTAATACCATGTTCAGCGCTCGTGTAAATTGGTCATCGAGGAGTTGTGGTGGTACTACTGACATGGGCATGATGGTTTTCCCTACACATTCGAGCATGTCATAATCGTCTTCTTGCGGAAGGATGTTCTATTATTTCAGCTTAGTAGCTATGTTCTTAATGGTTTCGAGGTTGCATGCATATTGTTATGATGTTAATTTTGTTATCGCACCATGTTGGTTTAATGGTTGGGTGAGTGTTTATGTGTCAAGGCACTGAATTAATTGAATGGAGGATATATTAGTACATGATTTAGGTATTCAAATTTAAATCTAGCGGAGGAAAGACAATCCGTTTGTAAACGCTCAAGCTTTTGTTGATGGAGTAGTCAGACCCGATATTCTCAAGCGGCGTGGAATTCTATTTTTTGATGTGGTATCACCATCCTTGTTGGAATGGATTGAGGTTCGCCGGTGTTATGGTGTTCTTTGATTTTTGCCTTCGGGGTAGGGTGTTGCAAAATGGTGAATAAGGAGCGGTTGTCAAAGGTAGTGGTCTGTAGCGATTCTAGATCAAATTTGTATTTCTAATGTTTATGTCTTGATAAAGATGATCTTCTGGGAGGCTTAGAGTTTGTAGAAATTGGTTAGATCAGGTTCCACATAGATGGATTTTTCTTTGAGGCAGTATAAGGGCAGTGAAAGATGAGGAAGGACATGGCGGAAGGTGTCTCGCGTGATTGAATTGCTAGTAGGTCAAGTATGGAAAGCATAAGTTTAGAAGTTTTTTAAAGGAGATGGTTTAATAAAAGTTGGAGAATTTCAAGTAGCATATAGGTTCTATGGTAGGATAGCCACGCGCCTTGAGGAATATTTAGAGCAATTTGGCAATAACTGTGGGCAGTGACTATGTCAACGTATTTTATTTGGATGCAACATGACTTCGAGTTTGGAATGTGTTGTTGGACTTTCAGTCGATGTCAATGGGGGCTGCCACGTTAGGAGGCTCATCAAACTTATCCGAATAATTAATTAATTAATTAATTAATCTCCCACAAATCACTTATAACCCAATTATTCACATAATTAAGAACTATCTTAAAGTACATATATACTACTCACTTTATATATTTTATACACCTTACTATCATGGTTATATCGTACCTTGTATGGTACTAGTTCATAAATATTGGGTATTATAGCTCGTACCATATTTTATCCCAACTTGACCGCCTTCAATGAAACTCATTTTCTTTGATTTGTTTACCCTTTAACATTCATGACACTTTCTTCTCGCCTGTTATAGATTGAACAAATGCATATAACCTCAAAAATAATCTCATTCCCGAGTAAAATCTGATTAACTTACAATGAAACTTTGACGTTCGAAAATGCGTGATGTAACATTACGTTGTACTTTCACGTACAAAAATATAGGGTGTAACATCATCATCCTCCTTGGAATATTCGTCCTGGAATGTTGACTAGTGCACTTATTATTCTCATAACCTATAGCTCTTGCAAATACTTTAATACTCTCCTTTCGATCTAGAGGACAGTTCTGGCAAATACTTTAAAGGCCAGGGCATTCCCCCCTTTAGGCCTCTTTCTCGCACCATAGGTTTTGGTCGTAATTCTTCTAATCTTGTAACTATTGCTACCTTCTATCATGCAGGCTGCACCAATTTTTTCTTGTATGTGTGTCTATGCGACTCTTCTCTTGTCTTTCCTCCAGGTTTTAGCTAATCTCTAGGCCTCACTTTTTAAACATATTTCTAACTATAACAAGTTGCTCCTCCGGAAACCTATAGGTGTACTGAAGTACTTCTCTCGACACTTTTTCGAACATACGAATATTGTTATATCTTATTGCATAGACATGGTTATTTATCATCATGACATTACTGCATCTACATAGGTCATACTATACCATAACTCTTACATCGATTATTGTTACTAAGTTCTTATACCAAACTCCAGGTTACTCTCGTTGCTTATCCTATATTGATAAATCTAAGTCATTTAATGCTTATTCTTTAATGTTCATCTTGAGAATGATGGTCTAATCTTATCTCATACTGTTCAACTTTTATCAATCTATTGTTGAGTCCCCTTGATGTTGATCTATAACCTATCACCAATAACTTTGCATCTTATGTCAAATTGGTGCTTGGGCTCACGTCTCATCAAGGAACATCTGAAACGATTAGACTGATCCACCTAGGGTCGACACTATACTTCCATAACTGTATTTCGTAGCATTCCAATGAGACTCAACTTACGTGGATATTTTAATCTTGTAAAATTTATGAAATACTTTTTTTCCTTTCAAATCATTACTCAAACGAAGGCCCAAATGTCATCCTTTATGTATCACAATTACATCCTCATTCTACTAGGAGTGCAATATTCTATCTCTTTAGAATGCTACTAATCTTAAACTGCTTTGAGTTTATTCAAGCTATGCAGATCTTTCTAAAACATAGAGAAACCGTCGGCTCTCTTATTTTCATGGGCTTAATCCTAATGAATTATCCATTCTCATCACCTTCTCACTCGCCTATTCTTATCCTTACTCCTGTCTTGCCAAAACCTTGTCCCTATACCATACTTTAGCTTGGCACCTACACATCTCTATTTATACTACTCGCAACCACCCTTTAACTTGCTTACAGCATATATTTTCTTATATTATTCTGGAACATCAACAAGACATCACATCGTCTCTAACTCTCCTTTAATTTCTTATCTAGACCTCTCAGTACCTAGAAGCCATGGGCTGGAAGATATGCCACTGACACCGCTACCATTCCTGGATACTGAATCCCAACGATTATAGCCTTCTATACGATTTATGGACTATTCACAGCCTAATGCATTTGAGTATCTCGTACGTTTTTCACCTTTACTTTGCTTAACTTAAAATCTCACTTCACATCTTCTATCTCTTTCATGACCTCCCTTCCACATAGGTATAATTCACATCCACGACATAAAGCTTTATTATAATACATGAATCTCATTCACAATCAAGTATGAGCTTCATGCTGACTTATTATGAGGTTGGTACACTTCTAATTGTATTTACCATAGAGCCGTAATAGAATATTGTTGTTATACAATCTATCATGTACCTCTTTTATTAAGAGTGATTCTGCATTGTAGTCAATCATGATTTCAATAATTTTTTGCGTCCAATAATCAAACTCTTGATTTTGTTAGTTGATGTAACTATTTAGTTTCCCATTCCCTCCGATAGGCTTTTATGTTGTCTTAAGCTATCTTCCGATCTACGGCTCATGGTATCTTAGTTATTACTTTATCCTTTCAAGACACTATAGAATATCCGTGATACAATCTTCTAACAATTCAATCATTTTCCTATTACCTGGACTCAACTCATTCTTTTAACTTATGCCAAAGTCTTCTACGGTTATATGATTGTCAACATATATGTTGCATGGATAATACTCCGAAATCTTATGTGTGTTGATATTATAACTCACTCTGGATCATTGATCGATTATGTTACACTTTATATTTTCGTACGTGAAAGTACGCCATAAATAAATTGATGAGGGCACGAAAATGAGATATTACATTCCATATTTTTTTTACGTCAAAGTTTTATCGTAAGTTATTATATGTAAGCTCGGAAATAAGATTATTTTTGGATTACAAGTATTATGCTATTGTTAACAAGTAATAAGTAAGTGCCGTGAAAGATAAAAGAGTAAACGAATAAAATAATGAGTTTTATTTAATGTTATTGATTTGGGATAAAATACCATATGAGTGATAATATCATATATTTATGGACTAGTGTCATACAAGGTACCGCATGACCATGACAGTAAAGTGTACAATGTATGTTAAAGTGAGTAGTACTTTAAGTAAGTTGAGATAATTCTTAATTATATGAGTAATTGATAATTATTGAATAGCGGGAGATTATCAAGCTAATCAAGAGATTAATGGTTAATTAACAATGATTTTGGATAATGTTTGAACCCCATTAATGTGGCAGCCAAAGACTTTATATAAATGTGACTCTTGAATTCACATTTAATGTGGCAAAACATGGAAAATGCTTTGGCCAACTAAGCCATAAGTGGGGCCCTCTTCCCGCTTAGTGAAAGACTTATCAAAAATAAAGAAGTTATGCTTGAATCAAAACAAAAACAATTCCAACTCTGCACGAATTCAACGATCAAATCAAAAAAAATTCCAACGCTGGCAGCATTAATTCAATGTGATTTCTTGAAAAAAAAAGTGCCAACGACGTTTCTTAACATCTTATGAAATGTGAGGTTTTGCGAGTCTAAAAGAGAGTTCGGTGCAACATTTATTAAGAATATCATGCGGATTTTTTCCTACTCTTGATATGATAAGGCTGAATTTTTCCATCGTTTTGGCATGATCTAATAATTACATGTATTTAATAACAAGACATAGAGAGAAATTCATATGCCAAAATTTATGTACATTTTCCTAGTTTCGGATGTTACAGTGTTCTCCTTATCAAGACTTAAAATTTAATTGAGTATTTCCTTCTTCCAGTCAAAAGAGAAGAGAGTGTATATATATATTATTATAATATTTTCATTATCATCGAGCTATAATTCATGGGCAGGGCCCTATTGTGGAACCTCTGATCAGATGGGATGTTATATACTAAGCCTACTGTGGTCGAGCGACTATGAGCGAGCCCAGTTGGCCGAGATACATAGCCTAGTATGGCTGAGCGTGTATGAGAGTGCCTACTATGACTGAACGTGCATATATATATATATATATATATATATATATATATATATATATATATATATATATATATATATATATATATATATATATATATATATATTTATTTATATATATCGAGCCTTATAGAGACGGGTAACTATTTTTCTTACTATATTGAGAAGCGAGCCAGTATCAGTTGGTAAATATATTTTCAAAGTATCATTGACTCCCAATTACTGTTACTTATTATATTCTCAATTTTGATTCAGCTTTTAGTATATTTCCTTGCATGCTCGGTACATTATTTTATACTAATGTCCTTTTAAGTGGGAGCTGCATTTCATACATGCATGTTCAGACAAATAGACGGGTAGACCTCATCATGAGTTGTTTCCCGAGTTTAGCTTGATCAGTAAGCTCCATTCCATTCTGTCTAGAGCTTTATGTACATATTTTGTACATATTGTATATATGTTATGAGTAGGTCAAGGCCCTATTCCGATCACAATATATCCATCTGTAGAAATTTGTAGATATATCCTATTAGTTCGTGTAGTATATTAGGCTTGTAAGTATTTCATGTAGTTTTTGTTGGTTTGTCGGCCATAATAGTTATGATAGCATTGTTGGCCCATATTTATATTTATTTAGTCAGCATTTGCAATTGTCTTGCAATGTGGCCCCTGGCCAATGTATGACATTATATGTCCAGTGTCCCTTAGTCAGATGTTGGTATGCAAGGATTGGTGAGGCACTGGTTGCCGATCTCTTCCCGCCCCCTGGTTCGGGGCATGACAGAAATGGTATCAGTGCAGTTTTGTCCTAGAGAGTCTACATATCGTGTCTAGTCTCTAGGTATGTCGTGCACCACACTTAATAGTAGAAGGTTATAGGGCATTTAGGACTAACACTCTTTCTTCTTACAATAGATCGTGTAGTAGTTCTTAGTTGTAAGAACTCATATCTTATTAATATGTCTAAATCTAGAAACACAGTTGGTAAGAGAGTGCATGCGGCTATGGTAGAGTTGAGTAAGAAGAACTCGATTTTTCATGATATTTATGATGAGTGAATGTAAGGTCCTTTGTTGATCATGTGTGTACTGAGATATATAAGCCTCTTGATAAGGAGCCTTAACGCAAGAATATCCATCCACGTGTATGGTGAGAGGCAAGGAGAGACTCAGAAGATAGATACAACAACAAGTAAAAGAAGCAAGATGAAGAAGTGTACGAGGCGCCCAGTTAATACTTACAAATTCATGCAGAGGAAGATAAGTCCTTTGAGTTAATTTCTACAATAACTGAGGTACGTACAAATGGCCACATCCATCTCATTATGTCCTATGTAGGTTAACAGAAGCAGTATAAGAGAAGGACGGGATATCAGGATCTGGCTGGGGTTAGAGTAACCTATAATGGTGAATGGATTGTTTGCATTAGTTGACATTTCCAAAGGATAATGAAAATATGATAACGGATCTCCCTATGATACACTCATATGCTGCACTCTAAAAAACTATAGCTAGACATGAGTACTGAAATGATGGGTACTAGAACCCTTGAAAGGATAAATATTATCTCAGTATAGATCATGTCCATTGTAGAGAGAGAAGGTTAGGCAACTCGAAGAGCCAATGGATGGAGCAAGGGGATCTAAGAGAAAAAGAATATCTTATTCGCGTTTTCGAAATATGATAGACATAATGGTTAGCGGAAAATAAGAAGAGAGGCAATGAAGCATCTTGAGTAAGATGTGATACGGGGATGGCAATAGTGAAAAAAATGAAATGACAGTATTACCTGGTCTATAATCGAGGGAAGGAAAAGAAGAGAGTTGCCAGGCCTGAAGGCAACAAAAGAATATAAGCCATAAAGTTACATCATCATTTGGAGAAATAAGTTCGTGACTCCAACACGACCGCCCGAATAAAAAGTTTGACCCCAAAGTAATAGAAATAAGTATGTGATGTGGAACAAGATAATCTAAATATGAATTAAGGTACTAAGTAATTTAATAATGGCCAGCATCATGAGAATTTCAAATATTGCGTTCTAACGATAATTGATTGGAAAACCGAAGAATAACCCTTAAAGGTTATTTAGGAGGACGATTCCCTAAAGCACGTAATGGGAGAAACGCTTATGGGACGATATCTGCTGGTTACACTAGGTGTCATCCTCGTGAATGAGGAATTTCGCAGTCCTTGGTACAAAAGGATTTTTGCAAGGTGAGTAAGAGTCATCGATGTTGTGATAAGACGCTAAAAATGAAGAGGTAAACTATTATATGAATATCATCGTAGCACTAAATTTTAGTACTCCCCTAAAGGAGGGAATAAAGATTAATGTGGCATTAAGTCAGAACTAAATTGTTGTAGTAACTATGGAATGGTAAAGAAAGAATTCGATAAAAATAAGAAAGGGATGAGATTGCATTTATTCAAATCCTACCAGTATGCTATAATTCCAGAACATTACGTAAACATGACGTCAAGGAGAGGAAGTATAGGTTTTTTCCCTAGATGTTATTTATAGATAAGGATCTAGCGCAAGATGTAAGTTAAGACAAAAGAAATAAATCAAGAAATATTTTGCGGAATATTGATATGAGAAAGGGCCGATGAGTAATTAGTAGTAGATTGAGGAAGGGCCTATTTATAGATAGATGGGAGAGATGCAGGAAAATTAACAAATTGTGCAAGATAAACAGAGTAAACCCCCAACATGGGGAATTCAGCCTCATAGTTGTGACATTAGAATACTTGAGATATATTCATACAGGTAACTTAAAAAGGTACCAATTAAGTGTTACGAAGATAAAAGAGAGTGTCACTGGGAAGAAATTTAAAATACTATTTCAGAAGCAACCCCACAAGCACAAGGGCGTGGAGGTAAGTAACTAAAGATAAGTATAGGCAAGGAAGGATATCAGGAGGTTCGTCGAGACACAATGTAATAAGCTCATATTTTTACAAGAGTCAAAGAGTCCTTCCTAAGTACTACAATAAAGGACTAGTTAATGAAAATAAGGAAGAAGGATTCAATCTAAACTCAGCAACCTAAAGAGGAAATGGTCTTATAACAATAGTCTTAAAACAATATTGTATGCACTTCATAAGAAAGTGGCACATACCGTGGATAATAAACGGGTAGTAATATAAGAAGTTATTTTCAAGATCATATGAGTTGAATGAAATTTCAAAATATATGGGCACTAAGTACAAAATAAGTATGGACGCAACAAGGAGGCAAAAAGACCAGGAAAAGTAATAGGTTACGCATAAAGAAAGCTATGATGGAACGAAAACAATTATTCAATCAATGATCAAGAGTTGGTTTCATTATGAACGCACTCAAGAGTTTGAAGTATTATCCATACATTATAGATATTGACAATCTATGCATTATAGATCAACTGCATAAGGTTCCGGTAGAAGATAAAATGATTGATTGGCCCCGGGTCATAAGAAAAATTGATTTGCTAAAAGATTATATCATGGATATTCCATAGCACCATGAAATGATAAATTTAATTGCTATCATCATGAGCCGCATATCGGAAGATTGCTTAAGCCTACGTAAAGGATGATCAGAGGAAAGAGGAATCTAAATAGTTACATTAACTGTGTAAATCAGGAGTTTGATTATTGAACCCATACAATTATGGACATGGTGATCAGAACATTGCAGAGTCACTCTTAATATCAAGGATTCAGTTAGAAGAAAACCAGCCTTATAAGAAGTAAGTATAAAGCTCTCATAGAATCATATAAAAATGTCCAAGTATTATAATAGAAGTTCAAGTTGTGGATGTTATACCTATATGGAAGGGAGGTCATTGAGGTGATAGAAGATGTGATGTGTGAATTTACGGTACGTAAGGTAAAGGTGAACAATGTATGAGGTACACAATTGCAGAAGGTTGTCAATATTCCATACTTCGGATAGAAGGCTAGAAGTCCAGGGATTCAATATCTAGGAATGATAGCGGCATCATCTGTGAAATATCTTATAGCCTATGGGTTCTAGGTATCAACAGGTCTAGTTAAGAAAGTAAAAGAGGATTTAGAGACGATGTGATATCTCGCTTGCTGTTCCAGAATAACACAAGAAAATCAATGGTGCAAGGAAATTGAAGGAAGGGTGCAAGTGGTATAAATGGATATGTTTGCGTTGCAAACTAAAGTATAGTAGAGTGGAAACATTATAGGAAGACATGTGTAAGGATAAGAAAGGGTGAGTGAGAAGGTGATGAGAATGGATAAGCCCTTGAGATTAAGCCCACGAAAATGAGAGAGAGCTGATGGGTTCTCTAAATTATTTAAAGCTCATTATAGCTTGAATGAGCTAAAAGGAGTCTATGACTAGTACCATTTAGAAGAAATGGAATGGTGACAGATAAAAGATCACGTTTGGGCCTTTAATTGAATAATGATTTGAAGAAAAAAAGAGGGAGAAGGAGAAAAGATTTTGCGGACAACACGAGATTTGAATATTCCCTTAGGGTGAGTCACTTTGAGATAATATGAAATACGATTATGGAAATCCCTTCAAATACTCCACGATGAAATGAAAGCCCTAGTGGCAACGTATTACATACGAATTTTCAAGTTACCAGTTGTATATTGTACAACAATATTGAGGTAAGTCATAATGGATGGACAAAAGTCACAATGTATGCACTAATATTAGGTCGTCATTCTTAGGACCAACAGTAATGATGAAGCATCAAAGGCCAAAGATTTATACATATGGGATAAGCAACAAAGTAAGCTGGAATTTTGAAGAAGACCTTTGCAACGATAAAGCAATGTAAGAGTTATGGTATAGTTTGACCTACGCAAATTCAGTAAAATCATGCGAATAGATAAGCATACCTATAAAACAAGATGTAGCAATATTCGTAATTTTAACAAAGTACTGAACAAATGACTTTATTATATCTACAAATGCCCAGAAGGAAATTTTATCAAACTCTGTATGTTTGCAAAGTGAGGACAAGAAATTGGATGGAAGCTAGAGAAAAAAAGGAAAGAAAAATTGCATAAGCGCACATAAAAGGTCAGAGTCGTATAGGCTGCACGACAGGAGCTAGCAACAGTTACGAGATTGGAATGATTTTGACCACAAGTCGTGGTATGAGAAAGAGGATTAAAGGGTGAAATGCCCCGGCCATTGAACTTATACATAGGATAGTTGCCTAGATGTCAAGAGGAGTACTAAACTATATGCAAGAGCTATGGGTTATGAAAATGATAAGTGCATCAGTCAATATTCTAGGACGAATGTTCCAAAAAAGGGAATGATGTTACATCCCATATTTGCGTACGTGAAAGTACGCCATAAATAAATTAACGAGAGCACGAAAATTAGATGTTACATCCCACATTTTATTTTGTACGTTAATGTTTCGTCGTAAGTTAATCGACGTAAGACGGGGAATGAGATTATTTAGGATTACAAGTATTATGCTATTTATAAAAAGCAATAAGTAAGTTCTGTGAAAGATAAAGGGCAAAAGAATCAACGAAAATTAGTTTTATTGATTTGGGATAAAATACGGTCTGAGCGATAATATTATATATTTATGGATTAGTGTCATACAAGGTATTGCATGACCATGATAGTAAGATGTATAAGGTATGTTAAAGTGAGTAGTACTTTAAGTAAGTTGAGATAATTCTTAATTGTATGGATAATTGATAAATTATTGGATAGTGAGAGATTATCAAATTAATCAAGAAATTAATAGTTGATTAACAATGATTTTTTATAATGTTTGAACCCCATAAAGTGGCAGCCGAAGATTTTATATAAATGTGACCCTTGAATTCACATGAAATGTGGCAAAACATGGAAAATGCTCTGGCCAACTAAGCAATAAGTGGGGCCCTTCCCCACTTAGTAAAAGACTTATCAAAAATCAAGAAATTATGCTTTAATGAAAACACAAACAATTCCAACACTAGCAGCAGGAATTCAACGATAAAAATACAAAAAATTCCATCGCTAGCCGTATTAATTCAACGTGATTTGTCGGAAAAACATTTCCAACGAGGTTTCTTAACATCTTAAGAAACGTGAGGTTTTGTGATTATAAGGGAATACGATGCAATTTTTTCAAAAAATATGATACGGATTTTTTTTTATTTTAGGTATATTGAGGCTAAACCTATTATTTATTTTGGCGTGACCCAGTAACTATATGTGTTTGATAGTGAGACATAGAGAAAAATTCATATTCCGAAATTTATGTACATTTTTCTAGTCTCGTTACTAACCGTATTCTCCTAATCAGGACTTCTTATTTAATTGGGTATTCCTTTCTTCCAGTAAAGAGAATACAGCCTATATATACATAATTACAGTATTTTTATCACCATCGAGCTATAATCGATGGGTAGGTGATGTAGCGTAGAATTGCGGCAAAATTCATACCAATTACTTAATTTTTAACTTGTCTTTTAATGCATTTGTAGCTAATTCTGATCGAGTTTTGTTGCTTTGTGGTACATGAGCTTAAATACTCTAATATATGGAAAAGAATTCAAAAAGTCGCGAAAAGACAGATTTGATGCAAGTTTGCGATCGCATAACTCACATGCGGACCATATAACTGACCTGTTGATCGCAAATAGAGACAGTCTTTTGGGACAACTGAAGAAGAAAATATGCGGTCCATTATGCAGTCACATAACACAATTGCGATCCGCATAATAGTCACATAACCCCAGTAGAAAGCAACCCTTAGCATGATATGCGATGGGATATGCAGTCGCATAACACACATACAGACTGCATAACCAATATGCGACTGAACTCAGATATAGGTAAGCCTGTAAAGTGGCCCGGTTCTAGGCCTATTTGTGCCTGACAGGCCGAGTCTCACGGTCCCGGTTCTGGTGTGCCGGGTCTGAAGGGCCTGGCAGGTCTGGCGGTTCCGAGTCTGGCGGTTCTCCAGGTTGGGACCAGCCCGTGATGGGTCTAAGCACCATGCGGTCCTAGGTCTGGCGGTTTTGGGTCTGACGGGTCTGGCGGGTCTGACGGGTTTTTTTTTAAAGCAATATCTTGTATAATAGTCATTAGTATAGTGTAGAATATATTTTATATGGTGTACTAAGTTATTAGTATAGTATATAGTGTATATTATGTATATATCGTGTTGTAGTAATTAGTATATATTGTATGTTATGTATATATGGATATATGTTATGTATATAATGTGTTGTAGTAAATTAGTAATTAGTATATGTTGTATGTTATGTATAATATTGTGTTGTAGTAATTAGTATATATTGTATATTATGTATATAGTGTGTTGTAGTAAGTAGTATATATTGTATATAATGTATATAAAAGAATGTTGTAATCAGTATATTGTGTTGTATGTTTTATAAATATTCAAGGATTGAAATCGAAGTAAAGACAAAGAAATATTGAGGAAAACAATATTCAAGGATATGATAAAGCGCATATTTATTGACCAAAATGGCATATCTTTCTTAGTCTTCCTTCCCCAATGGAATGAGCACAACAAGGTACTAATACCACCAATAAAGGAAAAAAAAACTAAAAGAAGACGTGCCAATGTACATGTTACATCATAATTTATGTTGTATTTCTAAAAATCTCATAAATCCGTCAAGGTTGGGAGGAGGTTGTGTTGGTGGTGGTGGAAATGAAGCTTGTTCATCACCACTTCCAGGTGAAGTCGCTTCCTCAGCAAGTTCTGGTATCATTTCTTCATATGCCTTATCTATTGCCGGTTGTGATTCTGCTCTGCCAAAGTTCCTTCTTTATACGCGGATCCAATCTCTAAAAGCACTGATTTTTCCAAGCTCTCCCGCATCGACGCTCTGTGATCACCGATTTGTAGTCTTGCTTGACTGAGAGCACTCTCCGATGCAACAGTTAACACTTGAATTGACAGAACATCTCGAGCCATCCTTGCAAAAACGGGAAAATGATTTTCCCTTGACTTCCACCATTCCAAAAGTTCGAAAGAGCCGTCTGGATTCTCCTTTTCTGGTCCCTGTGACAAGTAAACTTGAAGCTCATTTAGATGAAAAATTTCATTAAAATTATCACCTTGAGAACCCCTGAACTCCGTCCACGATTTAAGAGTTGTTAAGCCAGCAGCTCTTTTAGACGATTGTGATGTAGACAAAGTAGGGGTTGGATTATTAGGCCTAGCATGCTCTAACGCCTGTTTATAAGCATTATAAACAGTTTGAGCATTAATTTTAATTGATGGTTTCGCATCAGCTAGTGTAGCAATTTCGTCTTCTGAAAGATCTAAAGCTCTATAAATATTAGAATACCAAAAGTGAGGACCTCCTAATTTCATTGTTGGATTTAACATAGCAGCTACACCAAAAATAGAAGAGATTGGAAAAAAATATTTTTTAAATTTTTGTTTCATTTCATTTATTGCAAGTTCATAAATATCCCCACCCTTGCTAAAATCAACAAACAAATCAGCTAGTGCGGCAATATAAACTAGAAAGTTAGAAATAGTCGGATAATATTGTCCAGAAAAATCATTTGTAGCCACTTGAAATGTTCTAAAAAATCTAAAAGAATTTTAACATTAGTCCAATCTTGGGTACTTAGCATTTCATCATCATCCTCACCACCTACCCGAGAATTAAACGTAGCATTAATTGGGTTTCTATATTCATACGCTACTACTAAACTTTCGTAAATGTATCTCCACCTAGTCGGGAAAGGTTTAGGAACCTTTCTTTCTCTAAGGCCATATTCATCACATTTTATAAAATATTCTCTAAGTCTAGTTCTATGGTTCGAATAAAATAGCCAATTAAGAGCCATTCTCACCTTTTCAATTTCTACGTTTAATATTCGCATACCATCACCAATAATTAAATGATAAATATGACAAATACATCTAACATGGAAAATATTACTAAATGCAGGATTAAGGGTTTGTGTTAGCATGCCTATTGCACTAGTATTGCTAGAAGCATTATCCATAGAAATTGCCATTATTTTATCACTAAAGCAAAAATATCTACATATATCTGAAACTGTGTTAGCTATAAACCTACTTGGTGCCGTGAATTAATTATTCTATGCGTTTTTGCATTGTCCAGTCTTCATCTATCCAATGACTTGTTACAGTTAGATAATCACAGTCATTTCCACTTCTACCAATATCGGTTGTAATAGAAATATGATTAGGCATATGAGTAAATAAATAGTGCAAATATTGTTCATATACATGCTTGAATTTATAAATATCGGCCTTAACTGTTGCACGAGGCCAACCTTTATAAGTAGGATTAAAGACCCCTCTAATATTATGAATCCAATTAGGATTAGAAGCAAAAGTATAAGGCAAGCACATAACAGTAATCATTTTGCTAATTCTTCACGATACTTATTTGGATCGTAATATATAATACCTCCGGTGACAGTGTTTATTCCTGGTTGAACTAGATTTGAACCAGTACTTGGGTTAACTTGAGAATCTACACTTGTCCCCCCTCTTGTTGCGCTTTGATTTGCAATAATCTAGCCTTATCTCTAGGGTGTAATTTTATATGCTTAGTCAAACTACCTGTGCCGTTACGATCTCCAGTATACCTATGAACAAGTAATTTCCCACAAGTTTTACACTTAGCCTTATTTTGTTCTCTTACTTGAGTAAAAAAATGCCAAACTAATGATGTTTCTGTACGTTTAGGAGGTTGCCCACTAAAAGTGGGAGTTTGTACAGGTGGGTGTGCTGGTTCATTACCTAAGTTATGAGCAGGACTAGTAGGTGTATCATCTAAATATGGTGCTTGGGTTTCATCATCATCATCATCATCCTCATTTTCCTCTAAGATAGGTTCATTAGGATAAAGAGCATTCATAATATTATCATATAATCTATCACCTACTGCAACATCATGTAGAAATTCACTATTGGTAAATTGAAAACAAGGGTGATCACTATCAAGGATTACGAAGTGCAGATTAGGACATCTAGGTTGGCTACTACTTTCAACTTGTTTATCTTTTTTAGGTCGGGGAGCCGGGGGAAGGGTAGTATTATAGCCACTACTTTCACCGGTTTTACCTTTTCCTTTATCGAATATTTTTTTCAAAGAAAACGCCATACTAATTAGAATTATGCAAGCTAAAAACTCAAAAATATACTATTAGCACGTAAGAGTTGAAACGAGTTAATCGGATTGCCGAACAACTTCTTGAAAATTGAAAATCGTTGAACCTGAACACTTGAAAACTTCAATTCAACAACTTCACAATTTTTCATGAATTTTAAACAATAAATTAAGCACTTGTACTAGAAAGATTGAAAGAGAGCTTGAGAGATATTGATGAATTGGTGAATAAAAATGAAATAATGAGGAGGGTTTTTATAGTTGAGAAATGGGAAAAAGTGTAATTATTTAAGTTTAGGGTTTAATTAAAGTTTTGGGGGCCAAATGGCTATTTTTCAAAATTCCAAACGGCTAATTTTTGCAAAGAGCCATTACTAAATTTTTAAATTTTTTTTTCAAAATAGCCATTGGACCCGCCAGAACTAGACCGGAACCGCCAACCAGTCCCGGGTCTGGCGGTTCCAGTCCTAGCGGTTCTGGAGGAGGTACCGGCCCGTCACGGGTATTTAGAACCAGTAGAACCGGAACCGCCGGAACCGGCCTAGCAAAACCGGTAGAACCGCCAGTGACGCGTCCTTGTCCGGTTCGGAACCGGGACACAATACAGGGCTAGATATGGGATTCAGCAAGTCCGCGATAAAGTGCTTAACATGTGATCTGCATAACTTGTCAGTGACCACAATGCGCTTTCATAACCTATTTACGGGATATTTTTGTCCAATCTTGGCTACAACTTTTGGTCCTCTATAGAGAAATTAGCTAGGATTTTTGTGAGTGATTCATGTCTGAAACAAAGTCCTACTTAGAGAGCATTGAATACTTCATTTATTTGGAGGTTTGTGAAGACGGAATCTGGCACTTTTTTAAGCTTTATTAAATACTTTGTTCTTATATTTTAGTATGCGTAGCAAGTTTTAAATACTAAGGTTGTGGACCTACATGAGTGTAATGGTAATGGATTTTTATATTGACTATATATATAAAATGGTTAGTTGATATTTATTCAACTCGTGTTATTTATTTATGGTTGGTGGTTTCAAACATTAATCTATTCTATTTTACACTTTCTTTCCTTGTAAAAGTGAGTTAGGGTTTGGTAGAATTGAATATCAATAGCTCAAGATGTTAATTCTTGTTTAATAGAATTACTTAGGAATAAGTGTGTTCTATTTGGAATAAACTGATTGTTCTTAAATTGTAACTCTTTTATATTTGAAAAAATCATAAACGAAAAATACTACTCAACTATTGAAAAGTATTGAGTAGTAATTTAGAAATCATTTGTACATCGAAGGACTTTCAATTAGAAATATATCATATTTGAATCGATAGCATTACATTCCATTAATGCATATGCAAACTTGGTTTCCTTAATCAAATCATTTACATCCTAAAAATTAGTTATCTCTCCAATTTACAATTATATTATTCTCTTGTTACGTTAATAGAATAGAATTACGACCTAAGTCAAGTAGTACACTACTCGAGTAATAATTTCACGCCTATTTCATGTGGGATTCGATCCCAATGTTTTTGGGTTACTATATTTGACACGTACCACCTTACATTATTTAATTAAAGTGTAATTTGTATGTATTATATTTTGGCTCCGTTGTTGATATTCTATTTTTTCTAAGGTAATTTTATACCCAAAATATTTCTAAAGTAGCAGATACATGCAAATATAAGCGCACCCAAGAGTTTTGGCATTTTTACTGATATTTTAAATTGAATTATTGCCTATTTTAATACCAAAAAATTCAATAATTATTCCCAAAATTAATATTTTTTATGAATAACTCATTTCATTCTAACCTTTATGCCAAAATATGATTAAGGTAATTTTTTCATATTTTTACAAATTTATTTGGCATTTTTAACGCTATATTGCATGTAATAGAAAGTATAGTCTATTTTATGATATATAAGCATTTTATAATAATAAAATCACTTCCAGTATTTTATAATTTAACACTTATATATTTATTTTTTATTTATTACCTTCAATTTATACTGATAAACCTTTTATCATTTTTATAAAATAAAAGGGGAAAAAGCGGCTATTAAAAATCTGACTCTATTTCATTTTACATTTAGCCCAAATTGGCACCGTTAATTAACTCAATTCAACCTCCCTAATTTAAACCCAATTACCTGACCCAACATTCATCGCCCAAACCCACTCGGTCTTTTAAGAATCTAAGCGGTTGATAAAAAATTATCAACGACCAAGATCTTTTATTTCCTTCTTAATTTTAAACGACCCCTAAACCCTACCTCATTCTTTCAGAGACGGTGCCTCTAACTCCCTCTTCTCTCAAACTCTTTCGAACTCTCTCAAAACCCTAATCGTTTTCAGACGCTTTCCACCCTAAACCCACTGAAATCCATGGCCGCCAAAGCCATGGAAATCCTATACTCACCCCCTAATGCTCTCATGTGGCTGATACCTGAAGGTTCGAGGCCACACTTCAAGGGCCTTCAATCAGACTTTTGTCGATTCAAGGTTTCCAGCCATCTCTGGCCTTGCTCCGGTGTATGTTAGCCTCCTGAGGCTGATTACGACCTTACCGACTCCAGATCAGATCTTGTTTCCTCCAAACCTTTCTCGTTTCTAAGTTTCTCATAAACCCTAGCCTATTCGAGGTTCTTTTTCGTTTATTTATTTAGATATGTGCTATATCTATGCTATATTTTATATTACAAGTGTTTTCCCAAAATTTCTATTAAAAATTCTTTGATTTCAAATTAGGGTTTCTAAATCTGTTTGTTAATGTTTTGTTCGATTCAGCTACTTATCATCTCTAGGTTTAATTGATGTTGAACACCATAATTCTTGGGATTTGTTTGAGTTTATGAATCTATATGTTAGTATTCATTTGATTTACTGATTAGTTTTGAAAACCCTAATTTTTGTTATTTCTTTGCTTACTTTTTCTGCAACTGGTATGTCTCTCTTTGTTTTATTTCCGCCCCTCCACTACATGTTTATTCTTCAGCCTTTCCTTTGTTTGCCATACTGTTCTATATTGTAATTTCTTCAAGTTTACTTACTTCCTTATCTCTATGCTTAAATGAATCCCTATCCCTAGTCCATTAATATGTTGAGTTGTGGTTCAGAAAATATGAGAGCATTTGGCATTGTTTTTCATGTATATGGAGTAACTCATTGAGTCCTAAACTCTTTCAATTCCCATTTCCCTTCCCCTTTACATGTATTATGAGCTGGAGAACTTGGTCTAGCAATGCCCTAATCACTGTCCAAAACATAGTCTGACCTTCAACACGTCTGTACTCTTATTTGCTGGCTGAACGGGCTTGCTCAAGGGTGTTGTGAGCCTTGCCTTGGGACTCATGAGTTCCCTTTGAACATGGATACTTAAGGACTGGCTTATCCGCACTGTACTTTAATTCAGTTTCTAATTAATGTCTTGGGTATAAGCATTATCTGGAGTTCGTGAAACTCATTGGATCTCTAAAACACTCAAGATAAGACAAGGCTTTGGAAATCTTGATGTCGGAAGGGGTTCAATCTCATATTGTTAGACACCAAGTCTGAATTAGCTTCGTTGGATGCAACTGATAACTTCTGATGTACTTTTGATTTTAGTTTATTTTACTAGTTTGTAATAATTTGTACAAACTCTTGGGGATTTAGTGAAAGAAGGGAGGAGGGGTTACATTTATGCAAAAGGGTAGAAACCATGCCTATATGATCAAATTTCGGAGCTGTGCAACTTCACACGTAGAAAGCATGTCTATAGGGGTTTACATTTCTGCACATAATGATGTTATTAGGCAAAATTTAGGCTTAAAAACAAAGTTGCATACAGATACAATGTTTGTAAGACTCCTGTTAGAAGTGTGAGAATCAGTTAACGCATAGAAAGCATGCCTATAGGATCTTCGAATCAGAACTATCTTATTCGCTCAAAATAGTACTATTTGTTGAAATTAATATTTACTTCGGTAAAGCTGGCAGTCTTTTAATTTTTCTGAACCTCGTAAGTTGAAAACCTTTTCTAATCAAACTGGCATTTTTCTGAAACTCATTCTTTCCTGATAAGATTCGTGAAATGTTTTCCAACTAGTCTGTATCACCTCTGAAATCCATTTATTTTCTGTGAAAACCTTTTACAAAAAATACATTTTTTCTGAAACTTAGTTTGCTCTGGTAGCCCTTTATAATAAGTTTGCCTTTTGAAATCGCTAGTCTTACTCAACACATAGATAAAAATGGGTTAATTAATCAAGTAGACCAGTCTTTGACAACTGCATTCGAGCGAGCCAATTGCGGACTTCCTGTCTAAAAATATGTGTTAAATCAGTCCGCTAATCACTTTAATTTAATTTTAAAGACCAAACAAGACATGCTAAACTCTATGGCCTTATCTGATTTAGGGAGGCTTATTTCAGTCCTACTTACTTATTTGCTTTCCCTTTTACTTGCATTATGTATTTTTGATTTACGCCTTAGTATTTTTGTCCTTTAAAAACTCTCAACATGTCCCAAATCCCTTTCCCCTTAGGACTAGTAGTCCTAAATGCCTCCGAGACTGATAGGATTGGGACGGGTACTAACATGCAATAAGTAACGAGACATTCTGCGGTTTAATACCTTAATGGAGTATGAAGGGCAGAATATGGATATAATGACCGGTGCACTAATATCGCGTGCGAACCCTCCTCTGAGAAGTGATTAATGGATATTGCATTGATGTGATCCATATTATTTGTAAACCTATGACCCCCTCTCCCCTTTACATGTTCATTTTCTTAGTTTTCTTTCAAACTAACTTCCTATACTTTCTACCTTTTTTTTATTTTTAAACTTGTTTGCAATGTGAAAACCCTCTTTGTTATTTGAGACTTCTTTGTTTTCTTCACTTCTTAAAGTCACAATTGAAGCATGGCCGGGAACCACACTAGTGGATCTTGAGGGTTGCCTGACACCTTCCCCTCGAGATAATTTCTAGTCCTTACCCAAACTCTAGTTCTTCATCTCAATTCTTTCTTTAAGTAATCTAATGCACTATATTCATTAGGTGGCGACTCTTATAATTCCAAACCCCACTTCTCGCAAGGGAATAAAGTTGTCCTTCCGAATGTCGTATACCCGGTCCCGAGCTCCGTTTGGAAAAGGGGGTGTCGACAGCATGACAACTCTGTTGGGAATATCTTTAGCCTTTTACCATTGCATGCTATTTGTGACTTTATTATCTATTTTACTGCCTTTACTTACTGTCTTTATTTGCCTTACTATGAAACTTACTTGGCTCTTTGTGTATTTTCTTTCTTTAATGTTCTCTTTGCCGCTTTCTTTTACCACTGTTATAATTACGAGAAATTATTGTAATCATTGTCTTATGAATGTGGAAATACATGACAATCTGTTTCATTCTTCTAATTGCATTTTCAGCATCATCTTCCACTCGTGCCAAACAAACATCATAGCAAAAGCGTATTTGCGGTAAAATAAGCCGATCAGCGGTGCCGTCGAAGGTTCCGTGCCTTTACTTTTTGAGTATTCCGCTCAAGGGTACCTATCTAATACCCCAATAGAAACCTTATTCTGTTTAACTGTACATGCATTATGGTCAAAGCTAGCCGAGTCAGTTATGTTGTCCAACATAATTACTCATTAATATAGCCTAATCCAATGTCCATCGGTATTCCCTAAAACCCAACCGAACACCTCCACGTTCTGTGCATTTATTTGGAGAACTAAATGCTTCTTATGATAATTATTGGTTTAATTAGTTGAGTCGAGTAGGGAATGGTCCTAACAATCTGTTCTGAAGAAAATGAGGCACTAAGTCCCCGGGTTCGGCATGGTAACCAAGATTCATCCAAGGCTGCTAAATTGGTACAAAGACCTCCACTCAAGTGATCAGACACTCGTCCACAAATACTTATGGAATTTGCCTTCTCTTTTTGAAATCCAGCCTGACAACAAAATCATTGAGGCTGCGACACTGTTCTAGTTTAGTAACAGGTGCGTGTTCCGCTTTGGGGACCTCAAAATGATCCTCAACTCAAAGATATAGGAGGTTTAGCTGGTATTCCGTGGGAGACTCCGGGTTTGCCTATGCCAGAGAATCGCAAGGATAGGGGTTTCCTTAAGATGATGGATTGAAGAAGAATCCATATTTAACCTATCTGAAACACTAATACATTCCATTCGATTATCTGTACGAGAGGTAATTGAAAGAACTGAGATTTCTCAGGGTATCCCGGTTACTAAGGAAACTGTTGCCCAACTTAAGTAGAAATTATTGATGTTTCGAGAAAAACCGAGCCAGGCTTAGAACTTGGCAAACTTATCACTCTCTCTCCCCGCTCCTGATGCCAACTTTCCAAACTCTCAAAATCCCCCACCTCCATAGAACACCCCACAACCATCGATACAATCTACTCACGCTCAACACTACAATACATGCTACACTCCCAACAACACTACATTACTCATGCCTGAACCACTGAACACCACAAATAAGCACCTCCACAAAACTCCCATGTACGTGGATATTGTATCACAGTACACTCAACCAAGATCAAGTGCACACAAGTCTAATGAGAAAAACTCCTTCATCAGGAACCTAGCAGCAGAACTCGAGAAGTTGACCGGGCGAATCCATGGCGTGGAAGAAAACAAAGGTATTGAGGGGCTGAATTATAAGGACCTCTGCATTCAGCCAAATGTTGAACTTTCAGCGGGGTACAAACCTCCCAAGTTTGAATTGTTCGGTGGCACAGGTTATCCCACAGACCATCTAATGACATATTGCGACAAACTGGTTGGAGTCGGAAGAGATGAGAAGATCCTTATTAAACTCTTTATGAGAAGTCTGAAGGGGGATTCTTTATCCTGGTAAATCAGCCAGGACCCCCAGAAATGGACAAGGTGGGTAGGTATGACATCAGAGTTAATGGATAGGTTCCGATTAAATACAGAGAATGCACCAGATATGTTTTACATTCAGAATTTGAAGAAGAAGCCTAGTGAGACATTATGCGAGTATGCTACTCATTGGAGATCAGAAGCTCCCAAGGTTAGGCCGGCCTTAGAAGTGGAACAGATGAAAAGATTCTTCATCTGAGACCAGGATCCACTATATTATGAGTGGTCGATGTTTATCAAGGGTAAGAAATTCTCCGATATCAGCAGAGCGGGAGAAAGAATTGAAGAAGGAATTAAGAATTGTATGGTTACTAATCTTGAAGCATTGTAGTCCGCCAACGAGGCTTTATAGTCTGGCGGCACGTCCAAGAAGAAGGATGTCAATGCCGTGATGGTTGCACACGGAGGTAAATCACCACTGAAATACCACACATACCCATCACATCCACTTATATATCAGCCGATACCAAATTACCAAGCACCCACAACCCCTTACAATAATCCACCACCCGTTTACCAACCATCTCCACCTCCCACACATCAACCCACTTCACCAAGATACTCTCAACCTGCACCAGTCTACCAAGCCTATAATGCTCAACCCTTTCACTACCAATCACCTCCCACTCGCCAAAATTGACCTAGACCTAGGCCAAATTTTGATCTTAGACCTCCAGACAATACACATCCATCGCCGAACCAATTGACCAGCTACACGAGAGACTCAAAGTCGTTGGCTACGTCACCCCTATCCCTGCCATAACTCCAGAAAATCATTGCCAGTGGGTCAACCCTAATAAGACTTGTGCATTAACCCTAATGTATGCTGCTCATTGAAGTACAAGATTCAAACTTTTATCAACAATAAGGTCATCGTAGCAAAAGAGCCTGCTCCTAATATTTGCAACAACCATGTCCCTGACCACAGAAGTGGAGACATTCACAAAATCGGGATTGAGGATTAATAGGATGCCAAGGGGTCATTAGGATTTATTACTAAGAGTGATGAGACAAACAAAAGCATCGGTCACACTTAACCTATTATTGTGCAGAATCAGCCCTTCGGGGGAGACGAAGTTAACATGTCTATAATACTCAAATTTGAAGCCCCTTTTTCTACAAAAGTGCTCAGACCACTTGAGGTTAAGTTTTGGAGTTCTGAAAGAACCTGCGCCCTTTGAAGTTTGTTGTGTTACCACCAAGGGTACCTATTCCTGTAGCAACGTCTGACATGATATCGTTCCACTCAAATTCCATACCATATGATTACAAAACTGAAGCTAGGAGGAAAGGAAAGGCCAAAACTGGAGAAGCAATAGCCGCGTAGGGCATGATCAGGATAGGCAGGGTTTACACTTAAGAGCACCTAGATGAGTCCAATAAACAAGCCTCTGGACGGCCTATTGAAACTGATCCCGATGATCTTTGAGGAAAATACAAGCTAAGGAGTACTCGATCATTGAGCAGTTGAACAAAACACAAACGCATGTCTCTATTATGGCTCTTCTACAGTGCTCCGACAGAAACAAAATGCTTTGATGCAGATATTGAGCGAAGTTTATATGCCCAGCAACATACCTGGAGGCGAAATGGCAAACATAAGGGTGCAAGTACTGGAGAGTCAAAAAATCACCTTCCACGAAGATGAGTTGCCACCGGAAATAATGAGCTACAACAAGGCACTGCACGTCACCGTGGAATGCGAGGAATATTTCACCACTAGAGTCCTGATCAATGGAGGATCCAACCTCAACATATGTTCGTTGATAACTCTCAGAACTTTGGGAAAGAGCCTGCACGAGATCAATGATGGGGCCATCAATGTCAAAGCATTCGAATAGTTCCAAAGGTCCACTATTTGAGAAATCAGCCTATGATTTCACATAGGACCAACATGGTTGAACATTGACTTTGAAGTGATAGATGTCCCATCGTCCTGCAACTTGTTGTTAGGATAACCATGAATCCTCGTCGCCAGAGCTGTAGCATCAACCCTGCATCAAGCACTGAAGTTCGAATGGAATCACCAAGAGGTGATTATTCAAGGCGATGGTAGCAATCCCATATATAGTCGCCATACCATACTAATGATTGGAGGCAGAAGGAGGATAGGCTGAGAAACATACTTCCACATTGATGTGAATACGAACCTGGAAAGGCACTTGACAATAACCTCCAAGGGATTTCCAAACCTATCAAGATGAACAAACACAGTACTACATTCAGTTCGGGGTACGAATACACCTGGGAGGAATTGAACCACTGGTCACCACCATGGTGCTGCCTCTACTATCAACTGGAGCATCTGATACCTCGTCTATAGTAGACTTTCCAATCAGCAGATACTATATATGGGTCAGAAGAAAATGAAGCATTAGCATCAATGAAGAATCTGTTTCTAAAGGATGATGATATGGACTACTGTGTTATTTTCTTTGTTTACTTTTTCTGCAACTGGTATGTCTCTCGTTGTTTAATTTATGCCCCTTCACTACATGTTTATTCTTCATCCTTTCCTCTGTTTTCCTTACTGTTCTATACTATAATTTCGGCAAGTTTACTTACTTCCTTATCTCTATGTTTACATGAATCCCTATCCCTAGTACTTTTATATGTTGAGTTATGGTTTAAAAAACATGACAACATTTGTAATTGTTGTTCATGTATGTGGAATGGAGTCCTTAAGTCCTAAACTCTTTCAATTCCCATTCTGCTTCCCATTTAAATGTATTCTGAGCTTGGGACCTTGGTCTAGCAGTGTCGTAATCACTGTCCAGACCATTGTCTGACCTTCAATAGGTCTGTATTCTTATTTGCTGGCCGAACTGACTTGGTTAGGGTGTGACAGCTTATCTTGTGGCTAGGGATGATCACCAGCCTTTTTTCGCAACCCCCAACCCCTCTCTATTGACTTGCACTCATTCTTGTAACATAAGTGTTTCCCCTCTCTTGTGATCCTTTTCTTAGGACCCATGAGTTCCCTCTAAACATGGATACTTGAGGGTTGACTCTTCCACACTACACTTTAATTCAGTTTCTAATTATTGTAATGGGTGTAAGCATTGCCTGGAGTTCCTAAAAATCCTTGGATCTATAAAACACCCTAGATAAGAGAAACCTTTGGAAATCTTGATCTCAGAAGTGGTTGAATCTCATATTGTTAGACACCAAGTCTAAATTAGGTTTGTTGGATGCAACTGATAATTTCTGATGTACTTTTAATATTAGTTTATTTTACTAGTCTGTAACAATTTCTACAAACTCATGGGGATTTAGTGAAATAACGGAGGGGTGATACTTTTATGAACATATGGTATAAACCATGCCTATAGGATCTAATTTCAGTGTTCTGCAACTTGACACGTAAAAAGCATCTCTATAGGGATTAACTTCCAAATCTTTTGCAACTATGCATATGGATACCACGATCATAGGGGTTTACATTTCTTCACAAAATGATGCCATTAGGAAAACTGTAGGCTTAACAACAGAGTTGTATATAGATACAGTGTTTGTAAGACTCCTGTTAAAAGTGTTAAAACCAGTTAACGCATAGAAAGCATGCCTACAGGAACTTCGAATTTGAACTTCCTCATTTGCTCAAAATAGTACCAACCGTTGAAATTAATATTTACTTTGGTAAAGCTTGCAGTCTTCTGCATTTTTTTTGAAACCTCGTAAGTTGACAAACTTTTTCTAAACAAATCAGGATTTTTCTAAAACTCACTCTTTCCTGATAAGATCGTGAAATATTTTCCAATTAGTTTGCATGTCCTCCGAAATCCATTGCTTTTCTGTTAAAAACTTTTGAAATATACATTCTTTTTTAAACTAATTTTTGCTCTAATAAAACTGGTAGCCCGTCATAATCAGTTTGCTTTTCGAAATCGCTAGTCCTACTTAACACATAGATAAAAGCGGGTTAATTAATCAAGTTGACCTGTCTTTGACAACTACATTCGAGCGAGCCTAATGTGAACTTCATGTCTAAAAATAATTGTTGAACCAGTCTGCTTATTGCTTTAATTTAATTTTTAAGACCAAACCAGTACGTGCAAGATGCTAAACTCTATGGCCTTATCTGATTTAAGGAGGCTTATTTGAGCCCTACTTGCTTATTTGCTTTCTCTTTACTTGCATTATGTTTTTTTATTAACGCCTTAGTATTTTTGTCCTTTGAAAACTCTTAAACGGCCCCAAATCCGTCTCCCTTTATGACTATTAACCCAAACGCCTCTGGTACTAATAGGATTGGGACAAGTACTAGCATGCAATAAGTAACGACACAGTCCGCGCTTTAATACCTTAACGGGGTGGGAAGGATAGAATATGGATATGATGATCGGTGTGCTGCGACCTCTCTTCAGAGGAGTGATTGTTGGATATTACATTGATGTAATCCATATTATTTGAAAATCTAGGACCCATTCTCCCCTTTACTTGTTAACTTTTTTTAGTTTTCTTTCAAACTAACTTCCTATACTTTCTACCTTTTTTTTCTTAAACTTGTTTGCAAAATGAAAACCCTCTTCTTTAATTGAGACTTCCAGTTTCTTCTTTACAACTTAAAGTCACAATTATAGCATGGCTGGGAACCGCAATAGTGGATCTTGAGGGGTGCCTGACACCTTCCCCTCGAGATAATTTCTATCCCTTTCCCAAACTCTGGTTCTTCATCTCAATTATTTCTTATAGTATCCTAATACACTATAATCATTAGGCGGTGACATTTCAAACTGTAAAACCTAATTCTCGAGGGAATAGAGTTGTCCTTACGAATGTCGTACACCTGATTTCGAAGTCCGTTTGAAAAAAGGAGGAGTCGACTACCGTTTCCGGGGACTATAGTTTTGACATTACTTAGTAGTGTGTGCTTACTTTATGTCTTCTTCTGTTCCGCCACATTTTCCTTGTTTTGCTTTGTGTTGATAGGAAAAATATGGTTGAATATGAAGAAGATTTGGAAGAAAATACTTTTGCAGACATAGACAAGTACATCGAGGATATAAATTCTGTTATTCCTTAGATAGTTCGATGCATAAGCAGAACAACATCTCAGAGGATGCCCTAAGGTTGAGGGTGTTCAAGTACTCACTAGCTGAGGACTCAAGGAAATGGATTCAAAGTATGCCACAAAATTCCATCCACTTTTGGCATGTACTTGTCCGAGCATTGTTGGCCAAATGGTTCCCGGAAAACAAGAATCTGAGCTACGGGATAAAATTTTCTTTATCAAGAAAGTACCAACAGAACATCTACATGATGCATTGGATCGATTCAAGTTATATTTTGTGAGGTCTCTCAATCATGGTTTTTTGAATTTTATCTTGTTGGAAAAGTTCTACATGGGTTTAGATGCTACGAGCCAATCTATAGCCAAGAGTGCAGCTGATGGATCTTTTATTGATAAGACAATCGCAAGGATAACACTAATCCTCGACAAAATGGCAAAACGTACTCAAGCTTGGCACTCAGAGGAAATCACAGGTGGAATTGCATATAGTTCTCCATCCTTGACCAACACGATTAAAGAGAATCGAGAAAGAGATCATGTAATTACATGGCTTGCAACCAATGTCAATGTTTTGACAAAAATGTTTACTTAAAGTCAAACGAAGAAGGTAAATGTTATGGAAGATATTCAAACATCATAAAGTGAAGATTATGAGGAAGCCAACTACGTCAACGACTCTAAAGGAGATTATCAAAAGCAATAATACCAAGGTCAAGGACAACAAAATTAATGGAGGCATAACCCGCAAGGGCAAGGCAACCAAAAGTGGCAAAATGACCAAGGTAGCTCAAATCAAGGAAATTGGAATAACAACAACAACTTCTCAAATTGGAGTTCAAACCCTTATGTTCCACCAAAGAGTCAATATTCAAATCACGGTTCTTTGACTAATTCCAAGTTGGAAATTATGCTTGAACAGGTATTGCAAATTCAAGAGATGTTCGACAGTTCTACGAGTAATATGACCGAGCTTGTTGTGTCTCATACCGAATCCATTCAAAAATTAGAGATGCAAATGAGAGATGTTTCCAGGGAACAAAATCTGAAGAAATAAAGGAACACTTCCAAGTGACACAATCGCGAACCCAAAGGTTAGTGGGAGTGTTCCAACCTCTCATTGCATGGAAATTACTACTCGGAGTGGGAAGGTACTTTAAGGGGAAAACGAACAAGTGGTTGAAGTGGAAGAGTCCAAACAAGAAATAGAAGTACAAGTTGAAGAGCAATTACCATGCATATACCCAGGGGTGTTCCCACTCCACTATATCTTATATAGGTTCAATAACACATTGCAATTGAATTTGCACAATCCAATCTTGCCTATAAGTCATAGAACCACATTTTCATTTCTAAGACCATCAATACAATCAAAACCTCACACTGATACTCTTAATAGACCCGAACCAACTGTAGAAACCCATGCCTGCAATCTAGGGAGAAATTTCATGATATACTACATAACTTGATCACTCATAGCGATAACTACTATTCACAACAACTGCCCCAAATAACTAAATACTGGTAGAAAACCTCATATCAATTAAAGTATAATTCCGACACTGTCATATTCATCCAATGATAAATGAAATACTCAATTACCATGACTATTTCTCACGTCAACCATTCATGAAGCTATTTCTCATTTGGTAAATTCCATAGCAAATTTCCGAGTTGAACCTTTATATTATCCTTCCAACAACCTGAAATTAAATTTGTTCATATTCATTAATGATACCAAATATCTCGTCTAATCCAACACACCACTCTAGGGACATTAAACATCAATAATGGCCCAAGCCACAACTAGCATAATACGCGCACCAATAAGCAACGGTCCGAACATCTTCAATACGTGAAAATAACACAATATGAAAGAGTTGTCCCTTAAGATCACCAGTACCATTGCAATACATGGTTGAGGACCCGTCTCACATCATAGATATAGAACACATGAATCAATCCCTTAAAGTCATATCTCCACATAGTTTTGCTCAAAAGCGCGATCCTAACACCTCAAGTCCCATCCACAATAATATGTCTGAGACCAAATTAAAGTACCTAATCATACCCACAGTGAAACAAATAACATATACCATACAAAACCAATAGGACACAACCGATACATTATTCACCGAGCAACACCCAATTACTCTTCTCGCTCGACTTCCACCATGAGGCCCCAAATGAACCGCACCATATGTGCCAATAACCAATTGATCATAATGTCTAGCAAAACAGAGAGGTAACTCATAGATATCTCAATATCACTAATAAGTTCAATAACAGTCGGATCAACCTATCCCTCAACAATACAATTCGGGGCCATCCAAGCCGACTCAAGCTAGAACAATCATCCACATTGGCCTGCCAACGAATTCCTTACCAAGGAAGCTTGAAGCTGCTCCTTCCACTACTATAACTCCTGCCGGAGCCATACGATACGGTGCCCGGCACCAAATTAATACAAATATGAACAACCTCACCCAACGACATGCCCGGCCAAAAGGAACATATCCGAAAATTCCGTTAACATTGGTACTTAATCAATGGTAGAAGCCTCCTCACTGACATCTATCACAAGGCCCAAATAAGAAATGCAATCATTCACAACCATTTGCTGGGTCTTTGAAATGTAAACGACTGTGCTAGAACATAATCCGATGCACCTCACCACTCAACCCGTGGCATTTTCCGGCATAGCCAACGGTGTCACCTTAGCGCAATAGCCCAGAATAACACAACACAGAGACAACCAGTCTGAACCCAATATCACATCAAAGATCTAATAGACAAAGCAATAAAAGATCCGCTCAGGTCTCCAAACCTCGATAGTCACTAAACAGTGCTGATATACACGATCTGCAACAACACATAGCCTAAATATAAGAACTTCCATCTCCAAATCCACACAACACATGAATCACCATATCCTATCCCAACTTCACTATCCGAATACAGGCCACACCTCTACTACCCAGTCATTTCACAAGAGATACACTAAAATTCTTCTGTGCCACCAAGGAAACTTGAATATCAGCAGTTGGTTTAGCTAGAGAGTGCCGCAATACTACCGAAGTTCCATCAACTTAATCACATTGCCCTATTTGTGAACATATACTATCATCAAATCATTTCCAATACGAAATATCATTCCCTTAATTATTTGAGGCTACCTGTTGTCTAAGAGTTTTACCCACGCAAGTCCTGATCTCCTATAACATACCACATATACCATGCCATCATAGGATAACATGAGAATTTCATCTCCCTTCCGAGCCACAGACATCTACGTACTAAACTAATCAAGAAATTTCCAGTTGTCCCATCTAGAAGAAAAATCACTATCCATTCCATGCTCCGCATGCCCATTGAAAATACAAATATCCAAACGGTGGTAAGAACCATCAAGGGCAGTCCAAGTTCACTTTGCACAAATCAAACCTGCCAGGACTGAATCTTTCTAAAATGACCAAGCTAAGCAAGCCATCAAAACTTAAGAGCATTGCCACAAAATACATGTAAGAACTCATTACCTCGAACACACACAATGAATTTTTCATATCCCTACAATACCGATTCGGTCTACTATCAAACTACTCCATCTATCTAATTTTCCTTCTGGTTCATCTTCAACTTGACATTCCCTGTTGCTATTGCACCACAATTCCCCAAGCCAGGCTTACCACATGAGATCCTAACTTAAACCCACAATGTCTAAGACCTATAAGCCGCTGAATACACTCTCAATTATTTGCAGAAACACCACATTCTATAATACTTTTCTCTGAAGAACTTCTTGCGAATGAAAATCCGTTACCTTTACTTTACTGATACTAATACATAGAATCCCATAATTAACATAGAAATACCACAAGTCTTGACCTCTTCCAATGAAAACACAGTTTCTAACCATATACTCTTAAATACCTAATTGTTCCCTGTAGAATTTTGAACACATTAGAACCATTCTCGAGAATCATTCACTGTTATTCAAACTGTAATTTGTCTAACCCAACAAATAGAACCACTTATTCCTCATTGTCACTCTGACACTACAGAATGTAATACTCCTCCCAATAAACCAAGCGACTTCCTACTCTATTCACCAAGCATTTTTTTACCAAGAACCACTTAAGACATCCCGTGATCCTCTTACCCTATGAAGCATAATATAAGCTTTTTCAAATATTTTCCTTTTCTCGAGCCATCCTCAGTATCTATTTCGGCAAGCCATAACTTGTTCTCTCGTACGCCTCAAACTAGAACCAACATATCACCTAACCATGCAATCAACTACTCACAGCAGATTCCCTTACTTAGCCCAAAGTCATATATAAAAAATAACTCATAACATTTATACTCTATTGATGCCACAATACCATAGTGATATTAAACTCAAATCCATTTGTAAGCTTGTGAAAACACAGACCATCTAGTACTTTAAATATTCGGCAAATCTCGCAATCACTCGCAATGGTTAAGCCCATTCTCTTAAGAGACTCAAAATTCAAATTTCAACACTTACATTTCGCTTGCACATGAGATCTTCTAACTGTTACGTAAGGGTCACACGACCCAAAACTCTTTGCAGGATATAATCCACCTGCTTTGACTTGAATTAACATTTATGTATTCCTTCCACCATTATAAATTGTACGTAGTCACTTGGTCTTCCTGAGTCTCAACTCATCCCGCAAAATGAAATTTACTTCACTCTCAACTGGGAAACATGAAAGGATGCTTTATACACACATAACTCTGGGCTATACCTCGAATCAAGATGGAATTCTAACTCTTAATAGTTCTTATTTCTCTCTAGTAGGCCTTCCTTATCAGTATCAAGTCATATAGATACATCTCGAAGTACTAACATACTCATCACATAGTTATCAAGCCATCACTTCCACATATAAGGACAATACAGAACATATAAGATCAAAACACTTGCTCACATAATTAGCACCTCGGCGCTCAAGCCATAGGCAAATATCCGGCCTCAAGTCCTCTTGAATGGCCCCATATCAACTCGTAGAGATCGTATCTCGCCCCTCGATCGGGGAATCGAATATCATCAAGGCACATATGATAATAAGCACAGATGCCCGCATGCGCATGCGTGGAAGGTATTTCAAGAGTTACTTTTGAAGCATAATCAAGGATGCACGATAAGATTCCAAGAATCTAAAGTTTTCTAATGGTTATGCAACGAGGATAAATACAAGCGTCTCTGTACCGATCTGCAAGACTCGACTAAACCTTCCCATGACCCGTGAGACCTATATAACCTAGGATCTAATACCAACTTGTCACGACCCAATTCCAGATCCGGTCATGATGGTACCTCTCGTGAAGATAAAGTCAGCCACCTAAACCCAATTCATCTTATTATAGCGGTTAAACAGTTCATAAGCAGATAAAATGTTATTAAATGATAATAATTGGCGGAAGTACAACCCGTCACATCCCAAATCAGGGTGTCAAACGTCACAAGCATCTATTTGAACATGAACACTACAACAAGGTCTGAAATATATAGAATATGACTAATGAATGAGAAGGGAGAAAAGCTGTGCTGTGAACGCTGGCAGCAACCTCACTAAACTCCAATATCTCTTCCTCTGATCAGCCAAACTTGCTACTGGGTGTAAATACTACCATATGCACACAAGGTGCAGGGAATAAAGTGAGTACTCTGACTCAATGAGTAATAAAGGTAAATAATGACTGAGCAGTAAGAAATCACGTAAAGCAAATCAACATGGTGTATAGAAGAAGTGTAAAACCTTTTGCAAAAAAGTTGTGAAGCTTTGAAATCTTTAGAAACATCTAAGCTCAGTTTAAACCTCTTTTGAAAATGACTTTTTTCAATAGTCATGCAAATGAATGCAAATAAATTATTAAGATAAGCACAAAAATCCGCTCCACTGGCACAACACTGCATTAACAAGTAATGCCAGGCAATCAGGAAGATATCACATAAAGTAACACAAAGAACAGATAATGACAGACAATTCAATTAAAGTAAACACATAGAACAGTACCAGCTCCTTGGGCTCACGCTCAAAACAATATCCGGCCGCACTCACTGGAGTATATTAACTACGGAGGGGCCCCTTTCGGCCCAAGTGCTATATCAAGCCATCTTGTTTTATGAAATCTAGGCCCTTGGACTTATATCACTCAGTGTATCCTCGCACTTTGCTCTTGGTAGAACTCAGTCCAAATATTATCACAAACCCTCGGGCAATAGAAAAACAATAGTTCTCAGCCCAAAACATCATTTAGAAATATCATATAAGTCTCAAACTTAGTAAAAGTGGCTGAGTTATAAAATAGTGGAAAATAACATGACTGAGTTCAAGTATACAATGAAGAAATAGAGATAGAAATCCACGAAAGGTTCAATTAGTTGGCACAAAGCCAAAATATGACAATCAGTCATAATCATGATGATAACAAATAAGTTTCAGCCAAATAGGTGGTAAAATCATCAATCGGGACGGATCAAGTCACAATCCCTGATAGTAAATGACTCCATGCTCATCATCAAGCACGTGTCTCACCTCAATATAGCACTACGATGTGCAATCCAGGGTTTAAACGCTCAAATAATAATTTACAATCATTACTCACCTCGAACCGATGAAATCTCTAGCTCGCGATGCCTTTACCCCTCAAATAGGCCTCAACACACGTCAAATCTATCAAATATCAAAACGAATACATCAAAATATTCTAAGGGGTCAAAGCCTAAGCGAAAACCATCAATAACACACACAAATCCCGTATTAACCAAAACCCGAGCCCTAGGCCCTGTTCTTGAAACTCAGAAATTTTTCACATCATTAGCTTCCTTATTTCTCTATGAGTTCATAAATATCAAAATTTCTCAAATCCGACCACAAAGGGTCTTTCAAATCTCAAATCAATAGTCCAAAAATTACAAACCCTAGTCCTCCCATTTTTAGATTAAGGCCCATGATTTTCTAGATACATTTCAAAATGGAAAAGAGTTTTAGTTAACAAAAATTACCTCCAATCGATTCCCCTGTGAATCTCTCTTTAATTTCCTTAGAAAATCTCACAAAGTAATCAACAATGGGGTAAAGGAACCCCAAAATCGTCGATGAAGTGACTTAACACATTCAATGTATGACCCTTCCTTCTTCGTGATCACGGTCAACTCCTCGCGATCGCAATGCACAAAATCACGTTGACCAATAATTATCTTACGCGAATGCGATATACCGGACACAAACGCGATGCCCATTCCTCTTAAACTTTCGCAAACGCGGTAGCCTTCACGCGAATGCATTGAGTAAAATATCCTTACACAATCCGACGACAAATCCTTCTTCGCTATTGCGTAACTCACTTTTTGAATGAGATGGGATCCCTTCTCCAGCCTTCATGAACACAGCCTAGACCCTCACGAACAATTAGCTTACAAAATTCAGCCCATCGCGAACGCGATCTCCCCTTCGTGAATGCAAAGGCCAAAATACCTGCAACTGTTGAGTTGTTTTTCTGCAATTCCTCAAACTCAAAAATGGTCCGATTGACCACTCTAAACTCACCCAAGGTCCTCGGGATGTCAACTAAAAGCACCAAAAAATCCAAAAGCTTTATTCAAACTTGTTCCAATCATTAAAAAACCTCAAAAAACAACTTATCACTCGAAACACGTCGGATTCAAGCATAAGTTTTCTAAAAACTTCTGGAATACGCTTTCAATTAAAAAAACCAACCAAAGCACGTCCGAAAGACTTGAATTTTTTCACACACATCCCAAATGACATAACTAAGCTATTTCAGCACTTGGAATTCCATTCCACCCCTCGGATCAAAATCTCACTTACCAATCAGAAATTACAAAAATATCAACTTTGCCAATTCAAGCCTTATTCTATTCCAGTCCTCCAAAATCTATTCCAATCATGCTCCTAAGTCATAAATCACCTAATGGATCCAACTAAATCATAAAAAATTCTAACCGATATCATATACAATGAAGTAAACTCCTTGTTTAACATTTCAAATTCAAAGCTTTCAACTATGACCATTCTTTCAAATTCATTCTGATTTTTTCCAAAAATAAAAACCAACGATCTACATCAGTCATAATATATTAACAGGTCATGTCATGTGCAATAACTGGCGATCAAAGTGCAAAAGCGCAAAATGATATTTCGTGTCGTTACACTTCAGAGTATCGTTTACTCCTATTACTTTAAGTTATTAAATTATCAATTCAATTCCATCTTTAATATATTAACTTAAATACTCATTATATTATTGCGTACATATGTCCATTTTTTAGGGGCGCTACATTTCATGCATGTAGATTCGGAAAGACACATGGGTAGACATCCTCATTAGGTGTTTCCCTAGTTCAGCTTGATCGGTAAGCTCCATGCAATTCACAGTTTCAGGGACTACAACTTTATATACGTCTTGTATATTTATGTATATATGTTATGAGTAGGTCGAGGCCCAACTCCGATCACGGTATATCCATCTGTAATGACTCTTAGACATATTCTATTAGTTAGTGCAATGTGATGGGCTTGTATGTCTTTTATGTATATTTTGTTGGTTTGTCAGTCGTAGTAGTTATGATGGCCTTATCGGCCCAACTTATATTATTTTAGTGAGCATTCCCAATTATCATGCAATGTGGCCCCTGGCTAAATTATGACATTATATGTCCAGAATCCATTTGTCACAAGTTGGTACGCAAGGATAAGTAAGGCACCAGGTGCCGGTCCCCCCCCCCCCTTACCAGGTTCGGTGCATGATAGATTTATTCCTTTCGTTCCTTCTCAGCTTTCTTAAACGTAAGCTATTACATTTCTTGGTCTTTCTTGTCCCTTGTTGCATGCATCCTTAGTTTATCTTAGTTCCCACGTATGCCGGAATTTTCCTGTAATGGATATAATCTCGAATATTATTTTTATTTCACTTCCAGTTCATTAGCCACCACATGTACCACTTTCTTATGGAGTGCATACAACTTTGTTGTGAGACTGTTTTTACATGAACATTTCTTCTTCAAGTTACTATGTTTAGGTTGAAGACTTATCTTATTTCCTCAGCTAGTCTTTCATTGTAGTACTTATGAAGGACCCTCTGACTCTTATAAATCATCGAACTTATTACATCGTATACTTGACAGATATTTTTTTATGTCTTTTCTTGCCTATAATTATCCGCACTTACTTACCTTCATACCCTTGTAGTCGCACGGCTGCTTCTGAACTGAAGTTTTAACTGTCTTCTCAACGACATTCTCTTTTAACATTCTGCGAACCTTCTCATATGTTGCTATACAGCATAATTCTTAACTGCACCCATAGGCTCGAAATTACTGAGCACCACACTTAAATTACTTCCATCAGTATGTGACCCACTTGTTCTACTTCTGAATGAGAATACACCAAAATGTCATCAAGGAATACAATCACAAAAACATCAAGATATGGCCTGAATATAGTATTTATGAGATCCATTGAAACTTTTGGGGAATTTATTGGCTTGAACGACATCACCAAGAACTCAAAGTGCCCATATATTGTCTGAAAGGTCGTCTTTGGAATATCATTCTCCTTAACCCTAACATGATGATATGATGAGCATAAGTCAATCTTGGAGAAATACTTGGCACCCTGGAGTTGGTCAAACATGTCGTCAATCATTAGAAGTGGATACTTGATCTTTATGGTAAACTTCTTGATCTAATTATAATGATTACACATCCTTAACAACCCATATTTCCTCCACATGAACAAAGCTGAAGCACCAAATAGTGAAGTGTTAGGCCTAATGAAGCCCTTATCTAGTAAGTCCTTCAATTGGGCCTTCACCTCTTGCAACTCTGCTTAAGCCATTCTGTATAGAGGGATAAGGATCGATTGAGTGTCATGCAACAGATCAATGCTAAATTCAACCTCGCTTGTAGGAGGAAGGCCAGGGAGTTCATCTGGAAAAACATCTAGAAATTCATTGACCACATGGATGGATTATATAATAGGAGGCTTCGCCTCTGCATCCCTAACACAAACGAGATGAAATGCAACCTTTTGAGGTCATCTTCTATGCCTTAAGATTGAAAATAAACCTACTATTACGCGTAGCAGTGTTCCCTTTCCATTTAGTGATAGGTTCACCAGGAAACTAAAACCTAAGCATCTTTGTACTAAAGTCACTATTTGCAAAGCATGAGGCCAACCAGTCCATTCCAATTATAACATCGAAATAAACCATTTCTAACTCAAATAATTTCGCCGAGGGTTGATGACTACAAATTATCAGTGTGCAACCTCTATATACCTCTCTAACAATCACAAAATCCTCTATTGAAGTAGATACTACAAGTGGTTTTCTTATGAATTTAGATTCAACACCAAACTATTAGCCACAAAGGGTGCAACATATGATAATGTAGATCACGGATCAATCAGCGCATATACATAGTAAGAATACAAAGACAATATACTTCTAAAAATATTTGGATATGACTCGAAATCCTATCGACCTACTCTACATATGTTTGATTTTTTATCACCACTTGAACTTGACACCGCACCTCAACCTCTACCATGAACTCTCGATTGGTGACCCATGTTGGAGGTCGAACTGATGAGTAAGAATAAGAAACAGATCCAGTCGGCTAAGCCGTACCACCACCTCTTCTGTTAGGTCAATCCCTCATCATATGGCTAGGCTGTCTCCAAGAATAGAACATGTTTGATGCTCGATGGCATAGCCAAAAGTGGGCCTTGCCACACTGATCACAATATGTTGTTCGGGGTCTTGTATGAGTAGTATCCATACGATATTGCGAGCTTGATGCCCAAAACTCTATTCTAGACTAGAATAGTTAAATCAATCATATCGAGGCCTCTAAAACTTTAAAGGAGCACTAGCTACAGGTGGCACTGAACTATTCAAATATCTTGGCCTAACACTGCCTCTTAAGTCATCAGAATACCCTGCAAATCTTGTCCTCTTATGATGGACCCGATCTTGCTCTTTACCTGCCCTTTGCCAGCGCTTGCAATCCTCTAGGGTGTGGGCATAAGCCTAGATATGGGAAATATCTATGCGCTCCACCAAGGAGGTTGTCGTGAACTCATATTGCTTGTATCGGCCACCATACGGGGAGTATACCTTGCTAAATAATCAGACTCCATATAATACTCTCACACACTCATGTAACTTTGCTGAAGGTTCAAGTATTTATCATATCTAGCTCATCGTGTCTCATATAGCAAGTAGCAACGAAGAAAGACTTAGAAAATCCATTCCACACAGTTGGAGGAGCATTCAGACCCCTTGATCTCTCCAACTATCATACCATAAAAGCGCTAAATCTCCTAACGGATAAGAAGCCAACTCTACTGCCTTTTTAGCACTAGTACGCATAACATGCAGTGTACGATAAACCTGATAATTTAAAGTCTACGTGTCCTCCTTGGGGTGTTATCTTGTAAATGCTTGAGGGTCTAGACAAATAAAATCACAAACGCTCATACTTACCAATTTATCAACATCACCGGTATTATGCCTCTTAGGCGAAGAAACAACCAAGCTAGTCAATAACTGCACTGCACTCTGCATATCCTGGTCTATTGTGCCTGACATAGGAACTGGTGGTGTTGGGTGCCGCCTAATATCCTCTGGAGGATATGAAGTAGATGAGGTATGAGACAAAATATTACTTTGAGCCTCAATTTATTCTCTACGGCTTGGGGCACCTGAGTGGTTCCTTATCCTACACTGTGTATGTCGTCTATTGATTGTTTCCTTCCTAATCGAAGGCATTACTGAAAGAAAACAAGGTTAATATTAGAGGTAAACACTTATGACTAAGCTCAACGCATCATCTAGATGTTGTGTTCCTTGTGATTATAAATGTGGCGCGTTACACATCCATTATCAAGACTTTACTAGACATTGGTGGTAGACAATCCCTAGGAAAAACATGCTCTTACACCAAGTTTGGCACGACCCAAACTTGAAGGTAACGACTTTCACCCAGGACATATTTGTCGATTTCCAATGTACATTTTATCTAACCTCTCTTATTATCTTAAAGTGCCGACGAGATCAATATAAATGGTAGACATGAATCATGAACAACCAACAATGAAATGTAATGTCATGAACATATATAATATGGGATGACTAGAAAGTCAGGAAACTATACATAAGGTACGAGCTACCATACTGCCATAAAAGACTATACAACAAAAATCAGCTGACAAGGCTTACAAAACTCCGCATGAGTCGGCATATGTCTATAAGCATCTAATGGAGCATAAGAGTTGTACCGTTGCCGGAATAGGGGCCCTGACTCACCCATAATGTCAATAACAAAAAGTCATACTAAGACCACGGCAAGTCCGAAGAAGGGATCTCTCCAATAACCATTAAACTGGGCAGCCTATTGTGGTTGGTGTGCAGCGTCTACCTACCTATCAGAACCTGCAACATGACATGCAGCGTCCACAAATATAAGGACGTTAGTATGAATAAGGTACAAAGTATATAAGGCAGGAAAGTATAAGTAAGAACAATAATGTAAACATGGATAAAGAATATACAAGCTGTAACATCTGGACACCTCTAAGGGATACTAACATTAAATGTATGATACATATATATATATATATATATATATATATATATATATATATATATATATATATATATATACATATATACTCCTTTAAAACATACACCTCTGTCGGCATCATCAGCATCATATCGTACCTGACAGTTAATAGGCTTGGTAAAAATGTACCTGGCCATCACAATACTTAGTAGCATCGTATCCGGCCACATGGAGCTCAGTAAAACCTAAGTGTCTAGTGGTTGTACAATAGTTTTCATACCCAGACGACTATAGCGCATGGCAGAGTAAACTAGATACATATATATAATGCATGCTAGACTCATGTAATCACATTCTAAACCTTTCAAGATTCCATAAGGTCGGTATTCTCCGTATAAATTATTAGGTTTAACTCTTCATCATGAATCATGTAAGAATCAGGAAGTACCAACAAAATCAATAACATAAGAATAAGAGAAGCAACATCAACATAAATCGTTGTGTAAGAAGGGAAACAATGTAAGTACTACTACCTTCTAAGAGTAGAGTATATTTGGAATATTTTTCATTACATTATGTACAATTGGAGTAATGCAAAAGAAAGAACACGATAGCCTCACATACCTTGTATATTTTTCCCAACCTTAAGCTATGCAAATGTCACGACTCTTTTGTCTACAATAAGAGAAATGACATTATCCTATCGTTTAGACATCATAACTATTACGTATCTATCATAGCCTATTTTACAATGAAACGGACAGCATCTCGCATATTTATGTGAATTCGCACAAGTCAAATCCAAAAATCCCAAACAATATCAATAATAACCATACTGGGCCTTCCAAAACAATACACCAACCAACAACATTATATCCAAGACTTTCGATATATATTTAATAAGTTCTAGCTTCAATGACTAAGATGAAACTTGGATAATCTTAAATATATGTAGGGTAAGAGGTTCCTTTCTTTTAATCAGAAAGAACAACTCCAATTTTACCTTAATTTTCCATGAAATGTCCTTCTAATACTGCCACAAGAACAAGGAAGCAAAACTAGCAATGAATTACAATATTTCGGCACTAGAATCACTTTAGAAGACTTGAAATAATCTAGGGTTGATATTAAAAACATAAGGGAGTATTTACATAACATAAATCCCTTAAAAATCCTCACACATGGGATGGAAAAGCAAATAAATGAGCAACAACAAGAAGGACAGGAAACTTACTAGCGCCACAGGGTTTCCGACACATTGTTTGTGTTTGTTGCCCTATGTTATGATCTTGGATCATGAAAGAAACATGAGAGAATATTTTTATCTAAGGTCTGAATACACTGAAAAATTATGACTTAAAACTGGTTTGAGGTATCGTGTATATATATATATATATATATACATATATATATATATACATACATATATATATATATATATATATATATATATATATATATATATATATATATATATATATATCTATATATATATATATATTCATATGTCTTATGCTGCATATGTGGACCTCACAGAGAGGCACTTGGCACAGTCTTGCAAAAACGTGAATATCTTTCTACTCCAAGATCGTATTGACAAACAGTTTAAATCATTGGATACAAGACTCATCGATCTTAAATTTGGTGGGTATATCACCTTGTAATTCTAAGTAACTTGGGTAAAAAAACTTAGTAACATTTGACTTAAAGTTTAAGTAAAATTATGAACCTAAGTTGCGACAAAATTTGGCGAATTCTTTTCATAAATTGTTTGACTTCAAAACTTATGATACATATATTATATGATTCAAATACCTTATAACAAGACATACTTAGTATATTAAGAACCTCTAGGTACCCAAAAATATGGGTTACAAAATCCTTGATTCGTTTAACTTCTAATACTTGTTAATCACCCTTATACACCCTTATATCATTTAGGACCAACAAAACTAATTTCTTACAATGTTTAAGATAATCTCTTCTTGGATATATGTTGCCTAACTTACGACATGAACAAATGTATATGAATATGGGTGATAAGAGTTTTCATTTTCAGGTTATTCAGAATTGATTTAGAAGAATGATTCTCAGCTAAAAGCTTTAAATTTGAAAAGTTTGACCATGTTTTAAATTTTTTTAATCTAACCTCCGATTAGATTTCTTCTAGTTTCGTTAGCTCCATTGTACGATTTTGGACTGATGCACGCCGCGATTGTGATTTGGAGGTCCGTAGTAGAATCTGGCTTGAAATGGCAGAAGTTAGAATATTGAAAAATTTGATCAAGAGTTGACTTTTGGATATCAGGAACGAATACCAATTCCAAATGTTGGAACATGTCCGTAATGTATATTGTTACTTGTTTTCAATATTTGAGGTCAATTGGATGTGATTTCATAGGTTTTCAGCATCGCTTGTGAATGTTTGAAGTTTCAAGATCATTGATTTCAAATTGAAGTGTGATTAGTTGTTTCGATATTGTTATGTGTCTTTTCACACCTTGAGTACGTCTGTGTTATGAGATGGGACTTCTTGGTGTGTTCGAACAGGGTCTCGTGAGGCTCGGGTGAGTTCTATAAAGGTTTGGATTGTGTTGCGCTTGTTGTTTATGTTTCGACGTTGTTTCTTCAAATATAAATGGTGCTACGCTAATAAAATGACCTCTGATTTCTGTTTTATTGCATTATTAAATCTATATCATAATTGCGGAGCCATAGCAAAATGAACCATTGAATTTGGACATCATATAAGGATTTTATGATTATTTTACTAAGAATTGAGTTGCCAGACTTTTAAATTAATTACAAAATTGCCATTGAGTTCGTAATTATTAATCTGCACTATTTCTAAATATTGAGTCCAACATATTGTCATGACTCGAATTTCCCAGGAGTCATGATGGTGCCTACAAATGTGAGCTATGTATATACAAGTGATAACATGAAAATAGCAGAACATTAAATAATTAAACGGGAGATAATAATGAAACATCTGAAACCAATGTCTATTATAACTTTTAAAACCTCAAATACCCAAAAATCTGATATCATAGTGTCATAGACTATCTAAGATTAATACATACAAGGTCTGAAGAAGTAACCATACATTATTCTAAATAAAAGAGAAGGAAACTGGAAATAGCTATATAGGGAGAGGCCAAGGCCTGCGGATACCTACAGTTCTACCTTGACTCCCCGGGTGGACTCAAGGAATCACTCCAACAACTGCCCAAAAGTTGCTTCGGGATCTGCACACTGTGCAAAGTGTAGTATCAGCACAACCACACCATGTGCTGGTAAGTGCCTAGCCTCACCTCGGCGAAGTAGGGACGAGGCTAGGACCAGACTACCAAATAGACCTTTGTAGTTCAAATATATATATGGTTGAAAAGAAATGCACAGATAACCATTCAATGTGGAAGGGGGAGCATGATGTGGGGGAGGTAACAAATTTAGGGAAAATACATTAAATAAAAAGGAAACAACATAACTCGGATGCCAACAAAGAATTATAAATCAATTAATGCACGAAATCACCCTTCATGCTTTAACTCTCTTTTCTCACCAAATAATCAATATAATCATCACGGAATGGTACATTGTGCTGCATGGCATTACCCTTTAACTCTTTTCTTACAATCATACACGACATCATCTTCCGTGCTTTAAAACTCATCCTCACCCAAAAAACAATCACAAATAATGGGGCGAAGGAATAAACAACATTATTACATGAATCCCGGCAAGGGAAAAACAATTAATCTTTTAAATCCAAGAAATGGAACAAAATCAATAATATCAACATCTGCAAAAGGAGATAACCAATAATGCAAAAACATCCCGGCAAAGAAACAATTTAATAACTCTTTCTCTTTTTTAGTGTTACTTCATAACTCACTTTACCACTTGAACCAACGCTCCAAAGGGTTCAATCAACTCATTTACTTTCACAATTCGTAATATAACTTGAGCCAATTCTCCTCGATATTCAAAGGCCACAATTACCTCCACGAACATTTCACAACAAATAGAAATCACCTTTAAAGCATAGATAATTTAATGAAGTCATGAAAATTACAATTTAAGAGTCACATGCATGCTTTACTCCAACGTATAGATACTCGTCACCATGCATATACGTCGTACTCAACAATTAACCCATAAAGAAAATGACCCATATGCATCAAACTTCCCCCGAGTCTGCGGGAGTCCAACAACGATATCCATAGTGATCCGCTCCTACTTCCACTTAGGAAGCTCAATCCTCTGAAACAAACCACCAGGACTCTGCTGCTAGTACCTAAACTGCAAACAATTAAAAAATTGAGGCGGGTATGCAACAATATCCTTCTTCAATGTATGTCATCAATAATGCTGCCTCAAATCCTGATACATCTTTGTTGTGCCCGTATGAATAGAGTAATGGGAGCTATGGGCCTCCTCTAATATCAACTCTCGAATCCCATCCACATTACCCACACAGACTCAACCGTGTAATCTCAAAATGCCATCATCATCTAAGGTAACCTACTTGGCACCTCCCCGTTGCACCGTGTCTCTAAGGATACACAAATGGGGATCATCATACTGCCAATCATGGATACCCTCCAAAAAAGAAGAACAAGTGACCGTGCAAGCTAATACACGACAATGCTCAGAAATATCCAACCTCACAAACCGATTGGCCAAATCCCAAACATCAAAATCAATAGGTGTCTCACCGACTATAATATAAGCAATACTGCCCATGCTGGCTAACTCCTACTCAAAGCATCCGCCACCACACTGGCCTTCCCCGGAAGATATAAGACGGTGATATCATAATCTTTAACTCCTTTTGCTTGAACAAATACCAAAGACTCTTATAATGCGTGAAAATCTCACATGCCACGCTATGCAGATAATGTCGCCAAATATTCAATGCATGGACAATGGCTTCCAACTCTAAATGATGAACTAGATAGTTCTTCTCATGAATCTTTAAGTTGCACGAAGCATAGGCAATGACCTTGCTATCCGGTATCAACACTGCACCAATCCCAATACGAGATACATCACAATAAACTGTATAATGCCCTGAACTTGTAGGCAAAACCAACACCGGTACCGTTGTCAAAACTGCCTTGAGTATTGAAAAGCTCGCCTCACACTCATCTGACCATCTGAAGTGGGCACCCCTTTGAGTCAACCTTATCATCGGGGCTGCAATAGATGACAACCTCTCCACTAACCGACGATAGTAGCCGGCCAATCCCAAGAAACTCTGAATCTTTATAGCTGATGCTAGTCTAGAACAATTCTTGTCTACCTTAATCTTCTTCGCATCAACCTGAATACCTTCTACTATTACAACATGACCCAGGAATGCAACTAAACTCTACAAGAACACACACTTCGAGAACTTAGTATACTACTGTCTATCCCTCAAAGTCTGAAGAACCACTCTGAGATGTTGTTCATGCTCCTCCTGGCTGCGGGAATATTTCAAAATATCAATAATGAAGACAATCATGAAAGAGCCCAAACAAGGCTTGAACGCAAGGTTCATTAAATCCATGAAAGCTGAAGTGGCATTGGTCACCCAAATAACATAACCAAGAACTTTTAATTCAGAGTGGAAGTGGGAACATCTTTTACAAAACCCACATTATGATTAACAGGGAACATGGTGTACAAACTTCAGCGCCCAAAACATGCACCTATATACCTTTGCAATGACATCGCAAAACTACTATTACAACAACATAGGTGGCCTGAACAACACAGAGCCCCAAAAGGAGAGCGGCTCACCAATATGTACACAACTGATAGATGCAAAATGCGATCGTAAAGTGCATATGCGGACCGCATAAATGATATATAACCGCATACTAGACAACAAAGTTAGCCAAAGATTCTACCAAGGTTTGCGATGGCTATGCCATCCGCATAGTCATTATGGGACTGCATAGCTGTCGCTCAATCTCGACCTCTTTTTCCTTTAGTTTCTTCAGCGCTAGGACCCTGTTCATGATATCTTACCTACACTCTAGCACACTTGTCAACATTCTCAATCTAATATACATAAATAAATAAAAAGTACAAAAGAGTGTTACCATACATGGGTTGCCTCCAAAGAAGCTCTTGATTTAACATCGCGACACGATGCAATTTATTAATTTTGGATTAATTCTTCGTGGGAGCTGCCGGTGGACTATCCCTTAGAGAAAATTTTTCTATTAAATGTCTTTCTCCTGGAGTACCAAGGTAATGCTTGACTCATATCCATTCACCTTGAAATTTCGAGTCCCATCCTTGGAGTCATATTCAATAGCACCATAAGGAGACATACTCACAACTTTGAACGGTCCAGACTATTTGGATTTAAGTTTATCCAGAAATAACATAAGTCTTGCATATAAGAGTAAGACCAAGTCACCTGAATTAGACCCCCGCTTCAAGAACTTCTTGTCATGGGCAAACTTCATTCCCTCTTTGTACATTGCTGCACTCTCATAGGCATGGAGAAAAAATTCTTCCATCGCATTGAGTTGTGTCATTCTCAGGTTAGGAGACTTAGTCCAGTCAAGATTCAGCTTCTTTAAAACCCACATGGCTTTGTGTTCGAGCTCCACTAGCATGTGAAAGGCTTTGCCAAAAACCAACCTGTACGGTGAAATGCCAATAGGCTAGGGTCTGAAATGCTTTGCGATAGCCCCACGAAGCATCATCTAGCTTCCTTGACCAGTTGTCCAGTTTGCAATGGATGTTTTTTATTTCTCTATTCAAAACATCAACCTAACCACTCGACTGAAGATGATAGGGTATTGCCACCTTGTGCTTTAAACCATATTTTTCATGAATCCCGACGAAAGCCTTGTTACAGAAATGAGACCTACCATCATTCAGGATGGCCCCTAGAGTGCCAAACCGTGTGAATATGTTCTTCTTCAAAAATGCGGTTACACTCATTACTTCATTGTTCGGTAATTCGAGTGCCCCAACCCATATTGATACATAGTCCACAACCACAAAGATATAACTCATTCCATACGAGCTCGTTATTGGGCCTATAAAGTCTATTCCCAACACATCAAAGATCTCAACCTCTAGCACAAATTTCATTGGCATCTCATGTCTCTTAGATATATATCCTTTTCTTTAGCATTGGTCACATGCCTTGACCATTTGGTTTGAATCTTCGTAGATTGTTTGCCAATAGTAGCAAGATTCAAGCACTTTTAGTACTCTGATTTCCTACATGATGACCCCCAATGGGCGAGTCATGGCATGCCTTGAGAATTGGCATTGCCTCATCTTCCGTAATACACCGCTAGATGATGTTATTGGCACAATTATGGAACAAGAAGGGTTCTTCCCAATAGTAATTCCTTCATTCACGCAAGAACTTTTTCTTTTGATAAGCTTCCAAACATTCGGGAACAAGGTCACGAAAAAAGAAGTTACCGATATCAGCATACCAAGTAGCAAATGCGTTAGACAATGTCAATATGTGTTCATATGGGAAAGCATCATTGATATCAAGATCTTCCTTTGGTCTCCCCGCCTCTTCAAGCCTAGATAAGTGATCCTTGGAAATAGGAAAAATCTAGGTTATTCAGCCGTTGTTTGGGCCTCTACTTGATTATATTCCAATTGTATATTATGATTAATTGATGAAAGATGGGCTCTAATAGCGAATTTTACGTTTTGCAGGTTATGGAGCATATTTGGCGCAAGAAAGTGTTGATTGGAATCACTCGGGAGCAATTGAGATCCCTGGGACTAAATGTGATCGAAGAGAACTCAAGGAAACGAAGAAGTTGAACACATGGGCATGCGCGCCCAGGTGCGCGCCCGCGAACGTATATGCGCGTCCATTATAGAGAGCAGACGACATGCACGGCCAGGTGCGCTGCCCAATGTGCACCCGAGCATGTCCTAAAGAACGCGATTCAAATTTAGGGGCAAATATGGAAATTCGGGAAAAGTCCACTTAACCTATATAAAGTGAAGATCACCCAAGGTCAATTTATCAAGGTTTTCATAAGGTTTTGCAAGGATTGGAGAGACAAGAGACAAGGAGAATTTAGGATCATCAAAGTTTTCTTTTCTACTCTTTGTTTTTGCAAATTGTGATGATATTGAACCTGATTATGTTGAACAACAGTATGAGTGGCTAGAACCCATTGTTCTTGGGTCATCGGTAGAACATGAATGTTGTTGTTTGAAGTTTGATTTGACGAAACGGTTTATCATATTGGGTTATTTAATTAATTATGATTTTAATTATTTTGCTGAGTAACTAACAGTGAAGTACTATCTACGAATGTTTAGTTGAACTCAAAAGTGGGAACTTTAGATTGCATATAGAATTAAATTGAGCAAGTTCTTGAACCTGCGCATTGGGGAACGAATTCGCGATTTGGATAGACATATACCCAATTGCCTTGCTTGGTTGAAATACAAAAGTGTTACATGCCTTTTGGTTAATATTGATACCATAGACATATACTCATTGAGTTAACTTGAATAGGCGAGTAAGAACTCGAAAGATTCTTACGAGTATTGTTAACCTTGTCAATCAATAACCCAGTTAACTGAATTAGTTGTTTGAAGCTATAAACACAACACGATTGTTACATATGCCCATAACCCTAGAATATCCTCCTCTATTGTTTGTTAACCAAATTTGTGTTTGATTAGTTAATTGCATTAGCTAGATTTAATTGTTAGAAGTTAGTCAAAAATACTTTCAAATCTCTTTTGTGATAAAATTCTTGAATAGATAAAGATATTGGGTTTTAATCAGTCGCAAGCTAATCATATATCTTTGTGGGAACGATACTCTACTCACTACTATATTACTTGACGATCACGTGCACTTGCGTGAGTGTTTTGATCACAACAAGTTTTTGGCGCCACTGTCGGGGACTTAAAAATTAGCTATTTGACCGAATTCAGCTTATATTACTTGTTTATTCGAGATTTAACTATCAATCCACCTTGTTTTTGCTAATACATGATTATCTATTGAATGCGAAGAAGTAGAAATGCAAACAATCTCCTTCTTCTCGATCCAGAAATTGAACGGACACTTCACAGGTTGAGGAGGGAGTTAGACGATAGGACCATAATTGAATGAGAGTTGGACATAGTTGTTCAACCACAGTCAATTGAGATGGTAGGCAATGATGAATGGGCATTTATTGAAGCCACAAGGCCCAGTCTTGCAAATATGACTCAGGCAATTGTGAAGCCTGACATAACTGGGCACTTTAAGCTAAAACAGTATCTGGTGCAACTGATTCAAAATGCATGGATTTTAATGGGTCTACCTCTTGAAGACCCATAGCGACACATTCAAAACTTCTTAAAAATTACTAATCATACATCTATTCGAACGTCCCCAAGGATTATGTTAGGTTGACATTTTTCTCGTTTTAACTTATTGGGGACACTAAGGAGTGGCTAAACAAAGAGTCATCAAACTCAATCCGCACTTTGGATGATCTAGCTAGGAAGGTTTTGATCAAGTTCTTCCCACCAGGACGACAAAAGTGTTGAGGAGTCAAATTCTTGCATTCGCACGGCAGGCTGGCGAGACATTTCGTCAGGCATGGGAAAGATACAAGAAGATGCTCAGAGACTGTCCTTATCACTGTCAGACAGACGAGGCGTTGGGGCATACTTTTGTAGATGGGTTGAATGATGCTTGAAAAATGAATCTAGCCTCAGTGTGTGGGGGAAGTTTCATGGCCAGACCATATATTGAAATCTAAACCTTGCTTAATACATATACAGCTAATGCTAACAATTGGCAGGGTGTTGGTGATTCACGACGGGCAGTCAAGGAGAAAGAAACCGGGATACTTGAACTAGATGAGGATTCAACTTTGAGAGCAGAACTAGCAAAGTTGTCAAATCAGATGACAAGGATGGCAATACAACAAACACAACAAATGCAACATGTAAACCAAATGGTTTTTTACTGCGAGCGCTGTGAAGATATCTTAATCATATGATTGATATATGCCCCACAAATCCAGATTCGATCTACTATGTGGGACAACACAACAGAGGGCCACCAAATCAGCATGCACGGTGTGAAAACTCGTACAATCCTAATTGGAGAAATCATCCCAACTTCTCATGGGGTGGAAATCAGCAGGGTCAGAATAAGCTCATACCTGGAGGGGGTTTCAACAATCCTCAGAAGACACCTTAACAGATGGAAGAAAGTACCAATGATTATTGAAAAATCTATTGAATGATACTAAACAAATAAGGATTGAAATTAAACAGATGATGAATGAGAATCAGCAACTAAGAACGAATTTCAGAAATGTTGAGAGGAAGCACGGGAAATTGTGCACGAACAAAAATACAAGACTTACAGGTGCCCTCCCCAGTGACACAGAGAAAAATCCACAAGTGAATGGTGTTACACTTCGTAATGGTAGAGAACTTGATGAAGTGCCCAAGAAATGGAAAGACAAGCATGTACCTGAGGGAAAGTCGATCCTTAAAGCGACAAAGGAGCCAGAGATGACTGTTGAAAATCCAAACCCAGTGAAGGTCCCGAGACCACCACGACCTTTTCCCTAGAGTTTGCATAAGAGAAATGTTGATGGAATTCTCAGCAAGTTCCTCTATATGCTGAGCTAGGTCCAACTGAATATTCCATTAGTTGATGTGCTGCGTGAAATTCCAAAATATGCTAAGTGCATAATAGACATAGTGGCTCACAAGAGGAGACTTACTGAGTTTGAAACGGGTGAACTTACTAAGGAGTGCACGTCTAGGGTCCAAAACAATATTCCTCAAAAGCTGAAGGATCCTGGAAGCTTTACGATCCCTATGCACATTGGTAATATTGATGTGGATCGTTCTCTTTGTGATTTAGGGGCGAGCATATATCTGATGCCTTTATCTCTGTTTAGACAACTGGGTCTGGGAGCTCCCAGGCCACTATGATGTTGCAGCTAGCCGACAGGTCAATAGCACACCCTAAAGGGGTAATTGAAGATGTATTGCTCCAGATTGGGAAATTTATCTTCCCTGCTCATTTCATTATCCTTGATTATGAGGCTGATGACTAGTCCCAATCATATATGGGAGGCCCCTCTTGGCCACGGGCGATGCAATTATAAAAGTGAGAGAGGGAAAAATTATCTTGAGGGTGGAAGATGAGGAAGCCATTTTCAATGTATAGAAAGCAATCGAGCTTCCCTGTCACTATGAGGAGCTTTCCATGATTTTGGTTATTTATGCTGCTGAGGAAGTATATGATCCAAGTGTTTATCGAGATGATTTTCTAGAGAAAACACTTATGCTCCTTGACAATTTAGGGAATGAGGAGGAGGTTGAGGAGATGATTCAAATCCTTGACACATCTTGTGCGTACATGAAGGGGACACTCCCCTTTGAACCTTTGGATTGGCCTGAGTGACCTCCTCCAAAAACGTCAGTTGAGGAAGCACCAAAGTTGGAGCGTAAACAACTACCTTCACACCTGCAATATGCTTATTTTGGTGAGTCTGACACATTACCTTTTATTGTTTCTTCTGACTTGTCTTAATTGAAGGAAGAAAATCTGTTGAGAGTACTACATGAGCACAGACGGGCTCTTGGGTGGACAATGTATGACATAAAGGGCATAAGTCCATCCTTTTGCATGCAAAAAATCCTCATGGAGGAGGGACCAAGCCCAGTGTTCAGAAACAACATAGACTCAATCCAATCATGAAGGAAGTTGTACGAAAAAAGGTAATTAAGTGACTCGACATAGGTATTGTATTTCCCATCTCATACAGCAAATGGGTAAGTCATGTACAATGTGTCCCCAAGAAAGGGGGAATGCCTATAATTGTAAATGAGAACAACGATCTGATCCAAACAAGAACGGTCACCTGGTGGCGTATTTGCATTGATTATAGAAAACTTGACAATGCAACCCGGAAGGACCAATTCCCCTTCCATCTATTGACCAAATGCTTGATAGATTGGATGGCCAGGAGTACTACTGCTTCTTGGATGGTTACACGGTTTATAACCACATTGCTATAGCCTAGAGGACCAAGAAAATGTTGGAAACACGTTCTCAATGCAATATACTAAAACGTGTGTTCTTTTGTATAGGTTTTGATGAATGACAAACGAAGCGAAAATTGATATATGACGAAGTTCAAGAAACAAGCGGACAATTGATATACAACGAGATTCAAGCTCAAGACAAAGTTTTATAGATTAAGTCATTCTTAATTGTGATCTTGATCCTACAACTTGACTCGTAACATGGCTTCTCTCATAAAACTATTTTCCAAAATCATGCATATTTAATTTAATGTCAAATGATTTTAAATCATGCATATTTAGAGTAGTCAAAATAATTTTTAGACATGCCTTAAAAATCTGGACTAAGATAATCGATTATGTACTTATGATAATCGATTGTTTTAAGCCAAGACTGCATGACAATCGATTGTGAACTAATGACAATCGATTGTGAACTAATGACAATCGATTGTGAATAAGACAGTGAGCATCAGGTTTTTCAAACCTGCATGACAATCGATCGTGAACTAATGACAATCGATTGTGACTGAGGCAGTGTCCATCAAAGTTTTTCAAAACTCAGAATAATCGATTATGAACTAATGGTAATCGATTATGTTGAGACAGTGTCTTCCATTGATTTTCAAATTTATTAAATAATCGATTGTTACATTGGACAATCGATTGTCAAAGAGACAGTGTCTAAAATTTTTTTCAAAAACTGATAAGTAATCGATTGTTGACTTTGTGCAATCGATTGTGAAGCTGACCGTTGTCGTAAAGTTTTCAAATACCGTCAGGTAATCGATTATTGATTCTGTATAATCGATTGTTTTGATTAAAATCCGGAAAAGATTTTTTGAACGTTATTGGGTAATCGATTATTGATTTTGTATAATCGATTGTTTTGATTAAAATCCGGAAAAGATTTTTTGAACGTTACTGAGTAATCGATTGTTTGTGGTAAAATAATCTGGAAACGAATTTTTGAACTTTGCCAGTAATCAATTATGGATTGTAAGTAATCGATTATCAAGCGTAAAATCTGGGATTGAATTTTGATCTGACTGGCAGACAATCGATTGTTGGGGTTTGACAATCGATTGTCAGTGAGTAAAATCAGCAACTCTTAATTGGCAATTAGGCAACGGTAATGCCAAGTTTTTCAACTATAAATACAGCTTCATTTCAGTGTTTTGAACACAACAACATACTACAACTGATCATTACATTGCTATAAGCTTGCATACTTTTGTTTATCATTTTATATTCAATTTCATAAAGCTTTTAAGAGCCATATTCTTGTCCAAAGTTGTTGTGATCTAGAGCTTACTTCTTTTACTCATATCTACTCATTAAGGAGTATTTTGTTTGAGTGTTTAGTGTTTTATACACTTGTAAGAGAATTGTAATTCTCTTGTTGTAAGGAACTTGTGTTTCCTTGGTTGAAGTCTTGGAGTGTTGTATCTCCGAGCAAAGGTGTTAAGGCTTGTGTCCTTAAGTTGTAAAGGTTTGTTGAGCACCCGTAAGCTTAACAAGTTAGTGGAAAATCTCGAGAGAGTCTCTCGGGGACTGGGCTAGCCACGTGTTGTGGTGAACCAGAATATATCGGTGCGTTCTTTCCTTTTTGTTTATTTAACGCACTTATTTATTTCCTGCAAATTTTAATTTCTGCAAGTTTACGCTAAATTTTATTATAACGCTATTCACCCCCCCTCTAGCGTTAAGCGTATTTTCTAACAATTGGTATCAGAGCCATACTCTCTGAAGACTTAACAGTTTGAGAGAACCACCCATGGCTTCTACTCGTGACTCTTTTGCAGGAATTGATGAAGGACAGTGCTCCACACGACCACCTCTATTCAATGGTACAAATTACACGTACTGGAAGGAGAGGATGATGATCTTTGTTCAATCCAACAGTTTTCATCTTTGGAAGTTGTTTACAAAGGGAAATCAAATTCCAACCAAGAAGGTGGAAAATGAATAGGTTCCCAAGTCCGAGGATGAGTATGACGCGGATGACATCCGAAAGGTCCAAAATAATGCTAAAGCAATAAACTTATTATATTGTGCTGTTAATGCTGACAATTACAGGAAAATATCGTGTTGCACAACAGCAAAGGAGATGTGGGACAAGCTAGAAGTTACATACGAAGGAACAGATCAGGTAAGGGAAGCAAAAATTGATTTCCTAACCCATGCTTATGAATTTTTTCACATGAAGGAAGGAGAAAAGGTGGACGAAATGTTTGAACGATTTTCAATAATCGTAAATGATCTACATGCCCTCAAAAAGACATTCATGGATAGAGAACTTGTACGGAAGATCCTTAGGAGTCTAACTCTGGCATGGCGATCAAAGGCCGACGCAATCCAAGAATCCATCGGCGTCTCAAATGTCACAATTGACGCATAAAGAGGTAACCTCAAGACCTATGAATCTACTATTCTTAACCCTCTTGTTGATGATCAAAGGAGGCAAAGAATAGCTCTAAAGGCGAGCACAAGTCAACCGCAAATTGATGAGGAAGGAGACAACGAGTTTGGACTCGTTATCAAAAGATTTCAAAAGTTCATGCGCAAGGAGTATGATCGCAAAGGGAAAAAGCAAGGAGAAATAAAATGCTACGAATGCGGAGAAACCGGGCACATCAAGTCAAATTGCCCAAACCTCAAAAAGGAAAAGAAACCTTTTAAAAAGCAACGCGCATATATTTCTTGGGGAGGTGACTCCGGAGAAGAGTCAAGCGAAGGAGAAGAAGACGAAGCAGCAAATCTTTGCCTCATGGCACAAAAAGAAAACAAAGACGAGGTATGTCTAATTTCGTCTCAAAACTTCTTTACTCTAGATGAAATGCGAACTGCTTTTGATGAATTATATACTGAATTTATTAAAGATTCAAAAACAGTCAAAAGCGTAAAAGAAAATGCTTCTCTAAAAGAAAAAGATCTTCAAAAACAGCTTTCTTTAAAAGAAAAGGATTTAGAAAAACTGGTTTTAGAAAATGAGAAGCTGAAAGAGGAAAACAAGTTTTTTGGAAAAAGAAGTTCCGATAAGCCCGAAAGCTCTACTAGAAATTGCACTTCTTGTTTGCATCTTAAGAATGAAGTAAGTAGGCTTAAAGGCACATTAGAGAAGTTTAATTCTTCGCACAAAAACTTGAATGATGTTCTTGTTAACTTGAAATCAAACAAGCATGGAATAGGCTTTAAGAATGAAGGAAAGGTTGAAGCTAAACCCCAACAACCTAAAGCTCAACCTAGGATTAACAATAGAAATGCTTATCCTAGAAACAACAACTCTAGAGCCAATATGCATGCTAGACAAAATGCTGAACATTTTAGAAGACCTAGGAATGACTTACCACCTAGAAATAGTCACCCTAGAAATGATGCATACTTTAGGCCAAATGTTGAACCCCGTAGAAGACCTAGCAATGGCCCTCAACCGAGAAACAATCACTCTAGAAATGCTGCCCATCCTAGAGCTCATAGTAGGAGAAATAATTCTCATGAAATGCGAAATAGTCATAGTGTTCAAAATAGAGTAAGAAATTTTCATCCGTCTAGTTACTATGAACCTAGAAGGATGCATAACCCAAATGTGACTTGTCATTATTGTAGACGTATTGGTCATATTGCTCCTGCATGCTTTACACGTCATAGACATATTACTCAATCGTATCATTATAATATGCCTAACCCCCAAGGACCCAAGATGGCATGGGTACCTAAAGAACATTAATTTGTTTTGTAGGTGTGCTTGAAGGGATCAAGTGTACTATGGTACATTGATAGTGGATGCTCCAAGCATATGACAGGAGATGAATCCAAATTTCTTCAATTAGAGCACAAAGAAGGAGGAAGTGTTATCTTCGGTGATAACAATAAAGGAAAGATCATCGGCATCGGCTCGGTCGGTAAGGATGAAAAATCCTCTATTAAGCATATATTGCTTGTTAAAGGATTAAAGCATAATCTCTTGAGCATAAGCCAATTGTGTGACAAGGGAAATCTTGCTTTATTTGATTCGGATGAATGCTTAGTGTTCAGACGTAGTGATTTCAAAATTATCCTCCGTGGTTTTAGAGTGGATATTATTTATATGGTTGATCTTCCTAATTCCTCACCCGATTATGTTGATTGTCTAAGGAGTAAAGAAGATGATACTTGGCTATGGCATCGTAGAGTAGCACATATCAATATGCATCTTTTGAACAAATTGATTTCTCAAAACTTAGTTGTTGGTCTTCCCAATTTAAAATTTGAAAATGACTCTATTTGTGACTCGTGTCAAAAGGGGAAGCAAACAAAAGCATCTTTCAAATCTAAAAATATTGTTTCAACTTCTAGACCATTGCAATTGCTTCATATGGATTTATTTGGTCCCTCTCGCATTGAAAGTCTAGGAAGAAATAAATATGCTTTTGTGATTGTTGATGATTACTCGAGATTTACTTGGACTTTATTTCTTGCCAATAAAAGTGATGCTTTTCAAAATTTTAAATATTTTCTTAAGCGTGTTCAAAATGAGAAAGAAACAACCGTCACTTCAATTAGAAGTGATCATGGGGGAGAGTTTGATCATAATCTCTTTGCGGACTTTTGTGACAAACTCGGAATCGAGCATACCTTTTCCGCTCCACGTACACCACAACAAAATGGGTTGGTGGAAAGGAAAAATAGGTGTCTCGAAGAGATGGCTAGAACCATGCTCGACGAAGCTAAGATACCCAAACTTTTTTGGGCGGACACCGTGAGTACCGCTTGCTATGTTCTAAATAGAGTAGTAATTCGGCCGATACTCATGAAAACACCCTATGAACTTTATAAGGGTAGAAAACCAAATATTTCCCATTTTAGAATTTTTGGTTGCAAATGTTTTGTTCATAACAATGGCAAAGACCAATTGGGTAAATTTGATGCTAAGTCGGATGAAGGTATTTTCATTGGATATTCCTCACATAGTAAAGCATATAGGGTCTTTAATAAAAGAACCCAAATTGTGGAGGAATCCCTCATGTTGTATTTTCCGAAAATAATGCTCGCTTGGCGAGAAAGGATTCCGGTTTTGATCTTGCAGGTATCTTAGACAGCTTGAAAGACAAAATACAAGAGGAACCACCCAAGGAAAATAAAGGTGAAACTGAGGAACAACCAACGGAAGAAGCGCCACAATTGGAAAAAGAAATGAATATGCCTAATGAGTGGAGGACAATCAAAGATCACCCTCTCGAACAGGTAATTGGCAACGTTGGAGACAAGGTAAGTACCCGAAACTCTCTCAAAAATACCTTAGAACATACTGCTTTTGTTTCTCAAATTGAACCCAAAACCATCTCAGAAGCAATTGGGGATGAATTTTGGACCTTGGCAATGCAAGAGGAGCTTAACCAATTCGAATGCAATGACGTTTGGGATTTGGTGCCAAGACCCGAAGGTCATACCATAATTGGCACGAAATGGGTTTTTCGCAATAAACTAGATGAAAATGGTATAATCACTAGAAACAAAGCTAGGCTTGTAGCAAAAGGCTATAATCAAGAAGAGGGTATTGACTATGAGGAAACATATGCTCCCGTAGCTAGATTAGAAGCTATTCGCTTATTTCTTGCATTTGCCTCTTCTATGAATTTCAATTTATATCAAATGGATGTGAAAGTGCTTTTCTAAACGGTTTTATTCAAGAAGAAGTATATGTTGAACAACCCCAAAGCCAACCCCCCGGCTTTGAAAACTTTAAATCTCCCGATCATGTTTTCAAACTCAAAAAGGCTCTTTATGGTTTAAAACAAGCTCCCCGAGCTTGGTATGAAAGATTGAGTAAGTTTCTTTTGGAAAATGATTTCATTAGGGGGAAAGTTGACACAACTCTCTTTGTTAAGCATAAAAACAATGATATTTTGTTAGTTCAAATATATGTAGATGATATTATATTTGGTGCTACTAACAATGTTTTATGCAAGGAATTTTCCGATTTAATGACAAGCGAATTTGAGATGTCTATGATGGGTGAGTTAACATTCTTTTTGGGATTACAAGTAAAGCAAATGAAAGAAGGTACATTCATTTTTCAAGCCAAATATTGCAAAGAATTGCTGAAACGATTTGAGATGAACAATGCAAAAGAAATGGCAACTCCCATGAGCACATCTGATCATCTAGACAAAGATGAGAAAGGTAAGGAAGTCGACACCAAAACGTATCGAGGTATGATTGGCTCTCTTCTTTATCTTACTGCTAGTCGTCCGGACATCATGTTTAGCGTGTGCTTATGCGCTCGTTATCAATCGTGTCAGAAGGAGTCTCACCTTACTGCGGTAAAATGGATTTTAAGGTATCTTGTTGGTACTACAAATGTGGGTCTATGGTACCCCAAAGGCTCTTCATGCCAACTTGTTGGCTACTCCGATTCCGATTTTGCTGGATGCAAATTGGACCGCAAGAGCACTAGTGGCACTTGCCATTTGCTCGGTAGCTCTCTCGTTTCTTGGTTTAGCAAGAAACAAGTAAGTGTTGCGTTGTCCACAACCGAGGCTGAATATGTAGCCGCGGGGAGTTGTTGTGCTCAAATCCTATGGATGAAGCAACAACTCTTGGACTATGGCCTAAGTCTTGATCATATCCCTCTTAGATGTGATAATACTAGTGCCATATGCTTGACGAAGAACCCCATTCTTCATTCGCGAACGAAACACATTGAAATTAGACATCATTTTATTTGAGATCACGTTCTCAAAGGCGATGTCGAAATTGAATTTGTTGAAACCAAAAACCAATTGGCAGACATCTTTACAAAGCCTTTAGAGAAGGATTCCTTCTTCCGAATTCGCAGTGAACTCGGGATCCTTAACTCCACGTTGATCTAAGTCATGCATTGCATTTTTTTTACATGATTTCTAACTTGAGCATCGGAGACGTCTAACGACTTTTGCAGGTATCGCCCCAAAGGAAAGGGGAATTATAAAGCTTGACGTACAACAATCGGTTTCCGTCGTCTAAAAATCGATTATTTCGTATCAATAATCGATTATGTTGCTATTACTCGGGTTGATGTTGCTGTAATTTCTTTTAATAAATAAACAAGGTTTATTTCATCTTTGGAACCTTATTTTTGCTAATGGCAAAAGGGGGAAGATAACGGGTATATTGCACTCTCAAATTATAAGCTTAAATTGAGGGGGAATTCTCAAATTGAGGGGGAACAAATTACATACTTGTTGCATGTATATACGTGTCTTGAATCGTCAATATAAATTGCTTGTCTTGCATATCCCGCTTAATATTTGCCATTATCAAAAAAAGGGAAATTGTTGGAAACACGTTCTCAATGCAATATACTAAAACGTGTGTTCTTTTGTATAGGTTTTGATGAATGACAAACGAAGCGAAAATTGATATATGACGAAGTTCAAGAAACAAGCGCACAATTGATATACAACGAGATTCAAGCTCAAGACAAAGTTTTATAGTTTAATTGAGTCATTCTTAATTGTGATCTTGATCCTACAACTTGACTCGTAACATGGCTTCTCTCATAAAACTATTTTCCAAAATCATGCATATTTAATTTAATGTCAAATGATTTTAAATCATGCATATTTAGAGTAGTCAAAATAATTTTTAGACATGCCTTAAAAATCTGGACTAAGATAATCGATTATGTACTTATGATAATCGATTGTTTTAAGCCAAGACTGTATGACAATCGATTGTGAACTAATGACATTCGATTGTGAGTAAGACAGTGAGCATCAGGTTTTTCAAACCTGCATGACAATCGATTGTGAACTAATGACAATCGATTGTGACTGAGGCAATGTCCATCAAAGTTTTTCAAAACTCAGAATAATCGATTATGAACTAATGGTAATCGATTATGTTGAGACAATGTCTTCCAGTGATTTTCAAATTTATTAAATAATCGATTGTTACATTGGACAATCGATTATCAAAGAGACAGTGTCTAAAATGTTTTTCAAAAACTGATAAGTAATCGATTGTTGACTTTGTGCAATCGATTGTGAAGCTGACCGTTGTCGTAAAGTTTTCAAATACCGTCAGGTAATCGATTATTGATTCAGTATAATCGATTGTTTTGATTAAAATCCGGAAAAGATTTTTTGAACGTTATTGGGTAATCGATTATTGATTTTGTATAATCGATTGTTTTGATTAAAAGCTGGAAAAGATTTTTTGAACGTTGCTGAGTAATCGATTGTTGATTCTGGACAATCGATTGTTTGTGGTAAAATCTGGAAAGGAATTTTTGAACGTTGCCAGTAATCGATTATGGATTGTAAGTAATCGATTATCAAGCGTAAAATCTGGGATTGAATTTTGATCTGACTGGCAGACAATCGATTGTTGGGGTTTGACAATCGATTGTCAGTGAGTAAAATCAGCAACTCTTAATTGGCAATTAGGCAACAGTAATGCCAAGTTTTTCAACTATAAATATAGCTTCATTTCAGTGTTTTGAACACAACAACATACTACAACTGATCATTACATTGCTATAAGCTTGCATACTTTTGTTTATCATTTTATATTCAATTTCATAAAGCTTTTGAGAGCCATATTCTTGTCCAAAGTTGTTGTGATCTAGAGCTTACTTCTTTTACTCATATCTACTCATTAAGGAGTATTTTGTTTGAGTGCTTAGTGTTTTATACACTTGTAAGAGAATTGTAATTCTCTTGTTGTAAGGAACTTGTGTTTCCTTGGTTGAAGTCTTGGAGTGTTGTATCTCCGAGCAAAGGTGTTAAGGCTTGTGTCCTTAAATTGTAAAGGTTTGTTGAGCACCCGTAAGCTAAACAAGTTAGTGGAAAATCTTGAGAGAGTCTCTCGGGGACTGGACTAGCCACGTGTTGTGGTGAACCAGAATATATCGGTGCCTTCTTTCCTTTTTGTTTATTTAACGCACTTATTTATTTCCTGCAAATTTTAATTTTCGTAAGTTTACGCTAAATTTTATTATAACACTATTCACCCCCCCCCCTCTAGCGTTAAGCGTATTTTTTAGCAGAAAAGATAAACTTTATGTGTCCTTATGACACGTATTTGTTCAAACGAATGCCCTTTGGTGTTTGCAACGCACCTGCGACTTTTCAAAGGTGTATGATGGCCATCTTTACTGATATGGTCGATAGATTTGTTGAAGTTTTCATGGATAATTGTTTGATAAACCTCGAGAAAGTCCTTGCTAGGTGCGAAGAAACTAATTTGGTTCTAAACTGGGAAAAGTGCCACTTCATAGTGCGCGAAGGTATAGTCTTAAGACACAAAGTGTCTAAAGACGGTCTACAGGCGGATAAAGCAAAGGTGGAAGTTATTTAAAAATTGCCTCCATCAGTTTCTGTAAAATGCATTCGGAGTTTCTTAGGCCATGTATGCTTTTAATGTCGTTTTATCAAAGACTTATCGAAATCTTCCTCTCCCTTGTTCACCTTTCTTGAGAAGGATGTGGCTTTAAAGTTCGATAATTCCTGTCTGAAGGCATTCGAGGAGCTGCAAAGAAGGTTGGTAACATCACCTATCATAATTGCTCCAGACTGGCAACAATCATTTGAGTTGATGTGTGATGCAAGCAATCTAGCTGTTGGGGTTGTTTTGGGTCAGAGGAAACACACGATCTTCCACTCCATCTATTATGCAAGTAAAACTCTGAATCCAGCTCAGATGAACTACATAGTCACTGAAAAGAAGTTGCTTGCAGTTGCGTGGGCGTTTGACAAGTTCATGTCGTATCTTGTGGGGACCAAGGTCATCGTCTACACAGATCATTCAACCATCAGGTACTTGATCGAGAAAAAGGATGCCAAGTCGAGACTGATTTAGTGGGTCTTACTGTAGGAAGACTTCGATCTAGAGATTCGAGACCGCAAGGGAACATAAAATCAAGTGGCTGATCACTTGTCTAGATTGGAGAATCGGACTCACATGGTTGAAGAGGGTGGAATCAAAGAGACATTCCCGGATGAGCAGCTTCTGGCAGTAACCTCCACGACGGCTCCATGGTATGCCGACTATATGAATTGCATTGCTATTGGGTGACCCCACATGAGCTATCACCTGACAACAGAAGGAGATTTTTCCATGATATGTGGATGTACATGTGGGATGAGCCATTCTTGTACTGGCTCTGTGCAGATCAGTTAGTTCGAAGATGTGTTCCTGAGGAGGAAATGCAGGCCATACTTGACCTGATGTAATGCCTCACCATATGGAGGCCATCATGGGGGAGATCGTACAACTCAGAAAGTACTGCAATCAGGTGTTTACTGGACCAAACTTTTTAGGGATGCACACGCCTATGTTAAAATGTGTGACATGTGCCAACGGACAGGGACAATCACAAAGAAGCATGAAATGCCGCTACAGAACTCTCTTGTTGTCAAGCTTTTTGATGTCTGGGGAATTGATTTTATTCGGCCCTTCCCATACGCACACGATCAGGGGTATATTTTGGTTGCAATTGATTATGCGTCTAAGTGGGTGGAGGCAATTGCTCTTCCTTCTAATGACGCAAAGGTGGTGGTGAACTTTGTAATGAAACATATATTCATGCGCTTTGGGACCCATAGAATATTGATCAGTGATGGAGGTACGCATGTCCTTTCAAAGTACGGGGTCAAGCATAAGGTCTCCACAGCCTATTATCCCCAGACAAGTCGTCAGGCGGAAGTGTCGAATAGATAAGTCGAACAAATTTTTGAGAAAATGGTGAGTGCTAATAAAAAGATTGCGCCGGAAAGTTAGACGAGACATTGTGGGCAAATCGAACTGCATACAAAAGTCCCATACGTGCTTCTCCGGATAAATTGGTGTATGTTGAATCACGTTCTCAAGGCACTAAACTAAACGTGTGTTCATATTTGTAGGTTTTGATAAATGACAAACGACGCGCAATTGACATATGACGAGGTCCAAGCACAAGCGCGCAATTGACACATAACGAGGTTCAAGCACAAGATGAACAAAGATCATGATCAAGCAAAGAAATAAAGTTATACATGAGTCATTCTTTAATTGTGATCTTGATCCGACAATTGACTCAAGACTTGGCTTCTCTCGTAAAATCATTTTTATCAAATCATGCATATTTAATTTAAAGCAAAACGATTTTCAAACATTTTATTTTAGCCAAAATGATTTTTAAACATGCCTCTCAAATCTGGACAAAGATAATCGATTATGTACTTTATGATAATCGATTATGTTAAGACAATGTACACCAGATTTACAAAGCTGAAAAATAATCGATTATGTACCTTATGATATCGATTATGTTAAGGCAGTGTACATTAGATTTTTCAAAGCTACAAGATAATCGATTATGTACCTTATGATAATCGATTATGTTGAGGCAGTGTCCATCAGATGTTTCAAAGCTACAAGATAATCGATTATGTACCTTATGATAATCGATTATGTTGAGGTAGTGTCCATCAGATTTTTCAAAGCTATAAAATAATCGATTATGCACATTATGATAATCGATTATGCTGAGGCAGTGTCTATCAAATTTAACAAGACTGTAAAATAATCGATTATGTACTCTATGATAATCGATTATGTTAAGACAGTGTAGTCCGAAGTTTTCAAAATATAAAAGATAATCGATTATCCTTATAGCATAATCGATTATGCAAATGACCGTTGCCAAAGTATTTTTTAACTCTGAAAGATAATCGATTATACACAATCTGATAATCGATTATGCTAAGTAAAATCTGCATACGATTTTTTGAACGTTGTCAGGTAATCGATTATACACAATCTGATAATCGATTATGCTAAGTAAAATCTGAATATGATTTTTTGAACGTTGTCAGGTAATCGATTATACGATTTGGAAAATCGATTATTCTTCTTAAAATCTGGGAATGATTTTTGAACGATTGCAAAATAATCGATTATGCAAATCAGATAATCGATTATCTTAGCACAAAATCAGCAATTCTTGATTGGCAATTAGGCAACGGTTGTGGGGGTTTTGAACACTATAAATACAACTCAAAATCAGTCTTCTAAGTACAAAAACTGATCATATTCTTGCTAAAGCTTGCATACTCTCATATTCATCATTTTCTATTCATTTTATAAGTTTTTGCGAGCCAAACTCTTGACGAAAGTTGTTGTGTTCTTGAGCGTATTTATTTTACTCATATCTACTCTTAAAGAGAGTCTTGTCTTGAGTGCTAAGTGTTTGTATACACTTGAAGGGAAGTGTTAATCCCTTGTGGTTGTAAGAAGGAACGTTTTCATTCCTTCGGTTGAAGTCTTGAAGTGTGGTATCTTCGAGCAAAGATTGTTGAGGCTTGTGTGACTCAAGTTCTCAGTTTGTAACGGTTTGTTAAGCACCCGTAAGCTTAACAAAGTTAGTGGAATCTCGAGAGTCTCTCGGGGACTGGACTAGCCACAGGTTGTGGTGAACCAGGATAATTTCGGTGCGTTCGTTCCTTATTATTTACTTACCGCACTTATTTCCAATTTTTAATTCTGCAAGTTTATATTGTTTTTTATTATAACGCTATTCACCCCCCCCCTCTAGCGTTAAGCGTATATTTGGTATCAGAGCCCAACTCTCTGAAAGACTTAACCGTTTGAGAGAAACAATCCATGGCTTCTACTCGTGACTTTAATACAGGAATAGGTGAAGGACAATGCTCCTCCAGACCACCACTATTCGATGGCACAAACTATACGTACTGGAAGGAGAGGATGAGAATATTCATCCAATCGAATAATTTTCATCTATGGAAGGTTATAACGAAGGGAGAACAAATTCCAACCAAAAAGGTTGAAAATGAATGGGTTCCAAAATCCGAAGATGAATACGATGCGGAGGATATCCGAAAAGTGCAGAACAACGCTAGAGCCATCAACTTATTATATTGTGCTGTAAATGCTGATGATTACAGGAAAAATGTCATGTTGCACAACGGCTAAGCAAATGTGGGATAAGCTGGAAATCACGTACGAAGGTACGGACTAGGTAAGAGAAGCTAAAATTGATTTTCTAACCCATGCATATGAACTGTTTCACATGAAGGAAAGCGACAGGATCGATGACATGTTCGAACGATTTTCAAAAATCGTCAATGACCTACATGCTCTTAAGAAGACCTTCACGGATAAGGAACTTGTCTGAAAAATTCTCCGAAGTCTCACTCCGGAATGGCGCTCCAAGGTCGACGCGATTCAAGAGTCTATCGGCGTTTCAAATGTCACCATCGACGGACAAAGAGGTAATCTTAAAACCTATGAATCTACTATACTTAACCCTCCATTTAATGATAAGGAAAAAAATAATCGCCCTCAAGGCAAGCACGGATCAACCTCAAAATGATGAGGACTCAAACAACGGAGATAACGAGTTCGGACTCGTTATTAAGAGGTTTCAAAAGTTCATGCGAAAAGAGTATTAACAAAAAGGCAAACAACAAGGAGATCAAGTAAAGTGCTATGGATGCGGAGAAATCGGGCACATTATATCAAATTGCTCAAATGTCAAAAAGGAGATGAAACCCTTCAAGAAACAATGAGCATACATATCTTGGGGAGGTGACTCCGGAGACGAATCAAGCGACGATGAAGAAGATGAAACCGCAAATCTATGTCTCATGGCACACGAAGACAATCAAGAAGAGGTATATCAAATTTCTTCAAAAAATTTCTATTCTCTTGAGGAAATGCAAAACACTTTTGATGAACTGTATACTGAATTCATTAAAGCTTCCAAAACTGTTAGAGACGTAAAGAAAAATTCCTCTTTGAAAGAAAAAGATTTTAAAAAACAACTCTCTTTGAAAGAAAAAGATTTGGAAAAATTGATTTTGGAAAATGAGAAGTTGAAAGAAGAAAACAAATTTTTCGGCAAGAGAAGCGCCGACAAACCCGAGAGTTCTAGTAAAAATTGTATTTCTTGCATGCATCTAAAAGATGAAGTAGAAAGACTTAAGGGCACCGTAGATAAGTTCAATTCTTCTCATAAAAATTTGAATGATGTTCTGGTCAATTTGAAATCGACCAAACATGGCATAGGTTTCAAAAACGAGCCTAAAGAAAAAGTTGAAGCCATCCCCCAACAACCCAAGGCTCAACCTAGGATAAATAAAATAAACATTCATCCTAGAAATAACCATCCTAGAATCAATATGCATCCTAGACCAAACACTAGAAGAAACTTTGAACATTTTAGAACGCCTAGAAATGGCCTTCAACAATCGCAACCTAGACATACTCGACCTAGAAACAATTATTCTAGAAACGCTGCATATCCTAGAACAAACAGTAGGAGAAATGATTTTCAAGGATTGCGCAATATCCATATTGTCAAAAATAGAGCAAACGATTTTCGTACCTCCAACTGCTACCAACCTAGAAGAATGCATAATCCCAATGTCATTTGTCATTATTGTAGTTGAATAGGACATATTGCTCCTGCTTGTTTTACTAGACACAGACACTTAACTGCATGTCAAGCACAACATCATTTTATACCTAACTCTCAAGGACCCAAAACAGCTTGGGTACCAAAAACTTATTAATTTGTCTTGTAGGTATGTTTGAAGGGATCAAGTGTAATTTGGTACCTTGATAGTGGATGCTCCAAACACATGACCGGAGTCGCATCCAAGTTCCTTCAACTAGAACACAAGGAAGGAGGAAACGTTATTTTTGGAGATAACAACAAGGGAAAAATTATCGGCATTGGCTCGGTCGGTAAGAATGAATCTTCTTCCATTAAGCATATATTGCTAGTTAAAGGTCTGAAACATAATCTCTTGAGCATAAGTCAATTATGTGACAAGGGAAATCTTGTTTTGTTTGATTCGGAAGAATTCTTAGTTTTTCGTCGTAGTGATTTTAAAATTATTCTTCGTGGTTTTAGAATTGATAACATCTATATGGTTGATCTTGAAAACTCTTCATCAGAGTATGTGAATTGTCTTATGAGTTAAGAAGATGATATGTGGTTATGGCATCGTAGAGTAGCTCATATCAACATGCATCTTTTAAACAAATTGGTTTCACAAAATTTAGTTATTGGTCTTCCAAATTTGAAATTTGAAAATGACACTATTTGTGATTCTTGTCAAAAAGGGAAGCAAACAAAAGCACCTTTTAAATCTAAGAATATTGTTTCAACTACAAGACCTTTGCAACTTCTTCATATGGATCTCTTTGGACCATGTCGCATTGAAAGTCTTGGTAGAAATCGTTATGCTTTTGTTATTGTTGATGATTATTCTAGATTTACATGGACACTATTTCTTGCTCACGAAAGTGAGGCTTTTCAAAATTTTAAATGTTTGCGTAAACGTGTTCAAAATGAAAAGAACACAACCGTCACTTCCATATGAAGTGATCATGGGGGAGAGTTCGATCACAATCTCTTCGCGGAATTTTGTGACGAACTCAGTATTGAGCACACCTTCTCTGCTCCACGTACACCACAACAAAATGGAGTGGTGGAACGGAAAAATAAGTGTCTCGAAGAGATGGCTAGAACCATGCTCGATGAGGCTAGATTCCCAAACATTTTCGCGAGGATGCCGTGAGTACCGCATGCTACGTTTTAAACAGAGTAGTCATAAGGCCAATACTCATGAAAACTCCCTATGAACTCTACAAGGGAAGGAAACCTAACCTCTCCCATCTTAGAGTATTCGGTTGTAAATGCTTTATTCATAACAACAGAAAAGATAATTTGGGAAAATTTAATGCCAAATCGGATGAAGGAATTTTTCTTGGTTATTCATCACGTAGCAAAGCATATAGAGTATTCAATAATAGAACCAAAACTGTTGAGGAATCCCCTCATATTGTGTTTTTCGAAAATAATGCTCGCTTGGCGAGAAAGGATTCTGGTTTTGATCTTGCAGGTATTTTAAACACAATAAGTCCTCAAGACAATGCACAAGAGGAAAATCCAAAGGAAATTCAAGATAAAATCTTGGAACAATCATCGGAGGAAGCGCCACCACTGGAGAAAGAAACGAAACTGCCCAACGCGTGGAGGACAATCAAAGACCATCCTCTCGACACGGTAATTGGCGATATTGAACAAAAGGTAAGTACTCGAAACAATCTTATGAACACCTTAGGACATACTGCTTTCGTTTCTCAAATTGAACCCTTAACCATTTCCGAAGCAATTGGGGATGAGCATTGGACCTTGGCAATGCAAGAGGAGCTTAACCAATTCAAACGAAATGACGTTTGGGAATTGGTGCCAAGACCCGACAATCATACCATAATTGGTACGAAATCGGTTTTTCGAAATAAATTAGATGAAAATGGTGTAATCACTAGAAACAAAGCTAGGCTTGTAGCAAAAGGTTACAATCAAGAAGAAGGAATTGACTATGAAGAAACGTATGCACCCGTAGCAAGGTTAGAAGCTATTCATTTATTACTTACTTTTGCCTCTTCTATGAATTTCAATTTATATCAAATGGATGTAAAGAGTGCTTTTCTAAGTGGTTTTATTCAAGAAGAAGTTTATGTTGAACAACCCCCGGGCTTTGAAGATTTTAAATCTCCCGATCATGTTTTCAAACTTAAGAAAGCCCTTTATTTAAACAAGCTCCCCGAGCTTGGTATGAACGATTGAGCAAATTTCTTTTGGACAATGAGTTCATTAGGGGGAAAGTTGACACCACACTTTAAGCATAAAAATAATAATATTTTATTAGTTCAAATCTATGTGGATGATATTATTTTTGGTGCTACTAACAGTGCTACTAACAATGCTTTGTGCAAGGAATTTTCTGATTTAATGACAAGCGAATTTGAGATGTCTATGATGGGTGAGCTAACCTTCTTCTTGGGGTTGCAAGTGAAACAAATGAAAGAAGGAACTTTCATTTGTCAATCTAAATATTGCAAAGAGTTGCTAAAACGATTTGAAATGAGCAACGCCAAAGCAATGGCCACTCCAATGAGCACATCCGATCATCTTGACAAAGATGAGAAAGGTAAGGAAGTCGACACCAAGAAGTATCGAGGTATGATCGGATCCCTTCTTTATCTTACTGCTAGTAGACCGGACATAATGTTTAGCGTATGTTTATGCGCTCGATATCAATCATGTCCGAAGGAGTCGCACCTAACTGCGATTAAGCGGATAATGAAGTATCTTGTTGGTACTATAAATGTGGGACTATGGTATCCCAAAGGTTCTTCATGCCAACTTGTTGGCTATTCCGACTCCGATTTTGCGGGATGCAAATTGGACCGCAAGAGCACTAGTGGCACTTGCCATTTGCTCGGTAGCTCTCTTGTCTCTTGGTTTAGTAAGAAACAGGTAAGTGTTGCGTTGTCCACAACCGAGGCTGAATATGTAGCCGCGGGGAGTTGTTGTGCTCAAATCCTTTGGATGAAACAACAACTCTCGGACTATGGATTAAGTATCGATCATATCCCTCTTAGATGTGATAATACTAGCGCCATAAGCTTGACGAAGAACCCCGTTCTTCATTAAAGAACAAAACACATTGAAATTAGGAACCACTTTATAAGAGATCACGTTCTCAAAGGTGATGTCGAAATTGAGTTTGCTGAAACCAAATCTCAATTGGCCGACATTTTCACAAAGCCTTTAGAGAAAGAGTCCTTTTTCCGAATTCGTAATGAACTCGGGATTCTTGACTCCACGTTAATCTACGTCATGCATTGCGTTTTTTCTTTTCATTACTAACATGAGCGTCGGAGGCGCCTAATTCTGTTTTGCAGGTATCGCCCCAAAGACAGGGGGAATTATAAAGCACTGGTGCAGAATAATCGATCTCTTTTAAGAATAATCGATTTCTCTTAAGTACATAATCGATTATCAAGTATCAATAATCGACTATGTTGACATTATATTGTCCCTTTTATAATTGCAATATTGGGTAATCATTAAACTAGTTATTTACTTATTTTTTTGCTAATGTCAAAAGGAGGAAGAATAAGGGCTATGCACTTAATATTTATTGGCATAAATTGAGGGGGAATTCATATGTTGAGGGGGAACTAATTGCATATACTTGTCTTGGATCGTCATTATGAATTATCTAATATGCATATCCAGATATTGGTTTGCCATTATCAAAAAGGGGGAAATTGTTGAATCACGTTCTCAAGGCACTAAACTAAACGTGTGTTCATATTTGTAGGTTTTGATAAATGAAAAACGACGCGCAATTGACATATGACGAGGTCCAAGCACAAGCGCGCAATTGACACATAATGAGGTTCAAGCACAAGACGAACAAAGATCATGATCAAGCAAAGAAATAAAGTTATACATGAGTCATTCTTTAATTGTGATCTTGATCTGACAATTGACTCAAGACTTGGCTTCTCTCGTAAAATCATTTTTATCAAATCATGCATATTTAATTTAAAGCAAAACGATTCTCAAACATTTTATTTTAGCCAAAATAATTTTTAAACATGCCTCTCAAACCTGGACAAAGATAATCGATTATGTACTTTATGATAATCGATTATGTTTAGACAATGTACACCAGATTTACAAAGCTGAACAATAATCGATTATGTACCTTATGATAATCGATTATGTTAAGGCAGTGTACATTAGATTTTTCAAAGCTACAAGATAATCGATTATGTACCATATGATAATCGATTATGTTGAGGCGGTGTCCATCAGATGTTTCAAAGCTACAAGATAATCGATTATGTACCTTATGATAATCGATTATGTTGAGGCAGTGTCCATCAGATTTTTCAAAGCTATAAAATAATCGATTATGAATACTATGATAATCGATTATGCTGAGGCAGTGTATATCAAATTTTACAAGACTGTAAAATAATCGATTATGTACTTTATGATAATCGATTATGTTAAGACAGTGTAGTCCGAAGTTTTCAAAATATAAAAGATAATCGATTATCCTTATAGCATAATGGATTATGCAAATGACCGTTGCCAAAGTATTTTTAAACTCTGAAAGATAATCGATTATACACAATCTGATAATCGATTATGCTAAGAAAAATTTGCATATGATTTTTTGAACGTTGTCATGTAATCGATTATACACAATCTGATAATCGATTATGCTAAGTAAAATCTGAATATGATTTTTTGAACGTTGTCAGGTAATCGATTATACGATTTGGATAATCGATTATTCTGCTTAAAATCTGGGAATGCTTTTTGAACGATTAGGAAATAATCGATTATGCAAATCAGATAATCGATTATCTTAGCACAAAATCAGCAATTCTTGATTGGCAATTAGGCAACGGTTGTGGGGGTTTTGAACACTATAAATACAACTCAAAATCAGTCTTCTAAGTACAACAAATGATCATATTCTTGCTAAAGCTTGCATACTCTCATATTCATCATTTTCTATTCATTTCATAAGTTTTTGAGAGCCAAACTCTTGACGAAAGTTGTTGTGTTCTTGAGCGTATTTATTTTACTCATATCTACTCTTAAAGAGAGTCTTGTCTTGAGTGCTAAGTGTTTGTATGCACTTGAAGGGAAGTGTTAATCCCTTGTGGTTGTAAGAAGGAACATTTTCATTCCTTCGGTTGAAGTCTTGAAGAGTGGTATCTTCGAGCAAAGGTTGTTGAGGCTTGTGTGACTCAAGTTCTCAGTTTGTAATGGTTTGTTAAGCACCCGTAAGCTTAACGAAGTTAGTGGAATCTCAAGAGAGTCTCTCGGGGACTGGACTAGCCACAGGTAGTGGTGAACCAGGATAATTTCGGTGCATTAGTTCCTTATTATTTAATTACCGCACTTATTTCAATGCTGCCATTTTTAATTCCGCAAGTTTATATTGTTTTTTATTATAACGCTATTCACCCCCCCCTCCTAGCGTTAAGCGTATATTCTAACAGTGTATGCGAAGGCATGTCACTTGCCTGTCGAACTCGATCACAAGGCCTATTAGGCAATAAAGAAGAAGAACATGGATAGTGATTTAGCTGGAGAGAAGAGGCTGTTGCAACTTGATGAACTCGAGGAGTTTCGATTACATGCATATGAGAATGACAAATTGTACAAAGAGAAGACTAAGAGGTGGCATGATAAGCACATTCAACACCGCGATTTCGAGCCAGGCCAGGAAATTTTGTTGTTCAATTCGAGGTTGAAGCTCTTCCCTAGAAAGCTTAAATCTCGTTGGTGTAGCCTTTTTGTTGTAGTCCGTGTGAATCCTCACAGAGCCGTGGAACTAAGAGATATGAATGCAACTGGCACCTTTCTGGTAAACGGACAATGAATTAAACATTATTGGGGTGGTGATTTGGTGCGTCACAAGACCTCGTAGAATTGAAAGATATGTGAAGACATGTTGGGTCGTGTCGCGACGTTAAATAAGGCCTGGATGGGAGGCAACCCATTTAAATGTTGTATGTTGTATGTGTCAAGTTATATCAAACAAGAAAAAAAAAGAAAAAAAAACAAAAAGGGTGTCAGGAACGCCCAGGTGCGTGGGCGCGCATATGGTAGTGTATGTGCCCGAGCATCTGGTTTAGTCTCTGGACAAGCCACGCACAAACATGCGCGAGCGCGCATATGGCCGCGCATGTCCGGTCCATTTTTCGGTGTTTTTGGTTCGTTCTTTTCTGTTTTTTATTTTTATTTTACTTTTAGTTTTTTCTTTTAATTTAAGAACAAAGTGAAAGACTAACCTATCCCTTCCCTCTTCCTAAACCCCCCCCTCTCTCTCACATTCATCTCACACTCACCAAATACCCCCAAACAACTAAGAACACACAAAACCATACCCCCATCGCCCCTATATCAATTTCCCCCTGCTGCCACCATCCAGACCACCGCCAACCACGTTCTTCTCTGCTCATTCTTTTCTAGTAATGCATGGTCTTGTTGTTTCCCTTGTTAATTGTTTCCTAGACTAGTTTTTATATTTTCTTTCTTTTTTATTTCATATTGTAGGGGTCACTATAGTTAGTTGTGGGTGTTAGTTTTAAGTGAAGCCATAGGGTGGTATAGGTTGAGAAAGTAGTAAATGATAAGTGTAGGGTGATAACCCATTGATTTGTAATGTAGGGGAGTGGATTTGGGGGATACTTATTCCAAAGAACCTTGAAAAGAATAGTGAAGGCCTCATGCTCACAAGGTGTTTGTGGGAATGCCCCAATCATCATGAAAAAGTCAATTGAGGCCAGAGATGCGTGTGAAGTCTGAGTAGCCGCATCGCTTCACTAACCGGATATTGGATTATGCTAAATTATTGTTGTTTTTCAGATAAAATTCTCCATTAAGGAAACAACGTGTTACAGGTGCTTCCTCCACGCACCAAGCAGGTTCATCTCGACCACCAGGAGCTGGTTTGGCATCAACCTATGATGCTACCATATTTGTCTCACCAAATTCTCAAGCTCGATTTGGAGAAAAGGCTCGTATGAAGCCAATTTCGGAAAGGGGTGTCGACATTCCGAGACATCAGGTTGGACTCCCTCATGTATACGAGGAGTTGATGCGGAGGGGGCTGCAAACGTTCTTAAATGAACCCAGCGAAGCCAATCTCATGGTAATGCGGGAATTCTATGCCAACGTTCTTGAGCACGACGATGGAGTAGTTACAGTGCACCGCCGAGCGGTGAATGTGTCTGTTGAGGAAATTCGCGTGGCGTATCAGTTGCCCGCCCCACCTGGGTATCATGATGATTTCTATGTCTATGGTCGCAATCCAACGCCCGAAAAGTTGGCACGATTCTTTGAAACTATCTGTGTCCCTGGCAGAGAGGTGGTATGGTTGCCTAGTGGGAAGAAGTTCCATTCTGCGGCCCTCACTTATGAAGCAATGTGTTGGTAATACATTATAAACAACCGCCTCATCCCGTCACTCAACACGACGGAAGTCAATTGGCCTCGCGCTGCGTTAATTTGGTGCTTTCTAAATGGCTACGATTTTGATGTGCCCAATGTTATCCATGATGAGATGTTTATCCACAGCCAAGAGAGGAGGTATGGTTTCTTTTTCACTTTTTAGTGATTCATCTGTGCAGGTTAGCTAATGTGCCCGAGAACAAAGCGGTGGATGGATTGGTGAAAAAGGAAGGAAAGTTACTTGCAGATAAAGTGACCACATGCAAGGCGTCGGAGGTAGTGGAGATAGTAGCATCCAGTTCACGGGACGAGGATGATGATTATGATGATGAGGATGAGGACAATGAGGAAGTTCCCTCCCAAGCCCCAGAACAAACTATGGCAGCTGCAAGGCCTTCTGAGACTGCCACACCATCAGGCACAACCCGGGTGTCGTGAGTTACTGCCATGGAACAAAAGATGGCTGGTCTGCGGATCTTTGTAAACGAATGGGGCACCCGTATGGATGTGCTAGCAAAACCAGCAGAAAAAGTCTAAAAAGAAAATCATTGGCTTGTTAGGAGCCTTGGGGCACGCGTGCAACGTGAACCCCGCAACTGTCTCTGGCCAAGAGTGACGTCAGAGATGTTAGCGTATACTTTAAGTGTGGGGTTGGGGAATTTCCAAATTGTATGTTGTAAATGTGTATAGATGGAGGTTTTGTTTGCTAAGTGAGATTAATTGTTTTCCTTGATTTCTTTGGTTGTAATAGCATTTCGGCACTTTGTAAGTTTATCTATAGAGATAGACGGCTTTTCATTATGACGGATCCCTTTCGACGGGGTTATTGAGGGAGATAAGTCGACGAAAAAAAAACATTATAAAGGCTCTTCCATATGGCGGATCCTTTAGGCAATTTTATTGAGGGAAATGATTCTAAAGAAAACAACAAAAAGAATTTTCTATTTTCTTCTTCTAGGTAGTGTAACAAATCCCCGTTAGTTTTTCTTTAGGCCGTGGTTTTTCCAAGGGTTTAGCTTGAACCAGGAGTAGGTAGTTTTCATTTTTCTTTGTAGATTAGGATAATGGGCTGTGAGCTATGAACTGAAAGAGAACCCTGAACGTTGATACTCCTGAACTCCATAAATTCTAGAGTGTAACTCTTAGCGTTGATTGTTGAATCTCATTAAACATGCCTTAATTTTTATGTTTATCACTGACTGGAGTGCTTGAAATGGAATGTTTTGATGAGTAGATCTGAACGAGTCATATGCCATGTGTGGTGAGTACTTGTGTAGTCCATGCACTGTATTTTGGGTCTAGAACTTGCCCGATATGTGAGTTGAAGTGAAATCCTAGGTGATTCTCAGTTTGAGAGATGATTTTAGGCTCTCTTTGATCTTTCTTGAGCTAATTTGCTAATCATAAATAGAATTGGTCCTTAATAGCCCTTTTGAGACTTTAGACTTTTTACTTGGCACACACAATACATGCCCGTACCCCTTTATTCTTTATTGATAGAATTTTCATCCCTTACCTCTTAAATCACTTTAATGGTGAGATGAGCGCTAAAAGAAGTATAAAGGGAGTTACGAGTAGGGTTGCTTCGGGTGTATCCAATAAGAAAAAGAAAGGTGCACTTTAATATATACACCACTAGCCAAAACTGAAAAAGAATAATATGAAAATAATTTAGATGAATACATTGTTTTCTTGTTATTGCTAGTGGGTATAATTTAATATAGTGTTTAAAGAAGAAGGGAGCAGTTTTGGGTGATATTCTTTGTGAAGGTGAATAGATTGACGAATTTGCGCTTAAAGATGATTACGTGATGTGTTAAAGTGCTTAGGAGGGATAGTCACTATTCCTAAATCTATCCCACCCATCCTTTAGCCCACATTACAACCATAACATGACATGATTTATTTTGAGCCTTGCTAACCTACATTAGTAGAAATTTACATTAAGGGAAAGCCTATGGTAGTCGTTGCATGCATGTGACTTTATTTGTGAGAGTGAGCGTTTCTATTGATGTATATGAGTGTGTCGTTCGATTGTGTGCAACAAATTCAGTTGTGTGATATAATTGTGAGGGCATATGATTCTTGATAGAAAAGCAAGTCTTGACTTCAGTGTAGAGTACTTTGAGGAAGTGCAAATATTGTTTGGCTCGTGAGAGTTGGATATGAGGCTATTAATTCTTCACGGCGAGGCGCAACGGATGTGTATTGTTCTAGGTGGAATGCGCCAAGGGGAATGGTTGAGTGGCGAATTGTCTAGAGAGTATAGTGTGATTGCTCGAGGGCTAGTAATGATTAAGTGTGGGGTGCTGATAGGCAAAATCTAGGTGATTTAGCCGTTTTTTGTGCCGCTACTTGATTATATTCAAATTTTATTTTATGATTAATTGATTAAAGATGGGCTCTAATAGCGAATTGTACGTTTTACAGGTTAAGGAGCCTATTTTGTGCAAGAAAATGTTGATTGGAGTCATTCGGGAGCAATTGAGACCCCTTGGGACTAAATGGGATCGAAGAGAACTCAAGAAAAAGAAGAAGTTGAACACCTGGGCATGCATGCCCAGCTGTGCGCCCGCGAATGTATATGCGCGTCCATTATAGAGAGCAGATAACACGCGCTTCCAAGTGCGCGGCCCCATGCGCGCCCGCGCATGTCCGAAATAGCGTGATTCAAAGTTAGGGGAAAATATGGAAATCTGGGAAAGTTCCACTTAGCCTATAGAAAGTCAAGCTCGCCCAAGGTCAATTTATCAAGGTTTTTTATAATGTTTTTCAAGGATTGGAGAGGAAAGAGGCATGGAGAATTTTAGATCATTAAAATTTTCTTTTCTACTCTTTGTTTTTGCCAATTGTGATGATGTTGAACCTGATAATGTTGTACAATAGTATGAGTGGCTAGAACCCATTGTTCTAGGGTCATGGGTAAAACATGATTGTCGTTGTTTGAAGTTTTATTCGACGAAGTCGGTTTATCATATTTGGTTATTCATTTAATTCTGATTTTAATTATTTTGCTGAGTAGCTAACAGTGAAGTACTATCTACGAATCTTAGTTGAACTCGAAAGAGGGAACTTTAGATTGCATATAAAATTAAATAGAGCAAGTTCTTGAACCGTGGCGTCGGGGAACGGATTCGCGATTGGGATAGACATATACCCAATTGCCTTGCCTGGTTGAAATACAAGAGTTTTACATGAATTCTTGTTAATCTTGATTCCATAGACATATTGGCATTGAGTTAACTTGAATAGGCAAGTAAGAGATCGAAAGATTCTTACGAGTATTATTAACCTTGTCAATCAATAACCTAGATAACTGAATTAGTCAGTTGAAGCTACAAACACAACACGATTTGTTACCTATGCCCGTGAACCTGGAATATCCTCCTCTTTTGTTTGTTAACAAAATTTTTGCTCGCTTTGTTAATTGTGTTAGCTAGATTTGATTGTTCGAAGTTAGTCAAAAATACAACCAAATCTCTTTTGTGATAAAATTCTTTAATAGATAAAGATATTGGGATTGAATAAGTCGCAAGCTAGTCATAAGTCTTCATGGGAACGATACTCTACTCAGTACTCTATTACTTGACGATCACGTGCACTAGCGTGAGTGTTTTTATCGCAACAATCCTCCATTTGATTCTACGTCCCTTTTTTATCTTTGACTTTAAATTCAAGCTCTTGAAACAACAGGACCCACTTAATCAAAACCTAGGTTTTGCATCCTTCTTTGCCATAAGATAGCGATGAAAAGCATGGTCGGGGTACATATCACCTTGGATCCCAACAAATGAGCCTGGAACTTGTCAAAAACATAGACAATGTCAAGAAGTTCTTGCTAAGTTACAATATAATTCATTTGAGTGCCATTTAGGATCTTGATTGCATAATAGAAATGGTGAAGAATTTTATTATGATGTTGGCCAAGCACCGCCGCAATTGCTACACCATTGGCATCACACATGAGTTTGAATGGAAGAGACCAATCAGGTGTGACATTAATATGTGTTATTGTAAGCTTTTCATTCAATTCCATTGTTTACCTTGAAAATTGTAACAATAATTATATTTGCAGATGGGATTCTAAAAATATGTGATCTATTCCCGAGTTAGTTTGTGGGGGTGAGTGGAGCTGAAACATGAAGTAAAATGATAGAGATCAAGTTAAACGAAGCGATAATCGAACCAGCAAGGGGACGTTCCCCGTGCGCAAAGCCAGCTAGTGCGTACCTCGAAGTCGAGTCTCGAGCCTATCTCGTGTTGATAAAAATATTCAGGAAGCGGATAACAAGTAAAATGTGATTGATCCAAGCTATATATTATAAATATTGAGCAAAATATCAAAGGACAAGAAAGGAAATAACAAAATACCAATAGCTTGTGCACATCTGTCTTTAGCACCTTCACAGACACCTTGGAAGCCCGTGATTTCCTCATATTCTTATACTCCAGGGCAAGCTCCTTCAAAGCTTTGTATTGCGACTCTACTTCCTTAGACAAGGAATCATGTGTCTTCATCATCTTTTCCCATTCTGTAGGATCTTCTTGAGTATGTCCCTAATGGACTAGGGGATCTGAGATGCCCGTGGTGCAGATTGAGCCTCAATGGTAGAAGATAATGTAGACAACTTGGATGTCGCAACTGACATACAATTTTTCACAGTGGCCAGTGTCGACCACAACTGATGGGTAGTGAAAGGATGACCCCAGTGAAGATGGAATCTTCGGGCCAACTGAAGTAGAGGGACCAATAGTAGAGGAGAGTCCTAGATGCAATTCATTAGTAGGTTTAGGGGGCTCAATGGAGGGGTCAGTAGAATGGTCTACCCCAACTGGCTCCTCAGACTGGCCAGTTGGGGCAGAAGTAGTTTGCTCGTACCTCTTGTCCTTAGAGTTGTCTGGCCCCTGTAAGCTGTACCACGAGAATGGGGCCACTGGTCTTACCTTGATATCAAATGATTTCTTCTCCATTTATAAATCCTAGAAGTACATGGTAAAGGTGTTAGGAAATGGGTAGTTCTAGTCACTCTCATACACCACCGAAGTAATTGCCATGTACATCATATTTCCCACTTTGATGAGGAAGCGCACCATGGTAGAAGTGATCAATACAGCATGGGGAAGTCAGATAGTTTGATCATGGGAAGTAGGGTCAATTCGGTTGCTTACAAAGTTCAACCACCCCCTAGCCTCCAAATTCAATGTGCTCCAAACTATCTTTACCCTCGCTTGCACCCACTCTGGAAAAATGCCCAGGTGTGCAAGGTATCCAGCTACCCACATGCAAACCCCTTTGACCATTGCCAACTTCACATTGTACTAGGTCACATCCTCATCATCAAACTTCAAATATTCGTTGTAGAAAGAAACAAAGCCGCATGTACTACATCAAAGATGGTTGAACCCATCAATGCAAGAGGTAGTAAAGAAGGAGATTATCATATGGTTGGATTTTGGGGTAGTTTACTCCATTTTCGACCGTTCATGGGTGAGCCCAGTACAATGTGTGTCAAAAAGGGTGGCATGACCGTAATAGAAAATGAGAAGAATGAGCTCATTCCAATGCGAACTGTGATCGGATTACGAGTGTGTACGGACAATCAGAAAGATGACAGTGTTACATAGAAGGACCTTCTCTATGCCTTTTATTGATCAAATGCTTGATTGGCTAGAGGGGAGGTCATTTTATTGTTTCCTTGATGGTTACTCCGGCTACAACCAAATAATCATCACTTTTGAAGATCAAGAGAAAACTACTTTCACTTGCATGTATGGCACTTTTGCTTTTAGCCGGATGCCATTTGGCTTGTTCTATGCTCCATGCACTTTTTAAAGGTGTATGAGTTCCATATTCTCTGACAGGGTTGAGGACTTTCTTGAAGTTTTCATGGATGATTTCTCGGTGGTTGGTGATTCGTTTCTGCATTGTCTTAACAATCTTGGTCAACTGCTTAAGCAATATGAAGAGACCAACCAATGTGCTACATTGGGAGAAGCATCACTTCATGGTTGATGAAGGCATTGTGCTTAGGCATAAAATTTCAAAGCATTGTATTGAAGTCGACCGGGCAAAGATTGAGATTATTTCTAAACTTCCTCCACCGACCACAATGAAAAGTGTTAGAAGTTTTCTAGGGCATGCCAGGTTTTGTATCTGGTTCATAAAGGACTTCTCCAAGATTACTAACCCTATGTGCAAAATACTAGAAAAGGATGACAAGTTTTGGTTTGATCAGAGCTGTCTTAAAGCTTTTGAGGAGTAAATGCAAAGGCTCACCACAACATCATTGTTGTCACGCCCGACTGGTCACTTCCTTTTGAGCTTATGTGTGATGCCAGCGATGTAGCCATAGGAGGAATGTTTGGCCAGCGTCAGGAAAAAGATCTCCATTCGGTGTACTATGCATGTAAAATTCTCAATAAGGCACAAATGAACTACATGGTGACTAACAAAGAGATTCTTGCTATTGTGTATGTTTTTTAAAAATTTCGGGCATATTTGTTGGGGTCCAAGTGGTGGTATACACTGATCATGCGGATCTTTGTTATCTAATGGAAAATAAAGATGCATAGCTTCGATTAATTCGATGGATCTTTGTGCTGCAAGAATTGGACTTCGAGATCAAATATCGCAAAGGAATGCAAAATCTAGTGGCAGATCATTTGACAAGGCTTGAAGAGGCAGGCAGACCAAATGGTGATCTTGAAATCAATGATTCATTCCCGGATGAGCACATATATTGGCATTATCTAGCACTTTTTCTCCATGGTATGCCGGTATTACAAACTACTTGGTTAGTGACCTTATCCTGAACAGATCTCTATCTTATCAAAGAAAGAAGTTTTTCTGAGACTGCCGGCAATACTGTTGGGAGGAAACATACTTCTTCCGTGTTAGACTGTTAGTGCTAACAAAATTAATAGAAGGTGTGTTCACAAAGTAGATGTTATGCCAATTCTCAAGGCATGCCATGACTCACCGGTTGGGGGTCATCATGGAGGAAATCGAACAGTGGCTAAAGTTCTTGAATGTGGATACTATTGGCTTTCCATCTACCATGATGCTAGTTAAATGGTCAAGGCTTGTGACCAATGTCAACAACATGGTTCGATCTCCAAGAGGCATGTAATGCAAATGCACTTTTTGGTGGAGATAGAGATCTTTGACGTGTGGGGGATCGACTTCATGCGCCCCTTTGTAAGTTCTTGGGCGATGAAATACATGTTGGTGTTGATACCCAAATTTTCCTCATATATATTTTATGTATACCAAAAAAATTTCCCAAATAATGTATACGTGCATATATGAGGACACTCATGAGTTTTGGTATTTTAATGATTTTTAAACCAAATTATCGCCTATTTTTATATCACAAATTATCGAAATTATTCTCAAAAATTATCTTTTGGTGAATAACTTATATTATCCTCATATTTACGACAAAATTTAATTAATATTATTTTTCCATATTTCTTACGGATTTATTTTGCATTTTTAAAGCTAAATCGTATATAATAGCAATTATAGCGTATTTTGCAATTAACTATATTTTACAACTATAACATTATTCATGATATTTGTAAAATAATATTTATATGTTATTGATTAGTTCGATATTTTCAATTCTTCTAAGATTATTTTGATATTTTTATAGAATAAATCTAAGAAATTTGTTAGTTAAAAGTTTGCTAGATTTTATTTAAATCCTAGCAAATATCGTGCCCCTATTTAGCCCAATTTGAACCCAACTTTTTAACCCAATCAAACAACCCAATCCTATTTGATTTTACCCGCTCCACCTTTGATTTAATCTAAGTCGTTGATCAAATGATATCAACGGCTTATATTAGATTGCCTTAATTAAATCCTAAGGCTACCCCCCCACCCCCGACCCCTCATTTCTCAGAGACCGATCTCTATCTCTATATCATTCTCTCTCTCTCTGTCTCTAACTGATGCTCTCCCTTCTCTCTAGAACCTTCTGGTTCCCTTCTCCTTCTCTGACGAGCTTCATCGCCTCTCCGGCCATGCTCTGTCCTCACGTCTCTCGACCTTTAGCCACCACGGATCATGTATCGTTTCTTCTCTCCAAAGTTTGAAACCCCAGAAGCCTCCACCGTGAAGATGGTCGCTGAAACCTCTCCAGGGGTCCGATTCCGGCCTTTCTCAGTTGATTTTTGTTCGATGATGCTAAAAGCACCATTATCTTTGAGTTTCACGGCCAGGTTTCTCTTACCCCTCGCACTGATTTCTTATGAAACCGTAATCGTAACCCAAAACCTTCAAATCTCTAAATTCCTTCACTATTTTAACTCACACCTTCTTGTTTTTCACTATTTTTTACTCTATTTTTATGGTTATTCCAGTTTTAAACGATTTCTGTTACTTTTGAAACTAAGGTTTCTAACCCCTTTTGGAAATAACTTAATTTTTTTATTTTTGAGTACTAATTCGTGATTCTCAGTACTGTTTTCTAAATACTTTTCTTAAATCTGATGAAACCCTAATTTTGATTGTTTGTGTTTGCATTATCTGCTTAATTTGTGTTCTTCTAGATTCATCTCTGAGTTCTATGATCCTTGTTGTTACTGTGTCATTCCTTATGTGTCCTTCACCTAAAAGTTTCTCTTATTGATTACATGGTGATTTTATACTAATTATTTGAACCCTCTTTGAGACTGTGATACTTGCTTTCGAAGTGTGATTCCACATATTTTCCCTATAGTTTGAATATTAATACTAATTTCCTAGGGTTTTCAATCTCGATCATTATTTAGAAAACTATTCTTTCATAATTACAATGGTATTTTGCCTAATATATGTACGCCAATTTGTTGATAGATTTTCCTGACATATAGATGGCCATGTATTTTGTCATTATGCATGATTTACGCTACTCTAATTCCTTATGTGATTATACCTTACTTTCTGATTTCTTTCCTTTCAAATGATTGATTATTACCGTTTGATTTGGGATCTCTTAATTAAATGGCAGTCCAAATACTGATTGGATTGTGATTGATACCAGTCCCTTAATTTAGGGACTGCTGCCTTGCTTGGTTACGCATATTCAGTACTATAAGTACCCCGCCCCCATTCTCTTTCCAAGACACCAACTAACACACTGCATCCCACATACACTCAATGTTATGAACACTCTCTCTCTCTTTGTTCACACCAACATCTATATTCTCTTTGTTTCTACACAATATTCTCTCACTTTTCCTAGTGAATGTTAACCACTCAATTGATTACAAGCTAAAGTTGAGTAATCCTGGTCACCTTCACTTTGCTGGCTGTTACTATGTTGTTTTCTTTGGGTCTGCTTGCTGCTCCCTTCTTGTATACTGTTGCTCACTTCCTGCATATAGCTCCTTTGCTCTCTACTTCTCTCTGCACTTGACTACTCACTTCTTTGCTCATTACAGCCCTATGTTTACATTATTTTCCAACTGTTATGTATTCCACATAAGTTAAAGCCTCCAAAACAACATGCTTCTATTATTGCTGCACTTCCTCCTGTTTCTTGTGTGTTTCTACTTATGGTTCAGTTGTTCTTATTGCCACTAGCATATACTCATCATAATTAGTCAGCCTAGCCCGACTTGGCATGTCACTACCCCCTCCCCTATCCCGGTGCATGTTTTTTCGTCACTCTTATGCACTACTAGCAAGTGTTCAAGTCTTGTCTGGCTACTCAATAGCTTTGAAACCTCTTGCTGATGTTGACTCTGCTTGGAGTCTAGTGCAGTAAAAACTAGACTCCTGACTTGGAGGATGTTTTTTGACAGAGCCGCAAATTTCATAGGAGTTAGTGTAGGAGCAGTCTTGGTATGAGAAATCGGCCAGCATTACCCAGTATCTGCCAAGCTCATATTCTTGTACACAAACAACATGGCCGAGTACGAAGCCTGCATCTTGGGGCTCAAATTGGCCATTGATATAAACATTCAGGAACTATTACTGATCGGAGACTCAGACCTACTCATACATCAAGTCCGAGATGAATGGGAAACAAAGAATTCCATGATACTCCCCTATATACACCATGTAAAGGAGTTGAGGAATAAATTCAGAAAGACAAAATTCCAGCACTTTCCAAAGTACAAAATGAGTTCGCCTATGCCCTAACCATTTTATCGTCTATGATACAGCATCCAGATACCAACTTTATTGATCCCATGCAGGTCAAGATTCATGTCCAACCAGCTTATTGTGCTCATGTCGAGGAAGAAGCCGACGAGAAACCTTGGTTCCATGATATCAGAGTGTACTTGAAAACATGAGAGTACCCAGAGCTTGGCAATACTACTCAGAAACACAAACTCTGGAGATTATCCAACAACTTATTTCATTGCGGAGGAACCTTGAATAGGAGGACTCCTGATTTGGGATTATTAAGATGTGTATGGAAAGAGAAGGAACTAAACTATTGGAGGAAGTTCACGAAAAGACTTGTGGACCGCACATGAATGGTTTCATTTTAGTAAAGAATATACTCCGAGCATGGTATTTTTTGATTACTATGGAAACAGACTGCATCCAGTATGTACGGAGATGCCACCATTGTCAGATATATGCAGATATGATAAAATTACATCTGAACAATCTTACTACTACAAGCTCACCATGGTCGTTCGCCGCTTGGGGAATGCTGCAGAAACCTACCACATGCAACTTTCGGAATTAGATCTTGCCTATAGCTCTTTGCAGCTTTACATTCCAGAAAGATATGCTCCATACTTTCATCCATATCGTGGCAGTATTAGCATGTAGAATCCCGGATGATGTTAGAGTGCTTAAGGCAATCCAAGGTTGGTAATTTATTCCTGGTAGCCAACCATATGAACCCCTTAATCTTAGGATACACAGCTAATTTCCATATCTAGTCATAGTAACTACAACATATTGAAGGATTATCATCTTGTTCTTCAAGAATATTATACATTGACTTTGTGGTAAATTTGCCAGTATGAGTTAATCCCCGCAAAAGATTATCTATTTTATTATTATATTTATCTATAAAAACCGGATGGATTTGGTTTGTAATATCACGAGGTAGCTCGAAAGGAATTCTTTTCCAGTCCCATTGTACATTTTTCCATAAGGAAGAAAAGGTAATGTTTCGAAGATCCAAAGGTAAAGGTCGATAAATCCTATCTCTAATAGTTGTGCCTATTACCTTAAGAACTGTAACATCATAAGTTATGGAATTTAATATAACTTCAATCGTAACTAAGGTCGTTGTGGTTTGTTTTAGCATAAGTTATGGAATTTAGTACCAATATTGGCCCTATTGAATGTTGTATTGTAGATTGAAGTTCTACAACTATATTGGATCATCGTTGTATTATTAAGGGGTGAATTTTAGATATGTTTGGCTAAAAATCCCATCTTTTAGAAATCGAGCTTCATCGATGTTTGTGTGATCTTCCTCATTTTAAATAATTTCGCGTATTATCTTTGAATTTAATTGTAGATTAAATTAGTTCAGATATTAATTACAATGTGAGATTTAATTGGATATATTTGATCCATTTGGAGTCAAATACTCATGGCAAGGGCGTGATTTCAGGTTGACTTGATCTTCTTCGAGGTAAGTGGCACTGGAAAATTTACCACAAAGTCAATGTATAATATTCTGGAAGCATAAGATGATAATCCTTTGATATGTTGTAGTTACTATGACTGGATATGGAAATTAGCTTTCTAGCCTAAGATTAAGGGATTCATATGGTTGGCTACAAGGAATAAATTACCAACCTTGGATTACCTTAAGCACTATAACGTTATCCAGAATTCTACATGCCAATACTGCCACGATATGGATGAAAGTATGGAGCATATATTTCTGGAATGTACAGCTGCAAAGAGGTATTGGCAAGATCTGATTTCAAAAGTTGTATGTGGTAGGTTTCTGCACCATTCACCAAGCGGCAAATGGACATGGTGAGCTTGTCGTAGTAAGCTCATTCGGAGGTACTTTTATCATATCTGCATGTATCTGACAATGGTGGCATCTCCATACATACTGGATGCAGTCTGTTTCCATAGTCATCGAAAAATACCCTAATCGGAGTATCTTCTCTGCTGAAACGAAACCATTCATGTGCGGTCCACAAGTCCTTGCGTGCACTTTCTCCAATTATTTGGTTGCTTTTATTTCCTCGACATATCTTAATAACACCTAATCAGGAGTCCTCCTATACAAGATTCCTCCGTAATGAAAGAAGTAGTTGGATAACCTCCGAAGTGTGCGTTTCTGAGTAGTATTGCCAAGCTCTGGGTACTCTCCTGTTTTCAAGTATACTCTGATATCATGGAACCAAGGTTTCCTGTTGGCTTCTTCCTCGACATAAGCAAAATAAGCTGGTTGGTCATGAATCTTTACCTGGATAGGATCAATAAAGTTTGTATCTGGATGCTCGGTCATAGACGATAAAATGGCTAGGGCATCGGCAAACTCATTCAGTACTTTGGGACGTGCTAGAATTCCGTCTTGACCCTGAAACAATTCCTCAACTCCTATACATGGTGTATGTAGGGGAGTATCTTGGAATTCTTGGTTGCCCATTCTTTTCGGACTTGATGTATGAGTAGGTGTGAGTCTGTGATAACTAATAGTTCCTAAATGTTTATGTCAATGGCTAATTTGAGCCCCAAGATGTAGGCTTCATACTCGGCCATGTTGTTGGTGTACGGGAATATGAGCTTGGCGGAAACCAGGTAATGCTGGCCGATTTATGATACCAGGACTGCTCCTACAGCGACTCCTTTGAAGTTAGCGGCTCCATCAAAATGTGAAAGTTATGTATACAAATCCTATTGATCACCATGAAATTTATCATATACAAATTCTATTGATCAGCATAAAATGTATCAGATCATGTGGAAAACTGGAGGAGACCTCCTGTGGGTGTGCCAACTCAATAACCGTATCGGATGTACTGGGGAGCTTCTTCTTCTTCCTCTGAAACCTAGGTGCTTGCTCTTGCTGCGGCAGTGCTTTTGGTACTACTGGTTGGGATGGACCTCCAAATAACAAGTCTAGAGGCATCTGGTCTACCAATGGCTTGTACAAATCTGTCCTTAGCATCTTCTCAGACTCCTTGGAAGCCTACGATTTCATCATATTCTTATGCTTCAGGACAAGCTCCTTCAAAGCTTTGCATTGTCACTCCACTTCATTAGACAAGGCATCTTGTGTCTTCATCATCTTTTCCTATTCTGTAGGAACTTCTTAAGTGTGTCCCCAATGGACTAGGGGATTTGAAATGCCCGTGGTGCAGATTGAGCCTCAATAGTAGAAGATAATGGAGACAACTTGGATGTCGCAACTAACATCCAATTTTTCACATTGGCTAGTGTCTGCTCAACAAATGGGTAGTGAAAGGATGAGCCCGGTGAAGATGGAATCTTTGGGCCAACTGATGTAGAGGGACCAGTAGTAGAGGAGAGTCCTGGATGCAATTCAGTATTAGGTGTAGGGGGATCAATGGAGGGCTCAGTATAATGGTCTACCGCAACTGGCTACTCAGATTGGGCAGTTGGGGCAGAAGCTGATTGCTCGTACCTCTTGTCCTTGGGGTTGTCTTGCCCCTGTAAATTGTACCACGGGAATGGGGCCACCGGTCTTACCTTGACATCAAATGATTTCTTCTCCACTTTTAAATCCTAGAAGTACATGGTAAGGGTGTTAGGAAATGGGTAGCTCCGGTCACTCTCAAACCCCACCGAAGTAATCGCCATGTACATCATATTTCCCACTTTTATAGGGAAGCCCGCCATGCTACAAGCGATCAAAATAGCATGGGGAAGTGGGATAGTTTGATCATGTGGAAGAAGGGTCAAGTCGGTTGCAAACAAAGTTCAACCACCCCCTAGCCTCCAAATTCGTTGTCCTCCAAACTATCTTTACCCCCGCTTGCACCCAATCTGGAAAAGTGCCCAGGTGTGCAAGGTATCCAGCTACCCATAGGGGAACCCCTTCACCCATTCCCAACTTCACATTGTACTAGGTCTCATCCTCATCATCAAATCCCAAATATCCATTGGAGAATGAAAAAAAGCCAAGTGTGGAACATGAAAGGCGGTAGAACTCATCAATGCAAAAGGTAGTAAAGAAGGAGACTATAAAATGGTTGGATTGTAGGGTAGGTTACCCCATTGTCGACCGTTCGTGGGTGAGCCAGTACAATGTGTTTCAAAAAGGGTGGCATGAAATGTATCATATGACAGTTTTCTTAAACTATCTTGCAAAAGTTCCATACGGGCAAGTGAAAGCATTTTTCGTTGACTTACTTGCTTATTTGCTTAATCTATCTTGTTTGCATTCTATTAAGCATATTAGGCTAGAATGTACTAATATTTGCCATGAGTTTGGTAATTACTTGATATTTTGATATGTTGTTAAATTGATGAGCTTCACTTCTGAATATTTCTCTGAATTTGAAAGTGTATTAACATTGGGACTACGAATGTGGGATTCCGGGAGCTCTCCTCCTTGTTTGTTTACTTTGGGATTATGGGTTCGATTCTCAGGAGATTCCCCTTCACGTGTTATGGTCTAAGGCTGAGAGTTCAGGATACCAAGAGATCCCTGGCACATAAATAATGATATGAAGGATAACAGGAGATCGTCGAGATACCAAGAGATACCCAAATTATTATTGTGGATACCAAGAGATCCACAATTATTATTGAGGATACCAAGAGATCCTAGAATTATTATTGAGGATATCAAGAGATCCATGAATTATTATTGTGGATACCAAGAGATCCCAGAATTATTGTTGAGGATACCAATAGATCCTAGAATTATTACTGAGGATACCAAGAGATCCTCGGGATACAAAGATATAATTCTAGGATCTCTTTGTATCCTCAATAATAATTCTGGGATCTCTTTGTATCATATGACAATGGTAGTATAATATATAAAGTGTATATAAAATATTTTTAAACATTAACTGAATTTTAAGTAAGTTGTGATAATTTTTAAATTATACGGGTAATTAATTAATTACCGGATAACAAGACATTATCCGATGAATTAATTAGTCTATAAAAAGATTAATAAATTATCCAACCACCCCACGTGGCAAGAAGCCACAAAATAAAAAATGAGTAAGTAGTCATTTTTCCAGATGGCTATTAAATAAACTAACAAAGCATGTTACCTAGTCTTAAAGACTTGTTAAGTATATCCATATAATTTAGTGGGAAAGCCTTAAATATCCCAGAATCTGACTTTGGCTTAATTTTAAAAGTCTTTGGCTTATTTAATTTAATTGTTTTGAAATAAAAAATACTAAGATCATAAGCTTTCAGAGGATCCATTTCGTTGCAATTTGGCAATGTGAATTTAATTTCGTTTCAATTCACCATTCAAATCCAATCCTATTTCTGATTTGGTTCAAAAGTAAAAAGCAAAATGTCATTTTGCACACCAATATCTATATGCTCTTTGTTTTTACGCAATATTCTCTCACTTTTCCAATAGAATGTTAACCACTCAACTGACTGCAAGCTAAAGTTGAGTAATCTCGGTCACCTTCACTTTGCTGGTTGTTACTGTGTTATTTGCTTTGGGTCTGCCTACTACTCCCTTCTTCTATCAGAGCCGCAAACATAAAAGGAGTCGGTGTAGGAGCAGTATTAGTATCGAAAATCGGCCAGCATTACCCGGTATCCACAAAGCTCATATTCCCGTACACCAACAACACGGCCGAGTACGAAGCCTGCGTCTTGGGGCTCAAATTGGCCATTGACATAAACATTCAGGAACTATTAGTAATCGGAGACTCGGACCTACTCATATATCAAGTCCGAAAAGAATGGGCAACCAAGAATTCCAAGATACACCCCTATTTACACCATGTATAAGAGTTGAGGAATTGTTTAAGGGTTAAGACAGAATTCCAGCACGTTCCAAAGTACATAATGAGTTCGTTGATGCCTTATCCATTGTATCGTCTATGATCCATCATCCAGATACCAGTTTTATTGATCCCATCTAGGTCAAGATTCATGACCAACTAGATTTTTCTGCTCATGTCGAGGAAGAAGCCAACGAGAAACCTTGGTTCCATGATATCAGAGTATACTCGGAAACAAAAGAGTACCCAGAGCTTGGCAATACTACTCAGAAACGCACACTCCGGACGTTATCCAACAATGTCTCTCATTGCGGAGGAATCTTGTACAGAAGGACTCCATATTTGGGATTACTAAGACGTGCCGAGGAAAGAGAAGCAACCATACTATTAAAAGAAGTGCACGCAAGGAATTGTGGACCGCACATGAATGGTTTCGTTTCAGCAAAGAAGATACTCCGACCAAGGTATTTTTAGATGACTATGGAAACAGACTACATCAAGTATGTCCGGAGTTGCCACATTGTCAGATACATGCAGATATGATAAAAGTACCTCCGAACAAGCTTACTACGACAGGCTCTCCATGGTCGTTCGTAACTTGGGGAATGGTGCAGAAACCTACCAATAGCTCTTTGCAACTGTACATTCTAGAAAGATATGCTCCTTACTTTCATCCATATCGTGGCAGTATTAGCATGTAGAATCCTGGATGATGTTACAGTGCTTAAGGTAATCCAAGGATGGTAATTTATTCTTGGTAGCCAACCATATGAATCCCTTAATCTTAGGCTAGATAGCCAATTTCTATATCCGGTCATAGTAACTACAACATATTGAAGGATTATCAGCTTGTGCTTCCAGAATATTATACATTGACTTTGTGGTATATTTGCCAGTAGGAGTTAATCCCCACATAAGTTTTTCTCTTTTATTATTGTATTTATCCATATATACAGACTGGATTTTGTTTGTATTATCATGAGGTAGCTCGAAAGGAATTTTTGTCTAGTCCCATTGTTCATTTTTCCAAAAGGAAGAAAAGGTAATGTTTTGAAGATCTAAAGGTAAAGGTCCATAAATACTAGCACTGTAACATCATAATTTATGGAATTCAATATAAATTCAATCGTAACTAAGGTCGTTGTATTTTGGTTTAGCATAAGTTATGGAATTTAGTAAGAATATTGGACCTATTGAATGTTGTATTGTAGATTGAAGTTACAAAACTATATTGGATCATAGTAGTATCATTAAGGGGTGAATTTTAGATATGTATGGCTAAAAACCCCATCTTTTAGATATCGAGCTTCATCGATGTTTGTGCTTTGGGTCTACCTACTGCTCCCTTCTTGTATCCACAATAATAATCTCCATGTCAAAAATGAGATTAGGATCTCTTGGTATCCTCAATAATATTTCTGGGATCTCATGGTATCCACAATATTCGGTTATCTATTGGTATCCCGAGGATCTCCTTGTATCCTCTATATATCATTATTTATGTGCCAGAGATCTCTTTTTATCCCGCACTCTCAGTCTTACAACATAACACGTGCAAGGGAATCTCCCAGGAATAGAACCCGTAGTCCCAAAGTAATCAAACAAGGGGAGGGGGGGAGCTTCTGGAATCCCACATCCGTAGTCCCAATCTAAATACACAACCAAGTTCAGAGAAATATTTAGAAGTGAAACACATCAATACAACAAAAACTCAAAATATCAAGTAATTACCACACTCATGGCAAATATTAGTAGATTCTTCTTACTTAATTATGCTAGTTGAACTGTCCAGGTCCACAAGCACGTGCTTTATCCTTGTTTTCTTTAAGAGAAACAAGATCACCAGCGCATCGTCATATGGTTACCCTATGGCCTCGATGTCTTCCTCGACGAATAAGAGGGTTTCTTTAGATTAACATTTTCGGGCCAGTCCCTTTTTTGTAGCGGAGGATTTCATTCGTTTTGACATGGATCTTTGGAGATCATTAGTTCCTCCAATAATCATGTGGAGACTATGCAAGGGACCCCTCCAGTTTCATCAGATTGAACCCGGGGGGCACCAGAGTCTAGGTTGGTCGTGTGAACTTCCCTACCACTTTTGATGTCTCGATTTTCTATTTTACCAGTCGAGCCAGGCGTTCTGCCTTGAATGTGAAGATCTTGGCCAAGAAGTAATGTGAAAGATAACATGCATTTCTGCAAAGAAACTGGCAAGAAAAAAAATACTTTTATTTTTAGCCCCACGGTGCGCGCCAAACTATATACCGTGAAAATTGTAACAACAATTAAATTTGTAAATGAGATTCTGAAAATACGTGATCTATTCCTGGGCTAGTTATTAGAGCAGTTGATGCTAAGAACATGAAGTATAGTGATGAAATGCGAGTTAAAACGGGGCAGTATTCAAACCAAAGAGGTGTGTTTCCTGGGTGCAAGGTCGGTCGATGGGGGCTTTTGGGAAAAGGCTAAAACAGAGCTTGAACTATCGGGCAATCGGGAATGGGATAAGAGGAAAAGATATGACTACTCAAGGGTCTATGCTGCTAATATTGAACGATATATTGAATAAAAAATAAGAAAGAAATAAAAGCTAAAGCGGCCTCGGGCCTATTAGAATGAAAAACTTGGAAGAAAAGATAGAGAGATAGAAAGATATTATTTTACTTGTGGAGAAATGGAGCAACATCAGCCTGCTTACAAAGAAATGGGGATCGCGTTTATATCGGATGGGAATATCTTGTAATATAAAATGTGTTGACCATAAAGGAAGAGAGATAGGACTGCTAGATGTGACACTTCGAAAATAGGCACTTGTTTCAAAATGAATGCTCGATTAATTGATCCGCACTCGTTTGGATGTTTTAAGTCATAATCAAATGCACAATTCTTTATTAATTATCATTATTTTTCATCTGCTTTTCTACAGCATTATTGTTACTTTTCTTGATGAACCGGTGACTGGGACATGCAATGAGGAAACACAAAATGAGAATAGTGATCAGATGAGATACCTGCTGAAGTTGTCAAGGAAGTTGAAAACTATGAGAATAAGCCTAAGTCCAACCTGGACGAAATCAAAGCACAAAAATTTGGGAATGTCGAGATCGTAGATAAGACTCGCATCAGTATTCACTTATCACTGACTATAGAAAATGGAGTACTTCGTTTCTTAAAGAAGTATGAGGATATTTTAGCATGGTCATACGATGACATTACCGGTTTGAACAAGTTCATAGTGGCTCACAAGTTTCCTACATGTATCCGCCAGTAAAGCAGAAACTCAGAAAATGCAAACCATATATGAGCCTTAAAATCAAGGAGGAAGTTACTAAGTAGATCAAAGCCAAAGTTCTTATGGTGGTTGAGTACCAACCTGGTTAGCCAACATTGCACCTGTTTTGAATAGAAAAGGGAATGTTAGAGTATGTGTTTACTATCGTGATTTAAACAGAGAAAGTCCTAAAGGATGACTTTCCTCTACCAAATATACACATCCTGATCGAGAATTGCACCCAGCATGAACTCCAATCCATTGTGGATTACTTCACAGGCTATCACAAAATTTGGATGGATGAAGAAGAAGTAGAGAAAATCACTTTTATTACATCATGGGGAGTATAATACCACAAGATGATGTCATTTGGTCAAAAGAGTGGTGAGGCTACCTACATGAGGCCATGACAACCATCTTTCACGATATGATAATAAGGAAATAGAGATATATGTGAACGACGTCATTATCAAGTCCAAGAGGGCCGCAAATTACACAGTTGACTTGAGAATGATATTTGATAGGCTAAGGAGGTACTACATAACGTTAAACCCCGCAAAATGTGCATTCGGGGTTCCCGCAAGAATGCTATTGAGATCCATTGTCAGTCATCAAGGGATTGAGCTGGACCCATCAAGGAATACCTATCCAAACCACCTATTCTGGTGCTACTAGAACCAGGATGGCCTTTGCTACTCTATCTGTCCATATTGGATGGAGCCTTCGGATGTGTTCTCGGACAACATGACGAGACAGTGAGAAAGGAGCAAGCTATATATTACTTTAATACGAAGTTCCTACCTTACAAAGCATGATACTTTGTACTAGAGCACAGTTGTTGTGCTTTAACCTGTGTGGCCAATTAGTAGATGCATTACTTCTGTTCCTATACCGCATACCTCACATACAGGATGAGCCCTCTTAAGTATATATTTCATAAAACCATGCCAACTAGGAAGTTAGCCAAATGGAAGATACTGTTGACTTAGTTTGATATCGTTTATGTAACTCAAAAGGCGATCAAAGGAGATGCATTCGCAGATCATTTTGCTAAAAACCCAGTGGAAGGAGAATACAAATCCTTGAAAACGTATTTTCCTGATGAAGTGGTGTTATTTAGCTGATGACATTACCGAAGCATACGATGATTGGAAGATGTTTTTCGATGGACCTATTAAATTTTGAAGTAGTGCGCATTGGAACAATTTTGGTTTCAGAAACAGGGCAACATTATTTGATATCTGCTAAACTTAGATTTCTCTACACCAACAACATGGCAGAGTATGAAGCATGCATACGAGGACTCAACATGGCAGTCGACATGAATATTCAGGAGCTGTTTGTAATTAGTGGTTAAGATATTCTTATGCACCAGGTACAAGGAGAATGGGCCACCAAGAATTTAAAGATATTGCCATATTTTCACCATGTGTAGGAATTGAGAAAGAGGTTCCCGAAGATAGAGTTTCGGCATATGCCCAGAATTCAGAGTGATTTTCCGATGCTTAGCCAATCTGTCATCCATGATACAACATCCATATAAAAACTTCATTGATCCCTTCCCAGTGAGAATCTATAATCAACTAGCTTACTATGCTCACATCGAGAAAGCGATGGATAGAAAGCCTTGGTTTCATTAGATCAAGGAGTATTTGGTGAAAGGGGAATATCTGGAGCATGCAAACAACACTCAGAAATGCACACTCTGAGTTTTTCAAATCACTTCTTCCACAACATAGGAAACTTGTACATGAGAAATCACGATTTGAGATTGCGAAGATATGTCTATGCTAAAGAGCTTCTAAACTACTCCAAGACGTACATGCTGGGACTTTCGGCCACATGTGAATGGTTTTGTCTTCGGTAATAAAATACTTAAAGCCGGTTAACTTTGGATGACCACGTATGTCTACAAATGCTACCAATGTAAAGTGTACTCTGATATGATAAAAGTTCCACCAAGAGAGCTCAATAGAACAAGTTCATCCTGGCTATTCGCCGCTTAGGGAATGGATGTCATTGGTTTGATTGATCCCACTGCGTCAAACATGCACAAGTTTATTCTAGTAGCCATTGATTACTTCACAAAATAGGTAGAGGTTGCATCTTTCAAAGCTGTAACCAAGAAAGTCATCGCATACTTTGTCAAAGATCGTATCATTTGCCAATTCGCGGTTCCCGAATCCATTGGTACTGATAGTGCTGCCAATCCCAATTATAATTTGATGAAGGCCACGTGTGAAACATTCAAAATCAAACACAAGAATTCCACAGCTTATACAGCTCGGATGAATGGGGTCGTAGAAAACTACAAACAATAGCACGAGAAGCTACCTTTCGCTTTGTTGGGATACAACACTAAAGTTCGCACATTAACCGGGACAACTCCATATATGCCGGTTTATGGTACTAAAGATGCATCCCAGCCAAGGTAGAAATTCTTTCTTTGAGAATCATACAGGAAGTTGATTTTAGAGATGCAGAATGAATAATGAGCTATTCTAAAAAATTGGCACTTATAGATGGAAAAAGGATTAATGCAGTATGTCACAGTCAACTTTATTAGAACATAATGTCTAGAGAATAAAAGCTACTAGAAATAGGGCATTTTGCAATGAAAAGTTATGCAACAGTAACAGAACCGTCTCCATATACTATATATAGCAATGGTTTAAACCGTTGCCAAAAGGGTTGGAGGATTTCGCGACCCCTTACTAATTAATCTGTTTCCATTGTATAGGAACCGTTGTCATAGATCATACTGTTGTAACGGTTGTTACAAACGTTGCAATATTTGTATCTATTGGCACGTTGTTGGGGAAAAATTACCTATGGGGACGGTTTTGGGTTCCTTCCTCAATTTCCCTCTTCTATTTTGCCAAACTCGCTAAAATCTTTTCATTAATATTTTTTTACTCTTATTTCCCTAAATTACGCTATTAGAAGAGTAGTTCCCACGCTATCAGAGTACTCTATCAGACCCTAATTAACTACGCTAGTAGTTCCTAATTTCATCTCCCAATTTCATTTGCTCCCAATTTCACTCCCAAATTTGCTGTCCCCCTCTCTCTCTCACTCCCAAGCACTGCAATGAGGTTTCTTAGCCATGAGTTGTAATTTAGGTTGTTAAATTATCTACCCAATAGATTCACAAAGTGGGCAGAATCGTGCAAAATCAGTGAAAAAACAGTAGTTGTGATTTTGCAAAGTGTGTTTTCACAGACAAAAAGTCTGGGATCTCTTTCTACCATAAGTGTAAGTTTCCCTATTTTAGGCTAGTTCCTGTTTTTAAATTACCTTTGTGATTTTCGTTTGTACGCACACAAATTGGTAGTCTTATTTTTTTATTTCAATTTTATATGCATTTTCATTATGAGAGTCTTTGATTTATTCGGTGACTACAATTAGAAGCGACTATTCTGTTGGCAAATTCTACGGAAAAGATTGAGTCCTTGAGCTTGTTCATACAATTAGTTTCTCATTTGCTTCAATCGCGAGAAATTATTTTCTTAAGAGGCACACTGTGAGAAATCACTAGCTGAAGAAATTGTATGTTCTTATTTTCTTATTTATATATACTAGTGAAATTTTCAGCCTTCTTTTTCTTTTGTATATGTATCTTCCATGATAGTAATGTTTGAATATTTTAGAAGCTATAATATTTTCGAAACTTTTGTTCAATGGGTTTGATCGAATATCCACCTTTGTTATGAATGCTATTATTGCCTAGAGTTGGTTCTTGCTATTAAATTACTGACTTGTTTCATTATAGTCAGGACAGAAGTAACATATTCACTTTTGTCTCTCAGTTAATAGCATTCTCTTTCAAATCACATAGGAAAACTAACTTCAGGATGTTTAGGTTGCCCTTCCACAAATAAGCTGAAGATGTTTTCAACCAATATTTTGTGAAGTTTTGAAGTTGTATCTGTTTAGTAGTTTTTATGTTTCTGAAAAACTTGAGTTATAAATTGTCCAAATTCCATCTATAAGTATATTTCCCATGTTGACATTCTAATCAAGACACTATTCTGGCTTGTTCACATATTAACTAATCTACCAAATATTTAATACTTTTTTTAGTAGAAATCAATAACTAATCTACCAAATGTGTTCGATGTTTGTTAGGAATCATAAGTTAAGTATTTTAGTAGTTGTCAATATATTAGAAATCTCGTTTAGAACTTCGGTATTTTTAAACTAACGTGTAAATTGATAGCATGTCCATATGTATTCACAACTGCGTTCTGATTATCTCCTTTAAGATTGTTATGACTCTAGTGTTAGAACTTATAAGAATTATTATAAAAGTATAGGATCTGTTCCATGAGATTAAAAACTTATTAAGGCAGTAGTTATCATCACATCTATTTAGATAGATGCTATGTATTAGGAATTCAGTGAAGTCTTAATGTTAACTAACTATATAACTTCTATATGTTCTCTCGAGTCTGATATATGAAATATTACGCATTTGTTTAAAGTATTGGTCATTTGAAACAAGTTGTCAGTGACGTCTCACTTGGATTTATAGTACTACTAAATTTGATACAAACAAATAATGAATGCTTACAGTTAAGCTCTAATTGTTATAGAAAGTTTTTTTGTGATATATGAGAACATATAAATGCGGTATAGGTAGTAGTGTTCATATAATTAATCTGGTGTTTGAAAGATTTGTATGGGTTTACATTGAGCCTGCCTTCTATCTCCTTAGTCATTATTTGTGGTTATGTATCAGGCTGAGAAAATTCGTTGTTCTAGCTTAAGTAATTAAATACTATATTATGGAGTAGAAGTAGTTTGTTCTAACTGTTTGGAAGCATGTTAAGTTTGTTCCAATTGTTGAAGTCATTTCTTTAACAGATTAACTACATGAACCTGTTCTCTCATCTACTTTCCATCCGAGATGCAATTTTTAGTTTCCTTGAATTTTCGGATACGCTAAGAAGCATTAAAGTTAACTTTTCCACTAGTTACAAAAAACACACTCTAATTTCTATATCTATATGTTACTAATTATGGAATAAGTGAGTAGGAAATTATTTATGTAATTTAAATTGAGATCTTGTTTGTTCAGACCATTTTTTATATATGTAAAAGTGGTTTATTGGTTAAACCCCTTGTATGCATATGCATTACAATGAAATGTTCTTATTTTCTTGTAGAATACTTATAGTTTGTAAAAATTTAAAGGTTACATATATTAATGAGAACTAAATCGCCATCCTGGAATCCTAGATTAATAGAGTACTTGGTCATGGTTTATTTGATAAAATTAGTTCTCTTTAATTTTTTGGAACTTAGGTTAACATAAATCATTACTTTGTGATTTACTAATATCTTATAGGAATTAAATGGATTATGGAGATAAAAGTTGGATAAATCTCCTAAGATGGTCGGATGAGTATATTCGTGGAGTAAATAATTTTCTTAATAAGGCATTTGAACGAGATTCAAAGGGAAATGAAATAGTATGTCCTTGCAAAAAGTGCATGAATCACAATTGGCATTATAGAAATGTGGTGGAGGATCACTTGGTAGTAAATGGTTTGTTGCTGGTTATACCAAAAGGGTTTTCCACGGGGAAGGATTTTCCTTGGTAAATCCACATATTCTATGCAATGATGATGATTATTTTTACATGCGTGACGATATTGATGGACTACTTCATAATACATTTAGAAATATAGAGTTTAGTCAAGGCATGAAGAAGGAGTGAAAGAGGGACTATCTTAAGATGCAAAGAGATTTTTTAGATTGGGTGATAAGTGAAAACAAGAGTTATATCCTAGGTGTGAAAGTTTTACTAAACTAAGTTTCACCATTCGGCTATACTTGCTTAAGTCCTTGCTTGGGTGGAGTAATGTACCATTATCAGACAAGCTGAACTTGATAAAAGAGGCATTTTCCTTTGCTCAAGTACCAGAGTTGTTTAACAAGGCTAGAAACATGATAAGAGATTTGGGCCATCATTATGAAAAAATACATGCATGCCCTAAAGATCGCATCTATTTTTGAATGACAATGCGAAGGCTGATACTTGTTCTGTTTGTGGGACTTCAAGATGGAAGAGTAATAATGCAAGTTCTAATATCTCTACAAAGGTTTTAAGGCACTTTTCCTTAAAGCCTAGGATTCGAAGGATGTTCATGTGTCATGAAACAGCTATTGCAATAAAATGGCATGGTAATGAACGACCTAATGATGGGAATTTAAGGCCTCCAGCTTATGGTGAAGCTTGGAAAGATTTTGATTCCTTGCATCCGGATTTCACTAGAGAATCACGTAATGTTAGGCTTGGTCTTTCAAGTGATGTTTTTAATCCATTTAGAACCATGAGCATTTTTCATACCACATGACATGTTGTGTTGATGAACTATAATTTATCACCGTGGATTTGTGTGAAGTCGGAATATACTATGTTGTCAATGATCATTCCAGGTCCATCATCTCCTATAAATGATATTGATGTGTACCTACAACCACTAATTGCATAACTGAAGGAACTATGGGAATTCGGGATAGAAACATATGATGCTGATAGAAACCAAACATTTCAAATGTGTGCAACTTTACTGTGGACAATTAGTAATTTTCCAGCTTAGCAATGCTTTCAGGATGGAGCTCAAAGGGTACATTGGCATGCCTCGTTTGTAATTATGACACATGCACTCAATATCTCAAATATAATCATTAGATGTATTACTTGGGCCATCAAATATTTTTGCCTCCATATCATCCATTCAGAAAAGATAAATGGTCATTTGATGGTATGGAGGAGCATAGACCTGCACCTACTTCTTTATTGAGTGTAGAAGTATTTGAATAATTGCTTGAATTCAATAATGTTTTTGTGAAGGGAAAAAAGAAAAGGCTTCATAATAACAAGAGTCCGTGGAAAAAGAGATCTACTTATTTTGAATTGCCATATTGGGTGCATAACAAATTGAGGCACAATCTTGACGTGATGCACATTGAGAAAAACATATATGATAATTTGATTAGGACTTTTTAAGAAATTGATGGAACGTCAAAGGATCATGTAAATTCTCTCTATGACTTGCATGAATGGGGATACGAAAGGAGCTACAACAAAGAGAAGATGATAATGGAACAGTAAGTTTGGCTCAAGCTTGTTTCTCAATGAGTCCAGAAGAGAAAAGTTATAGACATAGTAAACTTTATTTTGGACAAAGAGAATGAGTAGTTGTTTTGAAGTTCATTCCTTGTCTTGTCTTCGTGTCCACCACTTTTTAGATTATCAAAATCCATAAGGCAGAAATGTATTAGATGTTTAACATAAAAGCATACTTGTTTCAGAAAATGTCGAAAACTAATATTGAGAATCAAAAAAAGTTAAATAATCCAGACACTGCCGGCACAACAAGTTATGCCACAATCCGCGAGGTTCAATATTTTCTTGTATTTTTAACTAATATGATTTTTTAACCTTTCTTGGTAAAATGCTTATGCTTACTTTCATGTATCTTGAAAAAGAAGAAGGAATCTTCTGAGGAACCATTAAGAAAGGACATGTTTGTGGCTACGAGATCAAGAAAGTGCGGTCGAGTGTCAAGGAATCACATGAAGATACAATGGACAAAATTGTACAGAGATTTCTACTTTAAAGCTTGTCGATATTATCTTTTTGGTCCTAATTGTTAACTCAATTTTATTTACTTGTATTTTCTTCTATTAAATTTTATTTGTATGCTGAAATAGATTAAATACAAACTCAATAAAGTGAGGATGATAACCAATCAATTGACCCATTTGCAACAGTCATGGGGCTTGAATATTCAAGTCGCGTAAGATTGTATGGTCGTGGGGTTATAAAAACTATCTTGAAACAAAAATCTGGAAATTCTGGACCCTCTTCAAATACTACTGATGAGATAATGGAGCAAAAAATGAAGGAAATGGAAGAGCGAATGCAACAAATGATGCAGAAAAACTTTGAGGAACAACAGGAAACTTGGCGGCAAAAAATTACACAAAACGTTGTTGCACAACTTCAGCAGATTAACCCAGATTTACGAATTGATCCTAATATGCTAGCATTTGGTGGCCGTTCACTCGGAGAAGCTTTCTCTGCACAACAAACTGCAATTCAACTAATCAATCGTCCATCTACTGGCAGTACTAATCAAGGTGTGTACTTAATTATTGCAAAATATTGCATCACTTCTTCTCTTTCTTTTTCTTCATCTTCTTCTTCACTATACATGCATATTGTAATTTGATAATATCCCATGCTGCTCCATTTAGCATGCTGTTACAGTAGCATGATTCCTGACTTTCCTGTTATAGTAGCATGATTTCTGGGTATATTTTTCTATATGAATACATCTTTATGGCTTAATCACACTTATGTCTTATCTTTTTTTTTCAATTACATTGAATCCTGCTGGCTTCACAAATATTTCTGTGGAGTTTGAATTTTATACAAAAAACAGATAACTCTTATATGTTCCGCCTGAAGTAATATGATTAAGCTTTATGTATTAGTATTTCTGTATGAAGATTTATTTATGATTGATGAACATATGCGATAACAGCCACATGTTCTCTATTTTACTGATGCAACAGTCTTGATTTAATAGATGCAATAATAATTGGTGACGCTCTTTTTAATTAAAGGGCCTTCTGAATTACTTGCTGCAACTCGTTAGGCAGGCCTAATACTATTGTTGAAGACGTGTTGAGTGTTTCTTAATAAAACAGTGCTGTTTTATGTTACTTTGAAGAAGAATCTTGGCCAAAAGGAGGGTTGCTAGTCTGTTTAGACCAGCTCCGTGAAGTGCATTTAGTATGGACCAGCTGCTTTGAATATGTATTTAGTCAGTCGTTAATATCATTTTGAGTTCGTCTTCTGTAGGCGGAGGGGAGGGGGAACTGAAATTTGGGACCTCTATATCTACTTCTCCACTTTGGTGTCTTTAGGAATGTTCTTTATGAGGATCATGCTGAGTAGCTATGACTAAGAATTGGAATATGTTCTTTGCGGTGTGGTGTTTCTGCTCTACTTTTGCATTTACTTGTATTTTCAATCTTTTGGTATCTGGACCCTGCCCCAAGTGTAAGAATGTCGGTTAAAACAGTAATTTTGTTCAAATGAACGTCTTTCAAATTTGAAAATGACTGTAAGGATTTACAGTATGTTTATAAGGATGTAATAATGTAGTGTTGCGCATGCATGACTGCAAGCTCATGCATGTATTTTGTCAAGCTATTGTACTTCACTGTCCTTGAATGGTGTCTAAGCCTATAACAGATGACCTTATCAGTCGAACGGATGCAATCTTGACTGTCCCGTCTGTCCTCTTTATTGCTTGAGCAAAAAAATGCTACATTCTTCTTTCAGTGACCTTTTTCAGTGTCATTTCAGCATGAGATTTGTCGTAGCTTGACTTTTCAAATTTCCATAGGAGAAATTAAGTTTTTAACTTCAGCATAGGACAACTTCTAGAATGTCCTCAAGAGTCATGGAGAATTTTTTTGAAAGCTTTGTACTTTTAAATTGTTTTAGCAGGCCATATCTAATAATTGATTTTCTCTCTAAACATGTAATTAGACCAACATCTGCTTGGAAATGCCACCAGTCCAACATACCATGTACAAAATTTAGAAGAAGACAACAGGCCACCCACATCCAATGCATTGTAGATAGTTCTTGGGGCCACTCATAAGCAGCAACAAAGAAAATCAGGTACCAAAAAATCTGATAATGCTCCATGCTTCATCAACTTTTGAATGGCATTGCCCTGTGTCTGGTATTCTTAAATCTTTTAAAAGACTTTACCTTTCATTTGTATTTTAATTGTTAACTAGCATTTAAAGAGATAATGATTTTATTTATCCTCTTTTGTAGGTGGAGAAAATGAAGAAAGGGAAGATCAACGGAATGAAGATCCCCCTTAGAAGATTTTTGGATTATTGCTGAAACTCCAAATGTTCTAGGAATCTTTTGTTATCAAATATTTTGAAACTTCTTTAACCTTTGGATTGCAAAACTTGTGTACTTGGTTCTTAACTTTTGGATTTTAAACTTATGTACATGGGTTCTAATATTTTTCTTTTACGGACATAACAACTTGGATTGTAAATGTTTATTATTAGTTTTATTTTGTGATTAATAAAAATTATTGTGTATTATAATTTAATGTAAATATTTATTTACTATCAGGGAGTATATTGTTGGTTCAATAAAACCATTACAATAGCTTACCTAAACCGTTGCTATAGGTAACAAAAACTGTCTCAATTAACCTTGCAATATGACAGGTAATCGTTGCAGTAGGTAAACTAAACCATTGCCATAGGTACTATAAACCGTTGCAATAGATAATACACACCGTTTCATTAAACTTTTTTACTGTTGCAATAGTAAAAAAAACTGTTACACAAAACATATATTGCAACGTATCTAAACCGTTCTAGTTGATTTAAAATACTTGTTGCAGTAGAATGATAAATAACCGTTGCAACAGACATATATAGGGCAACCGTTGGAGTAGAGCTATTGCAAAGCGACCTAGTTTGACGAACCCAAAAACGTGGCTATAGCTCGATGGCAACAGTTTTATCATGTATAGCAACTGTTTTCTGTGCATTGCCATAGGTTTATTTTCAAGTAGTGTTTCAACAAAAGCGTTAAACCAAGAAAATTTGCACCGAGACAACTGGTACTAAAGAAGATGTTCCCATATCAAGATAAGCCAAAGTGAAATTCTCTCCCAACTGGGAAGGTCCCTACATGGTTGATAGGGTGCGAACAGGAGGAGCACACATACTTGTAGAAATGGACGGAGAAATTTGTCCAAAATCGATCAATTTAGTCGCGACTATTTACACTTTCTCATTTGATGTAATTGAACTACTCTTGACCTGATTCCCGTATACGAGGAGATACGTAGGCAGCCTTATGGGTTCGGTCATATCATAGTAAAATTTCCATTTTCCCCCAAGATTAGAAACTGGGGCAGAATTTTGAGGAGGACCCTCAAAATTCCGGAGCAAGTCCATCCAATGCAAACATATGCCAAACAGTCATAAATCATTTAATAAATTGGGCCAGAATCTTGAGAAGGATCTACAAAATTCAAAAGAAGGTTCAACAAAGCTCGTTACCCGCAAACGGCCGAAGGATCATATACCAAACTAGGGCAGAATTTTTAGGAGGACCCTCAAAGTTCTAACATGAGGAAGCTGGAATGTCTCGTAAATATGTTACAGTAACCAATTCATCTAAAAATTACTTGATATTTCAATACATTCTAAAACTACTCTATTTTTATCAATAAATGTATATATTTTGAAAACTCTATTTCCGCAACAGTCAGGTGTTACCTATAGAAATTCAAATAAGGCCTCCATTACAGAAAAGCAAGGCCAAATGACAAAGGCAGAAACCGACCTCCCGTTACAAAACCCATAATTTTTCTTTGACCACAGGAAAATTTGGCATAGCGATAGCATTCGCAAACATGCACACACAAAGAAAAATCACTATCAAACAAGCCATCAAGCACTGAATATCTCCAACTAAGAAATATGCTACACTTACTAGCTACTCGCTCTTTGCATGTGACTAATCCATATCCCGCATACTTGCATGAGGGTAATCCTTTCCTCCTTACCTACAAGAGGCTAGTCCTTGCCTTCATATAAGCATAAGGCTAGTTTTTGCCTCTATATTTGCATAGGGCTAATTCTATCCACCATATCTGCATTAGGCTAATCCGTGCCTCCATATTTTCCCGAGGCTAATCCTTGCCTCCATTCCTACATGAGGCTAATCCCTGCCTCTCTACATGCATGACGCTAACCCTTGCCTCCACACCTACATGAGGCTCATCTCTTCCTCCCTATCTTTATATTCATGCATGAGGCTAATCCCTGCATCCCTACATGCATGAGGCTAATCCTTGCCTCCACACCTACACGAGGCTAATCTCTACCTCCTTATTTGTATGAGGCTAATCCTTGTCTCCATATTTGCCAGAGGCTAATCCTTGCCACCCTACCTGCATAAGGCTAATCCTTGCCTCCACACCTACATGAGGCTACTCCTTACCTTCCTATCTGTATGAGGGTAGTCCTTGCCTCTATATTTGAATGAGGATAATCCTTGCCTCCCAACTTGCATGAGGCTAATCCTTGCCTTCACACCTCCATGAGTCTAAACCTTACCTCCATTTTTGCACGAGGCTAATCCTTGCCTCTACATTTATATGAGGCTAATCTTTCCCTCCCTATCTGCAAGAGGCTAATCCTTCCCTCCAAATTTATATGTGGCTAATCCTTGCCTCCTTACTTGTGTGAGGCTAATCCTTGGTTGCACACGTGCATGAGGCTAATCCTTGCCTCCATATTTGCGTAAGGCTAATTCGTGCCTCCCTACCTGCATGAGGCTAATCCTTGGCTCCACACATGTATGAGGCTAATATCTGCCTTCCTATATTCATGAGGCTAATCCTTGCCTGCACATTTGAATGAGGCTAATTCTTGCCTCCCTACTTGCATGAGGCTAATCCTTTCCTCCACACCTGCATGAGGCTAATCCTTGCCTCAATATTTGCATAAGGCTAGTCCTTCCCTCCATATTGGTATGAGGCTAATCTCTGCCTCCCTATCTGCAAGAGGCTACTCCTTACGTCAATATTTTCACGAGGCTAATACTTGCCTCTCTACATGCATGAGGCTAATCTTTGCCTCGACACCTCCATGAGGCTAATCCTTGCCTCCGTATTTACCTGAGGCTAATCCTTGCCTCCATATTTGCATGAGGCTAATCCTTTACTCCACACCTACATGAGGCTAATCCTTACCTCAATATTTGAGTGAGGCTAATCCTTGCCTCCCTATATGCATGAGGCTACTCCTTGCCTCCACACTCGTATGAGGCTAATCCTTGCCTCAACATTTGCACGGAACTAAGCATTGTCCCTCCTTGCACAAACGTTGATCTATTATGGTACTATCTATTTAGTTTTTCTATCGAGATAAGCTCTAACCTTCATTTAACAAGACTATGGCTTGCTTTGTTAATATGTCAGAAGGCGTCATAGTCTAAAAGGCACCATCCTCATAGTGGGAAGACACTATGACGTGTCTCGACGATCTCTCAAAGTTTCGTATAATTATTCAAAGGTGTCATGGTTCAGAGGAACTCATAGCCCGATAACATCATTTCATGGCATTGGAATCCCTCACTAAACAATTCATTGCCTAGGACGTCATCATTAACCGTCCGAATACAGCAGGTAACCATTAAGCAAGTGTTATCCTAGCAGGAGCGACCTCACTCCAGTTCCTTGAACTATTTCAAACTTGATTGACCACTCCTGCATCAATTCCAAAATCTCATGTTCGTCCTTGTAGTGACTTCATTAGTATATTCCGCAAATGAATCTAGAACTAGACATGGCCTAATTTTTTACAAAGATATGTAGGCAGCTCAAAGATCAGAGTCCTCCCTCTATCATTCAAATTTCTTTACCCGAAAACTCTTTCGTCATTCCCAGGTAAAGAGAGGCCGATGTTGATACCGAATTTTTCGTAAAATATTTTTTATAATGCATATATACCTTTAAAACCATGAATTAGCATCAATGGGTATTTTTCCATAATTTTTATACCCTTAGAAGAATTTATCTTAATATCTTCTTCATATAAATAATTGCAAAATTGCATCACAAATGAATTTCAAAAAATGTCATGATTAATATTGGTAGTATAGGTCCTATTGAGTCCAAATTATTTCACAAATAGCCAAATTGTAGTCCTTTAGCTATTATTGCAACAACTTTGCAATTATATCTCATGCATACATTTTGTATTATTCTACTAGATATTTGTCATTTGCATATCTAAAAATTAAATAACTATTTTTTAAAACATTTATATGCATGAAATTTCTTTTTTAATATTAGTAATTATATTAAAAAAATATTTTAATCAATTGCTTCTGTTAATTTATAAATAGCGTTTTTATTTAAATTTTGTCCTTAAATTAACATGTAGAATACTCTTCAATACCAGCCTAATCCAACCAAGCCAATTTGCACTTACCTGACCCTATACCCGGGCAAATCTTGGTCATTAATCATTATTATCAACGGTCCAGATTCCCCTTACCTAAAATATACTAGCATATACCCCCAAACCATTATAATTCTAACACCCCTCCTAGCCGTCATCTGCTCCTCTCCTCCCTCAAATGCTCTCAATACCTAACCCTAACTAACCTTTATCGTCGTTCATCTGCTATCATTCATGGTAGTTCCTCACCACCATCGGACCTCTAATGGCCTATATTATAATGGTATTGACATCTCTGAGGTCCTCAAGGGGCCAAGGTTAGTCCACTTGCACCTATGGCCCTTTCTCGCCTGTTTCATGCTCTTCTGGTTCGGTTTCAAGTAAGAACTTACTACGTTGCCTTAGATCTATGAATTTATAAACCTACTTCTTTATCTATGGGTTGTTCTTCTCAAAACCCTATTTTTTTAACCTTTGGACTTCTCATATCTATCCGGATATGAGATGAATCGAACTTACTTTACTTGTTTTTCTCCTTAAATTAGCGGTGTATTGAATTCTTGATTTACCAACTTCTTTCATTAAAACCTACGTTTTGAACCTTGAATATTCCTTTCTTGCCTTATTTTGTCTGTGATAGTTACTAACTCTTTACATGATTTTCTCCTTAGTTAAACCCTTTCCTATTTTTATTCTGAAGTTCTTTATCTTGGTTTGATTTGAATGCCTTTCCTTACTAATTCCTTTGTTGATTACTTCTTTACTCAGTCTCATTAAATTCCTTGCCTTAATGAGCTCTAGTCATTACCTCTGTCTAATTTTCCTTAATTAAAGAAAAATACATTACTTATTTTACATGTGTGACTGCTTCTGTAAACTTCCCTAATTGGAACATAATTAATTCTTTAGCTTATTTGTTTATCTTTTGATTACTATATACGCCCTTACCTGTTTTCACCTATAACACAAACATTTGTTCAAAAACTACCACTTTTACACTCTTAAAAAGGCTCTTTCTGCTATGTCTCTGCTACTTGTAATTTTTTTTTATTATAGCCAGCTGAAAGCCGAGGCTTGAAATTGCAGCATACATGTCTTGCATCTTGTATTTTCTTTCTATAACAAGATATGCTTCTGATAAATTTTAAGAGTCTAAGCTTATGTGTTTATATATTACCTTAGTTCATCTTCATCCTTGCTTCTCCTTACAGCTTACCTAGCATGCCAAATACTATTTTAATCAACTATGTAATTAGCATGTTTTTTACTTTACTTGCTTGTTTGATATCTTGTTTAACATGTCTACATATGTAACTAGAATGCTTGACTGACAACAATTTATCTAGCATGCCTAACTTTGTATTTCTATAATTAGCATGCCTACATTTGTTAATACTTGCCTACCATGTCCATTAAAGTCCTTGTTTGTTCTTCCTTATTCCTGCTAAGTTAGCTATTCTCTCTAGAGTGACTCTACTTGTGTTGTTTTATATGTTTTCAACATATTTTTGGTGTGACCTTTGCTTCATGTTTCAATAACCTGCATTATATCTAACATATTGGTTCTGTAGAACCCTCTTAAGAACTCTATGCACTCTGTTAGTTATGTGTTCCATTAAGATGTATTGTATGTGTTCCTACCCTAATTTCCTTGTGTGGAAACTGTTTGCCAAAGTATATCCTAAAACTGTTTGTTCTATGACTTGTGTACTGATTGAAATTTTTCTTTCATACTTTCCTCAACTCTTTTTATCACTAAATCAATATTGTTTTTCCGAAATTCTTTTCACTTCTAATACTTGGCTTTATACTATTTATCAAACTCTTTGAAGTCATTATGCGCTCTCCCTTACTCTGAGATTACTAAGTCATGCCCCATAGGTAAGTGTACTACTTAGAGACCCTTGAGATCTCTCTGAACTCTGTCATATCAGGGTTGGCACTTCCACATTGCACATAAATCAGTTCTTATTTGAGAAACTTCTGGGTGTGAGCACTACCCAGAATCGTTGAGGTCCTTAAGGAACTCTAACACACCTAAACATGAAATATGCTATAAAACTTTGGGAATTTAAGACTACTAAATTCTTGGAAACCACTTTGGGCCTACTTCAAGATCCTTATAGCATAATTTATATTCTGTTCATGTAATTTTGCTCAATCATTTGACTGTAATAATTGATTGTAAACAGATATTGGGATGACTAGTGAAAAGGGAGAGTAGTTATATAATATGGGTAAAGTTGGGTAGATAATATTCCTATAGGGCCCATTCCAATCCAAATGTGTTTGTTTGATGATATGCCTATAAGCGTTCACTTGGTTGAAATATGTTTGTTAGATAATATGCATATAGGATCTGCTTTGGTTCCAATAAATTCTGTTTGATTTACTTTCACATAAGTAGAAATGATGTCTATAAGATCTAAAATCAACTTTAATTGTATTAATCACACCTATAGGATCTAAAATCAGTTAGATCTAGAATCAATAACATCTAATATCAGTTTAACCTTAACTGTAACGACCCGACCTATCGTTTGTAGAGTTATAGCCCCATTTCTGCCATCTATGCTTCTTTATGTATTGTCCAGCTGTGTTGAGTTGTATCGAGTTGGTAGATTTGGATTCGGATAGTTTTAGAGTGAAATGAACACTTTGACTGTTAGTTAGAAAGCTATGTTATTCAACAGGAAGTTGATGTATGAGTAAACAAATTCGGATTAGGATTTTTATGATTCGATTAGCTTCGTTGGGTGATTTTAGACTTAGGAGTGTGTCTAGAATTTTATTTGAAGGTCCGTGGTGGAATTCAGCTTGAATTGTCGAAAGTTGAAATTTTTTAAAGTCTTAGGCTTGAACTCGAGGTTGATTTGGTATACTTTTGGGTGTTCTAGAGGTTCGACAAAATTCAAGTTGTGATATATGACTTGTTAAAGTTGTTGGTTGAGATCCCAAATACCTAGGGTGATTTTTAGATAGGTTTGGGTTGTGTTGCGTTCGCTTATGTTACAAAGTCGTTTCTTCACGCCTAAATTATATAGTATTTAACAAATGAGATTCAATTTCTTTTTTGAATCAAGAATTAGATCCTTATCATAATTGCGGACCCGTAACAAAAAGAATAATCAGATTTGGATATCGTATGACAATTTTATGGTCATTTTACAAGAATAAGGTTGTCAGATTGTTTATTAAAATAATTACAAAATTTTGACTTGTAGTGTATTTAAAAATTTTCACTATTTACAAATGTTAAAACCTATATATCTCATTCATTATGATGTTAAATTGAGTTATTGAAAATCCTACCTTGACTAGTATTTCTCAAGAAATCCATGCAAGCATAAAATACAAGTTTCAGGATCGTTTTGCTCGAGAAACGGGGCAGAATAACTGCCAGAAAAATATATTAAACTAGGGTTTGTTTGTTCAGTCATAGTTTTAATTAGGGAGCTCGGATTTGGGCGATTTTGGAGGCGATTTTCACTATATGGATTGTGGTAAGTGTTGTCTACCTAATTTTGGTTGTATTTGAAAAATTCATCATTATGTTTGAAATTTGATTAATGATTTTAACGTGAAATTGAGGGAGTTAGGGTTTGAGTTTTTGAGAGATTTAAGTGAGGATTTGAGGGACCAAACGAAGTTTGATTTTGACTAATTTTATATGGTTAGACTTGGGAGGGGACGAGGAATATTATTCTGTCATTGTTTGCTGATTAAAAAATGTAGAATCGAGGCTGAATTTTGGCAGATTTGGGATTTTTTAAATATTTTGTTGTCTTTTGTGGAATTCAATTCTTTAGCACATGGTGATAGTATTATTTTCATTATGGTTAGATTCTGAGCTTTTCGAGACTGAGTCGAGAGACGAGAACATCCCAAAGTAGGATTTTATGTGGTTTAGGTAAGCAACAGTTCTACCTCTGAATTTGAGGGTATAAACCCGGAGAATTTGAGATCATATTATTGTTTGGAGGTGATACCCGCACAAGGCGATACGCGTGTGAGTGTATACCTCGAGGGACAAAGACATGGTTCGTCTCGTGAGGTCTCATGGCCATCATCTGTGTTTTTACGTAGTTCTTTCTTATTGAACTTGTTCCCATCATGTTAGACGTCATCGTAGTGTTAGAGATCATGCTTAGGCTTCATTCATGTTCACATTATTTGTACTCAGTCATAGAAATGATTCTACATGTTTAGCTTAGTCTCTATTATTTTCTAAAATATTGTGATACTTGATGTGGTTTGTGTTTCCTTATTTGTTGATGATGGTGAGGCTAGTGAGGTACATGATTGAGTAAGAACAATGGCCTGATTGTGGGGATATTAATACCATAGTGCGTGAGTTATCCGCGTAGCACTTGAATTGACCGTGTGGGTCTATGTATTTATACCATAGCGCGTAAGTTGTTCGTGTAGCACGTGAGTTGACCGTAAAGATCCAGGTATTCATATGACTGTCTGGTTGTGAGGATATTAATACTAAAGTACGCGAGTTGTCCGTGTAGCACGTGAGTTTACCGTGCGGGTGCATGCATTGATACCATAGCGTGTTAGTTGTTCGCACATCACGTGAGTTGACCGTGCGAATCCAAGTATTGATATGATGGTCTGGATGTAACGATATTAATACTATAGCGCGTGATTTGTCCGTATAGTACATGAGTTGACCGTGCAGGTCAAGGTATTTATACCATAGTGTGTGAGTTGTCCGCATAGCACTTGAGTTGAACGTCACATGCAGGTATTGATATGGTAGCACGTGAGTTGTCTATGCTTAGCACTCAGGCTTTGGGAGTCCCTCTGGATTTTGTACACACCCCGGTGAGTGCAAAGTGTTTAGAGTATTGAGTGTTGAGTGTTGAGTGTTGAGTGTTGAGTGTTGAGTGTGAGTGCTGGGTGATGGAGTGATATTGATGTAAAGTTGCGTTTACTTTTTTTATTAGTGTACTTATCTATTAAATTTCTTTGTGGTATTTACTGAGTTACAGAATTCACTTGTTTGTTCATATTTATTTATTAAAATATTTTTAAAAAAAATAATTGGACTATTTTATTGAGCCCGTCACTACTGCTATGTTCCTTAGTTATTGCTGCTACGATTGAGGTGGTTGTGCTCATATTACACTCCGAACTTTATGTGTACATCCAGATGAGTTAGAGCGAGACTGTTACACCCCACGTTTTCATGCGCGAAAGAGCGCCATAAACAAAGTGATTAAAGTCAGAAAATTTTATATTATATTTTGCATTTCATACGTTAAAGCATCGTCGTATGATTAATCGACTTTAATTCGAGAATGAGAATTATTTTAGGATTACAAGTATTACGCTATTTACGACAAGCGATAAATAAGTGCTATGAAGGATAAATGGGTACATGAATTAAAAAAAGGAATTTCGTTGAAAGTAGCCAATTTGAGATAAAATACGGGTCAAGCAATAATACCCAATAATTATAAACTAATATCATGTAGGATATCATATATTAAGATAGTAGAATATATACAGTAAATGTGAAGTATTTTAAAAAATAATAACAAATAGATTTTTAGGTAATTGATAACAATTTTTAAATTATGCGGATAATTGAGTAATTACTGGATAACAGAATATTACCCAGTTAACTAATAAGTCGATAAAAAATTTAATTGATAAACTAACCCCAACGTGGCAAAAAGCCACAAGGTTAGAAATGACTAAGCATTTATAAATCTAGGTGGCTACATATGAAGGGCATAATCATGACTTAATAACATCTTATCAAATTCTTGCCAAATTAGCTTCATTTAATGTCTTCAGTCTCAATTCACATCTTTGGCTTAACAATTAAGTCCTAAGGACGTTACAAACCAAGGAAACCAAATCAATTCAAGTCTTTGGCTTGAAGCCAAGAATCTTGAAACAAGAAATACTTTCGTCCAACTTCTTACTAAAGTTTCAAGAGAGATTTCAAAAGAAATCCTAGCCGAAAACCGCTAGAACAGAAGCTCAAAAGCAATATTCAAAAACGTTGGAGCAAATTGAGCTTAAATCCATTCTTGGCTCATAAAACGTTAAGGCCGAATAAGTTTATCCGAAATTTGAAGTCTGTCCAAGTGTGAATTTAGTCCATATTTTGTAGAAACAGATTCATTCAAATAATTCAGGAAATATGTTTGTTAAGGCTATTCCTTCTTTCTTTTGGCATGTTCCATACGATACGAACGAAACGTATGAATACATAAATTTCATATATGACTCTATTTATAGAAGTATTAAGAGCGCCTATGTTCTTGAATCTCCATGTGTATTATTATTCCATCGTATTTTAATGGTTCTTAGAAAATACGTAAAATAATGTTATAATATTAATCAAAGGTATAATGGTCTTATGACGTATCGAGAGATTTTGTTATTGTATTTAATATGCACATTGACCCATAACTGATACAGTTTTATACACGCATATAAATATATGTATATATATGTATATGGAATATGAAAAAGGTTACAATGTTATATACGCACCACCACCTGAACACCTGGTATATGATGATGATGTTGGCCAGAATGGCTGAAATATGATTGGAACGGCATTATATACGCATATATGGGCATGTATTCAAATGATGTTATATACGAATATATATTTATGTTTTCAAACGGCACTGTATACACGTAAATATGTTATATATATATATATATATATATATATATATATATATATATATATATGTATGTATGTATATGGGATACAGGAAAGGTTAATGCGTTATATACGCACCACAGACTGATCAGCTGGTATACGATTAAGACTTTGCCCATAGTGGATGATATGATATGATGGGATGCCCTCGGAGGCTGATGATGTTATGAAACATATACCTATGCACGACATGAAATTCATACGCATATGCATGACGCTAAAAGTAATTTTCGATTTACAAAGTTATTCAGACTTGCATGTTAAGTCATGTACTCCATATAACTTCCATGTTTCCTATGTCTTAGTTTATGTGCCTTACATACTCGGTACATTATTCATAATGTCCTCTCTTTTCCCCTGGGACACTGCGTTTCACGCCCGCAGGTCCAGATAGACGAGTCGAGAGCCCTCCAAGTAGGCTATCAGCTCTGCGGAAGATTTTGTTGCGCTCCATTTACTTCAGAGTTGCTTGTTTGGTTAGTATGATTTAGAAGTGTATTATTTTGTATGGAGGGACTCTATCCCGACCTTTATGACATTTATATATTCTTAGAGACTTGTAGTCATATGTTGTGTACGTAAAAGATTGTACGGCCTTGTAAGCCTATGTTTCGTGTCTATAAAAGATCAGGTTGGCCTATTAGGCTCGTATGTCATGTGTGTGTTGATACCCAATTTTTTCTATGTATTTTTATACCTAAAATACTTCCAAAATAACGTATATATGCATATATAAGTACACCAAAGGATTTTGGCATTTTTATTGATTTTTAAGCAAATTTATTATATACTTTTATACCATAAAATTCAATAATTATTGCCAAAATTTATCATTTTTTGTGAACAACTTATTTTATTCTTATATTTACGCAAAATATAGCTAACATGGTTTTTGCATATTTTTGTAAATTTCTTTCGTATTTCTTAAAAAACATTACACGTAATTGTAAATTTAGACTACTGTAAGAACTAAATAGCATTTTTAATTACAAAATCGATTCCAACCTTTTTAAATTAATACGTATACACTATTTGTTGACTCAGTACTTTTAATTTATCAGTAAAACATCTTTTACAATTTTTATAAAATGAAAGGGAAAAACTGGCTATTTCTATTGTAGCCTCAATTCAATTCGATTACAACTTCAATTTCGTTTCAATTCCAGGCATAAATGAATCCAATTTTGAACCCAATTTGTACCATGCCCAATTCATCTTAACCCAATCCCTTAGCTCGTTTAGTCGACCCGCCCGGAATTCCTTTCAATGCAGGTCGTTGATTTTTTTGATCAATTGTCACAAACTATCCTTTCTTTTTTAATTCAACCAACCCCAACCCTAATTCCCATTTCTCTTAGACAGCTGCCTTTGAAATCTCTTCTCTCTCAAAACACTCTCAAGCACTCAAAACCCTAACAGCCTCCTACCCTTCTCCGACCATTATCCCACCGAAGTCCATGGCGTCTCAGACCATGGACGGCCTGTACTCACGTTCATTCACCCCCAAACCGTGGGTGTTTAAGATTTTGATGTCTGACCTTCATGGCGTCCGTTCAGATAATCTACAGAAATGTGGTTCTATGACCTCTTCGACTTTGCTTCGATGTATTCGAGCTTTAGGAGGCTAGCTATGGCCATCTCCGACTCCAGACCGGACTTTCTTTCAAGCCTTCTCATTTCTAGGGTTTAAGAGATAACCTAAAGCTATTCGAGTTTTTTCTTTATTGTTTCCTAGATCTATATTATATCTGTGCTATATTCGACATTTCAAGGGTTTTCCCCAACTTTCTTTTTAAGATCGTTTGATTTTCAAACTATGGTTTCTGAAAACATTCTGGTTCTTTCTTCTCTTTTCTTTATGTGTGTTTTTCAATGTTCGTCTCGTATATTTTCTTCTCTACTATGCATCTGCGTGATCTTCTGATTTTCTTTCTCTTAAGAATGATCCTTCTATGCTTTGCATTGTATTGTGCTTCTAGACTAGGATCACATGATTATATCTGCTACGATTTCCTACATGGTTTCCATTGTATGTGTCTCCTACTGGGTTCTTTATATTTTCTTGCTTTACCATATTTTATCGAGTTCTTCCTAAACATGTTTCATCAAGTGTTTCCTAAGTTTATACATCATCTCTTTTCTTTTCTAAAGTTTCCTTAAGCTTCGAGTTTTTTTTTAAAAACACGTTCTTTATATTTTTTCACTCTGTTGCTTCAAACCTGCTACTGTGTCTTTGTGTTTACTCATGAGGCTCTGAAAGGGACCTCTGAGTCAATTTCGATGACTTGCCTTCTCCTCACTGTATCATTCTCGAGTTGGGAACCCTAGGGTTTCGGGTTTTGGCGAGTTTTGATCCTGAATTTTGATAAGGGTTCTATTTCAGAACCCCGGGCTCTCTAAAACTCATGCATAGTCTATGAATTAGATTCGACCCTGTTGATTATGACTTTGAGACTTTTCTGTTACGTTATTCTTACTTTTTTACTGCACTATATAAGAGGCTACCCTTTTGCACTTGAGACATACCTTTCTGCACTAGAAACAAGTTTTACACGCTTTAACACTGAAGTTTTCATGATAAAATTACATTCATATTCATAGTATTAAGAACTCTGCTTTCTACTCTCTTCTTCTCTATACTTCTACACCTTGCTTTCTGAAAACATTTTGAGTTCTCTTCGAGCTTTTAAGTGTTCCGCTGAAATTTGAGTTTGCTCCTGCTGTTTTTCTTACTATTATTGCTCTGCTATCCTATTTATTTTAACCTTGCAACTGGTATATTCTTTATAATTTAAGCAATGCTCCTTCACTATGTGTTTACATCCTAGTATGTTATGCTTTCTTTCACTATGTTTCTGCCATTAATGTACTTATGTGAATCCCTTACCCCTTACCCCTTTGTGTGTGAGTTGTGGTTCCAGCCATAGCAGCACATTAATACTGTTTTCAATGACTCCGAACTGGGTTCTTTGAACTCCCTAACTCAATCAATTTGCACTTCCCTTTTCCCCTTTATGCTTTTGATCCTTGACTTGGGTATGGTGATGCCCTAATCACTATCAAGACGTAGGTTTGACCATCAAAGGTCTTGCTCTTAACTTTCATAGCCCAAACAAGTGGTCAGGGGTGTGCCAGTCTACACATGTGGTTGGGTATGACCACCATTTGCTATGGTTTTCCATTTCATTTTGCACTTTGTACTTACTCCTAGCTATAAGTTCTGCCCCCCTCTTGCTAGCCATGCTTTGGGACCATTGAGCTTCCTCTGAACTTGGATGCCTCAAAGTTTTCTATTCCATACTGCACTATTCTAATTCTAAATGCTATCCTGAGTATAAGTATTACCAGGAATCCTTGAAACTCCTTGAACTTTGAAACACCTTGGATAAAGAGAAGGTTTTGGAAATCTTGATTCGGGAATTGGTTATTCAAATATTGTTGGACATTAAGACTGACTTAGGTAGTTTGGATCTGGTGGTTGGTCTTTGATGTATTTGTATACCCTTTTCTTCTTTGTATTAACTTTTATAAACTTCGGAGAGTATAATAAAAGGGTGTGGGAGGGGTTTGACTTTCCTGCATAAGTAAGGGTAGATATCATGCTCAAGCACTTTAAATTTTCTTAATAGAAACTTTGCCTGTAGGTCTATTAAATATTTCTGATTCGAAGTCACCTAGAGACCAAATCTATAGGATTAACGCTTAACTATACTACAAATCACATAGAAATCATACCTATAGGATTTAATGCTCATGTCTTGTAACCATGCATATAGAGATCTTGCCTATAGGATTTTTAAAACTTTTTCTCGAAAATTCATTTATAGATACCATTTCAATAGGGAATGCATATTCATTAGGAAGAACTTTAGGATTAGTTATATAAGCATCTTTTTCATAAGTTCATTAATAAGTTCTGAAAATCTGTAACGTAGATATCTTGCCTATCGAATTTATTTCAAACTCCTTTAGCCTATTTTAAAAATTAACGATTGGCAAATTAGTTCATAACGCCTTAACCCCGTAACGTTTTCTGAAACTTAATCTTTTCGATCAAAACGTATCTCAAATCAGTGCACACTTTCTTTAAAACCTACTTCTTTTCTGAACCGTTTACTTTTCTAATATTCTTCCTAAATATTTTCCAACTAAATTTTAGTCTTCCTGAACTTGTTTAAATCAATTCTGTAGTTTACTACTTCCTTTAGAAAAGTTCTGATTTTTGAACACATTTTTACAACTATTTCTCTATTTCATACTTGGCAGTCTGCTGATTTCTTTGAAACATCTTTATAGAACTAAGTCTGCAAGTCTATTCTTTCCTTCAAAAACTTTTTTTCCTCGGTCATCTTCTGAAATCAGTGCCTTATAAATAACTCTCTTAAAATACTTTAATTTGTTACAACTGTATCTAAATTGCCTAATGCAAACTTTCTATATTAGTATATGTGTGAAACCAGTCCGTTCACCGCTTCATTTTTATTTAAGACCAAATCAATATGTGTCGAGACATTCTAAACTAAGTGTTTTTTTTATTTAAGGGGTTTTATCTGAGCCTTACCTATTCGTTTGTTCATTCCCTCTATTTATTAGTTCTTTTGTGTGTTGAAACTAGTATTTTATCCTTTAAACTCCGTAAATCCCTCTACCTCCTTCCGCCCTTTTAGGATTATATGTCCTAAATACCCCGGGACTGATATATTGGGATGGGTACTAGCAATAAATAAGTAAATGACACTAATAACGCTTTAATAACTTAACGTGTGAGAAGGGTAGAATATGGATATGATGACACGTGTGTTAATATCACGTGCGACCCCTCTCTTAATAAGTGATTGCTGGATATTGCATTGATATATTCCATATTATGTTTAAACCTAGGACCCCCTTTCCTTTTCCTTTTTTATCTGCAATGTTTTCTTTAAATCTAGGTTCATTCTCTCTTTTAAAAAGCTTTAAACTTATATGTGATGACTGTGTGCAAACTTTATCTCTTTTTACCTTCTTGAAGTCACAATTATTACATGGCTGGGAATCACATTAGTGGATCACGAAGGGTGCCTAACACCTTCCCCTCGAGGTGACCTCTAATCCCTTACCCGAACACTGGTTTCCTTCTTTTCAAAATTTTCATCTCTTTAAAGCGTCCTGATGCACTATAATTATTAGGTGGCGACTCTCCAATATCCAAAACTCAATTCTCACAAGCTAATAAAGTGTTGTCCTTCCATAATGTTGTATACCTGATTTTCTGATCGTCCGTCCGCGATATGGAAAGAGGGGTCGTCGAGAGCATGGAAACTCTACTGGGATATCTTTAGGCTTTCCACCATTACATGTAATTTGTGACTTCATTATTTCTTTAATTGCCTTTACTTCTTGACTTTTAATTATTTAATCCTGAAACTAACTTCACTCTTTATGTTTTTTCTTTCTTTTAATTTATTTCCTTTACTGCTTTATTATTTTAGTACCGTTATAATTTCGAGCATTTATTTAATCATTTATCGTATTTACATGAAAATACATGTAAATTTGCTTCATTCTTGTAACTGCATCTTCAACATCATACTTTACTCGTGCCAAAACAAATCTTATAGCAATGCTTATAATGAGTGGTTGTGCTTTTCCGCTATTACCACCCCATAAATTTGGCAAAGGCATATTCGCGGTTAAATCACTCGATCAATGGTGTAGTCAACTGTTCCACGCCTTTTCTTCTTAAGTTGTCCACTCAAGGGTAGCTGCCTAGAACTTCAAAAGTATAAACCTCACTCCGTTCAACTATTTATGCATCATGGTCAAAGCTAGTCGAGTCCGTTATGCTGTCCGCATAATGACTCATTAAGATAGCCTAGTCCAAAGTCAATCGGGTTTCATTGAAACCCAAACGAACACTTCCATGTGGTATGCATTTATTTGGAGAACTAAATTCCTATTATGCTAATTTTTGATCTACATAGCCAATTCTAGGTCTAACCCTTTGTTTTGAAGAAAATGAGGCATAAAGTCCCCAGATTCGGTACTGTAACCAACATTCACCCAAGGTTGTTAAGATGGTGGGAGGACCTTCATGCCAGTGACCAGACCCTTGTCTACAAATACTTGGTGAATTTTCCTTCACTTATGAGTATGCAGTCTGATAAAAAAATCATAGAGGCTGCAATGTTTTTCTGGGATACTGATCAGTAAGTGTTTCGCTTCGGGTATTTTGAAATGAATCCATTACTAGAAGAAATAGGCGTTCTAGATGGTATTCCTTGGGAGATTCCAGGTCTACTTACGCAAGAAATTTCAAAGGTAGAGGCTTTCTTGAGATGATGGGACTCAAAAAAAAACCACATCTGACTTGTCTGAAAAACTCCTACATACTATTTGACTACTTGTACGAGAGATATGGCCATAGCAAGTCCTATCGCACCTACTCTGATGAATTTGCCCTTACCTCTTTAGGGCACATACAAAAAAGGGCTTTCGTCTTCATGTTCTATTTCCCTGGATTGATAGTCTTTCCTATGAAGAAGGAAAGGATCCACTCCAGACTAGCCATGGTAACAAAGACCTTAATGGAAGGGATTGACGGGAAATTTTTGAGCATATTGCCCATGATTGTCGCCGAGATATATCGAGCCTAGGGAAAATGTCAGCAAGGGGACAAATACTTTGAAGGTTGTAATCTGTTACTTCAACTCTCGCTTATAGAACATCTTCAGAAAGGTGATTACTGACAGGAAATTATACACATGGATTGGGATGATCATATCACTTTCCATCACCCAAAGCAAATGAACTTCAGCCTAACATGTTCGCTTATCCATACGACGCTGGAGGATAAGTATAGATATTTGAGAATCTAATGGAAGATGAATTTCAGTGGATGTACGAGTGGTTCCCAACAGTGGAGTTCATTGTTTATTCTCGGGATGCACCGTTCCTCATTATCGTCGGTCTGAGGGGAACATTTCCTTATGTCCTTCTCCGAGCCAGGAGGCAAACTGGGAGGAAAAATCATACTAATGGTAGACAAAATGAGTCAATTAAGGGCCGACTTTCAGGACGGTGATAGCCCTCACAGGTGTCAAGTTCAGCACATTTGACATTGCAAACTCGTGTTGGGGAAATAAACTATTGAGGTAGAAAGGTATCACGTGGGGTGTGTCCCACCCTACTCGGGTTGGTTAGAAGATAATCTCACTGGTTTGTGTCATCGTGGGTTCATCCAAGGTCACAGGCTTATTGTTGAAAAGGCTGATACTCACAAGTTAAGTACAATCAACTACGCAAAAGAATTCTAAAGTGTTAAAATAAACACCGGAAAATACAAGAAGCTCACCAGAAATTGATCGACGAGCGGAAGGATATGGATATCAACGCCAACAAGCAGTTGGGGTATCTGGAACGAGGTCTAGTAAAGCTTGAAGGAAAGTTCTTGATGAGGATTCAAGACTGCTAGAATGCCGAGTGAAATGCAGGTGGACATACGGCCCGAGCCTATCTACGTCTAGTACTGGGCGAGATGATGTAGCTGTTCGAGGGAGGCGAGAATATAAAATATGGGGAAGGTCTTTTTGGGATCAAGTAGTTAGGATCTTTTATTTCCTGCTTTAATAATATAATAAGGCCACTAGCCAGTAGTGACATCTTTATTTTCATTATTTCAAATTGCGTTTTTAGACTCGTCTTATTTTTAACAATAAAATGAGGCATTTAGCATTATAAGTTCTCCAAATATAATTTTTCTCTAGGCCTACCTCGGGCACAACGAGGCACCCAAATTAGGAAACGACTTATATTCCTAAACAACGTGTTTAAACATTTCCATATTCTCTTTCTTAGAATCCGCACTAACTTTTTACCTTTTATTGTTCTTTTATTTTTATTCCCCTCCCCAAAGGTTAGTTCGTGCTTTCTGGCGCCATCAGCATACTCTACATGATCCAAGGGCCCTCCACCTCCTCCTCAACCGAGTCCTATCGAAAACAAGAAGAAGGGCAGAATGGGAGACACTAATGCTAGAAAGGAAAATGGGGAGATCTCTCAGAATACCCCAATTGCCAAGGGAACTGCTGCTCATTTTAAGCAGACATTGCTTATATTTTTGGAAGAATCAGACAAAGTTCGGAACTTGGCAAGCCTATCAATCAGTCATGCCACTCCTGATGTTAACATGTAGAACCCCGTGTTCCCACAAAACACCCCACAACCACCAATACAACCCGCTCACGCCCAAGCCTGCAACACATGCAATAACACCCCACTGCTCATTCCCAAACCACAAAACACCACAAACGACCACCTCCATAACACTCCAATCTTTTTGGAAACTATACCCCACTATACCCAACCAATCTTGACTGCATTTAAATCGGACGACAAAGACTCCCTTATCAGAATTTTGGCTGCAGAGCTCAAGAAGTAAACTAGTAGGATCCAGGGTGTCAAGGGTAGCAAAGGCGTTGAGGGGTTGAACTACGAAGATCTTTCTGTTCAGCCAGATGTTGAACTACCGGAGGGGTAAAAACCTCCCAAGCTCTAAATGTTCGACGGTACAGGTGATCCCAAAGTCCATATGAGAATTTATTGTGATAAACATCTAGGAGTTGGAAGGGATGAGAAAATCTGCATGAAGATATTCATGTGGTGAAGCAGAATCCCGCTTAAACATTCTGCGAGTATACTACTCGCTGGAGGTTAGAAGTTGCTATGGTTAGGCTAGCCTTAGAAGAAGAACAGATGAACAGGTTCTTTGTCCGAGCTCAGAATCCACAATATTATGAAAGGTTGATGCTGATCGAGGGTCAGAAACTCTCATATATCATCAAGTTGGGAGAATGAATTGAATAGGGCAATAAAAATTGTTTCTTCACTAATCTTGAAGCATTATAGTCCACCAACAAGGCTTTACAGTCTGGTGGCACGTCAAAGAAGAAGGACGTGAACTCCGTAATGGCTGCGCCAAGGACAAAATCCCCTATGAAATACCAAACATATCCCTGAACTCCACTTCCATATAAACCTCCCCTAAATCACCAAACACACACTAAATTCCACCACCCACCTATCAATAATCTCCAGCACCCATGTTTCAACCCGCTTCACCAAGATATTCCCAACCCTCACCCACGTACCAAGCCTATAGTGCCCAACCTTCACAATATCATTGACCACTCACTCGCCAAAACTTTCCTCGACCCAGACCTAATTTCGATCGAAGACCTCCCAGACAATATATCGCCATTGCTGTAACGATCGAACAACTATATGAAAGACTCAAAGCAGGCAGTTATGTTACCCATATCCCAGCCATAACTCCAGAAAATCCCTCCTAAAGGATCAATCCAAACAAAACCTACGCATACCATTAGAGAATGAAGGGTCACACCATCGATGAGTGTCGCTCGTTGAAAGATAAGATTCAGACCTTGATTGATAATAAGGTCATTATTGCAAAGGATACTGCTCCCAATGTCCGCAATGACCCTCTGCCTGACCACAAGGGTTGAGGCATACATATGATCGAAATAGAGGATGATTGGGACCCTAAAGGGTTAATAGGATTGATTGTCGAAGGGGATGAACTGAAGAAGCCAACAATCACCCTCAACCCTATTACTGTTCAGATCCATCCCTCTGAGGGTAATGAGGTGAATATGTTCATACCGCTTGAGTTTGAAATGCTTGTACAAAGGCGACAAGACGAATTGTGCTTGAGTTCACAATTTCCAAGGCACCTGCACCCTCTGAAGTTGTTGTGTTACCCCCGAGGGTGCATATCTCAGTTTCCATAACAGATGTGACCCCATTCAATTCAAATGCCATACGCCGGGATTACGCAGTTGAAGCTAGGAGAAAAGGGAAAGCAAGGACTGGAGAAGCGATCACCGCACGAGGCATGACCAGAACAGCCAGGGTATGCACTGCAAAACACTTAGCTAAGTCTAACAAGGAAGCCTCGGGATGACCTGCTGAAGCCGGACACGATGACCTTTAAAGAAAGATACAAGCTAAGGAATACTCGATCGGTAGAGCAATTGAACAAAAGACCAGTGTAGATTTCCATCCTGGCTCTTCTGCAAACCTATAAGGCCCACAAGAATGCTCTGATGAAAATATTAAGTGACCATTATATCCCCAACAACATAACTAGGGGAGAAATGATGAATATGGTAGGACAAGTGTTGGAAAGTCAGAAGATCACTTTCCATGAGGATGAGCTACCACCAGAAAGACTCAGTCACAATAAGGCGCTGCACATTACCGTGCAATGCAAAGATTACTTCATCACTAGCATCTTGGTCGATGGAGGATCCATCCTTAACATTTGTCCACTAATAACTCTCAGAACGTTGGGGAAAGGTATTCATGAGATCAACGATGGGGCTATCAATGTGAAAGCCTTCGATGGGTCCCAAAGATCCACCTTTTGGGAAATCATCCTCTTCTTGCAGTTGGGACCAACTTGGTTCGATGTTGACTTTCAAGTGATAGGCATCCAAGCATCATACAATCTGTTGTTGGGGAGACCCTTGATCCATGCCGCAGGAGCTGTAGCATCAAACCTTTATCACGCATTGAAGATTGAATGAAATTACCAAGAGGTAATTATTCATGGAGATGGTAGCAACGCCATATACAGTCGCCAGACCAACACAATGCATGAGAATAACAGAGAAATGTACCAGAACATCGAGCGAGTCAATGTTGTGGACAAAGAAAAACGGTGGGACAACAAGATTGAAAGTATCCCGAATTGGTGCGGGTATGAACCCAGAAAAGGACTTGGCAAAAAACTCCAAGGGATCGCCAAACCTATCAAGCAAATGAAATACGATACTACGTTTGGTTTGGGATATGAATACACCTGGAAGGATTTCAACCATTGGTCTAAACCGTGGCGCGGCTCATACTATCCACTGGAGCACCCTATACCTTGTCTGGAGCATACTTTCCAGCTAGCTCACATCATATACAGATCAAAGGAGGATGAAACACTAGCAGCGATGTTGAACTTGTTTCTAGAAGATGATATGGACTGTTGTGTTATCTGCGAGGAGGAAGGGGAGGAAGGCTCTTCCATACTAGCTGTTAATTAAGTGGAGCGCCTCACTAATTGGTCGATCAGGAAACCAGGGCCCGGAGAACTTCGGAGTAGCAAGGCTAAACAAGCACCATACATCACATCTTTACTTTCTACTAGTTGATTTTTTCTTTCAGCATTTCCTTTACTTTAGAAAAAGAGCTTCGATGTTTCGAACAATTATGAATTTGATAAAAGCATTTCCAAGTTTATTATATATCTCGCTCTTATTATCTTCTCTATTATTTACTTTATTTACACAACATTACTATTACCTATCATAATGATGAAGCAACGATTGTGACTTGCATCAAGACAACGCAATAAACTGGTATGGATTCAGAAAAAGATGATATACAAGAAGAATTTTTTAGAGATGTCAAAAACTTTGAGAACACGCCTAAATCCAACTTGGAGGAAACTGAGATTTTTTATTTGGGAGATACCAAGAATGTCAAGGAAACACTCATCAATGTGCATTTGTCACCATCAGAAAAGAAAGAATTCATAGAGTTCCTAGGAGAATATGAGGACATCTTTTCCTGGTCTTATGATGATATGACTGGTCTTAGCACCTCTATTTTATCTCACAAATTACAAACAAATCCAACATGTCTGCTAGTAAAGTAAAAGCTCAAGAAGTTCAAAGCAGATATGAGTTTGAAAATCAAAGAAGAGGTTACCAAGCAAGTCAAAGACATGGTTCTGAGGGTAGTGGAGTATCCAACATGGTTAGCCAACATCATACCGGTAACGAAGAAATATGGGTAGGATAGAGTCTATGTCGACTACCGGGATCTCAACTGGGCTAGTCCCAAAGATGACTTTCTCTTGCCAAATATATACATCCTGATGGACAAATGTGCCATGCATGAGTTGCGGTCATTTGTCGATTATTTTGCTAGATACCATCAGATATGGATGGATGAAGAAGATGCGGAATGAACGACTTTTATCATGCATGGGGATGTAATGTTATAGAATTATGCCGTTTGGTTTGGAGAATGCTCGTGTCACCTACATGGGGGCTATGAATATCATCTTTCATGACATGATAGATAATGAAATCGAGGTGTATGATGATGACATCATCATAAAATCCAAGAAAGTCATAGATCATATAGAAGACTTGAGAAAATTCATCAACAGATTGAGGAGATACAATCTGAAACTGAATCCCACCAAGTGTGCATTCGGGATTCCTGTTGGAAAGCTACTGGGTTTCATTGTGAGCCGATGAGGGATAGAATTTTATCCTTCAAAGTTCAAGTCCTGTCAAGAGTTTCCATCGCCAAAGAACAAGGAGGATGTGATGCTCTTTCTTGGAAGACTCAAATATATCAGTTGGTTCATAGCTATGTCCACTATTATCTATGAACCTATCTTCAAGATGCTGCAAAAGGATGCTGCTACCAAATGGTCTGACGTTTGTCAAAAAGCTTTTGACATGATTAAGGAATACTTGTCTACGGCGCCAGTCTTGGTTTCACCTCAACCAAGAAGACCCTTATTGATTTATTTCGTAGTACTGAATGTAGCATTCAGTTGTGTTTTGGGACAACATGATGAAATGGGGAGAAAGGATCAAGCAATCTACTATCTCGGCAAGAAGTTTACGCCGTACTAGGCTCGATATTCCTTATTAGAATGAACCTGTTTTTCTCTCACTTGGCTAGCATAGAAATTGAGAAATTATTTTCCGTGCCTACACAACTTATCTTATATCAAGAATGCACCCACTGAAGTATATCTTCCAGAAGCCTATGCCTACTGGAAAGTTCGCAAAGAGGCAAATCGTGTTAAGTAAATTTAACATTGTTTACGTCACTCAAAAGGTAGTCAAAGGGCAAGCTTTGGTAGATCACCTCACTGAAAATCCCGTGGGAGGAGAATACGAGCAATTAAATGCGTATTTTTCTGATGAAGAGATAACTTTCATAGAAGAAGACATTGCAGAAACCTATGATGGGTGGAGGATATTTTTCGATCGAGCCACGAATTTCAAAGGAGTTGGCTTAGGAGCAGTCCTACTATAGGAAACTGGTCAGTATTACCCAATATCTGCCAAGTTAGGTTCCCATGCACCAACAATATGGCCGCGTACGAAGCCAACCTCTTAGGACTCAAATTTTCCATCGATATGAACATTCATGAGAAACTAGTGATTGGAGACTTGGACATACTCATACATTACTTTCGAGAAGAATGGGTGACAACGAAATCTAAGATACTCCCTTATTTGCATCACATACAGAAGTTGAGGATGAGATTCACAAATACTGAATTCCATCATGTTGCCAAAATACAGAATGAGTTCGGTGATACACTAGCCACTTTGTCATCCATGATTCAACATCCAGATACAAATTTTATTAATCCTATCCAATTCAAGATCTATGACCAACCAACTTATTATGCTCATGTTGAGGAAGCACCTAATGGAGAATCGTAGTTCCACAACTTGAAAGAATACTTAAAAATAGGAGAATACCATAGCTCAGCAATGCCACTCAGAAATGAACACTGCTGAAGTTATCAAGCAATTTCTTTCACAGTGGAGGAATACGGCATAGGAGGACTCGTGATTTGGGATTGTTAATGTGTTTGATGAAAGAGAAGCAACCAAGCTATTGGATGAAGTGCACACAGGGACCTACGGACCACAAATGAACGATTATGTACTACCGAAGAAGATATTCAGAGCAGGGTACTTTTGGATGACTATCGAAACAGACTGCATCTAGTATGTCAGAAAGTGCCATCACTGTCAAATACATGTAGATATGATAAATGTTCCTCCAGATGAGCTAGCTGCAACAAGCTCACCATGGCCATTCGCCGCTTGGGGAATGGATGTTACGGACCAATCGATCCTGCTTCCTCAAACGGTCACAGGTTTATCTTAGTGGCAATTAATTACTTTACCAAGTGGGTTGAAGCAGTGTCATACAAAGCAGTGACCAAGAAAGTAGTGGCAGGTTTCATCCGCGACCATATTGTTTGTCAGTTCGGAGTTTCGGAATCAATCATCACTGATAATAGTTCTAATCTCAACGTGGACTTGATAAAAGAAAGGTGTGAAACCTTAAAAATCAAATACAAGAACCCCACAGCCTATAGGCCTTGGATGAATAGAGCTTTGGAAGCACCCAACAAGAATATCAAGAAGATATTACGGAATATGATCGAAAGTCATAAAAAATGGCACGAGAAGCTATCATTTTCCATATTGGGTTACCGTACCATAGTCCGCATATCAACTGGGGCAACTCCCGACATGCTGGTTTATGGTACTGAGGCAGTCATTCCCGTTGAGGTATAAATTCCATCTTTGAGGAACATACAAGAAAGAGAGTTGGACTATGCAGAATGGGTAAACGGTCGTGATGAGTAGTTAGCCCTTATAGACGGGAGGAGAATGAATGCAGTTTCCCATTGTGCGCACGTGATATTTGCCCTATATATGAATTATTCCCAAAAATTCAAATAATTTCTTACATTATTTTATAATTTGTGAATTTTTTTTATTTTCTACCAATTGTTTTCCTTTTATTCGTGCATTTCAATTCATATGAAAAAAAATTAAAAATTACGTTTGACATTTGCATTTAGGATCTAATTTCATATTTAGTATTAATTTGTGGTTAAATTATTTTTAGAATAAAATACGAAAAAATAACAAAAATAGTCCATTCAATGTTGAATTTGTCACGAAATGGATTTTTAAAAAAGTTTAATAATTAATTAGATTAATTTTGGAATTACATTAGATCTTTATTTTATTGCATTTTTATAATGTCAGAATAAAATAAAAAATACAAAATGAAAACAAAAATAAATAAAAAGAATTAAAAGAAAAATAATAAAAAGAGTGGTCTTAATTGAAGACCCAATGTTGGGACACTGATGCCAGGCCCAAGAGGATTTTTACCCCCAGTCCACGACCCAAAATCAATAACCCGATCCAGCCCCCGCCTCCACCAAAAGCACGTCGTATTTGAGAATTAATCACGGCCCTTGATTATTGATCCCATGGACAAGGACGTCCTAGGTTAAGAGAATTCAATGGTCGGATTGACCATAGCCCCACCCCCCGTTTCATCCCTCTCAAAACCTCAAGTGTAACGCCGCCCCCTCTGCTTGAAACCGCAACCAGAAATCACCTCCTTCGACGATGATGCTCCAATCACGCAGAATACTTGATTCTCATCTTCTAGTCCAATACTATTTGCTGATGTTTTCTTTGAAGTACACTACTTGATTTCGACCTCCTGGGTACATAATCAGTCATACCTCGCCACTTGATCCTCGGAACAGCCGGAATAGCCAACGTAACTTTCTTAGCATAACAGTCCAGAATAGCATGGTATGGGGATAGCCAATACATAACCATATTCACATCAATATCCATCATGCCCAACAATGACAAGTCAACTGAGGTCTCAAGAACCCCCAATACCAACCAGATACGATCGATATACATGATGCACAATAATAGTATCACCCACTGGGTAGATACGTGCATAGTCTAGGCAAGACAACCACGGGTCGTACCCAGATGATGGGCAAAAAATGAAGACACATAAGAATATATAGATCTGGGATCAAATAAGACAAAAGCATCCCTGTGGCAGACTGAGATAATACCGGTGATAACAGTATCTGATGCAACGGCATCCCACCTGTCTGGAATAGCATAGAATTGACCGTGACCACCGCCAGTCCGGCCTCCACCCGTGTGGCGGCCTCTGGCTACCTGGTCCCCATCCCTAATTGATTGAGTGGGTGCTAATGAAATAGGAGAAGAAGAGGAGGGTTGATCGCTATGCTGAGACTAACCACCGCGAAGCCGAGGACAGTATCTCCTCATGTGACTAAACTCACCGTAGTCATAGCAACTACCCGGAGCTGGAGAAGGGGACTGAAGGGAAATCCTCACTACAGACGAACCCTAGGCTGAAGAGGAGAGAGTAGAGCTCTAAGATGGAAGGGCGCTAAGTGAAGACAGGCCGTGTTGATATCCCTGATGACCACGGCCTAAAGAAGCCCCACTGGACTCTATACGATCTGACGGAGGAGGCTTGAAGGAACAACCTCTACCACGCTAGAACTGGCCCCTCGACGGAGCACTACTAAAGCTACCTGAACCTTGAGGCCTTTTGGCCTCCCTCTCCTCGCGCTCTCGATGGAGATCTGTCTCAATTTGTCAATCCATATCAACTACACCTCACACGAGGTGGCCACAACCCTCTCTCTAGTCATCAAAATGCATACTGGATAGTTAAGACCATCAACGAACCTCTTAATCCTCTCCCGATCTATCAGGATCATCCAAGTAGCACGCCGAGCTATCTGTATAAACCTCAACTCATACCGGGTCACGATCATGTCCCCCTGAACCAACCACTCAAACTAACGACGCAGATCCTCTTTGCAAGACTGCGATACACACATCTCCAGGAAGAGTGTGGAAAATTGCTGCCAAGTAAGGGGCGCTGCTCCAATAGGCCTACGCCTCTCAAACTCCTCCCACCAGGTAAATGCGGGCCCTGAGAACTGGAAAGTAGTAAAATCCGATCCACTCGACTCCAAAATCCCTGTAGTGCAAAGTTTACAGTGACACTTGTCTAGAAATCCCTGGGCATCCTCGCCCTCAAAACCAGTGAACGTCAGAGGCTGGAGACAACCAAACCTTTCCAGTCGACGTTGCTCGTCGTCTTGCATAGCTGGAACCACAAAGTCTGGAGCTGGTGCGACTGGCGCAACAAGGGAAACTGGTGCAACTGGCTAAGCAGGTGCTGCTCCCGATGTCTGCAATACCTTAACACCCTGCTCAGGCGTGTGAGCAGCGGGGGTCTGCTGACCACCCCCGGTCTGAGAAGTAGTTGCTGCAGCAATGGCTGAGACTGCCTGAGCCAGGCTAGTGCAGACGGAAAAAATCTGAGCTAAAGCCTCCTGGATACCAGGAATCACAACGGGCATTGCCGTTGCCTGCACGGGTGCTGCAGGTGCTGCCCTCACTGGGCTTCCTTGACCTTGACCCCGACCACGGCCTCTAGCGGATGGCAAAGGTGGTCGTCCGTCACGTACGGTAGCACGGGTTCTCGCCATCTGTGAGAGTATAGAATACAGAAGTTAGTTCTCGTATCAACAAATTTGCACGACAAAAGTTTCAAGAATGTGAAAGGTTTCCTAATGGTTCTCCAGCCTCTCGAGGATAAACACTGACATCTCCGTATCGATCTACGAGACTTTTCTAAACCGGCTCAAAAATCGAGAAGCCTAGTAACCTAGGCTCTGATACCAACTTGTCACGTCCCCAATCTTGGTCGTGATGGAGCCCAAAATAATTTCTAGGAAAGCCCGACCAATCAATACTCACAACTCAATCACAAATCCCATTATTTAGTAACAACATGAATAGCAGTTTGTCAAGTGTATTAGCCAATAAATTAAATGGAAACAATATGAAACACTAAGATAGCTAACATCTCCCAAAGACCTGGGGTCACGAGTCTAGAGCCTCTAAGATAACAAAGTAAAAAATTTTCATGTAATATAAAGTTCTATAATGCGGAAAGATAAAAGGGATAAGGGGAGGAGAAGGGTTCTGCGGACGCCAGGCAGCTACCTAGACAACTCCTTAAAGCTCTGGAAGCAGCAAACAACTCAACTAAGCTCCCGCTGCACCTTAGTCTGCAGACATGGTACAAGGAGTAAAGTGAGTACTTCCAATTCAGTAAGTAATAAGCATATACAATGACTGAAGATAAGAATCCACGAAAATACCACAATGTAAACCTATAACTAACAACTTAGCCTAATTACCGTCAATTTGCAACAAAACAGAATCAGATAAATCAGATAAACATGAAAGCAGGAATGCAATGCAATGCACATGACCGTTGCAACGTGTAGCCTGATCTATTTGGGTACCCGCGCTCACTGTAGGGGTTTAGACTCCGGATGGGCTCTTACAGCCCCAACACAATATCATCGTAGCATCGCTGCGACATGCAGCCCGATCTGCACTCAGTCCAGAATATTCATGTGAGTTATACAGCAAAATTAGATTTTAGTTCTCAGTTCTAATTATTAGGAAAACATCGTTTATGTCTTTAAACCCTTAGGAAGGTGACTAAGTATTTCGAAGCAGTGTTTAAAACTCAGGACTCAAACCATATAGCATGCTCAATATCATGGAAGCAGTGATAATAATCCCCAAGGGATTCAAATATTTGGCACACAACCCAAATATATCATAACAATCCAAGAAGGATGATTACTAATCATTAAATAGTCCAAAGCACAACTTGGACACCACTTGGGGCGGACTAAGCCAAAATCCCCAAACACAAACGACCCCGCACTTGTCACAGAGTGCATGTCTCGCCTCAATATAGCGTCACAGACTGATAAACTGGCGTTTCAAACCCTCAAGGCATCATCTACATCTATTGCTCACCTCTAGCCGGCCGAAGACTAGCTCGAAATGCCCTTTCCTCTCGAATCGACCTCCTCGCTCGTCTAATCTGGCCAAAACCACAACGAATACGTTACAATGTGCCAAATAAACATAACCCAATCAAAAATACTCGAAAACACCAAAATTCATGAAGTTGACAAAACTCGAGCCTCTGGGCCCACTTCTCAAAAAATTCAAAAATTTACATCACCGGACTCCTCGTCTCGCCATGAGTCTATACAAATCAAATTTACCAAAATCAGAGTTCAATTGCCCTTTTAAAACCCAAATTCAAACTCTTTTAAGTTTCAAGCCCCAACCTCAATTTTCACTAACTAATTCCTTGAATCTTCAGTCCAAAAATCCATACCTAATGAAAGCCCTCGAAACTCTCTTTAAAATCTCCCAAAATCCCATTAGTCCGAAGTCCAAAGTATTGTTCTCTTTCAAAATTCGCGAAGTCAGTGTTTATTAAACACAATCCTGTTTTCGCTTCTACGGTTCCCATAATCGCTTCTGTGGTATCGCTTCCACGTCCAGTTATCCTCTTCTATTGTTTTTCACTTAATTTACCATGACCGCTTCTGCGACAAAGAAACATGCTTCTGTAGATCCTCAAGTCTGCTTCCGCGGTCAAAAGCTCGCTCCTGCGGACTTGCTGATGCGGACCAAGTTCCGATTCTGAGGAACTCCTGAACCCAAGCCAAAATCGCATCTGGGCTCCTTCACGCACTTCTGCAGAACCACTTCTGTGGTCCATTTTCGCAGAAGCGGAAATACCAGATGACAGCAAAATAAACCTGAAACCAACTTCAAAAACTTCTCGTTTTAACACCTGATCTTACCGTGAGGCCCGCGGGACATCAACCAAATGAACCGACATGATCTAATACCTTATTCAAACTTTCTCGAACCTTCAAAACACTATTGTTAACATCAAAATGCTCAAATATCATCGATCAAAGCCTAAGTTTCTTAAAATAAAACATCCAAATCGCACATTCAATCAAAACCCCGACCTAAACCCCTCCGAATGACCTGAAACTTTGCACGCATATCCAAAATCACCTAACGAAGCTACTGCACATTTCAGAATTCCATGCCGAGCCATAATTAAAATCTAACCTATCCACCGGATTTCGCCAAAATACTAACCTCGCCAATTCAAGCCTAATTCTACACTGGACCTCCAAAATCAATTCCGATCGCACTCCTAAGTCACAAATCATCCCCCGAAGCTAACCGAATCACCAGAATTCACATCCGAGCTCTCTAAGTAAATAGTCAACTTCCAGTTGACATTTCCAAAACAAGTTTTCCTTTAAGAGACTAAGTGTCTCATTTCCATCTAAAACCAATCCAATTCCACCCGATCACCTCAAAAACCGATAATAAAGCATAGAGAAACATAATACGATGGAAACGGAGTGGTAACTAACGTGACGACGGCTCGGGTCATCACATTTAGGCTAACTTTGCAATTGCGAGAAGCCATTCACATTAGCGATATCGCATTTGCAAACCAAGCTTTGCATATACGAAGCTAGTAGGTCATAAAATGCAACAGCTAACTTTCAAAGTCCAAATATGCACTCGTGGCCTATCCAAAACTCACTCGAGCCCTCAGGGCTCCAAACCAAACGTACACCAAACCTCAAAAATATCCTACGGACTAACTCGTGCAATCATATCGCTAAAATAACATCATATACATCAAATCAAGCCTCAAAACTCATGATTTATTTCAATTTTTTATAAAACATCAAATTTCCATTTAAGTCCGAAACACGTCAAACGACGTCGAATTCAACCAAACTTTACAGAAACATCTTAAATCATATATAAGACTTGAATAAAGCACCGGAACCCTATTACGGGCCCGATACTGTAGTCTTATAATCAAATTTCACTTCCAATTTCCTCAATCATTTTTAGAAAATAATTTCACTCAAAATTTATTTCTCAGCCTAGGAACCTCGGAATTCGATTTCGGGCATACGCCCGAGTCCCATATTTTCCTACACACCTCTAGGACCATCAAATTATGGGTCCAGATATGTTTACCCAAAATATTGACCGAAGAAAAATTTATTTATTTTTAATAGCAAAACTTAGCCTTTTTAACAGAATTCATATTCAAGCTTTCCGGCTACGCTTCTGGGCTATGCACGCAAACTGAAGCAATCCTAAATGAGGTTTTAAGTCCTAGTAGACACAGAATGAATAAGAAAACAGGTGATGACCCTTTGAGTCGTCACATTAATAAACCAAACGACCTCGTTTTTCTTCTAGACAATCCCATCTGCTGATTTGCTCATCACCGAGTGGCCCTTAACTAACCACCCCTCTCATAATACTATTTTAACCGTCTCCTCCCCCCAAACCCTAAAGAAATTACCATTCCCCCATCTTCCTCATCTCTCTCAAATCTCACTCAAACTCTAGCCGCCCCATAAATGCAACCTGACGGCTCATATCCAAACACCCTCAAAACTTCATCCTACAATACTCACATCCTCCTAATCCCTAACCTCTCGTCGGTTCCCCCAGAAAACCACACAATCTCTGTAAATCACAGATCTAACAATACCCATAAACCCTAGTTCACCATGTTTGATTTTTAAAGTTTTCAAGATTTGATTCGGTTTGAAATTTTCATTGTTTGATTGTTCTAGACAAGAACAATTGAATGATGTTAATTTCGTCTAGTATTGAAGACGTCGGATTTAGTCAAATCGCCATTTCCTTTTGGAAACTCTTTGTTTGAGGATCAGTAGGTAATTCCTCTTCTTTTTATTTTTTTCCTCTTCTACCAAGTAGTTCTTCTTTTCTTCTAGTTTTTATCAAACTGTGTTATTTTCTCATCCGCTAAACATGATACATACAATTAAGAAAAAGTTTAGATAGTCTCGTGTTTGCATGATATGGTTAATATTCGATTGCATGATAAGTAGTTTAATTGCATGAGTTTGTTATGATAATTAATTTTGAATTAATTTAAGTGATTAAAACAGGGTGTTTGTTGAGTTGTTTGATAGGATAATTGGCATAATTGTATGTTTTACTTATTTCTGATTTTTCTAGCTTGTTTGTAAATATTAGAAGTTTGAGGGAGTGATTTGAAATAGGAAATTTTTGGGGAATCTTGTTTAATTGATTGAACATTCTAGAAAAGTGTATGTAGGGTAAGGTTGTATCCGGTTCTGGTTCTAGGTCTATTTGGGTCTGCGGTTCCGGTTCTGGCGGTTCCCGGTTCTGGCGGTTCCGGTTCTGGCGGTTCCCGGTTCTGGCGGTTCCGGAGCCGGAACCGGAACCATACGGTTCCGGAACCGCCCGGTTCCGGTTCTGGCTGTTCCGGAACCGCGGGTCTGGCGGTTCCAGGCGGTTCCCGGCGGTTCCGACCTTTTTTTTTTTTAAAAATTAATATCTTGTATAGTAGTGATTAGTATACTGTAGAATATATTTTTATATGGTGTACTATGTTCTTACTATAGCATATATTGTGCTTGGAAATTAGTATATATTCAAAATAAGTAGTGTATATTTTGTATATAAGTAGTATATGTTGTAGTAAAGTAGTATATATTGTATATAAATAGTCCATATTGTGTAGTAGTTAGTATAAATAGTATTATTTGTTGTATGTTATATATTATATGTTATATAAATATTTTATATTCAATGATTGATATAGAAGTAAAGACAAAGAAATATTGAGACAAATATATTCAAGTATACGATAAAAAGCATATCTATTGACCAAAATGGCATATCTTTCTTAGTCTTCCTTCCCCCAATGGAATGAGCACAACATGGTTCTAATACCACCATTAAAAGGAAAAAAAACTAAAAGAAGACATGCCAATGTACAAGTTACATCATAATTTATGTATTATTTCTAACAAATCTCATAAAACCTTCAAGGTTTGGAGGTGGTTGTGTTGGCGGTGGTGGAAATGAAGCTTGTTCATCACCACATCCAGGTGAAGATGATTCTTGAGCAAGTTCTGGTAGCATTTTTTCATAGCACTCATCTATTTCGGGTTGAGATTCAGCTAGCCCAAAGTTCCACTTCCACCAATATCAGTTGTAATAGACATACGATTACTTATATGAGTAAATAAATAGCGCAAGTACTGTTCATATTCATGCTTATATTTATAAATGTCGGCCTTAACTGTGGCGCGATGCCAACCTTTATATGTCGGATTAAATACTCGTCTAATATAATGAATCCAAGCAGGATTAGAAGCAAAAGAATAAGGTAAACACATAACAGTAATCATTTTAGCTAATTCTTCACGATCCTTATTAGGGTCGTAGTACAATATACCTCCGGTGACTGTGTTTACTCCTGGTTGAACCATGTTAGAACCAGTACTTTGGTTAATTGAAGTATCAGGACTTGGCCTCCCCACTTGTTCCGCTTTCATTTGAAGATATCTTGCCTTATCGCTAGGATGTATAAGTATATGTTTAACTAAACTACCTGTTCCGCTACGATCACCCTTATACCTATGAACAAGTTCTTTACCACAAGTTTTACATTTAGCCTTATCTTTATCTCTTATTTGAATAAAAAAATGCCAAACTAATGAAGTTTCTGAACGTTTCCGAGGTTGTCTACTAAAAGTGGGAGTTTGTACGGGTGGGTGTTCTGGGTCATTAGGAGCAGGACTAGTAGGTGTATCATCTAAATCTACCGGAGGTTGGGTTTCGTCATCATCATCACCCTCATTTCCCTCTGATATTGGTGCATTAGGATAAAGCAAATTCATAATATCATCATCTATTCTATCACCGACTGCTACATCATGTAGAAAATTAACATCGCTAAATTGAAAACACGGGTGATCACTATCAAGTATTCCTAAGTTTTCATTAGTATTTCTAGGTTGGCTACTAGTTTGAACTTATTTATCTTTTCTAATGGGGGGAGCCGGGGGAGGGGTAGGATTTTGGCGACTACTTTCACCGGATTTAGATGTACCTTTTCCGAACATTTTTTTCAATGAAAATGCCATACTAATTATAATTAAGCAAAATAACAACACACAACAAATATTCTTAGCACGTAAGAGTTGAAACGAGTTTACCGGATTGACGAACAACTTCTTGAAAATTGAAAATCGTTGTAATTGAACACTTGAAAACTTCAATTCAACAACTTCACAATGTTTCACGAATTTGCAACAAAAATTAAGCACTTGCACTAGAAAGATTGAAAGAGAGCTTGAGAGAGATTGAGAGAGATTGATGAATTGGTGAATTAAAATGAAAGAATGAGGGGGTATTTATAGTTGAGAAATGGAAAATTGTGTAGTTACATAAAGTTTGGGGTTAAATTAAATTTGAGGGGTCAAATGGCTAAATTTTAAAAATGCCAAACGGCTATTTCTGCAAGACCAACGTTCTAATTTCAGAATTTTTAAAAAAAAAAATTTTTTTTTTAAAATCTGTCCGTTGGGAACCGGATAGAACCGGAACCGGAACTGGACCGGTTCCATCCGGTTCCAAACGATTCCGCCAACGGTCCGAATTAAAAAAATTTTTTTTTTTAAATATCGGACCGTTGGCGAAACCGTTTGGAACCGTATGGAACCGCCGGAACCGGTCCGGTTCCGGTTCCGGTTCTGGTTCCGGTTCTGGCGGTTCCGGTTCCACGGTTCTAATGGGTGGAACCGGAACCGCGGGAACCGGAACCGCGGAACCGGAACCGCGAAACCACGGAACCGCCAGAATCGCGGTTCCGATCCCGGTTCCGGTTTGGAACCGTTACTCCATACAGCCTTAATGTAGGGACTAAATTCAAGGAAATTTAGTCAATTTAGGGGCATAAGAGTAAACGATATAAGTTAAAAAGGGCTGGAAAAATGGAAAAAGAACATCTGAAATACAGTTGTCCCTTTTTCGATTAAAAAAGATGCTTTCTCTCCTAATTGTTAGCAGACAGATTCCCTACACTCTCTCTAATTTTTCCTTTCATATTGCACACCCCTACAATATATAAGGGACCTGATGTTCACATACATTACACACTGATCTCTGCATTTATTTCAGAAGAAACACACATGAATTATGCATTTTTCAGAGATATACCCTCACTTTCATAGATTTCAGAAGTTTTCTTTGCTGTTGGATCTCTTTATTAATTTTTGGTTTTCTCAAGTTAATTTTGAATTGAAGTCAAGGCTCATTCTGGGATTTTACTGTTGTGTTGTGCTTATTCGTGGCCGCTTCTTGAATCTGCCGAGTCCATTCTTTTATTTCTGTCTTTATTTGATTATTTTCGGTTTGTTTGTAGCTTAGATAACGTTATTGTTTGATTGTAGCTCTTCATTTAAATTTCCTCCAGCCCGGACGACGATTCTTGAATATGGATGACGGTGTCATCTTGAAGAACAGTTGTTCTCGGGACCGGAGAGGCTTCTTGAGAGGTAGCATCCACATGTTCCTCTTCAAGATCTTGTTCCGGGGCCACCAACTCTTTTGCAGCGTCGATCGGTTTGTGAACAATGAATACCTTGTCCTCGTCGTCCATAAGAAATTCCTAGAGATGATGAAGAGCTTCGGAATCCGGGATCTAGGCACTCAAAGTTTTCTTGGTGCTCTTTCTGACCCCGAGCACAATTATTTCTTCTGCTTAGCCTCGATGGGAGCGTTTAAGGAGTTCGTAGATTTTTTTTTCCTTCTTCTTCTTTATTTTTTCCTCCTTCGCACCACTGTAATGAAGTGGAGGATTTTGCAGATAGGGTCGAGGTCACGACCTTAGTAATTTTTCAGAGTTTGGTTGTATGAGGCAAGCTTGTGAAAAAAGAACTTAGTTGCAGAATAAAAGTTCAACTAATAAAGGAGGAGATATTCATAGTGAGAACGAGCCTCCTACTTGCCTTTGGAGAGCTTACGCCACTCCCGCTCGAGGTAGGTGAGTTTCTTGGGTATTCTGTCATGACCTGAATTTCTCACCCTCGAGGATCGTGATGGAGCCTACTAATGAGAGCTAGGCAAGCCAATCCTTAACTGCTTACTTCATTATCAACTTACTTCTTTTTAACAAATATAAAACAATAACATGAAAATAGCTGAACGTTAAATAATTAAGCGGAAGATAATAAATAAACATCTGAATTCTACGTTTATTACAACTTTCAAAACCTCAATACCCAAAACCTAGTGTCACAGACGGTCTAAGATTTACTACATAAGTTCTGAAGAGATAATAATACAATGTTCCGGAATATAAAGGAAATGAAATAGAAATTGTAGGTAGAAGAAGATGCCAAGGCTACAGGCGCCTGAAGGACTACCTCGGGACGCCTAATGAGCATGAATCAGCAATTCCAATACGATCTGAAGTCTACATCACTAAGGTCTGCACAAAAGAGTGCAGAGTGTAGAATCAGTAAAATCGACCCCATGTGATGGTAAGTGCCTAGCCTAACCTCGGCGAAGTAGTGACGAGGCTAGGACCAGACCACCAAATAAATCTATGCAGTTATATAACATACAGCGGAAAATAAAGCAGGAATAAACAAATAAAGATTGGTGGGGGAAACATGCTACGGGGAATAACAGGTACAAACAGAATATCAAGAGAAGCTATAAAGGAAACAAAATCTAACCACTAACATGAATAAGAAATACAAAGGCAGATTTCACTTTCTTTTCACATCTTGTTACAGGCGTGAAACCCGATCGCATGGGAGGCGTGCCACCCGCTCCCATTTCATTATATGTGAAAACGTCAATGCCACACAAGAGGGGGGTGATTTGTGTGGTATCTAATTTTCGTGTTATAAGAACCTGGTTCTTCTAAGTGTTCCAACTACTGCAGTTTGCAAAAATATAAAAACTTAAAGTAAAGTGTACAACAACTTTTACGTGGAAAACACCTGGCTCAAAAGGTGAAAAAACCATGACCTACTACTCAGTAGGAGTTTCCCAATTCCACTAAAATCAATGAGCCAAAAACAGCATTTAGAAAACGCTTGTAAACCTAAGATTAAACTTGAATCCCAGTGTGGCACACAGCCTCAGATGCTGCGACACTACCAAGTTAACCCTAACTTGATGATACAACGTACCTAATACAATTTCTTCTATCTAAGCTGAAAGGTAAAATATAAAACCTACTACAATTGAACTAGAAATAAAACAATCAGATGGAACTGGTTCTTTTGTAGGTTCATGTAGCTGTAGGCGTCCACATTTGCAACTTGCATATATTACTTGCTAATCAGACTCACTCTTTAGCTCTCAAATATGCTTTTACTTCTTCTTGTGTGAGTTGCCTGGAAAGAGAAATAACTCAATCATATGTTGAATTAGCAGTTAGAGTTTGATTAAGACTCCACTTCTTATCCGTTCACAATTCGAGTCCGTGCCCAATGCAAACTCCAACACTTATCCTAACTTAGGATTAAGTTCTCTTCACATAAGGAGATTGTCCTCCTTATCCCAATGCAATGTTTTCGATTAGGATAAGAAGATATTGATGTGTGATCTTTGGTGCATTATCTTCCTAATATGTTCTGAATGTGCCCTTGTTGATTCAAACTGTTTAATACAAGATGGACCAGGTCCTTCTATCAGTTCATTTGTCAATCTTCAAAACTTCAACTGAAACAAGGGCCAACAATTTCCCCCTTTTTGATGATGACAAACTCTTTGCTTATTATGATCAGGAACCTGTAGACTTAGCTGAAATCAACACTTAGAATATCATTTAACTTATCATTAAGGAGGTCAGATTTAGGTCATAAAAATCACTAGTTCAGAAAAACATTTTTAAGCACAATATCTTCCCCCTTTTGGAATCATCAAAAAGTTGCATAAATGATGTGAGTTCTCGAAGTTAATATCTAGTCATGGCCGATGGGGCAACTGCAAGTGAACACATGTTCAATTTAATCATAAATCTGTTCAGAAATAACTATATTGAACAAGATTAACAAAACAAGAAAAGTTTCATTCATTGATTCAGAAATGTTACTACTAAGGAGTCTACACAAAGAAACATAAAACTTCCAACAATGAGCAAAAGGAGACCAGGAACCAAATAAACTTGTCACTGAGGGGGAAACTAGACTAGAACCTAGACACGTGACTCCTAAGGCTTGGATGAGCTAGAGGGTTGGACTTTTAGCAGATTAAGCATTTGTTGTAGCATGCCTTTATTCTTCTCCTTCTCCTTGGCAAGCTCAACTCTAAGTCCATTTCTTTCTTCCTCCAATTCTGCCACCCTGGCCTTAAGCCTAGCAATTTCAGCACCCTTCAGTCCAACCTCCTAAACTAGGGACCTTACTTTGCTGTTGACAGGAGTTTTAGCTGATGAACCAGGTTCAATAGAGACAGTGCTAAGCAGATATTCATAGCTTTGAAGAGTTTTGATTCCAAAGTGTTCCTTGCTAGATGCCATTTCCAAATTCATTAGGGGAACATGTAGACGTTCAAGCACAGTAGTCAGAATAAATCCATAGGGGATGGCATGGGCCTTGCAACCATTGATTACCCTTTCTAGTAGCTCCACCATGAACGCAGACCAGTTGATTTGTTTGCTTTCGGTCAAGCACTGCATAAGAAAAAGGTCCATATAATTTGCAGTGTGCCTTCTTTCCTGTCTAGGCAGGAGGCATTTGTTGACAAACTCAAAGAGCACCTTATGCTCAGGCTTCATTTCACTCTTTTGCACTGGCCTTGCCTCTGGCACTTCTGCCTATAATAAGGTATCACATAAATTTCTGGTAATCTGCAGTTCTGAGGGTAACCCATCGAAACAAGGTCATTTTTTCCTTGTGTAATCATCATATCCCTCACAAGGGATATTCAGAATTTCCCCCAGCTTCTTAACATCAAATTTTAGTTTGACCCCCTTAACAGATCTTGTCACCACACCATTTTTCACTGCCCGGTTTGTTGCAAATCGATCCTGTTCACTCTCAGAACCATCTTCTTCTTCTTCACTTTCTTCTTCTTCTACAACCTTTTTCACATGTTTGCCTTTAGAAGCAGATCATGTTCTCTTTGCCAGGGAGGACTCAGCTGGTACAGCTTTGGAAAACTTTTTGGAAGAAGTCTTAGTCTCCTTTGATTTTGCAATGGGAGCTTTCTCAGTTAGTTTTGCTGGATGGACAAGTTCCATCACCTCGTCGTCCTTCTCATCCACAGTTTCTGAACTCTCACCAACCTTCGCTTTTCCTTTCTCTAGTCTTTTCTTCTTGCTTTCTTCCAAAGCCCTCTTCAACTAAGTTTCACTTTTTCTCACTTTTCTTCTTGTTGTTCTAGCCCTAGGTGCAACCTTGGGAGATACAGTTTTGGACTTCTTTGAAGGTTTTGCAGCAGCGTGAGTTTTAAGGGAAGATGACTTCCGTTTCTTGGGGTCATAGCTATCCCCCCAACTTCTTCATCTGATCAGCCAATGTCTCCCCCATTGTTGGACCAGTTTGTTTGCATAAGTCTACCAACCCCTCAGCGGCTTCCCCAGATTCACTTCCCCCTGAGTGTGATACCCCATTACCCCCACTTCCACAGATAGATAAAACTTTTTTCTTTCTTTGGTTTAACTGTTCTACAGACTCATACCCAGAAACGTTCTTAACTTCCCTACCAAAACATATCTATTCTCTTCCATTTCACCTACGTCCACTGAAACAAAACAGGATTTTACCTCTATTGGAATTTCTTGAGGTGGAGAATTTTGAGAAGACCCAGGTTCATCTCCCTCGCTTGCAGATATATACTGATCCGACTCAGAGATGGACTCACTGACCTTTGCTTGGGGTTCCTTCTTTTGACTTGCTTTAAGCTTAACATTTAAAGCTTTTCTTAAAGGTCCAGTCGCCACTGCTTTTCTTACTATCATTTTAGTTCAATGAAACATGGGTTTTGGGGATTCAACATGAGGGGTAGTGGATGAGGTGGTGTTGGGTGACACTGGTGGTGGGGTTCCTGGATTATCTTGAGGATTTGTCATTTTGGGTGGTGAATTAGTGGAAGACTTTAAGAAATTTTGGGAAATTTTTTAGGGTTTTGGAGATGAAGGAGATGATCAGAGGGTTAGAAGCTAGTGAAGGTTATGAAGTGACTTAAGAGGCCTTTTAAAGAAGGTAAATATTGCATCAGGAAAAGCGCTTTTCAGGTGTTAGTATGAGTCTAATCAGTGTAGATTTCCTGTCTCCCTATTAATTAAAATTGCTAAAGTTTAGGAAAAGGGTTCCGTTATTCCTTAGAATTCCAATTACAAGAAACTGGTTCAATTAGCTTCCAACTGATAGAATTTTGAGACGATTGGAATTCCTAGGACTCTTGCTCATGATTGAAATTTAAATTATTTTAATTGTGCAAAGTGTAGAAACATACCTGACTTTCCTCACGAGTACATATTGATGAACGAGGTTCTTCATATGACACTTCTCTTGATCATGCCTCAAATGTCAGAATAGAAAATTTGTATGAGATTAGTGAATGGCATAACTACATGTCACAATAGTATACTTATTTAAAAGTATTTAGCTCAGTAGGAATTAGTCTAATATTAACATATTTAAGAACTACTAACCAAAAAAAATCAAATTTTTTTCATTTTTTTCATTGTGCATTCTGAACATGACCTCTCAGGTGATCTTAATCATCCCTAACTCCAACTTATTCCTCTCAAAGTTTTCTCTACTTAGTGCCTTGGTGAAGATGTCAGCTATTTGTTTATCAGTGGCACAGAATTCTATGGAAACTAGCCCCTTTCCATAGTTGTCCCTTAAGAAGTGGTGTCTAACATCTATGTGCTTTGTCCTATTATGATGAACAGGGGTCTTTGTTATACTGATTGCACTAGTGTTATCACAAAAAATAGGTATGCATCCCACTTCAATTACAAAATCTACCAATTGTTGCTTAATCCATAGAAACTGAGCACAACATGAGGCGGCAGCAACATACTCAGCTTCAGTAGAGAGGGCAACTCAATTTTGTAGCCCATGATACGATACACGATCCTAGGAAATGTGTCATACCTGAAGTGCTTTTCCGCTCTACTATGTAACATGCATAGTCAGCAACAGCATATCCAATTAAGTCAAAATAACTATCTTTTCGATACAACAAGCACATATCAGTTGTGCCTTTTAGATATCTCAATATTCTTTTGACTGCAGTTAAGTGTGACTCCTTTGGATTTGCTTGGAAACAAGCACAGAGTCCAACACTGAAAACAATGTCAGGTCTACTGGTAGTAAGATACAAAAGTGAACCAATCATACCCCTGTACAATTTTTGATCAACTGATGAACCAGGTTCATCCGCATCTAACTTTGTGGAAGTTGCAATAAAAGTATCTATTTCTTTGGATTCTTCCATTTTTAATTTCTTGATCAGTTCTTTTGTGTACTTCTGCTGATGAATCATGGTACAGTTTGGACTTTCTTTGCTTTGCAACCCTAAGAAGAAATTGAGTTCTCTCATCATACTCATTTCAAATTCACTGCCCATTAGCTTTGCAAAATCATTGCTCAACCTCTCTATTGTGGCCCCAAAAATTATGTCATCGACATAAATCTGAACAACTAGAAGACCTTTACCCATTTCCTTTAGGAACAAAGGACTATCAATTTTACCTTTTTTGTACCCATGCTCCAGAAGTAATTTTGACAATATTTCATACCAAACTCTTGGGGCTTGTTTAAGGACATAAAGGGCCTTATCCAATTTGTAAACATGATCAGGACATTCTTTGCTTTCGAATCTAGGAGGTTGCTTCACAAAAACTTCTTCTTTGAGATAGCCATTTAGGAAGGTACTTTTCACATCCATTTGATGAAAAGTGAATTCCGTATGTGCTGCAAAGTCTATGAGAAGTCTTATTGCTTCAAGTCTGGCAACTAGAGCAAAAGTCTCATTATAGTCAATGCCTTCCTCTTGACTATAACTTGAACCACCAACCTTGCCTTATTTCTTGTAACTGTTCCATCTTCATCCAGCTTGTTTCTAAAGACCCATTTTGTCCCAATAACCTACCTGTCCTTAGGTCTTGGAACAAGTGCCAAACTTTTCTTCTTTCAAGCCGATTGAGTTCTTCTTGCATAGCATTTATCCAGTCTGCATCTTGTTGAGCTTCACTCAAATTCTTAGGCCCAATCAGGGACAAAAAGGCATCAAATGCACACAGATTCTTCAGTTGTGATTTGGTCTTGACTCCAGATGTAGGATCATTGATTATGTTCTCAGTGGGGTGAGAACTCTGGTACCTGTAAGATTTTCCCACCAGCTGATTTCTGATAGCTTCTCCTTCATTATTTTGTGGTAGAGGCACATGTTCAAGTAAAGGTCCCTCTAGAGAATTTTGTGCATTTCCTCTCAAATTTGTTCCCCATGTCTGATTGCTCAGGGTAAAAGGACATGTTCCATCACCTGTTTCCTCCTTGGATGCCTCCTTGACTGGTATTGTGGCTTCAGTCAGTTGTCTTACCAATCCAATGGCATCATCTTCATGTTCATGTCTCTCAAAAAGAGTGTTAGTTTCATCAAAAATAACATGTACACTTTCTTCTACACATAGAGTTCTTTTATTAAATACTATATAAGCTTTGCTATGTGAAGAATATCCCAAGAATAATCCCTCATCACTTCTGGGATCAAACTTTCCAAGGGAATCTTTGCTATTATTATGCACATAGCACTTGCAACCAAAGGCCCTTAGGTAGGATATATTTGGTTTTATTCCTTCAAGTAACTCATAGGGAGTTTTCTAACTAGTGGTCTGGTCATAATTGCCTCTGCCCAAAAGCTATAAGGTAGTCTACTGGAAAGTAACATAGTCTTTGCTATATCCTCAAGGGTCCTGTTCTTCCTTTCAACTACCCCATTTTGATGAGGAGTTCTAGGGGCAGAGAAATTATGATCTATTCCATTTTCATAAAACAATTCAGTAAACTTTGCATTTTCAAATTCAGTTCCATGGTCAAACCTAATGGATGAAAGGTTATTTGCTAATTGTTTTTGGATTTTTCTAACAAAAGCTCTGAACATTTCAAATGCTTCATCTTTAAAAGTCAGAAATAGCACCCAGGTAAATCTAAAGAAATCATCAACCAGCACCATGACATATCTTTTACCACCTCTGCTCATGGCTCTCATTGGACCACAGAGATCCATATGAACCAGTTCCAACGTCTTGGACGAACTTACCATTTTCTTAGTTTTGAAAGATGACCTTACCTGCTTCCCCCTTGCACATGCCTCACAAACTTTGTCTTCCTTGAACTTGATATTAGGTAGCCCTATCACCAAATCCTTAGAGACTAATTTGTTTAGTTTATTTATACTAGCATGACCAAGTTTTTTGTTCAAAAGGAGGGGATCATTTACTAATACACTCAGACATGTGAATTCATTTTCAGAAAAAGTTGACAAATCTACAATGTAAATATTGTTAACTCTTCTTCCCTGCAAAATAATCTTGTCAGTAGTAAGGTTAATCACAAAAAATTTTAAGGAAGTGAAAGCCACTAGATTACCTCTGTCACACAATTGTGACACACTTATCAGACTATATTTCAAGCCATCTATCAAATAGACATTCTCAATGGAATGAGAGTCTGTCTTTCCGACATTTCCAACCCCAATGATCTCACCTTTCTTTCCATTTCCAAAGGAGACATTGCCTCCTCTTAGGTTCTCAAGTAAAAGAAACTGGTCCTTGTTACCAGTCATATGTTTTGAGCAGCCACTATCCATGTAGAAAATTTGGCTACTTCCTTTCACTTGGACCTGCAAAATAAAATCATGGGTTAGTCTTAGGAACACAAACTAGTTTGGGTCCCTTTCTATGGGCAAAAGGATAAATTAGATTTTTCTTTGCCCACCCAGGCAGTTTGTGTTTTTCTTGAACAAAAATTTTGTTTCTTTGACTGGCCTTTTTTTTTGCATTACATTCATTTTTGTAATGGCCAGTCTTACCACAATGTGAACAGATTTTGTTCTCAAGAAGAGTGAAATACTTGTTTTTGGGATCCCATTTTGGAGCTTGATTCCCAAACCCAAGTCCTCTCTTGTTGCTGCTGTGATGCTCTGCAGCCAGGAGAGTGCATCAGAAGCCATGTTCCATTTGCATGTTCTGTCTAGTTCATGATTCACCTTTCCTAATTCTTCTTTAAGGACCTTGATTAATTCATCTTTCTTATACGTCTCAACTTTAATTTTTCCTAAATTTTCTTCTAGTGTGAGAAACGATTGATCAGACTTTTTCTTTCCTGTCCCTATTTTTAGTTTCAAATTTGCAGACTTGAGTTCTAGGACATTGTTTTCCAGTTGAAGATCCTGGTTCTTCAAATCAACATTTAAATATTACTCTCATCAGCCCTAGATCCTAGTCTTTTGCATTTTTCTTCTAGTATTGCACAATCCCTAGACGGAACATCTTACTCATTGTTTATTATATCAGACTCATCTATGAAGTCCATCAAGAGTTCAGCAAATTTTAAAGACAAGAATTTAATTTTTTCTTTAAGATGTAAAATACTTACCTCATTTTCATCTTCTGATTCTCTGATGGCCATAAGAGCTTGCTCATCTTCAGCTTCATTTTCTGAGTCTTCATCTGACGTATCTCCCCATGCAGCAACCATGGCCTTGGTAGTGCCTTTGTTTCTCCTTGGTTGAACCTGTTCCTTCTTCCCTTTCCTTCTTTCTGCCCTTTCTTTCTTCCACACAATCTCCCATTGAGGCCAGTTCTTTATCATGTGATATGTCTTTCCACATTTAAAGTAACCATCATTTATCTGCTCCTCAGGAGCCCTAGGTTTGTTGAATGTTGATCCTCTTGAAGAGCCCTAGCGTCTCATATGGTATTTCTTGAAGTCTCTGGTTATCATTGTCATTTCATCAACTTCAAGATCTGATCCTTCTGAGATTCTGAGAGCCAGACTTGTTCTTTCTTTGGAGCATCTATCTTCATAGCTTTCCTTCTCAATTCATAAGCAGTCAAGTTTCCAATTAGTTCATTGTTCTGGTCTACTTAACTGTTTTGGTGAAGTTTTGGTTTGCTGAAGATTTTTTAAGTGGTGTTGGGTTCACTTTTGGGTCAATTAGTGTTGTCTTGGTAGATTTGTTGCTTGTGTTTTGTTTTCTAAGACATCTCTGAGTTGCTAAAATTTTATGGAGTGATTTGATGCTGAATATTAAGCTGTGAGCTTAATTTCGATCTGCTGTTGTGACCTTTATTGCTGCTGACCTCGTTTTTTCTTCTTTATTTCACCTTCTAAGTATATTTCCCACGCTCAAGTAATGCTTAAGTTGTGTTCATGTATAGAAGACCATTTTTGATGTTTATATACCGAGAAAATACATATTCGTATATGAACCTTCACTGTGATTGTTTAGTTAAAAAATTAGCTTTTTGTGACATATCACTATTATTGGCTCTCATTTGAGCTATACTTCAATTGTGTTAATAAGACTTGGATTGTTTCTGATGATTTGTATTAGACTGCTAATTAGCCAAGGGTAAACGTATTCAATAAATAGTTGAGTTGCAATGAGCTCATATACAGTTGAACGTTCGAATAAGGTATGGTTATGAAATGGAATTCAAATTTGCAATCGTTAATGGGTATAAAATCAAAATAGAGGTAACGTTGCATACTGTAGTTGAGTTCTCCTTCTTTGGGTATCACAAGTATTACAATTTCAGATTATTACTTTCAGGAGATAACCGTCCATGGCTATGATATATATTAGGGGAAACATATGAATAATTAGAGTGATAGAATGTGTAGTTAATTGGAGGTGTTCTTGGTGGTTCAGGTTATATACTGAATTTGTATTCAAGTTTCAATGATAAACATGGACGTCAAAATGCCTATGAAAATCAGTGTATTGAATTTGACCAGTAAGCTAGCAATAAGATTATTGTTTTATTGGGATCAAATGCCAGGTCCAAATGCTTTTTAGAGTCATTCTAGCTTTAGATCACCTTGGGACTGGGCTTCTTGTCACAGGCCCAACAATGTTCTGGTCTGCACGTATTATTTAGCTTGTTTTAGATAAATTTCTCAAAATATTTTGTTACTTATTCACCATATTTTTGGGTCTCTTTAAGCAAGTTAATAATTAAGCTTTCTTTTTAGAGACAAACAAGTAGAAAATCATAGCTACTTTTAAGGTTGTCCTTTAAAATAATAAATGAGGCGAGCCTCGCAAAAAAAAATACGTAAATTGTGGGGCCCATAATAAATGGTTATATTAAAATAGTAAAAATTCGAGATGGGCCATTTAGCGAATTTCACGGCCTTCTCCAAAGATAAAAATGCGCTAGTCTCTTTAGGCACACTCTTTAATATGGGAATTTTTCATAAAGCACCATCTTTTTTGTCTAATTAGCCATTTATAGATGCCCTTTGCTATATTATGTGTTATAGATACCTTTTATGTATTTATACAATATATTTCATGTATTTAAGTTGTTGTATTCATTAACACAACAAAAAATATAGCCGTAAAATCTGGATTCCAGCTAAGTTTGACATGTATTTAGATGTATTTAATCGACATTAATATTAAATACAGTAACGTATCTGCGCTAAAAATGGGAAAAAATCAAATCAAATGATATTCTCCTAATTTAACTCAATGAACTAAAACGATCCCCCATTAATCTGTATTCGAAAGATACACAATAAAGATTATAGTTGAATAAAGAGAAACACATATGAATAATACAGTTGAATACAATAAAATACACTTTAATTCATCTGAATAAAACACTTGAATACAATAAAAATACAACTTAATACAACTGAAAAACTTTTGAATGCAATAAAATACAACTAACTTCTGCTGAATAAATTAGTTGAATATAGCTAACTACAAGTGAATACAACTGAATACACTTGAATACAACTAACTATTGCTGAATAAAATAGTTAAATACAATTGATTAAATCTTAATACAAGTGAATACAACTGAAGAATATATTCAAATAAAACTGAATACAAATAGGTGATTTAGGCGATGAGGAACTCAAATTTACAGTTTTGCAATAGGAATCAACCATTGCCTTGAATGCTCTAATAAAATCTCAAAGCTATCAGAGTTTTGATCCCTGCCAAGCATTGGAGACGCCTTTGTTTGTTTTCAATAGATTCAAGTACAGAAAGACGACATGCTTGATAGGTAGATCGTTTCCTTACCGTATATCAATGCATGAAAGATGAATCTATGGCCACATTTGGGCATAATTATAAGAACTTCGGTCTCTTGGTACTCCGATAAGCATATACTGGCTTGTGTTTTTCATCATCTTTGCTTGACAAGCCATATGGACGTTGGTGATGCGGAGCAAAAAAAAAAGAATTTGGGTGAGAGAAGAGTTAAGAAACTAGGGTTTGTGAGAGAAGAGAGTGTGGTTGTATGCAAACAGAGAGAGATTGTATTGGGGTTTGCAGATACGCGGTAATTATGTGAGAGAAAATACAAAAAGGGAGAGTGAAAAATAATATTTAGCATGTATGGTGCATTAACTTTAGGATGTAACTATATTTAGATTTTTTGCTATAAAGGATAAAAGGTATTTATAGGATGTAATATTTTAAAATAGTATTTATATAACATAAATATGGTAATAAGGTTTTTTATAGTGTGTAAAAATTCTACCTTCCTAAAATTCGACTGCACATTTACGTGACCCATATCCAAATCACAACGGAGTCGAAATGTGTCAACAACCACGGGTGCATTGATGTGACGTGGTTTGAGATGCGATTTTGCGATATTACAATGCTTGCTAAAAATAATAATAATAAAAGTGGTTCAAAATAAAAAAGCACATAAGCTAGAACATGTTTTGAAATCAGATAAATCCAAATAGGACAGTTGAGTGACCGTGCTAGAACCACGGAACCTGGGAATGCATAACACCTTCTCCCGCGTTAACAGAATTCCTTACTCAAATTTTTAATTTGCGTACTGTTAACAGAGTCATATTTTTCCTCGGTTCGGGATTCAACCGGTGACTTGGGACACCATTAATCTCCCAAGTGTCGACTTTGAGCATTAATAATAAATCTCGTTCCAATTATCTTTAAATGGAAAAACTCTTTTACGCCCTTGAGAGTGTAGTGAAAAAGGAGGTGTGACAACTCTGGTCACTTTGTTGGGGACACAAACCCGTAAATTCGGTTCATGGTTTAAGAAATCGAGCTCAGAATAATATTTATGTTCTGATTTATCAAATTTTCTGACATGTGTTCTGCTAAATGTGCTAAATTCTTTACCACTTTGATATTATCTGAACTATATATAAACTGTGCTGAAACCCTTCTCTTCTCACCTACGAGGATGTGCTTACTGGTTGCGACTCCCTATTCTTTTAGTATCATACCGTGAAATAAGAAAGAGGCTCGGATAAGTTACAAAGCTGGACGATCTCGCGGGTCCCCGGTACGTAGTCCCCTCATCGACTCAAGTTGTCCGCTCGGGTATACTTTTTAGAACACATACCCAGGTTTTGAACCAAGAATAACTTGACTTCATGTAGGAACCCTAGTAGCAACCCTTATTTTCATCATGTTGCATTCGACATAGGAGACTCAACACAGGTGTTGGGTGCGTCTAGGACCACCAACCTGAAATGGAAAAGACCATCCTGATGCCTCATACTTTTTTCCGTGCAATTATTTTTTCGGGCCTGCATGCTGACCGATTTCTGGGAATATTGTGAAATTATGAAAAGGAGAAAAAGAGAGAAATAGTAGTGTAGAAGGTTAATTTCCTTTTTTAGAAAAAACCAATGCCCAAATAGTATCGAAACTCTGCCGAAATATTTAGATATTGAAAAAGAAAAATGTTTTATTTTCAATAATGTGTATTACTAAAAAGCCAAAGAAAAATAGAAAAAAGTCTTTTATTTTTTTGAAAGTTGTTTGTTGAAAAAAGAAAAATAAAAGTCTTTATTTTTTTTTTGGAAAAAATAAGTTGTTTTACTTTTTGTTGAAAATAAAAAGAAAAAAAGTTATTATTTAGTCTTGTTTTCAAAAGCAGAAAAGGAAAAATAGTTTGTCTTGCCATGGAAAATAAAAAAGAAAGAGTCTTGTTTTCAATAATATAGTTAGTTTCTTTGCTCGAACTACACCGGTTTAAATCTCACAGGATGTGAGATACGTAGGCAACCATCGGGTCCAATCTCCCCTTTTGCAAAAATAGCAAAAAAATATCAAAATTTTAATTTTCGTCATAACTATGTTGGGTGATGCCATTCTTGTTAAAATAAGTCGAATGTCCCTAAAGGGGCGCCAGAAAGTTATTTTTGCAAAAACAAACGCATTTGGTTATTTTTAGGATTGCAACCGGCTAGATAATGCAGCCTTAAATTTTTTGTCCCCGAGGTGCTGAATGGCCGTGTTTGAAAAATCAGGTCTTTTATTTTAATACGAAAAACAAGAAAGAGAGTCAGTGGGCAAGTGAATGCCTTTTGGATTTTTGGTCAAAATAAGCCGAGCCAGCTTCAGCAGTATCTTGAACCGTACTTGCCGAGATAGCCTTAGAGTATCTTTCAGTTGTCGAAAGGATATTTTCGTAAAAGAATGAACAAGTTTGTGATATGTCATAAAATAATCCTCCCCGACCTCCAAATGCATGTGAAATTGGGAAGGGACCACGTTTAAAAAATAGTCATTTGATTCAAATTGGCAAAGAGGGAAAGCAATCTGTCCGTTCGTTTTGGGAGTTTGTAATTCCTTTAAATAGAGTATGTGGGCTTATTTGATTTTCGAGTTTGTTTGTCGTCTTTTCGTCAATGTGTGTTAGTTCGGTCAGTGTTTAATCCTTTGTAATCATACTTGTTTTATTATGAAAAGTTAAAAACTCCAAAAATGTATTATTATTATTTATCTTCTATTTGCACAAACTAAGCTTGGTCTGATTCACGCGGGGGTCATGATACGTAGGCAATCTTTATCGGATTCGACCATAGCAGTAAGAGAAAATGCAAAAAGACGGAGGGGAGAAAATGAATGAAAAACAGAAAAGAAACAAAAGAGTGTGAAAATGAGAACACCAAGAGAATCATGACAAAAGAAGTCAAAATGAAATGAAATGAAAAGAGAGAAACTCAAAAAGGGGTAAAGGAAAAGAGAGGAAAGAAAAAAATAGATGCAAGAAAGGAGGGAAAAAGAGAAAAAGAACAAAAGAAAGAAAGGGCAGCAATGAAAAAAAAAGAGAAAGAAAAAGGAAAAGGAAAAAAAAAAGAGAAATTTTGAAATTAATAGGAAAAGGCCGGGATGACGCAAGAAGCCATGCAAATGTATAATAGAAATTGTCAAATGTTTAGGTGCATTCATCCTGCAGATGTGCGATTACCAATGTGTTAAATGCCCTAATTCTAACATGATGGTTTCATTTTGGCATGTCTTTCCTAAAATATGGTTGGTTTGTGGTTCTAAAGTAACGCTTCCTTGCAAGACAAAGGCATAAGACAATGGCAGGGAACATCAGAACAGAGTGGGTTGATATCAATGCCGGAAAGAAGCTCGTTGAACAGGATAATGGGTTGGTAGAAGAGGTAAAAATGTTGAGACAACATGTTGCAGACATGTATCGGTCAAGGATGACTGGGAAAGCCCCACCCACACCACCGCTTAGCTTTCTGGACTCTGTCCCTACCTAGACACCGAACACAATGCCGGATGATGCTCTATATTCTTTGTATCTACCCGCTTATAAAATCTTTCCCAACCACTCTGGTAGCTCCATCACTCGTCAGCCAACTATCTTTTCCAAAAAAATGTCATCCGATCACATCCAGTATTCTCGACAAAGAACACTTACCAAAAGCTCATGATTACCAATATTACCCTTCCAAGATTACTCACATAGTTCCCAAAATTCACAAGCAAGGCCCACAGGATAAAACTCGTGTTGAAAATGAAGGTTCAAAGAAAGAGAAGGGACAGACAGGGAATTCGGTAAGCTGAAAGAACCGTCCATAACTATCGACCTTTGCCTACCTGTGGGTTTTAAAGTACAAAAATTTAGATTGTTTGATGGGTTTGGAGATCTAGTACCCCACCTGAGGGGTTGTTGTAGGGAAATGAGAATTGTGGGAGGGAAAGATGAGCTGCTAATGGAATATATCGGTGATATCCTGACCGGGGCAGATTTGGAATGGCATGCTAATCATGGTGTCGGTATGTCACATACTTGGGATGTAATGGCTTGAGATTTTGTTCAATATTTTCAACACAAATCAGGCGTTACCCCGGACCATTCCTCCCTATGTAGAATGGAAAAGAAGTCGGGGAAAAGCTTCAAGGAGTTTAGGCTCAGATTGAGGGAGCAAGCTGCTCGAACCAATACCCCGATAGGTGAAGAAGAGACGTTTGAACTTTTCGTACAAGCCCAGGGGCCTACCTACTTCAGTTATTTGATTACGGCTAGGGAAAACCTTTCAAAGATGTGTTAAAAATGGGGGAGCTAGTGGAAGAGGGAATCAAGTCAGGAAAAATCATGATTTGCTCGTAAGACATTCAGGACATCTCAGTAAGCTCAAAAGGAGAAAGAGAAACGAAAAAGATGATCCAAATGACTCTCCTAATGAACATTTCCAACCTCGACATTGTACCCGTGAATATCCTCTTGTGCTGGACGACCCTCCCCAATGTTACTTCTCTCCACGCGACTCTCAAAGACATAATTAAATTTCAAAATACGTAGCTCCAAAAACTGCCTATCCACCCCTCGCGAGCATACCAAAAACCCCCTGGATCAAGTTTTAGGCCAAATCAGGCATTTAGGAATGAGAGGTTGCTGAAACGAGGAAAGGCTACCCCTATTGGAGAATCATATGCCATTTTGTTCCGAAAGTTGAAGCCATTCGGCATGCTGAGGCCGATTTAGATAATAATGACAATCCCTCTGTCAAAGTAATGTGATTTTTCTCTAATGTGTGCATATTTCTCAGATGCTCTGGGGAATGATACGAAAAAAAGTAGGAAGCTTAAAAAATCAAATCAGGAGCTTATTTACGCCGATGACATTATTGTACAAAATTCTAATGCAGCAGACAGCAGCCAAAATCCATCGCTTGTGCATAATGAGATAGACATGGTAGGTATGGTTTATTTTGAATAGGAATGTGAGAGTTCTCTAATAGCCTCAGAGACTCAAAAACAACTTGCTGAGGATTATGTGATGAAGACTTGTGAAGTTCCTAGTGTTGGTGATGCAGAATTCAGTGGCTAAGATTTCGTGCTTGGTAATTGGAAAGACACTCCATTCCTAGGTCATCTAGGGAGGAGTTTTGGTTGCCCATTTTGCTATTATTTCTGTTGTCTGGGTGTCATCTAGGGAGGAATTTTGGTTGCCCATTTTGCTATTATTTCTGTTGTCTGGGTTATTTGCAGGGTTATAATCCGGATATTGTCTTGTAATCAAACCCTCTTATCCTTTCATTTTGTCTAACATTTTTAGTCGTAGTGGTTTGATTAGTGTTGTCCAGGCTTGTTTCAGTTTCATTCTAGGGTGTACTCCAGTTTGTTTTTCTTGCTCTAGTATTCGAACAGTTTCATCGTTTGTCTAATGCAAATTCATATCTTTTGTAACTTATAGGCATTTGCTTTGTTTTTCAATCCTTTAGTTTTGTCTTTTTAATAATATTGGTTCAAGTGACATGACATGCACGCATACTTCTATGTCCGATCTTTGAAAGATAGTCACAAAGCAATTAAACCATTTTGAAGACGGTGGGGGCACTTGATGGAAATAAGAACAAATTTGGATGTTTTGAGACTGTTTACTCCCGAACCATGTGAAACTGGGGAAGTTAAAACATAAAGAAACTCTAAAGGCAGGTTGGCCAAATTTATGGGGGCCGAGCATGGTAATGGGAGTGGGAGTGTTGTCCAATATTTAACTGATGTGGACAGAAAATACCCATCAATTCAAATGCGGCCAAGATACTATTAATGATTTCTTTGTTTGATTGTACTTGTTTGTATTTGGCATATTTTGAAGGCTGAAATAACGAAGGAATTTTGTTCTGCTATCTAAACGCTATATGCATCGTCATCCCCTTTGAGCCTTATTTTTTTCCTTTCATATCTCTATTTCTTAATCAATGGCACAAATAAGAAAAGCAAGTGCCGAAGATGAGTACATAAAAAGAAAAGAAGGAAAGAAAGAAAAGAAAAAGAAGAAAAGGAAAGAAAGAAAGAAAATAAAAAGAAAAGGAAAAATAAGAAGAAGAAGAAAGAAAAAAAAGGAAAAAGAAAAGAAAGAAAAATGAAAAAAGACAAAAAGAGAAATAAAAATAAAAAATAAACCAAGTAAATTCTATGACGTGTACTTTGTTTGACCTGATCTTGAAAGGGTACGTAGGCAGCTTCTCTGAGGTTTAGTCATACCAACATAAAAATCCAAAAATACCCAAGTAAAAAACTGGGGCAGAAGTTGTTGTTGTCACAAAAGATCTTATTCCGAATGTTATAATTTTTAACCCCATCAAAATTGTTTTTTAGCCTTTATATCCTTTATTTGTAACCCCATCCTAAAGCCCACATTACAGTCCAAAGGAAGACCTCCCGATAAGTTTTTGAGAAATGCCAAGTCAAGTAGGTAAAGATAATTCATGTCAGGGGCAACACTCCGGTCCAAATAAGGAAAATGGGAATGAAGAGTCTTAGCGATGAAAACCCTCATGGGTACCTCAAGGAAAGGAAAGTTGAAGCCCAATTTCACAGCGAAAAGGTACAACAAGAGATAAACATTAGATTTCCTTAACAGAATAGACCGCGGATGCATGTAAAGGTCATTAGAGTCGGTATCCACATCCGATAGGTTTCTACTTTGTAGTTTACTTGTTAGGAATCATCTCTTTCTATTATCCTTACTCTGTTCCTTTTTTCTTATTTCTTCCTCTTCATGAGTCTGTTTGGTCAAGGCAACTGAGAAATGACTTTAAAATTTGCCACCAACCTTCTAATTGCACAAGACAAGATCAGGCTAGTACATCAAAGTGTAATAAGTAATGAGCAAAAAACGCACTGAGGGGGTGGCAATTGACATAATTTGAAAGTCATATGAAACACAAAGGTTCAATACATATCAGTGCAAGAGCGCAATACAACAGATGAATGGTATTGGGTTTGAATGGATCATAGGTGTTTTCCGTCATAAGGGTGGCAGAGAAATTGGTTAGTCAATAAGCAAGCAAGGTCTTTCAAGGTGAAATCAAAGTTATCATGTCAAGTGAAGGTGCAATTGCCGCAATGTCTAGGACACAAACCAACCACCATGTTTGAAATCACAGGTTTTCTTTGTCTGAAACATCGATGAAAGCTATGTACATATCAAATCTTGGAAGCTGGAAATTTTCATGAGTATTGCCCCAATTCTACTTACGCAAAGGCTATTTAGAAGATCACACATCACCCCTAGGGGAAACACTACCTTGTCTGGGTTTTCAAGTAATATTTTGTTTTAGGAGATGCACTTCCTAAACTTAGATTTTAGTCTGTAGGAGATGCACTTCCTAGTTTGGATCATATGAGTTTTAGTCACTGATGGTTTTACCCCTATGAGGCACAATTACTAGTTTAAGTCTTCCAAATTATATTTTGCTTAGGAGACACACTTCCTAAATTAATTGTTCATTCAGGAGACACACTTCCAAGTTTGTGTCATTAAAATTTCACCCTTAGGAGACGCACTCCCTAAGTTGATTTTAACCCATAGGAGACAAACTTCCTAGTTCTTTCATTGCAGTTTCACCCTTATGATACGTACTTCCTAAGATGATTTTCACCCTTGGAGACATGGTTCCTAGTCTTTCTTTTTTAAATTATATTTTATTTTAGGAGACACACTTCCTGAATGGAGATTTTATCCCTAGGAGACGCACTTCCTAGTTTGATTCATTTAAGTTCAACGCTACGAGACACACTTCCTAGTATGGTTCATTAATGTTTTACCTGGAGGAGACGCACTTCCTAATCAAGGTCTTTCAAGTTGCTCTTTTAGGAGACACACTTCTTAAATTGAGAGTTCATTCATAGGAGACAAACTTGTTAGTTTAGTCACTGATGTTTTCACCCCTAGGAAACGTATTTCCTAGTATTGATCATTTAAATTCACCCTTAGGAGATGCACTTCCTAAATTGAGTCATTCATGTATTATTTTAGCAGACGCATTTTCTAATCAAAGTTTCTTGGTTTTACTCGTAGAGACGCACATCGTAGCCTAGTCTTTAGTTTACTGTCATCACTGCGTCAGTAGTATAAGTAGTTTACAATTTTGCTAACAATTCACAAGTCTTCCTAGTACAACTGGGGCGGAAAACTTTGAGAGCATTGGAACAAGTTCAGAAGTCAGGAGCCCGCCTGAAGAGCATGGAATACATTCAAGAACAGCAGTATGGATCCCACATTGAGAACAATGGAGTACAATTTAAGTTTAGTTTTCGAATTTTTTGTTTTGTCTGTTTTGAAGTCAGGAGCCCGCCTGCAGAGCATGGGAATACTTTCAAGTTCAGAAGTCAGGAGCCCGCCTGGAAAATAGAGGAATACATTCCGAGCTTTTAAGTTAGGATCCCGCCTAGAGAATAGAGGTATTATAATTCATGTTTTAGTTTTTAAATTATAATCCAGTAACATGTACCTAGTTTTCGAACTGGTACAGAAAGTTTTCTTTGGTTTGTCTATTTTGTGAAGTCAGGAGCCCGCCTAGAGAATAGAGGAATACAGTTCAAGTTTTGAAGTAGAGAGCCCACCTGTAATACAAGGGAATACATTCAAGTTCAGAAATTTGAAGAAAAGGAACAACATCTCATTTTGGAATTTGAAGTGGAAACAATTGATCTCACCAAGAGAATGCAAGACAACAAGGCAACAGGAAGTACACGAGCAAGCTTGAAGAATTCAGATAGGACTTTGTAATTCACATTTTATAGCTTAGGCTAGCTTTTTTTATTTTAACAAGATTTAATAAGGGAGGTCAGCAAGCAGTAGCAACAGTAATCACAGTGAAATCACTGCTCCTGGTAGTCCTAGTTACCAGACACTTCCAAACAACACTAACCTGATTCGTGTTTAGCCCATGATATGTAGGTAGACTCTGAAGCAGAATCTTCAAACATGGAAAAAATCGCTCATATTTTCTCACTTATCTTTGCCCAAAAAATTTTCATGTTTCAAAACAAAGAGGGACAACTGTGAACACGTGATTTTTTCCATATATATGAATTATTGCCAAAAATTCAAACAAAATGATTTATTTCAATATTTTACAATTTTCTGAATTTTGTATTATTTTCTATTCATTGTTTGTCTTTTATTTGTGCATTTCAATTCATAAGTAAAAATATTAAAAAATACGCTTTATATTTGCATTTAGGATCTAATTTCATGTATTAGGATCAATTAATGGTTAAATTTTTTTAGAAAAAAATACAAAGAAAATAACAAAAATAGTCCACTTTTGTATTTTTAATTGTTAATTGTAGAATTTATCACGAAATATATTTTTAAATAATTTAAAGAATTAATTAGTTTAATTTTTGATATAAATTAGGTATTTCTTTATTGCATTTTTATAAAGTCAGAAAAATATAAAAAAACAAAAATAAATAAAAAGAATTAAAAGAAAAATAATAAAAATAGTGGTCTTAATTTAAGACCCAATGTTGGGTCATTGATGCCAGGCCAAGCAGATTTTTACCACCAGTTCACGACCAAAAATCAATAACCCGGTCCCGCCTCCACAAAAATGATGTCGTATTTTATAATTAATTGCGGCCCTTGATTGTTGATCCAATGGGCAGGAAAGTCCTAGGTTAAAAGTATTTAAGTCACATTGACCATACCTCCACCCCCCGTTTTGTCCCCCTCAAAACCTCCAGTGTAATGCCGCCCCTCTCCGCTTGAAATCGCTACCGGAAATCGCCAGCGCTGGCGTGGTGGCTATTATCACCCCCAAAATTTCACCAGGTTATCTTCTTCATCTCCTCATCTTCTGAACCCTAGGAGGCTCCACAACCAAAGAACCCCAAACTAACACTCTTCACTCTACTCACTCTCCTCCTTCTAACAATGCCCTTAGTTTCTTTCGAACCAAAACCCGCCCTCTCGAATTTTTGTTTGAAGCCTAAAACACAACTTTGTCAAAACTGGCTTAAATTCACACTCCACAATCCCATGACTCCATTACCTTGAATCCCAAGCCAAAAACTCTCAAATTTCACCAGGCCGTCTCAAGTTCCAAATATAGGGTTCTTAAGTTTTAAGTCGATTTTTTTGAGTTTCCAGGTCGGTTCATTTTTATTTGATGTTATCTGTCTTTTTTTGACGAAATAGACATATAACATTAACCAAAATAAATGGCCGCGAGAAATCTGCATTCAGTGAGTTTTCTATTCATTTTTTAGTTATTTTTGTTCTTCTATATATTTTGATTCTTATTAGTTTATTTCGCGTTTATTTGGTATTGAGTCTTGTATTAATTCCGATGCTATATTGGTTTGGTTTGGTCTAACGTTGGTCAAATTCATGTTCAAATGTTAGTTAATTGGTTCATGTTAGTTTAATTCTGATTTTTATTTTGTTAGTTTAGTTATTAAGTATCGGTTAGTTCTGACTATTTCGATTTGTTAGTTTAGACTAGATTATAATGTAGATGATTATGGTGTTAGGATTAACTAGTCTTTCAATATCTGATTTTGTGTTTTGAAGTTGTAGTTTAATAATTCAATTATTAGCATCTACTATGTTATTAGCTATTAGAATTAATAGAGTAGGTTTTGTTCTGTGTGTTCAATAATCATACTCTGGTAATTAGAATTGAATCAATTTGTTTAGTAGTTTCAGGGGGTAATCAAGGATATTTGAGTAATTGGAATTGGACATGTGGGATGTAGATTAGAGTAGAATTCATTAGGGCTCAAGTGTAGGTTTCATAATGGTAGGGTATTAACTTGAGTAGCAAGTCAGGGAATAAGAGACATGTAAGTAAAAATAAAAATTAATAACGGACTGAGACTGAAAACTGAAAATTTATGGGTTGCCCTTATTATTGCCTATAAAAGGGCATGTCAATGCCTTAACACGCAAGTTTTGAGCCACAGAATTCCCCCAAAGACAAATGTTCTTTCAATTCTTCAGATCTGAAAACTGATATTCAAATTAAAAAAAACAAAAACAATAGAAAACCCTCAAAATTCCCCCAAAATAGTGTTTCATTAGGAATTTCAGGCTAATTTCAATATTCGTTAGTGATTCTCATCTTCTAGTCTAATACTTGATTACTGAAGTTTCTGTGAAGTACACTACTTGATTTCGAGTTGTTGTGGTCTACTTAACTGTTTTTGGTGAAGTTTTTGTTTGCTGAATTTTTTTAAGCGGTGTTGGGTATGCTCTAGGGTTAGTTAGTGTTGTTTTGGTATATTTGTCGCTTGTGTATTGTTTTCTAAAACCTCTCTGAGCTGCTGAAATTTTTTGGACTGATATGATGCTGAATATTGAGTTGTGAGCTTGATTTCGATCTACTGATGTGACCTCTATTGCTGCTGACCTCGTTTCTTCTTCTTTATTTCACCTTCCAAGTATATTCCCAGGCTCAAGTAATGTTGAAGTTGTGTTCACGCATAGAAGACCATTTTTAAAGTTTATATAATGAAAAAATGCATATTTTTATTGGGACCTTTAGTGTTATTGTTTAGTTAAAAATGTAGATTTTTGTGACATGTTACTGTTATTGGTTGTCTCTTTTGAGCTATAATTCAATTATGCTAATAAGACTTGGACTGTTTCTGATGATTTGTATTAGTCGGCTAACTAGCCTAAGGTAAGCGTATTCAATAGTTAGTTGAATTGCAAGGAGTGCATATACAGTTGAACGTTCAAATAAAGATGTGGTTATGAAATGGAATTCAATTTGGGCAATCGTTTCTGGGTATAAAATAAAAATAACGACTGCGTTGCATACTGTAGTTGAGTTCTCTTTCATTGATCATCACAAGCATTGAAGTTTAAGCTTATTACATTCAGGAGATAACCGTCCATGGCTACGATATACATTAGGAGAAACATATGAATAATTAGAGTGATAGAATGTGTAGTTAATTGGAGCTGTTCTTAGTGGTGTAGGTTAGATACTAAATTTTTATTCAAGTTTCCGTAATTGCAATAAACATTTACGTTAAAATGCCTATGAAACTCAATGTATTTAATTAGACCTGTTAGTTGTCATTAAGATTATCGTTTTATTGGGCTCAAACGCCAGACCCAAATGCTTTTTAGAGACAACCGTTCTAGCTTCATATCACCTTTCGCCTGGGCTTCTTGTCAGAGTCCCAACAATTCTTTGCTCTGCACGTATGATTTAGCTTGTTTTAGATAAATTGCTGAAAATGTTTTGTTTCTTACTCACCATGTTGTTGGGCCTTTTCAACCATGTTAATTAATTAGGCTTTCTTTTTAGAGAGAAACAAGTAGAAAATTATAGCTGCTTTTAAGGTTGCTCTTTTAAATAATAAATGAGACGAGCCTTGCCAAAGAAAAAAGTATTGTAAGGTTCCGTAAATAATTTTATCTCAGAATTTAGTAAATCGTGGTGTCTACTCTGACTATATGTTATGAATGTGTAGAGTTCTTTGCGGCGAGAAAGCTCGCCGCGGTTCAGACCCTTGATAGTGATTTAAGCCTTTAAAAATTGAAAGAATAAACTTCTCCAGAAAAGTGTCAAAATGCGGTCCAGAATGTGGTCCCAGATCCGCTATGCAGATCGCATTCCTACCGTGAATGAATCAGAGAGCAACAAAATTTTGATGTTGAAAATGCGGTCAAATATGCATCGCATAAGCAATATGCAGACCGCAAAGTGATCGCATAGTGTCCCTGAAAAAATTGAATGGTCATTCTGCGGTGCATTCTGCGACAGCAGAACGCAAAAGCTGACCGCATAGTCACCCTATTCCCAACCCGAGAGGTTTGAAAGTTGAGCCATTTCCGCGGTCCATTATGCGGACCGCATATCAGTTATGCGATCGCAGATAGGCGTCGCAGGTCGTGTTCGCTCAGTTATTTTTTAAAATTCTAAGCCTGACCCCTTTATTAATAAAATATCCCATCTTGTTATGAAATAATATAAAAACAAGAACAATAACTCAAGAACAAGAGCAAATAGAGAGAAGAGTAGAGAGAGTTCTTCTTATTGATACTTAGAGAATGTTAGGAGTGATTTACAATGGTAGAGAGCACCTCTATTTATAGGGAGGAGGATGATTTATCTACCAAGAATAGAACTCTAGAATCTCTCTAATTAAAGACATTCACCTTAAATAGAAGTGTATTTATAACACTCCCCCTTGAATGTCTATTCAATGATGTGCCTCGTTAAAACCTTAAAACAAAACCCAATGGGAAAAATTAAAGTAAGGAAAAAGAGTACACATGTTTGAATATGCGCCTATTGGTTGCCTCGTTAAAAACCTTGCAAGGAAAACCCGGTGGGACAAAACCTTGTAAGGGAAAAAGAGTGCAACGCGCCTTAACTACCCCTGATAAGAACATCAATTTATGTCCTTAAGTCTTCGCATCCCGATCTTGTGAACTAGCTTCTTGAAGGTTGACTTTGGTAGAGATTTTGTGAACAAATCAGCCATATTGTCGCTTGAACGAATCTGTTGAACATTGATATCACCATTCTTTTGAAGATCATGTGTGAAGAATAACTTTGGTGAAATATGCTTCGTTCTATCTCCTTTTATGAATCCTCCCTTCAATTGAGCTATACATGCTGCATTGTCTTCATACAAAGTTGTGGGTAGTTTATCACACTTCAAACCACATTTGTCTTGGATATGATGTATTATCGACCTTAACCACACACACTCTCGACTTGCTTCATGAATAGCAATTATCTCGGCATGATTAGATGAAGTAGCCACAATTGATTGCTTAGTCGATCGCCAAGATATGGCGGTTTCTCCACAGGTAAACACATAACCCGTTTGAGATCGAGCCTTGTGTGGGTCGGACAAATATCCAGCATCAGCATAACCAACAAGATCCGGGCTGCAATTCTTGCCATAAAATAAGCCCATATCGGTAGTTCCCTTTAGGTATCGCAATATGTGTTTGATCCCATTCCAATGTCTCCTCGTAGGAGCCGAGCTAAATCTTGCTAAGACATTAACTGAAAAGGATATGTCAGGTCTTGTAGTATTTGCAAGATACATTAGTGCGCCAATTGCGCTAAGATATGGTACTTCAGGACCAAGTAGCTCTTCATTCCTTTCTTGTGGTCGGAATGGATCTTTGTTCACATCAAGTGATCGAACAACCATCGGTGTACTTAAAGGATGTGCTTCATCCATGTAAAACCGTTTCAGTACCTTTTCAGTATAGTAGATTGATGAACAAAAATTCCGTTTGCCAAATATTCAATTTGCAAACCAAGACATAGTTTAGTCTTTCCGAGATCTTTCATCTCGAATTCATCCTTTAGATAATCAATTGCCTTTTGGAATTCTATAGGGGTTCCAATAAGGTTTATGTCATCAACATATACGGCAAGTACAACAAATTCCGATGTTGTTTTCTTTATAAAAACACACGGGCAAATGGCGTCATTTATATAGCCTTCTTTTAACAAGTACTCACTAAGACGATTATACCACATTCGTCCAGATTGCTTTAGACCATACAAGGATCTTTGCAATTTAATTGAGAACATTTCCCGAGATTTTGAGTTATGCGCGTTTGGCATCTTGAGTCCATCGGGAATTTTCATGTATATCTCATTATCAAGTGAGCCATAAAGATAGGCAGTAACCACATCCATTAAGTGCATGTCAAGCTTTTCATGGACAGCAAAACTTATGAGATAACGAAAGGTTATCGCATCCATTACAGGCGAATATGTCTCTTCATAATCGACACCAGGCCTTTGAGAAAAACCTTGTGCAACAAGGCGTGCTTTATATCTTTGTACCTCGTTTTTCTCATTTCTCTTGCGTACAAAGACCCATTTATAGCCAACAGGCTTAACACCATTAGGTGTTTCAACTATAGGGCCAAAAACTTCACGTTTTGCCAGCGAATTCAATTCTGATTGAATTGCTTCTTGCCACTTTGGCCAATCCTGTCTTTTTCGACATTCTTCAACAGATTGAGGTTCGAGATCCTCACATTCTTGCATAATGCTAGATGCTACATTATAAGCAAAGGCATTATCCACCACAATATCCACTCGATTAATATTTGCCTCAATATTAATTGGATTTAGGGATAGTTCCGTATTTTCCAGAGTCTCGGGCTCAATGGATTCTTCATGAATCTCAGAATTTGTTAAATCATGAGATTCTTTCGTGGTGTCATTTTGATCGTTCTTTTTCCTCTTTCTAGGATTTCGATCTTTGGAACCTAATGGTCTGCCACGCTTCAGGCGTGCATTCGACTCATTGGATATGACACTAGATGATTGTCCAACAGGGACATCAATACGGATTGGAACATTTTCCGCGGGAATATGGGATTTCGTTATCCTTTTCAAGTCCGTAAATGCGTCAGACATTTGATTTGCTATTCTTTGCAAATGGATAATCTTTTGTACCTCTCTTTCACAAATAGAGGTATGTGGATCAAGATGAGATAATGATGCATTTTTCCACAAAATTTCCCGTTTGGTTTCACCAACTTCTCCCCCTAATTTTGGGAAAAGTGACTCATCAAATTGACAGTCTGCAAATCGTGCAGTAAACAAGTCGCCTGTCAATGTTTCGAGGTAGCGAATGATGGAGGGCGATTCAAACCCAACATATATTCCTAACCTTCTTTGCGGACCCATTTTGGTGCGGGATGGCGGTGCAATAGGCACATATACTGCGCATCCAAAAATCCTTAAATGGGATATATTGGGTTCATGACCCAAAACCAATTGCAACGGGGAATACTTGTGGTAATTCGTCGGTCTGAGACGAATTAGCATTGCTGCATTTAAGATGGCATGACCCCATACCGAAGTGGGCAGCCTCGTTCTCATAAGTAATGGCCTTGCAATCAATTGCAGGCGTTTGATTAACGATTCTGCAAGACCGTTTTGAGTGTGAACATGAGCTACAGAATGTTCAACTTTTATCCCGATTGATAAGCAATAATCATTAAATGCTTGGGATGTAAACTCAGCAGCATTATCCAGTCTAATGGACTTGATTGGATTATCTGGAAATTGTGCTCGTAGTCGAATTATTTGTGCCATTAATTTCGCAAACGCAAGGTTGCGTGATGACAACAGGCACACATGAGACCATCTACAGGATGCGTCTATCAAGACCATGAAATACCTAAACGACCCACTAGGTGGGTGAATAGGTCCACAAATGTCCCCTTGTATACGTTCCAGAAACGTGGGTGACTCAGTCCCAACCTTTGTTGGTGATGGCCTGATAATCAACTTGCCTTGATAACACGAAGTGCAAGGATATTCATTATTCGAAAGAATTTTGAAATTCTTTAACGGATGCCCATATGAGCTTTCTATAATCCGTCTCATCATGACCGATCCTGGGTGTCCCAATCGATCATGCCAAAGTACAAAGGTATTGGAATCAGTAACCCTTTGGTTTACTGTTGAATGTGCCTCAATTGCACTAATTCTTGTCCAATACAGGCCACAAGATAAAGACGGAAATTTCTCAATAACCCTCTTTTGGCCGGAGACATTCTTTGTGATGACGAGATATTCAAGATTATCTTCATCCATTGTCTCAATATGATAGCCATTCCGGCGTACATCTTTAAAACTCAACAAGTTTCTCTTAGACTTGGAGGAGAACATTGCATTCTCTATGATTAACGTCGTGCCCTTGGGCAGAGTTACAATTGCTCTTCCGGAGCCTTCAATCAATTTACTACTTCCAGAGATTGTAGTAACGTTTGCCTTACACATATTTAGTTGAGAGAAATACTTCCTTTCTTTGAGTATTGTATGTGTAGTACATGAATCAATTAGGCAAATACTTTTACAGTTGGATGTTGATCCAAGTTCGCTTTGTGAGATATCCATATTTGCTATCCCATAGTTTGACATACAAAAGAGATACAAGAACATAAGAATAAACAAGTTCAATTCTTTTGTGTCACATAATATTTTCAAAATCTGCTGCTAACAGTTGACTAACAAAATCAGATATGTTATCCATTACTTTGCAGTTTGAAAATTTCAGTTTAAACGTTTTCTTCAAATAATCGATTGTTAAACACAAACAATCGATTGTTGACCATTGACAATCGATTGTTAAACACACACAATCGATTATTTGCTATTTCGGAAAAACTTCAGATCATACTGTCTTAAGACAATCGATTGTTATGCATAGACAATCGATTGTTGGCTATTTTTGAAAAATTCCAGAGCACACTGTTTCAAGACAATCGATTGTTAAGCATAGACAATCGATTGTGGATGATTTTTGAAAAATTCCAGATTACACTGTCTCAACGACAATCGATTGTTAGACAAAGACAATCGATTGTTGATCAATTATTTTTCAGCTTTAATGCGACAATGTAGATAATCGACTAGTTTTTCAGGCTAGTCGATTACCCCTTCTGGAAATTAAAAATATTATTGATATTTGAGCATATTGAAGATATTCCTATGAACTACTGCTAACATTGCATCATGAACTAACTAATACGAGCTAATACTAATGACTATTAGTTTATTCACTAACTAATACAAATAAGTAGAATAAAATCAAATAACTCCATCTTCTTTCATCACGGACCCATCGCCGATTAGGTGGTCTATTTTCCCATCGGGTTGCTCAAAGAAGTCTGCCACATCCAGGTGGGTGATGTCCTCATCGTCGTCATAGACAAAATTTGTTTCAGGGCCTTTTCTCTTTCGAGATGCTTGATAAAGGTCAACCAAGTGTCTTGGTATACGGCAAGTCTTTGACCAGTGCCCTTTCCCACCGCAACGATAACATATAGTTTCTGAACTATTTGCCTTAGGATCTTCATGACCCCGTTTCTGCTTTCGGCGGTTATCTCTCTTTGGGGGTTGACGGACTTCATTGGAATTTCTTCCTTGTCTACGTCCCTGGCTATGACCCCGTTTACGACCATGACCATGGTCCTTTTCATGTTTGGCATAATGAGAGTGCACCTTATCTGCTTCAGGCAGTGGTGTAGACCCAGTGGGTCGATTTTCATGATTTCTCATGAGCAGGTCATTATTTCGCTCAGCCACTAGTAGAAGAGAAATCAGTTCAGAGTACTTTGTAAAGCCTTTCTCTCTGTACTGTTGTTGCAGTACTATATTGGAGGCGTGAAACGTTGTAAACGTTTTCTCAAGCATATCATAATCGGAGATATTATCCCCGCATAGCTTCAATTTAGAAGTAATTCTGAACATAGCAGAATTATATTCAGAAATGGACTTAAAGTCCTGGAGCCTCAGATGAGCCCAATCATATCGTGCTTGTGGCAGAGTGACCAACTTCAGGTTGTCATATCTCTCCTTTAAGCCGTTCCACAAGACGAGTGGATCCTTGACGGTGAGATATTCAATCTTCAAACCTTCATCAAGGTGATGGCGCAAGAAAATCAAGGCCTTCGCACATTCTTGGGTGGATGCTTTTTCTCTATCTTTGATGGTGTCTCCGAGACCCATAGCATCTAAGTGGATTTCAGCATCCAACACCCATGTCATATAGTTCTTGCCCGAAATTTCAAGGGCAACGAACTTTCTTTTCGTAATGTCAGACATAATCGAAAATTAAATTAGGAAGAGGGAAATACCTTAGATTTTTCGAGAATGGTTCTTGAGATGGTAGAGTCTCGTGCTGATAACATGTTATGAAATAATATAAAACAAGAACAATAACTCAAGAACAAGAGCAAACAGAGAGAAGAGTAGAGAGAGTTCTTCTTATTGATACTTAGAGAATGTTAGGAGTGATTTACAATGGTAGAGAGCACCTCTATTTATAGGGAGGAGGATGATTTATCTACCAAGAATAGAACTCTAGAATCTCTCTAATTAAAGACATTCACCTTAAATAGAAGTATATTTATAACACATCTCTCATTTTTACCCATTTTTTGAAAAAAATAAGAGGGAGGAAGAGAAGGTTCTAAAGAGAGAAAGATATTTCTTCATCAATTGATATTTCCAAAATCATCATAGCCCGGAAAATCTTGAGCATCTGCCTTCCCCACTAATTTCAAGGTAAAATCCCTAATCCTTTTCCCCAAATTTTCGAACTCAAGTTTGGGAACGGTGTTTCATACTTTAATTTTGAAAATTCTTGTTAGAAAATCCACATGCATATCTTCAAAACCCAAAAATCTTGTAATAGCGAATTGGGTAGTAAATTGTGAATTCCTATTTTAAAGATCTATGTATTAATCATGAACTAGATTGATCCTTCTTGATTGCTTCATGAATCTGAGTAGAGGATATTCAATTCCAGGTATTTATGGATTACTTTGATCCTCGTGAAATCACCTATGCTAGTTGTTAAATTGTTGATAGTTGACATTCACATGAAAATAATTGTGAAGCTTTCGTGTTGTAAAAATTGTGTGGTAGTACGTTGTTGTGAATGTTGTGGAACTTGTAATTGGAACAACGGAAACGGAAACAATGTGGAACACTTAAAATTGAAATAATATGGAATAATGTGTGTTATTAGTTGTGAAAAATTATTGTGATGATCTAAATTTTGTATCAACTTTGATGAACATGAGGAAAGTTGTTGTTGCTAGTTGTGGGATGTTAATACCCTTGTTGTGGAATTATTTTAACACAGTGCCATGGTTAATTTCTTGTACTTGTTGTTGTGCTGTTTGTTGTTGTGAATTGAAAACTGTCAGGCGGGGTCGGGTTGCGAGCCGCAACACGGTGAAATAAGGTTTGGGTTGGGGTGATAAGGGTGGCCGAGGTAATAAGCGTGGACGAGGCAATAAGGGTGGAAATGTGATCCAATATCACTATTGATATGAATATGAATCATGAAATGATAAATGTGAAAATGTGAAAGGAGACAGCAGGAGAGTTTGTAACCCGTGGGGCACTGATTGCCCCTTTTATATGACTACGTGAATAACTATTGTGAAATGTTTTGTTGTTGTTTCCTGGTTGTACTTGTACTATTGTTGTTCAGTTCTATAATTTTTCATGCAATTTGGATTGAGTTTACTTGGGACAGAGTTAGTTCATACATGCTAGTACAATTCAAGTGTACTGATCTCCCTTTTGCCGAGGGCGCTACATTCGTATTATGATTGTAGGTGATCCGTGGCAGGCACTCCATTCCACCATTCGTAGCTCCTCCTCCTCGTCTCTATCAGCAGTATTCGTGCTTGGTGAGCCCTTTTCCTTCTGGGGCTATGTGTGGTCTACGCCACTCCTGTTGTTATATTTTGGAGTTTGTATCTTTTGGCAAAGGTATAGTCGGGGACCTTGTCACGGCAATTGTTGTACTATCATTCTCGTAGAGGCTCCGTAGACAGTGGTATGTGGGTCAGAACTTATGTATAAAAGTGTCTGTTTGGGCACTGTAAACTTGTGTACCACGTTTCTTGCTAATCAAATATATGTTTTGTAAAACGTGTCCCCTGTTAATCATAATGTGTGGTTATTAAAGAGAAATCCTACGTTCTTTTAATTGAAATTTGGTATCTTTTGGTTCACTATCATTGAATAATGCGGGGTAACGCGTGGGGAATAGGAAAGGGACGCAGGTCCAATCGGCTGGGGATACCCGGTTGAGTGTCGGTCATGCCCATGGATTTGGGGCGTGACAAGTACAAATTTCGGGTCCCTCAATAAATTGTTATATTAAAATACTTGGAATTTGTGATGGGCCGTTTAGAGAATTTTACGGCCTTTCCTAAGGATAAAAATGTGTTAGTCTCTTTAGGAACTCACGTTAATAACATTACCTTCCTAGAATTTTGGTGCATATATATGTGACTCAAATCGAAATAGAGTACCTAAATCCTCCTCGAAAGGTCATAATATCACGTGGCCTTGCCATATCGCGCGATTCTATCCAATCGCTATTTCTCATGAAGCACCTTAAGTCACCATGCTCAACACGATCAGGACACACAGTTTGAGGTCTCAAACCTCGCAATCCATCACACCCACGGTCAAGCAAGTATTATACACTATTCAATCCTGAAAGGACACAACCGATGTGCTATTCGCCGAGCAATCCCCATAACGGACTTTCCTCGAACCAGGAAGTACGTCATATAAAGTAGCACATAGAAAACTATTCGCAACATCACACTATTGCGGCACGCAACTCGGTCCAGATAACATACCCGTGACTGTGTGCCACCCGATCTAGATACCATACCCGCGGCCGCGTGCCACCCGATCCAAATAACATACCCGTGGCGGCGTGCCACCCGATCTGTCCATATATATCTCACAAAAGTAGAGGCACATCGAGTCAAGTTTGCTCATTACAATAAACACATATAGCCTCGAGCCCAGCTGCAAGAAATGCACCAGAAAAGCCCCTCCATACCGGAACTGAATCAATGGTAGAAACCTCTGCACTGACATCCGCCACAAACGCCCAACCAATAAGCAATGTTTGCCAGCTGTCCGCTGGTCTCTGGAACACAAGCTACCCTGCTAGAACATCATCCGATGTACCTTGCCATGCAGCCTGTGGCATTTTCTGGCATAGGCCATAACACATTAGTCTAGACCATCTGACCCTGGAACAACAAGTCTGCCATCAAAATATCATAACCCAAATTTAACGTACCAAGCAAAGAAAGATCCACTCGGACCTCCAGTTTCCAACAACTGCTAGACGATGCCGATACGCACGACCCACAACCACCGCATGGTCGGATCACGAGAACTTCTACCCTCCAACACATATAACGCATGAGTCACTACGCCTGATCCCACACTTCGCCGTACGAATACATAGAACACATCAAGTATCCATTAATACCACGAAAGATATTCAAAATTTCCCGCGCCATCAACAAACTCAAATATCTGCAGTCGATCCAACAAGAAAATTTCGCTGATCAACCGCTTCTACGTACACAACTTAAGCAGTCCATCATCCGCAAACACGGAAATACCAGAAGACAGAATCCCAAACCTGAAGCTAACTCCAAAAATTCTCGTCCAACCATCCGGAATCACCCCGAGGCCCTTGAGGCCCAAACCAAAAACTCATATATGAACAAATACCTCATTCAAACTTGCTCGAGCCATGAAAACACAAATATTAACACCAAAAATTGCCAAATTCCTCAAATCCAAGCCTAAGTAAACTTAGAACTTTTTCCAAAATCACATTCGATGCCGAACCCAACCAAACGAAGTCCGAATGACCTGAAAATTTGCAGACATATCGAAAGTCACATAACGAAGCTAGTGCAACTTTCAGAATTCTATTTCGACCCTTTGATCAAAATCCACCAATCAACCGGAATCCGCCAAAATTCAAACCTCGCCAATTCAAGGCTTATTCTACACCGGACCTCCAAATTCAATTCTGATCGCTCTGCTAAGTCACAAATCATCCCCAGAAGCTAACTGAACTAGCGAAATTCACATCAGATCCCTCTAGCCACTCGGTCAACTTCCAATCGACGTTTTCTCAAACAAGCTTCCTTTTAAGAGGCTATATGCCTTATTTTCATCCAAAACCAATTCAATTACACCTGATCAACTCTAATACTGATATTGATATATGAGGCAACACAATAAGGGGGAAACGAAGCCGTAACACATAAGGCGACATGTCGGGTCGTCACACTCTGTCTCCATCTGCATTTTGCATAAGGCTTCTTATCTGCCTTTTGAGGTTAAGCTCTACCTCTATCCTAGATAAGGCTACTTATCTGCCTTTCGAGACTAAGATCGTCTCCATCTTGCATGGATCAAATATTACCACTTTATTTTTTAACGGCTGCAACATTGCCATCTGCATTTAATTTTTCACTCTTGCTTAAAGACCGCCACCCTTTGCATTCACTGGCTAAAAGATTTCCACCTTCTCATGGGCTGAAAGATCGCCAACTTATTCAAAGGCGTCATAGTTTGGGGCACCATCTCCGTAGCTTGAGAACAACATTTCATGGCCTGCGAATTTTCATTTTTATGCTCTTCATGGCTCAGGACATCATAGTTTGAGAATGTCATTCAAACCGTCTGAGGACAGCATTCACAGTCAAACAAGAACTTGCATCACGTTCAAATTATTGACAATATAGGCCACATTTTTCACTTGCAGGTACACTGGATAGCAAACGACCATCTCAGTACGAGCGATTTTTATGTGGTTCACCGCAACCTACTCCACTCGAAATACCTTTTGAAATCTAATCAGTGTATCTGTCTTTTACGAAATCTCCATTTACACACTCCGTCAATGTTACCAGAACTATATATGGCTTGATTCCAGTAATTCCTGGTATATGAAGGTAGCTCAGAAGCCAGAGCTCAGTCAAAGTCCTTTCCAATCGTCGATCCGATCAAAATTGGCAATCTTATCTTTACCCGACAACTCTTTCATGCTCCTCGGGTACAGAGGGGAAACTGTTGATACCCAAATTTTTTTAATATATTTTTAGACACAAAATACTTCCAAAATAACATATATGTGCATATATAAGAACACCAAAGGGTTTTGGCATTTTTATTGGTTTTAATCCAATTTATTTCCTATTTTATACAATAAAATTCAATAATTATTTCCACTATTTTCTTTTCTTGGTGAAAAATTTATTTTATTATCATATTTACGGAAACTATATCTAACATTATTTTTTATTATTTTTACAAATTTTATTGGTATTTTTACAACTAAATTTCATGCAATTGAAATTTTAGCCTACTTTAAGATTTAAATAGCATTTTTAATTATATCATGGATTCCAACATTTTTAAATTAATATTTATATATTATTTATTGACTCAGTACCTTTAACTTTTTATTAAAACATCTTTTACAATTTTTATAAAATAAAAAGGAAAAACTGGCTATTTCAATTTTGTCGCAAATTCGAGGGATAAAGCTATTCTAGAGGCATGAGTTGAGTTTGGAGTTTTCAAGTTAAGTGTTTGATCTAGTTTTGGATGAGAGAATAGAATTAGAGTGTTTTGATTGTTATTTGCTAAATGATCGAATACGGTGCATAGACATTGTGACAAGTATCTATACACTGATTTCTAGCATGACCGTGAGTTGCAAATGCTTTTATTCGAAATATATAGCACAACTATGTTGTTAAATTGATTATTTTCATGTAAAGTTTTAGAAAGGAATGAAATGAATTAAAAGCAAATATGATGCAATTATTCCCTTTCCGGAATTAGTAGGCTGTTACTATTGAATTCTCCCTTGTCGGGATATTTGGGCTGTTAGCTGTAGCCTTGCCGGGATTAATTGCTATGTCGTTGAATTTCCCTAATGGTCCTCCTTCGGATAGTTTTTTTGTGTTATTTATTATAATATGGGATCGTGTGGCACGCCATCCACCTATGAAATATGAATTGGGATCAAGTGGTACGCCGACTACAACTTATACTGATTACTGTTATTGGCCTGAGATGTCAGTGACGTTTTGCAAAGAGAAACGAGAGAGAGTGGTACGCCTACCACGAATATATGTAAAGGGATCGTGTGGAGCCCGTCCACTTATATGCTACACTAGAGGATCATGTGGTGTGTTGTCCCCTTATGTTATACCTTATGAGATTGCGTGGTACGTCGTCGACTGTAAATATATGTATCATGAAACCCGGAGTAGATCTGTTGTTTTTTCTAATGTTCCATTTTCATTTAGTTCTCCCCCATAGCATGTCCCCTCCCAGCTTTACTTTGTATTATTTTGTTATTGTTTTTCTCGCACTTGTATATTATATTTGCATTGTTTAATTGTGCTATGTCCTATCTAGCATCGTCACTGCTTCTCCGGGGTTAGGCCAAGCCCTTACCAACACATGGGGTCGGTTGTGCTAATGGCACACTTTTGTGCTTTTGCACATATTACGATACCGGAGCAGTTTTTGGACAACAACAGTAGTCTATTCAATCGGCACATGACTTGAGTCCAGGGACTTCTAGATAGCTAGTTGGCGTTCGTAGGCACGAGTCTTTTTCTCTATTTAGTTTGATTACTTTATACAGAGACAAAGATTTGTACTTTCATTCGGACTTGTTTGTAACACTCTTTAGTAGTCCGTGAGCTACTGACACCAGATTTGGGGTAGGGATATGTCTTTAGCTTCCACATTTATGATTTTTCATTTATTAAAAGTCTTCCGCTTAATTTTTATTAATTTGTCAGTTTATTATAGTTGATAAAATAAATCATTAGTATTATTGTGATGTTTGGCTTGCCTAACAACAACAGTAGGGGCCATCACGATCCCTGATGGTAGGAAATCTAGGTCGTGACAATTATAGAGTTATTATAAATTATGTCTAATGTACTATGTTTCTTATACTTCTGCTACTTATGAGTGATCTAAAGGTCTATAATACTTTTGGTCCCTCCTGATTTGCTTAGTCGATATAACTGTATAGTCTCATATTCTTTCTAATCACCCTCTATGTAGGCTTAAGATATTTTCTAACCAGTGGCTCGTGGTATTAGTTATTCTATTTAGCCTTTCATGGGCACTGAGGAATATGCACGAGTTTTAATAATTTAATCCTTTATTTATTATCTGGGATCTTTTAACGTATACCAAAATCTTCTACAACTGTATATGCTACATAGATAAGATTCCAAATCCTTAAGTGAGTTCTTAACGTAGCCAACTCTGGATCATTGATCGAGTAATTCCCTTTTTTCCATCTTAGCTCTCTTTAAATGTAAGATATTACTTTTCATAATCTTTCTGCCCCTTTTTGCGTCAATTCTTATCAAATCTTAGTGTCCATGTATATTGAAATTCCATACAACTCATATGATCCCGAATATCACTTCTGATTTTACTCCATGTTCATTAGCCATTGTAGATGCCACCTTTCTTAGGGAGTGCATACAATGTTGTTTTGAGACTGTTGTCACACGACCATTTCCTCTTTAGGTCATTCTACTGAGGTTGAAACCTTCTTCCTTATTTCAGCTAGTCCTTCGTCGTAGTTCTTTGGGAAGACCCTATGATGCTTATAAATATGCGAGCTTATTATATCGTACTACCAATAGAATTTTTTTGATGTTCGTGCTCACTTGTAATTATCCTTAGTTACTTACCTCCATACTCATCTTCTTGTACAGCTGCTTCAGAACTGCAATTTTGATTGTGTTCCTAGTGGAACTGTCTTTTACTTTCGTAATACTCATACGGTACCTTTAACTATCCCAACTTCTATTTGAATATTTTTCAAGTACTATAATGATATTCTCCGAGGCTGAATACTCCATGTTGGGATCTACTATGTTTATTTTACACGATTTAATGACTCGTTTGTAACTTCCTGTTTAGCCATAGCTGGGATCTTCCTGACCAATTACTAACTTCTCGTTGGCACATTCTCATATCAATATTCCTTGAAATCTTTCTTGGGTTATTTCCTTTGTCTTAACTTACATCTCGCACTAGTTGCATATTTACTATTAACAGCTCGAGCATGAACCTTTACTCCATCTATTTGATGTCATTCTTGCTAAATATTATTGAATCGTAGCATATCTATAAGATTTTGATAAGTGTCATCTCATTCCTCTTTCATTTATCGCATTCTTCCTTTTCCATTCCATAGTCACTAGAACTACATAATTGTGACTTATTGCCACATCACTCCATATTCCCACCTTTAAGGGTGTACTTGTATATGAAGCCACGAGGATCTACCTATAGATGTTTTACCTCTTCATCTTTCCCGTCGTTTTTAAACATCAATGATAGTTACTCACCTCGCGTCAATCCTTCTGTTCCAAAGATGACAAATTCTCTTATTCGTGAGGGTGACACTTAGCGTAACTGGCACATATAGTCTCTTAAGCTGAACTTTGCTCACATTGATTGCCTTAGGGAGGCGTCTCTTTAGATGACCATTATCTGAATTTCTCGTGAATCTTCTTTTGTCGTCCATTTTGTTATTGGTGGAACAAAATCTAAAATTATCATGATGGCGACTATCACTAGTCACCCAGTCCCTAATTCGTGTTTAGTTTATCTTGTTCACCAATCCATACTTATTTGTGTTACTCTAGGAATTGACTATTCCCTCTAGTTGTCACGTTGGAGTCACGAACTTATTTCTCAAAATGAGGATATAAGCATATGTACTATACTGGTTCGTTGTCTTAAAGCCCATCACCTTTCGTCTCTTCCTTCATTTGGCTATAGGTTCTGTAAGTCTCTACCATTTTTGTCCATGTATCACATCTTGTTCATAATTCTTCTATGTTTCATAAACTTTCAAATTTGCAACTTATAGTCCGAAACACATCATATTACGTCCATTTTTAACCAAACTTCATAGAAAATGCTTAACGCTCATTTAAGCCATGTACCAGGCGCGAACCAAAATATGAGCCCGATACCTATATTTTCTAACTTATTATCATTTCAATTTTTCATATCATTTTGAGACAAATAATTTATTTTAAAAATTCTGTACTCAGGCTTGGCACCTCGAATTTCGATTTAGGGAAAACGGCTGAGTCCCATATTTTCCGATGGACATTCTGGGACCATCATATTACGGGTCCGGGTTCGTTTACCCGAAATGTTGACCAAAGTAAACTATATTAAAACTAATATTAAAATTCTTCAAATTTTCCGCAAAATTAACCAATTTTAACATGAAAATTTTCCGCATTCGCTCCCGAACTATGCACACTAATAAAGGCAACTAAAAGCGAGGTTTTCAAGGCCTCAGAAGCACGGAGAAAGGGGGAATTACGGTGATGACCCTTTGGATCGTCACATCCTCCATCTCTAAATCAATTGTTCGTCATCGAACGACAAAATAAATAGGTAGCTGAGTTGGGGAATTGGTAGGGATAACGGCTCCCCATATCATACTCGGACTCCCAAGTCGATGCTCGGGAGGTTGACCCCTGCACTGAACACACAGTGAAGGAAACCTGTTCGACCTCAACTATCAAACTTGCTTGTGTAGATTAGCCACTGGCTCCTCCTCATACGACAGATCCTTGTCCAATTGGACAGTGCTGAAATCTAATACATGGGCTGGATCATTGTGATACCTCTAAAGCATGGACACATGTAAACTTGGATGCAAGGCGGACAAGCTAGGTGGAAAAGGAAGTCTATAAGCAACCTCCCCCACTCGCTCAAGAATCTCAAATGGGCCAATAAACCTAGGCTAAGCTTTCCTTTCTTTCCGAATTTCATCACGCCCTTCATAGGCGATACACGAAGCAATACTCGCTCAATAACCATGAAAGCAACATCCCCAACCTTGCGATCTGCATAACTCTTCTACCTAGACTGAGTTGACCGAAGTCTGAAATATTGTCCTTATCAAAGGCCTCCTGAACTAGATCTGTGCCCAATAACTGAGCCTCGCCTAGCTAAAACCATCGAACTGGGGACCGAAACCGCCTACCATACAACACCTCATAAAGAGCCATCTGAATGTTGGACTGGCAGTTGTTGTTGTAAGAAAAATCTGCTAAAGGCAAGAACTGTTCCCACAAGCCTCCAAAATAATTAATGCAGGCTTCGAGCGTATCGTCAAGAATCTGAATAGTCCTTTCGCATTGACCGTCCGTATGGGATGAAATGTTGTACTCAACTGAACATGGGTGCCCAACTCATGCTGTACCGCACTCCTGAAATGCGAGGTAAACTACGGACCCTTGTCCTACATGATAGATACAGGCACCCCATGAAGGCCAGCGATCTCCCTGATATAAATCTTAGCATATCTCTCGGGCGAATAGGTGGTGCCAACTATAATAAAATGCGCTGACTTGGTCAGCTTCTCCACAATAATTCATATAGCATCAAACTTATTTCGAGTCATCAGAAGGCCAGTACAAAATACACTGTAATACTTTCCCACTTCCACTCGGGAAGCTCAATCCTCTAAAATAAACCACAGGGCCTCTGATGCTCGTACTTAACCTGCTGGCAGTTCAGACAACAAGCCACATATGCAACAATGTCCTTCTTCATTTTGTGCCACCAATAATGTTGCCTTAAACCCTGATAAATCTTTGTGGCGCCCGAATGAATAGAATACCAAGAACCATGGGCCTCCGCTAAGATCAACTCCCGAATACCATCAACATTGGTCACACAAACCCGCCCCTGCAATCTCAATACACCATTATCTCCCAAGGTCATCTTCTTCGCACCTCCAAAATGTACTGTGTCTCTCAAGACACATAAATCGGACTCATCAAACTATCGCTCCCGAATACGCTCCATCAACGACGAACGAGCAACCGTGCAAGCTCACACACTACTAGGCTCAAAGATATCCAACCTCACAAATCGATTGACCAAGGCCTGAACATCCAAAGCAAGCGGTCTCTAGTTGACTAGAATGTATGCAAGACTACCCATGCTTGCGGACTTCCTACTCAATGCAACAGCCACAACATTAGCCTTCCCCGGGTTGTATAAGATAGAAACATCATAGTCTTTCAGCAACTCAAACCACATCCTCTGCCTCAAATTCAATTCCCTCTGTTTGAACAAGTACTAATGGCTCTTGTGATCCGTGTACACCTCACACGTCACACTATATAAATAATGCCTCCAGATCTTCAAGGCATGAACAATGGCTGCAAACTCTAGGTCATGAACTGGATAATTCTTCTCATAGATATTTAACTACCTCGAAGCATATGCTTTGATTCTGCCATTCTGCATCAACACTACGCCAAGCCACATACGAGAAACATCCCAATAATTAGTGTAAAGCCCTGATCCCGTGGGCAAAACCAATACCGGTGCCGTAGTCAGGGCTGTCTTGAGTTTTTGGAAGCTCGACTTGCACTCATCTAACCACCTAAACTTGTCACCCTTCTGGGTCAATCTATTCATCGGGGCCGCAATGGATGCAAACCCTTCCACGAACCGTCGGTATAACCAGCTAACCCCAAAAACTTCCAGATCTCTGTAGCTGAAGCTGGTCGAGGACAATTCTTGACTGCCTCAATCTTCTTTGAGTCTACGTGAATACACTCCGCTGAAACCATGTGACTTAGGAATGCAATAGAACTCAACAACAATTCGTACTTCGAGCACTTGGCATACAATTGACTATCGGTTAGAGTCTAAAGAACCACTCTGACGTGCTGCTCATGCTCCTCCTGACTGTGAGAGTATATCAAAATGTTGTCAATGAATACAATCGCAAACAAATCAAAATAGTGGCTGAACACTCGAATTATCAACTCTATATATGCTGCCGGGGCATTGGTCAACCCAAATGACACGATCAAAAACTCATAATTCCCATACCGAGTACGGAAAGCTTTCTTAGGAACATCAGACGCCCTAATCCTCAACTGATGATAACTAGATCCCAAATCTATCTTCGAGAACACCCTAGCACTTTGAAGTTGGTGAAATAAATCGTCAGTCCTTGGAAGTGGAAACGTGTTCTTTATCATCACATTGTTCAAGTGTCGGCAATCAATGCACATCCTCATCGACCCATATATTTTCATCACAAAAAACATTGCCGCACCCTATTGCAATAAATTGGGTCTAATGAAACCTTTATCAAACAAGTCCTGAAGCTTCTACATTAACTCCTTCAACTCTGGCGGGCCATGCAATACGGCGGAATAGAAATAGGCTGAGTGCCCGGAGCCAGATCAATACAAAAATTAATATCCCTGTCAGGCGGCATACCTGGCAGGTTTGAAGGGAAAACCTCGGTGAACTCCCGAACAATAGGAACATAGTCAATGGATGGAACCTATGCGTTAGAGTCACGAACATACTCCAGATATGCAAGAAACCCCTTCTCGACCATACGTCGAGCCTTGACCTACGAAATAACACTGTGGGTGGCATGACCTGGGGTCCCTCTCCACTCAACTCAATGGCAAAGCCAAGGTCATGGTCCTGGCGTGAGAATCCAACATAACATGAAACGGGGACAGCCAATCCACCCCCCAATATAATGTCGAAGTCCACCATATCTAAGAGAATTAAGTCAACACAGGCCTTAAGACCCTAAAATACTACCACATACGAACGATGTACTCGGTCGACCACAATAGAATCACCCACCGGTGTAGTCACATATGCAGGAACACAGAAAACCTCACTAAGCATAACCAAATAGGGTGTAAAATAGGATGAAATATATAAATACGCAGATTCACGATCAAATAACATAGAAGCACCCCTATCACATACCAGAATAGTACCTGTAATCACAACATCTGATTACTCGGCTTTGGCTTGGCTTGCAAAGAATAACAACGAGCCTGGGCCCCACCTCCATGAACTTTGTTCCTGGACGATCGCCTACTGGCTGACCCCTGCCTGTGGCGGTCCGAGCTCCACCCCTACAATCTCTCCCACGACCTCTATGATCCCTACCCCTATCTCTTGCTAGTTGGGCAAGCTGTGGAGCACCTGGTGCCTGAATCATAAGGCGAGGGCCTTGCTGCTCAGAACTGCTAGAAACTCGAAGGTAATACTTGGCAATGTGTCCCAGATCACCGCAAGTAAAACAAGCCCTTGGCTACTGAGAATATCGATGTGGTGGTGCACTGATAGGATGTGATGGTGAGCTGAAGAGCTACTAGTCAGAATGCTGCGGCTGAGAACCACAACCACCTGAAGTACCATGAGAAGCCCAGACAGCTGACAGAAAGGGAATCAAAGGGTGGCCTCTACCATAAGAATTCCTACCTCCAAACGAGGTACCACTAAATTTACCACAATGACAAGGCCTCTTATTAGACACCTGACCACCTCCCTGAGAAAGCGCCATCTCTATCCGGCGGGCATCATCTGCCGCCTCCTGAAGTAAAATAAAACTCCCGGCACTCATGTCCATCTGAACACGGATCGGTTGTACCAACCATCCACAAACCTCCGCACCCTATCTCTCTCGGTGGGGAGTATAACAATAGCATGACACGCAAGATCATTAAGATAAGTCTCATACTGCGTAACTGATACAGATCCATGCTATGGATGGTTAAAATTGCCTGCGAGGGACATCCCTCTGAGTGACTGGGAGAAATGTCCCCAGAAAAAGCTCGGATCTCTAATCCTAGGTCAATGATGGTGACCCTGCTGGCCTGGCTAAACAAAAATCTCTCTACCAAGTCGTGATGGATCCTGCTAGCCAAAAAGTGGCGAAGTTGACCCCATTGGTCTCCAAACTACCCATGGTTCGAAGAACCTCATGACAACTACATATGAACTAATGGGGGTTCTCTGTAGAAGCACCACAGAAGGTGGTAGTGAAGAGATTGGTAAACCTATCAAGCCTCCAGAAAGCATCCGCATACATCACCGCACCATCGACCGTCAGAACTTGAATACCCGACTGGGCTTCCACTACTGACTGAACTACTGGAACTTGAGGCTCAGGAGCTACCTGCTCCGGAGGCCACATAGTGAGAGACTGTAGGGGAAAGATAATACAACATTTGCCGGAGACAAGGCCTAGGCTATACCTATGCAATGATATCACAAAACTACTATTACAACAACAGAGGTGGCCTGAACCACGCAGGGCCCCAGAAGGAGAGGGGCTCACCAACATCTACACAGCTGATAGGAAGGACGAGGAGCTACGGACGATGGACTGGAGCGCCTGCCACGTATCCACCTATAATCATAACACGAATGTAGCGCCCCCGGCAAATGGAATGTCAGTACATTTGAATACTGGCATGTATGAACAAACTCTGTCCCAAGTAAACTCAAGCCAGAATGCATATACAAGTATGAAACTGAACAATAATAGTAAAGCCATGGAGCAACAACCAAACATTTCACAGCAAATGATACAATTAGTCAAACAAAGGGGAAGTAGTGCCCCACAGGTTACAAACTCTCCTGCTGTCTCCTTTCACCATTCCACATTTATCATTTCATGATTTATATTCATATCAATAGTGATATTGGATCACATTTCCACCCTTATTTCCCATCCACCCTTATTACCTTGGCCACCCTTATCACCCCAACCCACACCTTATTTCACGATGTTGCGGCACGCAACCTGACCCCGCCTGACAGTTTCAGCTCACAAACAACATACAACACAACAACAAATACAAGAAACCAACTATAACACATTGTTATGTATTTTTCAACAACTAGCAACAACAATTTCCTCATGTTCATCAATTTGTACGCAAATTGGATTACCATAACAGTTGTTCACAACCAATCATACACGTTGTTCCACAATATTTCCATTTCCACCATTTCCAAACTCTTTCAATTACCAGTTCCTAATCTTCAACCAAAGGTGTTGCCACACAAATATACATCACAAGAACTTCACAATGATCCCCACATCAATATTAATTACCAAACAATTTCACAAACTAACACATGGCGATTTCACAAGGATCACAATTAGTCATACATACCTAGAGTTGAGTATCTCTTTCTAACTTCCACTCCAATTCACCAAGCAATAAAGAAGTCAATCCAGTCCATGAGCAACACATATGTTTTAGAAATTTAAACTCATAGTTACTACCCAATTCCCTTTTTACAAGATTTTAGGGTTTCGAAGACATGCATGAATGTTTTATGAAGAATTTCAAAACAAGTGTATGGGTTTCCCTCCAACGCTTAAATTTATAAATTTGGGGGAAATGGGTTAGGGATTTTACCTGAGAAATCAGTAGAGAAGACAGTGCACCAAGAATGTTTCAATGCTCCAATGATTTTGGAAGACTAGATGATGAAGAATTTACTTTGTCTCTCAAGAAACCTCTCTCCTTCTCTCTTATTTTTATCAGAAATGTGTTAAAAATAAGGGAGAAGGTGTTTTAATAAAAGGTGGTTCGAGTCTAAAATTTTAGAAAAACACCAGACGAGCACGATCCGCGATGCAAATCTGCGGTTGCAGAACTGACAAGCGCTCTGCAGAATGGACCGCAGAAATGGCTCAAGTTTCAAACCCCTCTGATTAGGAATGTGGTAGGTATGTGATCCGTATTCCTTAATTGCGGTCGCAGAATGCACCGTAGAACTGACCGTCGAATGTCTTCAGGGACCATATGCGATCAATCTGCGGTCTGCATATTGATTATGCGACCGTAGATTTGACCGTAGTTTTGACATAAAAATTGGCTGCTCTCTGATTAACTTTGCGGTAGGGATGCAGTCCACATAGCTGATATGCGACCGCATTCTGGACCGCATTTTGACAACTTTCGGGAAAAATTTTGATTTCACATTCTTATATTCAAAACAGTAAAAAAGATCTGATCCATGTAGGTAGACTCGACTCTATGAGTTGCTAACATCTGAGAACTCATTTTCACGGAGCCTTACATCCTCCCCCGCATAAGATAATTCATCCTCGAATGAGAACTTGGGAATCAAATGAGTTTGAAAACATGATATGCAAGTTTCTACACTTTTAATAACTTTCAAGTTTGTTTTAGAAAAAGTTTGCAAGAGTCTCCTTTGTAATATGCACATAACCACCTGTCAAAGAACCCCCAAAACATATTCCCAAGTATTACTACACAAACTTGCTACCTTTACAATAGTTATAAAAATGAATGATCTTCATACTTGCACATAGTCAACCTCTCGATAAAATTTTCAACCGTTGGCACACTACATGTAATCAAATTAAGCATTAATTATCTGTACTATTAAAGCAATTTACCTATTACTAGGGACGACACCGTTATTCATTTCAATATGTTTCCTCCATGCAAAACTAATCATTACACAATTAGAACACTTTGATACACCATCTACATGCAAAATTAATTATTACTTCTATTTATCACCTTATCATGGGATGACAAAACTTTCATTACCAAATAGGACTCCACATTGCTTAACCAACCACAACACATAAATTTTGAAAACACAACTTGGAGAAACTACAATAGTAAGGCACTTGGAGGAGCAGGAAGGTTTATTACACCTATTGGGATACCACACTAGATCTCCTAGGGACAAGATTTGCGCCATCATCTCTAGACTTGCTCAAATTGATGGGGGTATATTATCTTCATCTTATCTTCCACTTCCCACGTGGCTTCATAGACTTGTTGGTTTCACCACATTAACTTAACTGAAGCAATCTCCTTGTTGCGCAACTTTCGGACTTGCCAATAAGAATAGCAAACGGAATCTCCTAATATGATAACTCTTCTGTAACCATGATGTCTTGAACTGGCACAATTTTAGATGGATCACCCACAACTTTCCTCAACATGGATACATGAAACACCGGGTGCACCAAGGACATTTTAGGGGGCAACTCCAACCTATACGCAACTTTTACGATCCTTTGAGTGACTTGATAAGGCCCGGCGTACCTAGGATTTAGTTTTACCTTCTTCCCAAAGCGCATGACTCCCTTCATAGGGGACACCATCAAGAATACTCAATCACCTTCTTGAAACTTCAATTCTCTCCGACAGACGTCCGCATAGGATTTTTGGCAGCTTTGAGCAGTCTTCATTCTCTCCTGAATGACTCTTACCTTCTCCATGGCCTGATGCACGAGATCTGGCCCTATTAATTCCGCTTCACCAACCTCGAACCACCTGATCTGGGACCTACTCCTTCTTCTGTATAATGCTTCGAATGGGTCAATCTGGATGCTAGCATGGAAGGTGTTATTATAAGAAAACTTTATAATGGGAAGGTGATCATACCAATTACCTTAGAAATCCAAGACACATTCCCACAACATATCCTCGAGCGTCTGAATAGTCCCCTTTGCTTGGCCATCGGTCTGCCGATGAAAAGTTGTGCTAAGATTCACTTGAGTACCCAACCCTTGATGAAATTACTCCAGAAGTTAGCTGTAAACTGATCTCCTCGATCCAAAAGGACAGAAAGTGGCATACCATGAAGCCTCACTATCTTCTTGATATACAACTGAGCATATTGTTCTGCGGTATTAGTGTACTTGACTGGCAAAAAGTTAGCTGATTTGGTGTGCCTATCCACAATTACCCAAATTGAGTCGAACTTGTGCTTAGTACAAGATAGTCCTGTCACGAAGTCCATATTTATAATTTCCCACTTCCACATCGGTATTTCTATAAGCTGAGTCAACCCTACCGGCCGTTGATGCTCAGCCTTCACTTGCTGGAAATTCGGGCACTAAGAGACGAAGTCCGCTACACTCTTCTTCATACCACTCGACCAATATATATCCTTGAGATCTTGATACATCTTTGTACAGCCTTGGTGCACTAAATACCTGGAATGATGAGCCTCCGCCATTACCCTCTCCCGAAGATTATCCGCATTCGGGACACATAACCTGTCATGGCACCATAGTACACCATCACTGCTGCCGAGTGAGAATGCTGAAACTTTGCTACTTAGAGCTGCCTCTTTCAATTGTGCCAATGATGGATCAATAAACTGCTTTTCTATAACCTCTTCCACGAGCGACGATTCTGATGTATTATGCACCATGAGTTCCTCCTCATTTGGGGCCGATATACAAACCCCAAGGCTAGCCAACTGGCGTACCTCCTGAGCTAGGGGCCTCTGATCCACTCTCAAGTGAGCCAAGCTACCTATGGATTTTCGACGGAGGGCGTCGGCCACAATGTTCACCTTCCCTGGATGGTACAAGATGTCCATATCATAATCCTTAAGCAATTCTAACCACCGCCGCCGCCTCAACATCAGCTCCTTCTGCTTGACTAAATATTAAAGACACTTGTGATCTGAAAACATATCTACATGAACCCCAAAAATATAATGGCGCCATATTTTCAAGGCGAACGCAAATGCTGCAAGCCCAAGATCATGCGTTGGATAATTCTTCTCATGATTCTTAATTTCGTGGAAGCATATGCTATGACCTTCCAATGCTGCATCAGAACACACCGTACACCAACTCTGGAGGCATCACAATAAACCACACACCCCTTTGCGCCTTTTGGCAAGGCCAATACTGTTGCCGACATCAACCTTGTCTTCAATTCCTGGAAACTTTTCTCACAAGCATCTGACCACTGGAACTTGGCCGATTTCTTCATCAATTTAGTCAAACGGGAGGCGAGGGTGGAGAATCCCTCTACAAACCTCCGATAGTACCCTGCTAACCCTAAAAAGCTATGGATCTCCGTCGAGGTCGTGGGTCTAGGCTAATCGTTCACCGCTGCAATCTTTTGGGGGTCCGCTTGAATCCCCTTAGTGGAAACAACATGACTCAGAAAAGGGACGGACTCCAACCAAAATTCACATTTGGAAAACATGGCATACAATTGGTGCTGATGTTGAGTCTGAAATACTGCTCTAAGGTAGCTGACATGATCCTCCCTGCTCCGCGATATACGAGTATGTCGTTAATGAAAACAATCGCGAAAGAGTCTAAAAATGACTTGAAGACCCGATTCATAAGATCCATAAAAGTTTCCGGGGCATTGGTTAGCCCAAAAGACATGACCAAGAACTCAAATTGGCCATAACGCGTTCTGAAAGCAGTCTATCCGAGGCAAAGAGTATTTATTTTTGATGGTGACTTTATTAAGCTGTGGATAATCGATACATATCCGAAGCGACCCATCCTTCTTTCTGACAAAAAGAACCGGAGCACTCCATGGAGACACACTTGGACGGATAAACCCCTTCTCCAATAGATCCTTCAACTGCTCTTTTAACTCCTGCAACTCTGCCGGCACCATTGTGTACGGTTGAATAGATATTGGCTGGGTATCTGGCAATACATCAATCCCTAAATCAATTTCCCTATTTTGCAGAATTCCTGGAAGTTCATCTGGAAATACCTCAGGAAACTCATTCACAACTTGCACAGACTCGGGGGCAGGTACCTTTGGAGTAGTGTCTGCCACCTAGACTAAATGATAGATACACCTCTTCCTGATCACCTTCAAAGCGTTGAGGTAGGAAATAAACCTACCCCTCGGCACAACGCCATTTCCTTTCCATTCAATAAATGGCTCATTAGGGAATTTGAGTCTCATGACTCTCGTCCAGCAATTAAGTTTAGCAAAGCACGAATAGAGCCAATCCATCCCCATAATTACATCAAAATCCACCATCCAAAGCTCAATAAGGTCGGCCATAGTAACACGACCACCTACCACAGCAACACAATTCCTATAGACCCGTGCGACTGTAATAGAATCACCAACCGGAGTTGATACAGAAAACGGCTCAAAAAGCTGCTCGAGTTCAATCCCAAAACTCAAAGAATCAAATGGAGTGACATAAGACAAAGAAGACCCCGGATCTATAAGAGCATAGTAATCAATGAACTAGACAGATAGGATACCTGTCACAACATCTGGGGAAGCCTCAGCACTCTGACGGCCACTCAATGCATAAGACTTGCTGGGTCCGCCCATACCACGAGCTCCACCTCTGACTACACCACGCCCTGCTGGGCTGGAGGCCACACTGATGACGTAGCAACTGATGAACTGGATGGCTGAACAAGTCCCTTACCTGTGCCCTATCTAGGAGTATAACAGTCCTGCTGTATGAGACCTCTCACCCCACAATTGAAACACACTCGAGCATCCAAGTAACAAGCCTATGCATGAAACCTCCCACTATTGGGACTTATACCTCCCTGGTGCCGAGGTCTCATCCTTGAATGACTGAACTAGCGGAACCACCCGTTGTCTGAACCTAGTCCCGAAGGGCTACTCTACTAGAAATCGTGCACTAGCTGCCGGTACACTAGCTGAGGACTGAGCATAAAACTGAGATGGTCCTAATAACCCCCTCACAAGAGCTGACCTCCCTGGGTCACCCACAGACCGGGCCCTACTGCTACTCTTCATGTCTGCCCGAATCTTCAACTTCCTGGCCTCTGTGGCCAGAGCAAAACCAACAATCTTCCCATAGTTCATGTCTGAATGCAATGCCGTCGTAGCAGCCTCATTTACCACCAAAGGGATGAGACCCTGAACGAATCGCCAAACTATGACCTCCATAGTCGACACCAACTGAGGAGAATACTTGGAAAACCTCAAAAACTACATATGATACTCCCAGACACTGATGCTACCCTGCTTAAGAACCTCAAAATCGGTGTCAAGGGTTCCGATGGTCTCGACAGGCAAGAAGTGGTCGATGAAGGCATCTACAAACTCATTCCATCTCTCCCCTCTTCACGGGAATCCTCCCAAATCTCAAACCACGAACACACAACTCCCTTCAACCTATATGAAGCAAATTCTACCTCTTCTGTGTCCATATCCTTCATCACTCGAAGGGTTTTCTATATCTCATTAAGGAATTCTTGTGGATCGGCCATTGGGTCAGTGCCTGAGAACTCTAAAGGGGCTAATCGTAGAAACTGGTGAACTCTGGAGTTGGAGGAATTTCCCTGTCCGCTGGAGGACTCAGGGGCATCATGAGATCTTTGGGCCTGCGCGACCACCAACTGGGTCAACATACGGATAGCTCCCCTAAGGTCTCCATCAAAAATCCCGGGATCGGAAGCTGAAGAAACATCAGGATTAGGAGCATTTGCTTAATGGATAGTGGCACCCTCTACCGCCGCTAGAACAGGATTGCTCGTATTAGGAACAGATGGGGCAGGCAAATTCAGAACTAGGGAATGACTCTCACCCAAGGCAGTCGGCAGATGATGCACAACCACACTGGAAGTGGCGTTGTCCCCTATGCCAAGTCTAGCTTTCTTCTTGGGTGCTATTACTGAAAAATTTAAATAAAGCACGAACTAGGCACAACATCACTTCAGCACATGAACTTCGAATAACAAAGAACAGGGTACTTTTTCCTAAATGCCCGTGTAGCCCCAAACTTATAGATGTGGTCGATGATATACCGATAAGAAGGGCTATACTAGGCACGGCTCCGAGATATCCTAGGACTCCTTTAAATCTTAGGCTCTGATACCATGTTTGTCATGCCCCAAATCCGAGGGACATGACCGACACTCGTCTGGGTATCCCCGGTCGATAGACCTGGGTGCCTTTCCTATTCCCCACGCATTACCCCACATTATTCCTTCTCAATTATCCAAAAGATACCAAATTGCAATTGAGAGAAAATAGGGATTCTCTTTTATAAGCACACATTATGTTTAACAGGGAACATCTTTTTACAAAACCCACTTTATTATTAATAGAGTACATGGTGTCCAAACTTCAGCGCCCAAAAACATACACCTATATACATAAGGTCTAACCCACATGAAACGGTCTACAGAGCCTCTAGGAGAAAGATAATACAACACTTGCCAATGACAAGGCCCCAGCTATACCTGTGCAATGACATCATAAAACTACTATTACAACAACAGAGGTGGCCTCAACCAAGCATGTCCCCAGAAGGAGAGAGGCTCACCAATATGTACACAGCTGATAGGAAGGAAGAGGAGCTACGGACAGTGGACTGGAGTTCCTGCAACGGATCCACCTACAATCATAACACGAGTGTAGCGCCTCTAGCACAAGGGACGTTAGTACATTTGAATTGTAGTGGCATGTATGAACAAACTCTATCCCAAGTAAACTCAAGCCAGAATGCATATACAAGTATAAAACTAAACAAGAATAGTACAAACATGGAGCAACAACAAACATTTCACAACAAATGTTACAATTAGTCAAAGAAAGGGTCAATCAGTGCCCCACAGGTTACAAACTCTCCTGTTGTCTCCTTTCACAACTCCACATTTATCATTTCATGATTTATATTAATATCAATAGTGATATTGGATCAAATTTCCACCCTTATTACCTCGGCCAGCCTTATCAACCTAACCCACACCTTATTTCACCGTGTTGCGGCACGCAACCCGACACCCCTAGCAGTTTCAATTCACAACCAACATATAACACAATAACAAATACAAGAAACTAACTATAGCACATTGTTAAGATAGAACCATAACAAGGGTAATATATTTTTCCACAAGTTGCAACAACAATTTCCTCATGTTCATCAATTTGTACACAATTTGGATTACTGCAACAGTTGTTCACAACCAATCATACACGTTGTTCCACAATATTTCTATTTCAGCCATTTCAAAAATCTTTCAATTTCTAGGCCCTCAACTTCCACCACAAGGTGTTACCTCACAAATATACATTACAAGAACTTCACAATGATCCCCACATGAATGCCAATTACCAAACAATTTTACATACTAACATAGGGCGATTTCACAAGGATCACAGTTAGACGTACATAACTGGACTTGAATATCTCATTCTAACTTCCGCTCCAATTCACCAAGCAATCAAGAAGTCAATCTAGTTCATGAGCAACACTTAGGTTTTAGAACTTTAAACTCATAGTTACTACCCAATTTCCTTTTTATAAGATTTTAGGGTTTTGAAGACATGCATGACGGTTTTATGAAGAATTTCAAAACAAGTGTATGGGGTTCCGCTCCCAAGTATAAGTTTCAAAATATATGGGAAATGAGTTAGGGAATTTACATGAGAAATCAGTAGAGAAGACAGTGCACCAAGAATTTTTTCGAGCTCTAATGGTTTTGAAAGACTAGATGATGAAGAATTTACTTTCTCTTTCAAGAACCCTCTCTCCCTCTCTCTCTTATTGTGATCAGAAATGTGCTAAAAATGAGGGAGAAGGTGTTTTAATAAAACGTGGGTCCAGTCTAAAATAATAGAAAAAGACCAGGCTAGTATGATCTGCGACACAAATCTGCGATCGCAGAACTTATATGCGGTCCGCAGAAATGGCTCAAGTTTTAAACCTCTCTGATTGGGAATGCCGCAGGTATGCGGTCCGCATTCCTGTTCTGCGGTCGCAGAAAGCATTGCAGAACTGGCCTTCAAATTTCTTCAGGGACCATATGCGATCAATCTGCGGTCCACATATTGATTATGCGACCGCATATCTGACCGCATTTTTGACATCAAAATTTAGTTGCTCTCTAATTCACTATGCGGTAGGAATGCGGTCCACATTCCTGATCTACGATTGCATTCTAGACCGCATTTTGATAACTTTCTGGAAAAATTTCGATTTCAAATTTTTAAGTTAAAAACAATAAAATCGATCTGATCCACATAGGTATACTCGACTCTATGAGTTGCTAACATCTAAGCACTCATTTTCACGGGGCCTTAAATTAGTAGTGTCTTACAAATCAGTATGGAGACGTCTGTACATATCATTGAGAGGCTGCAAATCCTATAGGAAACTTCACATTCTTGAATTTTTATCGCTCGATATTGATTCAGCTTGAAGTGTAACTCTTTGAATTCCTTCCTTGCATTTGTATGCACAAATAAGTGCTTAGTATCCGTTGTGCATTGAAGAATTCTTATTCCTTAGATAAGGTGCAAGATGTGATTTTTGTGAAATATTGTTGGTCCGGTATGGAGGATTTGAGGTTTTGTTTTGACTGTAGACTGAGCACTAAGGTGTTGATTGTGCGAGCGCATGCTTGTGGACTTATATGTTTGGTAGTGTTCCTATTTGTGAAAATCGTTGCAAGATGGATATGTGATGAGTATGATGTGACCACGAGATGATTTCATATGGTTTGAATGTGACGAGAGGGTATTGATTAAGTTTTCACCTATTTGAGACTGCAGGTTTACTTTTAGACTTGTTCGAGGACGAACGTTGTTTGAGAGGGGGATTATGTAACGACCAGGCCTGTCGTTTTGAGAGTTATAGCCCCATTTTCCCTATCTATGCTTCTTTATATATTGTTCAGATGTGTTGATTTGTATTGAGTTGGTAGGTTTTGGTTCGGAGGAGTTTATGAGTAAAATGAATACCTGATCTCTTAGTTAGACAATTGAGTTAGAAAAGTCAATAGGAAGTTGACTTATGAGTAAATGAATTTGGATTTGGATTTTGATTGTTAGATTAGCTTCAGTGGCTGATTTTAGACTTAGGAGTGTGTTCAAAATATAATTTGGAGGTCCGTGGTAGAAGAAGGCTTGAATTGAGAAAGTTGGAATTTTACAAATTCTTAGGCTTGAATTCGAAGGTGATTTGGTGTTTTGGTATTGTTTTGGTTGTTTTGGAGTTCGACTAAATTCGGCTAGCGATATATGACATGTTAATATAATTCTTTGAGGTCTGGAGGACCTCATGTACGTTTTGAATAGGTTTGGGTTATCTTGCACTTGTTTTTCCTATATTTTGATGATATTTCATCAAGAATAAAAGATACCATATTGAACAAATGAGATTCGATTTTTTATTGTAGTATTCGATATGTATCGTAATTACGGACTTGTGAAAAAAATAATCATCGAATTTGAATATTGTATGAAAATTTTGTGGTCATTTTACTAAGAATTAGGTTGTCAAATTTTTTCAGACTAATTACGAAATTGCTACCAGCAGCGTATTTAAACACCTGCACTGTTTGCAAATACTAAAACCTATATATCTCATTCATTATAAGATCAATTTGAGTGATTCAAAAGCCTAACTTGACTAGAATTTCACAAGGGATCCAGTAGAGGCATAAAATATGAGTTTAAGGAACATATTGGCATGAGAAATGAGGGAGAATAAATATTAGAATAAAATAGGGTTAGTTAAATCGGTCATACTTTGAGTTGGGGAGCTCGGATCTGGGCAACGCTTGAGGTGATTTTCACCATATGGATTGGGGTAAGTGTTTTCTATTCGATTTTTGTTATATTTCATGAATTCGTCTTTGTTTTTGGGATTTTACTGATGATTTCAAAGTGAAATTGAGGGAGTTAGGGTTTGCGTTTTGGAGAGTTTTAAGTGATGATTTGAGGACCAAACGAATTACAATTTTGATAAATTTTATATGGTTAGACTCGAGGGAGGACGATTAGTATTATTCTATAATTTTTTATATACTTCCAAGACGTAGGCCATGGGGCCGAGTTTTGGCCGATTTCAGATTTTTTTGCATCTTTTAAAGTTTCTATTGTGGAATTCGATTCTTTAGCACACTATGATGCTATTAATCTGATTATGCTTAGATTCAGATCTTTTGTAGACCGAGTCTAGAGATAAGGGTATCATAGAGTAGGATTTTATGCGCTTGAGGTAAGTAACAATTTTAACTCTGGCTTTGAAGGTATAAGCCCACAGAGAATCTGATATCGTGTGACTGTTTGGAGGTTATGCCCACGCTAGGTGACGTGTGTGTGGGTGCATATCTCGAATGGATTGAGACTTTGTCCGTGTTCCCTTATTTGTTTATGATTGTGAGGCTAGTGAGGTACATGGCTGAGTGACACTGATGGCCTGATTATGAGTTTTTCACGTACTATGTGAGTTGTTTGTACGGGTCCAGGTATTTATACCATAGCGTGTGAGTTTTTTGTGAAACACGTGAGTTGACCTTGCAAATCTAGGTATTGATTTGATGGCCTGGTTGTGATGATATTAAAACCATAGCGCGTGAGTTGTCTGCGTAACACGTGAGTTGACCGTGTAGATCCATGCAATAATATGATGGCCTGGTTGTGAGGATACTAATGACGTATCGCATGATTTGTCCTTGTAGCACGTGAGTTGACCGTGCGGGTCTAGGTATTTATACCATAGCACGTGAGTTGACCACGTAGCACGTGAGTTGATGTTACTGATCCAGTTACTTATATGGTAGCCTGGTCTTGAGGATATTAATACCATAGCACGTGAGTTGGTCGTGTAGCACGTGAGTTGGTCGTGTAGCACGTGAGTTGACCGTGCAGATCCAAGTATTTATGCCATATCGCATAAGTTGTCCACCAATTACTTGAGTTAACCGTACTAATCCAGGTATTGATACGGTGGCACGTGAGTTGTCCATGCTTTGACCTTAGGATTTGGGAGCTTCTCCAGATATGTACGCACTCCCAGGGAGGGTAGAGTGTTATGTGTATTGAGTGTTGAGTATTGAGTGTGAGTGTTGAGTGATGGTCTGGCATTGCTATGAAGTTGTATTTACTTTTGCTATTGCTGCATTTATATTTTCAATTTCTTTGTTGTATTTACTTAGTTATGGATTTTACCTGTTTATTCATGTTTATCTTTTTAAAATTGTAAAAATAAATAATTTTTTGCTTAGCTCGTCACTACTGCTCTTTTCCTTAGTTATTACCGTTAATAAGTGGTTGTACTCATACTACACCTTGCACTTTATGTGCAGACCATGTGAGTTAGAGCGCGACGATTGTTAAGTTCAACCCGGCTATCTATGGAGATTGCATGGTAGCTTCTAGTGTCTGTAAGACCTTTTACTCCTCGTATGATTTCTTCTTTTAGACAGTTAGACATTTTATATATCATAGTTTATAGTTTTAGATATTTATGACTTAATGACACTCCCAAACTACAGGTCTGTAAGACCTTTTACTCCTCGTATCATTTCTTCTTTTAGATAGTTAAACATTTTATATATCATAGTTTATAGTTTTAGATATTTATGACCTAATGACACTCCCAAACTAGAGGTCTTAAATACCTCCGGACCACAAGGAAGGGACGGGTAGTGCACACATAGAATATCTTTATAGTTGCTAGAATGCATTAGGCTATGACAAAGGGGAGGGAATTAAGTAGTAAGGCAATGATAACTGCCTGCTAACGTCACGAGTAGCCCTTCACTGAGAAGTGATTACCGGGCATTGCATGGGTGTGATCATGTAGGCTAACCAACGTAGGACACCTCCTTCCTAGTTCCTATGTGTATTAAATGAACTTCCTTTTATTTACACACACACACATACACACATATATGTATACACACACACACACATACACACACACACACACACACACACACACACACACACACACATATATATATATATATATATATATATATATATATGCAAGTTGTTCAAATCTCTACCTTGTTTCCATTACTAGAATCATACCTGTACATAGAATGTCAAAACATTCCTTTATTTGCGGATATGTGTTCAAACTGTATATTAGTTAAAATGACTAATTCACATAGATTAAGTTTAGTCGGGACCCACTGTTTTGTACCGTGAGGGAATCCTAACACCTTTCTGTAAAGGTTATTTCGAGCCCTTATCCAAATCTCTGATAATTTAAACTAGTTCATAAGTTAATCGCTTTAGGTGCCCTAACACACCGTATTTCCTCGAGTGTCGACTCATCAAATACCAAATTACCAAAAGGAATCTACTTGTTTCCCCATGAATGTAGAAACTCGAGCTTTCCTACCAAAATGGGAAAAAGAGGGCGTAAAACTTGATACATTACTCATATTGACGTCTGTTTTACTTGATTATGCTACATTTCATGTACGAAGGTTCTGATAGACAAGCCGAGATTCCTCCAAGTAGACTATTAGCTCAATCGAAAAAGCTGGTGCACACCATTCGCTCCGAAATTCCTCATTTGGTTAGTATGATTAGGACATGTATTGATTAGTATGGCGGGGTCGTGTCCCGACCTTTATGACATGTATGTACTACTAGAGGGTTGTAGATACATGTCGTGTACGTGAATGATTAAATGGCCTTGTCACCTATGTTTAGTGTATAAATTATCATTTTAGTCTTATAGGCCAGTATGTCATATGTATAAGTTTTTATTTCCTCATGCTTTAATGTGGTTCATTTGCCTATGATATATTATATGAAAGATATGTTACATTGGTACTCATTTAAGTAAGGTATCGGGTCCCCGTCGTGACCTATTGATTTGGGTCGTGAAATTGTTTACAAAAATAATTTATTTTATTTGCCTGAACTACGCAGGTTTGACTCTCATAGGGCATGAGACACGTAGGCGACCCTCATCAGTAGCAAATAAATGTCAAATTGTACTTTTCATCATAAATAAGTTGGATGATGTCGTTTTTGTCAAAATAGGCAAATGTTCCCGAAAGGGATGCTGGAAGGCACATTTTTCATAAATAGCACATCCTTAAAATCTTCATCTCCGAAGTACTGAAAGACCCTGTTTGAAAACTCAGTTCATTAATCTAATAAAATTTATAAATACCATAATAAATATGCAGTAAGATCACAAATGCAAATGAATCTTTCACCGTACATAATGAGGTCCCCCTCCAACTCCACATCTGGTGGAACTATATGGGAGAAGGCAACAAAGAAATAGGCGCTAGAATACTAGGAGATCTTGTTGGTCTACTAAATGTTAAGCCAAGGTCGGATGTCATCGAGGCCTTAATACCATTTTGTGACCAGACCCGCAATGTATTTCGCTTTGAGGATTTTGAGCTCACGCCCACGCTGGAGAAAGCTAGTGTGAAACCAGCAGTCCAGTCAAAAGGGATAGATGACAAGCCAGTTGTGGGGATCGGGAAAGGGTCATCCATTTTTGCGATGAAACCAGAGCCTATCAAGGTAGTTGTGCACGGGGTATCAAGCACAGCTGCGATAGTCGTAAATGGGGCTCACACAGAACCGGTTGTCATAAAGGCAATCGCCTAATTACCAGTAACTGACAGCAAAGCTGTTCCGTAGAAGTATGAACATGTAGCTGTGACCTACAAGGGGAAGAAAATCAAAGTCGAAGTCATCGAAACACAAGGTTTAGCTCGTTCGGAACGTTGTTTCGCCCCCGAAGAGTTGAGAAACACCAGGGCTCCCAAGGAAATTCCGGTGCTACTTAAGAAAGTTGTTATAGAGGAAGAAGTAGAATAGTGTTTGAAAAATATGAAAGTACAACACTCTTCCATTGTTGAGAAGCTAAGAAAAAAACTAGCCCAAATCTCGTTGCTTTCATTGCTTATCCACTCAAATGAACATCACCGAGCTCTGATGAAGATATTGAACGAAGCTTATGTCCCCGATAAATTTTTAGTGAATCATTTTGAGAAAATCCTGAACAAAATATTTGAGGTAAGCACAGTGAAATTTTATGATGATGAGTTGCCCGTGGATGGTACGGAGCACAACCGAGATCTTTATTTGACTGTGAAATATGAAGATTCATTAGTCACTCCAGTACTGATTTATAATTGGTCAAGTGCCAATATCTGTTCTTTTTCTACATTGAACAAGCAGAAGGTTGATGATGACAGGATTCATAAGATGAACATTTGCGTTCGAGGGTTTGATGTTGGTGGTACAAACACAGTGGGTGACATCATACTTGAATTGACAATTGGTCCGGTCGAGTTCACCATAGATTTTCAAGTGTTTAATGTGGCGGTGTCTGATAATCTTCTGTTGGGGTTACCGTGGATCCATGCTACCAAAGCTGTACCGTCTACACTGCATCAGATGGTCAAATTAGAGTGGGATAGAAAAGAGATCGTAGTAAATGGGGAAGACAACATGAGCGTTGTAAGTGATACCATCGTACCTTTCATACATACTGGATGATTATAAAGGGCCGTGGGTTTACTAGGTTTTCGACACAGTCTAGGTAGTAAAGTATCCTGAAGGTAAAAGTGCCCCAGTCCCAAGAATAATGGCTGCAACTATCATGGTAGCCTCTGAAATATTGAAAAGCGGGTTTGTACCAGGAAAACGGTTGGGTGCTGATTTGCAAGGTATTGTTCAGCCAGTTTATTTTCCCAAGAATCCGGGTACCTTTGCGCTGTTGTTCAAGCCCACGGTGGCGGATGTGAGAAGGGCCCGCAAGATGAAGAAAAGGGTATGGGTTCTTCCCAATCCAATCCCACGGCTGTCGAGGTCCTTTGTCAAACCATGTATCGGGAAACAGATATTGGCAAAGGTGTCTGGTCCACTGGTTTGTGCAGATGGGAACATGGACAAGGAGCTTGAGAAGGTATTTTCTGATGTGAACATGGTCGAAGCAAGTGAAGGGTCGAGCAAAGCAGATATACACTACATCGAACAACGTGCTAATGTCAACAATTGGGAAGCTGCTGCTCTTCCTACCCGGAGGGATTGATGGTAGCAGGTTTTGTTTTCGTTTTGTTCACCTGGAATATTCTAGGGTTTGTAATTCAGTTTCTATCTTCTGTCTGTTTGGATACGTTAAAATTATGTTATCTTTACATTTAATGAAATGCAATTTTTTCTTTTTCTTCATCCTAATTTTGTTTCCATTTTCTTTTTTATGGTGTAGTTCTTTTTATTTTGATATCAATGACATGACATGCATGAAGAATCTTCAGCCTTATTTTAAAAGCCAATCTAACTCAAAAATAACAGTACAAGAAATCAAGTGTGATGATGATGATTCCTATGAGGACATTAGTAACGAATCAAGCCACTTTGAGGAGAAACCAAAACCTAACCTAAATGACACGGAAACAGTTAATTTAGGGGAGCAAGATAATATCCGTGAAACTAAAATAAGCACGCATCTAGAGCCACAACTCAAGGAGGAGATAATCAAATATTTGTTTGAGTACAAGGATTTTTTTTCCATGGTCGTATGATTATATGCCGGGTCTATTAATGGTTAACAAATTGCCCACTGATTCGGCACTCCCTCCTGTCAAGCAGAAGTTGAGAAAGTTCAAAACGGATATGAGTGTTTAGATTAATGAAGATTTCACCAACCAGTTTGATGTGAAGGTCATTCGGGGTATGCGGTACCCCACCTGGTTAACTAATGTTGTGCATGTGCTGAAGAAAGATGTCAAGAACAGGGTGTGTGTCGATTATCGGGATCTTAACAAGGCCAGTCCAAAAGATAATTTTCCACTGCCGAACATCCACATATTGATTGATTGTGCCAAACATGAGATTGGTTAATTTTTGGATTGTTACGTGGGTTATCATCAGATTTTGATGGACGAGAAAAATGTAAAACATATGGCATTCATCATGACGTGGGGAACGTAATGTTATAGGGTCATGTCGTTTGGTATGAAAAATGTTGGGGAAACGCATATAAGGGCAATGAAAACAATATTCCATTATATGATACACAAGGAAATCGAGGTGTACGTGTATGATATGATCATGAAGTCTAGACAACAGTATGACCATGTCAGGGATCTGAGGAAGTTCTTTCAAAGGCTTTGCATGTATAATCTTAAGCTCAATCCTGTAAAATGTGTTTTCGAGGTGCCGACTCGGAAGTTCTTGGTATTTATAGTCAACCGTCGTGATATTAAAATTAGACTCATCGAAGATCAAAACTATTCAAGAATTTCCGCCTCCAAGAAACAAAATTGAAGTAATGAGTTTGTTGGCGAGATTGAATTACATCAGTAGGTTCATTGCTCAGCTCAAATCAACTTGTGATTTGATTTTCATATTGTAAAAGAAAGATGTTGCAGTCAAATAGACCGTTGAATGTCAGGAGGCTTTTGATAAGATAAAAGGGTATTTGTCGAACCCACCCATATTGGTCCTGCCAGAATCGAGGAAGCCTTTGATTCTCTATCTGATGGTTTGGGATTATTCATTTGGCTATGTACTGGGGCAGTATGATGTTACTGGAAGAAAGGAGCAGGCTATCTATTATTTCAGCAAGAAGTTCATATCATACGAGGTCAAGTATACTCATCTGCAGAGGACATGTTGCGCTTTAAGTTGGGAGGAACAGAAGTTGAAACATTATTTGTCATCTTATACTACTTATCACATATCTCGTCTAGACCCATTGAAGTATATTTTCAAAAGACTATGCCCACGGAAAGGCCTGCTAAGTAGCAGATTTTGCTTACGGAGTTCGACGTTGTTTACGTGACTCGGACTGCGATGAAAGCACAAGCCTTGGCGGATTATTTGGCCAAGAATCCAGTTGATGAAGAATATGAAACTTTGAAAACTTATTTCCCTAATGAACTCGTGATGCATGTTGAGGAGTTGGAAAAAGTTGAGAACTGATGGAAACTTTCTTCGATGGGGTTGCAAATATGGAAGGCGTGGGAGTATCATTTCTGAAACAGGGCAGCACTATCCCGTTAAAGCTCAGCTTCGTTTCTATTGTACTAATAACATGGAAGAGAATGAGGCATGTATCTTGGTCCAGAGGTTAGCTGTAGATATGGGTGTCCGGGAAGTCTTGGTCATAGGTGACTCAGACCTACTAGTACACCAAATTCAAGGAGAATGGGAAAGATAAGACTTAAAGATTATACCGTACTGACAATGTTTGCATGAGCATTGTCTACTGTTTCTGTCAATAGAGTTCATGCTCATTCCAAGGATTCACAATGAAGTTGCTGATGCATTGGATACTATAACATCAAGGTTCCACCATCCAGATACGGCTTAGGTGGACCCTTTGCAGATTTAGGTCCGCGATCAACATGCCTACTGTAATGCGGTGGAAGAGGAACTTGACAGTGGGCCGTGGTTTCATGATATGAGATAATATATTAGGATGGGAGTGTATCCACTACAGGCCATAGGTGATCAGAAAAGAACAATTCGATGGTTGGCAAGCAGGTTTTTCCTTAGTGGAGGAGTGTTGTGCAAAAGAACTCCATACCTCGTATTGCTATGATGCATTGTGCGAGACATGCCACCTCTATCGTAACTAATGTACACACCGGAGTTTGCAGACCTCATATGAGCGTGTATGTTTTAACAAAGAAGATTTTCCGAGCGGGATATTATTACTTCACTATGGAGCGGGATTGCATCAGCTATGTACGCAAATGTCATTAGTGTCAGGTGCATGGAGATTTGATTCATTCTCCACCCTCGAAGTAACACACGATGTCCACACCTTGGCCTTTTGTTGCACGAGGCACATATGTTATTGGCCTAATTGAGCCAGTAGCATCAAATGAGCATATGTTCATTTTTGTGGCTATAGATTATTTTACCAAGTGCGTAGAGGCCTAAAACTTTCAAATCTGTAACCAAGAAAACTATGGTAGTTTTTTTGCATTAGAATGTTATCTGTCGGTTTGGGATACCAAAAGTGATCAATAGAGACAATAGAGAAAATCTCAATAGTCGTTTGATGAAGGAAACATGTTAACGGTTCAAGATTACACATCATCATTCCATTCCATACATCCCCAAGGCCAGTGGTGCGGTTGAGGCAGCCAATAAGAATATAAAGAAAATACTACAGAAGATGGTAGAAGGTTCGAGACAACGGCATGAAAAGTTCCCTTTTGCATTGTTGGGGTAACGCACCATTGTATGTACTTCAGTAGGGATGACTCCTTATTCATTGGTATATGGAACGAGGCAGTGATACCAGAAGAAGTGGAAATCTCGTCCCTTCGAATTATCAGGGAAGCTGAGATCGATGACGATGAATGGGTAAAAACCTGCCTTGAACAGTTATGTTTGATAGATGAGAAAAGTTTGGCATCAATGTGTCATGGAAAACTGTACCAACAAAGAATGGCAAGAGAATACAACGACAAAGTGTGTCAGAGAAAGTTTAAAGTCGGATAGTTAGTGCTGAGACTTATTTTTCCCCATTGTGTTGAAACAAAAGGAAAGATCCCTCCAAACGGGCAGGGACCATTTGTCGTAACCATAGTGTTGTCTAAAATTGCATTGAATCTAACAGATGTGGATGGAAAATGTATAGAAATGGCCATCAATTTCGATTCGGTCAAGAGACACTATGTATGATTTCTTTGTTTTGATTGTATTTGTTTGTATTTGGCATATTTTAAAGATTGAAATGGCGAAGGCATTTTATATTCCTATCTAAATACTTTTATCCGTTGTCATCCCCTTTGAGCCTTACTTATTTTCTTTCAAACCCTCTTTCGGAGTCAATGGGATAATTCAGAAACACGCGTGCGCAAGAAAAGAAAATGAAGAAAAAAAAACAGAAAAGAGAAGAAAAGTTAAAAGAAAGAAAGAAAAGAATAACAAAAATGAAAAGTGAGAAGAAGAAAGAAACGAAAAGAAAAGAAAATAAAAATAAAGAAAAGAAAGGAGAAGAAGAACAGAAAAGGAAAAAAAAGAAACACAAAATGTAGTTTCTATGACGTGAACTATATTTTACTTGATTCCGAAAGGGTACGAAGGCAGCCTACCCTTTCTTTCTAACCCCGTTCAAAGCCCACATTATGGTCCAAAGAAAGTCCTTATGATCAGTCTTTGCGGCCAAGTCAAGACTATAAAGGTAATTCATGTCTTGGGTTACACTCTATTTCAAGCCGAAAAAATTAAAAATGAGATAGTCTTATTAGTGAAAGTCCTCACGGGCATCGTAAGGTGATGGAAGCTGAGAGAAATAAAAATGAGAGATTCTTACAGGTGAAAACCTTTACAGGCACCGTAAAGTGAGGTGAGTTAACAAATATAAAAATGAGAGAGTCTTATTGGTGAAAACCCTCACGGGCGCCTTGAGGCAAATGTGAGTTGAGATCAAAATCGCTGCGGTTCGGACCCTTGGCAGTGATTTAATCCTTTAAAAATTGAAATAATTAACTTTTCCAAAAAAGTGTAAAAATGTTGTCCAAAATACGGGACTGCATTCCTACTGTAGAATAAATCAGAGAGCAACCAAAATTTGATGTTGAAAATGCGGTCAAATCTGCGATCGCATAATCAATATGCAGACCGCATAGTGATCACCTATTGTCCCTGAAGAAATTCAAAGGTCAGTTCTGTGGTGCATTCTACGATCGCAGAACGCAAATGCGCACCGCATAGTCACCGCATTCCCAACCCGAGAGGTTTGAAACTAGAGCTATTTCTGCGGTCCATTATGCAGACCGCATGTCAGTTCTACGATCGCAGATGGGCGTCGTAGTTCGTGTTCTCTCAATTATTTTCAAAAATTCTAAGCCCGACCCCTCTTTTAATAAAACACCCCATCTCTCATTTTTAACCCATTTTTTAAAAAAAATAAGAGAGAGAAAGAGAGGGTTGTAGAGAGAGAAAGCTATTTCTTCATCAATTGATCTTTCAAAAAATCATCAATGCCCGGAGAATCTTGAGCATGTGCCTTCCTCTGATTTAAAGGTAAAATCCCCAACCCTTTTCCCTTAATTTTCGAACTCAGGTTTGGGTAGGGAGTTTCATCTTTGAATTTGAAAGTTCTTGTTAGAAATCCACATGCATGTCTTCAAAACCCAAATATCTTGTAAAAAGGGAACTGGTTAGTAAATTGCGAATCCCTATTCTAAATGTCTATGTATTAATCATGAACTAGGTTCATCTTTCTTGATTACTTGATGAATTTGAGTAGAGGTTAAAGAGGATATTCAATTCCAGGTATGCATGCGTAACAGTGATCCTCGTGAAATCGCATATGCTAGTTGTGAAATTGTTGATTGTTGATATTCATGTGAAAATCATTGTGAAGCGTTCGTGTTTTAAAAATTGTGTGGTAGTACCTTGTGGTGAATATTGTTGAACTTGTGATAGGAACAACGGAAACGGAAACAATGTGCAACAATGGAAAAATTGAAACAATGTGGAATAATTGAAATATAAACAATGTTACACTTGAAATGGAAATATTGTGGAATAATGTGTGTGGTTAGTTGAGAAAAATTGTTGTGATGATCTAAATTGTGTATCAACTTTGATGAACATGAGGAAAATTATTATTGCTAGTCGTGGGATGTTAATACCCTTGTTGCGGAATTATTTTAACAAAGTGCCATGGTTGATTTCTTGTACTTGTTGTTGTACTGTTTGTTGTTGTGAATTGAAAACTGTCAGGAGGGGTTGAGTTGCGCGCCGCAACATCGTGAAATAAGGTGTGGGTTGGGGTGATAAGAGTGGCCGAGGTAATAAGGGTGGACGAGGCAATAAGTGTGGAAATAAGATCCAATATCACTATTGATATGAATATGAATCGTGAAATGATAAATGTGAAAGTGTGAAATGAGACAATAGAAGAGTTTATAACCAGTGGGCCACTGATTTCCCCTTTGTATGACTACGTGAATAATTGATTGTGAAATGTTTGGTTGTTGCTTCCTGGTTGTACTTGTAATATTGTTGTTCAATTCTATACTTGTTCATGCAATTTGGCTTGAGTTTACTTGGGACAGAGTTAGTTCATACATGCTACTACAATTCAAATGTACTGACGTCCCTTTTGCCAGGGGCTCCACATTCGTGCAATGATTGTAGGTGGATCCGTGGCAGGCAATCCAGTCCACCATTCGTAGCTCCTCCCCCTCCTCTCTATCGGCAGTATTCATGTTGGTGAGCCTCTTTCCTTCTGGGGCCATGTGTGGCTTACGCCACTCTTGTTGTTGTATTTTGGAGTGTGTATCTTTTGGTAAAGGTATAGCCGGGGCCTTGTCACCGGCAAGTGTTGTACAATCATTCTCGTAGAGGCTTTGTAGACAGTGGTATGTGGGTCAGGACTTATGTATAAAAGTGTATGTCTGGGCGCTGTAAAATTGTGTGCCACGTTCCTTGCTATTCAAATATATATTTTGTAAAAGTTGTCCCCTGTTAATCATAATGAGCAATTATAAAAGAGAAATCCTAAGTTCTTTTAATTGATTTGGTATCTTTTGCTTAACTATCATTGAGAAATGTGGGGTAATGCGTGGGGAATAGGAAAGGCACCCAGGTCCACTCGACTGGGAATACCCTGTCGAGTGCTGCTCATGCCCATGGATTTGGGGCGTAACATTGGGTATTGGAAATGGCACAGTTTGTTAAGACATGTTAATTTAAGTTGAATGAAGGGGTACCTTGGGAATTATAGGGTAAAAGAATCTTGTAGTTGTTACTTGAAACTCCTACAAGCTTCTAATAAGGGTTCAATTAATAAATAATAAGGTCTAACTGGGATAATCAACTAACAATTGAGGGGCTATTTCAATAATATCCGAAAATTGAGAACGCTTTAAAATTTTGCCTATAAAAGGCAGCATATCTGCCTTATTTGGGGAGGTTTTTCAGCTCATAAATCCCTCCCAAAATAACCCCCTGAAATTCTGAGACTTGCAATTTGAATTAAAAAATTCAAAAAACCTTAAATCATGGTTTATATCAACAGAAAAAAATAAAAAATAGAAAATCTCCAAAAAATCCAAAAACCAAAGCAAAAATGCTGTAAAAATTAACAGAAGACTATTCCATTGAACTTTTGGTTGAGTTTTGAATTTCAGTAGATTCTGTTGATCTTATAGCCTGATTTCAATTTCTTGAAGTTTCTTTTTGAGAACTTTAGGTCTAGTTTTGGGGTTAATTTGAGTTGAAATAGGTTAATTGTGGTTGTTTACAACTGTGGTTGGTTTTTTACAACTTCATGACGGTTGTTTAAGTGTGTTACTGGGTTAATTAGGTTTGTTCGTGGATCATTGCTGGGTTTTTAAACTATTATGGTAATTTCGAATCATAATCGTTTAGTGTTGCTGCGACCTGCTTCTTATTCTTACTGCTGACTCCTCCTCCTTCTTCTTCTTCTTCTTCTTCTTCTTCTTCTTCTTCTTCTTCTTCTTCTTCTTCTTCTTCTTCTTCTTCTTCTTCTTCTTCTTCTTCTTCTTCTTATATTCCAATCATCCAGGTACACTCTCTCAAATCTAATATGATGTCGTGTTGAAGTAGAAGTGCAATAAAATTCCATAGTCATTTGTACCTGGAAGCCATGTTTGTCTGGATATAGCAGTAGTTAGTCAAATGTTTAATTTGCAGCCTAATTCTGTCTTTTGAATGTACATAACTTGGTTGTATAGTTGTTTCCCTAGTATGCTTCAGTAGGCTAGTTTAATGGTTCAATTATGAGATCGTGAGTCATTTGAGTGAATGCTGTTAATTTTAATAATATTAGTAAGTAAAGTCATATCCCAAATATTGATGTATATTAGTTTTAATTTAGTTCTTAAGAGCTGATTTGTTTTCAATAGTTATAAAAACAAGTTTAGCTAGTACTAAATTTCATGTAGTTACTCCCCACAGTCCAGCTCTTCTCAAAATACCAAATCGATTGAGTGCTAATTCAATAAGACTGATTTGAATCATTCCGAAATTAGTGAATTGTATATAATCTTGATTATTAACTCGATCACGTGCAGTATATAGAAAATTGCATACTCGAATCATTTAGCTTTCCCATTTGAGTCTTGCATTCATGACTATTGTATTAACTTGAATCTAAGCTTTTCACCCTTATAATATACAGGAACTCATTAAACAACTAATGTCTTGAGTAGTGCCTTTATTTATTACAAAATTATGGATGTGTATTTCATGTGACCCAATTCAAATACCAAAACACTGAATAAATGTGTTCAGGATTGTGGGTGCATTTCATGTGACGTGATGCAAAGATACATTTTAAACGACATTCAACTTTCTTTCAAAAATTAAATGAAAAGCGGTTAAAATTTACTTAGGTTTGGACTCTCTTCCAATCTGTGGCTCATGGCATCAATTATTACCTTAGCCTTTTATGGGCGTTATGGAATATTCATCCTACAATCTTTTAACAATTCAATCATTTGTCTATGCCCTTGGCTCAATTATTCATTTGAACTTATACCACAGTTTTCTATGGTTGTATGATTGCCAACAAACATAATGCTCCAAATTCTTGAGTGTGTCAATAATGTCACCAACTCGGGATCATTGATCGAATAATATCCTTAGTTCCTTCTTAGCTTTCTTCATTGTGAGCTATTACCTTTCTTGGTTTTTCTGTCCCCTTGTTACGTGCATACTTAGCTTATCTTAGTTCCTACGCATGCTAGAGTTTTCCTGCAACTCATATGACCTTTGAATATTAAATTTAATTTTTACTTCCCGTTCATGACCTTTGGAATACTTACAATGTTGTTGCGAGATTGTTGTTACATGACCATTTCCTCTTTAGGTCATTGTGCTTAGGTCGAAGTCTTCTTTCTTATCTCCTCGGTTATTCTTTCGTTGTAGTACTTAGGGAGAAACATTGACTTTCATAAATCTGTAAGCTTATTACGGACATTTTTTATGTCCTTACCTGCCTATAATCATCTATTGTTGCTTACTTCCATGTCCTTGTGCTTGTATGGCTGCCTAAGAAATGATATTTTTACTGTCTTCCTAGTGACACTTTGTTTTATCCATGTAATACTTGTACGGTACCTTTAACTACCCTCACTCTTGTTTGAATACATCTCAAGTATTGTAATGATATTCTCCAAGGCTAAATTCTCCATATTGGGTTCTACTATGATTATCTTACATGATCTGATGACTCGTCCGTAACCTCCTGTTTAGCTATAACTAGTATCTTCCATATAAATTACTAACTACTCGTTAGCCCATTCTCATATCAATATTCATCCTAATCTTTCTTGACTTATTTACTTTGTTTTAACATACGTCACACATTGGCTCCTTATTAATTAATTACAGCTCGAGCAGGAACCTTTACTTTCTTTCCTTAACGTCGTGGTTGCACAAATTCTTTAACCATAGCCTATCTATAGGATTTCGGTTAGTTCCACCACATTCTTCCTTTACCATTCCATAGTCACTAGAACCACATAATTCTAACTTAATACCAAATTACTCCATATTCTCCCCTCTAGGGGTGTACTATGCGTTGGAGCTTTAACGACCTGCCTATCGATGTTTCACCTTTTCATCTTTGGCATCCTTTCCCATCATCGATGACTCTTACTGGCCTTGCAGTAACCTTATGTACCAAGGATAGTAGAATCCTTTACTCACAAGGGTGAAATTTAGTTTAACTGGCACATACAGTCCCTTAAGCTGAACTAAGGTCACATTATTTGCTGTAGGGAAGCGTCTTCCTAAATTATCTTTCTCTAAATTTTTCACGAATCTTCTTTTGCCGTCCATTCTATTATTAGTGGAACAAGATCTGAAGTTCTTATGATGGCGACTATCACCAGTCACTCAGTCCCTAGTGCATGTTTAGTTTATCTTGTTCAACAATCTATACCAATTTCTGTTACTCTGAGGATTAACTCTTCCCTATTGCAGTCGCGTTAGAGTTACGAACTTATTTCTCGAAATGAGGACATAACCTTATGCCCTATACTCTTATGTTGTCATAAGGAAAACCGCTGTTCGTCTCTTCCTTCATTTGACTACAGGTTCTATTACGCTATGCCATTTTTATACATGTATTATATCTTATTCATAATTCTTCCTTATCTCTTCTCATCACTTAGCTAATACTTCTGAATATCCCTTTTGTTGTGAAAACTTCAATACGACATTCTTTCGCTTTTAGGTTTTCTTTGGTCCATCTAGTGGCTCTTCAAGTTGCTTAACATTCTCGCCATACTAGAGACGCGAGTCTCACTAACGTAATATTTATCCAATTCAAGGATTATAGCTCATGTCTTTGTAGTACTCATATCTAGCTACACTATTTTAGATTGCACCATCTAGATGTCTCATAAAGAGATCTATTTGCATATTTGCAATATCCTTCGGAGATGTCAACTGACATAATCAATTCATCCATCATATTTTTCTTATACTACTTTTGTCAACCTCCATATGGCATATCTAGATTGGGTGCGGCCGATTGTATATAACTCTATTACTATTGAATATAACTCAAAAACCATATGTTTCTTTGCCTCAATTATATATGCCGTTAACCTTAAGTAACAAGGCGCCTTGTACCCTTCTCTGTCTTGCTTCTTCTGCTTGTTGAAACTTGTATTTATCTTCTTAAGCTCTCATTGTCTTTCACCACAAAGATGGATAGAAATGCTTTCCGTAAGGCTTCTTATCATGAAGCTTACACATTTCAGTACACCCATGATCTGCTAATGACCTCACATTTACTTATCGTAAGCATCATACGAAAATCCAATTCCTCACTCTCAGCTCTTCCACAAATGTTTCTCTTTCCAATCCTCTATCCGGATTCAGGGAACATCTTACTAGGAATACAGAATTCTCAAAATTTGAATTCTTAAAAGTGAGCTCTACCACACGATCTTGAGTAAGAAGAAAGAGTGACAATCCTAAATGCCCTATAACCTCCTGCTTATAAGTATGGTTCACGACACACCCATAAGAAAGACTCTACAAGGCAAGACTTCTACATATCCCTAGGAAAGAATTGCTCTGATACTACTTTTGTCACGATCAAAACTGATGGGCCGCGACCGACACCCAGTACCTCACTCAACCGAGTACCAACGTAACATATCTTTCTTATTACATCGCTATATATACGTGGCATACTGTCCTAGTAGGCCAACATAATCATTTATAAACTCAAACGTATGACGACTAGTCCGTACAATCTTTCACATATACAATATATGTCTCCAAGTCTCTTAGAATGCATAAATGTCATAAAGGTCGGCATAGAGTCTCGGCATGAAAAATAATACACGTCCAAATCATACGAACCCAACAAGCAACTCTAAAGCAAATGGAGCACATCGACATCTTTCGCGGAGCTGATTCCTTCTCGGAGGGCTCTCGACCTGTGTAATGGGACCTGGGGACATTAAACGCAGTGTCCTTAAGTGAAAAAGACATGAGTACGAATAATGAACTAAGTATGTAAGACACAAAAATAAATACATAAGAGGTATGGAAGAAATATAGAGTACATGACTCAACTTGTAAGTTTGTATAACTATGTAAATTATAAATTACTTTTAACGTCATGCATATGCATATGAATGTCATGTCGTGTATAGGTAATTTTTTCATAACATCAACCTCTAAGGGCGTCATATCATATCGGCCACTGCGGGTAAAATCAATATCGTATACCAGCTGATCAGCTGGTGGTGTGTATATAACGCCATAATCATTCCCATTTCCCATATACATATATATACATACTTATATACACGTATATAACACTGTTTGAATATATACATATATGTGTAGATAACACCAGTTGAATACATACATATATATATATAAATATACATATATATACATATATATATATATATAAATATACATATATATATATATATATAAATATACATATATATATATATATATAAATATACATATATATATATATACGTGTATGTATATATATATATATATATATATATATATATATATAAATACGTGTATATAATGTCGTTTGAATCATATTTCGCCACTGTGGGCATCATCATTATCACATACCAGCTGATCAGGTTGTGGTGCGTATATATTGTAACCTTTTCCCGCATACGACATACATATATTTACATATATACGCATCTATGACACCATCTTGTCATGGGTCAATGCACATGTATAAATGAGTGAACTGCATGAAGAATACGTAATAATCCCAATATTTCTTCCAGATAAACTTTTTCAATTGTGCATTATTCCGAGGCTCACGAACAGAAGATAATAATCATTTACATGGGGAATCAAGAATATAAATACCCTTATTATTTCTATGAATAGAGTAATTTACAGAAATTGTGTATTTGCTCGTTTATTCAGTATAATTTGGATCGTGCAAAGAGAAAAAGAAATAGACTTAATATACCTGAACCGATTCTCTTGATTGGTATTACGATTTTGTAATTGCATTACAAGAAAACAATAGTTCAGACTTCGGATTCTAATAGGAATTCATCCATAAAGTGATAAATATAATCTCCATATGAAAATAAACGTGATCAACTTGAAGAGTAAGAGGATCGGTTATCAAATAAAGAAGCTGGGAGTGCTCCATTTTGCACATAATGTACGTAGAAGCCTGAGGTGGGGCTAATTTATTTTGACAGTAAGCAAAAGGATGACAATAAAATTTGAATACACCAAATTTTTCTTGAATTTGTTGCAGTAGTGGATGAAGATGATTTAGTTGATAAGCAATACTAAAAGAGGAGCAACTCCAACATGGTTTCATTTAATTCAAGTAAATATATGTACTGTGTGTGGAAGTAAGCCTTTGGGCTTGAGCTTAGGTTGAAGAAAATTAAGGAGAAAATGGTTTTAATTGGATTGAATTAGACAGCTATGTTGTACGTGTCAAAACTCATGCATACTTTTACCCAAGTGTCCACTTCATTCCAAACTCTATTTTTTTTGTCTAATTTAATCACTCATCTTCTTCTATTATAACACCATATAGAATCAATACATATATTATTATTTTACTAAAATATTCATATGAAAATACATATATTTTTTCAATTTTATATTTTGTTAATCTCGTATAAAAAATATAAATTCTCGTATACTTAATTCTTAAAATGATAAAAAGATAATCTTTTTCTCTTGTGAGAAAATAATTTCTATATTTATAAAAACAACTCATAAACTTCTTCATATTATGTGTATAAATTAAAATATATTCGAAAGTAGTAACAATAATAACTATATAAAATCATAATTTTCAAGATTTTTACAAAAACGTTCCCCTTAATATATATAACATATCAAAATGTACCTAACATTATCAAGATTATTAAACTTACGGGGTCTTATGATCAAAAATTTTTTGTAGAAAAGTACGAGATGTAACCGAATACAACCGATTAATTACTTTGAAAAACCAGTATAATTTCGATGATGAAATAATCGGAGGCAACCGCCTCAGTACAAGTAGGAATAGCATAATATTTCGCATGGCATCCCCTTCGAGGGCGACCTCTACCACCCTTGCCTTCGGCCCTAGCTGGTTGGGTAGATGAGGTAGCAGCTAGAGCTGTGATCATGGCCTAAGAACTTTGCTAAGCACGCTGTGACTGAGAAGTCTATTGAAGTGCACTCCTCCCAAGTCTACGGTAATCTCTCACCACATTGCGCGTGTCACTGCAATTGAAACAAGCTCTGATAGGACGTGGTGGCTATGACAAGCTAGGGCCAAGTATCCTGAACTGACCCATGAAAGCACCCTAAGCATGAGGTGTGTTAGAAACTGGAGGTGCATAGTAAGACTCCTGAGGTCTAGGAGGAACTGGAGCACTTCTGGCTGCTTGAAGAACTGAATGAGTATGGGCGACCCATATATCCTATACCATGATGACTTGTTGCTGGGGTACAAGCACCGGAGTAGTGGCGACTCTCGAGACCTATTAGCCTCCCTCTCCTCTTTCTCCCTAGCGAGCATACCCTCGATCCACCTAGCAATGCTCACTACCTGCTAATAAAAGATATCCATCTCCAACTCTCGACGAATGCTAGATCTGATGGGTGGGATAGGGCCCTCAATGAACCGACAAACTCTCACGGACTGTACCAACCAAGGACGGTGCATGCCTGGCCAATATGGCATAACAGATAGCATACTCTTATACAGTCATAGCACCTTGGTGGAAATGCTCAAACTAAACGCACCATACGTCCCTAAATACTCTGAGAGACAAACTCTCTCACAAACATATCTGAGAACTAGGTCCAGGTCAGTGAAGCTGCCTCAACTTGACTGTCTATATCATAAGTGCGCCACCAATCATAGGCGTCTCCTCAAAGCTGGAAGGCAGTAAAGGAAACCTTGCTATATCTGTCTATGCGCATATTGCGATGAATACGGTGGCACTCCTCTAGAAATCCCAAGGCATCGTCTAATGCTAATCTACTTAATACTGGAGGATCATACTTCTTGAACCTTTCAAGTCTTTGATGCTCGTCCTATGAAGTAGCTAACCCATCCTGCGGTTGAACTGGCACTGTAGGCGGTATCGGGATGATCTCTATGACCTGTTCCACATGCACTTTCTTCTCAACAGTGCGGGCCGTCGGGACTCTGTGCTCCTCCCCCGGCCTGGGACTGCAGCAAGGAGAAGCAACCCTGCCTGAGCCAAGGTGCTGTACATAGTCATGAACTGAGCTAACGTCTCCTGAAGAGCTCGAGTGGTAGTGGCAGTAGGCGTGTCAGGCGCCTGAACTCTGCCTGGATCTGCTGGTGGTACCTCGATGGCAGCTTGCGCATGTACTCTAGCTACACCACGTGTGCGTGCTTGGCCTCTACCCCAGCCCAGGCTTTTGAAGGCTGCAGTAGGGGGCGCGGGTGCTTGATCATCTGGAGTAGCACGTGCCCTCACTATCTGTAAGAGAACAAAAGACATAAGTTAAGAATTATGATGTTATAATATCACACGACAGGAAAATTTAGTGAAGTGAAAATTTTCATAATAGTTACATAGCCTCTCAAAGATAAGTATAGACGACTACATACCGATAATCGAGACACTAATAAACTGGCATTTGTTCCGCGACTCCTATGAACCTAGAGCTCTGATACGAGCTTGTCACGACCCCAGTTCGTCCTCCATGAACCTGTCCTGACGACACCTAGTCCCTACCACTAGGTAAGCCTCACAATGTGTAAAACAACATAACATGCGGAAGTCTACTATATCACTCCGAAACTAGAAAACTCACGGAAACACATGCTAACAGAATATAATACACTGCTCTAACTCCAGAATGTCTAAAACAACACCACCAAAGGAAAGCAAACTGCTAAAGCTAGAATAAGATAGAGACTCCTTGTCTGCAGACGCGGTAGATGTACCTTGAAGTCTCTGCTAGATCTCTCTACTCGAGGATACTACACCTGGGTGGAGTTACCTGGATTTGCACATGAAAAACATGCGCAGAAGGGGAATGAGTATACCATATCGTTGCTCATTAAGTACCAAGCCTAACCTCGGTCGGGTAGTGACGAGAAAGGTCATGGCCCTAATGAGATAAAAACATAATAAATGAAAGCATAAAGAATAGAATAAATAGAGTCTACAACGAGCATCCAAACAGAATAAATACGACATACAGTAATAGTAAACAGAATAAGATAGTACAAGGAAATTCTACTCACAATAGGAATAATAACCAGGGATCTCTTGGTATCCCAAGGATCTCTTGGTATCCTAACCATATACATGAGGGATATCTTGGTATCATGAGGATCTCATAGTATCCTCAATACGTTATCCAGAGATCTTTTGGTATCCCGAGGATCTCTTGATATCCTCAATATATATATTTACATGTGCTAGGGATCTTTTGGTATCTCGCACCCTCATCCCAGAACATAACACGTGCAAGGGATCTCTCGTGGTGCCGTCCCGTAGTCCCAAATTTAAAATATACAATAACAACTCAAAATATCTAAATAAATGCTCAAAAACGCATATCAAGTAATAGTAAATCCTAGCCTAACATACTTCACAGAGTACAAACAAGGCAATTTAAGCAAATAGGCAAGTAAGTGAACTAAACATGTTTCTCTAAACTAACACAGGCTAAATTTGCAATTAGAGTGAAACAGCTAAGCAAGAAAATTCAATTTAAATACTTAAAATAAAACTAGATTTTCAACAATTAGCTGAAGTACGTGCTCTTCACCTCACATACAAGGCATTCAGTTACCAAATATAATATCCTAAGAGGAAAGGTTCACCACACAAGGTTAGACAAGCCACTTACCTCGAACCGACTCCAAAATCAACTCGAAACCACATGTTTGCCACGAGTATCCGATTCCAAATGGCCCAAATCTATTCAAATATATTATATATCATAAATAACATCTCAAACAATAGATTCTATGATTTAATTCAAAGCTAATATCCAAAATTAGGCTAAATGACAAAAATACCCCTCAAGACAATGTATCAGAATCATGTGAAATTAATATTTTAAGAATCCTCGTACTCTCACGAGTCTAACCGTACAAGAATATCTCAAATCGGAGGTCAAACACCCACTCAAAACTCAATAATCTGCTCTATGAAGTTTTACCCATTTTCCATTGAAATTTCGAAATTAGAAGAGGAATTCATGATTAGATTAGTGGGTCATAAGAAAAAATGGAGGTTAGAATTGTTACCCAATCAATGCCTCTGAAAAACCCTCGAAACTTCTCTCAAATCCGAGCTCTCTAGCTTGAGTTTTGGTAAAAATGGCTAAACCCTTATTTTGAAATGTTTATATCTGCCTAGTTATTTTATGAATCGCAATCGCGATCACGTAGAGTAAAATAATCTCCAGGAAAAAATCCTACACGGGTGCGAGAAGAAGCTTGTGTTCGTGGAATAGGTGGAGGTAGCCATACGCGATTGCCTCTGAAGGCACGCAAACACGAAGAAGGAAATGGGCTACTAAGTCATCGGCTCAGTTTCTACTACGCGAACGCGAGGGAGATGATGCGAACGCAAAGGAGGAAGGGGCAGAGTTGTGCGATCGCAAACCAATCCATGCGATCATGTTTAAGGAATCGGGTCTCCCTCCGAGATTGGTCGATGCGAATGCGTGGGCTGGGATGCGATCGCGAAGAACAAAATTGTCTGCAAAATGCACCGTTGATTATACTAAACACACCCGAAGCCCCGGGACCTCAACCATACGAAAGGACATATCCCATAACATCACTAAAACTTGTACCAATCAATACACCACCTAAAACAATGTTGAAACTAGAATTAATGAATGATTGAAGCCTAAGAACTTCAAATTTCCTCAAATTATGTCTCGATCAAATACCTAACCAAACAATGTCCAAATTACCTGAAATTTTTCATACAAATCCCACATGACATGACTGAACTATTGTAAATTCTGGAATTACATTCTGACCCTTGGGTCAAAATCTCACTATTGCACTGGAAACTTGAAAAATTAAAACTTCGGCATTTCTAGCCTAAATTAGCTATAGACCTTCAAAAGACATTCCAAACAGGCTCCCGGCCCCTTAAATCACCAAATGAAGCTAACGGAACCATCATATTCACATTTTGAGGCGGCCATCACACTGTTCCGACTACGGGTAACTTTCCAATACTTAAGCTCTCATTTAAGGACTAATGTCTCAAAACTCTTCGAAACTCAAAACCGAACATCCCGGCTATTCAGATTAGCTTAAAACGACTTGGGAAAAAAAATAAATAGGGGATCGGGGTGTAAATTCTTCAGACAACCAGCCAGGTCTTCACATTCCCAGTCTTCTGCTCAGCTACTGGGACTAGGGCCTGAACTTGGATAGGTAGAATATTAGGAGCATCTTGTGGCTGACTGGAGGAGGCCTCTGGTGGGTCTGCCAATTGGACGATTGCCTCATCTACGTTGGGGTACTTTCTCTTCTTTGTTGGAAGCCTATGTGTGTGCTCCAACCGTGGCTCTGCTACTGTTGCTACTGCTGGAGCTAGATCCTCAAATAACAAGTCTAAAAGCAGCTGGTCCGCCTTCACCGCGCCCACATCCTCTCTGAGCTCCTTCACATACTCCTTGGAAGCCCTTGTTTTGCACATCTTCTTGTGATTCTGGGCAATCTCCTTTCGAGCCTTGCTGTGCGAGTTCACTACCTTAGATAAGGCACCCTAAGTACTAATAATCTTTCCTGGTTCTCCAGGATCTTCTTCAACGTATCCTGAATGGACTGTGGAATCTAAGCTGGATGTGGTGCCGACTAAACCTCAATTGTAGAAGACAGTTTAGCAACTAGTAGATGGATATATAGCTGTGGAAGGCACATTGGAAGCCGTAGTGGAGGGATCTATAGCAACCAGTCTTTAGACTGGCCAGTTGGGGCAGAGGTAGGTGGCTTGTAATTATTTTGCTTGGGGTTGTCTGGCCCTTTTTAAACTGTACCATGAGAACGAGGCCACTAGTTTGACCTTTACATCAAAAGGCTTCTTCTCCACTGTCAGGTCCTGGAAGTACATACTGAGGGTGTTGGGAAAAGGGTAGTTTCGGTCATGCGCAACCCCCACTGCCGAAATGTCATGGGACATTAAATTGACCATGTTGATAGGGTATCTCCATAATAGAAGCAATAAGAACAACCCGGGCAAGTGGAATAGTTTTATTATTGGAAGTGTGGTGAAGTGGACTGCACACAAAATTCAATCAGCCTCTAGCCTCAAAATTAAGAGTCCTCCGAAGTATTTTGGCCCCTGCTTGTAACCACTCTGGAACGGTAGCCGGAATTGCCAGGTACAGAGCCAACCACAGACGAACCTCCTGGCCCATTGCTAACTTTTCATTGTAGAGGGTCTCATATTCGTCATTGAACCCTAAATATACATTAAGTGCCTTACCATTAAACATCACATTTTTATTCTGCACTTTTGTAATTTTACTGCCCTTCACGATGTGGGCCAATCGCTATATAACTCCTTTACCATGTGCTTATTCGACTTTACCTAATCATCTAAAAAAACTCCCAACACACTGGAGCTCTAAACTGTCTATGCATATTAGGATTTAGGGATAGGAGGACATGTTCGATAAAACTCCTTACAGGAATCAATTTATGAAGTGGACACCATTCACTAAACTTGTGGAAATCCTGTTGGATGACAAATCTATCTTCTCGGTCTGTGGGGTTTCTGGTCCAATCAACACCTCAACCTGAGGTACACCACTCTGAGGCGCCTCTTCATCACTACCATCACTACCCTCATCACATCCGCCTGCACTCTCCTCGAATAATAAAGCTACAAGGGAGGTGGAGTACTCACTGCGGCCGGATGGTGAGCCCTCATACGACTTAGTTGGAACATTTTTTGATGCTTTGTCATTAGGTGATGTCGGAGGAGAATCATCAGTCAACCTAAATTGGGAGGCGAATTGAGTTGGCACGGAGTCGGATGAGATATCTTTAGAAGTCATGTACTCACTCCCTGATTGGTCACATGCTTTATCAACAGCCTTGATTGTTTCCTTTGTTTTCTGTATGTTTTGTCTTGCTTAGGGAGTGAGTTTTATAGGTTTGTCGTTGCCTTCCTAGGAGCAATCACCTCGGCCGGGTTGTTTTGTACATATACCTTTTTGTTTGACCATTGTCTACAAGCACAAATATCTTGCTTTGTTAGTTTTGGCATGGGCAGTGATCCTATTGTGTAAAGTGAATTGTAGAATAGGAGATCAAAAGTTGCAGAACATGTCGCAGAAATAGTGCACCGCGGCCCGCACAAAAAAAAAGTGTGGCCATATTGGTTGAACCTCGAACCGCCTAAAATCCACTGTGGTCCGCATTGGGGTAGCATCTAAAAATCTACTTCTCTGAATCTCTTCATCGCGGATAGCACAAAGTGCTACCGTGGACCGCATCACAGCACCGCAGACCGCACAAAGGCGATTGCAGCCCGCGGAGGTGGTAATTCAAAGAACTTAGTTAGGGTGTCCAATTTTTGCATTATTGTTTACGTTTTTACCTACTTTGTCCCTACTCAATTTACCAGTCATTATGCACATCAAGAAAACAAATACTAGCATTTAAAACCAACCTAAGCTAACAAATAGAGAAAAATAGGAAAAAGAAGAAGAAGAAGAAGAAGCTATGGGCTACTGGACATGAAACTAAAATGAAACAAAGAAAAATGAATGAAATGTTACCAGATGTAAAGATGGAATGCAAGTAATAAATCCTGACAATAATCACAGTCACAGGAGAGTATGAACAGTAACCTTTTAGGCTTCTAAGTGTTAAAATTTCGACAAGTGTAACTAGTGACCCTATTGTCTATTTATAGAAATCTAGTGGGCGCAGCCTTACCTACCAACGCAGCCGCAAAAAACGACCGCAGACCGTGCAGGGTTTGTTCAAACGAAGATTGAGTAGCCATTCTCCGTGGTCCGCACAAAAGTAGACCATGACCGTGGAGGTCCAACGCAAACCAAACTTAATGAAAAACGACCACGGTGGAAAACATCAGAGAGTACCTCACTTGGCCTTCAGCAGTGCAGAACGCACAAAGTTCAAAGCGGCTGCACTGGGAAACTTCAGAGACTTTTCAATTTTTGTAAAATGTATTGCAGTGCATCAACACAATCCTTGCAACATCTCACAAACAATTAGCTAAAAATCAAACCTACAACTACAGAGAAAATTCGAGAAAACAAGAAAATAACAAGACATGGGTTTCCTCCCATGAAGTTCCTAATTTAACATCGCGGATCGATGCATGTTACCATCACATCATTTTAGATGGATAAGTGCCACCATGTGGCTATCCTCAAATTTCCCAAGATAATTCTTGACCTGACATCTATTAACTCTGAAGCCATCACCATTTTTGTTCCTCCAATCAAAACCGCCAAACGGGGTCATGAACACAACTTCAAATGGCCCACTCCACTTTAGCTTGAGCTTACCCGGAAACATAAGTAGCTGGGAATTGAAGAAAATAACCATATCTCCAAATTTGAACTCGTTACCCCGATCATATTTTTTGTAAAGGTACTTCATTTTGTCCTTTTACAAGGACAAACTGGAGTAGGTATGGAATCTAAAATCATCGATCTCAATAAGTTGTTCAACCAGAAGATTTGCCGCAGCATCCCAATGTAGGTTCTGCTTCCTCAAAGCCCACATGGCCTTTTGCTCTAATTGAACTGGAAGATGGAATGCTTTACCAAATAATAACCAAAACGGAGACATACCAATCACAGCTTTGTAAGCCGTCCGATAATCCCATAGAGCGTCATCAAACGTTTTCGACCAATTGATCATATTCAGTTTTAGACAAGATGCTCTTAATTTCTCTAGTGGAGATTTCCACTTGACAACTATATTGAGGGTGATAGGGGGTAGAAACCTTATGATTGACACCATACTTAGAATGCAACGTGGTGAATGCCTTGTTGCATACGTGACAATGCAAATCACTAATGATAGCATGAGGAGTGCCAAACCTTGTAAAGATACACTTCTTAAGAATGCCACAACATTCCAGGCTTCATTGTTGCGCAAAACCACGACTTCAACCCACATTGTGACATAGTTAATTGCCACAAGAATGTAAGTGTTTCCTCAAAAGCTAACAAATGGACCCATAAAATCGATGTCCCAAACATCAAAGATATCCACTTCGAGAATTCTATTGAGAGGCATCTCATCCCTTTTTGAAATTCCGCCAGCTCTTTGCATTCATCACATCTCGTAACAAAATCACCCATATCTCTATACAAGGTCAGCCAGAAGAATCCACAACTAAGCACTTTAGAGGACGTCCTCTCCCCGCCATGATTGCCACCATAGGGAGAGGAATGGCCAGCCTCTGAAATACCCAATTGTTCATCACCTGGGACACATCGACGAATCATACCATCCGTGCAAATCTTAAACAAGCATCGCTCGTCCCAATAAAAAACAAAGCTGTCCCACTTGAGCTTCTTCCTTTGGTTAGAAGAGAGCTCATGCGGGATGATTCTGATAACAAGATAATTTGCGACATTGGAAAACCATGGCATTTCATTCATTGACATCACAAAGATTTGCTCGTCGGGAAATGAATCATTTATCTCATGGCCGTCACAAGGCCTCCCCTCCTCCTCCAAATGGGATAAGTGGTCTGCCACTTGATTCTCATCCCCTTTTCGGTAAACAATTTCTAAATCAAGCTCTTGGAGAAGCAATACCCATCTCGTAAATCTTTCCTTTTAGTCCTCATTGGTCATCAAATACCTATTTGTAGCATGATTGCTGTTCACTATAACTTTAGCTCCCATATGGTAAAGTCAAAACTTTTCCATAGCAAAAACAATAGTCAACAACTCTTTCTCCGTGACTGTGTCGTTCCTTTCAGCCTTATTCATGGTCTTGCTTGCGTAGTACTCCGGATGGAACATTTTGTTGATCCGTTTGCCAAAAAGAACCCCAACCACAATGTCACTAATATCGTACATGAGCTCGAAAGGCAAGCTCAAATTTTTGCGGTAATGATGGGGGTAGAAGTCAACTTGAACTCAAGTAGGTCGAATGCTTGCATACAACACTCATCAAACCAGAACTCCGCATCTTTCTCTTGAAACTGTCACAAAGGGTGTACCACTTTAGAAAAAATGCTTTATGAACCTCCAGTAAAAACCAGCATGCCGAAGGAAACTCCTTACTCCTTTGACAGAAGTAGGGCAAGAAGCCTCGAATCACTTCAATCTTGGCTTTATCTAGTTCAATTCCTCTCTTTCAGATTTTTTGACCCAACAATATACCCTCTTCTACCATGAAATGAAACTTTTCCCAATTGAGAAGAAGGTTCGTGTTTTAACACCAGACCAACACTCTATCCAAGCTTTCATAAATTCATCAAAGAATCCCCAGCCACACTAAAATAATCCCTGAAAACCTCCAAGATATCCCCTACCATGTCGGCGAAAATAGCCATTATGCAACGTTTGAAGGTTGCGTAGCATTACACAATCCGTATGGCATGCGAGAGAAAGTGAATATGCCATAAGGACATGTGAAAGTTATCTTTTCTTGGTCCTTAGAGGAAATTAAAATATAATCATACCCCAAGTAACCATCTAGAAAATAATAGAAAGCCCGTCTCGCAAGACGGTCTACCATTTGATCAAGGAATGGCAATGGGAAATGTTCTTTTCGATTTAACTTGTTTAGCTTCCAATAATCCAACATACTCTCCACCCGGTGACCGCCCGAGTAGGAATGAGTTCATTGTTGTCATTGGTCCGCACCGTCATACCACCATTCTTCGGTACACATTGCACCAGAAAAGTCCAAGAACTGTTATAAATAGGATAAACACACCAGTGTCACACCACTTCATAACCTCTTTCTCCACCACTTCTTCCATCGCCTAATTTAATCTTCTTTGATGCTCCATGGAAGGCTTTGCATCCTCCTCCACGATGATTTTGTGTATGCAAAATGCGGGGCTTATTACCCGAATATTAGCTAGTGTCCATCCAATTGCCCTTTCTTGCTTTTGAAGGACCACCAAAGTGGCCTCAACCTACAGGTTAGTAAAGCAAGAAGAAAGAATATCTGGTAAAGTAGAATTTTATCCCAAGAATTCATACCTGTGGAGTGGAGGAAGTGGCTTCAACTCCAACACCGGTGGCTCCTCAGTTGATGGCTTTCTTGGTGGATTTTTCTAATTTTAATATCCAAAGATAGCTTCCTCGGCTCATATGAGTAATATCCTAATCCCATGTAGGACAGTGACATACTCCACTCTACTACCATTATCATTGGCATCCATGTTCGAAATCACTGCCTTAATAAGGTCTTCCACGTTTATCATGGAACTTGTATCATCCTCAATCACAATTGTTACTAAGTCCACAAATGAACACACCTCGGTGCTTTTAGGTTGCTTCATGAATTTGAAAATATGGAAGACGACCTTCTCATCGCCCACATGGAAAGTGAGCTCACCCACTTCAACATCAACAAACGCCTTCCCCGTATCAAGGAAAGGTCTACCTAATCAAATCACCACCTAATAGTTAACCGCACAATCAAATATGACAAAGTTGGTCGGCAATATATATTTGTCCACCGGTACAAGTACAACATCTATAATTCCTAAGAGTCACTTCATCGATCGGTCTTCCATTTCCGTACTTCCAATTGTACAAGGGATAGTAAATGCTCTGGGGTCCTCAAGATTGGGTGCCATTTAATTAACTATAACACTCACTTGATGAGTCATATTGATCGTCTCACAGTCCATCCTCCTCTTCTTTGTAACTAGATCCTTCATGATCTTGGCATATACCAGCATTTGTTCAAGAGCCTCCACCAATGGCAAACTTATAGAAAAACACTTCATCATATCCAGAAATTTCTTGAATTGGTTATCATTCTTTTGCTTTGCTAGCCTTTGAGGATAAGGTGGAGGTGGCCTAGGAAAGGGTACCTTGGCTTTTGGCAAAACCGGCTCGGGTATGTCAATCACATGTTCCCTAGACAGTTTCACGGCATCTTGAGTTTGTACCTCGGCTTCATCAATATCAATCCACAAATCATGCTTCACATTTTCTTCAACCACATATTCAACAAACAAAGGTACATCATCGTCTTGCAATTCAACATCATCATCCACAACTTATATTGCTCTTGAGGAATACACACCACCGCCTCTTCCGCTTCTAGTAGTAACAGCCATCACATGTTTGTTGTTCCCACCTTTTGGGTTCACTACCGTATCGAATAGATGTATAATGAGAGTCCAATTGCACATCAAAATCTTTGTTCTTTTTCATTATTTCTTCAAACTTAATTTCAATACTCCCTATATCACTCCCGGGAGAACTCAGACCTTTAGAATTAAAATGGGGTGGATTGTTCGATTGTTGGTACATAGGAGGACTTTGAATGCCTTTCCCTTGGGTACCTTGATTCCCACCGTGAATATTTTTGTTGCTCCAATTATTGTTGTTCCCATTCCAAATGCCTGGATTGTTACCTTGATTACCCCAATTGTTGTGTTGATTGTTGTTGTTCCAATCGCCGCCACCTTGATGTTCATTATTGTTATTCCAATTACCTCTGCCTTCTTGTTTATTGACCCAATTTCCTTGGGTTGTCATTGTTGATTCGAATAGTTGCCTCTATTCCCTTGGTAGTTATTGACTTATTGGACCTCTTCACTTTGATCGTCATAGCACTTATTCGAAAAACCACCACCATCATTGTTGTCATATTGATCATAATTTTCTTGAGGTTGTTGCCCTCTTTGACTCCTTTTTAGCATAGAAACACCTTCCACAACATTGACTTGGAGCATATTTTGGAATTGTTGCAATTGTGCATTCATCAGTTATTTCATAATAGTAGTGAGCTCGGCATTATCTTGGCCATGATCGTGCAATTCCTTGTGCAAATGGATGCCCGTGGGTCACCTTGGGGCACATTTTCTCTACATGGCCACGCCGAAGAAGTGTCGGCCATTTCATCAAGTAAATCGCAAGCCTCATCGTAAGAATGTTTCATAAAATTTCCTTCGTCCAATTGGTTCACAATGCAATTAGCGTGATGTTAATGCTCCGATAAAAGGTTTTTTGGATCATCTCCTCGATCATGTCGTTATTAGGGAACTCTTTCACAATTGTTCTATAACTTTTCCATATCTCATGCAAATGTTCCTTTGGCTCTTTCTTGAAGGCTAAAATATCATCCCGAAGTGCCGCCATATGACTTGGTGAAAATAACTTGGAAAAAATATTGTCCGTCAATTCATCCCACATTGTGATGGAATGATTTAGGAGCCTTTCTAACCAATCCAATGCTTTAACCTGAAGAGAGAATGGGAAACGCCTGAATCTAAGTGCATCTTCGTACACGTTCGTCTGCTTGCTCCTCTTAGCATGTAGCTACTAACCCCCTCAAATGCTTGTAGGAAGTTAGATCGAAGGCGCCTCTAAAATACCGTCTTTGCTAGAGCAAGGTCAACATTAATAGCACTGGCGTATCTTTGATTTGGTAAAACTATGGGAGCCACTATTGGTGGTGGAGGAGGAGGGTCTGGAATATTGTTGTTCTCATTTCCATTGGGCTGCCCGCCTCTACATTGAGCTTCAGGTAAATCTCATCCAGTTCAAGTATCATCTGCCTCCTTCCCCGCAATCACGTTATCAAGATGGTCATTTGTGTTGAGAGTCGTTTGTACCTGGGTGATCAACACAAACAAAATTAGTAATCAAGAAGGAAAGAGAAGCAAAACACACAACTAACTAAACCATTAGTCAACACCGTAGCTCCCCGACGACGGCTCCAAAGAAGTGATCGCTGCCAACTCAACGTTACCCCAAGATAGGAAGAGCGGGTCGCAATAGTTTTTAACCGATATGAGGGTCTGGGTCGAATTACTCAGGGAGCTGCTGGTGCAGTTGGAATATATGTCTAGCTTAGAGATGTACAATTACTCTATATATCACTTCCAACATATTTTTGGATTTTCAATTATAACTACTATTATCAAACTATTAATTGAACCTAAATTTATCTATGAGATGATTGCAAAAGTTGTATCTAATGGGAAGCAGGGCACTAGGGTCGTGACATTACCTAGGTGGCTAATTGACCAGTATATGTTTCTAATATTCGATTGACATAATTGGGGCTAATACTGTAACAGTTAGACAATTGTACCTACTCTCACACATCCTAATAGAGAAAGTGATTTAGCCCAATTGACTCTTTCGAGATTAAATGGGTAAGAAAATTAGATCAAGCAACTAGGGTTCAAGTAGGGTGATTACTCTCTCGAGGTTTAACCCATTAATTGGGAATATCGTTTCTCATGAGTCCGTCCCAATTCCTTGTTGGGTCAATTTTTGAGACATAGACGCTCTTTCTCAAGAAGAGTCAAATCAAAAAAGCTCAAATCACTATTTAGCTAATGGCTTTAGCTACTCAAGTTTCACAAGGAAAATAAAGAGATAGATGTAGAACAAGTAATATTAATTAAATGCTATAATGCAAATACAAGAATCTATCATGAATTTGAAGCTAATATGCCAAAAATGGCTACAGGAGTCGTTCTCAAGAGTGCAGCTTAATTCTTGACATACAAGATAACTTAAAATAGTTAAATGTTCTATTTATACTAGGCTGAAAAAACTAGACAAAAATATCTATGCGAGGGTCAATACGGGCCGCATAAAATGGACCGCAGCTGCACTAGGCTCTTTGACTTTAATTTTGGGCTTCTCTGAACTTCTGCTCCGTAGACTATGAAGAATGGACTACAGCCGCCGAGGCAGTTGGCACAGTCTGCACATTCACGACTGGAGACCGATTGATATAGATTGGCATCATTCCATCTTTCTGAATCTCTTGTCCGTGGGCAGCACAAAAAGGTAGTGCGGTCGCGGAGCCTTCCCGGAGACCATTAAATATTTACCATGGCCGCTTTTGTTGAAGCCCCGTTTTGTAAAGTCTATGAACCATCCATTGCGGCCACACTCGACTTTGCGCGGTCCGCACTTAGCCTACTTGCCCTCAGATTGTTTGGTCTTTGATTCTTGAGCAAGTGTCACTCCCTTTTTAGCCGATCTTTGATATTTTATCACTTTTTCAATCAGACTTGCAATCAAGTAAAACATATGAGCCTTTTGGGAATATTTTGTAACAATTTATAATCAAATCATAAGCAAGTAGGAGCAAAACATGTAAAAATCCTTGCTTATTAGCAACATAAAGAGTGAGAGGAGTTCTGACTACAACAAGGCCCTTAATTTCATTATCTTAGCCCGTTGATCAGGGTATGAGGGGAGTAGTGCATGGATTGCTGAAGTCGAGCTTCCCTCAGGTTCAAAACTATGTCAGGGGAATATTAGAACACTAGTTCTTCTGAGATTCCAGATAGTCTACAGTCTTGAGACTCCATCAATCAAGGTTCATCTGCGTATGTTATAGGATACGAAGAGGACGAGGGTACTAGTCGGGCCAAGAGAAGGAAGGTAATTGATAAGGATATGACGGTTCTGCTTCAAAGTGTGTCTGATCAACGATGTAATGACCGACTGGTCATTTTGAGCCCTGGCATGTCGTTTGGTGGTCTGAGGCCATGAGCAGCTTCATTTAAGATGTTATGACTTGTACGCATCGTCGCATTTGAAATTCACAAAGATAGGAATTTAATTTAAATTAAAATTCCTATTTCGGAAGCTTTAAGGTGAAAGAATAAACTAGGATTGGATTTTTGAGTAAACGATCTGTAAGGCCCTGTGAAAATGAGTGCTCAGATGTTAGCAGCTCATCGATTTGAGTCTACCCATGTGGATCAGATCCTTTTTACTGTTTTTGAACATGAAAATGTAAAATCGAATTCTTTCCAGAAAAATGGTTAGAATGCGGTCGCAGATCAACTATGCGTACTGCATTCCTACCGTAGAGTGAATCTGAGAGCAACCAATTTTTTATGTTGAAAATGCGTACAAATATGCGATCGCATAATCAATATGCGGACCGCAGAGTAATCGCATATTTCCCCTGAGAAAATTCAAAGGTCAGTTCTGCGGTGTATTCTAAGACCGTAGACCTCAAATGGACCGCATATTCAGCGCATCCCCAACCCGAGAGGCTTGAAATTTGGGCAAATTTTGCGGTCCATTCTGCGGACTGTATGTTTGTTCTGCGATCGCAGATTATGTCGGAGATCGAACTTGCTTGGTATTTTTCTAAAATTTTAGACCCGACTTACCTTGTATTAAAATACCCCATCCCTCATTTTTAACCCATTTTATTAAAAAAATAAGAGACAGGGAGAGAGGGTTCTCGAGAGAGAAACCAAATCCTTCATCATCTAAGTCTTTCAAAATTATTGGAGCTTGGAAAATTGGACTAAAGGCTTAAAGGGGGAAAACTCAACTCCAGGTATGTATGGCTAACTCTGATCCTTGTTAAACCGCCCTGTGCTAGTTGTGAAATTGTTGATAGTTGATATTCATGTGAGAATCATTGTGAAGATTATGGTATAATTGTGTGGTAACACTTTGTGGTGAATGTTGTGCAACTTGTAATTGGAACAATGGAAATGAAAGTAATGTGGAATAATAGAAACAAACACTGTGGAACAATGGAAATGGGAATAATGTGGAATAGTGGAAATGGAAATATTCAGGAACAACGTGTGTGATTAGTTGTGAATAACTATTGTGATGATCTAAATTGTGCACCAATTTGATGAACATAAGGATTGTTGTTGCTAGTTGTGGAATTGCATTAACCTTGTTGTGGACCTATGTTAACAATGCGGCATAGTTGATTTCTTGTATTTATTGTTGTGTTGTTTGTTGTTGTGAATTGAAAACTGTCAGGCAGGGTCAAGTTGCGCGCCGCAACACGGTGAAATAAGGTGTGGGTTGGGGTGATAAGGGTGGCCGAGGTAATAAGGGTGGACGAGGAAATAAGGGTGGAAACAAATGTGATCCAATATCACTATTGATATGAATATGAATCATGAAATGATAAATGTGGAAATGTGAAAGGAGACAGCAGGAGATTTTATAACCTGTGGGGCACTGGTTGCCCTTTTGTATGACTACTTGAATAAATTGTTATGAAATGTTTGGTTGTTGCTCCATGGTTATACTTGTACCATTATCGTTCAGTTCTACACTTGTATTTGCAAATTGGGCTTGAGTTGCTTGGGACATGGCAGTACAATTCAAATGTACTGACGTCCCTTTTGCCGGGGGCGCTACATTCTTGTTATGATTGTAGGTGGATCCGTGGTAGGCACTCCAGTCCATCGTTCGTAGATCCTCTTTCTCTATCGGTCGGTTTGATCCTTAGCGCGTCGTTCAGCATTCTGAGGCCATGAGAAGCTTCATTTCAGGTGTTATGACTTGTACATGTGGTCGGAATTGAAATTCAGAAAGATCGGAGTTAAATTTGAATGAAAATTCTCATTTCGGAAGCTTTTAGTTTAAAGAATGAACTAGGAACAGATTTTTGAGTAAACGATCTCCAAGTTGGGATCTTATGGTTACAATAGGTTCGTATGATGATTTACGACTTAGGTGTATGCCCGGTACAGGCTTTGGATAACCCGGGAGCATTTTGGCGCTGATTGTGGAAGTTATCGTTTTGGAACAAACTTCTTAACTTTGGCTTGAAGCGCATTTCAGCATTATCAAAGTTCGCCTGGTGTTCCGAGACTGGGAGTAGCTCTGTATGGTGATTCTGGAGTTGGGAGAGCGATCGGAATTGAATTCGGATGTTCGGAGTTCATTTTAGAGTCATTTTGCTAAATATAGAAATTTGAAGGTATATGAGAAAATTCGGCCGGAGGAGGAAATTTTGATATCGGGGTCGGAATGTGATTCCGAAAGTTGAGGCAAGTCTGTAATGTCGAATGTGAATTGTGTGCAAAATCTGAAGTCATTCTGGAATAGTTTTGGTATGGTTTGAGGAAGCTAGCCTCTATTAAGGAGTCTTAAGTTGGAAAAGTCAACCGGATATTGACTTATGTATTAGAGGGCTCAAACTATGAATTTTATGGTTTGGATAGCTTTGCTAGGTGATTTAGGACTTAGCGGTGTGTTTGGAATATTTTCGTGATTACCGGTGTAGAATTAAGCTTAAATTGGCAAAGTTAGTTTTTTTGCGAGAGTTGATGTAGCTTCGCTATGTCATTTTGACTTAACTGTAAAATTTGAGGTTATTCAGACGTGGTTTGGTTAGGTTTTTTTCAAAAATGATATTTTGAAGTTCTTGAGATTCATAGGCTTGAATCTGATGGTGATTTGATATTTTGATGTTATTTTAGAAGCTCATATATCGAGATATATAGAGAGTTATATGGTGTAGAACCTATCAAATTAAAGATTTTCAATTTTAGTTTCTAATATTCAAACTGTTTGTCATTTGGATAATTTTACAAGACGTTATGGGTGTTTAAACTGAAGGTGTTCGAGAAGGGAAACTTTTAATAGGATGTACAGCTTGTATAGCATAAGTGCAAGGTACAACTCGACGAAGCACGAAAAGATTCTTTAAACATGGATTTGGCTTATTTCTTTCATTTCTTCATTTGGCTTGGAGGATTTTGGAGAGTATTTCAAGGGGGATTTCATCAAACATCAAAGGTGAGTTTTTCTACTTATTTCCAAGTTAAATATAAGATTACACCATGGAATTAGACATGAAAACTGTGGGAAAATTTTGGATTTTTGGTAGTAACCCTAGAAATTTATTTCTTGGACTTTAGCCACGATTTGGAGTATGGAATTAAGAGGAAATTATATATTTGAGTTCCTAAGGTCACGGGCAAACTTTATCTTTGAAAAATTTATGACCTCGGGCACGTGGGCCCGAGGGCATTTTTGTCAACTTTTCTTTCGAAGTTAATAATTCATGCAAATTGAGGTGTAGAGTTTAATTAAGAATATATTAATGGGTTAGAATGACCATTGGTTAGTTTTGGAGCATTTTCCATTGGTTCGAGCCTTCAGAAGAATGTGAAATGCCGGTTGTGGATCTTTGGAACGAGATGAGTCTCCCTTCTAATATTGTGAGGGGGAATTTAGCCCATGGGTGAGTTAAATTGAGTACGTGCTCCTATTTGTGGGGGACTACATATACACGAGGTGACGGGAGCCTATGCGTAGCTATTACTACGCCATTGTCCGGGTAATCTAGGACCCAAAAGCATGTTATACTTGGATTATTTATGAACCCATTAGTAGCTTGAATTACATAACTCAAATCAAATTAGTAAGTGAATTTATAAAAGGATTAAACTTCATTTCTTAAAATAGATGAAGGATAATTGGTTTTATTTGAATAAATATTCCCCGATAAGTTCTTATTGACTGATTGAGCATGTACCTTATGTGTACTTGTGTCGCTCGCATAATTCGTGAGCTGGGTATGTGTTTATTTTTGGAACGGACCAAACGCTTCAATAGATTAAATAAATGCATCTTTGGTACGGGCCGCTCGACCATCGACAGTACACAATTTACATTCCTGTTGGAGCGGGTCATCGACCTCGGCATGATTTGCACATGTTTGTGCTCTCGTTTTGAACATAGTAAAGTTGTTAGTGCCTCATTCTTGCTCGAGACTTATTTTATAATAATAAAGAGGACTTATAGAAAATTTCTCTGAAAGGATTATGTGTTTAACTACTTCCGCTATTGAGATTAAAATTATATTTAATAAATAAATCCACAGTTTAATGTATTTGTTAAGGATGAATAATTATTGGACCACTAGAGAGTGTCAAAGTTGACCATATGGTCTCTAGTTCTTCGGGATTAGGCGGGATACTCATTGGGTAAACGGTGTTTTCGTACTCATACTACACTTGCTGTGCATTTTGTTGCACGGGTTTATTTTGTGGCTCGTGGCTTAGTGGCATAGTGGCATGACGGGCGCAGAGACTAGGTGAGATGTACTTCATCGAAGCGATTCCCTAGCTAGTATAGGCTCTGTATAATCTTATTTACATTCTGTTCAATTGTATTGCAGGTGGTTGTTGTACCTATTTGTTTTTTATCTTAGAAATTACCTATGTACTTGCGACTCTGGGTTCTAGGGGTGTATTGGGATTTATTCAAAAATATCGAAAGTTGATTTTAATATTTTCTTTTTTATTTGGAGGAACATACTGAGTTTTGCTTTAATCATACTAAAGAAGTGTTTTTGGAATTATTGAAATAACAATTTAATTACGTATTTTAGTTGGCTGGACTGACAGCGGTTTCCGGCTCCACCACGACCCTTAGTGGATTTTGGGTCGTGATAGAGGCTCTCATTTAGGACGAGGCAAGGACCCTCTGATATACACTTCCTCAAGGATGTCAGCTTTTTGTTGGTGAGTTTCACCTCTTCTCGTAGTACTACCAAGTTAGGTTTCTGAATGTGCTAAGTTTTTTATGAGGACGTAAGGAGCCCCGTCTTGACTTGTATATATTATGGTTATGTTTTTTAAAGGCTTTTCATGCAATATCCTCTATATAATTTTGGGTATGTCATGTCTACGACCTTGTAGGCCCTTATGTATCCATATAAACCTCTTTGTTGGATGAGTTCTGTGAAGTTACGTCTTAATCTTGTTATTTATATATATAAAGTTTCCCGTAAAGACCCATGATAATTTTGATAATAAATAAGGATAAGATATGTGGCACTTGATTGGGTAGAATTTATACTATAACAGGTATGGAATAGTTGGCTTGTTGTCATGCGAACATTAAATGTATATCAAAGATGGTTTGATTTCAGTTCTCATGAGTGCCTATTTTAGAATGGAGAGGTAATACAGCATCACCAAGAGGTAAATTTATCTTCTATCTGAAGGCAAGGAAGATTATTAGAAAGGATCATATTTATTATTGAGTTCTTGTTTGGGATATGGAGGTAGAGTTACCAACCATTCACTCCATCCTTGTGGTTAATAAGTCATTCGATTTTTTTCCCGATGAAATTTAAGGTCTTTCGCGAGAGAGAGAAATTGAGTTGCTATTGACCTAATACTAGATAAACATCCAATATATATTCCTCCCTATAGCATGGCCTTCGTATAACCAAAAGAGTAGAAGGAGCAACTAAAGAATTTGCTTGAAAAAGGCGTTATCTGACCTAGTACATCACCATGGAGAGCACATGTGCTATTTGCGAGGAAGAAATATGGTTCCTTATGGATATGTATCGAACATAGACAGTAGAATATAGTGACGATCAAGAATAAATACCCCTCTCCCGAGGATTGATGATTCAATTGATCAGTTTGAAGGTTCCAAGTGATTTTCCGATAAAGACTTGAGGTCCATGTGACATCACGTGAGGGTTAAGGAGAGAGGTATCCTGAATATAGTACTCCGGACCAGTTATGAGTACATCAAGTTTTGTTTTATGTGGTTTGGTTTTACCAATGCCTGGCATGATTGATGGATTTGATGAACCGAGTGTTCAGGCCCTTTATTGGATTTGCTCATAATTGTATTTATTGATGATATATTGGTGTATACTCCTTCAAGGGTTGAACATGCAGATCATTTGCGTACAGTGCTCAGAACTCTTTTAAAAGGGGACTTGTATGCAAATTTATTCAAATGTGAATTTTTGTTTAACTCTTTAGCTTTCCTTGGGCATATCCGTGTGAAGGCATCTGGGTGGATACACAAAAGATGAAGGTAATAAAGACTTGGCCTAGACACACAACATCGATAGGGTTTCGAAGCTTTCTCGGTTTTGCAGGTTATTACAAGGGATTTGTAGAGAGATTTTCTTCACTTTCAGCACCTTTGACAAGGTTTTAGGAAGACATGAGGAAGGGTAAGAAAAAATGAGTGAAATAGGTGGTGAGAATGGATAAATCCTTGGGGTTAAGCTCATAAGATAGTTGATTGTTTCTCTAAGTTAAAGAGGGCTCAGTATAGCCTAAATGAACTCAAAGGAGTTTGAGAGTAGTAACATTAGTAATATATTAAATACTACCGTTGTATTGGAATAAGGGAATAATTGTGATAAATAAAGGATGATGTTGGGCCTTCAAAGAAGTGAATTTCATGAATTGTGACAGATTAGAATACCCACATGGAGTTAACTCAGAAGGGACCCAAAATGCAATGTACTGATGCTTGTGAACGGAATTTCGAGGCATTTAAGGATAGATTAAGCTCAGCATCGGTTCTTGTCAACGCCCCCCTTTTTCTCCCTAAAGAGAGAAATTGTGTTTACGACATTATGGAAAAACAAACTCTTATTCCGTTTTGAGAAATCGCGTTATGGATTTTGAAGAGTCACCGCCTAATGATTCTAGTGCATTAGGACACTTAAAAAAAAGAAGATTCTGAAGGAAGATCAGAGTTCGGGTAAGTGTTTGAGGTTATCTCAAGGGAAAGGTGTTAGGCACTCCTCGAGATTCACTATTGTGGTTCCAGACCGTACATAGTTGTGACTTTAAGAAGATTATAAGTAAACAAAAAATTTATGCACATAAGGAATATAAATAAATTGAATGTTTTGAAAGAAAATAAAGAAAAAACGACATAAGTGGTTAGGAAAAAAATGATTCTTTGCAGAAAACATTAGTTTTTTTAGAAAACATGACATCATATGAAGAAGAAAGGGGTCCTAGGTTTAAATATAATATGGGTCACTTTTGTGCAATACCCAGCAATTATCTCAAGACGAGATACTAGCGCACTAGCCATCTTATCATTCTACCCTTCCCATCTGCTTAAGGTATTTAAACATGATTAGTCTCATTTACTTATTGCATGCTAGTACCTGTCCCAACCTACCAGTCCCGGGGTACCAGGACTTCTAATCCTAAAGAGAAAGGAAACGGTAGAGGCATATATGGGGTCTACAAAGACAAAATACTAGTTTGGACAACCAAAACAAATAACAAGGAGATTGACAAACAAACGTGCAAAGATCACATAAAACTCCCTAAATCAGATAACACTTAGTTTAGCATGCCCTATACATACTGGTTTGGTCTAAAAATTAAAACTTGAGCGGCGGACAGACCAGTTTAACGCATAGAATTAGATAATGGTCTGCACTAGGCATGTTGGAACCAATTGTTAGGAATTACATTATTTTATTCAAATTATTTCAAAAGCACTGGTTTCAGACAAAATTCTAATGCATAAGAATTTAAACAACAAGTTAAAATTTGCAAAAGTTCAGAAGTCACTTCGGAATCTGCAGATTTGTTTGAGTGGAAATACAGGAGAGTTGTAAAAAATACAAAATATCTTATGAGAAAGAGTGAATTAAAGAACTGTTTTGAAAGATAGCTTCAAGAGATGAGAATAAAATTTTAAAAGAATTGCTTTGGGCTTATTTGATAAAAATTAAAAAATAATTGCAGGCTCATAAGAGTTTTGTATTGAAAATGTGACACGGAATTGCTAAAACCAGTTAGCCAATCATTAGTACTTAACATATTAATCGATACGGACTTATTCTTGATTTTAGAATTTATTAAGGAGTTGGAAAATAGACAACATGTCTGCTTATCCTACAGTTTTTCCTACGCGTATGCATTCCCTATAGACATGGTTTCTATATGCAACTAATTTTCATGAGTATTAAGTCCTATAGGAAGGATTTCTAATGAATTGCAATAAGACTGAATATTATTCTTATAGGCAACATTTCTATATGATCGGATTGTGTGTTATGCATTAAATCTATAGGCATGATATCTAGGTGATCGATTTCAAACATTAAAAACCCTATAGGCATGATATCTAAATGATTGAATTTCACCATGAATCCTACAAGCATGGTATCTAGTAACTAAACAACAATATTAATCCTGTAGACATGGTATATACCCTTTAACGTATGCAAGTAAATATAAACCTCCCCCATACCCTTTACTATTATACCCCCGAGTTCTTTTTACAAGCTTATTACAAAATTAGAAGAAAAAGGTAAACAAGATACATCACAGCCCACAACTAGATCCAATCTGCCTGATGCAATATCAATATCCAATATATGTGTTTCACCAAATCCGGATTCCAGACTCCAAGGTCTTCTCTTATTCGTAGAGTTCAGAGTTCCAAGGAGCGTCAACAGCACATGTAATTCTTACACTCTGAAGAGTAAATATCGTAACAGAGTACTGCAAGTGCGAAATTACCATCCCTCAGTCATCCAAGTTCTGAGGGAACTACAGGGTCCCTAAGCATGGTTAACCAAAATGGGGGTAGAGCATAAGAACTAGGAATGAGTGGAAAGTGAGAGCGTAACCATAGCAAAGGGTGGTCATACCCAGTTACGGCATAGGCTGGCACACCCTTGACAATTTGATTAGGTCAGGAAACTATGAGCAGACTCTGAGAGGTAAAACTATAGGGTCGGAGTGGTGATTAGGAGACTACCATGCTCATGTTAAAGCTCAACACATAAAGGGGGGTGGGGGAGTGGGAAAGCATTTGAGTAGAGACTCAGGAGAGTCTGATTCTGGATCATGGACAACAATGTCAATTGCTGCCACAATTCAGAATAGTACTAGCACACAAAAAGGGGAATAAGGGGAAAGGATTTCCATACGGAAGCATACACTGCCATTAAAAATATAAGAAAGCATAGCGGACGTGCAGATGCAACGACGTAGAAGAACATGCTATAGAAGATGAACACACAGTGAAGAAAGGGTAGAAGAAGAGAAGTGAATACATATAGTAGGAGAAGGTTATTTAACTTAGAAGTACATACCAATTTTTAGTTCTAGTACAGCAAAGAAACAACAACAAGTAGATCGGCAAGATAGTTAGAAGAAAACTTCATCAACTACTTGGGAGTTCAAAAGAACTACAGAAATATTCAGACAGTAGAAGATAAAGGAGCAGAGTGTTTAGTAGCAGCATAGAAGATAGTAGTAGAAAGGGTAGTAGAAGATAAAATAGTAAAGCAAGACAGGGGTGATTATGCATTGCAAGGGTGCAGAAAGAATATATTTAAGGTAGGAAACTATAGTACTCGTTTTTGCAATGGTGCACACCGAATAGTGCATAGATTTGCTACAAATCTAAGAAAATAAGGAAAGAAAAACCTCGAATCAATATTTTTAGGGTTTCTTAGAAACCACATATACGAGAAGGCATGGAAAGGTCTCTTGGAGCAAATCCGGGCCATGGCTATGCCGTTCACAGCTCGAATACACTGGAACAGAGCTAGTGAAGCCAAAGGAGCTCAGGTAGGTGAAGGACCTAAACGTGTCTGTTGAAGGTTCAGCCTTGAAAGCTCGAATAATCATGGCTTTGGGATAAAGGGTAGAGAATACAGGCTATCCATGGCCTCAGAAGCCAAGGACGCTAGTGAATTTTTGATCAGAGATGAAGGTATGAAGCTAGGGTTTAGAGAGAATTTGAGAGAAAAAGGAATCTGGAGTGGTTGGTTTGGAGAAGTGATTAGGGTTAGGAGGTAGTTGGGGATTAAAAAGGGTATTAAGAAGCGTGGGCCATTGATCAAAGTGATCAACGACCAGGATTGAATGGTGGAACCGGGCGGGTTGGATTGTAGGTTTGGGGCGGGTAAAATCAGAACTAAGTCATTTAATTGGGGCTAGATTAGGGTCATAATTGGGGTCCAAATGTGGCTAAAATCGAAATGGAAATGGGCCAGCTTTTAAATAGCCATTTTGCCTTTTTAATGAATTAAAATAAATAAAAAATAATTTTAATACAAATTGAAAGAACAAAACTAATTGATAAAATATAAAAATTAATTTAAAAATATTTGAAACAATTTTATAATTATGGAACGTAGTTAATTATAACATAGGATATAATTGTAATTTTGAACAATTTAGCTTAGTTATATCAAATAAATTCATAACAATATGCAAAAATCACCTTATGCATATTTGGTGTAAATATAATGATGGAAAATAAATGGTTCACATAAAGGGAAATTTGGGAATAATTATTGGAGTTTTATACTGATAAAATAAATAGTAAATCGATTCTAAAAACATTTAAAATTAGGAAAAATACTAAACCCTTTGGGGATGCTTATATATGCATATACATGCTATTTTGAAAGTATATTTAGTTTAAAAATACATAGGAAATATTTAGGTATCAACAGCTGCCCCTCTTTGCCCCAGGAGGATGAAAGAGTCGTTGGGTAATGATAAGATAGCCAATTTTAATCGAAATCGGCGATTGCGAAATAATTTTGACCGCGATCTGGTTTCTGAGCTGCCTACATATCCCTGGTTTAATAGGAATCAGCCCATATGTTGTTCATGATCCAATGATGGGGATTAGGAAAAATGGACGCGATGATCTAGTTTGAGAAAGGTTACGAAGTCGAACAGGTTTCAGAGAATCGGAGCGGGAGCGCTCCCGCCGAGAAGGCTGTTTGATAGACGTTGTACCTGTAAATGAGCAACATAGTGTATATTGTGCATAGTTTACACATGATGCAAGTTCTCGTCTATTGTCTTTGGATAGTTAGGATGACGTCCTCAGACTATGACGTCCTGGGCCATGAATAATATAAACTTAAAGATTCGCAGGCCATGCAATGATGTTCTCGGGCTATGCAATTTGTGCCTCCGAACTATGACACCTTTGAATAGGTTGGCGATCATTCAGCCCATGAGAATGTTGCAATCTTTCAGCCATATGAATGCAAAGGGTGGCGATCTTTCAGCTAAAGTGAGAATTTAAAATGCAGTGGCGATATTTCAGCCGTTCGAAAAAGTGGCGATACATGTAGGATGGAGACAATGTTTAGTCTCAGAAGGGAGATAGGTAGTCTTATGCATGATGGAGGTAGAGATTAACCACAAAAGGCAGAAGATAGCCTTATGCAGAAATGAAGATGGAGACAGAGCATAGTCTCGAAAGCCAGATAAGTAGCCTTGTGCAAAATGGAGGTAGCGCTTAACCTCCGAAGGCAGAAGAGTAGCCGTATGCAGAAATGCAGATGGAGATACAACTTAGCCTCGAAAGGTAGATAAGTAGCCTTATACAGGTGATGACGTCCAAATCCTCTGCTAAAAAGCAATAGACACGTTCGCATGCAATGTAATTTACAAAACTATGAGTTGGGGGCGAATTCCAGTGAGAACAATGTGTAGGCGATTAGGAATGTATGAAAATTATTGCTAGTTACGCAATGCCAAACACTAAGAATTTTTGTTTGAAAATTGCTTTTATATCTTAAATGAGAAAAGTAAACTAACCTAGAAAGCAAGTAAAATGATCCATGGCTACAAGTATGATTGAATCGGGAATTACACTCAAGTAACGATCCAATGTATTTCAGGATCTTATAAATATGACCGCGTTTATGTTTATTAGCCACGGATAACAATTCTTAATTAGCTTCTTTTGAAGACTAGCAACACATCCTAATTGAATTATTCTTAGTCACAATTAGAAGATTAAGCATACCCGGAAGGCTACGAGTAGTTCGATCCTATCCCGAGGTAGAATCTATAAAGTGAGAGTTAACGCCTAAAATTCTTGTTAATAAATCTTTCCCAACCCCAAACTATTTTTCCCAAAATCAATTCAGAGTTCAAGGGAGAGTCCTAGGGTAAGCTAATCCCTTTGGAAACATTTAAGATCAAGAATATTTAATGTAACAATAACTCAATAAATATATAAAAATCATTCAATACATAAGCACAACAAGGTATTTAATCCACGCTTTAAATATGAATATTCCCATAAAAAAGATTCAAGTGTTGGAAATAAATACTACACACTTAAATATTCAATACCAAGTAAGGAAATGAAGAAAAAAAATAAATGATAAGAAAATATATTAACCACAAGCTTTAATCTTCAAGACCCGAGTGTGTTTGTGCAAAGCCTAGAAACAAAACATGTTCTCTCTAGTCTCTATGGACTGAAAATAAGACAAAGATATTCTTGGACGAGTATAAAAATGATTTGGGGTGAGAAAATGTGAAATTCCTATTCTTCCCCAGGCCTGATGCACGATCTCCGCATATGCTGAACAATAACAGCAGATGCGGTTCCAAACGCAAAAGTGGATGGTCACTATTTGCCAGTGATCGCATAAGCGATCTTAAATTTTTCAAAAGCACTCACTCTCACAAATAACTTCAAGTGTTACAACATTTCAAACCATAATCTTGCCCTTATTTTAATTTATCGCTTATTCTAGAATGCTCGGTTGGAGATCTCATAAGGACTTTTTTTAGTATGAAATGTAGGTTTAGGGTAGGGTTGGATAAACATTTGGGTACAACTGACTTCACCCTCTTTGAACACTACTCGCAATTTTCCATTCTTTTGCACTTTGCTCCTATTCAAACCCCAGTAGCCTCATTTTCATCTAATTCCCAATATAGAACCACCTCACATACCTCTTCTAATTTTCATTCACGACTCCATATTTTATAGGCATACACATATTTTCTCTTTTTTTACATACACAAATATTTCTCTCTTGTTTTCTTTTGGAGCTTGAATAATTTAAACAAACACTTTTGAGGCATGTGGTCCTAAAATCACCATACAACCTTACTAACCTCAACTTCGATACCACCCCCGACTTAGGCTTTTAGTCTCATTCTCAATGTTCAAAGAGGGACGGGTTCAAGAGAGGGAATTATTTTTCAAAAGGGGAAAGGTTTGGAATGAGTTGGCCAAAAAAAGCTTTAAAGGCTCAAATTGGGTACAAGTGATCTTATTTATGCAAAGGTAGGCTTGAAAGGATAAAGAAGTTTTGCAAATAACAACAAAGAACGCCTTTGGTCATTCCTCCAACCAATCATACTATCATTAGCATTGAAAAACCAACCGGGCAAGTTCTATATGATAAAAGTAAAAAAAAGATTTATTTTGGACAAACACTAACACACATGGAACATGAACTAATAAAGATGGATCAATTTTGTTTTCTTATAATGGTATTTAGAGCAATATTTGAAATAGTGGATAAATATTCATTAAAAGAGCCAAAACATTATCACAAGAATTATTTTACACCAAGCACTTACTTGCTTTAAGTACAAAATCAAATTTTTGGAGGGTATTCTTAATTAACAATTTGTATACAAGAGACTAATTTTATCAGTACCAAATAATCCTAAAGGCTCATCCTAGAAAAATAAGACTTATTCCCTTAAGAATTTTTTCAATCTATCCACCATCAGGAAAATCACCCGGTTCGCTTCAAAAGTATTCCTTGGGAAAAAACTGTAGCATGAAGAAAACCAAAGGAAATTTTACTTAAAGAAATCAAAATAAAAGAAAAGAAAACTACTACAAAGTATACTAAAATAAAAGAAGCTAATACTACTATAAAGAAAAAAATATATACGCTAATAAGAAGAAAAAATAAATAACGAAATAAAAATACAAACATAAACATGACTAATCAAACCAAGCCCGGCAAGGGCACCTGCTACATATACTGGCTCGGCAAGGGCACACAAAGTACAAAACAGCATAATACAAGCCCGGCAAGGGCATACAGTATCCAAAACATAAACATATGCCCTGCAAGGGCACATTATCTAAAAACATGAATACAATACACAATGACATCCCCCCGACAAAAACATTGCAGTGTCCTTACTGCACTATATCGAATATAAAGAATAAAATGTTTGAGGGTCTCCCTATGTTCTGCCTCAGACTAGCAGACTATGGGAGGATGGCTGATCAATGGTGAGTTGCACTCGTAGCTTTATCATCCTCTGTCTCCTCCTCCTGATCATCAACATTGCTAGCATCACTAGCAGACTGTGAAAGGAATGAATACTTCTCACTATAATCTTCTACCGCCACTGGAATCTTTGCATTTGGTCTTCCCCACTTGAAGATGGCTTTGATGCCTCTCCACATCTTGACCATGAATTTTTTGTGTTTCTTGTTCTTCTTTTTCTCCTTCTGAAAGTCTGCCTGAAGTTCAGCATGATCATTTGCCAAAGTGTCGTAGGCTCTCTCTAGTTTGGTCGCTGATGCTGTCATTTTCCTCATGTTCTCATCCTGGCATTTTTTAGCATCAAAGTAATACTGCATATCTTCCCTAGTAAGAAGTGCTAGGATGGGAGGATGAGGGCACACTTAGAAGCTGCGATACTCACTCCTTAGTTTATTGAAGCTCGGAGTTAAGTATCTCGAATGGTCCTTGGGGGCTGATTCTGAACATGTGGTTGTGGAAGTGAATTTCCTCTTTTTTCTCTTGACCACAGTTCCCTCTCCTGTCACTCTCAAGGGATAAAGAGGTTTGTCAGCTGGAAGCCAACGATCGGTAGGGCGGATGGCAACCTCTTGTCTGGTGCATAACCTTGTAATCAGTGAGGGGAACATCAACCCCGCATCCTTCTCTCTCGAGTACTCTCTGAAGTACTTCCTCATCTCCTGAAGAATGAAGTACCCCACATTTATTTGAATTGAATGAGACTTGCCTATCCCTTAATCATATATGATTTTCCTCTCTTTATTTTTGATACTTGGTTGGCAGGGTCAGGGCCTTTCTTAGTTGGCGAGATGGGGTCCCAAGGCCATCTCTTCGACGAAATCGAGGAAGGTTTTTGGTGAAAAGACCTGGAGATATCATAAGTGAGAATGCTGACATGAGTAACGAAACATCCTGTGAAAAACACGATCGCCTACCAGTGGAAGGTTTTCTGTGTTCAAATTACCATCCATTCGCCGTCTCCAGAAAAATATTGGTCACTTTTTTTATTAGTCCCTTAACTCAAATTTTCTCTAAAATGGTACAACAGACCTAGTCGGTTCGGATTATTATGCACAGTGGAAGTGGTACGAGATAGCAATGGACTCTATCTCTGGATTGCCTCAGTCTAACTTCTGAATTCCCTTCCAATCATCATATTGATGATAAATCTCCTCGTACTCTGCCATAAGAACTTTGAGTCCATATCATGGTGAAGATAAGGTAAGGCTGTGATTCTTGCTCAAAAAACAAGGCCGACCCCTCCACACTCACCGTCAGGAACGGGAAAAGGAAAATGAGTTGGTTCAAGATATGGATTCCCCATGGGATGCTCATTTGAAACCTTTGTCCGGTCAATGCGAGAAAGCCTTGCTGCCACAACTAGGATATTACATATGTAGTTGAGCTTCCCTTCACGGACACAAACGAAGGAGCTTTTAGAATGACTTCAATTGGCACACACAACATAGGCCCAACTCTTCCTTAGCCTCTTTGACTACATTGCCTGACCTTGAGTAGGATGCATGCAATGATCAATTCCTAGATATAGGAGACATTAGAGACATTTCCACACGGAGATACTCTATTTCTGATGGTATGTAGCCACTTTTTGGCCTCGGCGGTGAAGTCAGTTGATTTCATCCCCTTTCTTTTGTTTCCCCATTTCTTCCTCAACTCTGGAGGGAAGAGATTTGATACGATCCACTCTCCATTTTCACTTTGATTTTTCTCGTAAGCCGGCTCCAAGGGATAGTTTGGGATTCCAAGGGTGTCATTGATGTGCTGAATCCCAAACCTCACAATTTGTCCTCTGACTATGATTTGTGGATCGTCAAAGTTCGTAAACCTAAGATTGGTCTAGAAATTGCTAACCCACATATCATTGGCTTTGCAAAGAGTGGCAGTGAAACAGGACCATCCGGATGAATAGAGGCGGGCATGGAAGATTGGAAGCATTTCGGCCAATTTATCCTCCAGGATTCCCTTTTCATGAATGATCTTTTTATGGACGAGGTCGTCCAAATATGGGCACTCACATGGAGCAGACATGAAGTGTGACTTATCATAAAGATCATCAATCTCTTCTTGAATTTCTTCGTGATATCCACTTGGGTTTGGGTCCATTTTTTAAATTGAAACACCTACAAAGAATCAACACAAGATTAGTCGGACAGTAGAATCACGTTAAGCAATTTAAAACACTGCATTTGAGCCAAAAAAATTAGGTTGAACAGGTTCGGAGAGCCATTTTTGCTACCCCACTATTTTTGGGAATTCTAGGCAGTTTCCACTACTGCAGAACTAGAGTCGCCGAAGCGGATCCGCTTTTCCGGTTCTAAGGCCGCTTCTACAGTTCTGTAGCTTTTGTTTTTTTCTTTTATTTGCTTCTGCGGATTTTGTGCCGCAAAAGCAGTGCCTCTTCTGTGGAACGACGTCTGCTTTTGCGGTTTTCACTGCCCTCTTCACGAATATTGCACTGCCTTGTTATATTATATTCCTTTTTCTCATTCATATAAATTTTTGGCACCAAAATACAAAATTAATGCATGTCATAAGAACGTGATTCAATGGAGACCAGATTTGTGGTACTTCGCACAAGATTTTCACTCAAACATTGTGTCAAACACTTTAAGAGCCAGTTAGAATGAACACTTCTTCACAAAAATGGGGTACTCAAGACTTCCCCCAATTTTTTTCAATCTAATCGGCACACAGACGTCCACACTCGACAAAATTCCCACTTCCTAAAGCTAATAACAAGAATTAAACATAACAAGAATAAAAATCACACAACATAAACAGAAAATTCTTTTGTCAAATTGAAGCACAGAGAATGTGAGCAGAGAAATGATGATTCAGAGGCGAGTTTATAATACAATACATGACCTCGTGTGAGAGAACTGGATTTATGAGCAAGCTTGTTAAATTTTTGAAGGATGATTCATTTCTGGAGACATGGGTTGCCTCCCACCAAGCGTAGTATTTACGTCGTGGCACGACACAGACAACATTAACACTTTTCTCTCCACTTTGATGATATGAGCTGGGCACTTAGCTTGGAATCAAGCTTGTGAGCACGAGCGATGGAGGTGGTAAGTTGATGGTCGAGCCAATGCTTAAAATCTTTATTTTGCACTTTTTGGCTCTCGAGTGAGGAATGTCATTTTGTTTTCTTTCTATCTCAAACAATAAAATGTATGGCATGTTTTTCCTCCTCGCAATCCTTCACTAATTCATGTGGTTCAAATTCTCTGTCCCCAAACAATTCCATCATTGAAAAATGCTTGGAATGTGACTTCACGCCTTTACTTTGCAATTTTTTTATCTTGCTATCCTCTTTTTCACCCGCATTATAGTCAACATCAACCGCATTTGCATTTACACCCGTTGACTAGAATCCCATATTTTTCTTGGCATCACGAAGGCTCATGGTGTCGGTTGCCAAATATCCAATTCTTGATTTCTCAAAGTAAAGCTCACTTTCTTCCTTTGAATTGGACTCTTCTTGGCTTTCTTCCACACACTCAAGTTTTTGGGCATAGTGAGCCTCAACTAATGTTTCCATTTGATCATCCAAAGTGCGGATATGTTCATCATTGTTAGACAAGCCTTGTTTCAAGACCTCGAGTGCAAAGTTGTTCTTCTCGTCATTTTCAAGAATGCTCTCCAACATCAGCATTGTTTTCTCATTTTGAACATTTGAGAGTTCTTCTTGGTTTTGATCAAGTGACAAGAAAGGGTTTTCACTTCCAATCCCCAAGGAAGAATTTTTGTTTTCATTCACTTCCAATGCTCTTTGAACCTTGTGGCTTCGATAATTTCATCCATTTGTGAGTGCAATCATTGAAGTGCTAAATCATTTGGAGATTAGTCTCCAAAAGATGTTCCAAGGAATTTTGCTTCTTTTTTCCTTCTTCAAGTAGACACTCCAACATGAGCTTGAACTCTCCACTTTTGTTATGCTCACTTTCTTCCTTTTCCATTGCCCTATAGTTCTCGTCACAAAAAGCAAACTCGTCATACTAGGGGCTTGGGGAAGGGAACGTCAAATATGCGCAATAATCCCAATGAACATTTTGGCAACCACACTTATCACAAATAATTCAATCATGTGTTTGAAATTTGCACACAATCCACCCCCGGGAGAATTTAATAAATTTTGCCACGAGTGTGGTCCTCCTCAATAAGGACACGGGTCATCAAAGTATGAACAACAACCATCCAACCAATTATCATTATATGATGCCATTTTTTAAGTCTAAGAAAATAAACGAGAAACAAACAATAAAAATAGACCCAACGTAAGAAAAATAATTACACAAATATTAACAAGTCTGGACCAAAGCACTTTCGCTTACTTCGCAAACAACCCAAATTATGCCAAATTGTTCCCCGACAACAGCGCCAATTATGATGACATCCAAATGCACTGCTAAAAATCAATAGACACGATTGATGAAATATAATTTACACAACTATGAGTTGGGGTCAAATCCCAAAAGAGAACAATGTGTAGGCGATTAGGAATCTAAGAAAATTATCGTCAGTTGCGTAATGCCATACACTAGGAATTTTTTTTTGAAAGTTATTTTTATATCTAAAGTGCGAAAATGTAAACTAACCTAGAAAGCAAGTAAAATAATCAATGGCTGCAAGTACGAATGCATCGGGAATTACACTCAAGTAATGATCCAATGTATTTAACTATTTTACAAATATGAGCGAGTTTATGTTAATTAGGCACAGATAATAATTCCTAATTTGCTTCTTCCGAAGACTAACAAGACTTTCTAATTGAATTATCCCTAATCATAATTAGAAGATTAAGCACACCCGAAAGGCTACAAATAGTTCAATCCTATCCCTAGGTAGAAGTTATAGAATGAGGGTTAACGCCTCAAGTTCTTATTAATTAATCTTTCTCAGCCCCAAACTATTTTTCCCAAAATCAATTTAAAGTTAATGGGCGAGTCCTAGGGTTAGCTAATCCTTTGGAAACATTAAAGAACAAAAGTAATTAATGTAATGATAACTCACTTCATAAATATATAAAAATCACTCAATACATAAGCACAACAAGGTATTTCATCCACACATTAAATATGAATATTTCCATAAACAAGATTCAAGTGTTGGAAATAAATAATACACATCTAAATATCCAATACAAAGCAAGGAAATGGAGAAACAAACATAAATGGGTAAGAAAATCTTAACCACAAGATTTAATCTTGAAGACCCTAGTGTGTTTGTGCAATCCCTAGCAACAAAACTTGTTCTATCTAATCTCTATGGCCTGAAAATAAGCAAAAATGTCAAAAAGATCTGCTTGGACGAGTATAAATATTATTTGGGGTGAGAAAATATGAAATGCCTATTCTTCCCCAGGCGTGATGCACGGTCTCCGCATCAGCGGAACAATAACCACAGATGCGGTTCCACAAAAGTGGAATTCCAAACGTAGAATCAGAAAGTCTATTCGCCAATGATCGCATAAGCGGTCTTGAACATGCTTCTACGGTTCTTTAAAAGAAAAATTTCAACCGCAAAAGCAGTTCTCGACCGTTCCTCCATATCCGCAGAAGTGGTCAACAATCCGGAAACGCGGAAGTCGCTTATGTGACCAATCTTTCGCAGAAGCGGAAATCACTGGAGGTTTTCTATGGTTTCACCTTCTTTTTGCTCAATTCCGCTTCACTTTAATTCAAAGCACTTTGTAGCATCATTTACCTAAAAATATAACAATAACCACCACAAACAACCTCATTGTAAAATAAAAACGACATGAAAGCTCAGGAAAAAAGGCTAGAAAGAGTGGTAAAATCACTACACATCAGCAGGATGGAGGTAGTGCTTAACCTTGGAAGGCAGAAAAGTGATTTTATGAAACAATGCAGATGGAGACAGAGCTTAGTCTTGAAAGGCAGATAAGTAGCCTTATGCAAGATCGAGGTAGAGCTTAACCTCGGAAAGCAGAAAAGTAGACTTATGCAAAATGCAGATGGAGACAGAGCTTAGTCTCGAAAGGAGGATAAGTAGCCTTATGCAGGATGGAGGTAGAGCTTAACCTCGAAAGGAAGAAAGTAGCCTTATGAAATGCAGATGGAGATAGAGCGTAGTCTCGAAAGGCAGATATGTATCCTTATGCAGAATGGAGGTAGAGCTTAAACTCGGATGGCGGAAAAGTAGCGCTATGCAATGTAGATGGAGATAGAGCTTAGTCTCGAAAGGCAGATAAGTAGCCTTAATTGAAATGCAGGTAATATAAAGAGTAAATAGTAGTGAGATTTTCATAGCTGACAGCTGATTGTGATATTGCGGCTACTGGGGATGTTAAGTGTAGATAGTAACTTTGGGAATGACGTATTATTCTTTGATTCTAAAGAGTGCTAGTATGTGAATATATTCAATAACTTGCAACATGAGGTTCCTACATTCAATGAATAACCTTGAGTTCTGTAGAGGGTAAACGTTAGTTTGTATCCCTTGACTCTTGGCGTCACGTATCATTTGGGTTGCGTTGCTAAACGACGGCAATGTAAGTGATATTTATGCGTGATTCAGTAAATATAATGTAAGTATATGTTTTGAAAAGATGATTATACTTTGGATGAACCAAGAACTTATAGGTGGTTCAATGACACGACAGCCTCGCTTGCTTCGGAATTTTGCGGGTCCTCCTAAAATTCTGCCCCAATTTGCTAGGCTGACGCTGATGACGGCTGTACTGAACGACTGAACCTAGATTGATCCTACAATTTAGGACCCCCTTTAAAATTCTACTCCAATTTACTAGGTTAATGCTGATCCAAAAGCTGACAACTAACTTCGATATTTTGAGGGTCATCAAAATTCTGCCCCAGTTCCAATAGCGGGGAAACATGGAATTTTTATTAAAATGTGACCGAACCCATAGGGCTTCCTACGTATCCCCTCTTAAATGGGAATTAGGTTAGGCGTAGTTCAAATTACATCATGAAGAAAACAAATGATCAAATGGCGTATCTCTTTACTGCGTCTGAGTTGATCGGCTTCAGCCAGGCTTCTCTGTCCATTTCTGCGAGAATAAGGGCTCCTCCAGCTAGAACCTGATGAACCATATACGGACCCTGCCAATTAGGAGAGAATTTTCCCTTGTCTTCATCTTGATGCAAAAATAATCATGCAAGAAGCAGAGCTAGATGGTGCCTTTAAATCATTTTCCTTATTATCTTCTTGATGTTCTTATTTGATTCTTGTACAACTCCGTTCATCTAAGTTCTGTAAGCCATAGAGTTCTTTTGTTTAATATTGAATGTTTGACACATTGTTTTCATTAGGTCGCTGTGGAGATTAAAACCATTGTTGGTGATGATTGAATATGAAATCCCGAACCAACATACCATACGGTCGCGGACAAAATTTGCTACAACTTTCTTGGTCACCGCTTTGAAGGGTGCTGCTTCAACCCATTTGGTAATGTAATTAATTGCTACTAAGATGAACCTGTGCCCATTTGATGCGGCAGGCTCGATTGTTCACAGTCGTTGGTTCATCATCAAGATATATAATAGTAATTTTGGGTAAAATAAAATAGATGATAGAGAAATGTAATAAGAGCGAGATACAAAAATAAACTTTGGAAATACTGATGTAACGACCCGACCCGTCGTCTCTTGTATCTCCATCCCGTTATCCCCGTTATATGATTCCCCGTGTGTGATTATAGGTGTTTGGTAAGTTTGAAGTTGTTTGGGTTGAAATTGGATAGAAATGATACCAATAGTCACTTTAAGGAAAGCTTAAGTTGAAAATGTCAACCGGACGTTGACTTATGAGTTAGAGGGCTTGGAACGGATTTTCGATGGTTCTACTAGTTATGGGGGATGATTTAGGACTTAGGATAGAAAGCGTAAGTGAATTAGGAGGCCCGGTATAGAAATTAGCTTAATTTGGTGAAGTTGAATTTTCCGGTTGTTATGCGAGATTTTGATCCGAGGGTTGAAATGGCATTCAGAGAGTTTCTGTAGCTTCAATATGTCATTTTGGACTTGCGTGAAAAGTTCGAAATCAATCGTACGCGATTTGATAGGTTTTGTCATCGAAAATAGAACTTGGAAACTTCAAAGTTCATCAAGTTTGGATTCTAACTGATTTGATGATTGTAGCATTGTCTAATGTGATTTGAGGCCTCGACTAGGTCCGTGATGTGTTCCTAGACTTGTTGGTGCTTTTGGTTGAGGTCGTGGGGGCCTCGGTGTGTTTCAGCTGAGTACGGGCTCCCCGAAACTTAGAAAATGGAAGGGGCAGTCATTGTGGTGCTGACCGCAGTCCTATTGGTGCGGCCGCTCTGGCTGGGCGCGGACATTGGTCATTTCCGTGCGGTCCGCGTATGTGGATATCGACAGTTCACTGGTTCTACTTCGGAAGCTCGTATCTTTTGATCCACAACCAATTTGGGGTTGATTCATAACGAAAGTCGTAGATCTTTGAATCTAGTTTTCAGAAACATATTATAATAGGAATTGGACATCTGTAGAGGAAGTTATGGCAAAAATAGCGAAGCCTGTCACTGCAGTCAAATTTCCACGTGGCCGCGACCATTTTTGTGCGGCCAGCACTACCTGGGCGCGGACAGTCATTTTTGTGCGGTTAGCACAGCTGGAATCCGAGGGGTACTTGTATAAATACGAGATTTTGGGTTTTATTTTATATTTTGACCTATAGAGCTCGGATTTTGGCGATTTTTCGAAGGCTTTTCAAGAAATTCACCGGGGTAAGTGATTCTAACTCATATTTGGTTAGAGTACATGAATCTATCATTGGATTTATCATTTAGTTAGTGATTTGAGATGAAAGTTCGGAAGAAAATATTGAATCTTTCAAAAATGTAAAATAAAGATTTGAAGGACCAAATGGTGTCCGAATTGGATAAATTTTTTATGGTTAGACTTGTGGCAATATAAAGATTGTATTTATGTAAAATTATCTTAATTTCGAAAAGTGGGCCCGGGGCTCGGGTTTTGCCAACTTCATGTTTTTGGGTGTATTACGAGTTATTTCGATTGGGTTACATCCTATTAGCCTATTGTAATATATTCGTTGTGGTTTTGACCAGATTCGACGCTCATAAACGAGAATTGAAAGGAAAAGGCATTTCGAGCCAGTTTCCGGCCGGCTTGAGGTGAGTAATGGGTGTAGATGATTACCTGAGGGTTTGAAACCCCGGTATATCACATTGTGACGCTATCATGAGGCGGGACACGTACTCTATGGTTAGTGCGGGGTCGTATGTGTTGTGAATTGTGACCCGGTACAATCCGAGGGATAATTCTGTTGTGTTGGCGATTGCCTTGCATTATATATTGTTGTTATCTGCGCTTGATGCCATGTTTGGGGCCTTGTGCAGACTTGTAGAATCCTTCAGGGATATATATTGTTGAATCATCATGACATGCATATTATTTGACTACAGTCCACAGGTTTTAAACATTGTTTTGCAAAACTCAGCCACAGTTATATGTTTTGGAAACTTAAATGCCTATTAATAGATATTTTAGGCTGACGATTGCTGTTTTTACTATTTTCTGGACTGTGCATGATTCATGGAATGGTGGAAACTATTGACACCATGGATTGTAAAGGAAACAATGGTAACTATTGACACTATATGATATTGATATAGCACTTCGGCTGTATGAGCCGCTCCAGAGTTTGAACCCCCACAGTGAGCGTGGCTACCCATACGGATGTCTCTGGCTGCACGCCGCAGTGTACATGCATTGCATTGCATACATACATATATTTTCTGCTATTATTTTTTTATATCTGAGAAATGTGTTGTGTAGAACTATGTAGTTATCTTTACATTGTGCTCAATTGTGGGTTCTTACTTTCGAGTTTTTATACATGCTTATTACACGCTGAGTTCGTAGACTCACCCGATACTCCCTGCACCTTGTGTGTAGATTCAAGTGCTCCAGAGGCGTAGGGTTGCTGCTAGTATCCATTCCAGACGTACCAGAGTATTGAGGTAGCTTCAAGCGTCCGCAAGACCCATTTCTCTTATCTTCTAGTCATTAATCAGCTATTCAGACTTTTGTATTATTTTTTGTTCAGATCTATATCTAGTATTGTTAGAGGCTCTGTACTCGTGACCCTTTGTCCTGAGAGTATTTCTGGTTCTGCTGTGTTGTAAATTGTTCTATTTTGTCCTTGGTTGGGAGGTTCATTATTAAACTTGTTGTTTAAGTCTTGAATTGTTTCTCTTTCGGCTGAATGCCATTCTTGGTAGTTGTTTGGTCGGGCTTGCCTAGCCTTGCGGCCAGGCGCCATCACGACTGGGTTTTCGGTTGTGACAACTTGGTATCAGAGCCTATGTTACTAGGTCTCATGAGTTATGAGCCAGTTTAGTAGAGTCTTGAGGATCTCTATGTAGACGTACGCATCATAACCACGGGAGGCTATAAAACTTTTGGAAACACCTCACGTTCTTGAAATTCTAATCGTGCATACTTGATTCAGCTTGGGATACAACTTTTAAAATTCCTTCATCACATTGTATGCGCCCGTGAGCGCCCGATATTGTATGTACCTTGATGGCTGGTGGTTCCCCGATTGTGGGACAAGTAATGATTTCCATGAGTTGTTGTTGGCCCAGCCTGGAGGACTTGAGACCGAATCTTTATCTATAGCACGAGCACCAAGGTGCTGACTGCGCGAGCTGGTGTTATGAACTTATAAGTTCAGTATTGTCCATAATTGTGGTAATGGCGTCTGAATAGCTTCATGATGAGTACGTGGGTGTCAGTGATGTGTCTGTATAACTTGGTAGTGTCGAAGAATGTCTGCTAGGTGATAAGTGAACCATTAAGTGATTGATTCCATTGTGATCATATGTGTTGCCCCGAGTTATGGGTGTGTGAAAAATCTGTTCGAGTCTCCTAGCTGGGAGTGAAGTAGATTGCATGTTGTGTTATGTGTCCATACTCAGGAAGACTAAGTGATCGTGTGGGGTGTCTGACGGTGGATGATGTACCAAAATATTATATTGAAGCAAGCAAGTGGGTATCTCCTACAGATTATTCTGAAGTGGTATGATCATTTGTGTATGTTAGAAGATCTAATGTGTAATTAAAAAGGTATTTTCTATATGTTATGATTCGAACGGGTGCAACGCATGTTCATGTGTCAATTTTGATAATATAATACATATAGTATTGAGATTAATGTTGTTGATATACAATGTGATGCTTTGTAATGTTTTGGATGTGTGGCTAGGATGGTTTGGGTGATTCTTTAGAAAGTGGATAGGTTCAATTACAAAGGAAACTCTGCCAAAAGTTTTTTTCGAAAATTTGGGTCTTAGTAAAATTTGGTTGCCTAGAGAGTGGGCTTAACGGTTGTGTGAGTAATGCAAGATTTTCTGAAGAATTAAAAAAAACAAATTCCAGATGATTTGTGTTTCCATGTGCTTATAAAGGAGTGAGTTTAATGTCAATATGGCATGGTGTTGTCATCAGAGTTAATTTGTTATGAATTGTTGAGTATGTCTGGGTATATGGTTTCAAGCTAAGTTGGGGAGGTTGATGTTGATTATGTGATTGTACAATTATGTTCTATGTTAGTTTCGATTAGATGCATGTGGATAGATCAGTTCTTGTTGCAGGGATTGAGCCGAGGATGGCACGTGTGAAGGAAAATTTCTACAGAGGTTATTTGGTGCTTTCGTAAAGGAGTTGAAAATACTAAGATGTTTTGAGCTGCTGTTGATAAAGAATGCTCTGTGCATAAAGAAGGGAAAGGTTGTTTGTATCTGTATGAAATCATGTTCTGTGGTGTCTGGGTGCTAATGAGGCGCGAGTAGTTTCGTTCGTGTAGAGCGGGTGAATCGCAGCAGAATAAGAGTGAACGACTCTCAAGATTGGTTTTACTATGTTCAATATTTTGCATGTAACAATCCGGTGTCTTAAGTTTGTGTATGTGGCTAGAGACTGTGTTTCCATTAGAAAAGATCAACACTTGTGGTATTTTATGTTAATCATGGGATTCTATGTATCCGAATTTGGAAGGTAATGGTAACGAATTCACATTCGCAGGAAGTTCTTCAAGGTAAAGCATTCTTGAATATTGCATTTTAAAGAAGCGTTCGAGAGTGTATTCAATGGCCTATGGGTCTTAGATAGTGTGGTCTTATGTGGAGTTTCGTAAGGTAACCTGAATTGAGGTATTGTGGTGCTACAGCGAGAGAGAATATAAAATTAATGATGAATCAGGAAGGAAATTGGATAAATGGAATAGCTCGATAATAAATCGAATCGGTATGGTAAGGGTATGATTAATTACTGTATGCGTTCGAGGTAATGAGCCTTACGGGTACTGTGTAGAACCGCTTTAAGTGCTGGCAGTTTACCTAACTAGGTTTGGGTAAAAGGATTCAATCCCGGCAGTTTAGTTGTGCGGATAGAATTAGGAAAGTTCTTATTGATTAATACGTTGTTGGAGAGATGTATTTTTCCACGGTTGAGAGATGTCATGATATGTATTATAATTTTCTTCTAAATGAGATCAATGCAAGATCTAGACTAGTTAAATGCGTCGATGTTTGCAGCGCAGAAGGGAGATGAAAGTTCTCGTGTTATCCTTTGAGGATATGGTATATGCGGTATGTTGTAAAAGACCGAGATGGGTGTGTGCAAGGTTTCGGTTCGGCTCTAAATGGTATGGTGGATTTGACTATGTCTTAGGTAGTAAGTAGCCTAAAGTAATCGAAGGAATGGTACTATTAATTGGAAGTGATTTTACGATAGCATATGTCTTGGAAAGAGGGTAATCACATATATGGTACATAAGTAGTGTGTCCTTATGGGATTGACTGCGGATACCTGAGTTGTTGATGGCACATGGGAGTTTTAAAATATCTCTCATGGGGTAATTGGGTACTTGAGGTGCAATCTGTATTAGTATTGTGGAAATTGGGATCAGGTACAGTGTGTCGTGTGCTATGAATAACCAGAGACTCAGAGTTCTCCGGTGCAGCCTATGTAGTGGCTAAGGATCATGGATGTTGTATTGGTACTCTTATCGTTGTTGGGACTAGGAAGCCGAGAGGATCTTTCCTGGTTTTGTAGATTGAATTTTGGATATGATATAGGGATGTAGAGTGATTGTCTCAATGTTAGATTATTCTAAACGATTGTGCTTTGAGTCATGTTGGGTAATGCCATAGGTTGCGTGGCGGGGTATATCGGACTATGTTCTAGCTGGATGGTTGTGTTCCAGAGTCTAGCGGTCAGCTGGAGGAATTGCGTTCTTTAATTGGGCCTTCGAGGCGGATGTCAGTTTAGAGGCTTCTACCATTGAATTCTGTTCCAGTATTGACTGACTTTTATGATGCGTCCTTGTGGCTAGGCATGTCACTGGGCGAGACTGTCAATTTCGGTAATTATTTGGTGTCGGGCACCATATCGTACGGCTCCGGTATGAGGTATGGTAGTGGAAGTGGAAATTGTGGGTTACTACGCTAAATTGAATATCTTTATGCACACGGTTGCTTACGACCAATGTTGGTATTTTTTTTATTATAAGCAAATTTGGCTCGACAAGCACCTCCCTATGTGAGGTATGTTGTGCGAATCAGGTGGCACGCCGCCACGAATATGGTATTTAGAACTTGTTGCACACCGCAACTGTGTGATTTTGAGCATGGCTTTCCATGTGTTGTTTGGTATTCTTTGCTTTCTGGCTTCTGAGGAAAGTCCGAATTGAGAATTTCTAGGCGAATAGCATTTCGATTGTGTCCTTTCAGGAATGAATGGTGTATATTACTTGTTTCACCATGAGTGCAATGGGTGGTTTTGGTTTCTGACATCGATCTGTGAATGGCCTACTACTTTGAGCATGGTAACATGATGTGCTTCATGTGTAACAGTGTTGTTTAGTATAGCGTGTTGTGGCGAGGCCACGTGAAGTTATGACCTCTCGTGGAGGATTCAGGTACTCGATTCCTATGTGAGGCGGAGTCTCAACTTTGTTTTGTAAAGGTATTGATGAGCTTGAGGTATAACTCCTCTAGTTGAGTCATTTTCCCTAAGTTGGCTATGTGTAGACCGTTTCTTACTAGCGCGTGTATTATGAAAATTGTGGATTAGGCCTGTATTAAGGTTTCATATAACCAGCAGTGGTTTGTTCGATTCGAGGTGATCATTGGGGTCATTAATGAGTATGAATAGATTTGATTTCAGCCGGTTAGAAGGATAATATCGAGGTTTGGCCCGAAAATCTGTTGTGGTAATAGTCAACATGGAAGTGACTTCAAGAATGGTTGGACTAAAGAATTGCTACAGTTCATTGCGTGTTTTAGTTATCATTGACAGCATACGAAAGTATTGGAATAAGACTCTAGTTAAATAAGAGGTTATCTATGTGTATTGAGTATTGTGGGCAGCTACTATGAAAAAAGACTATCGTTCCAGGTGTTGAAATGAGTGTTATATTGCATGAATTCACCTGAGGTTGCAGGTGTGACTTGTTACAGCTGGTTCGGGTTAAATCTGAGTATAGATATGAGGTTCAGATCATGTATATGATTTCGGGTAGTGCAGTGTGGTTCAATGGGTTATGGGCCAGATGGATTGTGAAATTTCAGATATGTTATGTCATCGGTACCTATGTGAGTTAGGGTGACGTGGGATCACCCCGGGCTTATACATGGTAAGGTCATTTGGCTGTTGGGCTAGTTCTAGTACAACTCTGGGTACGCTCGAGGACGAGCATTTATTTATTGGGGAGGATGTGACGACCCGACCCGTCGTCTCTTGTATATCCGTCCCGTTATCCCCGTTATTTGATTCCCCCTGTGTGATCATAGGTGTTTGGTAAGTTTGAAGTGGTTTGTGTTGAAATTGGATAGAAATGAGACCAATAGTCTCTTTAAGGAAAGCTTAAGTTGAAAAAGTCAACCGGACATTGACTTATGAGTTAGAGGGCTCATAAAGGATTTCCGATGGTTTGACTAGTTTTGAGGGTTGATTTAGGACTTAGGAGAGAAATCGGAAGTGAATTTGGAGGCTCGATGTCGAAATTAGCTTAATTTGGAAAAGTTGGATTTTGGAGAAATCCGGTTGGTATGCGAGATTTTGATCCAATGGTTGGAAAGGAATTACGAGAGTTTCAGTAGCTTCATTATGTCGTTTTGGACTTTCGTGAAAATTTTGAAATCAACCGGACGTGATTTGATAGGTTTCGCTATCGGAAATAGAACTTGGAAACTTCAAAGTTCATCAAGTTTGGATTCGAAGTGATTTGATGATTGTAGCATTGTCTGATATGATTTGAGGCCTCAACTAGGTATGTGATGTGTTTCCAGACTTGTTGGTTCTATTAGTTGAGGTCCCGGGGGTCTCGGGTGTGTTTCTAGTGAGTACAGACACCCCGAAACTTAGAAAATGGAAGAGGCAGTCATTGGAGCGCGGACCCCGATCTTTTTGGTGCGGCCGCGCTGGCTGGGCGCGGACCGTGGTCATTTCCGTGCGGTCCGCGTAGGTGGAGATCAGCAGTTCACAAGTACTAATTCTGATGCTCGTATATTTTGCATTCGGGCGCCATCACGACCAAGATTAGGGTCGTGATAGCTTTTGATTAAATTCATAACTATTCGAAACATCAGAGCTCCTTTCAAAACTGAATACAATGCGGAAAATAAAATCAACTAAAGAGTAAAATGCGATGCATACTGCGTCGTTTAGCCTTGCTACCCCAAAGTTCTCCGAGCACTGGTGGTCTTAACTGACCAATTTGTGAGGCGTTCCGCTTGGTTCACAACTTGAATGGGAGGGCCTTCCTCCCTTTCCTCCTCGGAGATAACGCAACAATCCATATCATCCTCTGGAAACAGGTTCTTCATTGCTTCAAGTGCCTCGTCGGCCAGCTGAAATGTCTGATCCAGCTGAGGTATGGGGTGTTCCAATGGATAGTAGGGATTGATCCACGGTGGCGACCAATGGTTGAACTCCTCCCATGTGTACTCATATCCCTGGGCGAAGGTGGTACCATGCTTCATCAACTTGATGGGCTTGGTGATGCCCTGGAGATTCTTTCCAAGTCTTTTTTCGGGATCATACCCACTCAAATTTAGAATGCTCTCAATTTTGTTATCTTACCACTTGTCTTTGTCTATGGCATTGACTCGCTCGATGTGATGGTATGTTTCTCAACCTATCTTCCTTCTACCTCCGATCATCAGGATGGTTTGGCGACTGTATATAGGATTGCAACTGTCGCCATGAATGATCACTTCCTGGGGATTCCATTAGAACTTTGTAGCTTGATACAGTATTGATGCAATAGCCCCAGTGGCATGAATCAAGGGTCGCCCCAGAAATAAATGTAGGATGCTGGCACGTCTATGACTTGGAAGTCAACAACGAACCAGGTAGATCTTATCTGCAAGCACATGCTAATTTCTCCAATGGTGGATCTTTGACACTTATCAAAAGCCTTGACGTTGATAGCTCCATTTTTATTTCGTGCAAACCCTTACCCAATGTCCTGAGGGTTATTAGTTGACAGAGTTTAAGGCTAGATCCCCCGTCGACCAGGATCCTGGTGACTAAATGATCTTCGCATTGCGTTGTTGTGACTAAGCCCTTCTGGTGGTAACTCATCCTCGTGGAAGGTCATCTTATGGCTTTCCAGCACCTGCCCTACCATATTTGCCATTTCGCCTCATGTTATGTTGCTGGGAACATTAGCTTCACTCACTATTTTCATTAAGGCGTTTTTATATTCCTCAGAGCTTTGCAAATGAGTTATAATGGAAATTTGCGTTGGTATCTTGTTCAGTTGCTCAACGGCTGAGTACTCCTTAGCTGTATCTTCCTCCAAAGGTCCTCAGATCCAGTTTCGACAGGCTGTCTAAATGATTTCTTGCTGGACTCAGCTAAATGTTCCGGGGTGTATACCTTACCTTTCTTGGTCATGCCCTGGGCGGCGATTGCTTCTCAAGTATATGTTTTTCCTTTCCTTCTATCCTTAGTTGTGTAATCCCAAGGCATGGAATTCGACTAGAACGGGGTCACATCTGTCATGCAAACAAGAATAGGCATCCTGGGAGGTAGCACAGTAACTTCAAATGGTACAAGTTCTTTTGGGATACAAAACTTAAGTTCGATTGGTTTTGGCGCTTTGTAGGAGGCACTTCAAATTTTAGTGGTACAGACACATTAATTACATTGCCCTCAGAGGGCTGGATCAAGACAAGAATGGGATTGAGAGTAACCACCGGCTTCTTAAGTTCTTTCTCCTAGGCAATCAACCTGATTGAACCTTTGGGGTCCCAATCATCCTCAATCTCGATCGTATAGATGCCCCCGCCATTGTGGTCATGTAGAGGGTTGTTGCAGACATTGGGAGTAGGCTCGTTTGATACAATGACTTTGTCATCGATCAGAGTCTGAATCTTATCTTTCTACGAGTGGCACTCCTCGGTGGTATGACCTTTTATTCAAGAATGGTATGCACAAGTTTTGTTGGGATTGATCCATTGGGAAGGATTTCTTGGTTTACGGCTGAGATAGGTAAAACGTAGCTACCTTCTTTGAGTATTTCATATAATTGGTTAATTGGCTCGGCTATGGAGGTATACTGACTTGGAGGTCTTCCGTCAAAATTTTGTCTAGGTCGAGGAATGTGTTGGCGAGTGGGTGGTGATAGGAGTTGAATGCTAGGTACACAGGCACGGGTTGGGAATATCTTGGTGAAGTGTGTTGATATGTGGACAGTAGAGGTGATTGGTAGGCAGATGGTGGCATTTGGTATGTAGGTGAGGGTTCTTGGTAATTTATGGTAGGTTGATATGTGAGTGGAGTTGTGGGATAGGTTTGGATACTTCATAGGGGAAAGGAACTTCATCTGTTACGGAATTTACGTTCTTTATTCTTTGACGAACCACTAGACTGTAAAGCCTTGGTTGTAGCTTGAGGGTAGTGACCATACGATTTTTTATGCCTTCTTCGATCCTTTCTCCTAAGTTGATGATGTCGGAGAACTTTTGGCCCTCTATTAGCATAAGTCTTTCATAGTATTGCGGGTCCTGAGCACAGACAAATAACTTGTTCATCTGCTCTTCCTCCAAGGCCGGCCTGACCTTAGCAGCCTCTGACCTCCAACATGTAGCATACTCGCGAAAGGTCGCTGTGGGTTTCTTCTTTAGATTCTAGATATAGAACACAACTGGTGTGTTCTCAGTGTTGAACCTAAATCCGTCCATAAAGTCAAACGCCATGTTCACTCAACTTTTCCATTTCTTTGCATCCTGGCTGATATACCATGATAAAGCATCGCCTTTCAGACTCCTCATGAACAACTATTTACGGATTTTCTCGTCCCTCCCATCTCCTACTATCTTATCATAATACATTCTTATATGGACCCTGGGATCACGTGTTCCGTCGAACATATCAAATTTATGAGCTTTGTACCCCTCTGGGAGCTCAACATCTAACTGAACACAAAGATCATCATAGTTTAACCCTTCGAAATATTTTCTACCTTCGACACCATGGACCCAGCTAGTTAACTTCTTGAGCTCAGTGATCAAATTCTGAATGAGGGAGTCTCTGTCATCTGATTCTGGTATACCTATGATTTGCCGAGTGTAGTGGGGTATAGTGTCCACAAAGATAGGAGCGTTATGGTCTTTTGTGGCATTTGCGGTTCAGGAATGAGTAGTGGAGTGTTGTTGCATGTGTTGCAGGCTTGGGTATGAGTAGGTTGTATTGGTGGTTGCGGGGCATTTTGTGGAGGTACAGGGTGCTAGTTCTTAACATCAGGAGCAGCAAGAGTGATTGATAGGCTTGCAAAGTTCCGAACTTGGTCCATTTCCTCACAAAATCTTAGCGAAGTCTGCTCAAGATCAGCAACAGTCTCTTTGGTAATTGTTGCATTCTTATAAGTTTTCTCAAGTTCCTTTCTAGCACTTGCATCTCCCATTTTGCCTTTGTTCCTGTTTCTGGTAGGACTTGGAGGAGGAGTAGGTGGAGGACCCTTGGATCTTGTTGAGTATGCTGATGGTGCCAAAATGTAGGAACTAACCTTTAGGAAGGGTAAAAAAAAGAAAAAAAAAGGTAAAATGTTAGTGCAGATTCCGAGAAATAATATTGCAATATTTACACACATTGTGCAAGAATATAAGTCATTTCCTAATTTGGGTGCCTCATTGTGCCCGAGATTGTCCTAGCGACAAGTTAATTTTGGAGAACTTATAGTGCTAAATGTCTCTTTTTATTGATAAGAACAAGACGAGTCTTAAAACAACTGCATAATAAAAATATTGCTAATGGCAGTGGTGTTACTACATTATGAAAGCAAGAAATAAAAGATCCTAACTACTTGGTCCCAGAAGGACCTTCCCCATATTCGGTACTTGTGCCTCCCTCGTACAGCTGCATCAACTCGCGCAGTCCTAACAGTAGATAGGCTAGGGCCAAATGTTCGCCTGCACTTCCCTCAGCATTCTGACAATCTTCAATTCTCTTCAAGAACTTTCCTTCCAATTCCACTAGACCTCGCTCCAGATAACCCAGGCAATTGTTGGCGTTGATAGCCATATCCTTCCACTCGTTAATCAGCTTGTTGTTGGCTTCCTGTATTTCCCAATGTTCATTCTCACATTCTCCTATCCTCTTGCGCAGCTGATTGTATTTGACTTGGGATTAAGTTTTCTCATCAACTAGCCTATGACTATGGAGGACCCAATCCAATGTGATCATCTTCCAACCAACTCGCGTAGTGCGGTACACACCCGACATGATACCTGTATGGTTCAATAGATTCATTCCCTAAGACGAGCTTGCAGTGCCACATATGCTGAACCTGACACCTATGGGGGCTATCGACATCTTGAAAGTTAACCTAGATTTGACTCATTTTCTTTATCCTTGGTATGATCAGCTTTCTTCCATCTTGCCTTATGGCCCAGAGAGGGACATACGGATGAGTTCCCCTTAGACCGATTAGTACGAGGAATGGTGTGTCTCGAGAACGTATAAAGAACTCCTTGCTGGGATCAACTCGAACATCCACTGAAATTGCTTTTCCTTTAGATTCTCAAAAAACTCTACCCATCCACTGTCGTCCTCTGGCTGAGAAAACATGTTTGGCGTGAAGTTCATTCGCTTTGCGTGGTGAAAGACGAGATGGTCTTCTCAATCCATGCGTATGATTTCCTATCTGTAGTCGCCTTTCAGAAGGTGTTATATGACTCAAAGTTGATGTAACGGATTACACCCTTCAAAGTGTGGGGCCCTTGCTGACATTTCCCTGAAGCTCGATACATTTCGACAACGATCATGGGCACTATGCTTAAAGACTACCCATCAATACCTTCCATCAAGGCTTTGGTTACCATGGCCAGTCTAGTGTGGATCCTAGCTTTCTTCATGGTAAATATCATCATATCCAAGAAGCAGAACATGAACACAAAGACCCTCCTATGTATGTGCCCCAAAGATGTAAGGGCGAACTCATAAGGGTAGATGCGGTAGGACTTGCTATGGCCAACTTTTTACATAGGAAGTCAAATGGTATGTAGGACTCTATTAGGCAAGTCAGATCGGGATTCTTCTTGAGATCATATAAGAAATCTCTACCCTTGCGATTCTCGGGCATATGTAGACCTGGAGTCTCCCAAGGTATTCCAGCTAGACCTCCTATTTTTTCTAGCAATAGGGTCATCTCGAGGTCCCCAAAGCGAAAAACTAACCTATTACTGTCCAAGAGTAAAGTAGCAGCTTCGGTAATCCTGTTGTTAGGCTTAACTTCCAAAAGTGAAGGAAGGTTTTCTAAGTATTTGTGGATGAGGGTCTGATCACTGGCATGAAGATCCTCCCACCAGCTTAACAACCTTTGGATGAATGATGGATACCATACTGAATCTGGGGATTTCGTGCCTCATTTTCTGTAAAACAAAGTGTTAGGCCCTTAACCCTGCCAAACTCGACTAATTAATCCAATAATTAGTAAAAAGGCATTTAGTTCTCCAAATAAATGCGCATGACATGGAGGTGTCCATTTGGGTTCCGATGAAACCCAGTAGACCTTTGGTTTAGGCTATCTTAATGAGTCATTATGTGGACAACATAAATGACTCGGCTAGGATTGACCATGATGCATGAACTGTTTTATAGATTAAGGTTTCTATTTTTGAAGTGCTAGAGAAGGTACCCTTGAGCGGACAACTCAAGAGGAAAAGCACGGAACCGTCGACTACACCATTGATCGACTGGTTTTACCGCAAATATACCTTTGCCACATTTAGGGATTATAATACTGGAAGGGCACAACCACTCATTATAAGTATTGCAATAGGACTTGTTTTGACAAAAGTGGAATATGATGTTGAGGAACGCAGTTACAATAATGAAACAAATTGCATGTATTTTCACGTTCATAAAGTAAAGATTACAATAAATGCTCAGAAATTACAACAGAATTTAAATCATAAGGCAGTAAAAGAAGAAATTAAAAGGAAAGAGAAACATGAAGAGCCAAATTCGTATTTAGATGAAATAATTAAAGATAGAAAGTAAATGTAATTAAGGAAGCAATAAAGTCACAAAATCACGTAATGGTAAAAGCCTTAAAGAAATTCCCCAGCATAGTCGCGATGCTGTCGACGCCCTCCTTTTTCCCCCAAAAGAGCGAAATTAGGTTTACGAAATTATGTACAAAACATCTCTTATTCCCTTTTGATAAATCGGGTTATGGATTTTTAAGAGTCTCCACCTAATGATTATAGTGCACTAGGACACTTAAAAAAAGAAGAATATTTTGAAGGAAGGCCACAGTTCAAGTAAGGGCTTGAGGTTATCTTGAGGGGAAGGTTTTTGGCACCCTCAATATACACAAGTGTAGTTCCCGGCCATGCTTAGTTGTGACTTTAAGAAGAGTATAAGTAAACAAACAATGTTGCACATAAGGAATATAAATAAATTGAAAGTTTCGAAAGAAAAGAAAGAAGAAAAAGACATAAGTGGTTTTGAAATAAAAAATATTGATTTAAGAAAACATTAATTTTTTAAGAAAACATCACATCATATAAAGAAGGAAGGGGTCCTAGTATTAAATATAATATCCATCACATTGGTGCAATACCCAGCAATCATTCTCACACGAGATATTAGCGCACCGGTCGTCATATCCATATTCTACCCTTCCCGGCACGTTCAGGTATTTAAACGGGATTAGTCTCACTAACTTATTGCATGCTAGTACTCGTCCCAACCTATCAGTCCCGGGGTATTAGGACTTCTAATCCTAAAAGGAAAGAAAGGGATAGAGGCATATATGGGGTTTAAAAGGACAAAATACTAGTTTCGATAACTAAAACAAATAACAAGTAACGGGATTGACAAACAAACATGCAAAGCTCCCATAAAACCCTGTAAATCCGATAACACTTAGTTTAGCATGCTTTCCACATACTGGTTCGGTCATAAAATTAGAACTTATGCGGCGGACGGACCAGTTTAATGCATAGAATTATATAAAGGTATGCATTAGGAAACTCGGATCTAATTGTCAGGAATTGGAGTATTTTAATCGAATTATTTCGAAAGTACTAGTTTCAGACAAAAGCCTAATGCATAGAATTTCAACAAAAAGTTAAAAATTGTAGAAGTTCCGAAATGACTTTTGAATCTAAAGATTTGTTTGAGTGAAAATATGGGAGAGATGAAAAAAAACATGCAGGCTCATAAGAGTTTTGTATTGAAAATGTAACACTGAATATTTAAAACCAGTTAGCCTGTCACACCCCAAATTTGAGGGGCATGACCGGCACTCAACCGGGTGCCCCCAGTCGAGTGCACCTATGTGCCTTTCCAATTTCCCACGCGTTAACCCACATTATTCAATGTAATTAGCCAAAACATACCAAATTTGCAATTGAAATAACATATGATTTCTCTTTTATAAACACACATTATGATTAACAGGGAATGTGGTGTACAAGTTTACAACGCCCAAAACATACACCTCTATACATAAGTTCTAACCCACATACCACTGTCTACAGAGTCTCTAAGAAAAAGATAATACCGCACTTGCCGGTGACAACGCCTCAGCTATACCTTTACAAAAAGACACAAGACTCAAAAATACAACCACATAGGTGGCATGAGCCACACAAGGTCCCGGGAGGAAAGGGGCTCACCAAACACGAATAACGCCGATAGAGAGGAGGAGGAGCTACGAACGGTTGACTAGAGTGCTTGCCACGGATCCACCTACAATCATAACACGAATGTAGCGCCCCCAGCAAAAGGAACGTTAGTACATTTAAATTATACTGGCATGTATGAACAAACTCTGTCCCAAGTAAACTCCAGCCAAAGTGCTCATACAAGTATACGACTGAACAACAATAGTACACGTACAACCATGGAGCAATAACAAAACATTTCACAACTAATGATTCAAGTAGTCAAACAAAGGGGCAATCAGTGCCCCACAGGTTACAAACTCTCCTGCTCTCTTATTTCAGAATTCTACATTTATCATTTCATGATTCAAAATCATATCAATACTGATATTGGTTCACATTTTCCACCATTATTATCTAATACACCCTTATTACCTCAGCTACCCTTATCACCCCCCACCCACTCCTTATTTCACCATGTTGTGGCGCGCAACCCTACCCCGCCTGATAGTTTTTAATTCACAACAACAAACAGCACAACAACAAATACAATAAATCATCTATGGCACATTAGTAAAGCTAGATCCACAACAAGGGTAATAAAATCCCGAAACTAGCAACAACAATTTCCTCATGTTCATTAAATTGGTACACAATTAGGGTTACCACAACAGTTGTTCACAACTAATCACACAAATTGTTCCACATTATTTCCATTTCTACTGTTCCACATTATTTCCATTTACAAACTCTTCCAATTACAAGTTCCACAACTTTCATTAAAAGGTGTTACCACACAATTATACAACACAAAAGTTTCGCAATGAATCCCACGTGAATATCAACTATCAACAACTTCACAACTAACACATGGCAATTTCACAAGGATCACAGTTGGCCATACATACCTGGAGTTGATTATTTCCTTTAAACCTCAAGTCGAATTCGCCAAACAATAAAGAAGTCAATCTAGTTCATGAGAAACACTTAGATTTTAGGAATTTAAACTCATAGTTGCTACCCAATTCCATTTTTACAATATTTTAGGGTTTTGAGGACATGCATGAAGATTGTATGAAGAAATTTCAAAGCAAGTGTATGGTGTTCCTTTACCAAGCTAAATTTCGAAATTTTGGGGAAATGGTTTAGGAATTTTACCTGAGAAATCAATAGAGAAGACAATGCACCAAGGAATTTCAAAGCTCCAATGATTTTGAAAGACTAGATGATGAAGAATTAACTTTCTTTCTCAAGAATCCTTTCTCCCTCTATCTTATTTTGATATTAAATGTGTTAAAATGATGGAGAAGGTGTTTTAATAAAAGGTAGGTCGGGTCTAAAATTTTAGAAAAGTACCATGAGAGCTCGATCTGGGACGCAATCTTTGATCGCAGAACAGACATGTGGTCTGCATAATGGACCGCAGAAATGGCACAAATTGAAAACCTCTCGGGTTGGAAATGCGGTGAATATGCAGTCCGCATTTGAGTTTTGCGGTTGCAGAATGAATCGCAGAACTGTCCTTCGAATTTCCTCAGGGACAGTATGCGATCACTCTGCGGTCCACATATTGATTATGCGATCGCAGATTTGACTGCATTTTTGACATCGAAAATTTGTTGCTCTCTGATTCACTCTGCGGTAGGAATGTGGTCCGCATAGCTGATCTTCGACCGCCTTTTTACCATTTTCTAGAAAAATTTCGATTCCACATTTTAAACTCAAAACAATAAATATATTTGATCCATGCAGGTAGACCCGAATCTATTAGTTGCTAACATCTGAACACTCATTTTCACCGGTCATTACATCTTCCCTCGCTTAAGATCGTTCGTCCTCGAATGAGGACTTGGGAACCAAATGAAATTGAAAACATGATATGCAAGTTTCTACACTTTTATTAACTTTCAAGTTTGTTTTAGAAAAATTTTGCCAGAGTATCCTTTGTAATATGGACATAACTACGTGTCAAAGAATCCCCAAAACACATTTTCCAACCATTACTACACAAACCTGCTACCTTTACAACAGTTGTAATATTCATAATCCTCACACTTGCACATATTCAACCTCTTGATACACTTTTATAAAATTTTAGCACACCACATCTAATCAATTTAAACATTGATCGTATGTACTATTAATGCTATTTACCTATCACAAGGGTACGACACAGTTACTCATTTCAATACAATACCTCCATGCAAAACTAATCATTACACAATTATAACACTTTGATACACAGTCTCTATGCAAAATTAATTATTACTTCTAAGCACCACCATACCGTGAGAGCACAAAACTTCCATTACCAAAAAGAGTTGCACATTGTTCAAATAATCACAACACATAAACTTGGTTGGCACAACTTGAAGAAACTACGACAATAAGGCACTTGCAAAGAGAAGGGATGATTCTTACACCTAATGGAACACAGCACTAGCTCTCTTAGGGACAAGTTTCTTGCACGACCATTCATAGGCTTGCTCAAATAGACGAATATATTTTATCTTCATCTCATCTTCCGCTTCCCGCGGTGCTTCCTTAACTTGCTGATTCCGCCACAACACCTTAACTGAAGCAATCTCCTTGTTCCGCAACTTTCAGACTGGTCTATCCAGAATAGCAACTGGAATCTCTTCATATGACAACTCTTCTGTAACCTTAATGTCTTCAACTGGCACAATTTTAGACGGATCACCCACCACTTTCCTCAACATGGATACATGAATAACCGGGTGCACCAACGACATTTCACGGGGAAATTCCAACCTGTACGCAACTTGACCGATCCTCTGAGTGACTTGCTAAGGCCCTATGTACCTAGGACATAGTTTACACTTCTTCCTAAAGCGCATGACTCCCTTCATATGGGACACCCTCAAGAATACCTAATTTTCTTCTTGAAACTCCAATTCTATTTGACGCATGTCCGCATAGGATCTCTTGCGACTTTGAGCATTCTTCATTCTCTCCTGAATGACTCTTACCTTCTCCATGGCCTGATGCACGAGATCTGGCCCTACTAATTCTGCTTCACCAACCTCTAACCACCCGATCGGGGACCTACACCTTCTTCCGTACAATGCATCGAATTGGGCCATCTGGATGCTAACATGGAAGCTGTTGTTATAAGAAAAGTCTATAAGGGGCAGGTGATCATCCCAATTACCTTTGAAATCAAAGACACATGCCCACAACATATCCTCAAGCATGTGAATAGTCCGCTCTGCTTGGCCATCGGTGTGCTGATGAAAAGTTGTGCTGAGATTCACTTGAGTACCTAAACCTGCTGAAATTTCCTCCAGAAGTTAGTTGTAAACTGCTGCTCCTCGATCCGAAATGATGGAATGTGGCGTACCATGAATCCTTGCTATCTACTTGATATACAACCGAGCATATCGTTCTGCAGTATCGGTGGACTTGACTGGCAAAAAGTGAGCTGATTTGGTGAGCCTATCCACAATTACCCAATTTGAGTCGAACTTGTGCTGAGTACGAGGTAGTCCTGTCATGAAGTCCATATTGATCGTTTCCCACTTCCACATTGGTATTTCTATAAGCTAAGTCAACCTTCCCGGCCGCTAATGCTCGGCCTTCACTTGCTGGCAATTCGGACACTTAGAGACGAAGTCTTCCACACTCTTCTTCATACCACTCCACCAATATATATCCTTAAGATCGTGATACATCTTTGTAGATCCTGGGTTCACTGAATATCTTGAATGATGAGACTTTGCCATTACCCTCTCTCGAAGATTATCCGCATCCAGGACACATAACCTGTCATGGCACCATAGCACACCATCATTGTTGCCGAGTGAAAATGATGAAATTTTGTTACTTAGAGCAGCCTCTTTAAATTGTGGCAATGCTGGATCATTAAACTACTTTTCTTTAACCTCTGCCACGAGCGAAGATTCTACTGTATTATGCACTATAAGTTCCTCCTCATTCCGGGCCCAGATACAAACCCCTAGGCTGGACAACTGGTGTACCTCCAGAGCTAGGAACCTCTGATCCGCTCCCATGAATTTTCGAATGAGGGCGTCGGCCACAAAGTTCGCCTTCCATGGATGGTATAAGATGCCAATATCATAATCCTTAAGCAATTCAAGCCACCGCCGGTGCCTCAAATTAAGCTCCTTCTTCTTGAACAAATACTAGAGACTCTTATGATCTGAAAACACATCTACATGAACCCCATAAAGATAATGTCGTCATATTCTCAAGGCGAACACAACTCCTGCAAGCTCCAAATCATGCGTCAGATAATACTTTTCATGATTCTTGAGTTGCATGGAAGCATATACTATGACCTTCCCGTGCTGCATTATAACACACCCTAAACCAACCCAGGAGGCATCGCAATAAACCACAAACCCCTCTGTGCCTTATGGCAACGCCAATTCTGGTGCCGAAGTCATCCTTGTCTTAAATTCTTGAACACTTTTCACAGAAGCATCTGGCCACTAGAACTTGGCTGATTTCTGCGTCAATTTGGTCAAGGAAGAGGCGAGGGTGGATAATCACTCTACAAACCTCTGATATTACCATGCTAACCCTAAGAAGCTACGGATCTCCTTCGGGGTCATGGGTCTAGGCCAATCCTTCACTGTTTCAATCTTTTGGGGTCCACCTGAATCCCCTTACAGGAAAAAATATGACCCAGAAAAGTGACGGATTCCAACCAAAATTAAGATTTGGAAAACTTGGCATACAATTGGTGTTGATGTAGATTCTGCAAAGCCCCTCTAAGGTGGCTGGCATGATCCTTTCCTGCTCCGCGAATATACGAGGATGTCGGCAATGAAAACAATCACGAAGGAGTCTAAAAATTACTTGAAGTCCCAATTCAAAAGATCCATAAAAGACGTCGGGGTGTTGGTTAGCCCTAAAGACATGACCAAGAATTCAAAGTGGCCATACTGAGCTTTAAATGCTGTCTTAGGAATATCCTGCTCTCTGATCTTCAATTAGTGGTACCCGGACCGCAAATCAATTTTGGAGAAGAACCTTGCACATTGCAATAGATCGAACAAATCATCTATTCCAGGCAAAGGATACTTATTCGTGATGGTGACTTTATTAAGCTCCGGTAATTGATACACATCCAAAGTGACCAATCCTTCTTTCTGAAAAAAAAAGAAACGGAGCACCCCATGGCGACACACTTGGCCGGATAAACCCCTTCTCCAATAGATCCTTCAGTTGCTCTTTTAACTCCCGCAACTCTACTGGTGCCATTCTGTACAGCAAAATAGTTATTGGCTGTGTGTCTTGCAATACGTCAATCCCGAAATCAATCTCCCTATCTAACAGAATTCCTGGAAACTCATCTAGAAATACATCAGGGAACTCATTCACAACTAGCACGGACTCGGGGGAAGGTACCTTTTGAGTAGTCTCCGCCACCCAGACTAAATGATAGATGCACCCCTCTCTGGTCATCTTCGAAGCCTTGAGGTAGGAAATAAACCTACACTTTGACACAACCCCATTTCTTTTCCATTCAATAACCAGCTCATTATGGAATTCGAGTCTCATAACTCTCGTTCGGCAATCAAGTTTAGAAAAGCACGAATAGAGCCAATCCATCCCTATGCTTACATCAAAATCCACAATCCCAATCTCGATAAGTTCAGCCGTGGTAACATGACCGCCTACCATAACAACACAATTTCTATAGACCCGCGCGGCTTTAATACGATCACCAACAAAATTCGATATAGAGAACGACTCAAGAAGTTGTTCTTGTTCAATCCCAAATCTGAAAGCAACAAATGGAGTGACATAAGAAAAGGAAGACCCTAGATCAATAAGAGCATAGCAATCAATGGTCTAGACATATAGGATACTTGTGACAACATCTGGGAAAGCCTCAGCACTGTGACGACCACTCAATGGATAAAACTTTCTGGGTCCTCCCCTACCACGAGCTCCACCTATGGCTGCACCACGCCCTGCTGGGGCTAGAGGGCACCCTGATAACGTAGCAACTGATGAATTGGATGGCTTAGCAAGTCCCTTACCCGTGCCCTATCTGGGCGCACGGCAGTCCCGTTGTATGTGACGTCTCACTCCACAATTGTAACACACTAGAGCATCCAAATAATAGGCCTCTATATGAAATCTCCCACACTTGGGACATATACCTCCCCACGGCCGAGGTTTCATCCCCGAATGACTTAACTGGCAGGACATCTTGCTGTCTGAACCTGGCCCCGAAAGGCTACTCTTTCGGAAACGGTGCACTGATGACAGTGCACCGGTTGAGGATAGAGCATAAGACTGAGATGGTCTTGATGACCCTCTCCCCGGAGCAGACCTCCCCTAGTGACTCATAGACCGGGCCCTGCTGCTACTCTCCTTGTCTGCATGAATCTTCAACTTCCTGGACTTTGTGGCCTGAGAAAAACCCACGATCTTTCCATAGTTAAGGTCTGAATGCAAAGCCGCTATAGCAGCCTTATTTACAACCAAGCTGAGACCTTGAACGAATCGCCAAACTCTGGCCTCCATAGTCGACACAAACTAAGGAGCATACTTGGACAACCTCACGAATTCCATATGATACTCCCAAACACTCATGTTACCCTGCGTAAGAACCTCAAACTCGGTGGCACGGCCTGCCATGGTCTCAGCAGGAAAGAATTGGTCCATGAAGGCATCTACAAACTCATCCCATCTAGCTGGAGGTCTCCCCTCCTCACGGGAATCCTCCCACATCTCAAACCACGAACGCGAAGCTCCTTTCAACTTGTAAGAAGCCAACTCTACCCCTTCTATCTCTGTAGCGTTCATCACTTGAAGGGTCCTGTAAATCTCATCAAGAAATTCTTGCAGATCTCCCTCTAGGCATGTGCCTGAGAACTCTGGAGGGGACAAGCGCAGAAACTGCTGAACTCTGGAGCTGGAGTAATCTCCCTGTCCACTGGAGGACACAGGGGCATCATGAGATCTCTGGGCCGGGTGGCCACTAACTGAGTCAGCATATGGATTGCTCCCCTAAGATCTCCATCAGAAATCCTGGGATCAGAAGATGGAGCAACATCAGGATTAGGAGCATTGGCAGGAGGGGTAATAGCACCCTCGGTCGTTGCTGGAACATGATTGCTTGGATCAGGAAGGTATGGATGAGAAAATTCATAATGGAGGAATCACTCTCACCCACGATAGTCGCCACATGATCCACAGCCGCACTGGAAGTCACATTGGCCCCTAGGCCGAGTCTAGCTTTCTTCTTAGGTGCCATCACTGAAAATTCGAAATAGAGCACGAATTAGACACAACATCACTTCACCGCACGAACTTGGAATAACAAAGAAGAGGATCATTTTTCTTAAATGCCCGTGTAGCCCCCAACTTATAGATTTGGTCGACAACACACCGATAAGAAGGGCTCTACTAAGCACGGCTCCGAGACATCCTAGGACTCCATTAAAACCTTTGGCTCTGATACCAAGTTAGTCACCCCCCAAATCCGAGGGGCATGACTGGCAGTCAACCGGGTACCCCAAGTCGAGTGGACCTGGGTGCCTTTCCTATTTCCCAAGCATTAACCCACATTATTCAATGATAATTAGCCAAAAGATACCAAATTTGCAATTGAAAGAACATATGATTTCTCTTTTATAAACACACATTATGATTAACAGGGAATGTTGTGTACAAGTTTACAGCGCCCAAAACATACACCTCTATATAGAAGTTTTATACCACATACCACTGTCTATGGAGACCCTAAGAGAAAGATAATACCACACTTGCTGGCGTCAAGGCCCCAGCTATACCTTTTTTAAAGGGCAGACTCCAAAATACAACCACATAGGTGGCATGAGCCACACAAGGCCCCGGGAGGAATGGGGCTCACCAAACACGAATACCACCGATAGAGAGAAGGAGGAGCTACAAACGGAGAACTGGAGTGCCTGCCACGGATCCACCTACAATCACAACGCGAATGTAGCGCCCCCGCTAAAAGGGACGTCAGTACATTTGAATTTTATTGGCATTTATGACGAAACTCTGTCCTAAGTAAACTCAAGCCAAAGTGCATACAAAAGTATAAGACTGAACAAAAATAGTACAACTACAACCATGGAGCAACAACCAACATTTCACAACAAGCGATTCAGGTAGTCAAACAAAGGTGCAATCAGTGCCCCACGGGTTACAAACTCTCCTACTCTCTCCTTTCACAATTCAACATTTATCATTTCGTGATTCATAATCATATATATAGTGATATTGGATCACATTTTCCACCCTTATTGCCTCCTCCCCCCTTATTATTTAGGCCACCCTTATCACCCCACCCCACACCTTATTTGAGCGTGTTGTGGTGTGCAACCTTTCCCGCCGACAGTTTTCAATTCATAACAACAAATAGCACAACAAAAATACAAGAATCAGCTATAGCACATTGTTAAAACTAGATCCACAACAAGGGTAATGAAATCCCACAACTAGCAACAACAATTTCCTCATGTTCATCAAATTGGTACACGGTTTGGGTTACGATAATAGTTGTTCACAACTAATCACACGCGTTTTCAACATTATTTCCATTTCCATTGTTCCACATTATTTCCATTTCCAAACTTGAATAACAAGTTCCTCAACTTTCACTACAAGGTGTTACCACACAATTATACAACACAAAAGCTTCATAATGATTCCCACATGAATATCAACTATCAACAATTTCACAACTAACATAGGGCGATTTCACAAGGATCACAGTTAGACATACATACCTGGAGTTCATTATTTCCTTTAAACCTCTAGTCCAATTCACCAAGCAATCAAGAAGTCAATCTAGTTCATGAGCAACACTTAGGTTATAGGAATTAAAACTCATGGTTGCTACCCAATTCCCCTTTTTACAAGATTTTAGGATTTTGAGGACATGCATGACGATTTTATGAAGAAATTTCATAGCAAGTGTATGGGTTTCCCTTCCCAAGCTAAATTTCGAAATTTGGGGGAAATGGGTTAGGGATTTTACCTGAGAAATCAATATAGAAGACAATGCACCAAGTGTTGGAAACACGTTTCAAATGCAAAATACTAAACGTGTGTTCTTTTGTAGGTTTTGATGAATGTCAAACAAAGCAAAAAGCGATATATAGCAGTACTCAAGGACAAGCACAAAATGGATGCATTACAAGAAGCTCAAGACAAAGTTTAGAGATGTTATAATTGAGTCAATATTAATTGTGATCTTGATTCCTCAACTTGGCTCATAACATGGCTTCTCTACTAAAATTATTTTTCCAAAATCATGCATATTTAAATTAAGTGTCAAATGATTTTAAACTATGCATATTTACATTTGTTAAAATGTTTTCCAAGCATGCCTCAAAAATCTGGGTTAAGATAATCGATTATGTACTTATGATAATCGAGTATCTCTAAGCCAAGACTGCATGACAATCGATTGTGAATTAATGATAATCGATTGTGAGTAAGTCAGTTAACATCAGGTTTTTGCAAACTGCATAACAATCGATTGTGTACTTATGATAATCGATTGTTAACTGAGGCAAAGTTTTCAAAACTCATAAAAATCGATTATGAACTAATGGTAATCGATTAGAATGAGAAAAATGTCTCCCAGTGATTTTAAATAAGATGATAATCGATTGTGGCTTTTGATAATCGATTATATATGAGACAGAGAGTTTTGAAATTAATTAATAATCGATTATTCCATTTGATAATCGATTGTTGAAGCTGACCGTTGTCATATATTTTTCAATTACCTTCAGGTAATCGATTGTTGATATTTAACAATCGATGTTTTGCGTAAAATCTGGAAAAGATTTTCTGAACGTTGTTAAAATAATCGATTGTTGATTTCCGGACAATCGATGTTTTATGCCAAAAATTGGAAAGGATTTCTTAACGTTATAAATAATCGATTATTGATTTGAAGTAATCGATTGTTGACGTAAAATCTGGGATTGAATTTTTAATCTGATAGGCAAACAATCGATTGTTTAGTCTTGACAATCGATTGTCACTGAGTAATTTCAGCAATCCTTAATTGGCAATTAGACAACGGTAAGACTGAGTTTTTCACCTATAAATACAGCTTCAACTCAGTGTTTTCACAACAACAACATATACACTTTGAGTATTTTCATTGCTAAAAGCTTTCTTACATTGATCATCATTTTCCATTCATCCATAAAGCTTTTTGAAGAGCCATTCTATTGAGCTAAGTTGTTGTGATCTTGAGCGTACTATTTCTACTCATATCTACTCATTAAGGAGTGCTTTGTAAAGTGAGTGTGTTTTGTGTTTGTAAGAGAATTGCGATTCTCGTTTGTTGAGGAACTTGTGATTCCTCGATTGAAGTCTTTGGGATTGTTATCCCCGAGCAGTTGAAGTCTTTGGGATTGTTATCCCCGAGCAGTTGAAGTCTTTGGGATTGTTATCCCCGAGCAGTTGAAGTCTTTGGGATTGTTATCCCCGAGCAGTTGAAGTCTTTGGGATTGTTATCCCCGAGCAATTGAAGTCTTTGGGATTGGTATCCCCGAGCAATTGAAGTCTTTGGGATTGTGATCCCCGAGCAACTAGGTGAGGCTTGTGTCCTCAGCTGTAACGGTTTGTTAAGCACCCGTAAGCTTGACAAGTTTAGTGGAAATCTCGAGAGAGTCTCTCGGGGACTGGACTAACCACGTTTGTGGCCAACCAGGATACATCATTGTGTAAGTTTATTCTACTGCACTTGTTTTAATTTCTGCAAAGTTTTTAAATTCCGCACTAAAACGCTTAATAATTTTAAAACGCTATTCACCCCCCCCCCTCTAGCGTAAAGCGTATTGTCCAACAATTGGTATCAGAGCCATACTCTCTAAAAGACTTAACCGTTTGAGAGAATCTTTCCATGGCTTCTACTCTAGACTCTTTTGCAGGTATTGATGAAGGACAGTGCCCCACAAGACCTCCTTTGTTTAACGGGACTAATTATTCATATTGGAAAGAAAGGATGTAGATATTCGTCAGATCAAACAGCCCTAACTTGTGGAAGGTGTACACCAAAGGAAATGAGGTTCCTGTCAAAAAGGTGGAAGAAGAATGGGTGCCAAAATCAGAAGAGGAATTCAACGCCGAGGATAATCGAATGGTCCAAAATAATTTTAAAGCTATTAATTTATTACTTTGTGCTGTTAATGCTAATGATTACAGGAAAATCTCCTGCTGCAAAACAGCGAAAGAAATGTGGGACAAGCTTGAGGTCACTTACGAAGGGACTGACCAGGTAAGAGAAGCTAAAATTGACTTTTTAACTCATGCTTACGAATTGTTCCATATGAAGGAAGGCGAAAAGGTAGACGAGATGTTTGAGCGGTTCTCATCAATAGTGAATGATCTCCACGCGCTCAAGAAGACGTTCACAGACAAAGAACTAGTTCGAAAAATCCTTAGGAGTCTAACACCGGCATGGCGATCAAAGGCCGATGCGATTCAAGAGTCAATTGGAATCACGAACGTCACCATAGACGCTCTTAGAGGTAATCTTAAGACTTATGAATCCACTATTCTTAACCCTGTTATTGATGAACAAAGAAGGCAAAAGATTGCTCTAAAGGCGAGCACAAGTCAATCACAAATTGAAGAGGATGGAGATAGCGAATTCGGACTCATCATCAAAAAGTTCCAAAAATTCATGCGAAAAGAATATGACCGCAAAGGGAAAAAGCAAGGTGAGCAAGTTAAATGTTATGAATGTGGTGAAACAGGGCATATCAAAACAAACTGCCCAAATCTTAAAAAGGAGAAGAAACCCTTCAAGAAGCAACGAGCATACATATCTTGGGGAGGAGATTCCGGAGACGAATCCAGTGAAGAAGAAAATTAAGAAGCGGCAAATCTCTGCCTCATGGCACAGGAAGAAAATCAAAGTGAGGTAAGTCAAATCTCTTCTCAAAATTTTTATACTCTTGATGACATGAGAAATGCCTTTGATGAATTGTATGCTGAATTTCTCAAAGTTACAAAAACCGTCACTAGTTTAAGAGAAAGTGCTTCTCTAAAAGAACAAGATTTTCAAAAACAGTTTTCATTAAAAGAAAAAGAATTAGAAAAATTGGTTTTGGAAAATGAGAAGCTACTAGAACAAAACAAGTTTTATGGGAAAAGAAGTTCTGACAAGCCCGAGAGTTCTACAAAAAATTGTGCTTCTTGTGTAGACCTTAAGAATGAAGTAGGTAGATTAAAAGGCACACTAGATAAATTCAACTCCTCTCATAAAAACTTGAATGTGGTGCTTGATAACTTGAAATCAACCAAGCATGGAATAGGCTTCATAAATGAAGAAGAGGTTGATGCAAAAACCCAACCACCTAGAGCTCAATCTAGGATTAATAACAAAAATGCCTTTCCTAAAACAAACATGCATGCTAGACAAAATATTAGGAGACCTAGACATGACCTTCCGCCTAGCAATCGTCACCATAGACATGATGCATATTTTAGGCACAACAATGATCATGCTAGAAGATCCCGAAATGTTCAACCTAGAAATGATTATGGTGCTCAAATTAGGAGAAATGAAAATAGAGTAAACAATGTGCATTATTCTAGCTACTATGAGCCTAGACGCATGCATAATCCAAATGTGACATGTCATTATTGTAGACGAATTGGTCATATTGCTCCCGCATGCTTTACTAGACATAGACATGCTACTCAAACATATCATTATAGTATGCATAACCCTCAAGGACCCAAAATGGCATGGGTACCAAAAGAGCATTGATTTGTTTTGCAGGTGTGCTTGAAGGAATCAAGTGTAGTGGATACTCCAAACACTTGACGGGAGACGAATTCAAAATTCCTTCAATTAAAGCACAAAGAAGGAGGAAGAGACGGAAAAGTCGATTTAGGCATTTTTTTTCAAGATCGGAAGTATTTTCGAAAAATTTAAAAGACAAAATACAAGGAAGACAAAGGCAAAATTGTGGAAGAAGCTTCTTAAATTTAAGAATGAGCCAAAAGACCAAAATGAACGGAGGATGTTCAAAATCAGGTAATTGGCAAAGTCGAAGGGAAGGTAAGTACCCTAAACCCTCTTAAGAACATCCTAGGACAAAATTCTTAAGAGTTCACGTTTTTCACCCGACTACACTAGTTTCAAAGTTATTATTTCATTTATAGATTACTGACTTGAGCGTCGGAGATGTTTAATTCTATTTTGCAGGTATCCCCCAAAAGGTAAGAGGAAAGTATAAATTGTCTTGATACAAGAAAAATCGATCATAATCGATTATTTATGCTTACAATCGATTATCAGTATCAATAATCGATTATTTGTTGATTCAATTTTTTTTGTCATGAAATCTTGTTGAATGTTTACATTGCTTGATAGAATTAAGTCTCATCATTTTAGCATCCCCCTTCCAAACAATCGATTATTTGTTCTGCCAATCGATTATTTGCCAAAATCCAAACTCTCTGTGAGTGAAATAATCGATTACTATATATTGACAATCGATTATCTGTTTTAAACTTATGTTACCGTTTTGGCTCTACAATCGATTCCTGTCAGGTCATAAATATGAAAAACAATCGATTACCAAGTTTGACAATCGACTATCTTTTTCAAATTTTTTTTACCGTTCTGGCGTGTAATCGATGTGTCAGATCATTTTCATTAATGACAATCAATTATTCTATTCAAACAATCGATTATTGAACGGTCAGTGAATTTATTTTTACCGTTTCAGACTTCAAAGCTCTTCAAATCTCTTCTAATCTTTTCAAATAAGTGTAAGATTCATTCCTTCTCTATATATAGGCTGCACATATGCTCTTGTATACTCACTCAAGCCTCCCAAGCATCAAATTATCTTGTTATCTTTGAAAAATCCTAGCACATCTTTTTCAAAAATGTCAAGCCGCAACTCCAAACGTGCTCGTTCCAAACAAGGTGCTTCTTCTTCTCGCCATCCATATCAAGATGGATCGGTTCTATTCTTTGAATCCGATGAAGAGCTCACCCGTTTCTTATGTTTATTTCATATGTTTTTGCATATTCTTCCCTTGTATATAATTTTGCTAATGGCAAAAGGGGGAAGAAACGGGATATCAAGAAGTATGCTATATCACTCTCAACTTCATTCTTACTTAAAGTGAGGGGGAACATGAATTGAGGGGGAACATCAAATTGCATACTTTACACTTGTCTTGGATTATCAAAATAATTATTGCATATATCCCGCTTATGTTTGCCATTATCAAAAAGGGGGAAATTGTTGGAAACACGTTTCAAATGCAAAATACTAAATGTGTGTTCTTTTGTAGGTTTTGATGAATGTCAAACAAAGCAAAAAGCGATATATAGCAGTACTCAAGGACAAGCACAAAATGGATGCATTACAAGAAGCTCAAGACAAAGTTTAGAGATGTTATAATTGAGTCAATATTAATTGTGATCTTGATTCCTCAACTTGGCTCATAACATGGCTTCTCTACTAAAATTATTTTTCCAAAATCATGCATATTTAAATTAAGTGTCAAATGATTTTAAACTATGCATATTTACATTTGTTAAAATGTTTTCCAAGCATGCCTCAAAAATCTGGGCTAAGATAATCAATTATGTACTTATGATAATCGAGTATCTCTAAGCCAAGACTGCATGACAATCGATTGTGAATTAATGATAATCGATTGTGAGTAAGTCAGTTAACATCAGGTTTTTGCAAACTGCATAACAATCGATTGTGTACTTATGATAATCGATTGTTAACTGAGGCAAAGTTTTCAAAACTCATAAAAATCGATTATGAACTAATGGTAATCGATTAGAATGAGAAAAATGTCTCCCAGTGATTTTAAATAAGATGATAATCAATTGTGGCTTTTGATAATCGATTATATATGAGACAGAGAGTTTTGAAATTAATTAATAATCGATTATTCCATTTGATAATCGATTGTTGAAGCTGACCGTTGTCATATATTTTTCAATTACCTTCAGGTAATCGATTGTTGATATTTAACAATCGATGTTTTGCGTAAAATCTGGAAAAGATTTTCTGAACGTTGTTAAAATAATCGATTGTTGATTTCCGGACAATCGATGTTTTATGCCAAAAATTGGAAAGGATTTCTTAACGTTATAAATAATCGATTATTGATTTGAAGTAATCGATTGTTGACGTAAAATCTGGGATTGAATTTTTAATCTGATAGGCAAACAATCGATTGTTTAGTCTTGACAATCGATTGTCACTGAGTAATTTCAGCAATCCTTAATTGGCAATTAGACAACGGTAAGACTGAGTTTTTCACCTATAAATACAGCTTCAACTCAGTGTTTTCACAACAACAACATATACACTTTGAGTATTTTCATTGCTAAAAGCTTTCTTACATTGATCATCATTTTCCATTCATCCATAAAGCTTTTTGAAGAGCCATTCTATTGAGCTAAGTTGTTGTGATCTTGAGCGTACTATTTCTACTCATATCTACTCATTAAGGAGTGCTTTGTAAAGTGAGTGTGTTTTGTGTTTGTAAGAGAATTGCGATTCTCGTTTGTTGAGGAACTTGTGATTCCTCGATTGAAGTCTTTGGGATTGTTATCCCCGAGCAGTTGAAGTCTTTGGGATTGTTATCCCCGAGCAGTTGAAGTCTTTGGGATTGTTATCCCCGAGCAGTTGAAGTCTTTGGGATTGTTATCCCCGAGCAGTTGAAGTCTTTGGGATTGTTATCCCCGAGCAATTGAAGTCTTTGGGATTGGTATCCCCGAGCAATTGAAGTCTTTGGGATTGTGATCCCCGAGCAACTAGGTGAGGCTTGTGTCCTCAGCTGTAACGGTTTGTTAAGCACCCGTAAGCTTGACAAGTTTAGTGGAAATCTCGAGAGAGTCTCTCGGGGACTGGACTAACCACGTTTGTGGCCAACCAGGATACATCATTGTGTAAGTTTATTCTACTGCACTTGTTTTAATTTCTGCAAAGTTTTTAAATTCCGCACTAAAACGCTTAATAATTTTAAAACGCTATTCACCCCCCCCCCCCTCTAGCGTAAAGCGTATTGTCCAACACCAAGGATTTTCCAAGCTTCAATGATTTTGATAGACTAGATGATGAAGAATTCACTTTCTCTCTATAGAATCCTCTCCCCCTCACTCTTATTTAGATCAGAAATGTGTTAAAAATGATGGATAAGGTGTTTTAATAAAAGGTGGGTCGGTATAAAATTTTTAATAAATACCATGCGAGCTAGATCTATGACGCAATCTGTGATTGCAGAACAAACATGCGGTCCGTAGAATGAACCGCAAAAATGGCTCAAATTTCAAACATCTCTGGTTGGGAATGCGGTGAATATGCATTCCGCATTTGAGTTCTACGGTCACAGAATGCACCGCAGAACTTCCCTTTGAATTTCCTTAGGGACAATATGCAATCAGTCGGCGGTCCGCATATTTATTATATGATCGAGGATTTGACCGCATTTTTGACATTGAAAATATGTTGCTCTCTTATTCACTCTGCGGTAGGAATGCGGTCCGCATAGTTGATCTGAGACGGCATTCTTGACCGCATTTTGACAATTTTATGGAAAATTTTTGATTTTACATTTTTAAGCTCAAAAAAGTAAAAAAGATCAGATCCATGTTGGTAGACTCGACACTATGAGCTGCTAACATCTGAGCGCTGATTTTAACGGGGCCTTACATAGCCAATTATTAGTATTTAACAGATTAAGTGATACAGACTTATTCTTTATTTTAGAATTATTACAATGTTGGAAAATAGACAACAGTCTGGTTATCTTACAATTTTGCCTACGCGTATGTATTCCATATAGATATGGTTTCTATATTCAACTAATTTGCATGAATATTAAGTATTATAGGCAGGATTCTAGTAAATTGCAATATTAGTGAATATTATACCTTACATGCAACATTTCTATATGACTGGATTATGTGTTATGGATTAAATCTAAAGGTATGATATCTAAGGGATCGAGTTCAAACAGTAAAAACCTTATAGGCATGATATCTAAATGATTGAGTTGCAACATGAATCCTAAAAGCGTGGTATCTAAGTAATTAAACAACAATATTGATCCTATAGGCATGGTTTCTACCCTTTAACATATGCAAGTAAATACAAACCCCACCCACACCTTTTACTTATATATCCCTGAGTTGTTTTTACAAGGTTATTACAAAATTAGAATAAAGAAGGTAAACAAAATAAATCATAGACCACAACTAGTTCCAAACTGCCTAATGCAATCTCAATATCCATTACATGTGTTTTACCAAATCCGAATTCCACATTCCAAGGTCTTCTCGTATTTAGAATGTTTTAGAGTCCCAGGAAGCTTGAAAAGCCGAGGCAATGCTTACACTCTGAAGAGTAGATATTGTAACAGAATAGTGCAAGTGTGCAATTACCAACCCTCAAGCATCCATTTTCAGAGGGAACTCTAAGGTCCTTAAGCATGGCTTAAAAGGGGGTAGAGCTTAAGAACTAGGAATGAGTGCAAAGTGAGAGCGTAACCATAGCAGAGGGTGGTCATACAAAGCCATGGCATAGGTTGGCACACCCCTGACAATTTTAGGTCAGATAAATAGGAGCAGACTCTAAGGAGTCAAACTTAGGGTCTGAGTGGTGATTAGGACACTACCATACTCAAGTTAAAGCTCAACACGTTAAGGGGGAGAGGGAGTGGGAAAGCATCTGAGTAGAGACTCAAGAGAGTCTAATTCTTGATCATGGACAACAATGCTAGATTCTGGCATGAATCAGAACAATACTAGCACACAAAAAGGGGAATAAGGGGAAGGAATTTCCATACAGAAGCATACACTAAAATTATAAATATAACAAAGCATAGCAGATCCCAGATGCAAATACATAGAAGAACATGCTATGTAGCATGAACACACAATGAAGAAGGGGTAGAAGAAGGGAAGTGAATACACATAGTAGAAGAGGGTTATTAAACTTAGAAGTACATACCAGTTTTTCGTTCTATTATAGCACAGAAACAACAGCAAGTAGACAGCCAGATTGTTAGCATAAAACTTCAACAAGTACTTGGGAGTTCATAAGAACTCTAACAATATTCAGACAGTAGAAGATAAAGGAGCAGAATGTTTAGTAGAAGTAGAGAAGATAGTACTAGAGAGGGTAGTAGTTGAGAAAATAATAAAGCAAGACAAGGGTGATTATGTATTGTAAGGGTGCAGAAAGAATTCTAAGAGTTTTGTGTTGTGTTCGAGTGCTTTGTGTAAAACTTGTTGTTGTAAACTTGTGAGAGTTGTGAGCTTTTATACTGCAAGAACGAGTAGACAAGAAGGCAAGGAAATAAAATCTTAATCAATCAAATAAAATCTCCCTTATTCAAAGGGAAATGATTTCAAACGAGAGTGGTAATTAAGGAAAGAAAAAACCATTCATAGTAACAAAAAAAGGGCAGGTGCACAAAATCTATTTAAGGTAGGACACTATAGTACACATTTTTGAAAAAATAAGGAATTCAAAATAATTAAGCGGTTGGATATTTAAAAAACCTTGAATGAACTTAGTCACGAAAATCGTGGAAAGCTTTAGTTGTAAAAATCAGTAGCGAATCGATCGAGCCTTAGTAAAAGAGGATTGAAATCAATCAGAAGCTAATAGAATTAATTCAAAAAGAACAAAACTCTCGTATAAAAGTATGCTAGTATCATGCAAGAATGAAATTTTTGCATAAACAGTTTTAGAATCATAGGCAAAAGGAAAGAAAGTTTCAGTTCATCCTATGAACTCAACACGAGTTCAGAGCCTAGGGTTTCTAGAATAGAATCATAGAGTCAAAGCTACTAAAACCCCAAGATAAGGTTTCAATCTGAGTAGGAAACACAAAAAGGAAGGCAAACTCAACAAGCCTGGGGAACTCTTTCATATTTCCCTGATGTAAAACATAGACACATGTAGCAATCAAAAGCAGTAGAGTAAAAGTTTGTAAAAAAAAGTTTTAGAAAAACTAAAACTTAAACCTGGTTGGAGTTTAGGAAATAGTTAAATAAGCAAGTTTGATAACCCAAATAGATTCAGTAAAAGTAAACACTTTCAGTAGGCAAGATAGGTGTACAAACATGCTTATAGAAAAGTCAATAGAAGCAGTCTTAGAACAAAGGCAGAGAGACATGCATATTAACGGCAAATCATAAGAAACAAACGAAAAATCCCTCAAACAGGGCATGAACACACAGATTCAGAGAAAAAAAGAAGAAGAAGAAGAAGAAGAAGAAGAATCGTTTTAGGATTTTGACAACCCTAATTTGAGAAAACTAATCTAAAAGGGAAAATTAGGGGAAATCATTAACACACCGAAAAGAGCATGGATCTTCTACAGATCTAAGGAAATAAGGAAAGAAAAACCTTGAATCATGCTTTTTAGGGTTTCTCAGAAACCATAGAGACGAGAAAGCCTAGAATGTTCTGGTCTTGGAGAAAATCTAGGCCATGGCTATGCCTTTTAGAGCTCAAACACACCGGAACGGAGCCGAAGAAGCCAAATGAGCTCAGGTCGGCACAGTACTTGGATAGGATTGTTGATGGTTGAGCCTTGAAAGCTCAAATAATCTTGGCTTGGGGTGAAATGGGAGAGAAAATAGGTTGTCCATGGCCAGAGAAGCCATGGACGCCGATGGGTTTTTGATCGGAGACGAAGGTAGGCGGCTAGGGTTTAGAGAGAACTTGAGGGAAAAGGGGATTTGGGGGGGGCTGGTTTGGAGAAGTGATTAGGGTTAGGGGGTAATTGGGGATTAAGAAAAGTAAGGAGAAGCGCAGGCCGTTGATCATTTTGATCAATGGCCAGGATTGAATGGTGGAATCGGGCGGGTTGGATTGAATTGGGTTTTCGGGAGGAAAAAATCGGAATTGGGTCATTTAATTGGGACTGGATTGGGGTCAGAATTGTGGTCCGATTGTGGCTTAAATTGAAATGGAAATGGGCCAGCTTTTAAATAGCCATTTTCCTCTTTTTAATTAATTAAAATATCAAAAAGTAATGTTAAAACAAATTTAAAGCACGAAAATAATTAATAAAATATAAACATTAATTTAAAAATATCTAAAATAATTATATTATTGTAAAGCGCGGTTAATTATAACATAGGCTATAATTACAATTTTGAACCATTTAGCTTAAAAATATCAAATAAATTTCTAAAAAATATAAAATAATTACCTTAATGTTATTTGTTATAATTATAATGATAGAGAATAAATGGATCACAAAAAGGAAAATTTGGGAATAATTATTAGGGTTTTATACAGTTAAAATATACAATAAATCGATTCTAAAAATCTTCAAAAATTAGGAAAAATACTAAAACCTTTGAGGATGCTTATATATGCATATACATGTTATTTTAAAAGTATTGTGAGTATATAAATACATATGAAAAAATTGGGTATCAACGGTTCTAACACTCCCATTCACAAGCTACTGCTGGGGCAATGCAGCTTACTACAGATCATATTCCTCCTAGTTCACAAGTTGGGCAGTTGGTTGAACTGGCTGGACAACAAAACAGATGCACTGTGTATCAGATAGGAGCCCAAAAAGTTATTTCTCATTCAATTGGTACACCTGCAGAAGCCTTTCAAAAGCCAAAGGATATTCCTGCTCAGTGTTGCAAAGTGCAAGCTAATGCTCCATTTAAAATACCTTGTAATGTTGAAACTGAAAAGAAAGTATCAAACTTGGAACTTAGTGATACATGGAATGTACTAGAAAATGCCAATGCTAAAAGCAATGAAGAGAAACTGATCGAGCAGCATCAGATATTGCAGAATTCTAACAACAAAAATACTATGCTGTTTAGTCAAGCAAATGGAACTAATCTGGAGGCATTGGGTAACTTCAGATCTAACTTAGATAATAAGGTTCTTTCTGGTGAGTCAGGGAAGGAGTTGACAGCAACAAATGATTTTGATGTTTCAAAAAAACCTGGACAACAACATCGAAAAGAACCAAAGAAACCATCTGCATTGGTTAATTCCGAGCATACTGAAAAAGATGTTGCTACAAAGTGCAATAACAGAACAGTCATCACAGTAGACAATGAATCGCAAGATGCAATGTGCATTTACTCAGAACTAGATCATATTTCTCCTTTGCAATCTCCAGCTGGTCGAAACATATCTAGGAATGGTAATCTTGACTCTGTGAGTCCATTAGTTCAAATTTCAGCAAGTCCTTCGGAAGATGAAGTTGTGCAGACCATATATTGTCAAGATTTCTCTCGGCAATCTGATATGGTTTAACAAGGCAGCGACATTTCTTGGACACAGGAAGCAGCTGCAGTTTATCATGAAGCCTCATTTCAAAGTGTTATGGTTTTAGAGCCTAAGGATACTTCTCATTATACAAAAGAAACTTCACATCACACTACAAAGAACTGTTCTGCTATTTCCAACAGAATAGCAACTCCAAAATCCAAAAACAAAAGGCGGATCGTGGACAAGAGTCCAATGGCCGAGGATCATATTTCTTCAACAAATCCGCCATCCAGTACACAAGAGGTGACACTTAGTAAAAAACAGGGAGATCCATCAACCTCCACTGAAAATAACAAACAATTGTTTCAAGCTAAGATGAGAAACATGGTCGTTAAATCAAAGTTGTGGAAAGACCAACGAGAGTATGACGATGATGAGGGCTGGGGAGGATTAGCAGGTTTTTCATATTCAGATGACGACCAAGATTTTGATGACGACAGTGAAGGATAGGACATTGACGTCCAGCTTAAGCCAAAATGTCAAAGAAAATCAGTGACCATCAAGTGTCCTGCAAATTTAAAACCAGCAGCAAACTCAGTTAGCAACTTGAACCATAATGCTCCAGTATTTCTTCCAAGAATTTCTACAAATCCAGGCGAGACATCAGGTGCTAATCGAATTGCAACGCCGCTGCCAATAGTTGCACAGAATTTGATTGTACAAATAAACTCAATCACTACTTTGGAGGAGAAGAAAAAGTTGGATGCAATGAATAGCCAGATCATAAGGAGACCCCCAATGAGAAATGCAAAACAAAAACAGGTCGCGCAAACATCTATTTCAAAGCCCAATCGATCGAGTATCAAAATGTGAAGGTTGAAGCCATATTTCAACCCTTTTAATTTTCCATCACATTAGTTTTATTATTTGTAATATCATCGTAATAGGATGAAGACGGTAAAGTTAGACCGGTTGTGTTATATGGGTAACAACTCCGGCGATATTGTCTACCTTATTTGTATTTCACCTATTTGTGGTAATTTTCATTTCTTCTATAAATAAAAATCTAACCCTAGGCTATGCCTAGTGGCTTGGCAAAAAAAAACACTCCTAGATGGGACCGATGGTTATCTTATCAATTGTGATGCTTCAGGCATTGGATTAGGTTGTCTCCAGATGCAACGTGGGGAAGTAATTGCATATGCTTCAAGGCATTTAAGGAGTCATGGGTGGAATTATCTGGCCCATGACCTTGACTTAGATGTAGTTGTCCATGCACTAAAATATTGCGGCATTAGTTTTGTGGTGTTCATGATGATGTATTCACAAATCATAAAATCCTGCAATATGTATTCAAGCAAAAAGAGTTGAATTTGCGACAGAGGCGGTGGCTTAAGTAATTGTGGATTTGGTTAGTAGGCTCTAGCAATTGTTGAGTTGTACTCTAGAATACTGCAAAATTGTCTCTCGTAGTGATACGCTCAAATTACACTTTAATAACGAGTGTAAGGCGGTCGGTATCAAATATCACAACCCAACAAGGTTGGGGTCCAATCCCATAGGGAATAGGTGATAAAAGGTTACTTGTTCAGTGTGTTTCTCGAGTAAAGTACCATCTCTATTCGGTTAAAATGAATAGGAAATTATTCATTGTAACAAGAGTATGTATGCTGTTTGTTTAGAAGTAACGACTGATTGTAGAATTTTCACGAGTGAACAATTTGATTAAATCAACCAAGGTTGTGTCCCCGTTAATGAAATATAATGTTTACATGTGTTAATATGATATATTTCTAATGGAAGGCTCTTATGACATGCAAAAGATGTCTAAGTTACTACCCATTATTTCCCAATAAATGAGTAGTATTTTCTCTTTATAATTTCCTCAAATATAAAAGAGTTGCAATTAAGAGTCATCCATGAATGACAATAAAACCCCATTTATCCCTAAGAAATTTTTTTATTCAAGGTTTAAAGCCTTGAGTCATTGATATTTGCTTCTTCCAAGTTCTAACCCATTTTCCCAAGCAAGCTAGAATTACATGGTTTTTGTTAATGTTTGCAACCACCAACAATAAATAAAGAATGAGAAGTAAATACATATCAGCCAACCAATATACATATATTCAATCTTAAACACCCATTTAGGGTCCACAACCTTAGTATTTAGAGTTAGCTACACATGGGAGAATACAAAAAGCTAGTAATATTGAGTGTCATAAATGCTTACAAAGTGAATAATCTTCAGCCCCAAGCTTCCAA